>OZ005648.1:384388824-386903824 GCA_963930645.1 Salticus scenicus
CATCATTCCCGAGGGAGGAGAAGGGGTGTATGGAAGATTTTTCAATATGTTTACCTTTAAAATGAATGGTTGAACCATCGATTTCTGATGATTTAAAAACAAATTTATCTACTTTTTTATCATTTTTCATAATAATAACAAAAATGAAAATCTTTAGAAAATTATGTTTTCTAAGATTATATTTTCTAGATCTAGCATAAAACTGATTGTATTCTGATTTATGAAAATCGTATGCATTCGCCAGAGGAAAGTATTTAGATAAATAATAAATTTAATAAATAACATGTTCTGTACTGCAAGAGTTTGAATGGGAAAATATGGACGAATGTTTTGTGATGGCCTCAATGTACAAGTTTTAAAAATGTTTAAGATTTGAGTCTAATGGAAATCGTGAACAAAAAAGAAAATCCCGGATGTTATTGAATGAGTAATATAGTGCATGGTCAGCAGAATTGCAGTCACAAAGATTTTCGCGCTTTAATTTGCAGCTGTTGCGGGAAGTCAAACCAAACGGTTTGGCAACTTTATCGCTAATTTGGCTATATTTTCTCCTATCCTTAATTATTTCTTTTCTTTTATGCATTTTCTTATCCTTAGATAAGATAGAGAAAGTATTGCTTTTTGGGTTAAATTTTGAAAACTGCGTTTTTTTAATACTTACGCGTTTTGAGGTCCCCTGACTCCAAATATCAAGTTTTTACGTTTGATCTCTGAGTGTGTATGTGTGTCTTTGTGTATGTCTATGCGTGTGTGCCTGTTATCAGCATAGCTAAAAAACAAATAATTCCAGAATATGAAAACTTAACATTCTAAATCAGTGTCATATAAGGATGCTGCACTTAGCTTTTCGTTGAGATCATGGAAATGGTTCGTGTACAGGGATATCCATAATAATTCAAATACATTAAGTATGTGGGTAAAATTTTTTGCTATTTACAGTTTAACATCTATAGCCTGTACTAAACAAAATGAAATGAACATATATTTTTTATATGCATAAAAGCATGTTTTGTGGAAAATATGGTATGAGAATCGTTCTCCTTTCCTTTACAGGTCTACCCAGGAATAAAAATTTCTTTATACCTATGCAGAGAACAAAATAAAAAAATTTTAAAGTGAAATTTTTAAGGCTTGTTTCGCGCATAATTACACGTTTTGAGGGTCCCTAAATACTAAAATGTAATTTTAAAATGTTAATCTTTGTGTATGTCTGTTATCAGCTAACTTTAGAACATATATTTGCAGACAATTTAAATTTTGTATTTTGAAGTTGATTATGAGGTTGCTACTTAAAATATTTGACTAAGATTAATAAGCTTCAAAAGTGGTGAGATCGAAGTTGATTGAATAATTTCAAATGAACTTTTAAATTTAATATCAACCAAGAATTATTTATAGTAAGTACTATATTTAACCCCCTCACTAAGAGAGTTATTCATCAAAATTTATTTGTTCCTAAAAGTAGTTTGAAATATTTGAAACGTAGATTTATATATAGTACTTGTTACCTTACACCTTAATCCGCAATTTGTGTTTATAGCATTCAAATGCTAGGTAAGAGTAAGAAAAAGTCGGATGAGTGCCACCAGATTATTATTAAAATTTAAATAAAAAACAGTCTTTTTTTTTTTAATATTGATAATATATAATTAACTAGTTAGTTGGCATAGGTGGACTCTGCTCAGTTCCCCATCTTATTTATGTTCTCATATATTTCTAGTGCGAGACATATTATAATCATGTTAAAAGAAATGAATTTCGCCAAAGCTTGATAGAGTGACAGAATGAAATCCCCGCCTAATAGGCTATCCTTCGTTCACTTCGATATATTTATCTTATTCTAATCTATTAATTTATTTTATCAGGGTCAATTCCGTTGTTTAGTTTTCATGCTACTATTTCCAATGCAATAATCCTCAAAATTCATATTTGTATGAAAAATTTACAATTTCGCTATGCTGGTAAAATCGTAAATTACGAATAATTTACGAAATTTTCCTATTAGAATATTTGTATTCAATCATGTTCAAAAAAAATATTATAAATGTAATTTTGAAGTTGTCTAATGTATTTATGATCCTCAAAATGGAAGTTTATGCTCAATTTTACCCCATTCTGTCATTTTAAGTAAATCGTAAATTCCAAATAACTTACAAATTTTTTAAATTGGAAAAATCATAGTCTATGATATTCATGCCAGTATCCTAAATAATATATCGTAAGTGGTTTGACATCTTTACGATGAAAACATCCCTCAAGATTGACGTTTATGCGAAATTTTGCTCTATCCTGCCATGTTAAGAAATTTGTAAATTTCCAATAACTTACGAAATTTTTATATTGGAAAATTCATAGTCAATAATATTCATGCCAGTATCCTAAATAATATTTCAAAAGTAGTCTGACATCTTTACGATGAAAATATCTCTCAAAATTGACATTTATGTCAAATTTTGTCCTATTCTGCCATGTTAAGAAATTCGTAAATATCCAATGACTTGCGAAATTTTCAAAGTAGCTTATTTATAGTTACTGATGTTCATTCCGGCATCAAAACTATTTTAAAACTGGTCTGACATTTTTACAGTAAAAAGTTTCCATTTAATGCACGTTTAAGTGAATTTTTGTCCTATTCTCCCATGTTAAGAAAATCGTAAATTTCTAATAACTTACAAAGTTTTTAAATTCGAATGTTGTAAATGAATAGGGTTCTTGCCAGTGTCGAAAGTAATACTTTAAAACTGATTTGATCTCTCTGCGACAATTTGTTCTTGAGATATTGTGTACACAGACTAACACACTAACACACTAACCCACTAACAGACACCCTACAGACAGACACCATACAAATTTTGTCATTTTCGGATTCCTCACACCTGAAAACGTGTAAAAAAGTCAAAAAACCGAGGTCGAAAATTTTCACGATACCTAAGTTCCCCATACCTATAGTATGATGGGGAACTAAAAGTAATTTTTATTTCATTATCTATTTATTTATTTATTTGGGTTTGGAAAGGGTCTGATAAATGAAAAAAAAAAATATGTTTTATGATAAATCTATATTAATAAATCTGACTTTTGTCTGTACATTTTTCGTAATTAAAAAATTTTGCGATATCTTGAAGTTCCACACATCATGAGAGCCAAAAATGATTTCAGAAAACTTTCTCTTTCTATATGTGAGTGCATGTGTGTGTCATTGTGTGTATGTTTATAACGCTATTTTTGTCAGGATATTACATGAGAATGGCATCATTTTCCATTAATAAATTGCTTAGCCTCTGAATAAAAAAATTCTAATCTAATAAAGCCTCTGAAAATTAGATACAAAATAATAATACTAATACTTATTATAATAATAGCAATAATAATAAATAAATAAATAAATACAATAAAAATAAAATAAAAATAAAATAAAATAAAAATAAAAAAGCGTAGAAATGCATGCAATTTTTTCTTGTTGTTTTTATTCATTTTCCCCCTTTCTTCATCGAGCCTGACTTTATCGGTTTTCGTCCGGACTGGGCTCAGGCCTTAAACTTTCGGCTCGTGCAGACCTCTGGTATAACATTTTGTATAAAAATGCACAGATTTTTTTAAACTAAGGATTGTGAAATGAATTTTCTTTTGTTCATATAATATTGATAATCATTCAAGAAAACTTTTTATACAATCGGCAGCAAAATTACTGAACACATCCACATTTTTCATATACCATTTTTTTTTTTTTTTTTTTTTTTAATAGTTTGACCGTTATTTTTTATCACAAACTTACTTTTCTATGAACAGCATAAGACTAAGACCATGACTCGATAAATATTTACTCAAGAAAACAATAATGTGCACGAAATTTTTATACGATATAAGAGCTATATAAAAAATAACCTATTTTAAACTTTTATTTTCCATATAAAGCTCTAAAGATAGATTTCAGGAGATTTCTTCTTCTTCATTTGAAATCAAGCATATTTTAAGGCATTAACTGTAGGGTTTATCACTAAATTAAACAATATAGTGAAGAAGAGATGGAAACTTTTTTATAAACAATGAGATTCGAATTATTTTTCTCTTTTGTTAATTACGAAATTTATTACTAAAAAATAAATAATTTCTGTATTATACTCGTATCAATAAAAATATAACTATTTTTTCTTTGAGTGACACAACTATAATACAAAATTAGTTACGCTGGGACCATCACAAAACTTTCTTTTATATCATTCTATATGAACAAAGTTAGCTACGATTAGCATTTACAGAATTTTAATCAACTTACCATCATATAAAAAACTTTTTATATATGTAATTTCGTGTAATTTTCAGCAATAGATGCTGAAATGTAGACTGTAGACATCTAGAAATCGTAAAAAGTAATAGCAGCACAACTTGTTTGCCAATTTGTATCCGAATTCAATCAGAATAAATTTTAATAATATATTTTTCACATACCAAGTTTGTGGTATTTAAATGACAAAAGTTGAAATAAAATTTTAACTAAACGGGTAAAACTTCAACGTAGTAGCGCCACCTAACATAGCCGATATGGAAAATTAATTTATTTAACTTTACAATAGCCATCTCACAAACGAAATGTGATGCTTTTAAATATCATAGAAACTGATATACTGCCTTCCCGTTAACAAGATTAAATTGCAGCATAGCAGAAGCACCTGTCGACCGATATGCACCCAAATTGAATCAGCAGAGATTTACATAATGCTGATCTCATATATAACTTTAGTGCATTTATGTATCATACAAGTTCTGATACAACCTTTCCTTATATGGGATCACATTATATCAGCGCCACAAAATGGACAATAATATCTTAAAAGCTAATAAGCACTAATTTACTTCCTGGTCCATTCAAATGTTATGTTACTTTGCGTCAATTGCTTCTAGAGAAACCGCGTCCACATTTATTTATTTCTATTTATTTCTTTATTTTTTAACGAACTCACAGTCATTTTCAAGTGAAAAAAAAAGCCAAATCATACTCAGAAGTCACAAAACGTGTATATTTATCGAAAACCGGAAGTTAAACATTTTCACAAATCTAGTGCTTTTTTCTTATGTAAGTAACAAACATAATAATAATAAACAGTGAAGTGATCATACGTTGTAAATAATCTATGATATTGTAAATTTAGAAGCTGAAACAATAAGAAAAAAATAATAAATAAAGTAGCTAAAAATTTTGTTTTCCTTATTTATTTATTACTTTCTTCTATAATAAAAAGAAGAAAGGTTTGATTCGTAAATATTTTTGGCTCCCGCGTTTCGATAGATTTTTCCCTTTTTAAGATGTTCTAATAAAAAATTGATATTTCTTAGAAAATGCCAGTTTGTCTGTGTGTTTGGACATGTGTGATAAGAATTTTGTGTCATCTCTAGGTCAAAAACTAATGAACAGAATTTCCTGAAAACTTATATTTTGCTCCCCCTTGATATCAGTTAGTGATTATTACCCCCCCCCCCCCTTTTTTTTTACACATATAACGCTCAACAGGTCGCACTGTCATTTATTTTTTTCAAAATTTTTAATATTACAATAAAGGAAAAAATTTCTTATAAATACACACAATAGGGATTTCTTTAGTTGAACATTGTCAAACTGATTTTTTAAAAAATATTAACGGTGAACAAGACTTTTAACAAGAAGAATAGCAATCCTTCCCCCCTCCTCGGGTGTGTAAATTTTTATAATATTTTTTCAAAATTACTCGTTGATATCTTTTAAAACGAACGGTTGAATCAATTATCTGTGATAATGTAAAACAAAGTTATCGATATTTAAAAAAAAAAAAAAGTTAATATTATTATTATATATATATATATATATTTTATTTTGTTTTTCAATTTTACTGTGTAAAATGTGTGATTTGATCTAAACTATGTGAATTGTATTAGAAAATAAAGAAAAAAATTGTGTGATAGTCACAAGACACTAGTTTAACATTTCCTGTAATTTATTGTAATTGATTCATATAAGCAGGCATGCGATTATTTTAGTTGCGATCAAATTTTTATATTTTACTTCATAATAAACGTCAATTATTTTGCAAAATATTATTAAATAGATACGCAATAACACGTAATATTAAAAAAAAAAAAAAAAAATCTGAATAAAAATCTTGAGTTTTGTATTTCTCACAAAAATAATAAATATAATTAAATTAAATTCCTTTTCAATTAATAATATAAAAGTGATATACATTTTGCTGAATCTTGAATCTTAAAAAAAAAAAAAAAAAAAAAAAAAAAAAACGAAAAAATTCGCCAAACTGTGAAATTTTTATTGGGTTTGCCAGTTATGACAACGGAAGCACTTGGACTCCAAGGTCCAAGATAGATAACGGTAACTTTTTCTGTCATTATTTTCATTGCGTGTGGTTTGAGAATTGAGATTTCTTCCTGACATTTGGATACACTATCTACAGATAAGTTTATTCTACACAATTTTCATATGTCTAGTCTAGGATTTCCATAGTTTTGCCCAAATCTGCATTCAAATTTAACAAAATTAAATAAATTAAAGTTTTCAAAAACCATAAAAAATAAACAAATAAATAAATAAATAAATAAATAAAGAGTAATAATAATAATTTGAAAACATTAATTTTTTAAATTTTTCATGCTAACTACCTTTTAATTATTTATTATTATTATTTTTTTCCCCATTCGATTTTGTATTATTACAGTTTAATGTTAGATATATTTAAGTATATTTGTTTAGATTTTATTGTTAGACTGTAGTATTGTAAAATCAAGGGAAAAATAGTTAGCAACCGGCTCTCTAAAAATTTTAAAAATATTTTAAATTTTAAAATTTATTTATTTTATATTTAAAAGATTTTCAAGAATTTTTATCGTATTTTATATTGTTATATTTCAATGCATGTGTAAGTAAAATTCATAAACTCTAAATCAATACTTTAAAATTAAATCTTCACAAAATCGATAATAAATAGATTAATTAACTAATTTTAATTTTTTTTTAATACTTCTCTTAAATATTTTTATTTTCTCCCATCATTTGTACATTATTACTCTTTATCAATAGAATATATAACATATCTAGGTATTAATTTGTGAATTCATTGATAAGTTAAAGTTTTAAAAATAGTTCTATGTTTGAATGCCAAAAGTTTGCAATAAGTTTCAGTATTTAAACATATACAGTCGGTAACAAAAGTGTCCGAACACTAGCAAAAATTCCTATGTAAAAAAAGTACACTTCATACGGTTTTGTTAAATAAATCTTTATCGAATCATGTTCTTACACTGACTAAGAATAGGATTCGACAAGGATTTATTTAATACAACCTTACGAAGTGTACTTAATTTACATAGGAATTTTCGTTAGTGTTCGGACACTTTTGTTACCGACTGTATATATCTCTATATATATATATATATTTAACTTAACAAGAATTTCGCAAATTAATTACCCAAATATGGTTAGGTTCTATTGTTAAAATATATTAATGCAAAATCAAAGGGAAAAATAATAATTAGTCAGTAAGGAGCATCTTAAAACTTTTCAGTTTTCTTTAATTATAGTTAAAAAAAAAAAAAATGAAAATACTGTATGTTATTATATTTGAAGACATGTACGTAAAATTTTATAACACAAAGGCACACATACATACAAATGAATCACAAAATCCAAAGGGAAGAAAAATGAAAGAAAGAAAAGAAATAAAGAAAAAAAACAAACAAACATAGACAAACAATATGAAGGTGATTCTTAATATTTCTAAATGTTTTAAATTATTTTATTTTATTTATTATTATTATTTTATTATTTGTTTTGTTTGCAGAAACAACTTTTAATTAATTATTTATTTATTGTTCAAAAAGTTTTACCACATTTTATACTGTTATATTTCACTGCATGGTGTATGTAAAATTTATAAACTCAAAATCAATAATTTAAATAAATTTTGCATACGCATGATTTGAAATATGAAAATATTAAGGAAATTTCACGGAATCTATTTAAATATATATATATTTATTTATTTATTTATTTAACGTATTTAAAATACACCGCTGTTCAAAATTAAAGGAACAAACCTGCTTTCCTATTTTCTTCTTTTGTACATAACTTTTAAACAAATAAACACATGGACATAAAATTTGGCTGGCATGTTCTTTATCATACCATTATTCGAATTTTACATAACTTTAGCATAAGCAATAATTTTAAAGTAATAATTATTAATTTTTCTCAAAAGTAAGCTTTGGAAAGAATGAAAAATTTCAACAATTTTAGTAAAGAAAACTTAATGAAAAATTGTGTTAATGATGCATTATAGACAAGTGAACACGCACATGCCCTCAAATGTTAAAAACAAAATCCTGATTTTTTCTTTCTGTGTTCATTTCTCTTTTACTTTAATAATGGAATTTTTGAAAAAAAAAAAAAAAATAATAATAATAATAATAATAATTACTAATTTGTATAAACTGTGACCATCACTAGAATAATAAAAACGTCGATAAATAATTTAATAATGAACGTTTTATCCGATTTTCATGTTTCTATGTAAAATTAAAAAAAAATATTCACACGCGAAAAAATAAAGAAAGAAAAAAGAAAAAAAAAAAATTACTACAAGAAAAAATTTTCGGTTTTAATCTACAAATAAAATATAGATGCACGTACATCTTTAACCTATCTGTAATGCACCTTCATGACCATTTTTCATTAAGTTTTCTTTTCTAAAATTGCTGAAATTTTTCATTTTTCCAAAGTTTATTTTCGAGAAAAATTTACTGATTTTTAGTTTAAGAATTATTACTTATGCTAAAGTTATATAAAATTCGATTCATGGTATTTTAAAAAACATGCTATCCAAATTTTATACTTCTGTGTTTATTTGTTTAAGAATTATGTGGAAAAAAAGAAAACGAGGAAACAGTTCATTGTTTTAATTTTGTACACTTGGGTACTTCTTTTAACTAATTTTAATTTTTTGTTTTCCATTGACTCTGCATTATTATAGTTTAAAAATAGAATATGTAACATATCTGGGCATTAATCTGAGATTCCATTGATAATTTAAAATTTAATAAAAAATTTTTGTGTTTGAATGCTAAAATTTGCAGTAAGTTTCAAAATTTAGACATAAAAATATATTTAAGTTTTTTTGCTTAACTTATTAAAATCAATATCAAAATATGGTTATATTCTTGTTAAATTATAATGATGCAAAATCAAGGGGGGAATAATAATTAGTTAGCAGGGGGCATATATCTTAAATTTTTTCAAAATATTCCAAATCTTGAATTTATTTATTCGTTTTTGAATTCAAATATTTATCCAGAATATTCAAAATACTTGATCGTTTCTTATACCATATTACAATGCACTACACAAAAAGGAAAAAAGGAAAGAAAAGATAAATAAGGAAAGGAAGGAAAAAAAGAAAAATAAAATAAGTAAATAAAATAACAAGTGCAGAACTTTGAATAGACACTATAAAATTCAAGAATTCGAAGAAAATGGAAGAACTCGCAACAATTGTTCCGGGTCGAGAAAAGACATAACCCTTCATCAACCGAACAAAGTAGGCACGAATGCTGCAAAAAAAACTGCAACGTAGCTCTTGTATTTTCAGCACTCGTGCCTACTATGTTCGTCTGACGAAGGGTCGTGTCTTCTTTCGACCCGGAACAATTGTTGCGAGTTCTTCCATTTTATGATACAAGACATTTTTAGCACGTACAAAGAACGTTCAAAAATTGTTTACATAACGTTGTGAGAACGTGTGTATAGAACGTTTTCAGAACGTTTCTACACTATTTTAGAACGTTTACAGTACGTTTTCTAGAACGTTCTGAAAATGTGTATAACGTTTTGAAAACGTTCTAAAAACGTTTAGAACGTTCTGAGACCGTGTACATAGAACGTTCTCAGAACGCTTCTATAACACCGATGGTGATAGTTACACGTTCATTGAACGTTCTCTGAACCGTACTATTGTACGTCTTCAAGATGGACAGATAGACGTCTATAACACGTTCAGAGTGAACGTTCTTAGAACGTGTTTGCAGAACAATTTTTGAACGTTCAGAGAACGTTTCGGTGCTGCTTGGGATCATTCAACAAATAAAAGCCTTAAAGATATACAATCCCAGCAATGGTGAATCCCGGTGGGGGGCTATTGGGCTACACCCCCTCCCCACCCAAGCTTAATCAAAATTTTATTTTTTATTTAAAATCCATATAACTGTTATTCAATATCTTTCTTTTAAAAGAAAAACTAATAGAAACGTGAAAATGCACTTGTGATCTTACTAGTTCTGGTAAGCCTAGCGTTGCTATGGTCAAGTCAAATACAGATAAGTGGTAGCGGGTTTTGGATAGTTATTTCATTGTAATTTTTATTGAATTATTGAAAGTTTT
The DNA here is from genome assembly GCA_963930645.1 of Salticus scenicus. Classification (NCBI taxonomy): domain Eukaryota; kingdom Metazoa; phylum Arthropoda; class Arachnida; order Araneae; family Salticidae; genus Salticus; species Salticus scenicus. Next base: position 384,399,239 of record OZ005648.1, read on the forward strand.
GTATTGTGTTTTTGTGATTCTTATTGTCAGATGAGTGAAAATTGTAAAGTGAAACTGTTTTGGTTCACATAAGCTGGAACATTAACATTAACATTAGTTAACATTTGACCATTTGGCACAGCTGAATTTCAATGTTAATTGTTATGAATTTAGTAAATTGTATGATTTGGCGAGATTTTGGTGACAAAACGTGCGACTTAGCAATGAAATTTGTGATTTGGCGGCAAAAGTTGATAGTTGACGACGGAATTTTTGACTTGGCGACAAAATTTGGCGAGCTTGGAGATGGAGAAAGGCAGCTTTGGCGTCATTATATTTTTTTTCCGCGCGAAAACCTCATATCTCTTCACAGACCAATATCTTATTTCGACAAGATAAAAAGTCAAAGGAAGCTGTAACGTATTACTCTCAATCGTAAATTTTGAATTCTTGCCTAAACTGACATTCTAAACTATTCACCACAAACGATATTTGTATTAAGATTGGCAAACTATTTTAATTTTATATTTTTAAATGATTAATTAAAGCGTTTAACAAGGTTTTTAATTAACACACTTTTATTAACTTGATATGATGCAACTATTAATGTATGTAACGGAATTTTGCAATTCAATTTTCGGCAACTTCTTGTCGTCCGAAGGACCTGAAATTTTGCACACGACTTCATAATCGATGACAATACTAGATACAAGTGCTTCCAGGCACTTTTCTCATCAGGGGCAGGTTCCAAGTGCAAACAAAAAATCTATACTTATACAAAACTATCGTAAGTGACACAGGATTTGGATGTATTTGTATAATGTCGAGTGGCAACAATTAATTTTTTTTAACAAAGATTTAAAAGTATGTAATAGTTTTCTAAAACCTTTATTGGTTCATTTTTCAATCCGCGTTTGTAATGATCGATAGATGGCGCTTTTTCAGTTTTTGTTGTTAGTAAATATTATAGCCACGTGATTTATTATTGTTCTTTTTGTTATTCTACTTAATATTCGTACTATAATTTCTCCGCCATTACATCATGGAAAATTGATTGCTTTTGGAAAAAAATAATTCAGTTTATTCAAAGTTCGATCGGAAGTAGATGTTCAACTGAAGCTGAACAAATATTAGCTTCAAGTATTCTTTACTTCCGTTAGCCGAAGCAACTGAAATTTTAAATTTGTCATTTGGAAATAAATGGAAGCTTTATTCTGAATTTCTTGGTCCTTTGGAGTTACACTGGAGTACACAACAGTATGTGTTATCTTTTTACCGGATTTATTCATTTTTATTCAATAAATGTATGTGAAACTAAACATCGGCATGCAATGGAGGCTTAATGAAAGCCGAATTAAAGCATGTTTATTGTAATTTCACCTTAGCCCACCAGAGGGCGAGCATTTCATTACAATCGCGGATAAAAGAGTGTTCTTTATTTTTTTTTTTTTAAGGGCATAATTTTATTTATCAAAATAAGGGAATTCGAGTAATGAAATACTTTAAATTAAAATTTTCATGAAAATAAACTTCAACGGAAAATTCATTAAAATCGTCCCTAGTTTATTTGTTAAAGGGATACCTAAATATCCCCAAATTTATTACTTTTTCTACCATGCCAGTTTAATTCGTTTAGCATAGATTTACAAGATTTTTTTTTTTTTTTTTTTTAACGATGACATTTATCTTTTACATTATAGCATCTATGTCATAAAGCTAAGTCTAAATCTGCTTACCCCTAAGATATGTTGACTTTATTTACTTATTTTTTTTTAATAACTTTTATTTTATTTGTTTAAAATCACGGATAAAATTTTATTTCATTTTTCTCAGTACATTGTTGTAATTGTGACGTCATATTTTCTGTTAAATTAAACTTTTTTTTTTTTTTTTTTTTTTTTTTTTTTAAATCAGATTATTATATTGTTTAAAAACATGATTAAAATTTTATTATATTTTCAGTGATCTTTTTTTATTATCATTTGCACGTGACATAAGCATCAGATTTTGCAATGAAAGCTATAGAAAATGTCAGCTTCATCACAAGAAAAATCACTTTTTGACTTGTAACTTTTAAGCAATTGAAGTTATCGAAAAAGTTTAAATTCAAAAGTTGTTCTTTAGGGTTAGGCGGTAATTCGTCTGATTTGAAGTATTTTCCTGTTTTCAATATTAAAGAAATTATGGGCAAATGAAAATTTCCACCCCCCACCATTTCCACCCCCTTTGAGCAGGATACCCCATCTACGAACTCGACCGAGATTTTTACTGTCCTAACAACATATCCCGAGCTGGTTAAATTTAAATAAAAATTACTCCAGTTATCGTGTTCACAACTTAACATGGGAAAAAGCGTTATACATATATATATATATATATATATATACCTATATATATATATATATATAAACTTTCGAACGGAGGGTGGTTTTGGGTTCTAGGAGTCATGATCGGTGAAGATATGGAGAAATTTTCCGGAAGTCGTGTCATGAGAACCATTGCAATAGGTAGATCTCCTATAAGGAATCTACCTAAAAAAAAACCGCACTAGCACGTTTGAAAATGGTAGCTCTGCAAATTCGATGCCTTTTACAATTTATCGTCTTCCATATGCAAATATACGTCAAAATAAATAAAAGGTACGACGTGATCTACGATGTTATTATCTGAGTGTCACTTTTCTAGACCGATGGATCAGGCGAGATGAACGAATCCCATCTGTTTTGTCTTGATTTCCTTTTTTCTAAAGTCCGGTTTCCACTTGGGCTCATTGGGCGCTTTCTATTCAGAATCCTTTGATGTGGTTACGCCAGCTTACTCTAGCTCACTCTTGCTCAAAACACTGGAACGGGGTCCCCTGCTGAGATAATTGCGGGGCTTGGGGGTAGATATCTTTGTCAATTTTGCATGCTTTCCTTTGAGGTAACTGCCCAATCTGATAAAAAAGGGCTACAACTGATGACAAGACATTTGGCTCTTTGTGTCGGAAGCGTGATTAATGACATTTTGAGCGTTGATCTTGAGCCCAAGTCGATACTGGCCTTTAGGGGATTGAGTTGAGCTGAGTTAAGTGGGCTTAATGGTGCGCTACAGAAATGTAGTGGACTTTTTTTTTTTTTCGCGGGGGAGGGGGGAGGGGTAAGGTGTACGGACGAGTCTGGAGTATGAGACTCTTCTTGACTTTTGACTGCTACTGTGAAGTTCGCATTATGCTAGAATTATAGATCATTCGCTATTCCCTCCTTTACCACTAATCTTTTATCAGCGTTTACTGTCACACTTATGTACAATTACTGTCAACATTAAAATTGCTATTTTTTTTTTATTATATTCTTGTGTTTTCTTCATGAATCCTTAGTGTTACTAAATTCAGTCCAGTACTGTAGCGTGTTTGCATTTCATTTTACATCATGCATGCATTCTTTGATTAAAATTGTTTTTATTGGTGTCTACTATCTCTTGTCAAAGTTATCCTTATTATTTTTATTATTTTTATTATTTTTTTTTAATCTTTTGTAAGTTTCAGAAGAGTTGTTTTTTCTATACAGCTTTTTACATGATAAGCATTACAGCCTATATCGAAACTTGATATGTGAAGTTCCTATTATAAGAAACAATGATTATTTAATTTTTGTATATGTATTCGAAAGATGAAGGAAGAAATGACGATTCGTCAGAAATTCTTTTCGAATCATTTGAAATGAAGTTATGGCGTATTACAGTAGGCTGGATTGTATCAGCTTCTATGTCCTAAATCTGCCTCAAACTTGATAGGTGACATGCTTATTTTGCAAAACTATGTTAATTTACGTTTGTGCATCCACACCCCTATTTTCAGGATTTACGCGATAGAAAAGTTTCTATACTGCATAAAAACAAACACACAAAACTAATTCCACGTTAGTGTCAGTCGCAACCAAAGATATTCCACTCCCACCACTGTCTTCTAACGATAATCACTATCCTATTTAATCACAAAACACTGCTCACTGCTGTAAAAATACGATAATTATTTGTGTAAGTTAATAGTGGTAGCAAAAATGTCTGAAATCTCATACTAATCCTTCTGTATAACTAACATTACAGTGTGTCATGAAATTACCCACGATACTTAATATTTGAGAAGGTTTAATTCTGGTTTGTGTCATTAAAATAGAAGTGTACTATGGTTTCCTCGATGATCATTAGAAAAAAATTCTCAAATCCAGTTGGGTAGAAAGAGACCGAATTGATATGCTCACAATACTCAAAATAATAATACTGTGATTTTTAAGTATATTCTAATGGTATGAAACAATGTTGTGTGATGCCACATTTTTTAGTTATTATTTTCATTATTATTATTTCGCTTATACTTTTAGGTTCTTTCAAAAGGCCAAATCGTTCAACAAGGGTCGCATCAACAAACATTCTTTTCTAAAGTTGAAGAAATACAATATGATTTCGAAGAACATTTTGTTCGGAAAAGCAACGAATCAAACAATTCTACGGAGACTGAAATGGGAGAATTCACTCTAGCATTTGAGACAAGGGCTACGATGTCACCCCTGTGCCGGCTGCTGATCTTTTACGTTCGTGATAATAAAGAAATCGTCGCCGATTCCAGAAAGTTCCGAATAAAAAAATGCCTGCAAAATAAGGTATTTTTATTTGTATTCATCGATATCCTACATTTAAAAAAAAAAGGAACTTGCATAAATGCTGTTGCTAAAATTATTACTATAGTCCAATCAAAACGTACAAAGTTAAAGGGCAAAAATTGCAAAGCTTGATGTAGTTCTGTTCTGATTTTTTAATTTGTTGTTAGGATCAGTTAGAGTAGTGTGAACTAAGTTTGCAACTTCGAAAAACTTGTACTCGTTGTGTCATGCACAAAAATTTGCAAAATCTTTAAACTTTTTTCAGTTGTTGCTATATAAGGCATAAAATATGCGATTTTTATATTAGTTGTAATCGTAGTTTTTTAAGTACATTCAATTGGAAACATTTTAAGCCTGATTACAGCTGTCCACGTCCATTATTTTCTGAGATATAGCATTTCAGAAATTGGCTATTTTTCACACAAAATGAAAATTTTAAGTTTTGTTCTCATTTCAGCTCGAATATTGGAATAATCGCTCATCTTACGAGAAAAGTCATGTGTAATAAAATTGTAGAAAATTTCATTGGCTTTTATTTAAGCACACAATGAAGTCTGTAGACCCAGAATTTCTTTTGTAATTGTAAAAAATGAACCCAAAATATTACAAATTAGTCTAAGCAATACTAATAACAATTTGGGATCATTTGGCAAAAGAAATATGCATAGAATCGTTTAAAAAAGTTTGAAAAAATAGTAAAAATGTTCTATCACATCATTTTTTTTCTTTTTAATCGTGTTTTTTCTGTTCTTTAACTTATACCGTAAAACCAGTTTCACATAAAACATGAAATTTGGCAGTTTTGTACAGAAATGTGCAATGAACATGTTGAAACAAAACGTTTATAAGTCAAAGAATTACTTTACATGATATTTATTGTTGAAGTAGGACAAAATATGAGATATAAAAGTTTAATCGACTGAAAAACTATTCATGGAAATCTTATCAGATTTTGTTAAGATATACATCAGTTAATTGTGGTGTACAATATGTAACAATTTATTTATTTTGGCAAATTTTTATATTTATATTTATTATGATTTTATGTATGTATATTTATAGTTTATGTTTCATGCAATTTTGGGATTTTACCCGATATTTTTCTTTCAGTTATAATTTAAAGAAGGTGCCACCAAAAATAAAATGCGTACAACTTTTTATTAGTTCCCCATCATACTATAGGTATGGGGAACTTAGGTAATCGTGAAAAATTTCGACCTCGGTTTTTTGACTTTTCTACACGTTTTCAGGTGTGAGGAATCCGAAAATGAGAAAATTTCTATGGTGTCTGTCTGTAGGGTGTCTGTTAGTCTGTTAGTCTGTTAGTGTGTTAGTCTGTTAGTGGGTCAGTCCGTTAGTTTGTTAGTCTGTGTACACGATATCTCAAGAACAAATTGTCGCAGAGAGGTCAGATCAGTTTTAAAATATTACTTTCGACACTGGCAAGAACCCTATTCATTTGCAACATTCGATTTTAAAAACTTCGTAAGTTATTCGAAATTTACGATTTTCTTAATATGGGAGAATAGGACAAAAAATCACTTAAACGTGCATTAAATGAAAACTTTTTATTGTAAAAATGTCAGACCAGTTTTAAAATATCAGTTTTGATGCCGGAATGAACATCAGTAACTATAAATATGCTACTTTGAAAATTTCGCAAGTTACTGGAAATTTACGAATTTCTTAAAATGGCAGTATAGGGGAAAATTTCACATAAACGTCAATTTTGAGAGATATTTTCATCGTAAAGATGTCAGACTACTTTTGAAACATTATTTAGGACACTGGCATGAATATTAATGACTATGAATTTTCCAATATAAAGATTTCGTAAGCTATTGGAAATTTACGAATTTCTTAACATGGCTGAATAAGAGCAAAATTTCACATAAAGGTCAATATTGAGGGATATTTTCATCGTAAAGATGTCAAACCACTTTCGAAATAATATTTAGGATACTGGCATGAATATCATAGACTATGATTTTTCCAATTTAAAAAATTCGTAAGTTATTTGGAATTTACGATTTATTTAACATGTCAGAATAAAGCAAAATTGAGCATAAACTTCCATTTTGAGGATCCTAAATACGTTAGACAACTTCAAAATTACGTTTATGATATTTGTTTGAACATGATTGAATACAAATATTCTAATAGGAAAATTTCGTAAATTATTCGTAATTTACGATTTTATCAACATAGCGAAATTGCAAATTTTACATAGAAATATGAGTTTGAGGATTATTGCATTGGAAATAGTAGCATGAAAACTAAACAACGAAATTGACCCTGATAAAATAAATTAATAGATTAGAATAAGATAAATATATCGAAATGAACGGTGGATAGCCTATTAGGCGGGGATTTCATTCTGTCACTGTATGAAGCTTTGGTCAAATTGATTTCTTTTAACATTATTGCCGAAACGTCAGTGGAGGCCCTCTGTTGAGACTCAAAACGGTTTTGGGCTGTGTCTGTCTGTCTGTCTGTCGCGCGATAGCGGCCGCCAAAAAAGCGCTATTTACTTGAAATTTGGTACACATGTTCATGAGCCCCACGAAATCAGCTGTATAGTTTTTGGTATGTATTCCATTTGTAGTTCGTATACAGGGACACGCCAAAGTTTTTCTTATCATTACGGCCTATGGGAGAAATTTATATGTATCAGGATAGCGGCCACAAAAATCACGCTATTGACTTGCAATTTGGTACGCGTGTTCATGTGCCCCGCGAAATCTGCTGTATAGTTTTGGGTGTGTATTCCATTTGTAATTTGTGTACAGGGACACGCCAAAGTTTTTCTTATCATTACGGCCTATGGGAGGAATTTGTATGTACCGCGATAGCGGCCACAAAAATCACTCTATTGACTTGCAATTTGGTACACGTGTTCATGAGCCCAACGGAATCAGCTGTATAGTTTTAGGTGTGTATTCCATTTGTAGTTCGTGTACAGGGACACGCCAAAGATTTTTTATGATTAGGGCCTATGGGAAGAATCTGTATGTACCGCGATAGCCACCGCAAAAATCAAGCTATTGACTTCCAATTTTTGCCGAAATGTGAATGGAGGCCCTCTGTTGAGACTCAAAAGGATTTTGGATTCCGTCTGTCTGTCTGTTTGTCATGCGATAGCGGCCGCAAAAAACACGCTATTGACTTGAAATTTTGTACACATGTTCATGATGCCCACGAAATTAGCTGTATAGTTTTCGGTGTGCATTCCATTTGTAAGTTCGTGTACAGGGACACGCCAAATTTTTTTTTACCATTATGGCCTATGGGAAGAATTTGTATGTACCGCGATAGCGGCCCCCAAAATAACGCTATTGACTTGCAACTTGGTACACATATTCATGAGCCCATTGAGCAAGCATTTGACGAAACTGATATAGATCTGAGACTGACCGCCTTGGCGAAAATAATGCTCCTTTTATACTTTTCTATCGAAAACAGACTGTTCTGGAAAATTCTCGTATCACATCAGCCAATGAGATTAGAGCTTCCATATTTGGTATATCCCTAATAAGGATTTTCTCGCCAAGATCGCCAAAAAAAATCGCTAAGGAGGGAAATAGTCGCCAAATTTGGCGCCAAATTTATTTCTTCCCTTATAGGAGCTTTTTAATGCGTTTTTAAAGGAAAATTTGGCTATTTTAACGCTAAAACGACTATAAAGGCACAAAATTAGCATTTTATCAACTTACTAAACCTCTGTGAAAGAATTTATACAAAAATAAATGCAATTATTTACAATTTCGTAACACTTTATATCATATACAAATAGGTATACAAAGAGAGATACAACGGGGGGTTGAGGGGGGCTGCCGCCCCCCTCAGGAATGTATTTGATTTTGGTAATAAGTCGATCGAATCAATATATACTATTATATAATAAGGAATAAATAAAAATGACCTATTGAATAATGTCTGATGCAAATAGGACGTTGAGGCTCCTGATCTGCAGATTCACTAGTAATATGTCTCGCACTAGAAATTTCTGAGAACATAAATATGATGGGGAACTGAGCAGAGTCCACCTATGCCAACTAGTTTTATTTTATCTCTCTATAAACATGAAACTTTTATGTTTTAACGTTAAAAGGGGTTTTTTATTTTACTATCTTTTAAAGCAATTATCCGATTGGACTTTTAAAAAAAAGTACGGCGTTAACTAGATATTATTCTAAGTAATAAGTGTACCAATTTTTGATAAAATCTTATAATCCAGACTGAAATCCGGACAGATACAATGACAATCTTTCAATTTTACATATTTTAAGTAAAATGGAAAATATTTGCGCATTCATTGATTTATAATTTCAATTTTCCCATGAAAACTAGAGCATTTAATTGTGGAGTTTACAGTGGGGATATTAATATTCTTAGTGATCAACCCCATTTTTGAGCATGTCAATATAATCAAGATTAAGTACATGAGATTTTCAAGTTTAAGTATATACTATTGTTTTGGAGCTATTTTGAGACAATTTTTCTTATTTTTCAGAAATCATTTTTAACACTGTATATATATAATGAGTTAGAATAAAATGAACCAAACTTATTACATGCACATTTTTGATTAAAATCATATTTTGAATTATGAAAATGATTTTAAAAAATCATATTCCAAAGAATTGTAGAGAAAATTAAGGTAAAACTATGCCGTGAATACGTACAGCTAGAAAGTGTTTATAATCTACGCGGACTGCATGATTTTTCGCTCTTGTTATTTGCTGTTGTTTTTATTTGCATAGACATTTGTAGAGATAATCTGTATATTTAAACTTATATCAGATTCTCAAACAAAATATGCTGTGTAATATTAACGTTAATTTCCTTTAATGTGATGTTAATTTTTCTCTTTTCGATGCAATAATGTAGGTAAGCCTCCATTTCCGACACGAACAGCAGTATCCGAATACAGAAGCTGCCATGCTGCTGTCAGCAAGCCCCTCTTCTCTGTGTGGTATTCATATGGTGGATAAAAGTATTAGATTGCTAGAAGATGATACCACTTTCAATACAGAAAAGGTAACTCAGTTATTATTGCATGATGTTTTCAGATACAGGCAGATAGATTCTTTTCATCCTGCATTAACCACCCTTTAGCTGGTTATTTCAGGGAAATAGATATAAGTCATGTGTAAATACGTCAATTTTAGGTCTCCCAAGTGATTTCCTTTAAAACAAGCTCGACGGATTTTCTTCAAACTCACCGTATTAACTACCTTATAAATATCTTTTTGTAGGTAACTGTTAGTTTCGGGTGAGCAATTGAGTTTGCCAAGTTTTGGTGAAAATCGGCTGTGGAACCGAAAATTGGTATCTCAATAACGGCTCTAACGATCTTTTTCAAAATTTCTCATATTATAATAGGGATCCATTTTCCCTTACTGTATTTCAGATGTTATTTTTGCTTTTTACGCCCTATTTTCTAATTCCGCTTTAAGTAGTTCTAGAATATCAGATACAGGTGTGGTGTCTAATTGCAATCCTTCCAAATTTCTTGGTCAAGTATTTTGTAGAATAGATAATGGATCTTCCGGTTTTCGTCCACATAACAGCTGGAAAGGTGCCATTCTTGTTGTAGTATTAGGGACTGTTCTATAAGCCCTTAAGGTGAGAGGTATTTTCGTATGCGATTTACGGGGTTCTAGAATAACATGATGAAGTTTTAACGTTTGGTTAAATCGCGCAACCAACCCCTTCGATTGAGAATATGCCAGCGTAGAGATCAGTGTAGAATTGAAATTTGTTCCGTTATCTGAGGCTGTTAAATTTGGTATCCCTATCTTAGATTGACAGCAATTCCTCGCATGTAGCTTTAACATTAAGACTAGTCAGAGAAACCGCCTCAGCCCAACGATTGTGCTGTTCCCCATACATAAGATGGGGAACCAGGATTATGCTTGCAATGACATATGTTTTTTCAAAAATAAAAGCAGGTTATTTGTAGATTGTGGTATAAATATCATTTATCAATCGTTTACAGGGTTACAAAAATATTTTTCGATATAGCAGAGCTATACGTGAAAATTGTAAAAGTGTATTTCATTTTGAGTTAGGTGATTTTCAGATAAAACTAAATTAAAGTAGACAGTGTGATGTGCATGTAGTTTATAGACAATATACAGGGCTAGCCAAAATGAAACTATATGTTTTTTTCTATTGAATATAATTGATGGAAGTGCGTTGGTACATCCTTTTACTGTGGCAACGAGCACTATTTAGAAAAGAAAATTAAATTTTTGTACAGTAGCTGTAAACAAAGTATTTTTTGAAGTTATGTTTTCAACTCTAGTATTTTCTGTAATATCACGTTTTGTAGTGCTGTGAATATGAAAGTCTAATTCTTAACTGTTGATATGTACACTCCTTCTCATATTTATAAGGACACTTTATGTTTTGAAATAACTAATGTAAAAATAATTGTGAACAAGATTATAGTAAATGCACATAATATATCTAGTATTCTAAAAACCAAAACTGTTATAAATCTTTTTAATATGAAACAAAATTAATAAAAAATAGTGCAAAATATTTTTTTCTCCATGTTTTTAGATGTTCATAATTATAGGGACAATCAAGATTTTTTCGTTTTTTTTTTTTTTTTAAACTTACTAGCGGATAAATTACAGTTGACAGGTGAATTTGTTAACTATACTAAGCTAGATTAATTCATATAAAAGCCTTAAATTTTTCTTGGACGGACATTACTGATATTTCCTCGAAAAAAAACACGTTCATGTAGTGAAGTATGATAAATGTGTTTTTTAAGTGGAAGGATAATTTCAATCCACCGAATTTCTAATGAAATTCGAAGATCTAAAATTGCTGAAGGAAATGTGATCAAACGTTGAACTGCTGGTTTGATAGGAGAGGGATCTGATGCAAAATCAGAAATGTTTTACAGAGATCGAAGGCTCATAATTCCTCTTACTGTTCTACTCATAGTGACTGCTGCTGAATTTGATTGTAATTTTTAAAGAAAGGTTGAGGTCTACATTTATGCATGTTTAAAATAATTAATAATATGTTATAATGAATAAAAAACCTGTAATAATCAATAAGCATTTAATGGGGGAAAGAACGTCTGTGTTAAAGTTGAATAAAGACAATATTAAATGGTAAAATATTGCATTTTCGGATGAAAAATATTTTATTCTTGATTAACCAAATGGTTTTAACAGTTACTGGCACGATCTGAAGATAGCGAAAGACAGAGCAGATTAAAGGCAGAGATGAATCGAGCATTTTAATGGAGGATCTATGGTGCTTTGTGGAGCTGTTTCTACTGAAGGCAGAATGATTTTGGTAATTTCTTCTATTCTATTATTATGAACATCAAGAGAATATCTGCAAATTTTAAACGTGGAATTCTCAGATTTTTGTTAGATTTTAGGGGGTAATAATATTTTTTTTCAACAAGACTTACATTTTTGCTGTACTTCTAGAGCAATAGGAAATAGTTTGAAGAAAGAAACTTCTGTATTATTGCCTTTTCCGTGGCCTAAAAGTTGAAAAAAAAAAAACTTAACTTATCATATTCTAAAAGTGCATGCAAGTGGAAAGCAATTTTAAATAGTTTAAATGTATTCAGAATATCATCTATGCTGTATGAAATGGTATTGAAACTGAATATTAAAAAAAAAAAAAAAAAATGTGTATATATATATACCAGACAGAATGTCTGACTGTTTCACCCTAAAAAAAGACCCCATAAAATATTAATTTAAAGAATAACTGAAAAAAAATTACTAAGATTCGATCTGTCCTTATAATTGTGGGCACTTGAAAAATCATCTTTTTGACCGTATTTAAAGTTTTTTAAGATAGATAAACGATAAAACTTTCTAAATATCGTCTATTAATGAAATTCAAATTAATAAAAAATATATTTGTTTAAATAATAGTGTTCAGTGTTTAGTTAATATAGAAAAACAGGTGTCCTTATAATTATGAGAACCAGTGTATTGTATATCTGTTATTAGTATAACTTATAAACAAATAACTACAAGCAAATTTGGTGGTTTGAAATTTGTATTAGGTTGCCACTTAAAATTTTTGATTCAGATTGGTATATGTGAAGGAAAATTAACAGCAGCCTAGAATAAAATAAAAATAAATAAAAATAAATAAATGTAGGCATTTTGTATGAACGGGAGGTTCAGGGAGCAATACCCCCCACCCCCCCCACCCCCCCCCTTCCCCCCACCCCCCACACACAAATTATGTTTCAAATAAAACTATTCCTAAACCTATTTCAGATTATTTTTTTAAATGGTTGATCTTTATTATCTTATATTATTGATTTTATGACTTAATCTGCACCTTATCTCTATAATACTAAAATGCAGGCTAAGAGAAAGTCGTGTGAATGAGACACCAGATTATTTTTGCACATTAAACCACGTGTAAACATGCTATTTTTTTTTTTTTTTTTCAGCTTTTCAACATCATAGAATCATATGACACTGGAAAGAATCATGTTCAATCAGCATTTACCGCTATGAGGTATCGTTGTGTTTTAATCGAAGGTACGTTTTACTCAATTCTTTACTCAATTCTGGTAAAAATGGATATTTTTATAAAATACCAATTTTTTTTTTTTAAAATTAATTTATTAATTTACTTTCATTTTGTTAAATTTTGGATACTAGAATAATAATAAAAAAAAAAAAATAATAATAAAATCTTTTTTTTATATTGCATTAGAATAGACATCAGATTTTACACTTTTCCAAAAATATTCTGATTGTAAGGACATACACAATTTTAAGAACTGACCCGGCTAGGAAAAATCTGCAAAATAAGTGTAAAATAATTATAAGATAAAAAACTTTTTATAAACCATGTTTTTAAATTTTCTGTTGAATCATAGCTATAGAACTAACTACATTAGCATTTTATCAATGCGTATTGTTACGAAATTGTAAATAATTGTATTTATTTTGTATAAATTCTTTCAAAGAGGCTTAGTAAGTTGATAAAATATCAATTTTCTGCACTTCCAGCTCTTTTTCGCGTTAAAATAGCTTAATTTTCCCTTTAAAACTCATTAATTAAAAAGCTCTAATAGGCAGGTAATGGATTTGGCGCCAAATTTGGAGACATTTTGCACTTGGCGACTTTTTTGGCGAGATAATCCTTGTTATCGATATTCCAAAGCTGGACGTTATAATGTAATTGATTAAAGAGTTACGGGAAATTTGAATAAATAAAAAAAAAGTTGGTTTTAAAAATAAAATATTTATCCTTTCAGAACAACATATGTTTGCATTATGAACTACATTAGCACTTTATCAATGTGTAGAAAATCTTTAAAGTGATAATGACGTCAATTTTTGCCAGATGCATAATTTAACTTTTTACAATTTTTTAACGCTCACGTTTAATTAAATGTATTTATTTTTATCTCGAAAGAAAATGAAATCTAATTTTTTTTTTTTTTTTTTTTTTTGGCAATAAGGAAATTATAGCTAATATTTTAATGACTATTCTTATTGCTATTAGGAGCTTATTATTTTCATATTTTAATTAATTAAAAGAAAACTATTCGGAAATTCGAAAAGCTGACTTCAAAGAATTGTGTTGTCCCCGGGTTCTGAGCTACTGTGAAAGTTTCAAATGTCTAGCTAGTAGGGAAGTTAGTTAAAAATAGATTGCAAAATTTGTACCGGACAAATAAACAAACACACAAACAAACGCAAAAACAAACAAGAACAGAAGTTAATAAAAACATGGTAAAAAAGTGCACAAAAACCACTATGTATTTGCTATCTCTGCTTATGCATAAAAAGTACAAACTATTTTTACACAAAAATTGCCGTAATTGAATTGTGTACAAAAATGTATAAACTTAAACTATAACACAAAATTGTAAAACTTGACTAATAATTATCTTTTCCCTCAAACCATTATATAACAGAATTCTTTTGAGTGTCCTTATAAATAAATAAACGCTTTGCACTCCCTATTCTACAGAAGGCATATTTTTCTGCATTTCTTCGACGTATATAAATTTCATTCCGTTTCTTAGTAACAATTGTTTCTATACCTTAAAATGCCTTAATTATTGCATCTTAAATGATAATTTTTTTTTTTTTTCAAGTGATTTTTTTTTCTATAAATTTTATGTCCAACATCTCCTTTTTCAAACAAATGATTTCACTTAACCATCTGTAATAGAGTTTTAATAGATTCAAAAATTATTTCCTCTTTAGAAACCGACTCATTTCCTATTTCGTTTTGAGTTTCTTTGATATTTTGTAGTTTTTCAACTTTGAGCTCTATGCGAAGTATTTCTATAAACCACATTTTATTTTCCACAAATCATAATGAAATCGATATTAATTCGAATGCAGAAAAAGAATATTTCTATAGAATACAGTAGGATTAAGATTTTCAGAGCCACACAAAAATATTCAAATACAATAAAGGCTATAAACGGAAATTGCTAGAACTGTATTTTCGGTTTTATTTCACTACCTAACAAATTTTAATTTAACAATTTGAATTAGCCCATCTGTCTATATTTCTGTCTGTCTATCTATCCGTATGTCTGTCTGCCTATCCGAGCTCTAACTCCCATAAATATATTTATTGAAATCCTTGAGACTAATTTATATATTATTTACGTTCACTACGGAACGTTCCCTATTGGAAATTGGATAAATACAATAGATGGTTTTTGTACTGTGACACCCGAAAGTGTTTTAAAGTATTCCGTTGTATGCGAGGTATTTCTATAAATTACATTTTAATATATTTATTTTGCACATAACATAATGAAATTGATAATTATTATTAATTTGCATACATTTTTTTTTTGTATAGAATACATTATGATTGGCATCAAGATATACGTCCACACAAAAATATCCACATACATTAAGGACTATAAGCGAAAACTGCTAGACTTGCATTTTCGATTTTATTAAAAATGACTAGGAATTCAATTGCTCAACCCGTTTTTCTGTCTGTCCGTTGTGTGACCACAAAGCTAAAGTACACTGAAGAATAAAAATAAACTGGGCAAAGAGTACTACTTATATTTGGAAAGTATTAATAACACTGCTCGGCATGAAAATGTCCTCTGACACCATTTCAGCATATTCTTATGTAAAATGACCTCCTAAATCCGAATATGACGCGCATTTTGCCCTATCACCCACTGTATTTTAGGAATGACCCCCTATATTTTATCACTTTTCAGCGATTTTATGGCTGTAAATTTGATTTTTAGAAGGGGGGAGGATTATTTTAACCGTTAAATATTTTAGTTCTGAGGGGCTATAGAGTTGGAAAATTCTAAAACATGGACATTTACGACAAGAGAATTTTTTTTTTTTTTTTTTTTTTTGGGGGGGGGGGGGGGATTTGCCACTGAAATTATGCATTACATATCTTATATTTTTTTTAATCTGTTATTAATGTTATTTTTTAAATTTTATATTCTTTTGTTTTTAGGTGTTAAATTAATTATTTTTCATTCTTCAAATCAAATTCATGGTCATAAAATTATCGAACAGGGAAAGAAATTGAGAGAGGTGTATTTAGAAAACCGTGGGTGACTGGGCAAAATGGGAGTCATATTCGGATTCAGGAGGTCATTTTACATAAGAATCAGCAAGAATGGTATGAGATCTCTTTTTTTTTTTTTTTTTTTTTCTTTTTTCAGAGCAGTGTAATCTATACGAATTACATGATTTTCCGTTCTTGCTTAAATTATGTTATACATATACAGTAACCGCCGCTTAATAAAATCACTGGTTAATAAAATCAGCCGCTTAATCTGATCAAATCGCCAGGACCGGAATCAAATCAATACAAACAACTTTTAAAGCCGCCGCTTAATAAAATCAACATCGCCGGTTAATAAACTAAAAAATATCTTATTGACAGCCAAAAATATCATTTATACATACAATATATATATATATATATATATATATATATATTTATTTATTTATTTTTTTTTTTTTAATAGAAAAAGAAATTGAAGCACAACAAATGCCCGTTATCGCTTGTTGTTGAAGATTTTACACTTGCAGCAGCACAGTTACAAATTAAACACATAACCTATCTCCGTAACAATTTCAAAAAACGTATTCTTCAAAGCGCAGTAATAAAATAGAAATTTGATTTGAAATGGGTTTTTTTTTTCTAATTATTAGAAGGCAATTTCTAGTTCTCATTTTGAAATTACTATCATTCATGAGGTTTAAACGCAAAGATTTTAAATTTATAAGAAAAGCGTGAACTTTTGGTAAAGTAATGATGATTTTCCTCTAACAAAAGTGCACGGGAACTTAGAATGCGTTTACTTATATCGAAGGAACAATTAGTTAATTATTTACCAAAAATTAATTAATATTGTTTACTAATTCCATTATTCGTTACCTTTTGAAGTTTCTTTCGAAATTCAGGGAAGTAATAATTTTTCCTTATTGGCAGGAACGTAATATAAAAATCAGACGCTTAATAAAATCACTTTGGCTCAGAACGAATGTGATTTTAATAAGCGGCGGGAATTGTATATCATTATAGAAATTTTCCCTTTTGTCGTTCCGTGAACTACTCCTTTTTATTTTTCATTAATTGTAATTCTAGATATTTGATTTATTTATTTTAAACTAGCAGGCTACACCCGCTTCGCTGGTTACTATTTTTAAATGAATCATTATAATTAATGAATTCTCAAAATTGCATTAATTTTTATCATGTGAAAAAAAAAAAAACTCTGATCGGGAAAAATGTCGCACCGGGTCCCCACTGCCTTCGGCAGCGTCGACCCGTGCGCGATGCGCACGCATGAATGCATATATATGAGAGCATATATATGAGCATATTCCTTCACTACCCTTATGATTTCTCAAAATTCCATGTTATTACTCATAAACTTTTATTCTTAAGAAAAGGAATTAAAAAAATAAAATCATTTCTGATTGGGTAAAAACTCACACCGGGTCCCCTCTGCCTTCATCAGCGTAGACCGTGCGCGCGCAGTGCGCACGAATTCATATATAAGCACGCTGCGCGCGCGTATTCCTTCACCACCCTTCCTGTCCCTCCTTAATTTTACACTTTCGAAAATATCCTCTGTGGCGACTTCTTTTTCGTACCTGGTTCTTTTCTTCCTGTACATTCATCTCGAGACACATTAAGACACTGATCACGCTTTGTTTACTTTTAAAGATTTTACTTTTACTTACGGCACAAACATAAAATACATAACGAACACATAAATTAACATCAAATAAAGTATTTTAAAAACAACATATACACACAGAAAAATGGAAAATCGAAACTTGTCAAGAAACGTGTTATCTTTGTCATAGTACACGTTTTCCTAGTATATTGACAAATTTGCACAAAATTACGCAACATTTTAAACAATCAAACCACTACCTGACAATCCCATTTAGTCATGAGACACAAAAGTCGTTTTATTTTACCATGTATCTTTAATGTGTTTCGTCTGATGATCCGTTTTGCCTCTAAAACTTGTCATATGACTAATTTCCCAGGTACAGTTTTCATTTTCCTCAAATTTGACCGGTTAGTCAGATGAGAGAATAAAAATAAATTGTTCCTGTTTTGTCAATTGACTAAGAAAAATTTGTTAGGCTAGTCCAAAAGCTCAGCATTATTATTTTTTTATTTTTTATTTTTTTGTTTATTTTTTTTTATTTTTTTTTGTCTCCTTCTGACAACTTGAGTTAGTCAACCGAAATCGAATAATTTAACCTATCAAATTTGGCGGGATAATGCAATCGCAGAATTCGAAATCCAAATACTTAGAAGTCTGAAATCATGGATCCGTTGATGTTGTTTCGGTTCCATTTCCATATTTGTGATAATTTTCATTTTAGAAATAGACCGAGAGATTTTAATTATTTGCGAATCGAGTTTACGGTCAAAAGTAAGTGCTAAATACTTTATTTATTGTGTGTATATATATATATATATATTTATTGTAAAGCTTTGTTAGAATAGTAAATTGTAAAATTGTAAAATTCTAAGCTTTAGCAATCTTCTAACAATATCAATGGTATTTAGAATTTGTTTTAATTTATAAAGTTGTTTAAAACGTATAAATTTTAAAATACTTTATTATAAATCTTAGTTTTGCGTATTGTTGTATTATAAAAATAAGTATTTTAATTTGTCTGAACTATAGTCTTTTACATATATTTTTAACATTAAGCTCATATTTATATTTTTTATACACAGAATAGTAACGCTTTATTTTCCCTTAAAGGTGGTTCAGAAGGTATTTGGATTCCAAGAGATAAAAATTCAAAAAAGATATGGAAAAATGCTATTTATAAGGATTTTGAATAACTCCGAATTCTAAGGTATGTTTTTAAATTATCTTTTGCTGCATTTTATCTATCTTATCTCCGAACAAGAATAATATTCATACTTTTTTATATTTAAAATTTTTAATGAGATGAATTAAAAAAATTAAAAGGTTCCTCGTTTATCTGTTATTTGTTCGATTTTTTATTTATTTATTTATTTTTTTTTTTTCCAGTTCTAAATAAATAAATATATCTTTATAATTTAAATATTTTTGGGAAATGGTTGATAATTGCATGTAATAAAAAATGTCTTCATTTATTATTAAATGTTTGATAACAATTTTTTCAGAACAAATTTGAGCAAAAATGATATGAATTTAATATCACATACTATATTCTTTTCTCAATTTTTAAATTGTTCTTGTGTACAATATTAATTATTAGCGATAAATAATAGATGTCTTAGTTAAAATTAAATAGATTTAACTTCATGTTACTTGTTTCATTCAAATGATTGATGATTGTTTTTTAAAGGTTGATATTTTTAGTTATTAAAATTTTGATATCATATATATATATATTTTCTTTTAGAATAAATTTAATCAAAAATAATATGAGTTTAAATTATTAGATACTATTAAGTATTCGTTATAAACAAAGGTATCTTGTTAAAAAATATGTACTTAATTTCATGTTATTTGTTTCACTGAACAAACTGAAAAAATATAAGTTATATGCTATAAAAATGAGAGAAATTACTATAAAGATACAAAATGATTTTAACCTTCGACAAAACGAGTCATATAGTCTGAGAAAATAGTGCTCAAAAGCTGAATGACAGAATCAGCAGCTATCAGACATTTGTTGATATGTATGATTACAAAAAAAAAAAAAAAAAAGTATAAGAGTTTCAAGCCTGCCTTTTTTCTCCCGGGGAGAAAAAAAGAAGAAGAAAAATGTCATGTTGATGCCACCACAAAACTAACTTTCTTCTACCTTTTCCTATATAAAATCATGCAATGGAAATTATTTTTTATTTTTACTTTTATCTATTATAAATGCAGACGATTTTCATATCACAGAGGTAGTCTAAAGGTTCAACGGAAGTAAATTTTTACCGTACAGATGATCACGGGGAAAATTGCAGTATAACAGCGCCACATATCGCCTATATACACCCAATTTAATAAACATTACGTCTCTTAATGGCCTTTTTATACATTAAATATTGTTCAATTATACGCATTAGAACCTGAGATATAACGCTTAAATTATAAAAATAGCTGTATAGCAGCTTCACCTGTTGAGCGATTAGCACTAAAAGTTGACATAAACTAATAATTTATGTTAAGGTGCATCTACATATAATTTTATATGCAATTCTGTGCAGTAGTTCCTGAGATAGAGCCTTCCCTGAAATTGCAGTATAACAATGCCACCTGTCGTGCAATTGGCACCAGAAGTTGGTAGACACTAACTTATGACAAGGCGCATCTGCGTATAAATTAATATGCAATTTCGTGCATTAGTGTCTAAGATATAGCCTTTTCTGAAATTGCTGTAGAGCAGCGTCATCTGTTGAGCGATTGGCACCAAAAGTTGATAGACACTAATTTATGTCAAGGTGCATCCGTATATTAATTTATATGCAATTCTGTGCAGTAGTTCCTGAGATACAGTCGCCACAAAACTTTTTGTCACATACAAACATTTTCTATTGTCAAAACATGTTCTCGAGCTTTCAAAACGCGTAAATCCATCAAAAACCGAAAATCGAAAATGTTTACGAATCCAATGCTTTCTTCTATTGAATACACAAAAAAAAAAAAAAACTAAAGACTAGTATGTGTCTAACTGGAATGCAAAATAATTTTAAATTGAAAAAATAATATAAAAAAGATTAAGCATAAGTTTAGTTTAATAACAATTAATATGAAATGATTGGGCTTCTATAAACATCCATAAAAGAACAACAGAAGTTTTAACTAAGTGTTAAAATTCTTATGTGAAAACTAAAATTTAAGACACAAAAAGAACCAACTCATTCAAAAATTTATGTTTTATCACTCACAGCTAACTGCTCAAGTGCTTTTTCTTTCTTTCTTCTGTTTTATTTATTATTCTTAATATTATTATTATTTTGTGTGTGTACGCGCGGAATTTGGTTGCGAGGAAGGGGAGGGGGCGGGGCAATTGATTGCACACTCGAAACTGAATCAGACTCAAAACTATGAAAAAAAAAAAAATGTTTTTCCTATTTCTATCCTCCCTTCTCCCCCCCCCCTTTCTTATCGGCTAAAGTAAACAAATACGTAATTTTTCCCATCCGCGGTCATTAAAGTGTTTGTTTATTTATGTGAACTGGATTATTATTCTTGTAGCATTTTAGTCAATTAAAAAAAAAAAAAGAGTTGGAGATTTGGTATTTTCTCTTGCTTGAATGAATCACTAAATATATATCACCGAACTTCAAATACTTAACTTTAGGGGTGGGGGGGGGGGGCAGGGGATGTAAGTAATAGGTATTTCAAAAAAAAAAAAAAAAAAAAAAAAATACACTTGTAACAGAAGAAAACAGCTGCCAATTTGTTGTTTAATATTAGAAATTTTGTTTTTTCAGTATATTTTTACTCCATTACCCGACTGCCGTAGGTAATGGAAGGATTGTATTCGGTCCAAAAAATCGATATCAAGATTTCACCTGATTTACATGCTTTAAGGTCCCCTGAGTCCAAAAATGTGTTTTTTGGCGATGTCCTCTGACTATGATATCTCCTAATCTAATAAAAATAGAATCACGAAACTTCAGAATTGAGACAGGTCTGGTGAACATATGAATTTTTTAAGTTTTGGTGAAAATTAGAAAAATAGGAAGTGGGATATCCGAAACCGGAAGTGAGTTCGTAAACCCGTATCTCAAAAACGGCTCCAACGATTTTCTTCAAAGTTACTGTATAAACACTCTATTAGATGTCCTTTCGAATGATATAGTTGGTTTAGTTCAGGACAATTGATAGGCGTCCTGTATGAATAGCTCAATTTCAGGTTTCGCAAGTGCGTTCCTTCCAAAACGACTGTATGTATTTTTTTCAAAGTTGCAATATTAACCCTCTTTTAAATATACTTTTGTATGTAATTGTTGTTTTCCGGTCAACAATTGAACATACCAATTCACTATCTCAAAAATGGCTCTAACGATTTTCTTGAAAATTGTTACATAAACCCATTTTAGGTATCCTTTCTCATGCTTTACGTGGTTATTACAGGACAATTAATAGTCATCCTGATCAGTTAGATCTGTTTTAGATCTTGGAAACTGGTGTTTCAAAAAGTAAAATAATAAATTAAAAAAACTACCCCCCACCTTTTTTCTTCTTCTTTTTTTAAACTCGCTATGTAAACTCTGTTTTATATGTCTTTATGCTGTAATAACTTTCTCTTACTGGAAAATTTTTAGTTGTCTATTTCATTAGGTCAATTCTATGTCTTCTGATCACATTAACTCCAAAAAGTGCATATAACACGTGTAATAGTGGATAATGGAAGTCGTGTGGTTGTTTCACACCAAATTTTTTTTATTTCCGTTTTCATTTTTATTTTAAGAAAATAAATATTCAAAATTTCCCCCGAACATCGTTTGCGCGTTCGGACATATTCTGCACCACTGGAAATATGTTAAAAGGCACTTTAAAGAAATTCCTTCCATAGACTGTACTGTATTGGACGTTTCGTATTTGTTTGAACATACATAAATTATATAAATAGCATTTATAATACGGTTGTCAGCTTCCAAATATGTTTAACAATAGTGTACTAACAGCAATATATTCATTTTAAAAAAAATCTATAAAACCAGATCGATTAAAAAAAAAAAAAAAAAAATACGTGTGGCACTCGGGGACTGCCGCGGTAAAGCTATTGCATAGCATTTTTTATCAACTTATGCAATTATAATTATTTATTTATTTTATTTTTTACCCTTCCGCTCCCTCCCCCCTTTCCCACCAATCCCAATAATTTTAAAAATTCAAAAATATCCGCAATCGATTTGTAGGTATCGAAAACTTCGATGTACCAAATTTGAATGATCTAACTCTATTTTTTTTTTGCCCCTCTGCCCCACCCCACCCCGGCCCTTCTAATAACTTTACACTTTCAAAAATATCCCCATTCGATTTGCAGGCCTCTAAAACCTATCTGTACCAATTTTCAATGGCCTAACTGTATTTCTATTTGTTTTTGCCCATAGTCCCCCCTTACCGCCCCTCCTAATAATTTTACAAATTCGAAAATATCCGCAATCGATTTGTAAGTATCGAAAACCTCTATATACCAATTTTGAACGATCTAACTGTATTTTTATTTTTCTGCCCCCCTCTCCCCTCCCCCCTTATCGCCACTCCTAATAACTTTACACTTTCGAAAATATCTCCATTCGACTTGCAGGCCTCTTAAACCTATCTGTACCAATTTTGAACGGCCTAACTGTATTTCTATTTGTTTTTGCCCCATAGCCCCCCTTACCGCCCTATCCCCCTACCCGCCCCTCCTAATAATTTTACAAATTCAAAATCATCCGCAATCGATTTGTAAGTATCGAAAACTTCTATGTACCAATTTTGAACGATCTGACACTATTTTTATTTTTTTGCCCCCCTCCCCTCCCCCTTCTCGCCCCTCCTAATAACTTTACACTTTCGAAAATATCCCCATTCGACTTGCAGGCCTCTTGAACCTATCTGTACCAATTTTGAACGGCCTAACTATATTTCTATTTGTTTTTACCCTATAGCCCGCCTTACCGCCCCACCCCCTACCCGCCCCACCCTCCTCCCGCCCCTCCTAAGAATTTTACAAATTCAAAATCATCCGCAATCGATTTGTAAGTATCGAAAACCTCTATGTACCAATTTTGAACGATCTGATACTATTTTTATTTTTTTGCCCCCTCTCCCCTCCCCCCTTCTCGTCTCTCCTAATAATTTTACACAATCGAAAATATCCCCATTCGACTTGCAGGCCTCTTAAACCTATCTGTACCAATTTTGAACGGCCTAACTGTATTTCTATTTGTTTTTGCCCCATAGCCCCCCTTTACTGTCCCACCCCCTACCCGCCCCTCCTAATAATTTTACAAATTCAAAATCATCCGCAATCGATTTGTAAGTATCGAAAATCTCTATGTACGAATTTTGAACGATCTGACACTATTTTTATTTTTTTGCCCCCCCCCTCCCCTCCTCCCCTTCTCGCCCCTCCTAATAACTTTACACAATCGAAAATATCCCCATTCGACTTGCAGGCATCTTAAACCTATCTGTACCAATTTTGAACGGCCTAACAGTATTTCTATTTGTTTTTGCCCCATAGCCCACCTTACCGCCCCACCCCCCTACCCGCCCCTCCTAATAATTTTACAAATTCAAAATCATCCGCAATCGATTTGTAAGTATCGAAATCCTCTATGTACCAATTTTGAACGATCTGACACTATTTTTATTTTTTGCCCCCCCCCCCTTCTCTCCCCCCTTCTCGCCCCTCCTAATAACTTTACACAATCGAAAATATTCCCATTCGACTTGCAGTCCTTTAAAACCTATCTGTACCAATTTTGAACAGACTAACTGTATTTCTATTTGTTTTTGCCCCATAGCTCCCCCCTTGCTGCCCCACCTGGGGGCTGAATTTCTAAAATTCCAGAAATTGGTTTTTAGATAGTTGCATTAGCTATATTTTAAAGCAAAAATTTCATGTTTATCTATTTTTTTTTTTTTTTTTTGAGATATATAGGATTATGCGAAATCACGTTTTACGCATGTGAAATCACGTTTTGCCCCCCTTGGGGACCGAATTTCAAAAATTCCAGAAACCGATTTTTAGACATTTCTATTAGCTATATTTTAAAGCAAAAATTTTACGGATATCTGTCTTTTTGTTTGAGAAATGAAGGATTTTGTCAAATTACGTTTTGAAATGCCGAAGTCTGCCGAAGTCTGCCGAACTAACTGTCTGCCGAAGTCTGCCGAACTGTGTTAGGTTTTTTTTTTCGTTACGGATTTTCTGGATTCGGTCGCCGCGCTCAAAGCCCGCGATAGAAGCTATGCAATAGCTTAAAAAGCTTGTGCGTACGTAATCAAGTAGTAAGTAATCATACGAATACGAATCATACCCAAAGTAATCATACGAATTATAAAGTAAGTGAAATATGACAATATATATATGTATCAATATTATCAATTTCAGCCTTTATCAATCCACTGCAGGATGAAGGCCTCTCCTAGGTGATTCCAAAGTGCCCTGTTTTCACATAAAAATTTATAAACGAGTATATTATAATTTATGCATAGATTAAGAAAGGTTTTGATATATGCAACTTCCTAACTAAATGCAACCTATGCAATGAGGTGAAATTTACACCTCATATAACGTACTTCTTAGCGACATCCTAATGACCTTTTTTTTTTTTTTCATTTTAAGGTTTGCGAGCTCCATTTTAAACCTGGTGAAATTATACAAACAGTAACATATTTTAATGAAAAAGAAGAAAAGTTATATCAAGTTCCAAGAAATAAACCAATTGTTAAAGATGGTGCTATTCCTACGATTTTCAGTGATTTGCCATCATATCTATCAAAGCCAAGTACATGAAGACAAAGTCCTGTGGAAATATTTCGTTTTTGTTTAAGAGCTATTTAGATTTGTAAATAATTAAGTTGGAAAAAGTTACCAAATAATGATTAAAAAAATTTGAGAAGTATTGCTAAAGCCAAGGCAAAAAAATTACGTTTTATTACCTAATGATATTTGTGCTTTTATATTATTATTATGAATAATTTTTATGCAAATGATAGAAAAATCTTCTTTATGTACATGAAACATATTTATAATTTTCAATAAAATTATTTTTTTCTTGATTTTTGTCTTTTATGTCTTATTTTAATTACTTAGTTTCTTATTTAAATAAGCAAATAAATCTATTTAAAATCTTGATCTAAAGAATGTTGAAAGTATGTTATCAGGTAAGTGAGAGTTATTTTGGATGATCAAAATACTTGTAAATTATTGTTATACATTAAAATTTCTCTGTGCATAAAATTAACAGAGATGATTAAAGGAAAAAAAAATTCTTATTATATACGGTAAAAGGTGTTTTTAATGCAAATTCTATGTCCACCCTCACCTTAAAAAAAAAAAAAAAAAAGGTGTATCATTAATATTTATGATTTTAAAACTTTAAATAACCGGAAATTTGGAGTTTGATGTTATTTATAATTTAGTACATTGTAACTTCTATACCTTATATATCGTTAATATTGTCTATATCAATACATTGTATCGTCGTACCTGTTTATAATTTTAATTTGGTGAAAAAATCCATTATTTAAAAAATATATGCATATATTCAGGTGGCTTAACCCTTTGTATCCCACGGGGTCTTTGAAGTTCTACCAAAAAAAATTCCTCAATATAGCCTAAATTTACTACAGGCTTTCATTGGAACTTCAAAGTCCCTATAGTTTAAGCTTTCTCTATTGTTGAGCAAAAGTAAGCTAAATTTAATATGAGATGTTTCTCTTTCAGAAAAGAAATATAATAAAAAAGTTTCAAACTATTTTTCCAAAAATAAGGTGATTTGGTATGTAAAGGGTTAAGTAAATTAAGTGTTTGAAACATTTTTTATTTTATTTTTTAATGTTTATAATTTGTATTTTAACTAATTACAACATGTATGTTTCCCAAAATTTTCATATTTTTATTTATTGAAAAGTTGTGATTATTAATGGCATCAGTGGTTATATTAAACATAAATAAACACCGCTCAGTTGCTTTATTAGCTATATTAATTCGTACTCTGCTATTACTCCTATTTAAAAAAAAATATATATATATATATTACCTTTGAAATAAATTTATGACTAAATATAAGATTTATTGTTTTATGGAAGGAAAAAATTGGGAATGAAATGGGTAATATTAAAAAAAGGAACTAAAAAAAAAAAAGGTTTATATTTATTTTTGTAACCACAGCGTATTAAAACGAAAGCACCGAGGAGAAAAAAAAATAAATTCTAAATATAATAAATTCTAAAAATAATTCTAAATCCATATATGAGGATGTGCATAAAAAATGGACTAAATCATGTGGCGCCACAATCCATTTGGAAGGTCTTGATAAGAAGGTGTTGGATAAATGCTTGCGTTAATAATAAATAAATGTAGGGAAGAATGTTTAAACTAGCGAATTCTTTGTTTCAGTGGTTTGTTAAATTTCCAGTATTCATAGCTGCTAACTTTTTTAATTGATTCCGGAATGTTGTTAGTAATGCCCTTTTTTCAAATCATATTCTTTGAGGAGTAATTTTCTTCATATTTAATTGTAATTACATGCTAAAGAAGATTATTCTAGAAAGAATATGGTATGAAGAAAAGGGCGAATGTTAACAACATTCCGGAATAATTTGAAGAAGTTGGCAGCTATGAGTATTTTTTTTTTTTAATTGATAGACAAGTAATAATTTCCAGAAAAGTTCTTTAAATGTATTTTCAAGGTTGAACACCTTAAAGGGGAGAAAAGATTAAACAATTACAAAAGTAAAGAGGTTAAGACTAATAACAATGCTTTTACAAAAACCCCTGCAAACAAGCACGAATCTCTTATTCTTCATAAAATATGAAGGATTTTAACCAATTAAAATTTTGATTAATCTGCTTACTTGCCAACTCCACTGTTTTTACCAGTAGACTACCGTTTTTTTTAGCTATTTCAACTGGTCTGCTGTTTTTAGGAACTTACAAGAAAAATTGTAAAATTGAGCAATTTTACTGGAAAATATATAGAGGAAAATATACAGAGAATACATATAATAATGAAATGAGGCTTATTAAATGTATGTGTAAAAATTACAATATTGATTTTAATTAACTCAAAACAAACTTAAATTTTTGGATTTTTTACTTCCATCACCCTACTACCGTAAGTAATGGAAGTACAGAGCTGACAACCTAATCCGGCAAATTGTTAGTACCGCCCCTTTTTCTACACCAGTCATTTCTTAGAGTTTTTTCTTGTTAATTCATCTTAAATACATTTGAAGAAAATTGCTTTAAAAATTAAGTGGTGTAGAAAAAGGGGCGGTACTAACAATTTGCCGGATTAGGTTGGCAGCTCTGGAAGTATTGTATTCGGTCCAAAAATTCCATATCGAGATTTCACCTGATTTACACGTTTTAAGGTCCCCTGAGTCCAAAAAAGTGGTTTTGGCAATTGGTAAGTGTGTGTGTGTGTGTGGAATCTCCAGGCTATCATATCTCCGAAACTAATAAAGATAGAACTACAAAACTTCAGAATTAAGACAGGTCTGGTGTACAGATGCATTTTCCAAATGTTGATAAAAATTGAAAAACCGGAAGTGGGACATCAGAAACCAGAAGTGGGACCGTAAGTCCGTATCTCAAAACCGGCTCTAACGATTTTCTTCAAATTTGCTATATAAACATTCTATTAGAAGTCCTTTCGAATGATATAGTTGGTTAGTTCAGGAAAATCGATAGGCGTCCTGTATAAATAACTCAATTTCAGGTCTCGCAAGCGCGTTCCTTTAAAAACATCTTTACGGATTTTTTTCAAACTCGCCATTTTAACTCAATTTTCTCAAAAAAAAAAAAAAAAAAAAAAAGTCTGGTGTGAAACAACCACACGGCTTCCATTGCCAACTATTACACGTATTATATGCATTTTTTAGAAATAATGTGGTCAGCGAACACGTAAAATTGACCTAACGAAGTAGACACCAAACAAATTTCCTATAATGAAAGCTAATATATATATGTGTGCGTGTATGTGTGTGTGCATGCATGTATGTATAAATATATATATATATATATATATACATATGTAAACATGCAAAACAGAATTTATATAGCGAGTTAAAAAATAAGGGGGGGGGGATGAGTTATTTTTTCAAACACCAATTTCCGAGATCTAAAACTGACCTACCTAATCAGGATGACTGTTATTTTTCCTCTAACAACCACTTAATACATGAGAAAGGATATCTAAAATGGATTTATGCAACAATTTTCAAGAAAATCGTTAGAGCCGTTTTTGAGATACCAACTTTTACCAAAACTTGACGTACTCAATTATTGAACGGAAAACAATAATTACATACAAAAGCATATTTAAAAGTGAGTTACTATAGCGAGTTAGAAAATAATCCGTACAGCCGTTTTTAAAGGCACGACTTGCGAGACCTGAAATTAAGCTATTTATACAGGGCGCCTGTACACCAGAATTTCATCTGTACAACAGACCTGCCTCAATGCTGAAGTTTCGTAGTTTTATCTCTATTAGTTTAGGAGATATCATAACCAGAAGATTTCGTTCGTACATACATACATACACACATACACACTATTGCCAAAAACTACTGATTTGGACTCAGGAGACCTTAAAACGTGTAAATCAAGCGAAAACTCGACATTGAATTTTTGGACCGAATACAATACTTCCATTACCCACGGTAGTGGGGTAATGAAAGTAAAAATGCATATAATTCGTGAAATAGTGGGTAATGGAAGTCGTGTGGTTTTTCACACCAGATTTGTAAATAATGCTTTGTAATTAAATAGTATATTTACATAGTCATTGTGAGTGTATTTTCAGTCAGGTAAGATAATTAAAAACTGAATTTTAATCCTCATTATCTTATAAAAATCTGGAGAACATTTTAATTTCTAAATGCAGTGAAAATTTAGTTTAACAATTCTATGAATAACAATTTAATTGTTATTTTCTTTATGAAGCAAAATCTGCTATAAATGTAAAAAATTGTGTTTAAGTAAATATCATAGACAATATTTTTTTTTCCTAACTTTTAGGATTTGAAATTAATTCTTTAATACACATAATCTCAATATTTTATTTGTTTTCGTTTGAAAGATGGGTGATTTTTATTTAAAGAAAATTTTTATTTATGGAAAATATTTTGTAAATATTCATCTATTTTTCTTTTTGTCTACTATATTTTTATATAAATTCAGTCTCTATCGTTAAAAATGTCAATTTACAAAATCTCTACTGTTTTTTTTTTTTTTTTTTTTTTTTTCCCGATAAAATCTACTGATTTTTAAAACTGATATGTTGGCAAGTATGAATCTATCTCAAATATTATGAGACATGCTAGTCATTGATTTTTTTTTTTTTTTTTCCTAACTAATCTTCCTCCACAAATATTATGAGGCAGCTTAATCAAATAGAGACTCGTTTTCCTCTTCAGATATTACCAGACAGGTTAGTCAGGCAAATAATCTTGACTATCCTGCCTCTTCAAATATTCTTTGAAAATTGACTACCTTTCTTAGTCAGATACCTGAGATCTGTTGACTAACTTTCTTAATCAAGTGTAGATTCTGACTAACATGCCTTGTCTTTGAAACTGCGGTTGTTGACTAACCTTCCTGGTCAGATAATTATGATTGTCGACTAGCCTTCTTTGTCTGATAATATTAACCTTCCTAGTCTGGAGTAGTGTTTTGGTGACTAGTTCAGCAAGTACACTTTTTAGTTTTGGAGACTAGTTCAGCAAGTACACTTTTCAGTTTTGGTGACTAGTTCAGCAAGTACACTTTTCAGTTTTGGAGACTAGTTCAGCAAGTACACTTTTTGGCTAGTCAGCTATTTTGGTTAGTCAATTCTGTATTGTCAGTTGAGCATTTTGCCAGGTCACTGTGACCAATTTATTTTTCTGTGTGTAGAATGGAACGTTAGTCCATCTTGATTCACATACGCACACACTGTTGCCACACTTTCGTACCAAACTTTTCAGTTCTTGTTTTGGGATACTCTCGAAATCAGAGGTGCGGCGTTCACACCTTCCCTCCAGATTCACTTGAGGGACAATGGCCTTCACAGTGAAACTACTAACAAAAATTTGTGGATAATTTATATAACTGTCCATGAAAGTCTAATTGTCCTTTTAAATTCTTAATTATTGTTTCATCTTTAAATAAATGTTCATGAAAGTCTAATTGTCCTTTTAAATTCTTAATTATTGTCTCATCTTTGACCTAATATGCAATGTTCCATCAAGAGCAATAACATTTATATTTCACTTAAAATTTAAATATTTTCTATGGTATAAAATAAGTAACATTTAAACACATACTAGAAATAAAATATATATATAATATACATGAATAAACATTTATCCTGA
This sequence comes from Salticus scenicus, assembly GCA_963930645.1. Classification (NCBI taxonomy): domain Eukaryota; kingdom Metazoa; phylum Arthropoda; class Arachnida; order Araneae; family Salticidae; genus Salticus; species Salticus scenicus. The sequence goes on from OZ005648.1 coordinate 384,430,388, forward strand.
CATGGATTTTCCTATGCACTTTAAATAATCTTAATGAATTAATATACTTGAATATCAGAAACAAAATAAACACACACATATATATATATATATGTAATAACAAATACAATATTAAACTAACTTATGACTTTATTCATGAATGCGTGATAAAGCATCTGCAACAGTATTACTGCTTCCTGGCTTATGAGCAATAGTCACTTGATAGCGAGATAGAGCCAATGCCCATCTTTGTAATCTGGCGTTCTTAGGAACTGTTTCTGTCAAATATTTTAAAGGTTTATGGTCCGTGTGTAAGATAATAGTGGTTCCATAAGTCCACATTTCGAATTTACCTAATGCCCATATTACAGCATAAGCTTCCCTTTCAATAGTGCTCCACTTTGATTGAGCAGGGGTCAGTTTTTGGCTTGCGAAAGTTATAGGTTTCAGTTTATTCTGCTCATCTCTCTGCATTAGACAGGCTCCAATTCCGGTCACTGAAGCATCAGTATCGATTTCAAAAGGTTTCGACATATCAGGTGTATACAGAGATGTTATAGAGCACAAACAATTCTTTAACGAATTAAATGCGCTTTCGGCTTCTTCTGACCATGAAAGGTCGTTTGGCACAGTTTTTCGAGTTAAGTCCGTTAAAGGTTTTGCTATATTGGCATACCGAGGCACATAGTCTCTGTAATAGTTAAATAATCCTAGGAGTGACTTCAATGTTTTCTTAGTTTTAGGGGCTTTCAGATCTTTAATAACTGATTCTTGTCCGGATCTGGGCCGTGCTCTCCTGAGCCTACGACATGTCCTAAATATTTTACTTTCGACATCGCAAACGAGCATTTCTTTAAATTTGCCGAAAAATTCAATTTTTTCAGAGTTTCTAAAATGGATTTAATATGATTAAGATGATCTTCCCAGGTTGAAGAAAATATGATAATATCATCAAGAAAACTTTCGGCGTAGTCACTATGAGGTCGTAATACTTGATTCATTATTCTTTGGAATGTTGCTGGTGCTCCAGATAACCCAAATGGCATCACCTTCCACTGATACTGACCCTTTGGAGATACAAAACTGGTTAATTCTCGGCTTTGCTCTGCTAAGGGTATTTCCCAATATCCCTTAAGGAGATCTAAAGTTGTCAAGTAACGAGCTCCACCAGCTTTAAATCTAAGATTTTCTGAATTCTGCATAGGAAAAGGTGGAATTTTACTAACTGAGTTCAGCTCTCTGTAGTCCACGCAAAGTCGGACAGTTCCATCTTTCTTGGCTACACATACCAATGGATATGCTATTTCTGCTGAAGAGGGTTCTATCAGGTCTTTTCCCAATAATTCTGCTATCTGTTTTTCTATATTAGATCTTAACGTTTCTGGAACTTTATAAAGATGAGGTTGTTTCCTCTCTACTCCAGACTTTAACTGGATAACGTGTGGAGGAACTTTGGCTTTCTTTAATTCCCCATCAAATATTGTTAGATATTCTTTAATCAAATTCAACAGCTGTTTATGTTGCTTTGCTGATATCGAATTTGATTTTATACCAGCTTTTAGTTCTTCATCCGTTACTTGCCGTGATTCTACGGGCGCATGTTGTATATCTCCAAACTCTTCATCTGTTTCGTAAATAATTCCTACAGCTCTGACAGGTTGAATATATTTACGCAATTTATTTTGATGAAGATGTCGAACACTTCCATCAGGTAGTTTGACATAAAAAGAATGTGGAGACTTCTTTTCTACTATTTCTCCTGGTCCTTTCCATTTTGAACAAAGACGATTTGTTGAATCAGGGATTAACACTACAACTTTATCCCCAACAGAAAATTCGGTATATTTTGACCGTAAATTATGATAATGTGCATATTTCTGCTGCTGTTCTTGAGCTATGCTATTCGCATACTGTGCCGCGTCTTCTAAACGTTTCCGGAGTTTCAACAGGTAGTCAGCTACAGATTCTCCAATCCCTTGAGGAAGTACGACTTCATCTTCCCAACTTGATTTGAGGATGGCTAGAGGTCCTACAGGTGGTCGCCCATGAACTAGTAGGAATGGAGCAACACCCGTTGTAGCGTTAGGCACTTCTCTGTATGCCCATAACAAGAATGGCAACTGTTTATCCCAGCCTCGACCTTGTGAATTAATTGCATGATGTAGCATGGATTTCATAGTTCCTATCCATCTTTCAACCAAACCATTCGATTGTGGATAACCTGGAGTGGAAAATTTAGGAACACATCCTAATCGTTTTAAAAACTCTTTTGTCAGCTGCGCGGCAAAATTTCTTCCGTTATCCATTGCAATTACTCGAGGAATTCCAGTTCATACAAATATTTCTATAAATGCATCACAGGCTGCCTCTGCTGTTAAAGACTTCAGAGGTATTGCTTCCGGCCAACGACTATGCTGGTCCATAACGCACAGTACATACTGATGGCCACGTGATGACTTTGGCTCTATTGGGCCTAAAATATCGGCATGAACCACTTGAAATGGGAGTTCTGGCCTTCCAACAGCTTCGATAGGTGTTCTATCGTTTACTTTTCCTTTCCTGCGCATTTGACAATCATGACACGAAGCACATAATTGTTTAACTTCTTTTGGCATTCCTTCCCACCAGAAAGACATTGCAATTCTGTCTCTGGTCTTCTTAGCTGCCAGATGTCCACCAGTAGGAGTTTCATGAGCTAATTTCAAAGTGTCCTTTCTTCTGCTTGCCGGTACGACCAATTGAATATATTTCTGTCCGCCTACTTTACCCATATGATATAATAAACCTCTTTCAATCCAGTAACCATTTTTATGTTGCCTAGCTTCTTCGAAGCACCTTTTCAATGTAGGACAGGCTAACTGCTCATCCCTAAACACTTGTGCTTGTGGAACAGGGATATCTTCATTTCTTTCATCCTTACTATCGGTTTCGGTCAATGTCTGTTTAACTACTGAGTTATTAAAGACTTTGGTTTCTGGATGATGCGACTCGCTGTTGTTTAGCTTTGCCTTTCGAATAGTCTCGTGACTTTCTCCCTCCATACAGAACATACACTTTTCATTATCTTCTGTGAGTGGGGTACTAATTGCCTCATCCCCAAGATAATTGTCGTTTGAAATATTCTCAGGTACACTGAACAAGGATTGTTCACCGACTTCATTTATTGTGATTACTTCAACCTCTTCTTCTGAAGAATAGTTTCCGGGAGACCTTCCCTCCACTTTGAACAAGGACGGTTCATTGTTTTCTTCCACTGGGGTGATATTAACCTCAACCCCTGAATTTCCAGGATTTCTTCCTTTCACATGGAACAAGGATTGTTCATCGACTTCTTTCTTCGGGATATTCACTTTATCCCCTAAAGAAATGTTTTCGGGAGACCTTCCCTCCACACTGAACAAGGATTGTTCATTAGCTTCTTTTACTGAAGTAATTCCTGTATCATCTCCCAAATAAGAACGCTTTTGTTCCTTCAACCATTCATATACCCTGGGAGTGATTAAAGCTTCGTCATGCAGCCCTTCTACTACTGCAGCATGCACTTGAACATATGGAATAATTTCTTCATCTGTATGAAGACTTAGCGGAACTGACACAAGTTGTGCTTCCACTGGATTACCTATAGCAGGTCTCAAAAGAATTTTCCCACTTGACTGTAAGCGTTCCTCAGGTACAACTGATTTTCGTAGTACGGTGATTTCTGCACCACTGTCCACGATGCCTTGAAATTTTTGGCCTCCGATTCCTAAATCCACTTTCAGAAGCTCGCCATCTTTCTCGTTGACTGGAAATTCCCACTCGAAACAAGCGCTATTTAGATTAACACTGACCTTATTAAGGCCCTTACTTTCTTGACTCTTTTTGTTTGTTTTCACGTTAGATGTACTTGCTGAATTCAATTTGGGGCAGGATTTTTTCATATGGCCTTCCTTTCCACACAAATAGCAGGAGAATTTCGGACGAATGTCTCTTTGTTCTTGCTGTGGCTTAGTAAAAACCCTTTTCTCATCTCTATTGTTATTTCCGAAATTCGCCCCTTTGGATGGAAGATTCCAATTTTCTTTATGAGAAATTTCTTTCGGTTTTTTATTGAAAGTCATTTTGACATTTTCATAATCATCTAATTTACTGGAAATAACATCAGATGACTTAAACAATAACCATTCATCGAGGAAATGTTCTTTAATTTCTGGAGGTACTTTCCTTTTAATTTGATCTGTAATAATCAAATCATATAATTCTTCAAATGTGTTAACTTCTAATCCCCGAATCCATTCAGTAAAATAGTTTTTCAACTCGTAAGCAAAATCTCTCCATGTGATATCAGCTTTTTTAGTATGCTTAATGAAAAATTGTCGAAATCTTTCAGGAGTAAGTTTATATCTCTTTAACAATAACTCTTTTACTTTTCCGTAATCATTCGTGATTTCTTCGTCTTCCCGAGCTATAACTTCCGCGATTTCGTATGGCAGTAGCCCAATGAGATGAGAAACCCAATCATCTCTTTTAATTTCGGCACGTTTTGCCTGCCGCTCAAAAAGAACTAAATACAGACTAATTTCGCATGTTTTAGGATCAAATTTTTGTAAGATGTTATGTAATTTTACGCGCATTTTCTCAGAAGTTTCATTTGTAATTCCTTTCTTCTCAAGTTCTATTCTTGCATTTTCCAAACGCATTTTTTCCAATTCTATTTCTTCTCTTCTTATGCGTTCCTCCATCTCTTCTTTTCTCTTACGTTCCTCTATTTCTTCCCTTCTTATGCGTTCCTCCATCTCTTCTTTCCTCTTACGTTCCTCTATTTCTTCCCTTCTTATGCGTTCCTCCATCTCTTCTTTCCTCTTCCGTGCTTCAAGTACGTTCGCTAATGTTTCTTTAACAAATTCTTCATCGTAATTCTTTGAAGCCAAAATAGCATCTCTTAACTCATATAACTTTAAATGTTGAGGTCCTTCCACTCCAAGCTCAGTAGCAACTTCTTGCAAATCTTTTTTATTCCCTTTACCCAAAAATGCCATCTTCGGATGGATGAAATCAAATCAAGTTCAAATTTTCCGTGAATAAAATAAATTTTCTTATATTTATAATCACAAACCCTATTGTTTTCGTTCCTAAGAACGCCAAATTTGACATCTTAGTTTTTATCTTAAACAACATTTTCCCCCAAATTAAATAAAATAATCATTAAGTCGGAATGCATACATAAAAGGAGAAAAAAAAAAATAATATGTATCGAAATAACAAATTAAAAAAAAATGTTTACACAATCAACTCTTTCATTAAATAAATCAGAATATACTTTATTACATAACCAGCTTTCAATAAATTAGAAATAATGTTGCTATAGCAACCTTTAATCAAACTTACTTTTAAACAGAAAAAAAAAAACAATTTCCGATTCATTCCTCAAAGTAAAAAAAATAAACAAAACCGGACGTTCACAAGAATAATTCACTAGTTTTTTTTTTTTTTTTTTTTTACTGAGATATTTCATTAATATTCCAATAATAACAAAGATAAATCATTATCAACGTCTAACAAATAAACAATCATTCAATAAAACAGAACAAATAAATCAAAACAGAACTCTCTTTTTTTTTTTTCCCAATCTGCTTTAATGAAACATTTATTTATTCTAAATCACGTGATGAATAAAAAGAACACACAGAAATTAATAACAATGGTCTTGAATAACATAAAAATATATTCTTTTCACCATTCTTTTTACTATTTTCCGGCTTTTTAAATACAAATAAACAAATATATTTCTATTTTTCATTTTTCAAACACTAGAATTATTATTATTTCAACATTACGAAATATTCAATTTTCATTTACCTATTCTTTACCTTGTTGGAATACAAAATCGGAACAAAATATCTAAATGCTTAATCCTAATTATTTAACATAAACCTATACAAAATATGACTCTTGATGGAACATTAAAAAAAAAACATACCCTTTTTTTTTTCATCACTATCATGAAATAATCCGTACGTGCACTAGCTATTTCACATATGCTTGTCGACTGCGCCAATTGTGGCGACTTCTTTTTCGCACCTGGTTCTTTTCTTCCTGTACATTCATCTCGAGACACATTAAGACACTGATCACGCTTTGTTTACTTTTAAAGATTTTACTTTTACTTACGGCACAAACATAAAATACATAACGAACACATAAATTAACATCAAATAAAGTATTTTAAAAACAACATATAGAAGGGAACGTTAGTCCATCTTGATTCACATACGCACTGTTGCCACACTTTCGTACCAAACTTTTCAGTTCTTGTTTTGGGATACTCTCGAAATCAGAGGTGCGGCGTTCACATCCTCATTCGACTCGTAGGCACCCAAAACCTATATATACCAATTTTGAACGGTCTAACTCAATTTTTAATTTTTTGCCCCCCTTTAGGTCACCTTAAAACATATAAATCAGGTGAAATCTCGAACAATTGCGATTAGCGCCCTCTATTGGATAAATTTAATGTAGGTTATTCGATAATATAAAAGTACTTTAAAATATCTTTCGAATGATGTGTTAAAAATAATTTAATCATATTCAGAATTCGAAATATTGAAATTTAAAAATATTACAGCGCCATCTGGCGGTAGAAAATTCTGTAATCTACTGTTCAATTCCAAATCAACAAAGCTTTCAAATAATGTATTACTTATAAAATTATTTTAATTAGTAGCTGATATACAAAAGAAAACCTAATCAGGAAACCTTAAAACGTGTAAATCACGTGAAATCTCGAATTCCATTACTTACGGAAGTCGGTTAATGGAAGGTGACAGAAATTTGGGGCATCTACTCTTGAAATTCAATTCAAATAAGTTTCAAAATGACATATTACTTTTGAAATTATGCTAATTAGAAGCTGAGATACAAAAATGATATAAACACTATTATAAAACGATTTATGTCTGACTTTTTCGTGGTTTTCTCCGAAACTTGCGTAATTCCGCGCTAAATACTGTTAAAAATCCATAGTATGAAATGTGAAAGGAGTATCAGAATTCGAAACTCTGCAAAATGTAAAAGAATAAAGGCGTTCTGTGTTTTCCGTTGTTTTCTCCGAAACAACCGTTCCTTTTCTACGTTTTTGCCCCCACCCATTTTCCGTCCCTTCTAATAATTTTACACTTGAAAATATCCGAAATCGATTTATCTTTCCTTAAAACCTAATAATACCAATTTCAAACGCTGTAAATTTTTTTTTATTTCCCTTCGGCACCTTCCCCTCCTCCTCAAACCCTTCCTATAGTTCTACACTTTCAAAAATATTCAGAATCGAATTATCGGGCGTTAAAACCAAATATTATGTCAATTTTTATACTTCTGCGTTCAATAGGGGCTGAACGTATAAAAGAACAGACAGACGGACAGACAGACAGACAAACATTTTCTTTTATTATTATAGATTTTTGTACTTCTGCGTTCAATAGAGGCTAAACGTATAAAAGAACAGACAAACAGACAGACGGATAGACAGACAGACAGACAGACAAACCTTTTCTTTTATTATTATAGATTTATTTGTGTTAATATTGCAATAATAATGCAGAGTATTTTTTCACAGAAGATATTAACTGATTTCTAATTAAATGTAGTCTCAAAAATCTATTTATATGACTTTTTCTTTATGAGAATTTATTTTATTTTTATTTTTTTCTAACAGATTTCAAAGATGATAAGCAGCAGTCACCTAGAATAGTCATTAATCATATAGCTGATGCTCGAAAGGCATTCGAAGTAAGTATCGATATTTTTATATTATCTTTAAGGCTAATAATAAGAGAGCATCACAGAACTGGCGTTTTAAAGTATTACGTACAAAACTTTGAATAAACACCATAAAATGCAATAATCTTGTATTTATTGCATTTTATGGTATTCATTCAAAGTTTTGTACGTAATATCTTTAAGACAGCTTTAAGGCTTAACTCCTTATTTTCTGATACTTTCATTCAACTTATTTCTTTGTTTTATTATACACAAATAAAATATTACTTCATAGCCAGATAATTGCTGAATCGTCAGTGGAGGCTTCCATGTGAATACTCAAAAAGATTTTGGGTTCTCTCTGTTTGTGTGTCTGTTTGTTCGTCTCGTGTTAGCGGCCGCAAAACTTACTTTATTGACTCGGAATTTGGTATACATGTTCACGAGTAACAGGAAATTTGATGTATAGTTTTGGGTGTGTGTTCTATTTGTAGTTCGTGTACAGAGACACTCCAAAGTTTTTCTTATCTTTATACGGCCTATGGAGAGGATTTTTATGTACCACAAGAGCGACCGCAAAGATCCACTGATTGACTTGCAAACTGGTACACATGTTCAGGATTTGTATAAAAATACCTGTTTTTTTTTTTTTTTTTTTTGCTGTTGTTGTTTTCAGCATGTGGGGTGAATTTCTCTTACACGCATTTTAACACCGTTATTCTGCATTCAACAAAATAAAATTAGCGTACATTACTGAGATGCTAAAACTCCTTTTTTCCGTAGAAAATATGTGTGCTTAGGCTTCACAATTAATGTACAAAACCTTACAAAATGTTCCGACAGTGTCACGTAATCATCCAAATTATGTCAAATTTTGAACAATTATTCTTGAAAAACGTAGAATAAGTTGAATAGCTTTTATTGGTGTATACAATGTTTATGGTTCGTTTATAAAAACACACAAAAGAATTTTGTGACATTAGAGACTATGGACAAATTTTAATCTCAGGGCATTTTAACGCGTTTATGTTGCATTCGGCATAATGGAATTAATATACATCAGATGATTAAAAGTATGTTTTCTCTAAAAAAATGTGTTTATACTATATAATTTATTTAATCTAAACATTAGGACCACCCAAAAGAATTTCGTACCATTACGGTCTATAGACGGTATTTCTTAAAAGTGTATTTCACATGGTTACACCCTATTAAATATAATGAAATATTATTGGAATGCTTAAAAGCATATTTTTCTGTGGAAAACTTTGGGCATAGAATTCGTAATTAGTTAACAGGGTTACACAAAATAATACCAATATGCCATGCAATCATTTTGCATGAAATTTGATACAAATATTTGTGAGTAAGGAAGAATTAATACAAGGCTATCAGTCACTAGTAATATATATATATATATGTATGTAATAAATATATAGAAATATAGAAAAATACAGCGGGGGTATGAGGGGGGGTGTAGCCCCCCTACAGCCTACACAAACACCTTTCCATACTACACAAACAGAAGCGTATCTGTTTGTGTAGCGAGTCAATCGAGTCATTATATGTATATGTTATATAAAAAGGAATAAATAAAAATGATCTGTTGAGTAATGTGTGATGCAAAAAAGACGTTGAGGCTCCTGGTCTGCAGATCCACTAGTAGTGCAGAGGTGAACCTGGAGCAGTTTTTGCACTATCATTTTTATATAGTAATCTTTTCAATAACTTTCTCTGCAATTAAAGAAAAAAAAATATTATTCGTAAGCAGTATGATTACGTTCTCGGAGATTCTTAGCAATAGTCGATTTGATAATTTTTTGTTTCTAAATATACGAAATATTGATAACACGAAAGACAGACATAAATTCCGTCTAAAAGAACATATAAATTATATTCAGATACAAGAAATCAGCAAATCGGCCATTGCTGAGCATTGTGAGGAGAGTAAAAATACTTTTAACTTTAATTTAGCTAAAATTATCTGCGGGTCTCAGTATATACATGAACTCGAATTGTTTTTTAAACTTTCTATATTTATACAAATCGAAAAAATATCGTTAATTGTAACTTCGCGATATCTCCTCTGTCTGATTGATGTGAATTTTCTAAAATTTAAATTCTCTTAATTTCCACGTATCACTTTCGTAGCACAGTTTTCCCAATTTCCTATAGCATAATTCCTCTGAATCTCTACAATATTTTTAGCTGGTTAATCTGTCTATAAAATATTTTTTATTAGTATACTTAGAAGCACCAAACTTTATTTATTTTTTTTATCTTTGCCACGAAAATTTATCCTCAAATGATAACAGGCACTTTGTTCTAAATTCGATTTTGCATTTTATACCAGAAACATTATGCAATAGAACTGAAATTTTGTAAACTGAAAATTTGGTTTCTATTTACTTACGAAAATAACTTAAAATTTTCTAAAATAATTTTTCTCTACTCTTTAGGAAGCTGGTATGGCAGTTTTGACGGATCTGAAATTAAAGAGTTATTCGTGCCGTCCTGCTTCGAGGAGGAAGTCAAAATGTTTTAATTATTTATTACTGCTTTATTTTTTCAATATTTCAAATATTTCAATAATATTATTTATTATATTATTATTATTATTATTATTATTATTATTATTATTATTGTTATTTTATAATTTATCTACAAAATATTCCTTGCAGTTATCTATGGATGGATAAACGCTCACTTAAATTTTCTGTTGAAAATTGTTACGCTAAAAAATAATAAATAAATACACTAATGAAACTTGTATAATATTTCAGTGCATGATTTTTTTTTAATTGATGATTGACGCCCTTGACGCCCATCCCATAAAAGTAGATTAATGTTTGAAATGTTGTTATTCTCTTAACAAGCTACTACGTATTTCAGTTTAAATTTTTCACACTTAAGTTTACTCCCATCTCTCCTAATGGATTGACAGTTTTTTTTTCTTTTAAATTCAGACAAATTCTTACATCCGTATAGTATATTTATATCTTCCATCACATCATTTATTCCTTGGATTACATAATGCATCACAGCAGCGTCACCAATTTTGCCATTTCTACATAGTCAATTAATTTCGAAAAAGTACTCCTGGAGAGTTTCACTGTCCTGTTAGGCAAGAGGATTAGATGAAATATTAAAAAAAAAAAAAAAAAAAAGAAGAGAAAGAAAGAAAAGAAAAGAAAAAAGAAAACACGAAAAAAAGGAGAAGAAACAAATATTGTTATTTTTATTTTTACACGTTAAGGTATGTTTCTCCTAAATTTATTAAATCATTTATGTATGGTTCACAAACCTTTCCCATTCTTCGTACAGATCATCTTTTGGAATATTGTTTTACGTTTTTGTGGATCTTTTACCTACAATTTGGAACAAGTTTTTCCAGAAGAGTAGGTTGAATTCTTTTTTCTTAATAAATGGTCGCCATTTTGAAACGAGATGGCGGATAAAGTTTATTAAAAAACACTGAGACATTGATGTGAACTATGTACAGTCAGGGGAAAAAACGTAACACTTGACATACCCCCCCCCCCTTCCAAAGACTGCGTGTCAGTAGAACCCTTGGTCAGGAGGTAAAAACTGAACAAACTTTAGAATACAAAAAGTAAATTGCATTCAACAATAAAATAACAATACAGATTGCAAAATTAAGTAATTAAACCATTTACAAAATTTATAAATAGGTACATTATATACAAATAATTATATTACAGATATAAAAATTTAGAAATAGTGATGTCCATGATATGAAGCTAGTCTAACATAATGCATCTTCAGTTTTGATGAAGGTGTTTTAGTAAATCCTAACCACAATACCGTTCAGTCTTTTTAGGATTGTATAGGGATCGTCCCAGTTACATTGTAGCATCGGAGAGAGTCCTGTTCGTCAAACATGGTTCTATAACCATTCTTTGACCCCTTCCTTGAATTCGTGATGTGTAGACTTTAGGTTATATATCGTCTACATTGTCTCTGTCGCTATGCGGATCTGCTCCTGAGCAAAGTTGCGTACGTCTTCAAATTGGGCCTGGAGATCTTTGATATACTCCTCTGGCGATGAAGGCGCATCTGGGAGATAACCAAACAGGAGATCACATGGAACACGAAGTTCACGTCAAACAGCATCTGTGCTGAAGTATAGCCAGTGGTTTCGTGGACAGTACTTCGATACGCCAGCAGAAACAAAGGCAACTTCAAGTCCCAAACTTACTGGTTCCTTGATGCTAGAAGAGAGAGTTTAATGAGGATAGTTTGGTTAAACCTTGCAACCATGTCGTCCGACTCGGGATGTAAAGGCGTTGTCTGAGTTTTGTCTATGCCGAGTACTCATACAATCCTTTGAATATAGCAGAAGTGAAGTTCGTATTTCATAGTTCGTACTCCATAGGCATGCAACTGTAAGGGAGTGACGAATCTTGACTCCCATTGCTACACTAATACCTCTGTAACTGCACATGCCTCTTGATCGGTAATGGGATACGCCTCACGCCACATGGTGTAATAGTCCTCACAACGAGAACGAACTTATTTCCTCTGTATGTCCGTGCCAAAGGACCTCCGATGTCGAATGTGATCCGCTCAAATGGTGCTCCCGCATTATATCGATGCAATCTTTCTCGGGGTCGCTTCTTCGGGCCTTTACGAGTCGCACATGCATCACAAGATTTGTACCGCTTCTCAGTGTCGTCTCTTGACTTGCACCAGTAGAAGCGTTTTCGAACTTTCAAGGGAGTCTTCATCTCTCCAAAATGGCCTCAGATAGGACTACTATGCAGCTGGTCTAAAACGTCTGAAATCTTTGATCTTGGTAGTAAAATCTGCCACTTGAAGTTCTGTCCATCGTCAGACTCCCACTTTTGTATAATCTCCGTTACTAATACGCGGAATGTCCCAGAGCGCCCAGTAACATTTCGAGATTGGGTTCAATGTAGAATAGTCTTGCAAGCTAGGTCTGTTACTGAAAGTCTCCTTGAATTGTAGCATTGATTTTACATTATTATCTTCTAAGTGGGCTTATCTAACTTCCTTATTGCATCACAGATCCGAATTCGATGGTGTTGAAACAGTTGCTTGATATTCAACTGGATTTTTCAGCTAAAATTTTTCATCACCTCGAAAGCAGTACTTGCTATTTTCAGAGCAGGGATTCCGTGACAAGGCATCTACATTTCCATGTAGAGTTCTTTATTCTCCTCTACAGTTTTTTAAATCTTGTGATAATAAGCTTTACAAAGGATTGTATGTACCCTCTCCTAGTTTTGAACATTTTGCACTTGTTATTAATTTTTCTATTTCCACGTGTTATTAAATTTTTTATGTTCATCTTTTTTATTAAAGTTTTCCGATTGACGAATATTCTTTTTGTTGATTTTGTTGGTTCTATTATAATTCATCATGGGCATGAGCGGATTTAATTTTTCATTATAGCGTGATTATTGCTGTATAATTTATCTTTAATTTGTTATTCATAGCTTTATTTATATAATTTTTCGAACATTTTTTTAATTAATAATGAATCTCTTGAATGGTAAATTTTATTATGTTTTACATTCACATTTTTATTTGTTTATATATAGATAGATGGATAGACAGGTAAATAAACTAAGTGATTGCAGTAGGCTTATTTGTAAACAAATAACTTAAAAATTTTACTTATAACTCATTTCTAGCGAGAAAAAAATCAAAAACTAGAAATTTAGAGAATGAGCATATACACTTTTTTTCCTAAAATCTCCCACACTATGTTTTAGTTATAAAAATGCACAGTCAAATTCATGATGGCAGATATATATACATTGAACAGAATCAGGTGATTAATTGCAGACTTATTCCAGGACAACTAAGTAATAATATTGTAATGTAAAATGTTTTCAATTACTCTTTAGAATATTTTTTGTTTATTTTTTAATGATTTGTTTATTTTTTAATTAAACTGTGGAGGCATTATTAAGTGTACCTACGTTTTTTTATTGTTATTTATGCATACATGTAACTTTTCAAATGAATAATAATAAAATACTTATTATAATTAAGTATCTTCAAGAGCAGAAAAGGAACCTAAAGTCGAAGCTTCTAATCCACTTGAAATCCGGAGTTATTTTCCAGAAACGTGGTTGTGGGAGTTACATTCAATAGAGTAAGTACATTAAAAAATATGTCGATTTTTAAAGAAATCAACCTAAAACTGCTCTTTTTTTTTTTTTTTTTGGAAAAATGCTTAAGTTGTCTTAGTTAAAATAATCCATTACAATCGGCAGATTTTCCTGTTTTAAGTAGTAAGTACAACCTTCTAGCGTTCTTTTAAAACATTACGGCATTTAACAAATGTATTTTACGTATCTGTGTTCAAATCATTTAAAATATAATCGTTTCTTCTGAGTCCTGGGTGAATGCTTACCTGACTGACATTCATCATCGCCCAGAACAAACACCTGCACCTAAAAGCACAAAACTTAGTGAAAACATTCCTTCTGTGAAGTAGACAATCACTAAAAAACGATATTTCAAAATTTGCCATCCAGGATGGGGGGAGGGGGGGTGTTGAGGGAGAAAGGTAGAAAAATATTTATATAATATATATATATATATATCATATATCATATATCTGTATATATATTCGTAAGAATTTTGTTTTAAAATGTAACTAACACAAATACCTAAAAAACAATTTCGGGAAATTTAGAAATTTGGCCCCACAAAGGGGTGGGGGATTGGGCGAAACCTGATTTCACAGAAACAAAACGCGATTTCACATAATCCTTCATATCTCAAGCAAAAAAAAGTAGATATTAGTTGATATTTGCTTTAAAATATAGCAAAATACCTAAAAACAGATTTCTGAAATTTTAGAAATTCGGCCTTTAAGGGGTGGGGGTTGGGGGGGGGGTGAGAAAGCAAAATATGATTTCACATAAACCCAGTGGTAGACGTAATTATAAGTTCACATGCAAAATCTTGTAAAACTATAATTTACATAATTGTATTTGTAATAAAATATATCTCACTTCATCTGAATCTAAATAAATGAGCATTTAGCACCAATATCGAGTTTTCAAACAAAAGAAATGTCAAAATATAAGTTATACAAAAATTCATGTATATATTGGACAAGGCATAATTATAAGTTCACTTAAAAAAAATTCCTGATATATTATTAAAATTGCTCTAAGAATGATGTTTGATTAATGCATTTCGGAATATCAGTTAAAATATATTTGAATATGTCGATAGATTTTCTTTCTGAACCAAGATGCCTAAAGATATTTTTTACTTCCATTACCCGAGTATCATAGGTAATGCAAGAATTGTATTCGGTCCAAAAATTTTATATCGATTTTTCATCTCATTTACACGTTTTAAGGTCTCCTGTCTCCTGAGTCCAAAAGTGTGTGTGTGTGTGTATGTGTGAGCAGAATCTTCTGGCTATCATATCTCCGAAACTGATAAAGATAGAACTATGAAACTTTAGAATTTAGACGGGTCTGGTGTGCAGATGAAATTTCCATATTTTGGTTAAAATTAAAAACCAGAAGGCGGACACCGAAAACCAGAAGAGGGACTGTAAGTCCGTATCTCAAAAACGACTCTAACGATTTTCTTCAAAGTTTCTATATAAACACTCTATTAAATGTCCTTTCGAATGATATATAGTTGGTTAGTTCTGGTAAATTCATAGGCGCCCTGCCCTGTATAAATAGCTCAATTTCACGTCTTGCAAGTGTATTCCTTTAAAAACGGCTGTAAGGATTTTTTTTTAACTCGCCATATTAATTCCCTTTTAAATATCCTTCTGTATGCAATTATTGTTTTTCGGTCAATAATTGAGTATGTCAAGTTTTGGTAAAAGTTGTTATCTGAGAAACGGCTCTGAAGATTTTGTTGAAAATTGTTACCTAAATCCATTTTATATATCCTTTTTCATGTATTACGTGATTATTAAAGGAAAAGTAACAGTCATCCTGATTAGGTAGGTCTGTTTTTTAAATCTCGGAAACTGGTGGAATGACTTTCGAAAAATATCTCTACCATTTTTTTTTTCTTTTTCCTTTTTTTAACTCACTGTGTGAACACTGTTTTATATGTCTTTACATGTGTATTAAGTTTCTCTTACTAGAAATTTTTTTCGTGTCTACTCCGTTAGGTCAATTTTATGTCTTTTGTCTACATAATCTCCAAAAAATGCATGTACGTGTTACAGTGGATAATGAAAGTCGTGTAGTTGTTTCACACCAGATTTTTCTATCTAAACCGAGATCTACATGCCTTATAAAGATGCCTCTGTCAGATCGCTATCTGACAGAGTACAAGCTCAAATTGACCCATGTAGAAAGTTGAGATAACCACACAGACAAATAGGAAAGAAGAGTGGACGTTCTTTATGTATTATTAATAATTATATCAAATAGAGGGGAAAATATAACACATTAAAACGACCAGAAAGGAAACTCGTTATAACGTAGCGTGAAAACAGGTTGGTTGTGAAAAAAGCAACAAATAATATACTAGATTCAAACTAAATAACATGTTCACTACAACTCCCTGTCACTCCAAGACATGTTCCAACAGTTCTCCATAACGAAACAAATGTAGTATGCATAAAAATGAAAGTCAAACCAATGTTAAAAGCAAATCATAAAACAAACAGATTAGAATTCGCAAAAAAGTACATGAATTATGAAGAAGAATGAAAATCAGTGATATTCAGTGATGAAAAGAAGTTCAATGTAGATGGCCCTGTTAGAGCACATAATTATTGGCATTACCTAAGAAGATAGAAACAAATTAAATATTCAAGAAACGTTGGTGAAGGAACAGTCATGATATGGGTATTGATTGCATAAAAAGGAGCCTTGTCTCTTGCATGGATTTTCACAAGAATGAATTCGGATAAATGTGTAGAATTATAATTATTAGAAACTGCATTAATCATCCATCCTAAATCAGCTGAGTCACTTATGAGGGAGGACTTTAATCTACAGCAGAACAATACTGTCATACACGCCTCAAGGGTGACGAAATTACGCCTTGAAGATAAACACATACCATTATTGCAATGACCAACATGGAGTTCAAACTTTAACCCCACAGAAAATCTATGGGAAATAATGGTGCGCAAAGTTTATGCGCATGTAAAACAACTTCAGTCAGTAGGAAAACTAAAGACAAGATTGGGAAAGTGTGAACCGAAATCCAATTAGTTATCTTACAAAATCTCGTCACATCGATGCCAAAACGTATTTTTGAAATCATTAAACACAAAGGAGGCCACACTAGATTCCAACTTCTTATTATAATTAATTTATTCAGATGAAGCTTTCTATGAACTTATAATTATGTCCAGCTGCTTTTTCCTCTTTTGTTTCATATTTCTAAATTAGATGTGTTTGTTATAAAATATCGATATTGAAAGTTTTTAAAAAACTAGTTGGCATACGTGGACTGAGTTACCCATCATATGTATGTTCTCATAAATTTCCAGTAAAAGACATATTATATTCAAGTTAAGAAAAATGACTTTGATCAAACGCTTGACACAGTAACAGAATGAAATCCCCGCCTAATAGGCTACCCACCGTTCAGTTCGATATATTTATCTTATTCTAATCTATTCATTTATTTTATTGGGGTCAATTTCGTAGTTTAATTTTCATGCTACTATTTCCAATGCAACAATCCTCAAAATGCATATTTCTATGTAAAATAGCCGAATTTTGCTATGTTTATAAAATCTCAAATTTCAAATAACATACGAAATTTTCCTATTAGAATATTTTTAGTCAATGATGTTCACATAAATGTTATTTTGAAAATGTCTGATATATTTATGATCCTCAAAATTAACGTTTATGCTCAATGGTGCCCTCTTCTGCCATGTTAAGTAAATCGTAAATTTCGAATAACTTGCAAAATTTTCAAAGTAGCATGTTTATAGTTAACCCCTTCCGCTCCAGGCTAGCTGTAGTGTAAATATGTGAAATACCAGATTATGATTTTGAAATAAAGCAATACATAACGAAGTAACAATGTGCATTTTGTTGTGAAGTCCCTTTTCAGTTCAGGCAGTTGTTCAGGACGTGCAAAAGGTTCCGACATAAATTTCCAGTCACCTGCTGTAAGTGGTTCATCATCACTGTCATCGCTTTCGCCGTCTTCACTTGTTGTAAAGTCATCATTGGAATCATCAAATTCGTCATAATCGGGGATATAATCACTATCCGAATCACTAGAATCAGGCATTATTCACAGTTTCAAACACCGGCAAAATACACAAAATCGAGCAGCGAAAATTACACACAACCGCAGCCTCGAGAAATCACGAATCAACTGGCGTAACCAAAACTAATAGGTCACCGAGACTACTAACGCCATTTAGTTGTCAGTAATAAAATACAATTTCAAAATACCATATGACAAATAAAATAACTCTCTCTGATATCACTACAACGTTGGGATTATTGTATTGTATACTTTCTTTGGACGTATGCACGTGCGTCCATGGTATTAATGGCCATTAGCACTAGGACGTACGCACGTACGTCCCTGGAGTGGAAGGGGTTAATTATGTTCATCCGGGCTTCAAAACTGATATTTAAAAGCTGCTCTTACCTCTTTACGATAATTATGACATTTGGCACAGTGAAATTTTTTTAGATTGATATTAAAACACTGTACAATACTATGCCATTGCGCCTTAAAGCAGTAATTCCATATAAAGATGGAATTAATCCAATGCAGAATACATATTTTTATTAAATAACTGTTTAGATCTAACAAATAAATAGTCTTATTTCGTATAATAAAATGTAATTTGTTTATTTCATATAATAAATCAAAATAGAATGCAAAGTATATTTTTATTATTTTGCGTTTAAAAAGAAAGTTTTATGTAATTTTTTATTAAATACTTTGTAGAGTGTAATAAATCGAATTACTAAATCGAAAATGTACATAGGTATAATTTCATCTTTTTGGTATTATGCAAACATGACAGTTTTATTTGTTTCAATCATTAATTTTGAAGTTATTACAAGTAGAAAAGGTATAAGTCAATATTTCTATAGTGCGGCTTTTTTTTTTTTTTTTTTTTTGTCCCTTACTGTACGTCTTGGTATTACGTTGAACACTTTAGAACTTGTGGATAAACAGTATGCGTCACGCTGTTACTTGCACTGTAGGCGTAGAGATTGTCCTTATTTCCAATCCTCCAATCAAAATATTAATGTAAGCATTTATAAACACTAATTATAATTCTGCAAATTATCTTTGCATAATCTGTTAATAAGTAAATAATGATGCCTGTTGCATATGGGTCATTCCCTGTAAAATCGACCAGGATTTAAAATAAGATCCTGGCATTGCATCCAACATCCAAAATTTTGCATCCACCATCACCGATTTGGATCAGATTTGGTATACATCATTATAACCATTATATGGTATATACCACTACATACCATATTATACCACAATAACTTCAATCTGATTCAAGAAATGTCAATTAATTTGAGATTGAACAATGAGTTTTCAAATTATGAGCTTTTAAATATATGGCAAAATGGCCGGCTTTCTACCATTTTGAATGTTACACATAAATATATAAATACCTATAAGTACTTCTTTTAGTTTGTTTGAATTAAAGTAAATTTTCATTTATTGAAGATTCTGTATTGCTAAAATAGTTTAAATATTTATGTTTTTTTTTCTTTTTTTTTTTGTGTGTGTGTGTAATAATTGTATAAATTTATTTAACTGATAATTTCGTGCATTGCTCCACTTTCAATTTTCACCAAACTTTGTATACACACAACCCAATTGTACGTTTTTATAATTAAAAAAATATATATATATCCCATGTGGTCACCATGTGACTTACTTATACACCCGTTAAAATAAACATATTGCTACGAAAACATTGACATTTTCGAGTGAGATTATAGTTAGATTCGTAAATAAACAGGCAGGTTACACTCCATAAACAATCCTGAAAAGTAAAGAAAACTATTATTACAACCAAAAAAGTCGCGATAATAGGATTATATAGACCACAGAGAACTAATATTGCATGTTCTGAAATGCACATAGTATTTCCTAGATTATTACAGTATCCCTCATTGGCAAATGCACAGCTTAGAATTCAATAGAATTCACTCGAGTGTAAACAGTCTACTTTTGTTCTCTTTGGCGAAAATTAATGGCAAGAAACGATACATTATACCAAAATAATTAACTCGATTAAAATTAATAATCTGGTGTGTTACTCACATGACTTTCTCTTACCCTGTATATCAATACTATAATAACAGATTGCATGTTATATCTTAAAATCAATAACTTAAAAATAATAAAGTTAAATGTACTTTTAAAATAACTTAAAATAGGTTCAGAAACAGTTTTATTTGATACATAATTCTGTGTGAAGGGTGCTACCGCCCCCTAAACACCCCGTTTAATTGTATTCCTCACATTTATTTTTAAAAAATCAAGACTGTTCATAATTTGCTTTCAAATTTGCCAATCTTGATCAACATTTTAAGTGGTAAACTAATACGAAGTTCAAAATACCAAATTAGAGTTTTCTGCAATTATTTGTTTTTAAATTATACTGACGGCAGATATTGATACAGAAACAACTATTAAAAATTGGACTTTCGTAATCAGGGAACCTGAAAACGTGATATTATACAAAAAATCAGAGTTGAAAATGAAACTACAAAAAATAATTTGTTTACAGTCTGGGTATGAAAAATTAATTTTCCTTTCTGAGCACTGTTTGCCAACATTGTAAAATGTAGCAAAACAATTCGATCAATTATATTCAATATAAAAGAACGTTTGGTTATATTTTGGATAGGCCTGTATATTGCCTATAAACAATACGTACTTCAAAAAATATTGTGTTCTGAAATTTAGTCTTACATGAAAAAAGAATATCTAACACAAAATGAATTAGAATTCCAGCTATTTCCATATACAGCCTTCAATATATCCAAATTTTTGGGTAACCCTGTTAACGAATAATGAATGATTTCCAAATCACAATCTACACAAAACATGCTTTTATACATACAGAAAAATTTTATTCTGTCTTGTTTAAGGCAGCCTATAGATCTTAAAGTGCACTTACCTGCAATTCCCCCACAGACGTAATGTATTTAAATTATCTTGGGTGGCCCTGTACATGAACCATTTCCATGATCACATACGAAAAATTTAGTTTAGGATACCTATATGATACATATTTAGAATACCGAGTTTGGAATGTCTGCTAGTGGTCTGCACCGGGCCGATGTTTCAGGCCCGGTCCCGGCCCGGCCCGTTGGAAAGGTTTGCTTACCCAGCCCGGCCCGGTAGGAAATCGAAAAATTCGGCCCAGGCCCCGCCCGGCCCATTTCTTTTTTACTAGTGTACGGCCCGGCCCCGCCCGGACAAAAAGCGATAAAATCAGGCCCGACCCGGACCGGCCCGATTCAAAAATATGTAAAATTACAAAAAAAAAAAAAAAAAAAAAAAAAAAAAAAAACCATGCCTTTCTACGAGAAAGATTTTTAGTATGTGTTTTGGAGAGGTTTTATATAGAATAGAATGTTCTTTAACAAAACTGCTGAATGCTTACAAGATATCTATCTACGGTATTTCATTATTACAGACGTACAGAAGGCACAAAGACAGACAGAAAGTCAAATCGAAAATATTAGCATTCCTCAAACAATATAGGAAGATATTTAAAATGGTTAATAGTACTAAAAATACACTTTCAACCACTCCCTGTTATATACCGTAATGTATCCAAATCTTTCATGTGATCCGGTAAACAAAACATTAATGCTAATCCAACCATATTCAATAGAAAAGATGCTTTTGCACATGCTAAAACTGATGCTACTTTCATCCAGTGCCCCGGAGAAAAGAAAAAGAAGCCTTTGAGGAAAAGTTACAGCGGAAGGATTTTTATAGCCTTCATACCACCTAAACACTACAGACCATAGAAAACAAAGCCTTACATACAGTAACGTATCTAATTTCTTTTGTTTGTTACATGTACGCAAACTGGTAGTAACATTCATATTATTTTGTATTAGAAAACATCTAATATTACTTTAAATAAAATATATTAATTTCGAGACATGTTTAAAATATTTGCGGAAAATCAGATCGCGAACAGTCAAGCTGATAGACAATTAAATTGTAGTTACAGACACCTTTTAACAAAATAAAATTTTATGTGCCATACCAGACTGTAAAATTATGTAAAATAAATGACTGAAAAAGAATTTTATCATTTTCCTTTTTCGTTGATTAACGAGGAATTTAGAAAAAGATTTGGGTCGGGCCGGTCTCGGGCTTAAAATTTCCTCCAGGCCCGGCCTGGCCCGAGAACACGCAAAAAATATTGAGCCCGAGCCCGGCCAGGCCCGAGCCTACAAAAAAATTTTAAGCCCGAGCCCGGCCCGAGAGCAAATTGAAAAATTCGGCCCGAACCCGGCCCGAGGGCCAGGCCGGGCTCGGACTCGGGCCGAAAGCCCGGCCCGTGCAGACCTATACTCTCTGCTGCTATTTGTTCTTGAGATATGCTGATAACAAACAAACACACTCGCAGACACACAGAGCAACTGCTAAGAAAATGATTTTCAGATTCCTGGGACCTCAAAACGTGTAAATATAACAAAAACTCACTTTCGAAATTTAACCTAAAGACAATACTTTCTCTACCATACATGTGGGCAAAAGAAAGTAAAAAAGGGCTTACTAATTCTGACTATACTGAAATATTTTTCGACAAATTTCGTCGCTAATCTCGTCAAGTAGCCAAATTTTTTGCCAACGCAAATTTTAATCTTGGCGACCATTTTGGCGACATTTCAACCGAATTTGGCGAAAATTTGTAATTTATTGTTGACAAAGTTTAGAAGCTCTAACTTCAATAAGAAAAGAGTTCTGGAATTTTCTAGAAAGATTCAATGATTTCTAACTCAAAACTAACTTCCTCAAAAGTTCTATACTAACAAGACTATACAAAAAGAAGAGTCATTATTGATGATTGTAGGATAGAATTTGCCTATTTCTTTACGTGATACTTTCTATACGGTTTTACAGTAAAAGTGGAAACAGATGACAGTTTTTTCATTTCCGCGAAGGTGGGCATTGATTTAACTTCAAATTAGGCAATTTGGTATCCAAATTTGGCAAAAAGTGGTAGTTTAGGAATTCCAAATTTTGGAATCTCTAACTTCAATAGCAGTCGAGTTCTGGAATTTACCAGCATAATTAATTTGTTTCTACTGCAGAACTATCTCTAAAATTCTGTAAATCACTGACAAGACTCTCGATGAATTCAAATTCTACTGATTTTCAAATGTGCGTTTAATCATTGTTCCTAAACTGCTCTGTTGTGTACTTAAGACTGTTTACTTGACTTCGGTAGTACGAATGACTGTTTTATTGGATTGTTCTAAGAATATTCGTTTATTACTGATTTTTGTGGTACAAACACAACTTAAATGAACTGTTTCCTGAATATTCATTAAATAAAGTACATTCGTCGACTAGAACCAGCTTATGTCTTTACAAATTACTTTCTACAAACAAAAATATCCACAACTTTCATAACATCATCATGGGCTCTACCATTAGCTTTTTTTGAAATCTCTATAAAGGTAGGTCATATATAATAGCCAATACCTTGATATTTTTGGTCACTATAAATATATTTTTCGTAAATATCTCCGAAATGGAAAGTCACAGAAAGACCAAAAAAAAAAAAAAAAAAAAAAAAAAGAAGTGCACAACTAGATGTTATAAAAGATCTATACCTATACCAACTAGATGTTATAAAAGACCAACTTTCTACGTCCAACCGTTTTTGAGTTATGTGAAATACACACCTACACACACATGCGTACATACAGACGTCAAGAATATTCTTGTAAAATCGTAGATATATCTAAAACGGGAGATTGTATCAAGACCATTGTTGGAGGAATATAACTAAGCGTCATGATAATCACAAATATAAATTTACAATAGTCTACGATCATTCATTTTTGAGCTATGGGAGATACAAAACCCATTTCACAAATCGGAATTACAATACTCCCTTATACTTTGCATAAGGAAGTAAAAATTTGATGGGCGGTTCACAAGAATTTTATTTATATAAAAATCAATGTTTACTCTCTCATGTAATAAATACATAAATAAAAATTAAATTTTAATTTTGTAGGAAATTCAAGTTTGGAAACTCTCAAGAATATATAAAATAAGCTGTTATTATATTATTATTATTATTATTATTATTATTATTATTATTATTATTATTTTCAATTTAATCAGTTGCTAGAAAATTTTTGTAAAAAATAAACTCTCATTCATTCAGGATAATTGCCAGTGCTATGAATTTGAGATTTTAACCAACCAGAGCAAGTTTGCTTGCCAGAAGTTTTTTTTTTTTTTTTTAGGAGTCGACATGGTTTTATTGTCAGAAGACTGACTTTTAGTAAAATGTGTTTTTCAATCATTCATGTTAAAAATATTTCCTTGGTGTTTTTTAAGTGTGAATATGAGAATCTGTATTTTCTTAAATGTATTACTAAGTGTTGCTGTATTGAGCAGAGTGTTTTATTATGGAAAGCAACCATTGTGTGGTATTTGTGTAAATTCTGTTATTCCAAATTGCAGTTTAACTGTAATGTTCAGGAAGTGTCTGAATTTTCTGCTGAAAGTAGAGAACATGTTAGGTTAAGGTGCTACCCACTATCTAATGAAATATCAAACGTATGCGCATTACACAAGTAATACTTTGTTCAGAAGAGCAACATATCCCTCCCACACACACACACTCACACAAAAAAAATTAAGAAATAAAAATAATTAATTAATATAAGTAAAATAAAATTTGTGTTTTATTTAATTTGTATCCCAATCAGATTTAAAAAAGAAGAAAAAGGAAAGAAAAAAAGAAAAACCATAGTTTGTGGTAAGTTTAAATTAAAAAAAAAAAAAAAAACAAAAAAAAAACATATAAAAGTAAATTGCGTATTGATATCATCCCTGGTAAGAAGCTCTGTTCAAAAAAAAAAAAAAAAAAAAAAAAAAAGAAGCTTCAGAATTTGATAGACCGATGCAGATAATTAAAGATAAACATCCTACTATTTAAAAAAAAAAAAAAAAAAAAAAAAAAAAATCTCACATATTTGAAAGCATGAAGTTTGTTTATTTTTTTATATTATGAAGGAAATACAGAATCAATTTATAATGTGTTTATTTTGGGAAGATTACCAAATTAATATTGTTTGAATGAAATTTCTCTGAACTGGCATTTGTTCGAAATGAATATGATTTTATTTTCTCGAAATTTTTTCTGGTAATTGAATGAATTGAAAATAATAATAATAATAATAATAATTACATATTCTTGAAAGTTCTGAAATTTGCATTTCATACAAAATTGCAATAAGTTAAATTTTCAAAAAATAAATAAATAAATAAATATTACATTTGAGCAGTTAATAATGATTCTTATATAAATAAAATTTTTGTGAAGAGCCAATCTTTTTTTTTTTTTTTTTATCAAACATAAAAATATATCTTGGGTTATCTGAATACAAAGTTTGGTGAAAATCGAAGGTGGGGTATTGCATGAAATTATCAGTTAAATTGAATTTTTATCTGAAAAAAAAATGAGAAAAAAATCATTGCCATAAATATTTGTACTATTTTAGCAATACAAAATCTGCAAATAAATGAAAGTTTACTTTATTGTAAACAAACTAAAAAAAGTTTGATATTTCAATAATAAAAATTATAGTAAATATGGGTATTTATATCTTTATCTGCAACATTCAAAATGATAGAAAATCGACCATTTTTGCATATATTTAAAAGCTTATAATTTGAAACTCCTTGATCAATCTCAAAATAATTGACATTTCTAGAATCAGCATGAAATATACCAAATTTGATCAAAATCTATGTTGGTGGGTGTCAGGGCCTGGTCGATTTGACATGGAATTACTCATATCGCACTGTTTTTTCTTTCAGCTCAACCGGAGAGATAGCTATTAAACGTCAGCTTCCGCACACTATCACCGAATGGGTTGGAGGTGCTGTATGTGTTCATCCCAAAACAGGCTTGGGTATTTGGGATGTGAGTAGCGTAACCACTTTTCAGCCGTTCTTTATCGATGTCCAACTTCCTTATTCTGTCATCAGAGGAGAGTCATTTCCTCTAGTAGTGACTATTTTCAACTACCTGTCAGAGTGTTTACCAGTGAGTTTATGGTATATATATTTTTTAAATGTTAAAATTAATAATATATTTGTGATTTATATTAAATAATATTACGTTAAGTCATTCTTGGAGCACAGCGAATTCGATGAAATGTTGCAAAATTTAGATCGGATAAACAAAGTTTACACAGCTCCATTTGTATATTAATCTACCAGAGCTGCTAACACTCCTGATTATTTCATGCCACTATTCCTGGAAAACCTTTTTTTAATTTTCCATTAATCTATTATTGAAAATTCCGTGGTTAAATAAGACGAAAAAAAATTATAAAAAAGTGGTATGAAACATTCCGGAGGTTTATCAACTCTGGCAAGGTGCAGTAACAGAAGTATCATCCCATTCTGCACACTTTTTTTCCCCGTTTATAGGAAATCATATCTCATAAAGAGACATTTAAAAACACGTGCCATTATATAAATTGGTTAAAATTAAAACTTTAAAAACACGTATACATTTTCTTTAAAAAAGATATATTTTAATTAAAATCATTTTAAAATTTTACAAAGATATTTGGTCAAAGCTTTTCACCCAGCTTATCTGGGCATCATCAGGACAGATTAAAACAAAGTTTGATAACACGTGCAGCGCGAAATATTCATTATTTATCATAATAAAGCTACATTACAGTTACAGTCAAGCTTCGATCAGTCAGTCCATAAATCATAAGTTTTAAAAATTTTTAGTTGAAGCTTTTCAGGGTCACCATGGAACAACTTCAATTTTGGAAAAGCTTGCGTTTATTTGAGGCTTTACAGGGATAGCATGGAGTTACTTGAACCATAATTGCTGAGGATCTTGTATGGAACATCGTTGGGAAGGATTTGGACAGGATTTGGAGAGGCGTAGTTGCAAAAACAGGATAGATAACGGAGGGAACCAAAAGACACTCTGGAGCTACAATTCTGAAGTAGGTTCGTGGTTCTTTTCAAAAAGCACCAATCTACATCAGAATTGTAGCTCCAGACTGTCATTTGGTTATCTATGTCCCTTCGTTATCTATGCTGTTTTTGCTACTACGCCTCACCAAATCCTTCCCAATGATGTTCCATACAAGATCCTCAGCAATTAAGGTTCAAGTGACTCCATGATAAAAAGCACCAACCTACTTCAGAATTGTAGCTCCAGACTGTCTTTTGGTTCCCTCCGTTATCTATCCTGTTTTTGCTACTACGCCTCTCCAAATCCTCTCCAAATCCTTCTCAACGATGTTCCATACAAGATCCTCAGCAATTATGGTTCAAGTAACTCCATGATATCCATGTAAAGCCTCAACTAAACGCAAGCTTTTCCAAACTTCAAGTTGTTCTATGGTGACCCTGAAAAGCTTCAACTAAAATTGTTTACAACTTATGATTTATGGACTGACTGATCGAAGTTTGACTGTAACTGTAATGTAGCTTTATTATGATATATAATGAATATGTCGCGCTGCACTTGTTATCAAACTTTGTTTTAATCTGTCCTGATGATGCCCAGATAAACTGGGCGAAAAGCTTTGTCCAAATATCTTTATAAAATTTTAAAATGATTTTAATTAAAATATATCTTTTTTAAAGAAAATGTATACGTGTTTTTAAAGTGTAATTTTTTCCCGTTTAGTTTGCATACTTTTAGCCTCGGTTAGAATAAAGTAATAAGGATTAAAAAAATGAAAATATTACAACACACGATGAAAAAAATAATTCCAATTTTTAACAAAGGATGGTGAAATACTGAACAACGTTTGTAGTCCACAGGGAAATTCTAAAAGTAAAAAATGCGAAATTTTATTAAAATAAAATATTTTAATTCCTTTTATGATATCAATTATGAGCACGGACATAAAACACGAAAATACAAAATTAATGAAACAGATATACAACCCCTGGCAAAAAGTATCCGATCACTGAAAGATGTGTCTAAGATACGTTACTATAAAAGGCTATTTTTCTAAAAATTTATTACATTTTTTAAAATAAAGTTTTTTATTACAAAAGTATCTTACTTTGTGACATGATAAAAAATAATACCATAAATTGCAATTAATTTTTACAATACAGAGGAAAATTAATATAAAGTATTCAAAGAAAAAAATGTCCGATCATCACATAACCGGGAAAAAAATATTCGATAAATTTCAATTTAAAACTTGGTTGGTCCTCCTTTTGCTCTAATAACTGCCTTTAAACGGCGGGGCATGGATTCAACAACCTTTTCACATAAATGTGATGGAATTTCCTTCCAGCTTTCCTTGATGGCTAGACGAAGTGCATTCATATTGGTCGGTCTTCTCTTTTCTATATTATTTTTCCAAACATTCCAAATATTTTCGATCGGATTAAGATCAGGACTATTTGCAGGCCAGTCCAGAGTCTTTATTGGAGAATTTCCGTTTTTATTTAAGAAATCCTTGACCCGTTTACCTCTATGGCAGGACGCATTATCATCTTGAAATAGGAAATCGGAGGAGTCACCAAACGCTTCCTCGATGCTAGGTATCAAATAATGCTCTAAAATGTTAACATATACTTCTGAATTGATTGTTTGCAACACTATACACAATTTACCAACTCCTTGAGATGTCATGCAACTCCACACCATAAATGAAGGCTGATATTTAGCTTTAGTTTTTAGGCAATCTTCTTTGAACTTTTCATCAGCTCTCCTCCACACAAAGATTCCAGGGTTATCCCCAGTTCCTAGACAAACACGAGATTCGTCACTGAAAATAACCTTCTTCCAATCATCAGAAGACCAGCATTTGTATTTCTTGCACCATTGAAGACGATTTTTCTTGTGTTTCTTAGTCATATATGGCTTGGTTTTGGCTTTGCAGAAGTGATATCCTTTATTATTTAAACGATTTCGCACTGTACGTGCACATACCTTTACTCCATACTTTGACCACTCGGCATTCAGTTGTTTAGACGTACACCTTCGCATAGATTTGGCAAGATCAACTAATTTCCTGTCTTGTCTACTTGATGTTACTCGTGGTCGACCGCTTCGAGGCAGATTTCTTACATCATTTCTTAAGCGATATTTCTTCCAAATTTCGCAAACAGTACTTTGAGCACATCCAAATGTCTTAGCAACCTTTCTTTGGGAAATTCCGCTTTTTAAGCGTTTAACAATCAAAAGTTTTACATCATTAGATAATTCTCTCTTTCGAGCCATACTTCAGCAGATGCGAAACTAACTTGTAACTTTCAAACTACAATTTGACCTTTTATACCGTCTTCTTCGAACTTGAACGCATGCGCCGAGTAAAAAAAATTTGCATATATCATTTAACTGTGTTGCTTTTGTTTGCGATCAAATACTTTTTTCTCCACACAATGATGATCGGAAATATTTTTCCTTTGTGATTCAACGTATTTTCTCGTGTAAACTCTTAACTGATATTGTAATTTCTATTACTATTTAATAGAATTTGACAAAATTAGTCATATTTCACAAAAGCATACTCATAGGTTTGAAAAAAGTTTGAATTTGTGAAAAAATAACCTTATGTTTTAACGTATCATAAGCACTGTTTTCGGTGATCGGATACTTTTTGCCAGGGGTTGTATTAGAAATTTTTTTTAAATTAAATTAACAAAATAAAAATAAGTTTTCCTGTAAATTATCACATTTTGTAAATTTCGTAAATATATATATACCACTTTGATCAAAAAGTTACCGAAATTCATTCACAAAATTAAAAATACAAATTTATTCATATAAGTTGGTGCTGTGGCCTTCGAAGTAATCCCCATCGACGTCATCGCACTTATGCCAGCGCCTGGTTCAATTCTCAATATATTTCTGGTGCACAATTTTCGGTATGTCCATCAGAGCCTTCTTCGATTTTTGTAGTATCTCCTCTTGGGTGCTAAAACGTATTCCCCGTAATGGATTTTTAGTCGACCAAACAGAAAAAAGTCGCAAGAAGCTAAATCAGGTGAATTTAATGGCTGCAGAATGGTATTCGTAATGTTTTTTGTGAGAAACTCGTGAATAATATAGCACTGTGAGACATTGCATTACCATTGTGCAAAATCCACGAGTTGGTTGCCTAGAGATCCTTTATTTTCAGGCGAATTGCTTCACGTCGTGATGCTCTGATTGTTAATTTACGGTTTTCAGCCAACATTTCTTTCACTTTATCGATGTTCTCGTTTGCTTTCGATGACGATGGCCTGCCAATGTGTTCATCATCTTTGACGGACTTACAACCAAGTGTAAAGCGTTCATGCCACTGGTAAATAACCGTTCTTTTACAAACACTATTTCAACATTTCGAAGGTCTTTGTACCATTGAATCCGTTTTTAACGCAAAATTTAATGCATAATCGTTCTAGAAAGTTTAACTCCACTGCAAAAATCGAAACATGCTCAAAACAGATGTACTCAACACTGCGTCACTTTCTGGTTTTGTGAAACTAGGATGGTGCAATTTGGAGGGAATATTGCTAACAGGTCACCATAAAAAAAAAATGAAGTGAAATCAAATGACTCAAAATGCTAATCGGTGGTGATTCCGGGAACTTTTTAATCAAGGTGATACATATGTATGTATATATATGTACAGTCATTTGCAAAAGTTTAAGACCAATAGCCGATTTTCAGTTTTTTAACACATTGCATCATTTGAGCAGATTATTGCGTCATCTCATGTGCTGATTGCATCAGACGCATTCTGCTGCTATAAATAAAGGTGTCCGGCACGTTTTTCACCAGTTATTTATTGGATTTTTTCTTAGACATTGCTGGATTGTAATTATTGTAATGGGTAAAAAAACCTTCACTTACTGTTACAAAAAGTTAAGAAATAATGACCCTGCATAAAACTGGATTTTCTGAACGGCAAATAAGTTCGAGGGTAAATGTGAGCAAGACAACTGTGCATCAAGCTATTGGTAAATTTAAAATTTCGAGAAAATTTGTAGACCTTAAGAGAAGCGGTCGCCCTAGAAAAACGAGTGCACGTGATGATCATGTAATAAGAAGGATGGTCGAGCGAGATCTAAGAAACTCTTGCAATACGGTTAGACATTCTCTGGCTACAAAAGGCACCAACGTCAGTTTGAGTACTATTTCAAGACGTTTAGCTAAAGATTTTGGTTTATCAACCCATAAACTTGCAAGAAAACCTCGACTTACTCCAAGGAAGAAAAAGAAACGACTGACTTTCGCCAGACAATATCAGAATTGGACAATACATCAGTGAAGTAAGGTCTTATTTTTGGGTGAGTCAAGTGTGCAGCAATTTTCTGTACGCGCTTTCTACAAGTATTCGCCACCCAAGGAGAAAAAGATATGAGAGATATGCGATTCAAACTGTGAAACATCCTCCAAGCCAAAAAATAGGAGATGCAATGTCTGTGTCCGGTACTACTAATCTATGTTTTGTGTCACCTAAAACCACTATGAACGAAAAGCGGTATCTCAATTTGTTACGTGAAAAGTTGAAGCTTCACATGCGTGTTCATAAATGTTCAATTTTCATTCATGATGGGGCTCCGTATCACAGGGCGAAGATTGTCAAGAAATATATGAGGGAACAGAAAATCAAAGTGCTTGACTGGCCAAGTAACAGCCCAGATTTGAATCCAATAGAGAATCTGATGTGTATTGTAAAAAATAAAGTCGCCGATAAGCAACCATCCACTGTTATGGCACTTTTTGAAGAAATGTGTGGTGTACAGACATTTCTAAAGCTTACTGCAAGTCTCTTGTTTGTAGCATGCCTAAGAGGATTGCTCAAGTTATTAAAAACAAAGGAGGTCCAACAAAATACTGCCTTTAATTACTGTAAATAACCATGTACAGTCTATTTTGCTCTTTTATATGTAAAATATGTATGTTATTTTTGCGGAATTCCATTAAATCTATTTTTTTAATGGGTGGTCTTAAACATTTGCAAATGACTGTATATATAATTTACTTAGAATTTTACGTATATTATAATTATTATTATTAAGGAATGACCAATATTTAAAAAAACCCCAAAATTCAGAATCGAACTCCAATAACTAAATTTTCTATTTTGTTATCGGTTAATCATTAGTTTAGTTATCAGTGCAATACTACAATATTTTTTTTCTCATTAAAAACGTGGAATAGATTGAAATTAAAATTGCTATAGAGGAGAGGAAACGGGCAATCCAGAAAATAAAGAATTGTATATATATATATATATATATGTATATATATATACATACACTTTAAAATACCATTAAAATGCAACTTCAATCTTAAGGAAAATCGGGATATATTTAAAAAGAAAGCTGATAAAATAATATGCAAAAATACAGAAACTGACACGTATTTTTCTGTTAAGTGGGGTAAGCATGATTAAATGGGATAAACATGTTAAAACAAGTTGTAATGATTAAAAAATATATAAAAATAAATAAATACAGTTAATTCTTGGTTATAACCGTCATACAACTAAATCGAAAACTTTGAAAAACTCCCCCACCTCCTCCTCCCGTTCAAATAAATTGTTTTAAAATATTTGCCGCTATTTTAGGAAGCTTTTGGTTCTCATTTTTAAATAATCGGTGCCCGAT
The DNA here is from genome assembly GCA_963930645.1 of Salticus scenicus. NCBI lineage: Eukaryota > Metazoa > Arthropoda > Arachnida > Araneae > Salticidae > Salticus > Salticus scenicus. Next base: position 384,462,932 of record OZ005648.1, read on the forward strand.
TTAATATAATACAAATGAATGTTCTTATTTACAAAAGCAAATGCTATAAAAGAAAAAAATAATGTAAAACTCTTTCGTCTATTCGGATAGAGTGTATAGTTAAACGCAAGGGAGGCGTTTTTACGGTATTTTAAAAATAATCTATTTAAAAAAACTTTTAAAACCCAAATTCTTATTATAGCGTATCATATAAATCTTTTCAAAGCTAGAATAAAATTTAATTTGCGAAAAAAAAAAAAAAAAAAAAAAAAAGTAACTTTTTTCTTTATTAACCAAAATTGGGGAAATTTGAACTGTGTTACTAAAAGAGAAATTATTTCTTAAAATTCACAACAGATGGTAGCACAACACGATTGCCTATAAGTTTTGTGATTTCATTTTCTGATTAAGGGACAATATCTGCAATTTAATTATTCGTTTGAGGCACCTTTTTATTATTATTTTAGTTTATTATTATTATTTTTTTTTATATTATAACTTAACATTTTACTGATTTGGTTAATGTATATGTGTTTTTCCTAATCACTTTTATTTTGTATTGTTAATTGTTTCATAGACATTTTAGTGAATATTCAGCCCAATAGAGGGCGCTTTTAGTCCAGAAAAAACTCTTTTTTGCTTCTAAAAAGAGATGTAAGAAAAAGGCTTCTTAAAAAAACTCTTCAAAACTTCTTAGGATACTGTGTAGTCAACGATAAATTTTCTTTTATCAATTGACATATTTTCTACTAATTGTCTGCAAAAATTAACACTCCGGACCTTCAGGGTATCGAACGCGGGACCACCGGATTACTAACGCGTCGCTCTAACCCCCTGAGCGACGGAGAGACAAATAAAAAAGCTTGTATTTACCTTAAAATAGAGGCGCATTTTTTATTTGGTTGAGTTTCACAAACATACCGTAGTGAATGACAGTAAGTACATAAGAATTTGGGAACAATCGAAATTCCTGTGGAAAAGCACAGGTGGCGTATTTTTGTAAAAGTAACTTTCTTAAAAACTTTTTCCGTATTATGCTAATGTTTTCTTTAGTACTTAATAAATGTGTATGATAGATGTATCTGTATACTTAAAAAAAAGCATGCATAGCAATGTAATAATATAAAGCGATTAACTATAACGTTAATAATGGTTTGCTTTAAGGAATATCGATACATTTTAAATTGTAATGTATGTTTTAGATTTACGAACAGAAATAAATGTACAATATATTTTTCTGTATTTTTATACAGATTAAATTGTCTTTAGAACCCAGTGAGGATTATATTCTTCTGGCGGAACTGCGCTTCCAAAAAACCTGTGTTTGTGGTAGCCAGAGTTCTTCTGTCCGTTTCCCTATTCGACCTATAACTCTGGGAAAGGTGAATGTTACAGTTTATAGTTACTCAATAGAACAAGAGGATGAGGTGTGTGGAAACGAAATCACCGCTTGCTTAAGTGCTAGAGATGCTGTCACCAAAGAAATTCTTGTCGAGGTAAGATGTTTCTTTTTGTACACCCTCATTTTGTTAATTTGCTTTTTTTCTTATACTTCTTTATAAAAGAATCAGTGCAAATATATGCTCATCGTTTTACCATTTTACAGCTCAATTCATTATTATCCATATCTTAATAAAAAGTAATTGTAGTCTTTATAAAGCTAAAATCCATTCTAAATAGCTGACTTCCTCAAGCAATCAATTTAAATACAAAAGTTTCTCTAGTTTAGAGTGAAACTACTTCAAAGTTATTGTCCTTTTTTCCGAAAGTTTTATGAAATTTGAAGAAAAGCCTTTGGAGTTATAAAGTAAAAACTAAAGAAACATTTTTGCATTTTTTAATAAAATATTAATAACTACTTAAATATTTGAGATATCCTCACAAAACTCTACACATATATAAAATATAATATTTATAACCATATCTAAAATTTGCAGATCAATCGACGCTTTTCCATATACAGGGTAATCACAAATATTAGTTCCCCATCATACTATAGGTATGGGGAACTTAGGTAATCGTGAAAATTTTCGACCTCGGTTTTTTGACTTTTCTACACGTTTTCAGGTGTGAGGAATCCGAAAATGACAAAATTTCTATGGTGTCTGTTAGTCTGTTAGTCTGTTAGTGTGTTAGTCTGTTAGTGGGTCAGTCCGTTAGTTTGTTAGTCTGTGTACACGATATCTCAAGAACAAATTGTCGCAGAGAGGTCAGATCAGTTTTAAAATATTACTTTCGACACTGGCAAGAACCCTATTCATTTGCAACATTCGATTTTAAAAACTTCGTAAGTTATTCGAAATTTACGATTTTCTTAACATGGGAGAATAGGACAAAAAATCACTTAAACGTGCATTAAATGAAAACTTTTTACTGTAAAAATGTCAGACCAGTTTTAAAATATCAGTTTTGATGCCGGAATGAACATCAGTAACTATAAATAGGCTACTTTGAAAATTTCGCAAGTTACTGGAAATTTACGAATTTCTTAACATGGCAGTATAAGGGAAAATTTCACATAAACTTCAATTTTGAGAGATATTTTCATCGTAAAGATGTCAGACTACTTTTGAAACATTATTTAGGACACTGGCATGAATATTAATGACTATGAATTTTCCAATATAAAGATTTCGTAAGTTATTGGAAATTTACGAATTTCTTAACATGGCTGAATAGAGCAAAATTTCACATAAACGTCAATCTTGAGGGATATTTTCATCGTAAAGATGTCAAACCACTTTCGAAATAATATTTAGGATACTGGCATGAATATCATAGACTATGATTTTTCCAATTTAAAAAATTCGTAAGTTATTTGGAATTTACGATTTATTTAACATGTCAGAATAAAGCAAAATTGAGCATAAACTTCCATTTTGAGGATCCTAAATACGTTAGACAACTTCAAAATTACGTTTATGATATTTGTTGATTGAATACAAATATTCTAATAGGAAAATTTCGTAAATTATTCGTAATTTACGATTTTATCAACATAGCGAAATTGTAAATTTTTCATATAAATATGAATTTGAGGATTATTGCATTGGAAATAGTAGTATGAAAACTAAACAACGGAATTGACCCCGATAAAATAAATTAATAGATTAGAATAAGATAAATATATCGAAGTGAACGGTGGATAGCCTATTAGGCGGGGATTTCATTCTGTCACTGTATGAAGCTTTGGTCAAATTGATTTCTTTTAACATTATTGCCGAAACGTCAGTGGAGGCCGTCTGTTGAGACTCAAAACGGTTTTGGGCTGTGTATGTCTGTCTGTCGCGCGATAGCGGCCGCCAAAAAAGCGCTATTTACTTGAAATTTGGTACACATGTTCACGAGCCCCACGAAATCAGCTGTATAGTTTTTGGTATGTATTTCATTTGTAGTTCGTATACAGGGACACGCCAAAGTTTTTCTTATCATTACGGCCTATGGGAGAAATTTATATGTATCACGATAGCGGCAACAAAAATCACGCTATTGACTTGCAATTTGGTACACGTGTTCATGTGCCCCGCGAAATCTGCTGTATAGTTTTGGGTGTGTATTCCATTTGTAATTTGTGTACAGGGACACGTTAAAGTTTTTCTTATCATTATGGCCTATGGGAGGAATTTGTATGTACCGCGATAGCGGCCACAAAAATCACGCTATTGACTTGCAATTTGGTACACGTGTTCATGAGCCCAACGGAATCAGCTGTATAGTTTTAGGTGTGTATTCCATTTGTAGTTCGTGTACAGGGACACGCCAAAGATTTTTTATGATTAGGGCCTATGGGAAGAATCTGTATGTACCGCGATAGCCACCGCAAAAATCAAGCTATTGACTTCCAATTTTTGCCGAAATGTGAATGGAGGCCCTCTGTTGAGACTCAAAAGGATTTTGGATTCCGTCTGTCTGTCTGTCTGTCATGCGATAGCGGCCGCAAAAAACACGCTATTGACTTGAAATTTTGTACACATGTTCATGATGCCCACGAAATTAGCTGTATAGTTTTCGGTGTGCATTCCGTTTGTAAGTTCGTGTACAGGGACACGCCAAAGTTTTTTTTACCATTACGGCCTATGGGAAGAATTTGTATGTACCGCGATATCGGTCCCCAAAATAACGCTATTGACTTGCAATTTGGTACACATATTAATGAGCCCATTGAGCAAGCATTTCACGAAACTGATATAGATCTGAGACTGACCGCCTTGGCGAAAATAATGCTCCTTTTATACTTTTCTATCGAAAACAGACTGTTCTGGAAAATTCTCGTATCACATCAGCCAATGAGATTAGAGCTTCCATATTTGGTATATCCCTAATAAGGATTTTCTCGCCAAGATCGCCAAAAAAATCTCCAAGGAGGGAAATAGTCGCCAAATTTGGCGCCAAATTTATTTCTTCCCTTATAGGAGCTTTTTAATGCGTTTTTAAAGGAAAATTTGGCTATTTTAACGCTAAAACGACTATAAAGGCACAAAATTAGCATTTTATCAACTTACTAAACCTCTTTGAAAGAATTTATACAAAAATAAATGCAATTATTTACAATTTCGTAACACTTTATATCATATACAAATAGGTATACAAAGAGAGATACAACGGGGGGTTGAGGGGGGCTGCTGCCCCCCTCAGGAATGTATTTGATTTTGGTAATAAGTCGATCGAATCAATATATACTATTATATAATAAGGAATAATTAAAAATGACCTATTGAATAATGTCTGATGCAAATAGGACGTTGAGGCTCCTGATCTGCAGATCCACTAGTAATATGTCTCGCACTAGAAATTTCTGAGAACATAAATATGATGGGGAACTGAGCAGAGTCCACCTATGCCAACTAGTTTTTTATTTTATTGGATTTATTGTTCATTCTCAAAGGACCTTCGTGACAAAATCTTTGCTGAAAAATATGAAGTTTTCCTTATTCCCAAAATTTAAAGCAATACATTAAGTATTTTTTAAGATATTTCACAAAACGTAAAAAGGCGAAAGTTCTTCCATTATTTTGTCTAACACCTGTATATTGAAATATTGAAATGAATTTCCCAAAATAAATGTTCTTAACTGCTTACTTTGAGTGTTTTGTGTTTTTCTTGTTTTTAAGGTAGAGCGATATCTATAAACAAAATGTAAAACTTTTTTCGTACATCAATTACTTAATCTTATATTAAAGTTTATCGTTTTTCAAAGACTTCTGGACTACTACACGGAAACATCTAAAATGTAAAAACTTCATTTCAGATCCATGAATCACTACCGATGTATTATTGTGAGTTTATATAAGATTAAAATATTTTTAAAAAGATTGTTCATATACTTTTATCCGAACTCCTTTATTAACATAATGGCCAACTTATATATATATATATATATATATATATATATATATATATACATATATATATATATATATATATATATATATATTATATATATATATATATACTAGCAGACCCGGCCACGCGTTGCAGTGAATAAGTTATACGTTGAATTATATTGCAGTAAACTATTTAATACAGTCAAATTATTATTTACGAACAAAGACGAAAACGTTGTAGCCGATGTAAAAACCCACAGGATTGAGATTTGAACCTTAGGTCAAAATTTGGAAGCAATTGATAAAAATTTTCGTAGAGTTGATATTAAGCACAAATTAATTTTATTGTAGGGTCTTATAAGTTTTAATAGAGAAGTGATATATATTATTTCTAATGCTACTTAGGATAAAAATGCTAAAATGAATAACATATAAATTAAATTATATTAAAATTCTTTTAAAATAGAAGTATAAAAAAAGCCGACGATTTTAAAAATGAATTTTTATGAATGAGTGAAATACAATATGTCTAAAGCTATTTTGGATTAAAATGCTAAAAAGACTAATATGTAATTGCCGAAACGTCAGTGGAGGCCCTCTGTTGAGACTCAAAACGGTTTTGGGCTGTGTCTGTCTGTCTGTCTGTCTGTTTGTCTGTCGCGCGATAGCGGCCGCAAAAATAGCGCTATTGACTTGAAATTTGGTACACATGTTCATGAGCCCCACGAAATCAGCTGTATAGTTTTTGGTATGTATTCCATTTCTACTTCGTATACAGGGACACGCCAAACTTTTTCTTATCATTACGGCCAATGGGAGGAATTTGTATGTATCGTGATAGCGGCCACAAAAATCACGCTATTGACTTGCAATTTGGTACACCTGTTCATGTGCCCCACGAAATTAGCTGTATAGTTTTGGGTGTGTATTCCATTTGTAATTCGTGTACAGGGACACGCCAAAGTTTTTCTTATCATTACGGCCAATGGGAGGAATTTGTATGTATCGCGATAGCGGCCACAAAAATCACGCTATTGACTTGCAATTTGGTACACATGTCATGTGCCCCACGAAATCAGCTGTATAGTTTTGGGTGTGTATTCCATTTGTAATTCGTTTACCCTATGGGAGGAATTTGTATTTACCGCGATAGCAGCCACAAAAATCACGCTTTCGACTTGCAATTTGGTACACATGCTCATGCGCCCAACGGAATCAGCTGTATAGTTTTAGGTGTGCATTCCATTTGTAGTTCGTGTACAGGGTCACGCCAAATAGTTCGATCATTACGGCCTATGGGAAGAATCTGTATGTACCGCGATAGCCACCGTAAAAATCAAGCTATTGACTTCCAATTTTTTCCGAAACGTCAATGAAGGCCCTCTGTTGAGACTCAAAAGGATTTTGGGTTCCGTCGGTCCGTCCGACCGTCTGTCTGTCTGTCGTGCGACTAGCAGCCTCAAAAATCACGCTATTGACTTGAAATTTGGTACACATGTTCATGAGCCCCACGAAATCAGCTGTATAGTTTTTGGTATGTATTCCATTTCTACTTCGTACACAAGGACACGCCAAGTTTTTCTTATCATTACGGCCTATGGGAAGAATTTATATGTACCGCTTTAGCGGTCCCAAAAATAACGCTATTGACTTGCAAGTTGGTGAGCAATTTGGTGATATTCATGAGCCCAACGGAATTAGCTGTATAGTGTTTGATGTGTATTCCATTTGTCGTTCGTGTACAGGGACACGCCAAAATTTTTCTTATCCTTACGGCCTATGGGAAGAATTGGTATGTACCGCAATAGCGACCGAAAAAATCCTTCGATTGACTTGCAAATTGGCTCACACGTTCCAGCTTTGCATATAAGTAGCTGTATAATTTTTATTGCTATATTTTTTATAAACTGTGTACAGGGACACGCAAAAATTCTTAACATTAAGGCGTATGGGGGTGAATTTCGTTTAAACGCATTTTAATATCATTACTTTGCAATGAAGAAAATGAAATTAGAGTACGTGAGTAAGATGCTTAAACTTATGTTGTTTGAAGAAAATATGTGCTCTTAAGCTTTCTAATTAATGTACAGGACCTTACAAAAGTGTTCTGACAATGTCACTTAGTCATCCAAACGATGTTAAATTTGGAACAATTATTAATTTTAAACGCAAAATAAGCTGAATAGTTTTTACTGGTGTATACAATGTTTATGGTTCGTTTACAAAGACACACGAAAGAATTTCGTAACATTAGACCCTATGGACAATTTTTTAATTTAAGCGCGCACTTTAATGCGTTTATGCTGAATTGAACTTAATAAAGTTAACATACATCATAAAATTGCTTAAAATCATGTTTACTCTTAAAAAAGGTTATGTATAGACTAAATAATTTATGGGACCACACAAAATAATTCCGAGTATGTACTGTAATCATCCAAATGATGTCAAATTAGTTCGAAAAATTAATGAGTTATAATTAATTAGGTTTATTCTTATTATTGGCGTTTATAATGACTGTGGCTACTTTTCCGGGATACATAAAGAAATTTCGTACTATTACGGTCTATAGTCGGTATTTCTTAAAAGTGTATTTTAACATGGTTACACCCCATCAAATATAATAAAATTTTATTAGAATTTTAAAAGCATGTTTTCCTGTTGAAAATTGTGGGCATAGAATTGATAATTAGTTTAAAGGTTACGCAAAATATTTCCGATATGCTATGCAATTTTTTTTTTTGTATGAAATTTGGTATTTATGAATTTCAGGGAAATAATACAAGACCGTCGTTTATGAAGAATACATATTGTTGCGTACTTGGGGGTTCGTAAGTTGTCCGAGAATGAAAGGCGAAACTTACATAAATTCAGTGAATTATTCATAGAAAATTCCAGAAAAATACAGGTGTATAAACCAAGTATCAGCTTCAATTCAACCAGTAAACATAGCTTAAACAACAGCCGTTAACAGCAAAACAACAGTACAAACTGTTTGTCAATAACACATAAAGCAAGTCTCATTCAAAGAGGCTCAAAGCAAAGCAAGCATTTGACGAAACTGACACAGATCTGAGATTGGCCACCTTGGCTAAAAAATGCTCCTTTTATACTATTCTATCGAACACAGATTGTTCTGGAAAATTCTCGTATCTCATCAGCCAATGAGATTAGAGCTTCCATATTTGGTATATCCCTAATAAGAATTTTCTCGCCAAGGTCGCCAAAAAAATCGCCAAGGAGGGAAACAGTCGCCAAATTTGGCGCCAAATCCTTTTTTCCCTTGTTGGAGTTTTTCAATGGGTTTTTAAAAGAAAATTAGGCTATTTTAGCGCTAAAACGATAAGAAATGCACAAAATTAGCATTTTATCGACTTACTAAGCCTCTGAAAAAATTTATACAAAAATAAATGCAATTATTTACAATTCCATAACACTTTATCATGAAAAACGGCAGTTTTTTGAGTGACGTAATATGATATACAAATAGGTATACAAAGAGAGATACAGCGGGGGGTTGAGAAGGGCGGCAGCCCCCCTCAGGAATGTATCTGATTATGGTAATAAGTCGATCGAATCAATATATACTATTATATAATAAGGAATAAATAAAAATGACCTATTGAAAAATGTCTGATGAAAATAGGACGTTGAGGCTCCTGATCTGCAGATCCACTAGTTTAATTTTTATTAAAATTCTATTAAAATAAATGTATAAAAGAAGCAGACGATTTTAAAATCATTTTTATGGAGGAGTGAAATATAATATATGCTATAATGGATAATTTTACTATAAAATGACCCAATCATTTTAAATATTTTAAAGATGGCAACAGCTGTAGTTATAAAAAGGAAAAAATTATGGCTAAACCTGAAAAATAAGTAAATTTGATAAATATTTTAAAACTTTAAAATAGGACATCTTATGAAATATTGGACATTTAAAGTAAATACATGTATCATTTTAAATAGAAAAAGATTTTGGAAAAGTTTAGTATACGACGTGATAGTATAATTAACGAAGTGATGAGAAGGTTTTGAGTATGTTACATTTTTTTATAGTAAATTCAAGCTAATAAAGATGAGAAACAGATAAGATAAACAGATAAAGATAAGAATAATTATAAGAAAACAAACTTTTTATATACCATGCTTTTAAATTTTAATATACTAATAATATTATACTAATTAAAAGGAAAATGATAAATATTCTATCATAGTTTGAAGTCAAATTTGTTTTCAAATGTCTAAATAAAATATCTGATATAAGATACTAATAGGTTGCAGCAGAATAGATTTCATTTCTGTCATCCTTGGCGAAAAAAAGAACATCGCCAAATTATCAGGCAAAAATAATTAATTCCTTTCAAAAATCATGGTTATTTTAACAACTTATATTAAAAGAGTAATGAATAATATCAAACAATATTTCGTAGAATACATATTACATGTCATACATACGTACAATGAATAATACATATTAAATTTCGTACACAATGCATACATCTGGCATGTATATTTTCGTGTTACGCTTTTGCGTGCCAAATCAAAAAAAAAAAAAAAAAAAAAAAAAAAAAACGCCAAGGACAATAGGGTTTTGAAATTTAAAATAAAAATTTTGTCAATTTGACAGCAAAATAACTCAATTTAACGCACGCGATAATTAATACATATCCATACTCAAATATAAGGATTAAAATCGGGAAATAAATTTCCTCGATTTTTAATATATATATATTTTTTTTTAAGTCCAATGGGCGATTAACATAGGAAATCTTTTTCTTGGCTGCACAGACGGTCAGTGAGTCACACTTCGCTTGCGTATATAACTCATAGATATAGTATAGTATATATAGAGTGATCATTGGGGAGGAAAAAGGGATTCCTTTTCACTTGGGAAAAGACGACGTTTTTACCAAAATATGGCCGTCTTTCCCCTAGTGAATACATACGAATATTTTAGCAAATAAAATTTATGAATAATTTATTTACTAAAGGTGAATGAAATACTCTAGATACGGTTTCAAATTCATATTTCTTTTTTTTTATTCTGTTTTTTTTTTTTTTTTTTTTCTTTCAATACCACTTAATGACTGATTCCAAAGCTTTTTTTTCTGCATCAAAAATCTTTGTAAGATAACATGGGGATGATAGATCTATATATATTACTATATTTATGAGAGAAATACATTAGCACTTTATCAATGTGTATAAAATCTTTAAATTGATTATGACGTCAATTTTCGTGAGATGCATAATTTAACTTTTTACAATATTTTAATGTTCACGTTTGATTAAATGTAATTATTTTTATGTCGAAAGAAAATGAACTCATATTTTTTTTTTTTTTTTTTTTTTTTTTTGCAACAATTAAACTTATGGAATTCACAGATATTTTGGAGCAACTGTAACAAAGGGCTATAATTAACAAATAATTGCAATAAAACAATATTGTGACAATAAATTGAGATAAAAACTATCCTATCTCTCAAGTTGGACCAAACTGCACACAGTGTGCAAAATTTCATTAAAATTGGTTCCGTAGTTTAGGAGTTTATCGCGGACAAACATCGTGACACGTAATTTATATGTATATACAGATTTGCTACCGGAAATTTTTAATAGAAATTTTAACTGTATTTTTTAGTAGTTTTCTGTGATTAAACTTGACGTATATTTTAACAAAGAAATGGTGGTGTCAAAAAAACGTGCAATTTGGCACCTATGAATTAAGAAAAGAAATAAAAATTCTTCTTCAAATATCAGTAATATTTGAAAATTAAATTAATATCAATTTAAAATAATATTCTTTAAGTTTAGAACATTATTCATATATGTGACTTTTGCTTACTATTTTAAATTTTTCGCTGGTTACATTTCTATACAAAATAAAGCTAAGTAAGTTTTGCTTAATCTTTTCGCTTTGTAAATAATAATTATGAAAAATAGAATAATAATTTTAGAATAATTTTAAATTTTTTCTTTTTTTTACGTTCTTATACGAGGTATAGGGAAGTACTTAATTCCCGATTTGCGAAATGGGTTTTTTTACACCGCATAACTCAAAACGAATGATCGTAGAATGTTGCAAATTTATATATGTAACTGTCCTGATATCTCATTGTACACCAGCAACTTTGGTCTTAATATGAGCTCTCCTTTTAGAGATATTTAGGACTTTACAGGATTTTTCGTGACGTCTGTATGTATGTGTGTATGTATTTCGCATAGCTCAAAAACGGTTGGACGTAGAACGTTGCAAATTGGTATATACGTTTGCTATAACATCAGGTTGTGCATTTGCATTTTTGGTCTTTCTAGGACCTTTCGTTTTCGAGATATTTACAAAAATTATAGTCATAATGACCAACAATACAAACGTTTTCGCCGTTATATATGACCTACACTGTTAAAATTTTTTCTGTAAATTTACAGAGAATCTATTGGTAATTAATTATCTTAAGTCTTACGTAAATTTACAGAGAATTAAAAAAAAAAGAGATTCTGTCAAAATGCAGCGAAACTATTCTGTAAATCAATCATAGTCCCTGTAAATTTACATAGATGAAAATATTCAAGTCTGTGTAAATTTAAATCTGTGAAACATAGTCTCTGTAAATCTACATATGTAAAAATATGCAAGTCTCCGTAAATTCGAGCATATAAAAGCATATAAGTCTCTGTAAATTTACCATTGTAAAAATAACCACGTCTCTGTAAGGTTACATATGTAAAATCATCCTAATCTCTATAAAATTACATATGTAAGAACATCCAAGTCTCTGTAAAATTACATACGAAAGAACATCCAAGTCTCCGTAAATTTCGTATATAAAATTATGAAAATCTCAGTAAATTTATCCATGTAAAAATACCTAATATTTGAAGACCCCACCATTGGCTGAGAAGCTCTGCTTCAACGTTTGAAGGCGGAAGGTGCATGGTTCGATCCCAGGTTGCGATTTCCGACCTACCCATTCGGAATTTTCCGCGGATTTCTCCAAAACTTGTATAAATATGGGATAAAACATTTTAGAAAGACCTACACTTACGGCAATTCCCACAGGTCTAGAAACTTAGCACAGCCAATCGGCCTTAACTAACGCCGATTAAATATTAGTATGTTTATAAGCGTATCGAAGACACTCTAAATTGGCATATACTTAAAATAAATTCCATTATTATCAATTTACAAGTGCAAAAATATCCAACAGTAAGTTTATCTTCATGAATATAGGTAAGAATCTAGTAAATACGTTACATAAGTACAGATTCTTATACAACTTAAGGAAAAGAAACTTAAAGTTGGATGTTTTTGCACTTGTAAATTCATAGCTTTGGGATTTATTTTAAATGCGCGTCAGTTTAGAGTGTCTTGAATAGGCTTCTAAATATACTAATATTATTGTGGTGGTAAAATCATTGATTACTCTAGAGTTCTAGGCCTGTATAGAATGCCTTATGTGTAGGTCATTCTAAGGTGTTCTATCCCTTATTTAAAAACGTTTTTTAAGAAAACCTTGGAAAATTTCGAATGGGTAGGCTGAAAATCTCAACCTGAGATCGAACTTCGCACCTCCCACCCTTCAAACTTTGAGATAAGAGCTCCTCGGAAATTGATGGGACAAGAAGACCGGACTTTAGTATATATATAGACACGCTATATATTTTTTTATCAAAACAACATTGAAATGCAGAGGTATAAAGTTGGTTAAGCTTGTATTACCTTCAGTAGGATTTGTAATGATGCGCTTTAACAGGTTTTTAACTACAATTTTTATTAATGTTGTGGTACATTTTGCACACATTAAACTTTTAATAAAAAAATTAAAAAAGAAGCAGATTTATATTATGGCACTTCTAATAAAATGAACAAAAATAATAGCAAAATATGTCATATGTTTGCTTAATATTGCTCAGTTATATTTAGTCCATACCAAAATAAAAACTTAATTCCCTCATTTATGTAGAATAGGACTCAATATGTAGAATATGACTCAATAGTGAAAGATCTCACAAGTCTAAATCTAAAATATTGATTTGATAATTATGACTGATATTGATCATGGTTTTTGCTCGGCTGAAACCGAAACTAGATTTTACTCTATCACATACGTATTTTTATCAATACAGGGTGCACTATTTTTTTCATGACTCTTCCACCAATATAATTATATGGTTACTTTTATAGTATGATTCCATGATTAATTACAATTAATCATGGAATCATACTAGAAACTACCGAAAGAGAAGGAATTGTGTCGGTAGACACCCTGTATTAGCAAACGCTACGTGTTACAGGGGAAAATTGGCTTCATTTTCGGCTTCAGCACATTAAAAATATAGGTATAAACTAAAATAAATAAATTAAATTTTTCCAACATTATATTTGTAGATCTGTGTTAACAACCTCAGTTTCTTTCATTCAAAACATACATCCACTTTGTAAATACACTTAAAAAAAATATTTTAACAAATATATGTATATGTATATATATATATATATATATATATATATAACATTTTGATTAGATATTAACTAAAAACAATTAAGAATGTAATTAAAACACTAATCGTTTAAAATGCATTATGCTCTTAAAAAGGTGTAAACTTTCTAAATTGGGGGGAAAAAAAAGAAGGAAGAAGTACTAAATATTTGTTAGGTACACTAACTTTCCATAATGACCGTACACTTTCGATTTCAGACATTTTTTAAAGTATTTCAAAAAATGTTAAACAAATCATTTTGAAACTTCAGGGGTGTGAAAGGAGGACCGGTAAAAAAAATTAAAGTAAAATGAAAGTATTTGGCTTCACCCTGTAAAAATTAATGCTTGAAATACAATCTGGTAGTAGAATGTGATTATAGGACTCTTTCTCATTAACTCTTTAAGTTTATATGTCCTTACCGCATATAATCAGGGAGATAAAGGTTTCTTTAAAAAATTGCAAAAAAAAAATTCATTTTCTTTTTAGCTATAACACGCAAAGTATGAAAAGGCAGTGCAAAGTTAATTTCAGGAAACTCGACATACAATAATAAACACTGCATACTGCAATCAGAATGAAAAAAATATTAAATATCTAATGAAATATGAGTATTTTTACTAAATTTCTAACTGCGCATGCGTAAATGTTCAGTAAAATTTCATTTTCAAAATTTAACAGTCAAATTCATTGATCTACTTATGTAAAAACTCCAAACAAAAATCGTGTAAACTCAAAAAGTTCTACGTCATAGAATAAACTGAATTTCAGCTGTTTCCCAACAAAGAAACTGTTAAGAGGGCTTTCCCAATATTTATTTACAATCACAGAAAATTGCATTACCGTTCATCGAATTAAAATAAAAATGTGAGTAAAACTCCTTATACTTTAGCGTTTCTTCGAGAGAAACTGAAGACCAGTTCATTCTTTGGCGTAGAACTTTTTGAGTTTACGCAATACTTGTTTAGGGTTTTTATATAAGCAGTTTAATGCATTTGGCTACTAAATTATGCAAATGAAATTTAGCTAAAACCTAGTCATGCGCAGTTAAAAATTATTTAGTAAAAATGCTCACATTTCATTAAATATTTAACATTTTTTTCATTCTGATTGCTGTATGTTGTGTCTAATGTTGTATATTGGGTTTCCCGAATATAGCTTTGTACTGGATTTAATACTTGCATGTTATAGCAAAAAAAAAAAAAAATGTTCGGCAATTTTATAAAGAAATCTTTATATCTCCCTGATTACATGCGGTAGAGACTTAAAAATTTATACAGAAAATGAGAATGAGCCCCATAATCATATGCTACAGCCAGATTGTATTTTGAGCATTACTTTATACTGGGTGATGCGAAATACTCTCATTTTTTTCAATTTTTTACTGGTCCCATTTTCACTTTTGGCACAAACAAATAACTGAACTACATGAGGTATAACATGTTCTTTACACTCCTGAAGTTTCAAGATGATTTGTTAAGTACTTTTTGAGTTATTTTAAAACGCATCTGAAATCGAAAGTGTCCGGTCATTTGTGGAAAGGTAGTGTATTAAATGAATTTGAATTTTTAAATACTCACATTGATTTTTATATTAGCTAAAGAAAAGAAATTACTAATTCATTTCCATATAAAGGTCCCTCTTAAAAACTATGCATACAATTTCGGTAGTTTATTAAAAAAGTAAATTTGTGCAACATATTAATGCAATGCATAACTTGTCACTTAAACCAAGAATAACAAAGTTGATGCAAATTTTATTTCAAACTGTAACAAATTTTGAACATTTTTCAATATTCTGTTTTTAATAAAATTGGTTTCTAAAAGCTATTTTATTTGAAAATAAAAATTCTCATTTCACATCAGATTTGTAATACGTAATCGTAGAAGTATAAGAACATATTAAAGGTTTGATATCTAAATAGTTTTATTACATTCCGAACACTATAGTGAGGAAAGTATTGTAATCATGTCAAAAATCCGAATTGGAGATTTTGATGTTTCTATACGTTTCGAGGTCCAATGAGTCCGTTTTCACTATTTTTGCGATGATGTATGTATGTGTGTGTGTATGTGTGTATGTGTGTATGTATGTGTGTATGTCTGTGAGTGAACACGCTAGCGTCTAAACGCTTTGTTCGAATAACCTGAAATTTGGTACGTATATTGTAAGTCACCATAGTACGAACCCTATAGATTTTGGTGAATCTAGCACTTATAGTTTTTTTACAGGGACACAAAGAAAAATTCTTTATCATTATGGCCTATGGGAGCAAAATCTTAAAAGTGCGATAGCATCTAAACGCCTTATTCAATTGAGCAAAAAATTTATACACATATTATAGGTCACAAATACTCTATCTGTATAGATTTTGGAGAATCTATCACTTATAGTTTTTTACAGGGACACAAAGAAAAATTCTTTATCATTATGCCTATGGGGCCAAATTTTTAAAAGTGTGATAGCGTCTAAACGCCTTATTAATCTGAGTAAAAAATTGGTACACGTATTATAGGTCACAGTTGCACCAACTGTATAGATTTTGGTGAATCTAGCACTTACAGTTTTTTTTACAGGGACACAAAGAAAAATTCTTTATCATTATGGCCTATGGGACCTAATTTTTAAAAGTACGATAGCATCTAAACGCCTTATTCAATTGAGCTGAAAATTTATATGAGTATTATAAATCACTGTTGCACTAACTACAAGCATTTTGGTGAATCTAGCATTTATAGGTTTTTACAGGGACACAGCGAAAAATTCTTTGTCATTATGATCTGTGGGCTCAAAGTTCAGTAGCGTTAAATAAAACATCGTGTAATATATGGAGAAAAATACTCAAACACTCTATTATGGTTTCCTCTTTTTTGTTTGTTTAACAACTCATCTTTATTTACTTTATCTACAAAACTGTTAATTACTCAATGTTCGGAAAGTGGAGTGGAGTCACTCCAGATTTTTTTTTATAATTAATTCCTTGCAATGTGTAGAATAATTTCTTTAATTATTGTAGTTTCGGGGATATAAATATTTTTAAATAGACGGCAAGTGGAGAGAAAATGTTCGTACGTATTAAATAGTATATAAAGAAATATAGAGCTTTTAATATTTTTAAATATTAATTTAGGGTTCAATGCAGATGAAAATCGGGTACTCTTTTGGTTTTCGTCACTAGTTCCATAAATTCAAATCTTTAAAATATATAACTTTTTGTTAAAGAAACCATTAGATTATTTTGAA
This sequence comes from Salticus scenicus, assembly GCA_963930645.1. Classification (NCBI taxonomy): domain Eukaryota; kingdom Metazoa; phylum Arthropoda; class Arachnida; order Araneae; family Salticidae; genus Salticus; species Salticus scenicus. The sequence goes on from OZ005648.1 coordinate 384,479,965, forward strand.
TTAAAAAAATTTCGACTTTTTTTTTCTTTACAAGAACAAATTTTAAAACATTTTTCTTCTACAAAATAGGATCTAAAGAAGAAACAAATTCTACGCTTTTACACATGAAAGCAGCATCCCTGTAATTTACTAGAATCATTGCAAAAAGCTCACTAAGAAGAAAAACATCTCTGCTGCAAAGAAAACACACAATTAAAAATAATTAAAAAGTAAAACATACTGAATTAGATTTAAATTAAACTTTATTTTACTAACATAACACTGAACGTATCTTTTTTTTTCTAAATGAGATTAATAAAAGATAAATGGTGAAAAAGTCTTTAACAGGATAAATATTTGGCATTTGTAAATGTCTTTGATGAGGGTATTTTACGGTATTTTCTATTTTCATATTTCTTAGACAACTTGTTTCGTTTCTTATATCAGGATCAATTTCCATTATAACTAGAAAAAAGAAAAATGATGAAAAATTACTATTGTAGCAAAACACTTTAATTATAAATTAAAAAAAAAAAAATCTACATCCTATGACATTTTAAGCAAATAATGAAAAGAAAGGATTGTAATTCCATGGCACTAAAAATGGCCGTATTCACCATTAACTTCAACTCCCGGTTCAACGCAAAATCTTGAAAAGCGTCTAAAGGTAGGGTACAGCTTTCCAGCAAAATTTGACACGCTGTTTCTGCCATCTAGCGTCGAGGATTTCATATAATCTTTGATTGGTTATTTTCACCGAAAAAATATGAATATAACAATACCACTAGATGGCAGAAACAACACGGCAAAATTTGCTGAATTTTTCCCCCTGCCTTTATAGGCTTTTCAAATTTTCATCTTCAACCGGGAGTTGAGGTTATTGGTGAATAACAGCCAAAGAAAATTAAGTACACATAAGCGAATTTTAAAGTGTATTTTATATACTCCATCTAAATAGAATCTAATATAAAATCATCTAAAGAAAATAAAAGTAGGTATACATGGTATTTTAAATCATTAATACATGAAAAAATCACTTATATAATGAAATCATAAGATATTTAAGCACCATTTTATGAACGCCAGTGTAACAGGAATATTTTTGAAGTATTTTATATTAAAAACAAGTATGAATTGGATTGGATTTGGTAATAAGTCCGATTGACTGCTGTAGGTCCTAGGCCTACTTTGAAAAGACTTTATCCCCGAGCTTTTAAAAGACTCCCCCTCCCCCCACCTTGCTATATGAAATTTTAAAGTTTGCCCCTGTGTTCCACCGTTTTTTTTTTTTTTCTTCTTCTTTTAACAAATGCCTTAAAGTTTTGAGAAATTCCGAGGCATTCCCAAAGTACAAAGATTACAGTGGGACTTTGATAACTATATATAACGACATTTTCAAAAAATATTGAAAAGAATTTAGACATTTTTAAGTAAGCCTCAATTTATAAAACAATTTATAAAACAATTTATTGTCTCCTGAGAGACTGAACTGCTCCTGAATCATCTCTAAACTGTACGACTCCATGAGTGGCCGTGCCTTTCTACGCTCAGAGCTGATAAACGGGAAGTGCTGAGTTCAATTCCACGTCTAGCTTGTCGACCTAGCTGTTCGAAGTTTTCAGTAGTTTTCTCCGAGACTGACATAAATCTGGGCTGGGACCCTTAGAAAAGACCCCCCCCTCAGAGGGAGCACTAACTCAAGCCTATGACCCTCGAGTAGAGGTCTGGACGGGCCGGGCCTGGAGGAAATTTTAAGCCCGAGCCCGGCCCGTTCCGAATCTTTTTCTAGATTCCTCGTTAATCAACGAAAAAGGAAAATGATAAAATACTTTTTCAGTCATTTATTTTATATAATTTTACAGTCTGGTATGTCACATAAAATTTTATTTTGTTAAAAGATGTCTGTAACTTCAATTTAATTGTCTATCAGCCTGTCTGTTCGTGATTTGATTTTCCGCAAATATTTTAAACATCTCTCGAAATTAATATATTTTATATAAAGTAATATTAGATGGTTTCCATTTCAAAATAATACGCATGTTACTACCAGTTTGCGTACATGTAACAAACAAAAGAAATTAGATACGTTACTGTACGTAAGGCTTTGTTTTCTATGGTCTGTAGTGTTTAGGTGGTATGAAGGCTATAAAAGTCCTTCCGCTGTAACTTTTCCTCTAAGGCTACTTTTTCTTTTCTCCGGGCCACTGGATGAAAGTAGTATCATTTCTAGCATGTGCAAAAGCATCTTTTCTATTGAATATGGTTGGATTAGCATTAAAGTTTTTTTTGTCGGATCACAGGAAAGATGTGGATACATTGCGGTATATAACAGGAAGTGGTTGAAAGTGTATTTTTAGTACTATTAACCATTTTAAGTATCTTCCTATATTGTTTGAGAATGCTAATATTTTCGATTTGACTTTCTGTCTGTCTTTGTGCCTTCTGTACGTCTGTAAAATGAAATACTGTTTATATATAAATATCTTGTAAACATTCAGTAGTTTTGTTAAAGAACATTCTATTTCTTAGCTATATAAAACCACTGCAAAACACATACTAAAAATGTTTTTCGTAGAAAGACTTTTTTTTTTTTTTTTTTTTTTTTTTGTAATTTTACATATTTTTGAATCGGGCCGGGCCTGATTTTATCGCTTTTTGTCCGGGCCGGGCCGTAAACTAGTAAAAAAGAAACGGGCCGGGCCTGTGCCTGAAAATTTCGACCCGTGCAGACTTCTACGCTCGAGTACTAGGCCTGGGGACTCGGCCTTAGTTCCAAGCACTCTCTTAACTTTATAATACTCCGAATTAAAAACTGTCCAGTTATTAAAATCTTCCTCTTACAAAGAAGGAAAAGAAAAAACATGTTTAACAAAAATTATTTCTGTCAATGCAAAAACTTGTCTGAAAGTTTCTCGACAATGCGTTATTAAGCAGAATCTATTACTATTAGCAATATTTCAGTGAAACTGTATGTTTAAATTGCAGTTGCTCCACAATCGTCTGCGTCCGCCTCCCTACATAAACATGTAACCGCAGTCTTGGCATGCTTATGATTATGGTATATTCATCCATGATAATTCAAAAATACAGTTGGATTTTGTACTTAAAAGTAACGTTTTATGTGGATCGGTTATTTTAAGATATAAATTAGTCCGCAACATATAACAGCCTGGATAAAATTTCGTATTAATTTAAACATTTCCTCACTCAATTTAATATACACTCTGTACTTTGAATCCTTAAATATCAAACTGTATTCTGAAAAATCTTAACAGAAAATTTAATTTGTCCCCCAACCCACCCCTCTATTACCATTGCTCGGCAACTGCAACAATAATTTTCTTTTTCTTACATTGTGGTTTTTTAACTTGTGCATATATATATATGCATACATATACACACGCTTCAAAATTTTCAGAAAGCAAAATTAATAACATTGGACGGTTTAGAATACAAACCATCCTCCCCTCCCTTAAAAATAAAAAATAAATAAAAAATAAAAAAATTGTCGGATAAAACTCCCATCTCTAAAATCTTAATTTTGTACTTAGATTTTAAAATTTACTTATTTTTTATTATTTGAACTATTAATTATATAATGTGGAAATGACTTACTTGTTCCTCAATTCCTACTATTTTGATTTAAGGTAATCTAGATTATTTTTCAGTCAGCAAATGCCAGCAAACACTTTTAATGACAGGAAGAGACTGTAAAACGAATATACAGTGGGTTACCAAATTAACGTGGACACTTGACATTTTTAACATTTTTGTGTTTTATGCCACTTATAATTCCCAAAAGCCGTTCTTATGTTACTGGAACGCATTTTTATTAAGTTTTATTATGCTACACATTATTTTAAGTGATTTAAACAAAAAATATTGAGATTAGGGACATTTTTGTGACAGTCACTTCAGTGTATGCTGTAGAGTGCTCTCAACGTGTAGTATTGTACATGTACTTTGAATCCTAAGAACTGAGATTTAGTGTGCACTCTGATGTATATTTAATAACATAAGTAAAGTTTAATTATTGGGGTACAGTTATATTCATTTTGACTACATTTTTATAACTCCATTTGTTGATTCATGGGAAGCGGTAAAGGCGACAGCCGATCAGAAGTAGACAGTCATGTGACCTGAGAGAGAAACAAAAACTCATTCTTTTTCTTTTTTTATTATTGATTCTGGTTTTCTCTCTGAACTATTCGAAAAACTGAAGTAACTTTATTCTTGAATTGACATTCTAATATTCAGGCTGAATTCGTACAGCCAAGTAATCCATTAATTGTTATATTATTAAAACAATAAGTATTATTCTGTTTATTCTTTATAATTCATTCAAGGCATAAAAAAAAAATGCCTTTATACGTATTCTGAATGTTTAAACCTGTGCTAAAATTTGTGAAAGATTCTGTTTTTGTTCATAAAATTCTGAAAGAAAATCTCTGATTAAAATCAACTATAGTAAGCAATCGGATTTCATATTTTGTTACTTGTATGGCCTAAAATGTTTCTTCAAGCGACCACAGGAAATGCAGGAGAGAGGTGAGTTAGCTTTTCTTAATATTGTGCATGCTAAACCTTAGTTTCGTTTTAATAAAATGTTTTTGATGCAGGTCAATTCTTTATGCATGAGTCTAGTTATAATTAATCAACATGTTTTTGGTCCGTCTTAGAGCCATGAGGCTATCGAGGATTTATATATATATATAAGAATAAAAATTATATATATTTAATATGTATTTGATATTCTTATTCTTATTCGTAATCATTTATTCTTAAAACGATTTATTTTTGTTCTTGAATGTTTGTTCTGTAATTCGAAGGCCTATAGTTATGTGTATTTAAACTTATATATTCTAAAATGCCGAAATTATCTAAGCAAGTTTTATTATTTGAAAATTTATGTAAGGAAATCGATAGTTTTAGAGATAGAGTAAAGGGGTGTAGTAAAGATGAACAATCTAAGGTTAAATTATTAAAAACCAAAGTTCAATCGTATGATCATGAAATCGCGGCAATATTTAAAAATTTATCCGCTAAAGAGAGAGGATTATATGGATATGTATTTGAGATATATGGGAGTGGTTTTTGATTTACTGGTGGAGTTAGAGGACAAAACAGAAGTAAACGCGTGCGATTCAGATACTCACGCGGAAAATAAAGATGAGAAAAATGGAAAATCGTCTCTTATTAAATTACCAAAATTTGATCTTCCGCGATTTTTTGGTGAAACCGAAAATTGGATTTCTTTTAAAGAAATTTTTAATTCGACAATTCTACAGAATAATCAATTATCCAAAATTGAAAAACTGCAATATTTACATTCTTCAGTGCGCGGAAACGCAGCTAAATTAATTCGAGGATTCGCTCTAAAAGAGGAAAATTTAGATCAATGTTGAGAAATATTAAATGAAAGATATGAAAATAAAAGACAATTAGCATTGAGTCAAATTAACAAAATATTTTCTATGAAAATTGTAAAAGCAAACAATGCTAAAACTTTACTTGAGTTATTAGATACTTGTAACGAAGCCGTCAGAAACTTAAAAACTTTGGGTTTAGATTCTAATGCGTTAAGCGACTTAATTATAATAAAATTCATGATGGGGAAATTGGATGAATCGTTAAAACAGAGATGGGAATTAATGTTGGATAGTGATAAATTGCCTGATCTTGATCTTTTTAGAAAATTCGTTGAGCGCGAAGCGCGCGGTGTTGAAGAGATAAAATGTAAACAAGGCGTAAAATTCACTAATTCGAAGAAATCAAACGTGTTGAGTACAATTGTGAAAAAGGAAAATACGTGCATTCTTTGTAATGAGCGTCACGCGCTATTTAAATGTCCGACATTTAATTCAAAACCGGTTAAAGAAAGATGGAAATTTGTTGAATTAAATAAGTTATGTCAAAATTGCTTACGCCAAAATCATAGGCTGGAGAATTGTAGGATAAACATTAATTGTAAAAATTGTGCAGAAAAACATCATACGCTATTGCATGTTTATGGTAGAAATTCAAATTCTGAAAGGGCGAATCATGTATCGCCAGATATATCAGTTTCAAATAGTGCTCAGTTTTATTCTAGTAATGTTTTGTTATCTACAACACTAATTAAGGTTAAATCAAATAACGGGAAAATTATGCATTGTAAAGCTTTGATAGATAATGCTAGTCAAAATTCATTAATTACTAAGGAATGTGCTAAGCGACTAAATTTGCCCTTACGGAGCACGTCGCATAGTATAATAGGGATTAATTGCGTTTTAGCAGAAACTGCTCTCAACGAAACAGAATTTAAATTCACTCCGCATTTTTCGTCGGAGTTATTTTCAGTCAGCGCTTTTATAGTTGATAGGGTTACCTCACCTCTCCCTAATTTCCAACTACCGCAACATGATTGGCCACACATAAAGGGATTACAACTAGCTGATCCCAATTATGACGTTAGTGGTCCAATCGATATTCTTCTTGGGGCAGAAATAGTCGCCTCAATCTGCAATGGCAGTCCAATTCAAGGGCCAGCAGGAACTCCTACATCATTCCCCACAAAGCTGGGTTACCTCCTTTCAGGTCGAATAAACAGTTTTCAATGTACAAATATCAGTTTAACTTGTCATATGACTATTGATGATGATATCAACAACACTTTAAAACAATTTTTTGATACAGAATCAATTCCAAATGTAGAATCAAAAAAGATAGAAAATGATCCTGTGGAAAATATTTATTTAACCACAACTAAAAGAAATAGTCAGGGAAGATATGTCGTTCATCTACCCTTTAAGCCAGATAAGGCACTAGGTGACAGTAAGTCAGGTGCTATTTCAAGATTTCTTTCCATTGAAAATAAAATTAAAAAGAACCCACAATTAAAAATGGAGTATTCGAATTTCATGAATGAATATATAAATTTGGGTCATATGACAAAATTAAATCTAGCTGAAATTAATGAAACGCCACATTATTATTTACCGCATCATGCGGTGGTAAATGAAAACTCTGAAACAACAAAATTACGTGTAGTATTTGACGCCTCGTTTAAAACAACAAATAACAAATCGTTAAATGACATTCTATATATTGGTCCTAAACTGCAGTCAAGTATTTTTGACAATTTAGTAAAATTTCGAGCCAACCCTGTAGCGTTCAGTGCAGACATTGCTAAAATGTATCGTCAAATTTTAATTGATAGAAAAGATAGAATATACCAGAGAATTGTTTGGAGAGAATCTCCCAATGACCAATTATCCTTTTACGAATTGAATGGGGGAAAATGCATAAAAAATAAATGTATTTTTAAATACCTTCTTGACATCGTAAGAAAATAATATTTGTATTCGCACCTTCCGGCTAACCATACCTTTCGAATGATACCATTTTCAACCCTCTACTCCCATAATTAATATGTTAAAAAGGGACAACAAATTATATGCTTGCCTATTAATATATAGATTATTATTATTATTATTTATCTCACTATTTATTGTTTATCGCCAATATTTTTTTTCACTATTTTTTGCAAAAAATTTTATAAATTCTAAACCAGTTGCTAGTAAAAAATATTAATTACATGACTAAATATATTTCATTTAAAAAAATTCTTTTTCTTATTGTTTAAAAATTTTTAAAGTATTATCTCAACCATTTCTGTATCTTTATAATTAAACATTGATTGTTTTTCAAGAAAACTACCAAAAGGGCATTTTATTAGCTTTATTCTAAGTTATGTGAATTTCTTTTTCTTCTGAAAATTTTAAGTATCATTATTAAGTGACTATTCTGGATTTTTATCATGTTTCATATTTTCGCTTTCAATTTCTCTTAATAACGATATTGTAGATTTATGCTTAACATGTGAATTCTGTTTCCTATATACATACATACAGAGAGAGAGAGAGAGAGAGAGAGAGAGAGAGTTGTAAACTGCAAACTGTTTTTAAATTCTTAAGAAAATAACAAGATAAATGTATACCAATCATCTTGTACGAGAATCGATAAATTTATTCAAAAATCAAATTTATATGATCTATTATGAAGGAGATTTTACGTGTTATTTTAGAACTTTTGTAATTTTTTTTTTATTCCAATCTTTTCAAATATTACTACACAATGTAAAATTAAGTAAACTAATATCGCCCAGTGGTCGAAACTCAACCACTTTTTTTGAAAGCAAAGTAATTGCCTTATAAGCGGAATTAAATTTTTACACAGCATCGTTTCTTGTTGGCCGATATGCACCCAAAAGCAGACTTTTCCTGAAAATGGTCGAAGTTAAGAAATCTCAAAATGTGTAAATTCATCGAAAGTCGGAAACTAAAAATTTTTCCCAATCTTATATTTTCTTCATATATATGCAGGAGATAGAGTAATAAATCCACTTATTTAAAAATAAGTAGTCAATTTTAGTTAGTTGAAATGCATTATGTTTTAGCTAAAAAACGTGTCTTCAAATTAGAACTGGCGAAAATCACACACAAAAAAAAAAAAAAAAAAAAAAAAAAGTAGAAATAAATTAGAAAAAACAGAACTTTCATAAGTCAAATCCTTTTTAAATTTGTGTATATCTTCAATACCATAAAACTTCGATCTACTACTCATTCGCTCGTAATCATTTTTATCACTCTAATGGCCGTTACCTCTTAGAATGAAAAATCTGTAGTCGAAAGTTTAATAATGCTACATCTACACAAATTACTGTATCCATGGTTTTATTTGAATTTTAAGTAATTGCCAGATTTAACAACTTTGTTCTTTAGGATTTTTTTTATAGAAAAGAATGAATTGTGTATAAAATGAAAAAGTTCATAAAAAATTAAAGTATTTTAAATTACCTTCTTGTCATTGTAAGAAAATAATTTGTTCATTCTGCAAATCCGGCTAATCATACCTTTCGAATGATACCACTTTTAACCCTCTACTCCCAGAATTAATATGTTAAAAGTGTACGACAAATTTCATGTTTGCCTATTAATAGATAGGTTTTTGTGGACCTATGTAAATTATCCTTTGAATTATTTTATTTTAAAAATTATATTATGCATTCAAAATTCATGTTTCCAGCAGTGTTGTAAAACTTTTGTACCTGAACGACTAACAATTTACGAATGATTTGAAAAAAAAAAATCCCTCTGATTAAATTAGATTAAAATAAATACTGTCACCTATGGAACAGCTTGTGCACCCTATTTAGCGTTACGCACCCTTAAGCAATTATGTGAGGATGAGGGACAAATTTTCCATTGGCAGCAGAAATTGCCAAGGAAAATTTTTACATCGACGACTTATTGTCAGGGGCACAATCCCTTCAATTAGCAAAAGATAGAATAATGGAGCTGCAGGCTCTAATGCAAGCTGGAGGGTTTAAACTTAGGAAATGGGCTTGTAGCCATCCAGAAGCGCTCTCTGATATTCCAGAGGAAGAGAAGGCTAATTCGGTCATTCATTTTTTTGAGGATAAAGAAAAAATAAATCAAAGAGTACTAGGAATGTTCTGGGATTTAAGTGAAGATACTCTTCAAGTTAGAACCTTAGCTGATCAACAAATTAATACGAAAAGACAGTTGCTTTCCGTAATTGCGCAAATTTATGATCCCCTCGGAATTATTTCGCCATCTACAATAACCTTAAAACTCATTCTACAAAAATTGTGGAAGTTGCAATCAACGTGGGATGAGCCTATACCTCCAGATATTTTGCAAGAATGGAAAACTTTTTATAATGAAATTAATGAGTTTAAATCTATGTCCATTCCACGCTATGTAGGTTCAAATACTAAAGACTGCACAGTTGAACTGCATGGCTTTTGTGATGCCTCTCCGAGGGCGTATGCGGCAGTCGCATATTTAAAGATCATAACAAACACGATTCAGGTATATTTAATTGCTGCTAAAACTAGAGTCGCACCCACAAAAGAACTCACTTTACCGAAATTAGAATTGTGTGGGGCTGTACTCGTAGCTGAGTTAATTTGCAACATTCAAAAATCCCTTAAATTTACTCATTCGACATACTGGTACACTGACTCTTCTATTGTATTAAACTGGATAAATAACCCTTCAAACAAAGGAAATAGTTTCGTGGCCCATAGAGCTACCAAAATCAGAGCTCTTACTCAATTAGAATTTTGGAGACATATCCCAGGAAAAGAAAACCCGGCCGATTGTGCCACACGCGGATTGTCCCCGGCTAAGTTGAAAGCTAGAACTGAGTGGTGGGAAGGGCCAAAATGGCTCCATAGTTTTGAGCTACCACCAGTGTGCACATTACATTCAGTTTCCGTTCAGAAACAAACTCATCAACATTCGACAGATTCAAGTTCTAAGCCTACACTTTCTAATAACACTTTCATATCACATATCACGAAATACTCTAACTATCTCAAACTTTTAAGAAATCTAGCTTATATTTTGAGATTTATCAATAAAATTAAAACCAAATCAAAGGAAAGTGGTCCTTTAAAGGCCATAGAGCTAAATCAAGCGGAAATGTGGCTTGTAAAAATTATTCAAAATGCAGAATTTAGTGATGAAATTGCCTTACTAAGGAAAGGCAAACTTTTAAAACCTTCACACCATCTATTCTGTCTTGATCCTTTTCTGGATGAAGCAGGCATTCTTCGTGTTGGAGGACGCCTGCGGAACCACCCATCCTTACGATTTCAAGAAAAACACCCCATATTACTTCCCAAAGCAAATCACGTTACTTCCTTGATAACATATTATCATAACTTAAGCTCCCATGCTGGTCCCAATTTAGTACTTTCACTCCTTAGAAACAAATTTTGGATTCCCCACGGACGCTCCACCGTAAAATCAGTATTAAGACAGTGTATACTACTCTGTTTTCGACTGTCAGCTAAGCCAATAATTCCAAAGATGGGGGATCTACCCTCAGAAAGAATCACACCCATTCGGCCCTTTTCGAAGGTTGGTGTCGATTTCGCGGGACCAGTAATGACAAAATGTCAACATAAACGAAAAGCGACAACCTTTAAATCATATATCGCCCTTTTCATCTGTAAGGCGACAAAGGCAGTGCATCTTGAATGTGTTTCAAATCTTTCTACAGAAGCATTTCTCGCAGCTTTGAAACGCTTCATAGGTAGGCGTGGCTACCCCTCTGACATATTTTCGGACAATGGCAGAAATTTTGTCGGAGCCCATTCTTACCTAAAACAGCTATTTTCTTTATTCAAAGAAGAAAAATTACAAAATTTTGCTTCCCAACACCAAATAACCTGGCACTTTATTCCCCCGTATGCTCCAAATTTTGGGGGACTCTGGGAAGCGTCGATAAAATTAGCCATACATCATTTGGTAAAAATCACACAAGGAGCAATATTAACTTTCGAGGAAATTTCCACCCTTCTATGTCAAATAGAGGCTGTTATAAATTCGCGGCCTCTAACACCATTGTCCAATGCTCCTAATGATTGCGCAGCTTTAACACCAGGACATTTCTTGATTGGATCTGCATTATTAGAATTGCCAGAACTATCATTAACCAACAATTCTCTTAGTCTTTCTTCTAGGTATAAGCTCTTATTGCAGATGAAGGAAACGTTTTGGAAGAGGTGGAAAGCACAATACCTACCAACCTTGCTGCATCGATCCAAAAGAACCAACAACCACCGTCACAACTTTTCTCCAGGGGAACTCGTCATCCTGAAAAATAAAGTATCACCTCCACTCCATTGGGATCTAGCAAGAATCATCAAGTTGATTCCCGGACCTGACGGAATCGCCAGGGTCCTCCAACTTAAGACCTCTTGTGCTGGAACTCTTATTCGACCGGTGTCGCAGGTGATCCCTTTTCCAAGTATTTCGACTCCTGCTCCGGTGCCTTCCCGCCCCGCCCAGCCTGTTGATTCATGGGAAGCGGTAAAGGCGACAGCCGATCAGAAGTAGACAGTCATGTGACATATTAAAACGCGCACCAACTTTGATTTTTTCAATGGTAATGCCCCATTTTTATTTATATTTGAATTCCTGGGAACACGACAACGCGAAAAAGTATATTGGTTGTATATTTTACTTATTTTTTCACAGAGTTATAAGCGTTCAAAGTTTGAAGGTGCTAATGTTAAATTCATATTTCAAACTTTTATTAATATCTTCACAAAAAATAACTTGATCGATATAATTTTTTTTTTACAAGATACAGTGAAGAAACCCAAACATAATCCATCATTACTTTTGATTCTGAAAAATATTTTTAATTCTGAAAAATATTAATAAATTCATATTTATAAAAATTATGAATTATGACCTATATTAATTTTTACATAAAATGAATCCTAATGCTGAAATATATGGGTGTGCAAATTTGTAGCTCATTCCAGTGATTAGTTTTCGAGATATAAATAAATCTTTCTTTTCAAGTGGTTTAGGGGGCCGCCTCTTATAAAGTTTTGCATGAGATAGCGAATCAAATCTTAAAAAATAACAAAGAAAATTAAATGAAATAATTTTATTTTTTACTTACGGGTCAAATTATATAAGAACAACGTCAAACACAAGGAAATGAAACAAAAAGGATGATTTTTAGTCATTAATCATCAAGAATTCCTGTTTTCTGAAGAAGACAAGCCCCGCCTTCATCTTTATTCAAAACAAAGCAATACAGAAAAGGAAAGAAAAGTAAATGTGACATCGAGTATTCGTGTTAAACCCCTTATTTTATGTTGACAAAATAATGCACAAGTGGTATTTACTTCATCGATTACTGGTGATAAATTTTGAACCTTTTAAACGAACACTAGAAGAAAATAATTATTTAAATAAGCGGGGTTTACTGTTTTAAATTGAAAAACAGGCTTAATATTTCAGAACAAATTTTCTGTTTTCACAGTTACAAATAGATATACATTATAATTATATTCTTTCTAATTAATATATTTCTATCCATAGTATATTTTATTGCAAAAATATGAACAATGGGTACACACTTAAGAAATAAGTAACACACAAATTACGAAAGAAACGCCCACTGACAGATTTACAGATTTTCAAATGGCGTGAATCTATATCAACAGTCGCGAAATGATTAATTAAGAAATTATATTTTCATAGAAATTATAAAACGAATCGTACAGTTTCAAAGAGTTCAACTAGCCCGAAACTGGTAAGTGCGATTAAAATTGTTTAATATTTACTTCATGAACCCTTACAATAATTTATCCGAAAAGATTTAGTTTATGCGTTGTTGTATATATATCAGAACAAAAACCCTTAACGGGTTAAAAGTTTGTGACGCAGCACTTTATTTCGATATGAATTGGAAATATGGGTCTTAAAAATAATGATATCAAATTTTGAGTGACGCTTTGCTATTAATTGAAATATACATAGATTTTTCTTATTTCATAATTTGCTTTTTTCTTCTATTTATATTTACATCACAGTACATTCATAATATTTTCGACTTCAACGTGAAAAAATATATAGAATTTACTCACTGATGCTTTTTCATTTGCATCTCGTGAATTCAAAATATGAGTTTTAAAAGAAATGATATAATTTCAGTGACGCCTGAGTGTTACTTTAAAAAGATTTCTTTTTAGATTCCATAACAATCACTTTTGTTTTGTTGAATAAAGCGTATTTACATATTGAAATAATGATTTTAATTTTTAAATATACTGTCAAATAATCAAACTTTCACTCAATGTACATTATAAATTGAAGTTATCTAGTTCAATAAATTGATTTGTCTATTGCGTCACGCTATCCAAAACTGCAAGTAAAATTTCTGCAAATGTTTTCTTTTTGCATCACACAATCTCTTTGTATCATAGTATTAACAGTGAAAATGTGTGCAAAGTAACATTTACATAAATTTTACTTACAGTTTTGGATAGCGTGACGCAATAGACAAATCAATTTATTGAACTAGATAATTTCAATTTATAATGTACATTGAGTGAAAGTTTGATTATTTGACAGTATATTTAAAAATTAAAATCATTATTTCAATATGTAAATACACTTTATTCAACAAAACAAAAGTGATTGTTATGGAATCTAAAAAGAAATCTTTTTAAAGTAACACTCAGGCGTCACTGAAATTATATCATTTCTTTTAAAACTCATATTTTGAATTCACGAGATGCAAATGAAAAAGCATCAGTGAGTAAATTCTATATATTTTTTCACGTTGAAGTTGAAAATATTATGAATGTACTGTGATGTAAATATAAATAGAAGAAAAAAGCAAATTATGAAATAAGAAAAATCTATGTATATTTCAATTAATAGCAAAGCGTCACTCAAAATTTGATATCATTATTTTTAAGACCCATATTTCCAATTCATATCGAAATAAAGTGCTGCGTCACAAACTTTTAACCCGTTAAGGGTTTTTGTTCTGATATCATTACTTTTTAGGGGTTATTGATCAACTGATCAAGTCGTTCCAGCTCATAGAAAGAGTAGATTTTTTTTTTCTTATCATGTAGCTGCCATTTTATTTAAAAATGGCGGCTACAATTAATTAATGGACTTAATGGAAATATTAATGAGGGCTACGTATATATGGAGTTTTAAGTAAATTGGATCATAAATACCTTTTTAATGAGAATTTGAATATTTCAAATAGCTGGCACTCGAAACAAGATGGCAGATCATATAATATTCATATAATTTTACAAAAATACTTTCATTTATTAACGATTATTTATTTTGATAAATCAAATTTCAATTCCTTTTTAAAGAATAATTAGATGCAGACAAAGTTTAGTTTATATTAATATATTCTGCTATCCCCCACCTCTTTTTCTGTTCTTTTTTTTTTCAGCAATGCACCGAAGAAATAATATATACTTTCTTTATTTCTTTTTAAATTCTTAAAAAAAAAAAAAAAAAAAAAAACAGCTTATAATTGGTTTTAAAATTAAAATCATGTAAAAGGAAATTTCATTAACCTAAACTATAAATATCTGAAGTGCTTGTGTGTAGGGGGGGGGGGGGGGCGAAATATTCTTGTTTTACTGGTAGAAATACATAATGGACATTTAATTATTTAAAAATCATAAATTGCCTAATAGCAAAATAATAAAATTGAAGTATATTTTAATGATTTTATTGTTATTTATACAGCAATTGATTATAGACTGCCATTCATTAAGAACAAAATAATAATACATAATAATAATAATAATTTAGTCATTTTACCAATAATATGTTTATCTTCCATTTTTTAAATAAATATGTTTCCCTCTGATTATGATACTTCAAATATTAAATTTTAATATACATGAGCAAGCCTTTCTTATTTAATATATATAAATTTCTTGTAATGCAATATAGAGTAATCCTTTTATTTTCCATTTTGTCTTAATAGTAGAAAAAAAAAATTAGCGCACCAGAATTACATCACTCAATTAAAAAAAAAAAAAAAAAAAAAAAAAAAAAAAGGAGAGCGAGAGAATGGTAATTAATAAAAATTTAGAAAGGAACTACGAATTACAAAAGAAAAATATAGAATCAATAATGAGAAAGCGACCACACTCGTTTTTATAGTAACTCTATATTAAGTTAAAAGATGGCGCCAAAATTTTTCTCTCTGAATAATACTTCGAAATTCTTCTCTAAATTGGAGCATGCGCAAATTGAGAGGAGCTCCGCTCCCGTAAACGCCTTGTACAATAAAACCACAACAGCCTCAGCCAGTCAGAGAGCGCAGGAAGGAAACACCAATCAGTGGCGGCGAATGAATACATGAATGATGAAAAAAATTAATCGGTTGATTGATTAGTTGGGTTTTACGTCGGAAAAAATTAATCGGAAAAAAATGTGAAATATTTTCTCTTAAAAAATTATAAATTTATTATGAATACTTATTAAATAGAATACATATAATTACAAAATATTTCCTTATTTGAAATATTATCTAAATAGTATTTTGGCGAAATGTGAAATATTTAAATCAAATAATTTCCTTCATAACAAAAAAGAAAGAAATATTTAAGTAAAATTTAATTTAGTATATATATAATAAGTATTTAAAACAAACAATGAAGTTTCCTTTTTGCATTTAATAAAAAAAATCTAAATATTTTATTGACTGCATTCAGATTGGACCAACCAACCACAGCTTCAGAAAACCGAATGACGCCTGTTCTGAATTCTGAGAATCTGCGGTTCAAATCCATGCATGGCGGAGGAAAAATAGTTCGATTTTCAAGCTAAATTATCTAAGAAACAAGAGTTTTTTGGGAAAAACGGAGAACGTCATGCGTCTCAGACGAAATAAATTAATATCATATATCAATTTCATAAAATTTCTTCGAGCCGTTTTCGAGAAAAAAAACTCACACAAAACACATTTTTCCTTTGAAGTCTTAAATTGCAACTCCAGATCTCAAAATATATACAATGTTGAAGTGTGAAACTTTCATGATAGCATCATGCAGAAGACAAAAGATTATTCTGAAAATATTAGATCAGAATATCTTCAATTTACTGAGATATTAAATGTCGGCGTTTCCAAATTCATTTGATGTTAA
The DNA here is from genome assembly GCA_963930645.1 of Salticus scenicus. Classification (NCBI taxonomy): domain Eukaryota; kingdom Metazoa; phylum Arthropoda; class Arachnida; order Araneae; family Salticidae; genus Salticus; species Salticus scenicus. The sequence goes on from OZ005648.1 coordinate 384,496,454, forward strand.
ATTAGCTGTATAATAGAGTGTCGCTGCTAAGCTTTGTTTGAGCTTTGCTGCGTCACTCAAAAAACTGCCGTTTTTTATGATATCACGGATTAACAGAATTTCGTATATGAATATATTTCATTTCGTATATTATGTTACACCTACGAAAGAAAATTTAAGCTTTATTGGTGATCAGTACAACCATAATAGACACTTTTACTTGAAAAATATTGCACTTTTTTCAAAGAATACTGTCTGGACCAGTCGCAAGTGTAATGTATTTAAATAGACCTAAAATTATCTAAAAAAAAAGTACTGAAGTATATACAAATCTAAAAAACTGAATTCTTATCAATTAAGAAACTGGAAAATGGATAAGTTTTAATAACTTATATAATTCTTTTTTTCCTGAAAGATTTCCGGTGTGAAACATTAAAATTTTGTCTATTTCTTATAGGATCTTAATTTTATTTTTCTACATTTAGAGATAACCCCCTAACGCATTTTTGATTATAACTCTGTAAATACCAAAGATAAAGCATACAAACAGCATACTTTTCCGCACTGCCAAACTCTCAGGAAATCGAATATGAAGTCAAAATTGGGTGTTGCTATTGAAAAAAATCAAATTTTGCGTCCATTTAAATATGTAGATGACCCCTAATTCAAACTTCGACCACATTTTCAGAAAGTGCATTTAATTTCCTGTTGAATTATGTCTATTAGATGTTCCTGCTTCAATAAATAACGAAATTACAGCGGGTGTTGCGTTTTTTTTTTCCCCGACTGTACATTTACGGAGATTCTCAATGCTTTTTCTGTATTTTTACAGAAATTTTTAACAGTATACTATCATTGAAATTTCAAACTAATGATACTGTTATGAAAGTAGTCGACATTTTTGCGTGTAGAAAGTAATTCTTAAAGAAATAAGCAAGTTCTAGTCAACGAATGCACTTTATTTAATGAATATTCAGCGCGTAGATAGAGCCCTTAATGATATTGTTATGAAAGTTGCCGAATGTTTTGCGTGTAGAAAAGTAATTTTTAAAGATATAAGCGGATTCTAGTCGACGAATGCATTATATTTAATGCATATTCAGCCCGTAGATAGAGCACATAATGATATTGTTATTAAAGTTGTCGACTTTTTTGCGTGTAGAAGGTAATTCTTAAAGACATAAGTAGGTTCTAGTCGACGAATGCATTTTATTTAATGAATATTCAGCGGTAGATAGAGCCCCGAACTGATATTGTTAGCATTCAAATTTAGCGGCAAATTTTGTGTCAGAATAGCCAGAATTAGTAAATGCTTTATCGATTTTAACTGAGCTAATTGTTTTGGTAAATTGTATTGTTTCTTGCCTCTAATTTTTGTCAAAGAGAACAAAAGTAAGCCATCTATACTCGAATGATTTTCATTGAACTCTAAACTGTGCATTTGCCAATAAGAGATTCTGTACTAAGCCGTCGAGTACTATTCCTGAAAAAGATATATATTATATTTGTTCCGGTGGTGTATATTATCCTATTATCGTGACTTTTCTAGTTGGAGTAGCAGTTTTTTATTTTATTATTATGCTATTATTATTATTGCTAGTTTTCAAGAATGTTCATGGACTGGAACCTGCCTGTTTGTTTATGAACCAGTTACTTCACACAAAAATGTCAATGTTTTTATCACAATATGTATATTCCAATCGGTTTATAAGAATGTCATGTGGTGTCCACATAATACCTTTTTTTTTAATGATAGCCATAATTTATATTTATTACTACACAAGTTATTTCTTTATATATCTGAAGAAACAATTTTCCTTAAAAGAAGTATAGACAGAACATATCTTGAGAAATGATATATGCGATATCAATATAAAAATCTGGAGTGACTCCACTCGACTTTCCGAGAATTAGTTAATTAACTGTTGTTTAAATAAATTAAAATAGGAGACGTCTGAAATCAATCAGATCAATAGAATAAGACGTTTAGCGCTATTGCACTTCAAATAATTTGAGCCCATAATTCTTAATGATAAAAATATTTTCGTTGTGTCCCTGTAAAAATATATAAGTGCTATATTCACCAAAATTTATACAGTTCGTGTGGAGCTGACCTATAATGTGGATATGAGTTTTTAGCTCATTCAAATAAGAAATTTAAATGCTACTTTAAATAATTTGAGCCCATGGGGCATAATGGTAAAAAAGTTTCCTTTGTATCCCTCTAAAAAAAAAAAAAAAAAAAAAAAAAAATCTAGAGTGACTCCACTCGACTTTCCGAACATTGAGTAATTAACAGTTTTGTAGACAAAGTAAAGAAAGAGGAGTTGTTAAACAAACAAAAGAGAGAAAATCATAATAGAGTGTTTGAGTATTTTTCTCCATATATTACACGATGTTTTATTTAACGCTACTGAACTTTGAGCCCATAGATCATAATGATAAAGAATTTTTCGTTGTGTCCCTGTAAAAACCTATAAATGCTAGATTCACCAAAAGGCTTGTATTTAGTGCAACAGTGATTTATAACATTCATATAAATTTTCAGCTCAATTGAATAAGGCGTTTAGATGCTATCGCACTTTTAAAAATTTGGTCCCATAGGCCATAATGATAAAGAATTTTTCTTTGTGTCCCGGTAAAAAAAAACTGTAAGTGCTAAATTCACCCAAATCTATGCAGTTCGTGTGACGGTAACTCATAACCTGTGTCAAAATTTTCATAAACGAATAAGGCGTTTTGATACTATCACAAAATTTAGGCCCATAGACCATAATGATATAGAATTTTTGTTTGTGTCCCTGTAAAAAAAACTATGAGCGCTAGATTCACCAAAGTCAATGGGGTTCGTGCTATGGAGACCTACAACATACGTACTGAATTTCGGATCATTTCAACAAAGCGTTTAGACGCTATTGCGTTCACACACATACATCATCGTAAAAATAATAAATATGAATTCAGGGGACTTCAAAACGTGTAGAAACACCAAATTCGGTTTTTCAAGGTGATTACAATACTTTCTTCACTGCAGTGTTCGGAAAGTTAAAAAAAAAAAAAAAAATTCTGGAGTGACTCCACTCGACTGTCCGAACATTTTGTAATTAACGGTTGTATAAATAAATTAAAGTAAGAAATTAAATAAAGAAAAGAGAAAATTATAATAGGGTATATGAGTATTTTTCTCTTTTTAGTATGTTGTGTAAATTAACGCTATTGCCCTTCAAATAATTTGAGCCCATAGATCATAGTAATCAAGAAAATTTCGTTGTGCCCTGTAAAAAATATATAAATGCTAGACTCATTAAAATCTATGAAGATCGTGCGTAGGTGACCTATGACAATATATAATTTTTCAGCTCAATCAGATTATCATTTAGACGCTATAGCACATTGAATAATTTGAGCCCATAAGACACAATGATAAAGAATTTTTTTTTTTTTTGTCCTTGTTAAAAGATTATAAGTACTTAATTCTTCAAAATTGATACAGCTCATGTGTGAAGGTGATCCATAATATGTATTTAAATTTTCAGTTCAATCGGATATAGCAATTAGACGATATCGCACTTTAACGAATTTGAGCCCATAAGGCATACTGGTAAAGAACTTTTCGTTGTGTCCCTGTAAAAGAAAGAAAACTGTACGTGCTTCATCAAAATCTATGTAGTTAATGCAACGGTGATCTATAACATGTGCATAAATTTTCAGCTCAATCGAATAAGGAGTTAAGAAGCTTTCGCCCTTTAAAAAACTTGAGTCCATAAACTATAATGATGAAGAAATTTTCTTTGTGTCCCTGTAAAAATCTATAAGTGCTAGACTCACCGAAATCTACACATTTCGGGTGACAGTGTCCTGTAATATGTGCATAAATTTTCAGCTCAATCGGATGAATCATTAACTCTATCGCATTTTAAATATTTTGAGCCTACAAGACAGAATGATGTAGAATTTCTCTTCGTGTTCCTTTAAAAAAACCTATAAGTTCTACATAGTCCGAAATTCATATACTAGTTAATGTGACGGTGATCTATAATATGTAATATATAAATTTTCAGCTCAATCTGATATGGCGTTCAGACGCTATCGTACTTTTAACAATTTCAGCCTATAGGATATAATGTTAAGGAATTTTTTTTTTTGTGTCCCTGTAAAAGTGCTTGCTACATTCACAAAATATATACTTGCACGAATTATATATACACAAATCGTATACTTGCTATATTCACAAAAATTTATGCACTTCGTGCAACGGTGACCATAGCATGTGTATACATTTTCAGCTCAACTGAATAATGCGTTTAGACGCTATCACAGTTTAAAAAATTTGGGCCCAAATAGAACATTATGATAATGAATTTATCTTTGTGTCCCTGTAAAAAACTATAAACGCTAGATTCACCAAAATTTATACAGTTCGTGTGACGGTGACTCATAACATGTGTATAAATTTTCAGCTCAGTTGAATAAGACATTTACACGCTATCGCCCATTAAAAAAGTTGGGCCCATAGACAATAATGATAAAGAATTTTTCCGCTGTAAAAAAAAAAAAAAACCTGTAAGTGCTAGATTTACCAAACTCAATAGTGTTCGTGTTATGTTCACCTATAACATACGTACCAACTTTCAGCTCATTTGAACAAAGCGTTTAGAAGCTATCGTGTTCAGTCACGTACATACACACATATACACATATACCTCGTCGTAAAAATTGTAAATATGAATTCAGGGGACCTCAAAAGTGTAGAAAGACCACAATATCAAACTTGGATTTTTGACACGATTACAATACTTTCATGACTATAGTGTTCGGAGAGTAAAAACTATTATAAGTGCTAGATTGATTAAAATCTATACAATTCGTACTACGGTGACTTATAACACACGTACCAACTTTCATTAAAACAAAGCGTTTATATGCTTACGTGTTCACACACACACATGCATACACCATGGAATATCATGTAAAATCGTAGATATGCCTAAAAGGGAAGCTTGTGTCTAGACAAAAGTTCGAGATGTACAACTAGAGATCCTGACAGCCAGAAATATAAATTTGCAACATTCTATGACCGTCCGATATTGAGCTATGCGATACAAAATCCATTTTGTAAATCTGGATTACAATACTTTCCTTACATGTGTATTTTCCGAAAGTAAAAATATATCAATTAATATTAGGGTATTGTTACCTATATATGAACTTGTTTTTATAAACTCATTAAACTCAGTCAAACAATGATATATTTAAAAAGATTAACAATAACGTTATTTAAATATCCCTAGTTAAAATATAATAACTAATCAAACGACACTGTCTCTAAATTTTTTTTATTAGGCAGAAGGATTCCCAAAAGAGGAAGTTTTCAACTACTTCATTTGTCCAGAAAGTAAGCATAATTTTTTCTTTCATTTTCAGTATCTTTATTAGATATTATTTTATAATTTCAACAACATTTTGTAACTGGAAATGTGAAATTATAAATTCTGGTATTGTTGATTAGAGTTTTGGTGGCTTTGAAATTTTCTTTTCAGCAAATTAATTTTATGGAGCAGCAATAAACAGATGAAAACGACATAAAATATTCATACGCTTTCTTTCTTTTTTCCTTTTTTTTTTTTAATCATGTATATAAAGGAGCACGTCTTAACGCATAGCTGCCAACTTATGTGCTTTTTTGCTACATAAAATAGCATAGGAATTTGAAGCTATGCTGTCACGGTAGTAGCAGAAATACACACACTGGGCAATGAATTAGAAACCTGTAAAAGTTTCTACAAATGCTCGCTGGCGGCGAAGGTATGCAAAACCTGTTACAAACCTTTAGGGAATGTTCTGCTTGTATGCAAGTGGTCCCCTGATGTTACTTGAGGATAATCAAAAGGCCATGCAGCACCTGAATATATTGATAGATTAAGTGAATATCTCTATGTCACATTTTTACTCCGAAGTTAACGGATACTTTGTGCTCGATAATGCAACCATACATCGTGGCAGAATCGTTCGAGATTGGTTCAGTGAACATCAATCTGTTTTCTAATCGTTTCCCTAGATGATGCAAAGCTGGGATCTTAATCCAATGTAAAATGTTTGTGATATGTTGGAAAGGAGTATGCGTCAGCAATCTCCTCTTCCATCCAATTTATAGGATCTTAAAGTCTGTGTAGCCAATGTAAGGTAAACTCTGACATAAATGCCTGCCAGAAGCTTGTAGAATCACTGCCCACACGAATGCTGGCTGTTATTCATGCAAAATAGGTCCAACGTGCAAAATAAGGTCCAATAAAATATTAATTTAAAGGTTTCTTATTCATTGGCCAGTGTGTGTAGTTGTGTATTGAAAACAACTACATGTATTGCATGTAGAATAGGAATAAGACATAAGAATAGCTGTATTTGAATAAAAAACACTTTGAGGTGATTATAAACTAAAGAAATAAGTAACAGAGCGACAGAGCCTCTTTCTTTAATATTAGGGATACCGGAAATTTAATGTCGTTTTTGTGCATGCCGATATTCGATTGTCATTTATCAGCTCATTATGTGCTTGAACTAGTGCCAGTGACATTTCAAGTTTAGAGTGACTTGTTTACTTGTAAATTATTAAAGCTTTTTTTTTCTTTCAATTTATAGTGAAATGACCAGGCAAATAAAAGAAGTGGTACGTATCCGGCATTGTATGCTTTTTGAATTTCGAATAGGTAGTAACGCAACAGTTGCTACAAAAATCATTTGTGATGTTTATTCAAGTGCATTAAAACCTTTGTAAATGGTAAAGATGTTTTTTTAAGTTCATATTCGGTAATTTTGATCTTTTTAACTCGTATCGATTAGGAAGACAAACAACTTTAGACAATAACATGTTGAGCGGGGAAGTGAAAGGAAATACGTGCCAAACAATCGAGAAACTGTCAACACACTCTTAACCAACCTTGGTCTACCATCCAAGAACGTTTGCAGCAAATTGGTAAAGTAAATAGAGAAAGTTTTTGGGTTTCGCATAATCTTCCAAAGGAAACAAAGCTAACCGATCGAGCACATTCTGTATTGCTTCACATCGTCACAATACAAAATCGTTTTTTGATTACTTAATCACTAGAGATTAAAAGTGGGTCCTTTATGATAATACAGAATGCAAAAGGCATTGACTCACTTCGAATGAATCGCCACAAAGTACATTTAAGCCAGGTTCAGACCACAAATAGAAGTATTGTGTGTTTGTTGGAATTTCATGGGGTACTTTATTTTGAAGGGCTGAAATCTAGACACACTGAGAATGCAGGCCTTTACTGTGAATAACTGGATCGAATAAATAAGTCTTTAATCGAAAATTGCCCAGTGATTGTCAACAGAAAATGTGCTATTCTGCAAAAAGGTAATGCCAGACCGTACTGCCCAAGACGAACACTTAAAAAAATAATAATGAATTGGGTTGGGAGGCATTGCCTCACCTACCATACTCGCCCGATACTGCGCCATCGGATTTACATTCATTTTGACTGCAACAATATTTTCTAAGCGGTAAATTTTTTTTATATTTGGATGATGTCCAACATGTAATCTCCAGAGAAATCTCAAAAATCAATTAATATTTATAGATCTAGAACAGAAAACTTGCATACTAAATTCCTAAAGATTTTTAATTACGAGGGTGATTAAATAATTGATTAATATTATAAACTTGTTAAAAATTATCTGTTTCAATTTATTGTAAAAAAATTTATTGTACTTAAATAACTACACAAACGGAATCTAAAGCCACGTGTTCTGCACATGTGACGTAACCACTTCGAAAGGTAAAATGACTGCTGGCTTTTCAAATTTTGAATAGTTGAAAAATGCTTCGCAACGTTTAATTCTCTGCAGATAATATAACTAAAATTTGTCATTCAAAGGCTCAAAATGTTAAAGTTTTTGATATTTCTAAGAAAATGAAGCACAGAATATCTGAAAGATATTAAATTCTATCGAAATGTAACAATGTGATTGCCAAAAAAAAAATAAAAAAATAAAATAAAATAAATAAATAAAAAATTCAGGTAGTTCAAAAGAAAAAATCTCAGCAACAATAAAAACAGATTTTGCGGGAAGTTTCAGCAAAAGATGTTTGTTGTCAAACCAAAAGAAGAAACTGCAAGAAACATTTCAAGGAATAATTCCTGAAACTACAAGAACTTTAGCGTTTCCTATTTCGATATTTACTGTTCCCCATCGCACAGAGTCAAGCAAATTTCACAAATATCGCAAAATGTGTCGGACGGCTTTTCTGAAATTGCACCATAGAAAGGCATAGAAAGGCACGGCTAAAAAAGACATGCATTGGACGGATTAACGGTTAAATGCTGTCTGAAATGATAAAAAAAAACTTTGAATTTGAATGGCCTTGATGACTGAGATACTATTGGCATAATTTACGACAAGAAGCTTGCGAGTTTTTAGTAGACAAAAAGAAGGAATTTCTCTCATACTGTAAGGCGCGTTTGGTTTCAATGGAGCAACAGATATTGTTTTTTTTAATGGTCGTTGAATATTATCAAAATATCTTCAACATCAATCTACTTTCAATTGAAAATTGAATTAGGAGGGAAGAATCGAAATTTTAACAGGACAATGCATCAATTTAAACTTTCCACTCAAAAAAAACTTGGATTACGCAGAATCAAGCGACTGTTATATTGTCTGGTCTATTCCGAACAGCTACTAATGACAAGCCTTCTTCCAAAGATGGAATAAACACTGTACACGATTTACATTCCACTAATATTTTTAAACAAGTTATCAATTCTTGCAATAAATTAACTGGATTAGTTGACACTGGCAGCCAGTTAACCTTCTTAAACATTTTGTGTGGATCAAAATAGGCTCTACGCCGTTGTCCAAAATTAATAAGTCGCTAGTGCTGGGCGATGTTGACATTTCTTAAATCGATATATCGTTCATATAATATACCGATATAAGGATATATCGATTTAATGCAGTGTTACCAAAAGTGGTCAAAACGTTCTCTAGACTCCTCAAAACGTGTAAATCCATTGAAAGCCAGAATTAAAAAAAATTTTCAAGTACTTTCTTATAATGAATACAAACGCAAAAATCAACAATGGACCATAGAAAAATTATTTTAGTTTAACCAAATTAAATTTTTTTCTCGAAATTATTATCTTAATCATAGACGTTTATTTTTTTTACTAAAATAAGGCCTTTGAAAAAATCAGACTTCTGATAAAGATGTAATGTTCATACTAATTATTATAAAATTATTCATTATTTTCCACAGTTCAAAATTTACACATCCCAACACAGTATAATTAATATAGCGCAGTTTTCTTTTACCACAAGTAATAGAATTTCACATTGACTCGTGACATGACTTTTGTGAGTAATCTTCAGAACATTTAAAATCACCCCAAATTATTATTATTATTATTTTAACTAATTAATGAATTCAGAATTTTATTTCTTATTACTTTTTAATCCATTAAAATTTTTATATTCCCCACTTACATACGAATGAATTGCAAAATGGCAATCAGCAGAAAATAGTTAATTAATAGAACTTCACACATGATATTAAATTTCTATAGTGCCTTGTATCACCTAATAAATATAATTCTTAATTAAAATTTTCTAAAATACAATTTAAAAAAAATTACGAGATTTTCTTTTTATTGAAGATTTAAAATTTTTACTTATTTTAGATTAAATTACATCAAATACTACAAATTACAAAAAGATTTAAATAACTATAACTCAGTATAGAAAAATAAAATTGATAGAAAGAACAACAATTTAGTACATTGGAAGGGAGAAAAAAAAAAAAAAAAATCTGATGTGGGCACCACATGACTTCCTTATACACTTTTAGAAATATACATAATGTTAAAAAACATTGACATTGAACCCGAAACAGTTGGTTAAAAATATTTTTTAAAAAATGAATTATCACCGTGTTCTGAGCTTTTATGAAAGTTAGTTAAAAACAGATTGCAAGATTTGTACTGGTAATGCTGACGAAGGCAGCAGGGACCCGAAAATATTGGCTAAAATTATTTAAAAAATGCATTTTCACCGTGTTCTGAACTATTCTGAAAGTTTCAAATGTCTAGCTAGTCGGGAAGTTAGTTAAATAAATTTTCTGTTGAATCATATAAACGCTGCCGAAGGCAGCAGGGACCTGAAACAGTTGGCTAAAAGTATTTTAAAAATGCATTTTCACCGTGTTTTGAACTATTCTAAAAGTTTCAAATGTCTAGCTAGTCGGGAAGTTAGTTAAATAAATTTTCTGTTGAACCATATAAACGCTGCCGAAGGCAGCAGTGACACGAAACAATTGGCTAAAAATATTTAAAAAATACATTGTCACCGTGTTCTACGCTTTTCTGGAAGTTTTAAAATGTCTAGCTAGTCGGGAAGTTAGTTAAATATAGATTGCAAGATTTGTACTGGTAACGCTGCCGAAGGCAGCAGGGACACTAAACAGTTGGCTAAAAGTATTTAAAAAATGCATTTTCACCGTGCTCTGATCTATTCTGAAAGTTTCAAATGTCTAGCTAGTCGGGAAGTTAGTTAAATATAGATTGCAAGATTTGTACTGGTAACGCTGCCGAAGGCAGCAGGGACACTAAACAGTTGGCTAAAAGTATTTAAAAAATGCATTTTCACCGTGCTCTGATCTATTCTGAAAGTTTCAAATGTCTAGCTAGTCGGGGAGTTAGTTAAATAAATTTTCTGTTGAACCATATAAACGCTGCCGAAGGCAGCAGTGACACGAAACAATTGGCTAAAAATATTTAAAAAATACATTGTCACCGTGTTCTAGGCTTTTCTGGAAGTTTTAAAATGTCTAGCTAGTCGGGAAGTTAGTTAAATATAGATTGCAAGATTTGTACTGGTAACGCTGCCGAAGGCAGCAGGGACACTAAACAGTTGGCTAAAAGTATTTAAAAAATGCATTTTCACCGTGTTCTGATCTATTCTGAAAGTTTCAAAATGTCTAGCTAGTCGGGAAGTTAGTTAAATATAGATTGCAAGATTTGTACTGGTAACGCTGCCGAAGGCAGCAGGGACACTAAACAGTTGGCTAAAAGTATTTAAAAAATGCATTTTCACCGTGCTCTGATCTATTCTGAAAGTTTCAAATGTCTAGCTAGTCGGGGAGTTAGTTAAATAAATTTTCTGTTGAATCACATAAACGCTGCTGAAGGCAGCAGGTATCGGAAACAGTTGGCCAAAAATATAAAAAAAACGCATTGTCAACGTGTTCTGAGCTTTTCTGAAAGTTTCAAATGTCTCGCTAGTCGGGAAGTCAGTTATATTGCAAGATTTGTCCAAACCGTTTATGAGTTATTACCATTTTTTGATACATTATGGCCAAAATCAATGTATTTTTGGTCATTATGAACCTAATTTTCCTAAATATCTCCAAAACGGAAAATCATAGAAAGTCCAAAAAAGGAGGTGCACAACTAGATGTTATAACAAACCTATGTACCAATTCGCAACTTTCTACGTCCAACCGTTTTTGAGTTATTACCGTTTTTTGATACATTATGGCCAAAACCGTTGTATTTTTGTCATTATGAACCTAATTTTCCTAAATATCTCAAAAACGGAAAATCATAGAAAGTTCAAAAAGGGAGGTGCACAACTAGATGTTATAACAAACCTATGTACTAATTCGCAACTTTCTACGTCCAACCGTTTTTGAGTTATGCGACATACACACACACAGACACACGCACACACATACAGACGTCACGAAAAATCGTGTAAAATCCCTTATATCTGTAAAACGAGAGCTCGTGTTAAGACGACACTTGCAGGTGTGCAACTAGACATCATGACAGTCACATGTATAAATTGGCAACATTCACCGATCATTCGTTTTCGAGCAATGTGAAATACAAAATCCATTTCGCAAATCGGGATTACTATACTTCCTTATACTTTGTATAAGGAAGTAAAAAAAGCATCAACTTTCACCGTATTTAAAATTATTTTTTTTAAATACCCATATTATATGCTGTTAATAACTGACTTCGAAATAAATAAAAATTAGATATTTAAACATTAGAATATTCATATCTAACTTAGATAACGCCGTTGTTTAAATTAATTTATTTTTGACAATTTTAGCATATTCTGTACTGAAATTAATGATTTTACTGAAAAAATATTAATTACATAAAATATTCATAAAGAATAGTTAATTCGCTTATCTAATAAACAGAAACTGATGTTTCTTATTTTTAAATTATAGGAATTGGTACTATAACAAAAAATAGCAAAATAAAATAATAATATTGATAAAATAAATCTCCAATAATCAAACGAATTTTGAATGAATGAATAAATCTCATTTAATCGGTTTTCATTTTGCTAGTGCGCACGCGTTTTGACTTTTGGCTCGAAAGAATGGTCTTAAACCGATATTCTTTTTTTCCCAACGCGCCTGCGTAACACTAAATCGAAACGGCACTTCAATCCATGAAGATAGAAAGACCTTTTCTACCTCATTAGACTAAACCGGAATCCTTTTGAATGAATATCTGGCATTATTCCAACTATATTCAATCGGGATTTTCATGATTTAGCTATCTATGACTGCGCATGCTAGACTAAACCGGAATCCTTTGAATGAATAATGAATAGTTACCTGGCATTATTCCAAGTTTATTCATTCGGTTTAGCTTGGAATTATAGGTTCGCGTGTTCGGATGTTTCTGCATCGATATTTTACGGAAGATGAAATATTTAAATCGGATAAACGATATTAGCGTTAAATCGATATTTTAATTTACATCGATATAATGCCCAGTCCTATAAGTCACTAAGCGTCTTTGACTTTATAGCGTCTTTACCCATATATATAGAGAGAGACACATATTACTTTATAATCATTTTTAACCATATACATAGATCAAAGATACATACACTCCTTCTCATATTTATAAGGACACTTTATGTTTTGAAATAATTAATGTAAAAATAATTGTGAGCAAAATTATACTAAGTGCACTTAATATATCTAGTATTCTAAAAACTAAAGCTGTTATAATTTTTTTTTATATGAAATAAAATAAAAAATAATGCAAAATATTTTTTTTCTCCACGTTTTTAGATGTTCATAATTATAGGGATAATCAAGATTTTTTCGTTTTATTTAACTCACTAGCGGATAAATTACAGTTGACATGCGAATTTGTTAATTACTGGTATAGATTAATTTATATATAAGTCTTCAAATTTTCTTGAACGGACGTTACTGATAATTCCTCGAAAACAAAAGAATGTTCATGTAATGAAGTAAGATAAATGTGTTTTTTAAGTGGAGGGGTAATTTCAATCCGTCGTATTTCTAATGAAATTCGAAGATCTAAAATTGCTGAAGGAAATGTTATCAAACGTTGAACTGCTGGTTCGATTGGAGAGAGATCTGATACAAAATCAGAGTTGTTTTACAGAGATCGAAGACTCATTATTCCTCTTACTATTCTACTCGAAATGTCTGTTGCGGAATTTGCTCGTACTTTTTAACGGATGATTGGGTTCCACGTTTATGCATGTTTAAAATAATTAATAGCAAGCTAAAATGAATGAAAAACCTGCAATAATCAATAAGCATTTAATGGAAGAAAGAACGCCTGTGTTAAAGTTGAATAAAGACAATATGAAATGGTAAAATGTTGCATTTTTGGATGAAAAATATTTTATTCTTGATTAACTAAATGGTGTTTTAACAGTTACTGGCACGATCTGAAGATAGCGAAAGACAGAGCAGCTTTTTTAAAGGCAGATATGAATCGGACATTTTAAGGGTGGATCTATGGTGCTCTGGGAAGCTGTTTCTACTGAAGGCAGAATGAATTTAGTAATTTTTTCTATTATTATGAACATCAAGTGAATATTCGCAAATTTTAAACGTGGAATTCTCAGATTTTTGTTAGATTTTTGAGAGGGGTTGGGGGGGGGGGGAGAGAATAATAATTTTTATTTCAACAAGACTTACATTTTTGCTCTACTTCTAGAGCAAAATAGTTCAAAGAAAGAAACTTCTGTATTATTGCCTTTCCCGTGGACTAAAAGTTGAAAAAAACCTTAACTTATCATATTAGAAAAGTGCATGCAAGTGGAAAGCAATTTAAAATAGTTTAAATGTATTCAGAATATCATCTATGCTGTATGAAATGGTATTGAAACTGAATATTTTATATACATATATATATATATATATATATATACACCAGAGAGAACGTTTCACTGTTTCACCCTAAAAAGGGACCCCATAAAATATTAATTTAAAGAATAACTGAAAAAAATTACTAACAAGGGAAGTGTGAATCAGTAAAATTGCTATTGAAACCAAACCAAGCTTAAATTAAAGAGGATGGTCGAAAACATTGGGTACAGTACAAATTTGCTGCAACAACCCCCCGTAGGGGCGAGATATAACCCCCTAATAGTTTTAGTTATTTCTATAAAAGCCAACAAAACACAGGTTGTAGCAAGAACGAATGGTGCTGTGGTAGCGTGCTTGACTTCTGATACGGAGGTCCTCGGATAGAGTCCCCGCAAAGGCGTTTTGTATTTTAATTTTTTATTTCAAATAAAATATTTAGTTTTTTAAATTTTTTATTAAATTAAATCATTATTTTAAGAGAAAATATTAATTATATTAAGAAGGTGTTTTTTTTTTTTTAAGCATTTTAGTTAATAAAGAATGAATTTATGAAATATATATTTTTATTTTTTTATTTATAAAAAAGAAAATAACATTTAAAGCTACGAACATAGTTTCTAATTTATAACAGTTATGATTAAAGGTAGAAAAATCATGAAACCATAAAAGTTTTTCACAATTAGAACAAGAAATACAAAAAGATTGATCACAATTATTTGAATTACAATTTTGTTCACCGTCAATTATTGTTCATCATGAACATTTTGTTAAATATTTGGCTTTTCGTCGAGATTACTAGATTTGTAAAATCCATATTTACCCAGATTTTGAATTTTTTGAGATGTAAACTAATTATAAATTAGTAAAATCATTTTGAGAAAGTTTGTCATCGGGTTCAATATTATTATCAGTTCTTCCGACACCACTAAATTTAACAGTTGTTCAATGAAACATTTGAAATAAAAGTTAAATGCGACATCGAATAGATAAGCAACAGCTGTTGTTCATTCAGGATTTTTCATGCAAAAAATTGCATGAATAAATAATACAATTGAGAGCAGACGATTAACTCTTGATACTAATGCCGTCATTAAAAAATAGTAATTAGAAATTTACATAAAACATAATCATTAAAAATTTTATCGGAATGTAATCATTAACAAAATCTTATCTAAATGAAATATAAAAGTATTTCCCGTTAAATTATTAATTTCTTTAAATTTAATAAATAAATAAATTTTGGTTAAAAAAAAAAAAAATATATTAAATTGCCCGCGCTGGAAAAAAAAAAAAACTTGTTTTAATATAATTAATACTAGCTGAAGCCCGTCGAATTCGACGATCACTTTATTGACCGTAATGTTTCAAAAATCATCGCATCATTATTTAAATGTATTTCAAGTTAAAACATCTAATATAATTTATGACATTTCACTTTAAAAAAAGAAAGTCAGGAAGCTTATAAATATAAATACTATGTATGACATCACTTTCTACAAAGTACTGTCAATGTGACATCAAACTGACTCCAAATAAACACTTGCTATCTTTTATTTTCTATTTCATTTAATACTAAGACTACATGTTTGCTGACCCGTCCGGCGTTGCCCGGGCCCATGGTAATCACCTTAAATGAACCTTAAATTTGCATGGTTTTGCATCTTTAACTCAATTTTGTTTGAATTTCTATTTTTAAATGAAAGCATCACAAAAAAGAAATAATCGTCTGGAAAAAAAAAAAAAATTACCTCAAACAAAACGGAACTTGGGCTCGTTACCCGGTGCCAGCGGCAGCGTATATGTAGGCCGCTAATAACATGAAAAAATTCTCAAAAATTAACCTTGAACCGAACAAACCTCTGACTCATGTTACCTCTGCCTGTGGCGGCGGCACAGTATAGAAGGCATGCTACGCATGCGCTGCAAAATCCACTTTCCTCCACCAGGGGGCGCAGTATGCTGTATACGAACATCACCAATCGCCTTGAATTTCCAAAACCTTTCAAATAAGGTGTCACATGGTGGTGTCAACTGCAAAATCTTTTAGTTGCACTATCCATCGCCAGGTGGCACAGCGTGTTCTATATGAACAGCACCAACGGTCAGGAAAAACCAAGATCTTTTTAAAATAAGGTTTAACATGATAGGGTCTACTGCAAAATCACCTAGTTCCATTTTTAACCACCAGGGAGCGCACTATATTGCATACAAATAACCCCAATCAACATGAAATTTTAAGACCATTATCACCAATCGTCTTGAATTTCCAAGACCTTTTAAATAAGGTGTCACATGGTGGTGTCAACTGCAAAATGCTTTAGTTGCACTTTCCACCACCAGGGGGCGTAGCGTGTTCGATACGAACAACACTAACGGTAAAGGCATACCAAGACCTTTAAAATAAGGTGTAACATGATAGGGTCTACTGCAAAATCACCTAGTTCCATTTTTCACCTCCAGGGGTACCCTATATTGTATACAAACATCCCCAATCAACATGAAATTTCACGACCTTTAAAATGAGGTGCTACATGTGTGGGTCTAGAACGGATTTCCCCCTCAAACTAATTTCCCCCTCCCCCCCTCCAAATCTACTTTTCCTCCTTTTTCCCCCTTTAAAGTCGAAAATACCTTTAATTTGTATGATTTTATATCTTTAACTCGATTTTGTTTGAATTTCTATTTTTAAATAAAAGCATTCCGAAAAAAATAATAATCAGCTGTAACAAAAAAAATTACCTGGAACCGAACGAAATGCTGGCTTGAGACCCCGGTGCCCGCGGCAGCGCATACACGGGCCGCTAATAACATAAAAAAATTCCAAAAAATTAACCTGGAACCGAACGAACCCGCCCGGCAATGCCCGGGCCCATGATAATAACCATAAATGAACCTTAAATTTGTATGGTTTTATATCTTTAACTCGATTTTGTTTGAATTTCTATTTTTAAATGAAAGCATCGCGAAAACAATAATCATCTGTAACAAAAAAAAATTACCTCAAACAGAATGGAACTCGGGCTCAGGACCCGGTGCCTGCGACAGCTTATATGCAAGCCGCTAATAACATGAAAAAATTCTCAAAAATTAATCTTGAACCGAACGAACGCCTGACTCCTGTTTCCGCTGCCTGTGGCTTCGGCACCGTACAGCAGGCATGCTACGCACGCGTAGCAAAATCCACTTTCCTCCACCAGGGGGCGCAATATGTTGTATACGAACATCACCAATCTCCTTCAATTTCCAAGACCTTTCAAATAAGGTGTCACGCGGTGGTGTCAACTGCAAAATCATTTAGTTGCACTTTCCACCGCCAGGGGGTGCAGTGTGTTCTGTACGAAGATCACCAACGGTCAGGAAATACCATTACCTTTAAAATAAGGTGTAACATGATAGGGTCTACAACAAAATTACCTAGTTCCATTTTTCGCCACCAGGGGGCGCACTGTATTGTATACAAACATCCCCAATCGACAGGAAATTTCAAGACCTTTAAAATGAGGTGCTACATGGGTGGGTCTAGAACGGATTTCCCTCTCAAACTAATTTCCCCCTTTTCTCCCCTCCAAATCTATTTTCCCCCTTCCCCCCCTTTCAAAATCGAAAATTCCAAATTCGAAGAAAGCGATTTTTTAGTATTCGACTCCAGTCCCCATATGTACAATTTCGTCCCCGTGAAGTAATTTGGAGCTGAGTTAAGCTCGCATACCTGTTTTAAACCCCTGCCCCCCCCGGGGGGGGGAAACCGTTCGACTTTTTTTATTTTTCTCTTTTCATAGCACATCTACAGACCAAGACCTTTTTTTAGACATCAACTAAATTTTTACACCTAGCCGTTCTCTCAATTTAGTGGAGACAGACAAAAACACGTTTTAAATTAATATATAGATTTTCTCTTAAAATAATGATTTAATTTAATTAGAAATGTAAAAAACAAATATTTTAGTTGAAATAAAAAATTAAAATACAAAACGCTCTTACGGCGACTCGATCCGAAGACCTTCGCATAAGAAGTCAAGCACACTACCACAGAACCATTCGTTCTTGCTACGACCTGTGTTTTGTTGGCTTTTATAGAAATAACTAAAACTATTAGGGGGTTATATCTCGTCCCCGTGGGGGTTGCTGCGGCAAATTTGTACTGTACCCAATGTTTTCGACCATCCTCTTTAATTTAAGCTTGGTTTGGTTTTAATAGCAATTTTACTGATTCACAATTCCCTTGTAAGATTCGAGCTGTCCTTATAATTGTGAACGCCTGAAAAATCATTTTTTTGACCGTATTTAAAGTTTTTTAAGATAGAAAAACGATAAAACTTTTTAAATATCGTCTATTAATAAAATTCAAATTAATAACAAATATATTTGTTTAAATAATAGTCTCCAGTGTTTAGTTAATATAGAAAAACGGGTGTCCTTATAATTATGAGAACCAGTGTATTATCAAACTTATTCAACAAGTTAACTTAGTCTTTTATGTTGTCAAAGAATTCAACTGTTACTTATTATTAGAACGGATGAAATAAAATCCATTATTGCATCTATATCAAAATTTATTACATTAATCTTTATTTATAATTTTATTATAAAACTTAAAAATCTGGTCTGGCATTCGCACGACTTTCCGTTACCCTGAATTGCAATACTAGAGTCAGGTCCGATCCGAACCCGACAAAAAATATTTCATCAACCTGAAAACTAATCCGAATCCGCAATATAGAATTTTGACGACCCAAACCCGATTTCTTTATGCATGAACTCAACATAAAATCAAACTTATTTTTACTCTAAACCCGAAAACTAAATAAAAATTACTAATACATCCAAAACGTAAAACTTTTTTTAAATTATAAAATAAAGTAAATTTTCATTGGCATGCAGTTGAAAATGCATTTTTAAAAGAAATGAAAATATAATCTACATATATATTAATTTGAAATGTGTTTTCACTGTATCCACTAAATTGAGAGAACAGCTAGGTGTAAAAATTTGGTTGAGGTATCTAAAAAAATGTCTTGGCCTATAGATGTGTCATCAAAAGAGAAAAATTAAAAAAGGTCTAACGATCCCCCCCCCCTTGGTGGGGGGCAGGTGTTAAAATCATGTTTGCGAGCATAACTCAGCTTTAAATCACTTCACGGTGAAGAAATTGCAAATGCGGGGGTTTGACTAGACTCGAATACTAAAAAATCATTTTCTGCTATTTTGGAATTTTCGATTTTAAAGGGGGGAAAGGTGTAAAATGGTTTTTGATGGGGGAAAAGGGGGGATAATAGTTTGAGTGGGAAATCCGTACTAGAACCACACATGTAGCACTTCATTTTAAAGGTCTTGGAATTTCATGTCGATTGGTGATGTTATATATCGTGCGCCCCCTGGTATTGAAAAATGGAACTAGGTGATTTTGTAGTAGACCCTATAATGTTACATCTTATTTTAAAGGTCTTGCTATTTCCTGACCGTTGGCGATGTTCCTACAGAACACACTGCGCCCCTGGCTGTGGAAAGTGCAACTAAAGGATTTAGCCGTTGACACTACCATGTGACACCTGATTTGAAAGGTCTTGGAAATTCAAGGCGATTGGTGATGTTCGTATACAATATACCACGCCCACTGGTGGAGGAAAGTGAATTTTGCAGCGCGTGCGTACCACGCCTGCTATACGGTGCCGAAGCCGCAGGCAGCAGGGTCATAGGAAGCGGTTCCAGGTTAATTTTTGGGAATTTTTTCATATTATTAGCGGTTTTGTTAAATAAATCCTTGTCGAATCCTGTTCTTAGTCAGTCTAAGAACATGATTCGATAAGGATTAAATATCAAAACCGTATGAAGTGTAGCTTTTTTACATAGGAACTTTTGCTAGTGGTCGGACACTTTTGTTACCGACTGTACGTGGCGAGAGCAAAAGCTAGAGTGAGTTCTGGCTCAGTGTTCCGAGATGAATAAAGCTTAATGCGTGGCATATGCAGCCACAAATTATACAGTTGGCAGCAAAAGTATCCGAGCAGTAGCAAAAAATTCCTATGTAAAAAAAGTACACTAAATACAGTTTTGTTAAATAAATCCTTGCCGAATCCTGTTCTTAGTCAGTCTAAGAACATGATTCGAAAAGGATTTACTTAACAAAACTGTATTAAGTGTACTTTTTTTATATAGAGATTTTTGCTAGTGCTCGGATACTTTTGCTGCCAACTGTACATGAAATTTTAAGTAAATTTCACATTTAAATAGGATTTTAATTAAAAAAATTATTGCACTTTCATGATTATATTTTTAGATTACTATTAACAAATCAATTTTATTTAGAAAACTGCGACTAAACTACTTCTTTTTTTTTTTTTTCAAGATACTAACGGATCTTTTGCCACTGAAATTCCTTTATTTTTGCCAGATGACGTCATCATGGATTCGGCACGCGCCTACATGACAATAACAGGTAATTATGAACATAACTAGGATACAAAGGGTGAAAGTGTTCACGTCTTTCGCTACCACTCTTTCCAAAGACAAATGCTTATTATATTTATACAGTAATATTTGAGTTTGAATATGATAAAAATTATTGACAGTAATGCAGAGTTCTCTCTTTAAGTAAAAACTCTTTCACTCTTGACGCGAAATTCGTGGGAAATATTTAAATATCCTATTATAATTTTCCATTTTGTTTATTTTGATGAAATAGTCAGCGATTAAAATATAAACTATCTATAGTATTTTATGGGCAGGAGAAGATTTATGATTAAGCCATAACTAGGATATGACGAGGCGTTTCATTTTAAACACATAAAATTTAATAGATGACTATGACGATTACAGATGAAATACACAAGTAACATAAACGACTACATTTTTAAGACTGATCTGTTTTAGCAGAGATAAAGTAAAGAGGAATGAACAGATCATTGATTGGACGTGACGTCACTTACCAACAGTCCAATAGATTGAATCAGGAATACAATGACGAAATACACCACAACTCTCCTCCCCTTAATTCCGTATACCATACCTGATGGGAGGTTTTCTTACTCTAGATGATCTTCTTACAACTTGTTCAGAAAAAGACAAATTAGTATTTTTACGTTTTGAATGTTCAGATTTTAGTTCTTTTTTATTTACAGTACTGTTGATATTTTTATCACAGTCAATTTCTCCAGGCTTTGTAGACACTGATCTACTGTCGGTTGGCACTAGATCTAGTGTAATGGAAGGCTCGGTTGACACTGGATCTGGTGTAATGGAAGGCTCGGTTGGCACTGGATCTGATGTAATGGAAGGATCGGTTGGCACTGGATCTGGTGTAATGGCAGGCCTCCTACCAGACTTAGATTCTCCATTGCTTTGTAGGTGTGGACTCTTGCTATCGGGAACCATGGAAATATTTGCACCAGGACTTGTAGCTTCCTCCAGTTGTACTCTGGAACCTACACTTTTCAGTTGATCAACGTGTCTTTTCCATACACATGAACCTACTTGAATTTTGTAATGCAGTTTACCTAGTCTGGCAATTACTTTACCTATTTTCCATTTATCTCCTGATGTGTAATTGCGTACTGCAACTTTTTCATTTACATGGAATTCTCTTATCTTTTTCTTGTTAAAAACATTTTTATGTTGTTTGTTTTCAACATAATTTTTAACATTTGGTACAAGTAAATCCAGTTTTGATCTGATATTTCTCTTGAGAAATAATGATGCGGGACTCTCCCCTGTCGTAATATGAGGCATTATTCGGTATTGGAATAGAAATTCGTTTAACTTAAATTGGAGATTTCCTGGTTCTGAACTTAAGGATTTCAATCCTTTTTTAATTATTTGGACATATCTTTCGGCTTGACCATTTGTAGAGGGATGATATGGTGCAGTTAAACTATGTTTTATGCCTTTACTTTGTAAAAAATGTTCGAATTGTTCTGAAATGAATTGTGGCCCATTATCAGAGACAAGGGACACGGGATAGCCATATCTGGCAAAAAGCGAAGAAAGACAGTTTATAGTGTTCTCAGCAGTAGTGTTAGGAACAATGAACACTTCTGTCCATTTACTGTGGGCATCTACTACGATTAAAAACATTTTCCCCATCATTGGACCAAAAAAGTCTACATGTATTCTGTTCCAAGGTGTTTTAGGCCATTCCCAGTGATGATTGTCCATTTTAGGAGGGTTATGTTTTAATTTAATACAAACAGAACAGTTATTTGCTAAATTCTCAATGTCTTTATCAATACCTGGCCACCATACAAAACTACGTGCCAGTGCTTTCATTTTAACTATGCCAAAATGGCCAAAATGTAAATCTTCTAACACTTTTTGTCTATGAACAGTAGGAATTACAACACGATTCCCTTGTAGTATGCAATTATTTAGTATAGAAAAATCTTCTTGTTTATGTCCGAAAAGTAAGTAATTTGGCATCGGTGTGCCTGATATTAAATGTCGGTACATATCTTTCAATACTGGATCTCGCTTAGAACTTGCACACAACGTTTTTGTAGTTAACGGTAACGAAGTGATTTGATGAATAAATAAACAATCGGATTCATCAAGGTTGCCAAATAAATTTGGTAACAAAGTTGGTGACACTTTTTCTGGTTGTAGCGAATCGGACGACGGCAGCAGTAAGTCTTCACTACGTAATGGAAGACGTGATAGAGCATCGGCATTTCCGTGCTCTGCAGATTTTTTATATTTAATATCATAATTAAATGTTTGTAAGTATAATGCATATCTTTGCATTCTAGCTGCCGAAAGTACCGGGATACTTTTTACGGGTGAAAATATGGAAACTAGGGGTTTACTATCAGTATACAGAGTAAATCTCCTACCATATAAAAATTGAAAAAATTTCTTTACTCCAAAAATTATTGATAACGCTTCTTTATCTACCTGACTATACCGCTTTTCTGCAGAAGACAAAGTTCTAGAAGCAAAAGCTATGGGTTTTTCGGAGTTATCTGGCATTGTATGCGAAAGTACTGCCGAAATTCCATAAGGAGAAGCATCAGTGGCTAAAATTAAGGGTAATTTAGGATTAAAGTGGGTGAGAATCCTTTCGGAAGTAATTTCCTGTTTAATTGCATTAAATGAATTTTCACATTTTTTAGTCCACTGAAAATTTACATTTTTACGTAATAATTCATTTAGAGGATAAGCAATCGTAGATAATTTAGGAACAAATCTAGAATAGTAAGATACTAAGTCTAAGAATGCTTTTACCTGAGTTACGTTTTTAGGTATTGGAGCATTTAAAATAGCAGAAATTTTTTCTTGCGTTTTGTGTATGCCATTTTTATCAATTTTGTAACCGCAGTATGTATTTTCATCATTCATGAAAAAAGATTTTTCTTTATTTATTTTAAGATTATATTCACGTAACCTTTCTAGCACTTGTTTTAATCGCTCTAAATGTATTTCATCCGTTTCCCCTGAGATACATATATCATCGATAAAAACTGAAATACCCTCTATACCTTTTAAAATTTGTTCTATAGTTCTCTGCCATATTGCTGGCGAACTGGCAATTCCGTATGGTAATCGCGTAAATTGAAATAAGCCTTTAGGAGTGTTAATAGTAAGTAATTCTTGTGAATTTTCCTCTACCGGTAAATGCAAGTATGCTTGATTTAAGTCAATCTTTGTAAAATGTAATCCACCCCCTAAAGTTGCTAATATATCCTCAATTTTTGGTAGCGGGTATTTGTCAACCTTTAAAAATTTATTTACCGTGACTTTAAAATCGCCGCATAAACGAATTTTCCCATTAGGTTTTATCACCGGAACAATAGGTTTTGCCCATTTACTAGTACTAACAGCTTTTATTATCCCTTCATTTTCTAATCTTTCCAATTCTTCATTTACTGCATTCCTTAATGCATACGTAACTGTTCGCGATTTACAAAATATTGGTGATGAGGCTTTCTCTAAATGTAATTCAGCTTTAACATTTTTAATTTCACCTACGTTATTTGTGAATAAATCCGGAAATTCATTCAGTAAATTATTTAAATTTTCCGAGATTAGCTCCTTTGTTTACCGGAACAGTTTGTAAATTGTTTGGGAATATATTAAATGTAGTTATCCAATCCCTACCTAGCAATAAAGGAAAATTGTCCTTTTTAACCAAATATAACTTAACATTCCTAGTTTTGTTTTCGTAAGTTACGTTTACTCTAACAAATCCCTCGGGCTGGAAAATTTCTCCAGTAGCTGTTTTTAATTGTATATCAGCAGGAAACATTTTATGTTCTGGAAATAATCTCCGAAAACGATTTATCGGTACAGCGGAAATCGCCGATCCTGTATCAAGCTCCATTTCTGCTTTAGCACTATTTTCTATCAAAACCCAAATTTTTATAGGTTTAGTGCCTTCAGATTGTAATGACAAAATGTCTACAGTATCAAGAACATTTACATTTTTCTTTTGAGTAACATTGTTTTGTGCGTTCCGACACACCTTACTCAAATGACCGCGTTTTTTACAAAAATTGCAAACTGCATTAATAAATTTACAAACATTTGCTAAATGAGAGCTATTTCCACAACGATAACAATGAGTTTTACTTTTATTTGCACTCGCAGTTTTGTTCACGTTTTGTTTACTTAAGTTATTTTGAGAATAATTTTGTTTTGGTTTCCTAACACTAACAGAAACTTTATTCAAATTCAAATTTTTATTATGTAATTCGCTCATGTCATTTTCAGTACTTTGCATAGTTACGGCTTGTTCTACTGCTTTTTCAAAAGTCAAATCTTCAACCTGAGACATTAATTTACTTTGGATTGTTTCATTTTTTAATCCGCGTAAAAATTGTTCTAACAAATTTTCTGACAGCGAATCGCCTGTAAACGCGCAATGTGTTGTAAATTTCTTTAAACGAACACTAAAATCTTGAACTGATTCAGAATCTCCTTGATAACATTTTCTAAATTTAATGCGTTCAGTAATTTTGTTAGGAATCTTACATAGATGTTTTGTTAAGACATCTACTAATTCAGTGTAAGTTTTTGATTCAGGAAGATCTGGGAACAATAAATTTGTAAGTAAATTATATAATTTCGGTCCTATAAACGTAATTAAAGCACTAAGTTTTTTTCATCTTTTATATCAAACAATATAAAATTCTGTTCTAATCTTCTAATATAAGTGTCAAAAGACTCAACAGAATCATTGAATTCTTTAAAATTTTGAAACATTTTTAATGAAAATATGCTACCTCTAATAATAAAAAGATGCAATCAAATAAAAGAACATAAAAAAAAAAAATAAATAAATGTGTAAATACCTTTTTTCCTCTCTTTCTCGAAAAATAAAAACTCGTAGACGAGTAATTATCGATGGCGCCTATGCATTTCCGCCCTGACAGTAGACATAAAACTCACAGCTGCCGCATCCGATTTGCTTTATGATTCATTTCCAATAACCAATTTCTTCTTCGTGAGATATTTAGAACATATTCCGTTCTCTTTTTTTATGAATTGCAGATTTCATTTCTAATTATCTTGAGGCACACATTATTAAATGTTGAAGAGCAAACTTCTTTTTGCTTTTTTTCTTTTTTTCTGTCGTCGCCATTATAGTATTTTATGGGCAGGAGAAGATTTATGATTAAGCCATAACTAGGATATGACGAGGCGTTTCATTTTAAACACATAAAATTTAATAGATGACTATGACGATTACAGATGAAATACACAAGTGACATAAACGACTACATTTTTAATGAACAGATCATTGATTGGACGTGACGTCACTTACCAACAGTCCAATAGATTGAATCAGGAATACAATGACGAAATACACCACACTATCAATCATATTTTAATTTCTCAAAAAATTTCTGATTATTTTTTTTAATATATATATATATATATATATATATATGTTAATAAAAATTTAGATTCCTTTTTAGAAATACAGAGTAATTTTAATTATAGAGACTCTATTCAGATGCCTCCTAGCCTGTTCTATAGCTCTTTTTAATGTAACTTGGTATGTATACTGAATAGAACACGAAAAATAAATTTTTGTAGTACAATAGGGGTCAAATTTTAACCACGGGGTAAAATTATGGTAAACTTTTACGAAGAAAGTAATTAGGTTTTCGTAATCTATCTATATATATAATATAATAAGATGTTTGTGTGTGTGTGTGTGTGTGTGTCATTGTGTATGTATATTTAGAGCTTTTTAGGAAAACGGCTGGTCGCAGAGCTACACACATGGAGGTTCGTAATGACCTCTCCTGATGCACCTCGAAGCCCGATTTTCGAATTTTTTACTAGTTTTTTTTTTTTTTTAATTAACTAAAATGTGAAAATAAAAACCTTCTAATTTCTGAAAAATAAACCATTTAAATTTTATCCATAATTTAATTCATTTCAGTCAATTTTTTTCGACAGAAAAAAAAAAAAAAAAAAAAAAAGTACATTTACTTAAAATGAGGAAAATAAATTAGAAAAATTAGAAAATAAATTAGAAATATCAGCCGTATCGTTACAAATAAGGTATCAAATGCAAGGTGTGATTTTTGTGAATCCGACGGATTAAACAGCTTATCAATCGAATAATTAGATTTTTTTAAATTAAGTAAAGTATGAATTTTAGGTGGCAACAGCAGAAGATTGTATGGAAGCCGTTTGGAAGGGGGAAAAAAATCTGCTACTCATTAAGTCACATGTTTTTGAAGTGAAATTAAAAATTGCAGTTTTAAAATTTTTTTTTAATTATCTCTCACGAACAGAAAAACATAATATACAGTCTGTACAACACAAGACCAACTTGCAGTTTCAATTTCATTAATTTTAATTAATAAACAAAAAAATTACATATATTGCAAATTAAATATTATTCTAACTTCGAAAAGATTTATGTGATACGATATATAAGGAATTTGAGTTTTAAAAGCTTTTTAAAATAGATTATTTAAACTCTAATAACCATATTTTTATTTATCAGTTTCATTAATAGATCCTCCTGGGCGATTTTTTAAATTTTGGTGTTGAAGTACACCGAATGTTTTTCGTCAAGAAGTTGAATATAGTAACAGCCATTATAATCTAAGTAGCGCATCAAAAACGTAAAAAATTATAAAGTATTACAAAAAGAAAAAAAAAAAAGTATTAAACCTAAATAGTAATCACATAAAAGTTTTTTTTTTTTTTTTTTTTTTTTTAGAAACTTTACAGAAAAAATGCAGTTTTAAAGATAGCAAAGTTATTTTAGCAAGCACTATTTTAAACCTAAAAACCATTAAAAATATAAACAGAATAGGAAGGATTCTTATATATAAACGAAAAGGTGTCTGATAAAGTTATTAGCAAAAGAGTCTTCCCCTTTTCATACAAAAAAAAAAAAAAAAATTCCATCGCTAATATTGCGACAAAAATTCAAAAGCCGCCAATGAAGCAACACAATAAAATTGTGTAGCACGATAATGTTTACCTATTTATTTATTTTTTTATATACTAATCACTATGCTAATTTATCATACAAATAAATGAGCCTCTGTGTGTGACTGCACTTGCACACTTCGAACAGAAATATTTGATCAATTCAAATTAATATTTAAATACATAAATAATAATAAAAATATGTTTAATGGGAAATATAAGTTGTCTAAAATACTGCAGAAATAGCGCTCATAGCATATTGTTACAAGGGATTAAGTCTAAAATGGTGACAAAAATTCAAAAGTCGCCAAAGAGAACTATATTAAGGCTGTACTATGATCAGGTTTACAAACCACAAAAATTAATTGTCTCATGCGACAGATGTAGCCGGTCATAGCATATTGTAATACTTGGCGTGAAATTGCTGTTATTTGTGGTTGATCGGATAAACAAAATAAACATAGGAAATAACGTAAAAGCAAATATTATGTGAACCACGTATAGCATTGTTCATATGTAACTGGGATTCAAATATAAAAGGGATACTTCAATTTTTCCGATACTATCTATTTCGAAATTATCTATCTAATTACTATCTAATAAGCACCTAAATGGAAGCCTATTGGTAAACCAATGTCGCAAGTAATAAGGACAGGCCCCCGAGTTTTAGCGGATGACCAAAGCGCTGCCGAAGGCAGAAGTGACCTGAAGCGAGCTTTTTAGCAATTTCAGTATTTTGTTTTATTTTATTTTCAGAAAGCTATATAGAAAAGAGTTTCCTTTAAATTTAGTGATCAGCGAAGCGGGCAAAGCCTGCTAATATTAAATGAAGACAAGTATTTCTAAAACAAATTGCTTGAATACCTGATTAATTTGAATTTTTTATACTGTACAAAATTATTATATAATTTTGGGGGAATTTTTTATGCCCATTAAAGAAATTTAATTATTTTCCCTTAAAAAGATCTATTGCCTCTTATTATTAATTTTTTTTTTAGGTAGATTCCTTATAGGAAATCTACCTATTGCAATGGTTCTCATGACACGACTTATGGAAAATGTCTTAATATCTTCACCGATCATGACCCCTAGAACCCAAAACCACCCTCCGTTCAAAAGTTTATATATATATAGGTATATATATATATATCTATATGCGTATAACGCTTTTTCCCATGTTAAGTTGTGAACACGATAACAGAAGTAATTTTTATTTAAATTTAACTAGCTCCGGATATGTTGTCAGGACAGTAAAAATCTCGGTCGAGTTCGTAGATGGAGTATCCAATCCAGCACAAAATGGGTGGAAATGGTGGGGTGTGTGTGTGGAAATTTTCATTTGCTCATAATTTCTTTAATATTGAAAATAAAAAAATATTTCAAATCAGGCGAATTACCGCCTTACCCTAAAGAACAATTTTTCTATTTACACTTTTCGATAGCTTCAATTGTTTAAAAGTTACAAGTTAAAAAGTGATTTTTCGTCAATGTGATGAAGCTGACGGTTTCTATCTATATATTTCCCCAACGTGGTCCAGTTACGATTATATTTTGTTGAAGCGATATGATAGTGACATATTTAATAAAATACGTGAGGATATAAAATAATATTTATAGGCAATATTTAAGCGCGCGGACATAGTTCAAGGATTTAATCAGGAAAATGACGTCATTTGTCTGATGAGATTATTTTATGAAAAAACGTATATTTAAAAGTTGCTACTTCAGTATCTTTGATGAATCATTTTAAACATAGCAATACTTTAAAGAAATATGCTGATTGTGAATTATCTTATACTATTAAGTGAGCAATATTTGTATATATGTATATTTCACTGTTCTCGAAAACGGTAGCTCGGAAAGGTGCCCCCCGAAGGGTCATTGAGCACATCAAAGTCAGATTTTCGAATTTTTTGTTTAGCTTTCTTTTAATTAATAAAAATATGAAAATAATAAGCTAATAATAGCAAAAAATTAGCTATTTAAATTTTATCCATAATTTAATCGTTGCCAAAAAAAAAAAAAAAAAAAAAAATACGAGTTTATTTTTTTTTTTCCAACAGGTAAAAAAATACATTTATCTAAAAGTGAACAATAAAAAAATATTTAAAAAAAATATGCATGTCACAAAAATTGACGTCATTTTTAATTTAAAATTTCTTTTACACATTGATAAAGTGCTAATATAGTTTACGATGCTAATATATCAGTTTTATTTATAGATCCTCCTAGGTGATTTTTTAAATTGTTGCGTTGAAGTACACCGAACATTTTCCGCCAAGAGATTTAATTTAGCAACAGCGATTTTAATCTAGGTAGCGCAACAAAAATATAAATTTTATAAAATATTACAAAAATAAAAAAATAAAAAAATAAACTGAAATAGTAGTTACATAAATGATCTATTTTTATCTGAGTAGATAATTTTATAGAAAAAAAAAAGTGCAGTATTAAAAATAGAAAATTTATTTTAGCAAGCACTATTTTAAACCTAAAAACCATTAATAAAATAAACAGAGTATGAAGGCTTCTTATATATTAACGAAAAGGTGTCCGATAAAACGCTTTCTATTTTTATGCAAGAAATTATTTAAAAAAAAAAAAAAAAAAAAAAAAGAAAAGAAAAAATCGCTAATATGGCGACAAAAATTCAAAAGCCGCCAAGGGAGAGATATAATAAAGTTGTGTATAATAAAGTTGTGCACGATAATGTTTAGTTATTTTTTTTTTATTTTTTATATATATATACCAATCACTACGCTAATTTAACATACAAATAAATGAGCTGCTGTGTGTGACTGCACTTGCACGCTGTCGGGCAGAAATATTTGATTAATTAAATTAATATTTTAATAACTAAATAAAGATATGCTTAATGGGAAGCATAGTCTTCGGGTTCCCGAAGTTTCGAAGCTCTCCGACACACGGGAACACAGACCTTGAGCTTACCAAGGGATTCTCGATGGAGTCATCTCCAAGCCCCATCGCCAAAAGTTATAAATAGGAGTGAGTTGATTTTTGCGAAAGAGTATGTAGTCACTGCGATTCAGGGTTATTCAGAGACCTATTCTGAGTGATTGCACTTTAGGGATTGAGCTCTAAGCGACTGAACATTTTTCGTGAGTGAGCGAAAATTTTTGCTCTGGAGTATTTGATGTTATTTGCTTTACTCCTGTGGAACAAGTGACTATTTTTTGGACTGTCCCAGAACATTCATCGAATAATGACTTATACTATACGAGTAACAGCTTCAACTGTTTGAAGAGTATTCGAAGAATTAACACCTGCTATTGGACTGTTTTCGAAAATATTTGTTTTAATAATAGCTCTGTTGTACAGATTCGAGAAGTTCAAAAGATGTTTGATATTGCAAAGAGGTCCCATGCTAAAGTTGTGACGAAAATAGTCGCCAATCGAAATATATTCAGTTACAAAGAAATCATTTAAATATAGTGCCCAGCGAAGCGGGCAAAGCCTGCTAGTAATCATAAAATGACTAAAAAAAGCAATGGTAAAAAGTATAATCAAAATAGAAATTAGTTTTATAAAAAAAAAAAACATACCAAGATAACTAAATAAAAAGTCATCGCCAACTTGGCGACAAAAATTTAAAAGGCATCATGAGGATCCTATAATAAATTTTTACTGCCTGCGGAAAACTGGGTCGTCAACCATGAATTTTATTTTGAAAACTTTCTTCGAATGACTTTGGTTTCACCATTGCACAGTATTAATTTCATTCTAATAATAATTTAGCTTCTGTTAAATTTAATTTGAATTAGGTGATGAAATTGGTATAATATTTATGAGTTTCGAATTTTAAAGGTAAATAACAATAAATAAAGCGCGAAAATTTCGCACGGGTTTGCTATAGTCTTTACAATATTTCTCTTACGTGGTCCAGTTAGAATTAGATTTTGTTAAAACGATACGATAGTAAGGTATTTAATGAAATACGCGCGGATAAAAAAAAAATACTGTTTATACATTTGCAATATATAAATATTAATATTAATTATAAACATTTGCACGCGGATTCAGTTCAATGATTTAATTAGAAAAATGACGACATTTATATGATAAGATCACTTTGTAGAAAAAATTTGTATAGTTTTAGAAATTGCATATTTACAATCTTTGCATGCGTCATTTTAAACAAACCTAGCAATACTTTTGTAGCATCAAATTTAAGAATAGAATACATAAAATAACTTCTTACTTAATGCTTCTAACTTCTTACTTAATGCTTCTAACTTCTTACTTAATGCTTCTTTCCGGGTCAGACGCTTTCACTTTTCTTAGTTTAGTTTTTTTCCGAATTATGACAACTTTCAAATTACTTCATGACTCTTGAAAAAACACGATAATTTAATAAATTTATATACATACTTACAATTTAGTTGACTATAAAACATATTACAATTCTGTCATACGCCATTTCAGCGTTCTATCTTTTCGAACACAATTCCGAATTCCGAATCCTCATCAAAGGTAAAACGAAACGTGGTTGTTGCCAATAAAAATAAATAAATAAATAAACAGTAATAAAATTTAGAGTTCGAAAAAGTTTTTCAGTTCATAAAGTTTATGAATTGAGAAAGTTCGGTTTCGTAACATCCTCCCCACATTGAGCAGGGAAGGACATACGACGTGCTCAACCTGGATCGCTATAGTCCAGACCAAGGCGCTGTACTGGCTGCACTATGCGAACATATCGGATTTGTTGTTGAAGTTTAGGGCAGCTTTCATCACAAAGTTCGAAGGGGCACAAACGTTGACATGGAAGTAACAATTCACCATTTTTAGGTTTCAGTCTTACTACACGAAATTGTCCATTTCTGCCTTTATACAATTTCAACACTTTAGTCATAGGCCACTGAAGACGTTTTAGATTATCATCTCAAATCAGCACAAAATCACCTTCTATAATGTGGTAGATTTTTTTACCGAAGCAAATTCTTGAAGTGTTCCTAAATATTCATTACGGAGTCTTTGTCGAAGATCTTCTCTTAACTTTTTCCGATAGGCATATCTCTTCTTGAACTTCATTTTATCAATCAAGTCTAAATCTGTGACTCCTGTTTTTGGTATGTCTTTTAAGAACATATCGGGAGTGAGAGGTATTAAGTTATTTGGATCTTCCGGCATGTGTGTGAGAGGTCGCACTTTTACTATACTTTCTGTATCACAAATCAAAGTATATAGCTCTTCATAGGCAAGCTGTGCTTTTCCACGAATTCTCTTCAAAATGGCTTTTACAATTCTTATCAAACGTTCCCAAAAGCCTCCCCAACACGGAGCTGGTGGAGGGTTGAACTCCCAGTTAATTTTTCTTACAGTTCCGTAATCTACTATTTGTTTCCAATCTATAAAACTTAATTCTTTGTGCTTTTCTTCAATCATTCTAGCTGTTATACTATGATCTGCTGATAAGACAATGGGCTCTTCCCAGCGTCGTCTGCTCAATCACGTGACAGAGGAAAACAAATAATCGAATTCTGAGAATCGAATTCAATTAAATATTGTTCCTAAGAACAAAAATTTTAATATTTAATATAAAATAAAATAAAAGTAATATTGTGCATTTGTAAACAGTAGAATAGTTGTATTTGTAAATTTAATAATTTTTAAAAAACATTTTATGGGTTTATTTATTTTTACCTATAAGAATCGATTTTTGTATATTGTAGTGTAACTGTAACATTAACTGATCTAACAATAAATAATAGCTTCTTGTAGAATGTTTATGGATTATAATTTGAAATTTTAAAATGTTTTCATTTAATTTAATTGCATAAAGGTGTTACAACAAGTTAATTAACTTAGTTACTGGTTTAAATGGATTTACGTAGAACTGTCACTGATTTAAGTACCAAAAATCAGAGTATTTAAACATGTCTTCATGAACATCAATAACAGGTATAAACTAAATGATGATTGTAAATGTATACAGCAAACAAAAGATGATGAATAATGAGATAAAATGGATTAAAAATGATGATGTGTAAAAAAATAACGCAGATTAAATACGACTGATCAAAAATAAGAATAGAAAATGTTATTTTAGCAATCGCTCTAGATAAACAAGACTTCGTCTGCTATTTGTTTTTCCTCTATCATGTGACCTCTGACGTCAGGTGGGAAGAGTCCATTGGATATCTGAAACTACGCGAGTCTTCTCTCATTGAAAATCTGATACTCTAATTAATTCTTTCTCGTCAATAAATGTCAGAAAGTTAATTTTCTTCTTAGATTGGTTAGAAAAAAAAAATTATGTGCATATTTTAGCACCGCATATTCCACTCTATTAAGTTCTTCGACTGTTAAGTTAGATAATAAGCGTTTTTTTTTTTTTTTTTTTTTTTTACTTCTTTGCATTTTCACAAAATCTAAGAATCCAAGCTGTAACTTTTAGCACCTTTTGGTATGAAGAACTATTTTCGTAAAAATCAAATTCTTGAGAGGAAACATCAATTGCTGTTGCAACTGTTTTTCTTTGTTCTGAGTATATAACTTCATCATCAGGAAAAATGTCATTTAAGTCGAATTCTGAAATTCGGCGAGGAATCTTTATATTTCTAAATAATTCTAGCTGTTATTCCCATTTTCTAAAGGTTTCTGTCAACGGAGAATCCCAATTAAATTTTTCTTTCCAATATTTTTGCAGAATCAGTTTTGGCATCAAAGTGGCTGGACTTGTATAACCGATGGGATCAAATACGTTATTAACCACAGAAAGAACTGATCTCTTTGTAATTGATTTAGGTTCTTCTTTATCATTAGACGAATTCATCAACCTTATTGTGTCATCTTTCTTATTCCAGATCAGCCCCAAAATTGCTATATCAGAATTTTCTTCAGTTTCTATCTTCATGTCATTAAGAAAATCTTCGTCTAGTAAACCTTCATCATTTTGTGTATACTGCCAACCTCGAAGATCAAACTGAGCTGATTCCAAAATTTGTCTTGATGCTTTTATGAATTCTTGCAATTCTTTTGGACTGTTTACATTGTAAATATAGTTATCTACATAAACTGACATCTTCAGCTTGTTAGCTATCTCTTTGTACGGTTCTTTGATTCTTTCTTTAAATACATTTTGGTAAGTCTCTAAATTTCCAGAAGTTTTCAATGATTTCAACGTTAATAATAATCTTTTTTCTGCTAATTTGCGATTTGAGGGTATTGGAGGATAATCTTTAAGCCATGGAAGAGGTACTACGTATCTCCCCTTCGAATCCCGTTTAACTGTTGAAGTAAATAATTCTACAGTTTCTTTATTCAAATCATCTCTTTCTTTACTTTCAAAGGGATCTCTTATGCCCGAAAGGTCTAACTCCCATAAGTCACTGATTTTTTTATTTTTGATTCTAGAAAATAAAGAGACTGCAAGACTATTGCAATTAGTTTCAGTAATTTTACCCATCAAGGTCCATCCCAGTAGAGTTTCTACAGCAATTAACCCACTAGATAATGTTATATGATAAGCCGTCAAAAGTTTTCCATAAATATATGCACCAATAAGTATATCAATATTGTTATTTCTGTCAAGAGTTTCATTAAAACTTTCATAAAAATTTTATCCTATACTGTTCAACTTCCCTTACATGGGCCATTTCTAATTTTAGGAATATTAGAACAGATTACTTCCTGGTCATAGACCTCAAAATTACATAAATAATCTCCAGAAAGAGAACTTATATGTACTCTATAACTATTATGTGTTCTAGTTTCTTCAACGCCTCCGAAAAGGCTGTGTGTCATTTTCTTTTGTCCTAATACATCGAAACCCATTTTAGAAATAATTTCTTTAGTTGCGTAACTACACATGGATCCTGTATCAAAAATTACTCTAGAAGGTATTTCTTTCTTATCATTCCTTAATTTAACAGTCAGTTTGTAACAAAACATCTTTCATATGTGTTCTACTCCCCAGCACTTTATCATTAGTAACCTCGCTTTCTTTAAAAACGGCTTTCTTATCCTCAACTCGGCTATCTGTTTTAGATTCCGAACACAGATTCCGAAACATATTACAATTCTGTCATGCGCCATTTCAGCGTTCTATCTTTTCGAACACAATTCCGAATCCTCATCAAAGGTAAAACAAAACGCGGCGG
Source organism: Salticus scenicus (assembly GCA_963930645.1). Lineage (NCBI taxonomy): Eukaryota > Metazoa > Arthropoda > Arachnida > Araneae > Salticidae > Salticus > Salticus scenicus. Next base: position 384,532,124 of record OZ005648.1, read on the forward strand.
CTGTTGCCAAAAAAAAAAAAAAAAAAAAAAAGAAAGGAAATAAACAGTAAAAAAAATTAGAGTTCGAAAAAGTCTTTCAGTTCATAAAGTTTATGAATTGAGAAAGTTCAGTTTCGTAACAACCACGGAGTAAAAAGACAGGAGAAGAAGGTAACGCTGAAATTTTGTGATGTTGTTTTCTAATGTTTACAGATGGCGCCAGCGTGCAATCCTTCCTTCTCTCCAGCTTCCGCAATGTTATTCAATGGGGAAATGTCTCGTTTTAATTATTTTTTTAAAAATAATATCAAGGTGAAAAAATTTCGATTGAAAGCAAATTTCATTAAATAGAGTATTCTAACCAACATGTTTTTTTTAAGAGCCATTTTATACTAATTTTACTTTGAAAGAAAGCTTTTAAAAAATGACGATTCTTATGAACCGAAGCTAGCTAAAACAGACAATTGGGAGGAAGGAGAATGGATGAAATTTTGTAAAGAAAAAAAAAAAAACTTACTTTAGGTGCAGAAAACACGAACTCGGACTTTATTTTTCTCCTAGGGCTTTTTTTTGTTTTTCTTATCACTATCATAGCCTGTTTTACAACTAGGAACGAAGCATTTATTTGAAACATCTGAATTATGCAGTTTTAAGAACTTACAAACAAATTAAATTGCTTAAAATAAAAAATTTTAAATGTACTTCAGCAAAATTCTATTGAAAACAACAGTATATCCGCGCCGAAGTAGGGAGGAATGACAAGTGGCGCCCTCAATATTTACCAGAAATTTAGATCACAGTTTCGTAACTTTCTCCCATTGGACCTTCAACTCCTATTAATATTACTCCGTGGCACGGAGTAATATTAATAGGTGTCACTAAGACTCACTAAGATGTCACTAAGACGCTCTCACAGGTGTCACTAAGACTTATTGTTTTTATAAACTAGATTACGAAAACTGAGGACTGGACCAATGTCACTGCAGACCAGTTGCACCTTTACATGGTGTCGGTCTGCCCAAACAGAAATGGAGTCTTTGAGTGGGGCAAACTTTCTGTCTAAAGGCTCGAATGTCAAATTCTGCTGTAGTAGTTCGTGGAGTATAATCATGAATTTCAATTAACCCGGTAGCACACGCGCGGAGTGACAGAGTCACCCCAGCGGGGAGAATTTAGTTGAATAGTGTGTCTGCTTCTAAAAAATCACCAACAAGTCTTTTTCTATCGTGTTGGAAATTTTACCCTGTAGTCTCTAGGAAGAGAGCGACAGTTTCTGTGAACAAAATAAAATGCTAAATACGCGTGGGTTGGGTTGGATATGGGCGATTAATGTTATGCTAGAACTACGGTGTAAGCTTTTGGAGACTGTCTGTGACACACACCGTAAGGATATATATATATTGTATTGTATATTTACAAATAAATATACATATATGGTTGATATTGAGCGGGTTTTACGTCGCATTAGTGCTACAGTCGGTAACAAAAGTGTCCGAACACTAGCAAAAATTCCTATGTAAAAAAAAAGTACACTTCATACGGTTTTGTTAAATAAATCCTTGTCGAATCCTGTTCTTAGACAATGTAAGAACATGATTCAATAAGGATTTATTTAACAAAACCGTATGAAGTGAACTTTTTTCACATAGGAATTTTTGCTAGTGTTCGGACACTTTTGTTACCGACTGTACTTAAATTTCTCAAAGGGGTTATGCATGTTGTGAGTTTACGTTGTTTTCAACAATCTCCTAAACCGACATTCTTGTCAATGGATATGTGTTCAAGCTAAACAAGGAAAATGAGGATTTAGAACACAACAATTTACTGAAAATTTATGTATAAGAGAACTTGTTATTCACTAAATTATGTGTTAGGTTGTCTTATGTGAAGTGAAAAGAAAGCATAGAACATGTGTTCACCTGAAATACTGGCGACAATTAAACCTGACTCTACCAGCAAGATATTTTTCTCTAGAATGAAGTACCTTGAACCTGAAACTTCCTCCAGTGGGTCGCGTATAGATTCCTAAATTTGCTCTGAAAAATTCCTCCTAAGAAAACTTCGTTTGCGTCGGAAGTCTCCCTACTTAGATAAGTCGTACCGGGAGTGAGTGAATTTCACATTGCACTAGTTCTACTCTACGGGCAATTGAAAATGTCTCGGACACACCCCTAAGTGTGGTCAAGAGACATACTATCATCCCAAGTAGCACCGGAACGTTCTTTGGACGTCTAATAATGGTCACAATAGTTTAAACACTGTGTTTCGTGTCAAAAGAACGTTCCAATAGACGTTCAAAAATTGTATTATTTAGAACGTTCTAAAAAAGTGTGCGTTGTACCTTCCACAAAACGTACAATTTCAGTTCTATACCAAACGTTTAAATGTAACACCGTCATAAAACGTTCTGTCTCAGTGAGATTATTACGAATAAGACAAAATGCCCAGATTCAGTTTTGATTTCGTGATATTCATTGAGTGTTGGTGTTAGGATTAAAACAAACTAACTACATGAGGGTCCTAGGATGGTGTACCCTCCGTGGAAATCATTCTAAGAATGCCTAGCCCTTAAAAATGCCTAGCCCTTTCAAAGAAAATCACGGAAAACTCCGAAAACCTAAGTCGACCAGCGCGACCAGGAATAGAAACCAACACTTCCCGTCTTGTAAGGTTCGAGAGTAGAACCTCGCGGTCACTAATACTCATCGGGAAGATACAGAAATGAGTTTTTTTTTTTTTTTTTTTTTTTTTTTTTTTCTTTAAGCATAATTTTAAACTTTTATTATATTTCATTTATGATTCTATTTAAGTTTGAATGTTACTGATAAATTATCAATATTGATAATGTTTTTAAATCATTACTCTGTTTGATGGTTCTTATTTATTTTATTTTATTTCTTTTTAATCCAAATTTTATTTAATAAATTTTAATAAAAGAAAATTATTTAATATATATTTCAAAAATTATTTTCTTAATAGATAAAAATTTTACGTAGCCATTCTCTTTTAATTAAACTGTTTAAAAGAAATCTTCTACCCATCGCACAACTTTATTCTGTAGCGTTCTATATAACAGCGCCACTTAACCAGTTAACATGAACAAAAATTTAATAAACACTGTATCTCAAAATTAAAATTTTACACATTAAATTTGTTGCAGATTTCACTAACACATGCTGAGGTATAGCTATCTGGAAAAATTGCATAATAAAGTGTACTATATCGGCCGATATATACCTAAACTGAATTATCATAGTTTTTCATAATATATATTTCACATACTGATGTTAGTGAATTTTTAATAATAATAATAATAATAATCTGAGATATTGCTTTCCTTTAAACGAGATTGAGTTGCTGCACAGTAGTACCACCTCTCAATCAATATATGCTCAAATTATATCACCATAGTTTAACATAATATCTACCTCACATATCAAGTTTGGTGCAATTTTATTCACTAGAAACTGAGATACTGCCCTCCGTTACCTGGAGGGGGGGGGGGAATTACATAATAGCTGAGCACCTATTAGGTCATATATTCCAAAAATTAATCAGGGCTAGTTTAAATAAAAGTTCAACTAAATATCAAGTTAGGTTAAATTCTGTACACTGATTCTTCAGATACAATTTCCACAAAATTTTATTAAGATGCGCAAACAAGTTCTAAAAATTGTCGAATCCTATCGAGGACGTCTCAAGGAGTGTTAAAACTTTAAGTCAAAAATTCCCATGCATCCATTGCGTTCTTTTTATATATACAGAAAAAATAAAGTGTATGCCATTTTTGATCCTTTCACTGAATATTTTGTTCAATACTGAAATATACACTAAGGCAAGATATGCTTTTCCGTTTAATTCGAGATTTTAAAATGGAAAAATAAAGTGATCTCATAAGTTTTTAAAATACTTTATAAAAATTTAAATAATTGTTTAACTCAGCTCCATTATTCTTTAAAATATTGACTATATGTTTTCTACAACTATAAATGCTTAATAAATTTCTGTTTCAAATATTGAACTTTGAAACATGATTATTGCGGATGTAAGAAGGGAAGGGAAGATGATATTGAAATCTGTGGATTGCATTTATTTAATTCTCGCTGACCGTGCAAAGTCAAACGCCAGGTCTTGGGAAAGTCGTGTCGTTATGTGAGGCAGTAATTTTAAAACATGTAATCTGTTTTGTTCAATTTTAGCGTTATAATGACTTGGATAAGCTTTAGAAAAGGTAAAAATGTAATATTTTTAACCTGTAATATTCTCTATGTTCTATTTATTAAAGTCTTATTTTAATATCAATTAAACAATCATTTTAATATATGCGTAAGTTCTTAAGCCTAACTTTTGATACTTGTAAGCAGCGTGGTATCGCAAAAAAACTGCTCCTGTTACAGAAAACCGCTTAGAAATTATGGATTCATTTTATTAACCGACTTCAAAAAAGAAGGAAGGTTCTCAATTCAAACCGTATGTTTTTTTAATGTTTGTTAGCTCATAACTTCTGAACGGATGCTCCGATTTTGATACATTTTGTTTTGTTGAAAAGGTCTCGGTCTGAAATAGGTCCCATTGTAATATCTTTACGATCTAAAGAAAATACAGGGTGCCCAAAAAAATCAGTCCCAACTTTTTTAACTGCTAAACGGCTGCAGCTATAGTGATAAAAATTGTATGTAAGTATAGCAAAGTGGCCATGCAGTACAAGGTTAAACCGCTTGCAGCGCCACCTGGTGGAAAATAGCGAAGTTAGTGTTCCTATCTCGAAAACGGTTCTAGAGAAAAAAGTGAAGTATAAAGTTGAAGAGTATCATCGATTTAGTAGAAAAAGATAGCTTAGACATTCATGCTAGCGTTCCTCTCTCGGAAATGGTTCAAGACAGGGAAAAAGTGAATTATAAAATTGCAGAGCATCATCGATTTAGTACGAAAAGATAGTTTAAACATTGATGCTAAAAATACAATGCTAAAAACGTGCATTTGTTTGTTCGCAATTTCTTACACTATGCACACTTGAGCTACATTGCACACGTTGTAGCGTAGCTGGTGAGACATACGCTATATAGTTCAAAATGCAATTACGTGATACTTTTTGTTTTGTTGTAAAGATCTTGGTCTGAAGTAGGTAATATCTTTACAATCTAAAGAAAATAAAGCGCCATCTGGTGAAAAACCGCGGAATTAGCGCTCCTAATTAAAAAACGGTTCAAAATGGGAGAAAAGTTAATTACGAAGTTGTAGAGCATCATCGATTTACTACGAAAAGACAGTTTTTAGACATTATTGCTAAAAATAGACGTGCTTAAAACGTGCAGTTGTTTGTTCGCAATTTCCTACACTGTGAACTACGTTGCACACTTTGCAGCGTAGCGGATGACACGTATACTTTGTGGTTCAAAGCACTGTTACTGTAAGCGGTCACATCGATTAATGCAAAGTCGTTTTCAACCAACTTCAGAAATGAGGGTGTTCTTAATTCGAGCTATGTGTTGTTGGTGGTGTTTGTAAGCTTATAACTTCGTAAGAGATCCTCTAATTAACCGACTTCAAAAAGGAAGAGGTTCTCAATTCAAAGGATATGTTTTTTTGTTTTTGTTTTTGTTTGTTAGCTCATAACTTCTGAACGGATGATCTGATTTTGATACTTTTTGTTTATTGTAAAGGACTTGATCTGAAATAGGTCCCATTGTAATATCTTTACGATAAAAAAAATACAGGGTGCTCAAAAAGTCAGTCCCGACTCTTTTAACTGCTGAACAGCTGCAGCTATAGTCATAAAAGTGGTATGTAGGTATAGTAACGTGGACATGTGCTACGCGATTCAACCGCCTACACCGCCACCTGGTGGAAAACAGTGGAGTTCGGAAACGGTTCAAGACAGGGGGAAAAAGTGAATTATAAAACTGCAGTGCATCATCGATTTAGTACGAAAAGATAGTTTAGACATTAATACTAAAAACAGAACGCTTAAAACGCGCATTTGTTTGTTCACAATTTCATATTTTGTGCACACTTGACTGACATTGCATATGTTGTAGCGTAGCGAGTGACATTTATGCAATGTAAAATTCAAAGTATGTTCATTGTAAGCGGTCAAATCGATTAACGCATAGACGTTTTAAACCGACTTCATAAAGGAAGAGGTTCTCAATACAAACCATGTTTCTCATTGTTGTTGTTGTTGATATTTGTTAGCTTATAACTTCGTAAGAGATGACTTAATTTTAATACTTTTTTTGTTGTCGTAATGATCTTGGCCTCAACTAGGTTTCATTATGATTCATTAAGACATAAACAAATTACAGGTTACTCACAAAAGTATGTTCTCACTCTAATTGCTGAACGCATGCAGCTACACTGGTAAAAGCAGTATGTAAGTATCGATGTTGAAACTTCTGTCCGTCAGCTGCAATGCATATTTTGCCCTTTGTTTGAACTTTACGCTGCGCAATTTCCAGCGTAGCGGGTGACACGTAGTATCTGTAAAGTTAAATATATGTGCCTAACAGAATTTTTGGTTACGAATACAGCATATCCGTTCCCCAGACAACGCAATTAAGTATATATTACATCTATATGACGTAAATTACATCCATAAACTATATCTAGAATTCATCCAGTATAGTAACTATTACATAGAATCAACGTAGATATAACCATCAGATGTCTCTCCAAGTACATCAGATATACATCTATATTACATCTAGAATGACCAAAAATTGACTTTACTAGACATGTATGTTCATCTATATCATGTAGTGTACATAACATCTATATATTATTAACGTAGATGTATGTAATATAGATGTAGATGTACATCACATCAATGTATTGTATATGTAAATAAACATCAAATCTATGTATTGTATATGTAAATAAACTTAAAATCTATGTATTGTATATGCAGATAAACATCAAATCTATGTACATATTATGTATGTATATATGTATCATACCTACGTAATATATACAGGGCTGCCACAGAGGACTTTTTTTTATTATTTTCATACCCCTATTTCCAAAACATAAAATGTATAATAAATTTATGCAGGCAAAGTGCAAATTCACCTGCATAAATATATCATGCATTTTATTTTTTGGAAACAGAGGTACGAAAAGAATATTAAAAAAAAAAAAGTCACCTTTGACAGCATCTGTATGTATGTCTATTATACACACATTCATGGCCTTAGCCCTTTTTGGCTACCAGAAAATTCTAATAAAAATTTTCTATAAATTTCTACAACAAAAATTAAATTAAAACAAAATTTCTATTAAAATTTTACAATAGGCAAAAAGTGTTAAGTTGGCAACTATGCATGCAGCAGTCACAGCGTTCCTGTATTTTTATGTGCGTTTTGTTATTTTGTCATCGCCAATATTAAAAAGAAATATTTCTTGGAGGATTTAATGCTATAGTATAAAAATTACTCTTCTGAAATAGTGGTGATAAAATGTACGAAAAAATATTATCCCTGCACATGCCAGTGAATACAATGTAAAAATTATTCATAATCTAATACAGTAGAACCGCAATCCATCTATTTTCATGGGGTGCGTGAAGAAAAACGATAAAAGTGGGAAAACGATGAATGCGAGTTAAAGCCAAAACACAAATAAAACAATGTTTATTACATAATACACGCAATATATATAGTATACTACTTTTTAAAACTAATTTGTTACTCTCCAAACTGTCAGAAAAAATGAATCAAAGTTGTAGAACATTAAGTGATGTTAATTTTTAAAAATCAGTAATTTTATGTTGGATTTTTTGTTCATTTTATAAATTAAAGAGGATTTTCCAGATTTGCAACATTTTCTTGTCCTTTTCTGCAATTTCATGTGCATATAAAAAAAAGTTTGTGCATTTTTACATACTGTAATTACGGCAGACACACTTAGCACTGGCGTAGGCTCAGCCTCAGGAATGTGAAAAAATGTAGTAGATGGCCATACTGGATGCATCTATTCTCCTCTTTTTTTATACAAAGTAGAATAACTTATTCTCCGAGTAACAACACACTATCTGTATTCATAATTAATTGATAACACATATACATAAGATTTATATGCTTGACTTGTAGTCCGCTTGTAAATTTTCGTCAGATAAAGACAGATAGCATATGACAGAATTACAATACGAAGAAATGGAAAGACACCTAGGGCCAGCGCGGGAATAGAACCCGCTCTTCTACGCTCGAAGGCGATTAACAGTGTTGTGACATAACCACTCGGCCACGGAGGGCCCTTTGCATTCTGTAATCCATAGACGCATGTTACAATATCTGCACAATCCCTGTTCTTCACCTAAAGCAGCATAAGTTTAAGTAGTTGAGGTTGGTTGGGTTTTGCATCGCACTAGTGCTACAATATGGGCAAATGGCGACGGTCTGGAACTTACCTTTGAGGATGGTCTGGAGATATGCTATCAGAATTTTGATCTTCCGTGGAGGAGGAAAAGAGTTGTTTTAAAATGAAAGTAATTCCAGTTTAATTGCCATATGGATTCGATTTTCAATTTCATTTTGGTCAGAAGAAAAATTTTACAACGATGAATGCGGGAAAACGACTTTTTGAAGAACGATATATGCGAGTTCCGTTAACATTATTTAAATACAGTTTGTGCAGGGATCATAGAAATAAAACGATCAATGTGGGAAAACGATGGATACAGGAACGATAGATTGGGGTTTCACTGTATATATATTTTTGATTATGTTTCCTTATTCAGAAAATTAATCTTTAAAGGATGAGGATCAATAGGGGATTTTTCGTTCCTGAAATTAAGAAAAATACCAGATTGATCACAAGTGTGAAATTTTTGCATTTAATTATAAATAAATAAATACACTCTACCAATTTTATTTTAATTTCTTTTCCTTAAAAAAAAAAAAAAACCTATGTAAACTCTGTTTTATGTTTTTACAAGTATATTAACTTTCTCTTGCCGGAAAGTTTTTAGGTTTCTATTTCATTAGGTCAATTCTATGTCTTCTGATAACATTATCTCCAAAAAGTGCATATAATACATGAAATAGTGGGTAATGGAAGTCGTGTAGTTGTTTCACACCAGATTTTTAGATTTAAACTCTTTTTTTTTACATGAGCACCAAAAAACAACACTTATTGAAATAGATTATAAAGTACACTATGACGTAAATTATACATAAAAGTGTTGTGTCATTGTGTTCATATAAAAAAAAAATTTAAACTGAAAGAAAAATATAACATTGATTACAGAGAAAACATTGTATATACCACTACTTCTCACTGGTTTGAAAGAGATGTTACTGATGAAATGGAATCTATCTAATCAAATTTGACTTTTGTTACACATTAATATTCTTTAAAAGTAAGTGAGGTTTAAAAAAAAAAAGAAAGAAACTTAAGTACTTATAAGAAAGTGTTAATATAGTTTAAGATATAAACTGGCTTAGCCAGTTTATATCTTATATTAACACTTTCAATGTTGGAAAATCGAATCTGTGATGGTTGGTTGTTGGATTAAGGACTACTGACTACACTAGGGTCCTAGTTTTAAAGAAAAACATGGAAAACTCCAAATTGCTAGGTCGATGACTGCGACCAGGGTCCAAGAATAAAACCCGACACTTCCTGCCGAATCTGCAACATTTGGAACCCCGTCATTTCTTTTGCAATCTGTATGCTAAAATATTTCTTAAAAATATACCAATATTCATCTTTGTGCATTTTTTATTTATGGTGGTCTAACCATTCATGTAATAAAAAGGAGGGTTCCCTACCCATAAAATATTATATATATATATATATATATATATATATATTTTTTTTTTGTGGGGGGGGGGGGGGAGAATAAAAATATGAAAAGAATTTTAAATGATCCTAGATTCATACTCAATTTCCTTCAAATTCTTCCCAAGTAATTTATCCCGTAACAATTAAATAATAATTTAAAAAAAAATCTTTTATTGGAATTTTTATGTTTTTAGCATATTTTTTATTGAACAGGGAGCAGCCCCCGCTCACCGCTCGAAGAGCGGTGTTGAGCGCTTCCAGGAAAATCCACGTGAGCTGCTCCGACATTTATTGAAAAAACAAAAAAAAAAAAAAATTACATCATGCATCGCCTGGCTTAGCCAGCCCGCGACAAGGGGCGATGCAAATGGGCATGGGTATTTACAAGAGCGGCGCCAGACACAAGTCTACCCGCGACACGGGGCGCCGCTTGATTATAGGAGAGAGGGTGCGAGGCTGTGTGGCCTTCCACGACAAGCGGCACGCTACCAGTTTAGACCCTTGCATTTATGAGGGCTACTGCAGCATTACGGGCACACGGGAAGATAACAGGGAGATAGAAGAATAATGTGTTTAGGAGAAAGAATTTTTCTTTAGTTGTGATTTTAGGTTAGTTTGTTAGATTACATAAATCCATTAGGAATGAGAAAATTTTATTTAATTTATTAATTAAGGGTTTCCTTGTTAAAATGTTGTCCAGCCAATTGATTGGTCTGGGAGAGGGATTTCTAATATGATATAGTGCTGTTAAGGGGCAGTGGAAATAATAGTGTTGCGGAGTTCCCTCCTCGCCGCAGGAACACAGGGGAGAGCGTCGGCAATGAAATTTGTAAAGGTAAGATGGGAAGGGGCCATGACCTGTTAAAAATGCCGTGATAGGTGAAGTTAGGGTCCAGGAATTAATACGAGCCTGTGGGATTAATAAAACCACATACAGGAAGATTGTTTATAATTAATTTCTTTTTTATACAAAAGAACCACTGATCAGAATAACCACGGCCCACTGACACCGGCTGAGGATAGAGCCCCTAAATAAAATAATAGGCCGGCGCATCACCGCCATTTTTTTGCCTCCGAAGAGGACAGCATTCCCGCTTGGCGTCCTTATCGCTTCTCCAATGATTTTAAGAAATCTTGATCTGAAGCTAATCCGGTCAAAATAAGAGCAATAAGCAACAATAATATTCCTAAAAACACATTTTTTGCACAGTACATTCTCAGGATGTCATTTTATTCTGAGGATATCCCATGGATGTACTCTAAGATATGTTGTTAGGGCGGTTTCTGTTACAAAATGTCGCCAAAACTCAAATACAGAGTAATAGAAGGTCTGTGAACACTTTATATTCACTTCTTGAATGATTATAGCAGTATATTGTTAAATAAACGTCCATATCATAGTTTACTTAGCTAAAATTATGAAATATAATAAAACAGATTACTCTAAAGTAACGTAAGACGATAAAAAAAAATGTTTTTCGTTTATTTATCAGGGAAACGCGCTGGGTACATGTGGCAACCCTAAGGCAAAAAAATGTCGGATGCGCCAGCTCGTATATATAGGGGCCTTAGCTGAGGAAGCTCTCGGATGACGTCACAAATGCCGTCTGAACTCTTCAAAAAACGAGAGCAAGATCTTTCATAGAATTTAATTAATATGTAATATTTATTTAATATGCAGAAATAGTGGCAATATTAAAATAATAAAACAGGAATAAACTACTACGTCAGAAACGCCAAAGAAAAATTATTGACTTACCTTCGAATTGAATTACCTTCGTTCTGAGGAATATATGCGGTGTTTATGGTAATTTAAATTGATAATCGAAAAATAAATTCAAAACTAAGATAATTCAGTGAATAATCATTAAACAAAATTGCGATAAAATTAGTCATCACTTTATTATTATTATTATTATTATTATTATTATTATTATTATTATTATTTTTTTTTTTTTTTGTAGATCGTTTTCATTTTTATGAAAATAAATTACCAGGATTTAAAATGTAATCAGGACAAATAATTCTGATTTATTAACTTTCTTACTTTAAATTATATACAGTATATTAAAAAAAAAATAAAAAAAGATTTGAAATACATATGTATATTTATATCTTATATAGAACCATATTTTATGATAGTAATTAAAAAAGTAAATAAAAAAATAAATATTTGATTTAAATTGGTTTAAAATAAATATTTTTCAAAGAGACTTCACAATTGTTCATAATAATAACATCTATTATAGTAATGTAATAACTGATATATATCTAAATATTTAGTTTCCTTTATACAAGAATTTTTTTTTCTTAAATAAGCTTAAATTTTAACACAAATGCATTATAAATTCAATTCAACATGGTAGAACAGAAATAATATTTCTGTAATACAGATAACATAATCAAATTTAACTTAAAATTGTGAAATCTGTTAATTTTAAATTCTGAAAATAAAGAAACAAGATCATGTGATCAAATGTGTGTATTAAATTAAGTAGATAATAATTTAATTATTTTAATAATTTTTCATTTTTATATGAAGTGTACAAACTTTTCAACTAACTATTTAGGAAAACCAAACGTTCAATTCATTACTAAAAGATAAAATTTTTCACTTCAACCAAATCTATTTATTGAAAATTTCCAAATATGAAAGTGTAAACATTGTACATATTTCAAAATAAACATTCATAAGATATCACAGAAGAAGCATTTTGCCAGTGAAATTCATGACAAATATTAACATTATTCAAAAAGCAACATAAAATTGTCAAAGATTAACTATAATACCACTGCATAATACTACATACAATTTTTTTTTTTTTTTTTTTGGTTTATAGTTTAAAATTATTCGAAAACATTTAAAATTTACATACAATTCTACAAATTTTTAAAAGAATGAATGTAGTTAGTACATGCAAACATTCAAAACTGAAGATTTCAAAAGATAAATAAAAACCTTTCACACTATAATTTAATTAATAATATTACAAATAAACAATATTCTTCTAAGATTTGTCTAAAACTTTTTATTAAAGCTAATAGTAAAACTAACTTTGTTTACATATATACACATTAGTTTAGAAATAATTTTTTAAGAAATAGTAGATTAAATAACTAAACTTACATTATTAGGAAAAATATTATCTTGTGGTTTTAAATCCTCACTTTTTAAATTTCTTTATTTTTCTCTCTTCATTCTTTTCATGCATTTTCGATGATATATTTTTTACATTTAATTATTCAAACAAATATTAATGAAACATTTCACTGCTTTCATAATTATAATTTCAAGTGGGCAATCACACTGGGAACACATATCGCAAAAATAATCAACATAGTTTGTTCTAAAATAACTCTCAGTTAATTTTGTGAGTACTTTGTGTTGCTTTTCACTTGAATGAAAGAATTGCTTTTCATATTTGTCTGTAATTATGTTTTCAAAAATTAAATAAGTTAATGTTACGTACAATACCAGGTTTTCTGTTGGATATTTCAATCCACCACGGTCGATTATCTCTATGTAGGCATACATAGTATCTGACAAATCTCCATCAAAGTTTTGAACAAGAAAATCTCTATCTGTAAGACAAAAATCCAAACATCATCTACAAGAGATTTTTAAACTACTCGCACAATATCCAGCAATATATGTTAATATGTCTGTATCAGTTTCGCATACATCTGTTAAGTTCAGTTCTGTTGAAATTATCTCTGAAAAAGGCGACAAGTCAACTTCATTATGCATCAGTTTTTCAGTGTCAGAAAACTCTGTTATAAAATTTTTCAAGGCAATTGTGCCATATTCATTAGAATGAAGCTGTAGAATAGATTTTAATTTAATTTTTCTCTCAATTTAGAGTATTTGTTGAACAAGAAACTTGATAGTTGCTTCCAGACATCTGTCAATATTGAGAAAATCTTCGCTCAAGTGTATCAGTTTGAAATTTTGTTGTCGAAATAGGTTTAGAGCCATTTTCCAGGAGGTTTCAAATGACATCAATGATAGCAGAAGTTGTCTGGGATAGTGCAAAAAATGTATCTTCACTAAGGCATCCACACCGAGACTTCTGATTCATATTTTTCCACCGCTGAAACCAAACACTGAAATTTTGCAAAAATGAGAACCTATTCATCTGTTTATCACAATTAGACTTGCATCCAATTACGCAACATTGATCTGGCATATTTAAATGTGTAATTAACGAAAGAAATAGAATTAAAACATAGCGAAGCACAGAAATTAATAACTAAGTTCAGATGAGCAGCACGTGTAGTTTAAAGTTAAAGTTTAAAAAAAATTATGGCACTCTTAGTTTAAAAAGCCTATCCACCAAGACAAGGTGGTGCCATATTGGATAGGAAAAGCCCGTTTTTAATTGTCCTTTGGTCAAATACCATAGAGAAAGCAACAAGATTCGTGTTTTTTAGCTGTCCTTTTGTCAAAAACCACATAAAAAAAGCAATTACTAAATTGTTGCGCTAAAAACCAGATAAAAAGTAACTACAAATAAAACTGAAAATTTAAATTTTGATCAATACTATTTAATACAGTAGCAGATATTTAGTAGATATAAAAATTTCTTTTATTGCTGGTTGTCTTTGGTATGGCGAAGAGAAAATATATTATATACAATACATCCTCTTTAAAGAAATTATGCATTTATTCTTCACACATTTCAATGGCCAAGTCAAAAGAGGGCTTATAAAGAAGCTTTGTATATGCCTAATAATGATGATTTGCAAGGTGTAACATATAAAGTAGAAACATTTTCCCAATAAGAATTTCTCCACTTTCATTTTCTTGCATTAATTTAATAAAATTTGAAACATCACAATACTTCCATCTGATAAGCAGCATACCTTATTAGAAGGCTTCAATGTGAGCATAAATTTGGGAAAATTTGCAACCTGAAATTGAATTTCATGAGGGAAAAGATTGGGGCCATTACAATGCTGTTTTGAAAGAATAGTTTGAACAGTACTACTTAAAGTACTTGTTGAAGATTCAACACAATCAGAAATTAACATATCATGAGTATCTTCAACAGGCATTGTAGGAAATCTGGAATTTGAAGGTCCGGTATCGGTGGAATTAACAATTGATTCGAAACCACTAGCATAAAAAATGGCATCCATTCTGTTTTGAATCGTTTTATTTAAATTTCGCGATTGCTGGCGTTTAGAAATAATTTGATTAGTTTTACGAAACATAATTAAATCCTTACTTTGATAAACATAAAAAACAATCCAGTATTAATATCTTATTCGTAATAAAAGCAGAAGTTTATTTACGTTGCATGTGTAAACAATTCTGGTAAATCTCGATCGAGATCGATGTTGCCAAAAAGAAGTAAACATGAACAACATTTGAAAATAAAATTCCAACTTACCTCCATGTTATGTTAGTTAATAAACTGTTAGTATATAAACGTCATCCAGAGGTAGTTTATTTGACAATTCATTTTATGTTTCAGAATAAATATTATTTATTTATACGTCCATACTATGTTTATCCATATTATGTTCGTATATAAACGTCTGATAGATGTCATATTTTGGATCATCTAGTTAATGTTTTTAAATGAGCATTGATTTAATGTACATGAATGTATTCTAGATGTAAATCGGATTTAATGGATCAAATATCTACGTATGTGCTGTGTGGGTCTTTACATTTCTAAAGACTTTTTAATTTAACGTTTATTCATTCAATAGATAGTTTTTTTCTCATATCCCATAAAAGCAAGAAAAGTGACACAACTTAAAAATGTAGCATTTGATAAAAATCAACTTAAAAATAACTTGACTGGAATAAAACTGGCACAACTGTTCCTCGAGTGGATAACTTTCTAGATGGAGATGTAACTTTTTTGTTCACATTGGGTGCATTTCATGTATTTTTCAGTGACATAAACCATTTTTTGAGTTATGTCACTTTTCTTGGAAGTTGTGATTTGTGAAACTGCCGTCGAACGTCTTCTGATGATCTGCTATATGAATAAGTTTTCACTGAAAAGAGAAAAATAAAATATTTTTGTAAAAAAATAGAACCGACTCCAAAAAGCAACTACTATTCAAACAACTAAGGAAAAAAATGGTATTAAATTGAAACTGTAAACTGCGCCTAAATGTATAAAATAATTTCCTTCGCCAAACAACCTATAACACTACAATTAATCATAACTTTTGAAGTCGGCGCAAAATTAAATAAAAATAGCTACTTTTTGTCAATACAAAAATCAAATCCTATTCAAAATGCACGTCTCACATTGTCATCTGCAAAATGCAGTCGAAAACTACTTTGATTGAAGAAAATAAGATTTCCTAAGCAGCAAAAGTTGGCGAAGATGCTGGTATCTGACGTCCTTGGTGCAAGAAAAATCGCAAAATTATCTGGCAAACATATTTAATTTCTTTGGGATATCATGATTGTTTTGATAAGGTATATTAAGAGAGTAATCAAGAATATGAAACATTACTTCGTACAATATATATTATGAAAATATACATCCTGCGTGTATATTTTTGCATTACGTTTGGATCGCCAAATCCAAATTCCACAAGGATAATAGTTATCAAAGTAATAGCAAATTTGCAAAGGAAACTCTAACTTCGTAAAAACATAAATACCGCATTGTGAAGAATGTTCACTGTTCTATGTAGATGCTACTAATGGACCAATTGTATACAGTGATAAAAAAATAAAGGAAACGTGAAAATGGATCATTCGAGACAACAACATTTGTTGCTACTGATCTAAAAACAAACCTTTAAAAACTAATTAAATTTTATTTAATTTTGCGCCGACTTCAAAAGTTATGATTAATTGTAGTGTTATAGGTTGTTTGGCGAAGGAAATTATTTTATACATTTAGGCGCAGTTTACAGTTTCATTTAATACCATTTTTTTACTTAGTTGTTTGAATAGTAGTTGCTTTTTGGAGTCGGTTCTATTTTTTTACAAAAATATTTTATTAATTTAGTTTTCTGAGATGGAAATTGTTAAAATAACTATTTTTGGTTATTATGTTTCTGAACGAAGAAGTAACATAAAAAGTTCAGAAGATGAGAACTAATTTTAAGTGAATGCCCTTCCAGACTGGTCATTATGTATTTTAAAATGCTAGTTGCAAGGGTGTTTTCTTGAAAATTCTTATGAAGAAAATTAAGAAGGTTTGTAATTCTTTTTTTCTTTTCTTTTTAAATTCTGAAGTATTTATTTAATGTTTATATGATTATATATATAATCTAGGATATGCAAATTGCATATTTTAAAAATAATATCCTAAGTTTCACCGACTTATAATTTTAAATATATCTTTACTGTTATTTATTAAATGAAATATATGAACTTGTTTAACTGCATAATAAAACAAAGATTCAATTCAATTTTATTCCACATCTTTATAAAACACATATTCTGCTTAAAAAAAAAAAAAAAAAAAAAAAAAAAGACGATATTAATAAGTAAATAAATAATATACTAAGAAAAGATAGATTAATTATAAATAATATACTTACTATATTATTTAATAATAAAAATAATATTTACATTTATTAATTATTTAATATGCCATGATAACATAATTACATCAAATGAGTAAAAATTGCGTTGACTCAATTTAAAGAAATTTAAACATTTAAAGAATACCAATTACATTGCCATGTGGAATAAATTTAAATACCTGCAAACATCGTTTTTGTAAACTGCTGCTGTAAACTGAAAATATGTATACACACATGCACTGAAATTTAAAAATATGAAGTACGTTAAATATTTTAGAAAAATATTTTGATTAAAAAAAATATATATTTAAGTATTTGGAAATTTTTAAAATTTCTTCCTTCTAACTAATTTTTAATTTTTCGTTTCAATTTCTTATTATTATAAATTAACAATATATTCTAAACTCAATTATATATTATTTTAGCGGTGTATTGGTACATTCATTTTCGAAATTATTTTTTATGTTGGAATATTAAAACTTTTTATGAACTTCAGCATTCAAATATATTTATATACTATCCATGGACTTACAAAATAGTACTCAGAAATGTTTAGAATATACAGGGGGCAAAGTCGAGAGCAGGCGTTTATTTGCGCAACAATTAGTCTCAGACGTCCTCCAATAATAAAATGTATTTAAAAAAAAAAAAAAAAAATGTAAGCATTCATTATATGACATGTTTAAATTTAAAAAATCAATTTATTAAAAATCACAAAAACTGATAATTTTTATACAATTTTCATGACGCTAATAGTAAAAGTTGAGTTCCAACCTAAAAAATATAACACGAAAAGTTTCACTTTTGTGCGCCCAAAATTGTCTGAGCTAGTTTCAAAATTTAGGATTATTTCGCATTTTCTCGGGCTTTATTAAAAAGTCAATGAAAAATTCTTTAATAAACCCAGGGGAAATGCAAAAAAATTCCAAATAGGATTTTTAAACCGATCCCTTATTGAAGGCCGAAATATGTTAGAAAATCTAAACTTTAAATATCTTGTTCCGTTTTGGGAGAATAGAAATGAAACTTTTTGTTAGGATGAGTGCCAATTTTTCTAAATATGACTATAGGGATTTGGGACTATATAAAAAGCTAGTTTTTGTAATTTTGAAAAAATAGATATTTTAAATTTAAACATGTCATACCACAAATGCTCATATTCTTTAAAACATTTTGTAACTGAAACTATATATTTGCGACCAATAGTTGCGGAGATAAAGGTATTCTCGTGACAATGCTTTGCACCCTGCATTTAAAAAAAAAATTAATATATATATATATATATGTATGTATAAATGAATTTTTAATCTTAGTTAAAGCCAAGCAACAGATATAAGATCACTGAAACCACATAGAACAATGAGAAGGAAATTACAACAAATTTAAATAACCTGGGGAGACTGATTGTGATTTATTGAAACATTTATTTTTTATTTATTGATTTTTATTTTATTTAACTCCAGTCTAATCATAAATTTATTCCTATATTGTTAGTTGCAATTTTAATAATTTTGCCGGTGCGTAAAAACCACATGAAACTCAAATCAAAAGATACAAACAAGCAACGAGGAAATAAAAATTAAGACAGCAATTTAAACTTTTTTTTTTCTTAGGAAAAGCTTAGAACGGTAGAGAAAAAAAAAAAAAAAAAAAAAAAAAAAACTCGTCAGGGGTGACATTTTTCCTCGTTGAGCAGCAATGTACGATTTCGTTCGTTAGCAGCTATAATAGCAAATTGCTAGCGGGCACCCTATCGTACAGGAAATTAATTGAAGTTAAAAAATGAAGAATAAATTATTTAGTTCAAGAAATCAGAGAATCAAACTGAAAACAACCATGAAAAACAAACATTAATCATAGGATGACGCATTCGGAATCACAAGGATTAAAACAAGCAAAATAATTCAAGAGTTTAGTTGTACATAGCAGATGAATAATAATGATACAACACAGCAACAGGGATATAAATTACTTTTTTTTTTTAATTCAAATAATGTTTGAGAAATTTTAACATACTTACTATTCCTTTAATTTCAACGTATTATATATGCATGAAAAATTCCATATTTTATGACAGTAATTCCCAAAAAGTGTCATAACGTGTCTATATCCCTTAAAAATTCTTTAATTTTTGCATTTTTAAAAAATTTCTTTTTTCCCCTAATCTGAAGATAATGACGTTATAGTATTAATTACGAACTTTGAATAAACACCATAAAATACAAGAACTCGCGACAGCTACAAACAAAGCGGCAACGCATTCAACACACTCAATGTGCTTGTTTGCAGCTCTCGCGCCTATATTGTTCGCCTGATGAGGGGTTGTGTCTTCTTTGGACCCGAAACAGTTCTGCAAGTTCTTGCATTTTATGGTGTTTTATCAAAGTTTTGTAATTAATACTATAACTTCATTATCTTCAGATTAGGGGGAAAAAAAGAAATTTTTAAAAAATGCAAAAATTTAAGAAATTTTTTAAGGTATAAAGAGACGTTATGACACTTTTTGGGGAAAACTGTCATAGAATATAGAATTTTTGATGCATATACGTTGAAATTAAAGGAATAGTATGTATGTTAAAATTTCTCAAACATTATTTGAATTGGAAAAAAAAAAAAAAAAAAAAAAAGTAATTCATATCCCTGTTCATGTGTTGTATCATTATTCGTCATCAGCTATGTACTTTTTACTGCTAAACGCCCGTACTAAGGAGATTTTTTATAATGACGTCACATTTTTTTTTTTAACTACACTATTTTAGAACGTTTACAGTACGTTTTCTAGAACGTTCTGAAAATGTGTATAACGTTTTGAAAACGTTCTAAAAACGTTTAGAACGTTCTGAGACCGTATACTTAGAACGTTCTCAGAACGCTTCTATAACACCGATGGTGATAGTTACACGTTCATTGAACGTTCTCTGAACCGTACTATTGTACGTCTTCAAGATGGACAGATAGACGTCTACAACACGTTCAAAGTAAACGTTCTTAGAACGTGTTTGTAGAACAATTTTTGAACATTCAGAGAACGTTTCGGTGCCGCTTGGGATAATTTTCATCCTCCACGGAGGGGACAGATCATACCTTTGAATGATCATCGTAAAAGAACTTCAGGTAAAATACTTTGCAGCCCAACTACAACGAAGCCATAATTTCGATAAAACTTGTAATTTTATTAAAAGTCGTATTTCCATTTAGAACTTCCTTTTTTACTGTTCTAATTTCATTTAATACCATCATTTAATCAACAAAACTATTCAAACTAAGTAAGCCTTTGTATACGGATTTCGTATGACAGACGTTCCTTTCAAAATACACCTTCAATACTGTTCCATAAATATGATGCATTTACTAAATCTGTTTGCGAAGAAAACGATGACGTAAACTGAGCAGAAGAAACAATCAACATGAGAGTTTGCTATCTCTGGCGAGTTAGCACACTAATGGCATAAGGCCGCTCCAACTGAATTCCAAGTTTTCGAGAGTTAGCGCGCGCCTTCCGCCGGGTTAATGTGCTGGCTTCCTAGCTCATTGAATATTAATCCGATTTATAACATTTGGGATATCATAGAACAGTTGCTGATAACTCAAATATCACCATGTCGGAATATCATGAAATTGTATGAAAACTGCTTAAACATGTGATACAATCTGTCTGGGCTAGAGCCCCTAAATAAAATAATAGGCCGGCGCATCACCGCCATTTTTTTTCCCCCGAAGAGGACAGCATTCCCGCTTGGCGTCCTTATCGCTTCCCTAATGATATTAAGAAATCTTGATCTGAAGCTAATCCGGTCAAGATAAGAGCAATAAACAACAATAATATTCCTAAAAACACATATTTTTCACAGTACATTCCCAGGATGTAATTTTATTCTGAGGATATCCTATGGTAGAACTGGGGTAAGATGTGCTGTTAGGGCGGTTTCTGTTTCTTTCACAAAATGTCGCCAAACTCAAATAGACAGTCTGCGAACACTTTGAACTTTTGAATGATTATAGCAGTTTATCACTAAACAAACTTCCATATCATCATTTGCTTAGCTAAAATTATGAAATACAATAAAGCAAGTTACTTTAAAGTAACGTAAGACGATTTAAAAAAAAAAAAAAAAAAAAAAAGAAAAAAAAAAAAAATGTTTGTCGTTTGTTTATCTGTGAAACACGCTGGGTACACGTGGCAACCCTAAGGCAACAACATGCCTGATGCGCCAGCTCGTATATATAGGAGCCTTAGTCTGGGCCATCCAACAAGGAATTCCTGTAACTACGTCAAAGCAGGTTGCAACTGTTTTGCGGGACAAATTTTAAACAACGCATTATTAGATTATTGGTCACAATATTTTGGTTTTTGAGAGTACTTTTAGTTCTTCGATTCGAGTCATACACAAAAAAAAAAGGATAATTTTACTCAATGAATAGAACCCTTCTTTTTTGTTTACGACTCGAATCGAAGAATGCACAATATGTACCAATTTTATTAAAATCCGATAAGTATAACAGATTCTATAAGATCTAAATAGAATCTTTCAATATAATCATTCTGTATATTTGTTAATGATACTGTTTCAGGCAATGTTATGAGTCCGGCTATAAAAGGTTTAAGAAGACTAGTTAATATGCCTTGTGGATGTGGAGAACAGAATATGGTATTATTCGTGCCTAATATACTTGTTTTGGATTACTTAACGTCTACGGGAGAACTCACTGAAAACATAAAGGAAGAATGCTTACATAATATGAAAAAGGGTAAGTAAAATAGACAAATTTTAATTTAACTAACTCATTTTAATGGTGCATTCTAATCAAAAAGTGTCATTATTTTCAAAATAAAATTCGTTTGTAAGATATAGTTTTTTAAATGAATAAATAAAAGATTATTTTTCTAAAGTAATAAGTAGTAAATTAAGGTGGAAAAAACTGAAAAGTTAAAACACTGTGCAAACTATGCATTGTATGCTTATAAATACGATATTCAATATATTTAATTATAGATTTACGTAAATTTTCGTGTTTACAGAATAGATATACTAAATAGAAAAATTATCAGTATTAGCGACTAATATGAAATTAAGAACATTTCTAAATGTAATTTAGGAAAAGTGGGTGTTCAAGACTTGAAAATCAGGAAATTTTTAACACGTTTAGTCAAATTTATCGAACAGAGAGGGGGTAACATACTTTAACGTATCGCACCTCGGCACGAAAATTGACACAAGTCAAGAAATGGCAAATATGAAATGCCTTAATGTACACAAGAAATGTCACATATTTATCACGAAATTTATCTACCTGAGAAGCAGTTATATCAGCTTTATGTCAATGCTAAACAATGTTTTATCGTTATCTTTCATTTATCTCAAACACTGTGTTTTTGTGTTGTATCACTTTTCATGTAGGAATACGATATGTCCAATAGTAAGAAATAATGTAATTAAAATGTTAAGTAAACTTATTTAGCTTGGCGTTAATTCGCAAACAAAATCACAGTTTAGCAGGGAAAAATACGCAATATAAATTTAAAACTAATTTATGTGAGATTTATCTTTCGGCAATACATACAATTTGAATAGATAGTCTTTGTCACTTACCTTCACACGTTCTTTTTTGTCCTACACCGCACCTGCTGTTCATTTATAGTGTAACCACGTTTCTCGCGCCAACACTGAGGACTATCTAAAAAGCTTGGGGAAAAGGTGCTATATTGACCTGCAGATTGATATTGTTAAACACCTAGACCACGGACTTAGATAACGTCCTTAGTGTACGTCCATGACCCAGACATTCGGCGTTACCCTTATCACTATTTTCTCTTTACCACAAGGGTTATTACCTTTATTATAACACTTAACTCGTTGAGTCAACACATGCGCAGAAGAAGAAAGAAACGTGGGTAAATAATATAAATACGAGTCGTAATCAAATAAGAATGATTCTACTGTGAAAAAGAGTGTTCACTGCGAACACTAAAGAACGCAGCTGATAGGACAAAAATCTGTTCTCTTCTCTCATTGACAAAATCACAGCAGACTTGACACCTGATTAGGCTCTGATAGAAAAACTAACAGTAAACGCTTAGTATTATTTTTAAATTGTTACATTCAATGCATTTTAAAAGTTTCGTTGTTTTATTTTATAATCTATTTATTTAATATAATAGTAAAAAGAAGTATTACGTAAAAATCGCTTATCACCAGAAAAAAAAAAAAAAAAAAAAAAAAAAAAAATTTAATGAATAAAACAAAAAGGTCCAGTAAAGTAAAAGAGTTAAGATAGAAAGTGGTCTTGAGTTCTTACTTGAAAAGAACTCCGTCAATCGCCTAAGCCTACTGTAAAAAATCACTAATAAAACATCACAATAATAAAAGAATCACCAATAAAAACATTACCAATCGGAAGGAGGTATTAAATTGACTATTAAATATCTTGTGTCTGATATTTCACTTTAAAAAAATTCAAGCAATTTTATATTTATTAAGTAAAGCCTTGATATTTAATAAATAAGAAAATAATAAATTCTTTCTTGCTTCCATCTATAAAACAAACTAGTATGTTGTGGCTACCACATGACTTTCTTCTATATTTTCCTGTACAAATTCACTCAGTAAAAATAATTTATTAAAATTATTATTTAAAAAAAAATTATCTTCCATGATAATGCAGACGATTACCATATAAGAGAAGTAGTATAACAAAAAAAAAAAAAAATTATTCTCATCCATTTTATTCTCAAAAAAAAAAAGAACGATTTTTTTTCTAAGTTTTTTTTTTTGTTAAATGTAAAAAAAAAAAAAAAAAAAAAAAAAAATCAATAACTTAGTTTTAAATTATAACAGATTCAACCATTCGTTTTAAAGGTGTTGACGAGACCTTTCAAAAGATACCCATCTTGAAAATCTCCCCCCCCCAAAAATTGTTTTCCCAGTTAACTACTACTATTATCAATAATTCATATTAATTTTACAATCACAAGTTAAAAGTAACTCTCATTATGTACATTTATACGAAATTTTGTCCTATACTGCCATGTTAAAAATTTAGGAAAGATGCGATTACAGCGCCACCTGTTGAGCGATTGATCCCCAAATCTAATCAGCACCAGATTATGTAAGAGTCCAACTAAATACCAAGTTTGGTTAAATTTCGTTCCTTGGTTCGTGAGATATAGCGTCCACAAAATTCGTGATACACACAGACAGACATTTTCTAAAAACTATCAAATCGTGTTCAGGACATCCAAAAACGTGTAAATATATCGAAATACGGAGTTCGAAATTTTTCATGAATCCAATATTTTCTCTATATTACATATAGAAGAAAGTAAAAATTGATAGATTAAATCGATCCCATCTGCTATTTTAACAAGAGAATGACCAGAAAACTTTTCTTATATGCATAATTATGCAGAGTATAAATTTCAAATTCGACATACGGTTTTCAAAAATATTGATATTTGGTGTATCATTTTAAACCATTAAAAATATAATAAACATTAATCATCTGCATCGACACTTTTAGGATACCAACGTGAATTACTATTCAAGCACCCTGACGGTTCGTACAGTGCTTTCGGTTCCAATGAAAAAAGCGAAGAAGGAAGCCTTTGGCTGACTGCTTTTGTGCTGAGGTCTTTCGGGCAAGCAAGGAGATTTATGAGCATAGACGAAGATCTTCTCAACGTGACCAGAGCCTGGATTCTGAGGAAACAGTTTGAAAATGGCTGTTTTATGCCAACAGGGACACTTTTTCACAAAGAAATGAAAGTAAGAGGTGTTTATTATTATTTACTGTTAAAAAATAAATTACTCGTTAAATGATGCTCATCAGAGTATGCATGTGTATGAATAATTATGTATATTTGTGAAAATTTGAACTTAAAACCTCAATTGGTTAACAGATTTGGATAAATGGAATTCTGTTAGAATCAAATAAGTCCAACAATAGGATTATGGTGCTATAAAAATTTAATCTGAAAAACATTAATTTGGAAATTTCAACGTAGGATATAATAATTTAAATATTATTACTGTTGAATCCAAAATTAACTCGCTGTTAAAATTCTTATTTTTCCATTCGAAGATCAATGAACCATTTTCCAACAAAGTTTCAGTCTTCCATGTACAAAAGGGGCCCTGATTATTGCGTAACGACGGTCAAGTGAATCTTCTGAATAACAATTGGTAACAGTCAGTTTCATAAATGAAGAGACACGCTACGTTGATTGTTGACAATAATCAATAAAATGTGCAATTTCCCCTATTATACAATTCATAAATCCATAATGATGGCCCTGAAACAATTTTAAAATGGGTGTTTTTGCTTAGACTTAATTCGACAAAGAAAATTCTTTTTCTATTATCATAGTGCATGTCCGAAATGAAATCTCTTTTTTGGGACTACTACAAAAAATATTTTACTATCTGTCTTTAAACTGAAAGTAAAATTACATAAAAGAAAATTAATTCCAGATAATGCATTAATTTCATTTCAACGCTGTATATAGTAATCTGACCATTAATTGAACGTTTAAGCAAGATTTAATTTAAACAAATTCACAGTACTGTTAAAAATTATAGCTTTTGTAATATGACAGTATATAAACCTATTTGCTGCTATATTTAAACTTTAATTACAAAAATGGGCAGGAACTTACATGGTCTTGCTTTATTTGGGAGTTAACATAAAAAACAGTATAATAACCAAGTAAATGAACCGTTCCTTCAAGTGAATAAACCAGTCAATAAACAAATGTAATTCTAATTTAAATAAAAACTTTTAATAAATTTAAGTTAGGTTAAGTTTCTTATACCTTATTTTTACTTATACATTATATTTACAAATTGTTCTTTCACTGAGGCGTGTTCGTTCACTTGCTCATCTATTCTACCCTACACTATCTTTCCATAAATGACCGGACACTTTCGATTTCAGATCTTCATTAAAATAACTCAAAAAGTACTAGACGAATCATCTTAATCTTCAGGCGTGTAAAGAACATGTTATATCTCATACATATCAGTGAAGGTTTTGCTGCAGGTGAAAAGAAGACAAGCAAAAAATTAAATAAAATGAAAATGTTTCGCATTACCCTGTAAAAAGTGATGCTTAAAATACAATCTGCCAGTATAATGTTATTATAAGGCTTCTTTTTAGTTCCCCATTGTACTATAGGTATGGAGAACTTAGGTAATTGTGAAAATTTTTGACCTCAGTTTTTTTTACTTTTTTACACGTTATCAGGTGCGAAGAATCCGAAAATATCAAAATTTGTATGGTGTCCGTCTGTAGGGTGTCCGTCTGTAAGGTTCGTTAGTACGTTAGTATGTTAGTCTGTATACACGATATCTCACGAATAAATGATCGCAGAGTCAGACATGTTTTAAAATATTATTTATGACACTGGCAAGAACCCTATTCATTTGTAACATTCTAATTAAAAAACTTCAAAAGTTATTCGAAATTTACGATTTTCTAAACATGAGCGAATAGGGCAAAATTTCACTTAAGCGTGCATGAAAAGAAATATTTTTATCGTAAAGGTGTAAGAACAGCTTCTAACTATCAGTTTTGATGCCAGGATGAACATCATTAACTATAAACATGCTACTTTGAAAATGTCACAAATTATTCGAAATTTACGAATTTCTTTACATGGCAGAATACGGCAAAATTCAGCATAAATGTCCCTTTCGATGGATATTTTCCTCGCAAAGTAGTCAGACTAGTTTTAGAATATTATATAACATACTGGTATAAACAACCTTGACTATGAATTTTCCAATTTAAAAATTTCGTAACTTACGAAATTTTTAATTTAAAAAGTTCATAGTCAGGGATGTTCATGCCAGTATCCAAATGATATTTTAAAAGTGTTCTGACAGCTTTAAGATGAAAATATCCCTCAAAATGGACGTTTATACGAAATTTTACCCTGTTCTGTCATATTAAGTAAATCGTAAATTTCCAATGACTTACGAAATTTTTAAAATGTAAAATTCATAGTCAAGGATTTTTATACCACTATCTTATATAAATAATATTTTTAAAATAGTCTAACAACTTTACGATGAAAATATTCCTCAAAAGGCACATTTATGCGAAATTTCGCCGCATTCTGCCATGTTAATAAATTCGTAAATTTCGAATAATTTGCGAAATTTTCAAAGTAGCATGTTTATAGTTAATTATGTTCATTCCGGCATCAAATCTGATATTTAAAAGTTGTTCTTACATCTTTACGATATATTTCTTTTCATGCACGTTTAAGTGAAATTTTGCCTTCTTCTCCAATGTTAAGAAAATCGTAAATTTCGAATAACTTCTAAAGTTTTTTAATTAGAATATTGTAAACGAACAGCGTTCTTGCCAGTGTTATAAGTAATTTTGTAAAACTGGTCCGATCTCTCTGCGATTATTTGTTCGTGAGATATCATGTACACAGCCTAACATACTAACGGACTAACAAATTAACAGACACCCTACAGACGGACACCATACCCATTTTGATATTTTCGGATTCCTCACACCTGGAAACGCGCAAAAAAGTAAAAAAAAAACAAGGTCGAAAATTTTTACGATTACTTAAGTTCCACATACCTATAGTATGATGGGGAACTAAAAGAAATGGAAAAAAAAATGTCCCTTTTAGCTGTAACACTCAAGGTATTAAACCCAGCGCAAAGCTATTTTCAGGAGACTCCACATATAACTTTGGACACAGCATACTGCAATCCGAATGCAAAAATATTAAAATATCTGATGAAATATGAGTATTTTTACTAAATAATTTTTAACTGAGCATGCGCAAACTTTAGCGAAACTTCATTTGTATAATTTATTAGCCAAATGTATGAACTACTTATATGAAAACCCCAAACAAAAATGGGGTAAATTTAAAGGTTGTACGCAATAGAATGAACTGAATTTCAGTTTTTCTCAAAAATCAGGAAAATGATAAGGGTTTTTTTTATCAATACTTATTTACAATCAACGAACACTGTATTACGATTGATTGAATCAAAAATGTGAGTAAATCACCTTATAGTTTAGCTTTTGCTTGAAAGGAACTAAACAGCAGTTCATTCTATCGCGTACATTTTTTTTTTTTTTCAATTTACACAATACTTGTTTAGGGTTTTCATATATGTAGCTCAATATATTTAAGCTATTAAATTATACAAGAGAAATTTGCTAAAGCTTTGTACATGCGCAGTTAAAAATTATTTAGTAAAAATGCTCATGTTTCATTAGGCATTTAATATTTCTGGATTCTGATTGCAGTATGACACGTTTAATGTAGTGTGTCAAGTTTCCTGAAAATACCTTTGCATTGGGTTTAAATACCTTCCGCGTTATAGCTTAAAAAGTAACATTTTTTTCTTGCAATTTTTTTTACAGAAATCATTATACTCCATGAATATATGTGATAGCCTGACAAAAATTCATACAGATAATAAAAAGAAGCCTTATAATCACATGCTACAGCCAAATCACATTTCAAGCATAATATTTTACTGCGAGATCTCAAACATTTTCATTTTTAGTGCTAGAGGCCTATTTCAGTCGTTACAGTTGTCAAATTTTTATAATACACACTTAATAGTGCTAAGGGCCTATTTCAGTCGGTTTTTTGAATGGGGATTTATTGAATGAAGTCCCCCCAAGGCCCAACTTTGACATGAGTCCCCCCCAGGCCCAACTTTGACATGAGTCCCCTCCCAAGGTGCCCCTATTTCAGTCAGTACAGCGTTGTCGAATTTTTATAATACACTCTTAATAGTGCTAAGGGCCTATTTCAGTCGGTTTATTGAATGGGGATTTATTGAATGAAGTCTCCCCAAGGCACAACTTTGACATGAGTCCCCCCCAGGCCAACTTTGACATGAGTCCCCCCCAAGGTGCCCCTATTTCAGTCGGTACAGCGTTGTCGAATTTTTATAATACACTCTTAATAGTGCTAAGGGCATATTTCAGTCGGTTTATTGAATGGGGATTTATTGAATGAAGTCCCCCCAAGGCCCAACTTTGACATGAGTCCCCCCCAAGGTACAACTTTGACATGAGTCCCCCCAAGGCCCAACTTTGACATGAGTCCCTCCCCAGGCTCAACTTTGACATGAGTCCCCCCCAAGGTACAACTTTGACATGAGTCCCCCCCAAGGCACACCTTTGACATGAGTCCCCCCCAAGGCACACCTTTGACATGAGTCCCCCCCAAGGCACACCTCCCGCTCATTGGGAAAAAGAGAAAAAACGTTGTTTTGCGGCTATAAGACAGTTTGGACTTCCAACGTTATTTGTTACAATATCTGCAGCTGAAACACATTGGTTTGATTTAATGAAAACTTTATCATGGAATTTAGATCGTCACGAATTAACTAAAGAAGAATTTGTCGATATTAACAAGTTTAGCAGTAGGCCTCTGGCACTAAATTAAAATATGTCAATGTCAGATTTTCATGTTTTTTTTTTTAATTTAATTTTTTACTGGTTCTCTTTTTATTTTCGGTTCAAAACCTATACTGAAATATATGAGGTGTAACATGTTCTTTGAAGTCCTGAAGTTTCAATATAATTCATATAGTACTTTTTGAAATATTTGAAAATATGTCTGAAATAAAAAGTGTCCAGTTATTTATGGAAAAGTAGCTTATCTTAGACGCAGTAATCTCTCTATATATAAATGGCTAAGAGAGATTTTTCCTGTAAGTCCGTGGCTGGACACAAGTTGATTGACTAAGAGAGATTTTCTTCTGTTTGTTTGGGTGTTGTTGCCACCAGCTTTTCATACTTTAGTTAATTTAAAAAAATCTAATTGTCCGATCGATAAGTTAATTAAACCGACGGATTGAGAAAAAAATGTCCCTTTCACTTGGTACCTTATTTGTAACGAAATTTGATTAGAATTTTTAAAATTAATTAAAATGTGAAAATGATAACCTGGTAAAAGCTTTAAATGTGAACATTTAAAATTTTAATTGCTGCTAAAAAGAATATATACAAAGGGCATTCCATAAAAACTGAGAGTTATTTTTTTTATATAGTGGCAACACAGCGAAACTAAAAAATAGAAGTGCAGGCGATTTTTTCAAACTGTTAACTGTACGTTTATACAAAATTCTAAACGAAGCAGACGATTTTATTTTCCTATTTCCGTGCTTGTTTAAAGAACTGTTTTATTTGCCCTACAGAAATGGAGATGAGTGATTCAGAGTTAAAAAACGAAATGTGTTGTGCCATAAAAGTTTGCTACCGTTTGGGCAAAACAGATCCAGAAATAGTTAAGTTAATGAAAGAAGCTTACAAAGACAAATGTTTTGGTGAGTCTACGATTTTTAGATGGCATGGGGATTTCAAGAAAGGTCGTTTGTCTGCAGAACTGGCTCCTAGGCCTGGGCGACCAAAAAGTGTTGTGAATGATCGAAATGTTAACACTGTGTGGGTAATCTTTCAAGAAAATCGGCGAATGACATGTGAGGAGATAGCAGCATCAACAAACATTTTGAAAACGTCGATATTTCGCATTCTACGCAACAATTTACAGCTTCGCTATGTTTGTTCCAGATGGGTCCCTCACCACCTTACTAAAGAACAAATGAAAACAAGAATTCACCAATGTTGTGAATGGAAACAGATGCTTCAAAATGATCCAAATCTCCTAAAGACTGTAATAACAGGTGGTGAAACTTGGGTGCATCATTATTATCCCTTACCAAGTCCGCAACAAGTGTATGTAAACATAATGATTTTCCACCTCCGAAAAAAATCCGACAAACCAAATCTGCTGGAAAGGCCATAATGGTTATTTTCTTTGATCATAAAGGAGTAATCTATCAGTATGCTGTGCTACCGAAAACTACTGTGAATGGTGAATGTTATGTTTCAGTTTTGAAAATTTTGCAACACATATCGAGAAAGAGTCATGAACTGGTAGGGAATTGGACATTACAGCACGATAATGCTCGCCCGCATGTTGCTACTTCTGTTCAGCAAAATCTTAGTAAATGCAATATTAAAATCATGCCACATCCCCCTTACAGTCCAGATCTCGCACCATGCGATTTCTAGCTGTTTCCGACGTTGAAGGAGAAGCTCCGTGGCAGAAAATTTAATACAGATTCTGAAGTTATTTCAGCAGTGGAGGGTTCTTTGAAGCAGCTTCCAGAAAAGGGCTTCTCTACTTGCTTTGAAAAGTGGGTCAAACGATGGGACCGTTGCATATCATCTGACGGAAGGTATTTTCAAAAAGAATGATGTATTTTTTGCTGTAAATATATTTCTTGATTTTTTATGATTTTACTCTCAGTTTATATGGAATGCCCTTTGTATATATATATATATATATATATATATATATATATATATATATATATATATATATATAAATATATTACTTTTTTTTTTTTCAAACTTAAAATGAAATATGCTTTCACGCGAAAAATAAAAAATTATACAATATTTTACTCATGCACATGAAAAAATGAAAATTGAAAATGGAGTAAAAAACAGTTTAGATAAAGTTGCACGAGAGTTCCAAAAATTAATGGAAATATAAATGAACGTTAAATAAATAAAATAGTCGTCTGCTCAATCACATGATATTGAAAAACAAAGAATCCGCGATTGTAATGAAATGCTCGCCCTCTGGTGGGCTAAGGTGAAATTACAATAACCATGCTTTAATTCGGCTTTCATAAGCCGCCATTGCTTGCCGATGTTTAGTTTCACATATATTTATTGAATAAAAATTAATAAATCCGGTAAAAAAGATAACACATACTGTTGTGTGCTACAGTGTAACTCCAAAGGATCAAGAAATCCAGAATTAAGCTTCCATTTATTTCCAAATGACAAATTTAAAATTTCAGTTGCTTCGGCTAATGGAAGTAAAGAATTAATCAGATGATTTGAAACTAATATTTGTTCAACTTCAGTTAAAAATCTACTTCCGATCGAACTTTGAATAAACTTAAATATTTTTTTTCCAAAAGCAATCAATTTTCCATGATGTAATGGCGGAGAAATTATAGAACGAATATTGAGTAAAATAACAAAAAGAACAATAATAAATACACGTGGCTATTATATTTACTAACAACAAAAGCTGAAAAAGCGCCATCTATCGATCATTACAAACGCGGATCGAATTCAGTAAATATGGAAAGGAAAGGAAAACGAAAAGAACAAAAAGAAACAAAACAAAACAAAAATAATAATAACATAAACCAACGGGAAACCAAAGCGGGCTTTAAAGCAATTTCACGATTTCTTTAAATTTTATTTTTCTTTGTAAAGCGACATAGAAAAGAGTTTCCTTTAAATATTCCTTTAAATTTCCAGCGAACCGAGAAAAGCCTTCGTTGATTCACTACCTTCATTGATTTCATGAATTAAAAAGTGGTTTCGTTAACAAACTTTGATGTATTGGCACGAAGGCAGGCAGCATTAGGCCGAGTTTTGTACATATCGAGTTTGATTTTCAAATTTTTCCCGCATTCGGAATTTGGTTCGTTCCCGAACCGGGGCTTTGATAGTTCATAATAATGTATGAGCTCAGTAAATTGTTAATTTGAAGAGAAAAGAATTTAATTTAGCATTTTTGTAACTAAAAATACCTGTGGTGCATTTAACTCTTAATGAATTACTTTCTTACAGGGAGGCCTCTCAAGCAACGATCAGTCCTTATCTCCGATTACAGCATATGTTATTATTTCATTGTTGGAATCAGGCATGGAGAAACCCGATACCCTAGTAATAAAAAATGCTCTAAAATGCTTGGAATCAGAAAGCCAACCCAACATCTACGTTTTGTCTCTCTTTGCCTATGCGAGCGCTCTGGCAAAAGAAAATGCTGCATTTTCGAAATATGTGGATGAATTGGACAAAAGAGCTATTAATAAAGGTAAATAATTTTTGTGCTTTTTAGTTCCCATCATACTATAGGTATGGTGAGGAGTTTAATTAATCCTGAAAATTTTCGACTTCGTATTTTGACTTTTTTACACGTTTTCAGGTGTCAGGAATCCGAAAATAACAAATTGGGTATGGTGTTCGTCTGTAGGGTGTCTGTTATTTTGTTAGTCCGTTAGTGTGTTAGTTTGCTAGTCTGTGTACACGATATCTCACGAATAAGTGATCGCAAAGAGTCGAACCAGCTTTAAAATATTATTTATGACGCTAGCATGAACCCTTTTCATTTGGAACATTCTAATTAAAAAACTCCAGAGTTTATTCGAAATTTACGATTTTCTTAACAGGGGAGAATAGGGCGAAATTTCACTTAAACGCGCATGAAAAGAAATATTTTTATCGTAAATATGTAAGAACAGCATTTAAATATCGGTTTTTATGCCGGGATGAGCATAATTCACTATAAACATGCTACTTTGAAAAATTCGGAAATAATTCGAAATTTACGAATTTCTGACATGACAGAATACGGCAAAATTTCGCATAAACGTCTGTTTTGAGGGATATTTTCATCGTAAAGATGTCAGACAACTTTTAAAATATTACATAAGATACTGGCATAAACATCCTTGGCTATGAATTTTTCAATTTAAGATTTTCGTAAGTCATTGGATATTTACAATTTACTTAATATGGTAGAATACGGCAAACTTTCGCATAAACGTTCATTTTGAGAGATATTTTCATCGTAAAGATGTCAGAACACTTTTAAAATATCATTTATGATACTGGTATGAACATCCCTATGAATTTTTTAATTTAAAAATTTCGAAAGTTATTTGGAATTTACGATTTACTTAACATGGCAGAATAGGGCAAAATTGAGCATAAACGTCCATTTTGAGGATGATAAATATATCAGACAACTTCAAAATAACATTTATAATACTTGAGTCCACCTGTGCCAACTAGCTAAAAAATGCACTCTTGCCAGAACTTTGTAATTTTTACTATACTCAAAAAATTACCTCTTAATACGAAGGACGTTCTGAAAATATGTTTCATTCTTTCTTTTTTCACATA
Organism: Salticus scenicus; assembly: GCA_963930645.1. Lineage (NCBI taxonomy): Eukaryota > Metazoa > Arthropoda > Arachnida > Araneae > Salticidae > Salticus > Salticus scenicus. The sequence goes on from OZ005648.1 coordinate 384,566,384, forward strand.
GAAACTTTATTGCCAAAAAGAAATTCATCGTGACACCATGAACTATATACTTTGCACCAGGGTTTAAACTGCCGTTCGCTTTTTTCGCATTTTGCGAAAGGATATCGTATTTTGCGAAAATAAGCCAGAGAGAATTTCGCTAAAAAGCGAAAACAAGATGATTTCACAAAATTTCTCAACATAAAAATCTCTAATTTAATTAAAATAATCCCTGGCAAAAAATTAAGAAACTACTAAAAAATATCGGAAATTGTTTCATTTATTTAGTATATTTTGATTTAATTTCGATTTTCAATGGGCTAAGTTTTAATGGGGCCGCGCGAGAACAAACAGCTATCGTCTGCTTAAATGAACGAGCAATCTCGCGTGGCCCCGGTTTCTTTTTGGAAGTCAGCTTTGAAGACAGTGCGAATTTCGCCGATTAGCGGCAAAATATTTATATTTTTCGCGGATCGTTGTTGATAAAATTCTTTATTTAAAAAAATATTGAGTATTTCGGCAATCAAACATAAGTAGAAGCCATTTTTTGTTTTCGATTTGTGACAAAGGTAATCGCATATTTTAGAAATCAATCTTAAAATGTCGATTATCGGCAAATTAATCACGATTTTTCTGGAATTGACATTGATAAAAATCCTTCATTTCAGAAAATATTGCGTATTTCGGCATTTAGAGAAGAAAAAAGCAGGAATTTTGAGTAATTAACCATGATTAATTTTTTTTCTTCCCAAAAAACAATGAAATGTTCCAGATTTCGGTAACAGATCACGAAAATGATGCGTATTTCGGAAATTTTATATCAAAAAAGAAATGTCCTTCATTTCAGCAAATATTGCGCATTTTGGCATTTAGAGAAGAAAAAGCAGGAATTTTGAATAATTAGCCATGATTAATATTTTTTTCTTCCCCAAAAAACAATGAAACGTTCCAGATTTCGGCAGCAGATCACGAAAATTATGCGTATTTCGGAAATTTTATATCAAAAAAGAAGTGTTGATTTACATTTATAGCTTTGAAAATAGAACGAATTTGGAATAAATAATGAATTTGGGGAATTGGCGGCAGAAAATATAAATAATACAGTAATTAGATGCTATTAATCTGCATTTTTCTTTCTTTCTTTTTTTTCTTTTTTTTTACAGCAGTAAAATAAACCCATATTTCGGCAAATAATCGTGAAATAATCACATATTTGGAATTAATGAAGAAAACATTTAAACAAGCAGCAGATTAGGAAAAACTATTGAATGAATTTCTCAAATGCCTTATTGAAGGAATTAAGGGAATGGTTTGGAGATATCAAATAAACTATTCTATTTAATATGCTACTTTCAAAAATATTTGTGAAAATAATAGCAATATAGATATAGACTGGAATAGATGAAATAAAGAAAATTTCAAAAATAGTCCTGTATACAAAAATACATTTATTGAAAACCAAATGTTGTCTGAATGGAACGTATTCAAAAAAGTAATTAGAATCAGATGTATAGACAACACTTTTTACAATTTACAATTTCTAAATGAAAATGAAATGCATGATGAATATCCTTTGTTATGCTCTATAGTGGAATATGATTCGAGCTTACCTGTACACATAGCAGACTGTGAAAGAGCTTTTCCTCAAACGAATTTAATAAAAACAGTTATAAGAAATCGTTTTAACAACAGAAATTGTAAGTCGATTACTTATGATAAATGTAGAAAGACTTCCAAGCAAAGAATTCAATTTCCAAAAGCTTTCAAAAATTGGTGTTCTTCAAAGCCAAGAAGGATTGTACCATAAGCCTATTTAGTTTTAACATTTGTAATGCAGCTAACTGGATTTAAACCACAATATTTATTTAGAGGTGAAGTCATGTATTTTAGTTAAAATTATTTTGAAAAAATTCAATAATAACATTTTTTTACTTTCCGAACACTATAGTGAGGAAAGTATTGTAATCATGTCAAAAATCCGAATTCGAGATTTTGATGTTTCTATACGTTTTGAGGTCCCCTGAGTCCGTTTTCACTATTTTTACGATGATTTATGTATGTGTGTGTATGTGTTTGTGTGTGTGTGTATGTGTGTATGTCTGTGGGTGAACACGCTAGCGTCTAAACGCTTCGTTCGATTAACCTGAAAGTTGGTACGCATATTGTAAGTCACCATAGTACGAACCCTATAGATTTTGGTGAATCTAGCACTTATAGTTTTTTTACAGGGACACAAAGAAAAATTCTTTATCATTATGGCCTATGGGAGCAAAATCTTAAAAGTGCGATAGCATCTAAACGCCTTATTCAATTGAGCAAAAATTTTATACACATATTATAGATCACAAATACTCAATCTGTATAGATTTTGGAGAATCTAGCATTTATAGTTTTTTTACAGGGACACAAAGAAAAATTCTTTATCATTATGCCTATGGGGCCAAATTTTTAAAAATGTGATAGTGTCTAAACGCCTTATTAATCCGAGCAAAAAAATTGTACACATGTTATAGATCACAGTTGAACTAAGTGTATAGATTTTGATGAATCTAGCACTTACAGTTTTTTTACAGGGACACAAAGAAAAATTCTTTATCATTATGGCCTATGGGACTAAATTTTTAAAATTACGATAGCATCTAAACGCCTTATTGAATTGAGCTGAAAATTTATATGAGTATTATAAATCACTGTTGCACTAACTATAAGCATTTTGGTGAATGTAGCATTTATAAGTTTTTACAGGGACACAACGAAAATTTCTTTGTCATTATGATCTATGGGCTCAAAGTTCAGTAGCGTTAAATAAAACAACGTGTAATAGATGGAGAAAAATACTCAAACACTCTATTATGGTTTTCTCTCTTTTGTTTGTTTAACAACTACTCTTTCTTTACTTTATCTACAAAACTGTTAATTACTCAATGTTCGGAAAGTCGAGTGGAGTCACTCCAGATTTTTTCCTCTATGCAGAACAATCATATCCCTCATCAGAGGAAAATAGTGTCTGTGAAATTTATGTATGTTAAAATAAAAGTAGCAAATTATACCTTTAGATTCAAGTTCTTTTTTCCCCTTAAAGTATTTAAGTATTTTTAAAAACCCTCCCCCCCCCCTCTTCTTTCCCGAAAAGAAAAAGCTAAAGTACTTTTGAAAAAGCTAAAATACTAATTGGTCATTTTAGCTAAAATGCTAAAGAAATTTTTTCGCCAGGTCATACCCTGCTTTGCACTATTTTTCAATATTCCGACAACAACCGACATTCTGACATTTGTCGTAGGGTGCAATCAGTTTGAAGAAACTACTTTGGTAAAACTCAGTGCCCTGTGATGAAAGGAATTTTTGCATAGCCTCCTCCACTTCAGCATTGTTTTGGAAGTGTCGGTAAGAGACGCCTGTCCTCTAACACCATATCCTTTACTCTGGTAATATTGTTTTCATTTGTAGATGTGGAGCGACGAACACTTCGATCATCATCTTCCACACTCTCCTTCCTTCACTAAACATGAGTCGCGACTATCAATTTCCCGAGACATCACCCCTTCACCGCACACTGTCTGGACGTTCATGGATGATGGCTACACTAAGTCCACTTGCCCATTTATACCAGATGAAGCATGCATTTCTATTGCAAATCACGTTGTTAGTACACATCTGTATGTCATCATTATTTGTACACAAATAACCTCGAGTACACCGGTCGGCTGCTACTCTCTGTTCTCAGGCACTCTGCGCACGCGTCATTCCTTCACCGCTGACGCTTTTCCCTCGCTGAACCAGAAACGCGTGATATTTCTTATGGCGACTGTTTCTTTTTTTTTTTTATGTTGATTTCTTAAGAAATCGATTTATACTATGATCTAACTATACATATGACTATGATCATGATAATGATTATTATATTATTATGATATAACTATACATATATAAAGAAAATATTGTTCTCACGGTAAGTCCCGAAATAGTACTTCAAATCGAACCATATATGGACAGAGAACTTATCTTATAAATATCTTGGATGAGTTCGTTAACCAAGTTGCACCTACTTTTTGTTTTCAAGTGGCGGCCACTTGAAAATTTCAAATCTACATTGTAAAAAGCGTATTTAAAGTCGGGTTTTCTTGAATTTTGATGTAAATATAGACCATATAAGGGTCTCAATCAAGTTTATTAATGAACTTCATCTGCCATTTTTAATAAAGTGATGGATATCTCAAAATAAGCGGCGCCATTTGAAATCAGGCTACCGCGTGAAAATTTAAAATCACTATAACTTCCGAAGTAATACTCCAAATCAAACCACATTTGGTCAGTGAACTTATCCTATAAATATCTTGGATGAGTTTGTTAAACAAGTTGTTCCGTCATTTTGTTTTCAAGTTTAGACCACTTGAAAATTTCAAATTCACATTGTAAAAAGCGTATTCCGAACTTGAATTTTGGTTTATATATAGACCATATAAGGGTTTCAACCAAGTTTATTGATGAACTTTATCCACCATATTTAACAAAGTGGCGGATATCTTAAACCATGCGGGGACATTTGAAATCCGGCTGCCACTTGAAAATTTAAAATCACGATAACGTCCGAAATAATACTCCAAATCGAACCAAATTTTGACAGTGAACTTAACTTATAAATATTATGGATGAGTTTGTGCTAACCAAATTGCTCCGCCATTTTGTTTTCAAGTGGAGGCCACTTGAAAACTTCAAATGGACGCTGTAAATAACGTATTTAAGACCCGATTTGCTTGTATTTTGATGTATACATACACTATATAAGAGTGACAATTATGTTTATTAATTAACTTTATCAACCATTTTTAACAAAGTGCGGATGTTTTAAACTAAGCGAGACAACTTGAAAATAGTCTACCACTGGAAAATGTATAAACATGATAACTTTTTAAATTCTGATTCAATTCGAACCAAAAGTGATTAGAACCAAATCTTATCCTATAAATATTTTGTATGAGTTCTCTGGGCAACTTGTTTCTACAATTTGTTTCCAAGTTGCGGCCAGTTGAAAATGTGCCATCACGATAACTTTTAAAATACTAAACTGATTCAAACAAAAGTTGGATAGTGAACTTATGGTTCAAATATCTTGGATGAATTCGCTTGGTAACTTCACTGTTAAAAAAAATCCCGTAAAATTACGGAGAAAGATCGGCAGCAAAGATTCCAGACAAAGCCCGTAAAAAAAATGTTTTTTTTTTACGGGTATATAACATAATTTAAGGTTTATTATATACTTAATTTACGGTCCAAACTTTTTTTTTTACGGGCTTTGTCTGGAATCTCTGCTGCCGGGCTTTCCTCGTAAACTTACATGATTTTTTTTTACAGTGTTGATCCATAATTTTATTTCCAAGTGGCTTCCACTTGAATTTATTCTATCCACTTTTATTTCCAAGTGCCGGCCACTTGAAATTTTTAAATTCACATAAAAAGGTGTTTATGAACCGATTTGCTTAAAACTCCATATGTACATAGCCTACATCAATATTTCTACCAAGTCCACTAATAATTTGTAGCCGACACTTTGGAACAAAATGGAGCCTAATTGATAAGAAAAAAGAAATCAAGCTACCCTTCCGAATGAACCGCAAGGACTTTTTTTTTTTTCAGTTGGTGTACCATTTCTCTTAAAAAAAAAAATGACAAACTTGCTTTCGGAACGTCCCTCGTATTTTTAAAAAATACAAACAGCAAATAAGCCCTGTTATTCAGAATACACAGATAAATTTCTATAAATATTAGAAACCTATTGGATTCCCAAACTCATTATTAATTCTGTTTACGCTATTACTCATAATAATAATTTAAAAAAAAAAGAGCATCTGAATATTTTACTAATTTTAAAACTTTTACAAGGTTATATTTAATTATCATGAACATTTCTATTACAACAGTACTTTTCTGAATATTTCATAGCTAACTAAAACAAATATTTAAAAATAATTGAAATTAGCCTTTAAGACGAAGTAGAGTAACCTCGGTATATAATTCAACGTAGAAGCTGAAGCTGAAGCTTTTTTTTTCTGAATGGCAAGGCAATATACAAAAGGAACAACAGAAAAAAAAGAAAGAAAGAGAGAAAAGTAATGCAACAAACTTCGTCAAAGACTAATGAAATCATTTCCTTGCTTAATAGTTCTAGCTTTCCAGTATCTCGCCGTCTCAAAATCGCCATGAAGTCCCATGTGATGATGGAGATGGGCTCGGTTCATTGGTTCTGCCAAACCACGAAGAAGAGGGCAGTTTGTTCGAAAATGCCAATGCTATGTAAATGTTCATCCAGTCAGTTATGACCTGTTAAAAGGCGGAATTGGGCAACAGCTTCCTAACGTGGACCATTTGGAAGTGTGAGGAGATCCTCAACTTTCCATCGCTTTGTCTGTATTCAATCAAGCAACTGTAACTTATAATTTCGAACCATAGTACGTTTGATATACAGTTTATAGAATAAATTGGCTGAACATCTACTCTGAACATCTTGATTGGAGCAATCTCGAGCCCAATGTCCTAGCATCCGCTGAAGCACTTCATACTTCTTCACTAAAGTTTGCCTTCGCAAATCTTTTCGACACTGAAGGTTTGATCTGATAAGGGAAGGCCATTTTAGACAATAGCTTAGATTGCGCCCTGAGAATCAGAAACGAAATCCCTTTAACAAATTTGTCTTGAAGGACCAATAACAGCTAATAAAGAACAATTCGGATAGCTTCCTCATCTCCGTCGGAAGCTGTTCTATATTTTCCTGTAAAAGCATATATTGATTGATTGATTTATTGCACCAACTGGCCACTGTCAAATAGCGTGGTTTATCTTATACTATTAAGTGAGCAATATTTGTATGCATATTTCACTGATCTCGAAAACGGTAGCTCGGACAGTCACGAGATTTAACAAAAAGGTGCATCCCGAAGGGTCATTGTGCACATCGAAGTCAGATTTTCGAATTTTTGATTAGTTCTTTCTTAATTAATAAAAATGTGAAAATCATAACCTTCTAATTTCTGATAAAAAAAGCCATTTAAATTTTAACATTTTATCCATAATTTAATTGTTGCCAATTTTTTTTTCGACAAAATAATAATAATAAAAAAAAAAAAAAAAAAAAAAAAACGTACATTTACTTAAAATGAGGAAAATAAATCAGAAAGATTAGAAAATAAATTAGAAATGTCACTCGCATCGTTACAAATAAGACACCAAATGAAAGGGAAAATTTTTGTAAATCCGATGCATTAAACAGCTTATCAATCGGATGATTAGTTTTTTCTTAATTAATTAAAATGTGAAAATAAAAATCTTCTAATTTCTGATAAATAAGACATTTAAATTTTAAAATTTTAGCCATAATTTAATTGTTGCCATTTTTTTTCGACAAAATAATAATAATTAGAAAAAAAAAAAAAAAAAAAAAAAAAAAAAAAAAAACGTACACTTATTTAAAATGAGGAAAATAAATCAGAAAGATTAGAAAATAAATTAGAAATATTAGTCGCATCGTTACAAATAAGATAGCAAATGAAAGGGAAATTTTTTTTTAATCCGACGCATTAAACAGCTTATCAATCGGACAATTAGATTTTTTAAAATTAACTAAAGTATGAATTTTAGGTGGCAACAGCAGAAGATTGTATGGAAACCGTTAGGAGAAAAAAAATGAAAAATCTGCTTCACATTAAGTCACATGATTTTTAAAAGGGATTAAAAATTGCAGTTTTCAAATTCTTTTAAATTTTCTCTCACGAACACAAAAATATAATATACAGCCTGTACCCCACAAGACCAAATTGCATTTAAAATTTCATCAATTATTTTGGTTAATAAACAAAAGTTATTATTATTATTATTATTATTTTCAAATTAAGTTTTATTCTATTTTCGAAAAGATTTATGTGATCATAGATATAATAATATATATAGATCTATCATCCCCATATTATCGAGCAAAGATTTTTGATGCCGAAAAAAAAGCTTTGGAATCAGCCATTAAGTGGTATTGAAGGAAAAAAAAACAAAAAGAAGAAGAATGAATTTGAAACTATATCTGGGGCTTTTCATTCACCTTTAGTAAATAAATTATTCATGAATTTTATTTGCTAAAACATTCGTGCATATTCCCGTGTGTATTCACTCGGGGAAAGACTGCCATATTTTGGTAAAATCGCCGTCTTTTCCCGAGTGAAAAGGAATCACTTTTTTGTCCCCAATGATCAATCTATATATTATTACTATATCTATGTATGTGATACGATAGATTAATAATTTGGGTTTAAAAAAAATTTTAAAATAGATTATTTAAACTCTATGAACCATATTTTTATTTTATCAGCTTCATTAACAGATCCTGCTGGGCGATTTTTTAAATTTTGGTGTTGAAGTACACCGAATGTTTTTCGACAAGAAGTTTAATATAGCAACAGCCATTTTAATCTATATAGCGCATCAAATATATAAAAACATAAATGATTTATTTTTACACAAAATTTACAGAACAAATGCAGTTTTAAAGATAGGAAATTTATTTCAACAAGCACTATTTTAAACCTAAAAAGCATTAAAAATATAATCAGAATATAAAGGATTCTTATGTATAAACAAAAAAGAGTCTGATAAAATTATTAGCAAAATAGTCTTCCCCTTTTCATACAAAAAAAAAAAAAAAAAAAAATCCATCGCTAATATGGCGACAAAAATTCAAAAGCCGCCAATGGAGCGACATAATAAGTTTTGTGTAACACGATAATGTTTACCTATTTATTTATTTTTTTATATAATAATCACTATGCTAATTTATCATACAAACAAATGAACCTCTGTGTGTTACTGCACTCTCACGCTGTCGAACAGAAATATTTGAAAAATTCAAATTAATATTTAAATAAATAAATAAAAATATGTTTAATGGGAAATATATATAACCATAAAAAGATTAGTTGTCTAAAATACGGCAGAAATAGCGCTCATAGCATATTGTTACAAGGGATTAAGTCTTATTGTTACAATGGATTAAGTCTAAAATGGTGACAAAAATTCAAAAGCCGCCAAAGAGAACTATATTAAGGCTGTACTATCAGGTTTACAACCCATGAATTATATATAAACACAAAAAATTAATTGTCTCATGCGACAGACGTAGCCGGTCACAGCATATTGTAATATTTGGCGTGAAATTGCTGTCATTTAATGGTTGATTGGATAAACAAAAAAAAAAAAAAAACATATGAAATAACGTAAAAGCAAATATTATGTTGTCTAAACCCAGTTACGTTTGAGTCCAGTCCGAGTTACATGTGAACAACACGTATAGTGTTGTTCACATGTAACTGGGATTCAAATATAAAAGGGAAACTCCAATTTTTTTCGATACTATCTATTTCGAAACTGTTATATAATAAGCACCTAAATGGAAGCTCATTGGTAAACTATTGTCGCAGGTAATAGGGACAAGCGCCCGAGTTGCAGTGGATGACCAAATCGCTGCTGAATGCAGCAGGGACCTGGAGCGAGCTTTTGAACAATTTCAGTAATTTATTTTATTTTATTTTTATAAAGCTATATAGAAACGAGTTTCCTTTACATTTAGTGGCCAGCGAAGCGGGCAAAGCCTGCTAGTATCAGTAATGTGGCCATTGGCGAACTATCTAAGGATCCCGAGGGATCTCCTATCCAGCTACTCCCTCAAGGAAACAGGCTGATGAGGCCTCAGGAAGGATCGAAGGCCCAGTTTATTGAACTTTAAATTTGTTAATTATTTTGAGATACAGATTTTATTAATTTTGCCATATTTGCTGGATTTCATATTGTAAGAAAGTTCATACAGTTCATAATGTCCGTAATTTCACTTAAGATGTTTTACAATGGTCTTATTAGTTGATTCTTTATTTTATCAGAGTCCAATTTCATGAATGAGGTTTGTCCATAAAGAATTTTGTAGTTCATTATATCATTTCTGTTTTACACGGTATTTTTACTATTTCTGTTAATGTACATTTTTAAATTACTTTCTTATTCCTTGAAGGTACAACCCAGATTCAAAATAATAGAATAACAGTATTTTCTGAACAAAACTTGGCAATGCGTCATGTAAAACGAACGTATGTAAAAAGTGACGTATGTTACGCAGGAATTGGCAAAACAATTTTCAACAACTATACAGATATTATTTTAATAATTTAACACATTTAAAAATCTTTAAATCTTAAAAATCTTTAGACTTAAAAATCTTTAAAAATCTTTTAAGTCTTTAACACATTTAAAAATTATGTTGACTTTTCATATGGGTCATAAAATTAGAATAATCAACTAATTCAATAGATAAATTTAAAAAGCAGAGGAAAATTTGCATATCTGTAAACCGATAGGTTGCGACAAGTATAAAGCTTGGCGTTCGGGAGATCTTAAGTTAGTGTTTCGCTTAAAATGAGTCGTCAACGTGATATTTCGGAAACAACGAAAACGTGTATTGTATCATTGTTTAAAGCAGGAAAAAAGCAACAGTTTATCTCGGATCAAGTGAAGGTTTCGCAGTCTACGGTTTCGAAGGTTTTAATGGAATATAGAAGAACCGGCCAACTAAAAAATAAACGGAGTAAATGTGGTAGAAATCTTGTAACGACTGCCAGAGATGAACGCAAATTAAAACAAATCGTCCAAAATAATCGCTTTAAAAGTGTTTCTTATTACAATAAGTGTTGGAAAGAATCTGGAGTTGCCGTGTCAAAGTCAACTACGCTTAGGCGATTGCATAAATTGGAGTTTCAATCGCGGGTCCCTAAAGTAAAGCCCAAGCTGAACGTAAAACAGAGACGTGCACGACTCCTGGTGCAAAGAGAAGCTCTTCTGGGGGCAACAAGACTGGGAAAGTGTTTTATTCAGTGATGAATCGTTACTTCAGATATTCGTTGACAAAGTAGGTGTTCGGGTTTGGCGTTTAAAAGGTGAAGCTTTTGAAAAATCTTGTATAAGGCGCTCCATGAAATTTGCGACATCCGTCATGGTATGGGGGTGCATGAGTGCTTCTGGAAAAGGACAATTATGTATTTTAAAACCACGTGTAAATTCCGCAGTGTATCAAGATATACTGGAGCACTACATGATACTCTCCTCTGAGGACTTATGCAAAGACGCGTTTATCTTTCAACAAGATTCCGCTTCGTGTCATACTTCGAAATCGACTCGTAAATGGCTAACAGAAAGAGGGATTTCGGTATTAAACTGGCCAAGTAACTCTCCGGATCTAAATCCGATCGAGAATTTGTGGCATCGTCTAAAGAAAAAGGTTCAGGACCTAGTTCCAACCAACAAAATTGAACTCGTTGCTATACTAAAGAGTGCACGGAACAGTATCAGTAACGATGAATGTAAACAGCTGGTGGAATCCATGCCTGAAAGGATCAGAGCTGTGATTCTAGCAAAAGGTGACGCGACTAAGTATTAATATTGTTTTGTTTGAAATTTTATCTACTTTATTTTATTTATTTATTATTTTTGTTTTAATATTCTAATATTTTGACTCTATATAAACCATCATCGCTGTAAGCTTTTTGATAATTCAGTTTAGTATTAACTTGAATTAAGTGTATATCAAATGCTATGTATACTTTAAAGCCTAAGAAAGGTTACACGTTCATTTAAATGTCTATTTTGTACTTATTTTTTGTTTGATTAAACTTAATTTTAAAAAGTGACAAGTATTCTATTTTTTTTTTTTTTTTTTTTTTTTTTTTGGGTTGTATAAGGAGTTCCTTAAACTCATTCGAGATATTTTGTTTATGCTAATATAGTAAATTCGAGACTATGAATTGAATAAATATGACAATTAAGGCCACGGGCAAAAGCATAGAAGGAGAATAGGCTCGAAAAAAATAAACCGAGCCTGAAGTCATTTAATCATCAAAAGAGGAAATTATTGCTATAAATATGAAGCCACGCCAAATCTGGGTACCTCAGAACAATAGTTTCTAAGGCATAACATCTTAGAGCATTTGGCAAGATTTCTCACATTTACAAAAACTTCCCGAAATTCTAATTTATTTTAGTCTATGAAGTCCAATGGATTTAATGAGCCTATGATTTCCTAAACATTGTCAGGTAACTGAAATTTCTTCCTGATACCCCGTACAAACTGAATAAAACAGTTTTGTTTCTTCAAATTCCAAGCCTTAATTGGATAATTACACATAAAGGATCACACCTTCTAACGAATTTCTCATAAAGAAGAGGAATTCCTTCAATAATTTGAATAGATTTATTATTCGTCAACAGAAGCGTAGCATCAATCGGTGTTGGTTTAACCAATACCCCCTGTATTAATGCCTCCGAGCTAAGCTTTATGTCACGGAAGATCGGCCTATTTCATCCAATCCCCACGATCCAGCATATATTATAGGAAGCGTTGATTGGATAATATCGGCCGATCTTCCATGACGTAAAACTCAGCTCGGAGGCATTATTACAGGAGGTGTTGGTTTAACAAGTCGGATTACGAGCCTCAGTGATTTATTTTGTAAAATTTCCAGTTTCATTAAAACATGGCCGCTTGCCGCTTTAAGAGCTCTCAGCAATAAGTAATCAAGGGTAGTACAAAAGTTCTATAAGTATTATATTTAAAATGGATCTGTCACTTCCCCACAGGAATCCCGCCAAACACTTTAAAAAAATTACCCTGTTCAGATAACGATTTGAGATTGATTAAATATGTGACTTCCAATTTTACTTGTTATCAAGAGCATGCCTGTCAACATCCTAATAATTATTCTGTAGAGTTGTTAGTCCCACTCTTTTTATCACACCAGTAAATTTGTAGAGTAATATTCTCCAAATGCAATTACGATTAAATAAGAAGAAAAATACTCCAAAAATGTTCTGGTGGGGAAAAGAAAAGACGGGGCTAATAATATTACGGCATATTAATTAGGATGTTTCAGGTATAATCAAGAGTCACTCCCAGGTAATTAAATCTTTTGGTAAGGACAAGCGCATCGACTCTGTACTTATGGTCGGAAATAAAGTCCTGATGGGGAAGGGGAAAAGGCTAAACAGCAGAATAACAATCTTTTCATATTTACAATCATATTATTTTCTAAACTCCACTTTGAAAGTAAGTCGTCAAAAGCTTGACTTAAGTTTATGCTCCATCGTAGATTTTGCATTTTGCTTTGGAACCTGAGTCCATGACAAGGTCATTAGCAAAAAGCAAACCGTGAGCATCATTAACAATTTTTATACCAGATATTTAGCCATTAACATACACATTAAGGGCCTTATTCACCAACTTCTTAACACTCGGATTAAACCTCGGATCAGTGGTAATCGCTCGATCCTACAAAAATCGGTATTCTCCAAGAAAAATCCGCGGCAGATCTGTAGAACAGAGGTTCACTGGAGTTTGTTTACATTTTGGCGATATTATCCGTGCGCAACGAACCAAGTAAATGAATTTATCTTATGGCAACCTTACAAAACGTTTCTTTACGTTCGAAATGAAAGAAATATTAATGCAGACGACTCTTTAACGTAATTAAATAAAATTATGGAAGAAATTTCATAAAATGGCGATGGTTAATTAACTTTTTAACTACAATATTTTAATAAATAAGCAAATACTTAACAAAATGCACGTTTTGTCATCGAAGTTTTAAGATCAAATTAATTTCAACAACACAGTAAATGTAATTAAATAAATGAAAATTCAGAATAAAAATATAACTTTAAAAGTAATTAAAAAAGCATGAAAACTTACAATATATGCAACATGAATTTTATTTATTTATTTATTTATTTATTTATTTATTTATTTATTTTTGAAATTTCTGTTGACCCCATAAACGTAAATTACATATCAAATATTTCACTTCGCGCTCAGTTAATTCGTAACATTCAAGGATTCTAAAACCGCATTCAAATGAATCGAAACACATCGGTATAAAAATTATGAGAATATACAAATAAAATAAAAAACATATTTTCAAGTTATCAAATGATACGCTTTCATTTCTCCAGACACATATCGTTTCGAATTTTTCATTAACACTTACATTTCAGCGGAGGGGAAAATTCCCTAGTTTTCACAAACTTGACCAACAAGTGATTGAGTGAGTGAGTTTTACGTCGAACTAGTGCTACGTTGTGGGCAATGAGTACGGCAACCAAATATCCCCATTTTCTACAGACAACGTTTACTTTATTCGCATTATTATAATTTTTTAAAAAATTATAGAAAGTAAACTATTTAATATTCAAATTTTATTTTTAGTGCTTATTAATTAAAAATGAAAAAAAAAATACATGCATAATTAGTTAATTGTAGCAATTTAAAGCTTCTCTGTTTTAAAAGTTCACGGATCCGGCCACTGTAACGACGGAGGATGAATTTGGACATACCCCTAAGATATATGAACCAACAAAGAAACATGGCTGTATAAAGCTATGAATCTGAAAACGCACGTAACTCGGCTCCACAGCAATCACTGTCGCGCATGTTAAAACCAAAATAACATCACTGGACACCCCTACCTCTCTGTGCATGAATCTGAAAACGTACGTAACTCGGCTTCGCGGCAATCACTATCGCGCATGTTAAGACCAAAATTTCCCAAAATGTAGCTCTAGTGCAACGTAAAATGCGCTCGAAACAAATGAACCAATCAAATATCGCCTAATTTCCCATAATGTAGCTCTAGTGCAACATAAAATATACTCAAAACAAATGACCCAATTAAATATAGCGTAATTACCCATAATGTAGCTCTAGTGCAATGTAAAAGCGCTCGAAACAAATGAACCGATTAAATGTAGCCTAATTACCCATAATGTAGCTCTAGTGCAATGTAAAATACACTCAAATCAATAAACAAATGAACCAATCAAATATTGCCTAATTTCTCATAATGTAGCTCTAGTGCAACGTAAAATTCACTCAAAACAAATGAACCAATCAAATATCGCCTAATTTCCTGTAATGTAGCTCTAGTGCAACGTAAAATACACTCAAAACAAATGAACCAATCAAATATCGCCTAATTTCCTGTAATGTAGCTCTAGCGCAATGTAAAATACACTCGAAACAAATGAACCAATCAAATATCGCCTAATTTCCTGTAATGTAGCTCTAGTGTAACGTAAAATATACTCAAAACAAATGAACCAATTAAATATAGCCTAATTACCCATAATGTAGCTCTAGTGCAATGTAAAATACACTTAAATCAATAAAAAAACAAATGAACCAATCAAAGCTCTCCATACTGCGTCATAATAGATTTGTTAAGTTATATTTACAAGGATAGGCAGTTTCTCGCTACGGAAGTTCGCCAAGCAGAAAGTGAACCTCTGTACTACGGATCAACCAAATCCGCTGTTCACCGGCTACTTTAATTCTCGGATTTGTTTATCCATGGTTTAATCCGAGTGTTAAGAAGTTGGTGAATAAGGTCCTTAATAAGACAGAATCTGGAACTAATAGTCATCATATCTGTTTGTTTGAACCTTCCTTTCTTATATTTAGCCTCAGAAAACGAAATCAACTATGAAACAGTTATGGTTTAAAAAAGTTTGAAAAATTGCTTACATTTCCACTTTTCAACAGAATGCCGATGCCAAAATTTGAAATTTTACTATTGCTCTATTTGTTAAATAAACTTTACAATTTTGGTAAGTTGCCACAGGCAACTTTTTATTCATAAATTTCGTACCACTATTTCCATGTCCTAAAATTTATAACAAATTCAAGCAGGCAGACTGCAGATTTATCTGCAGATTTCATAAATATATATTAAATTTTATTTTTTGTAAATAGAGGTAAGAAAACAATAATAATAATAATAATCACCTGTGGAAGCCCTGATAAAACCTAGCAAATATCATTAAAATTCAGAAAGATATATTCGATAGAATGAGTTGAAAATCAAGTACACTCAAAATGAAGTAAATCTATAAGAAATTTTATCAAAAATTTTATTTTGAGTCACTATATACTAGGGAGTAGGAAAGGGAGTGGCTAAATGGCTCAAGCCCCCCTTCTATTGATTATTACGAAATTTTTTTTAATACCTATTAAAAGAATCATCAATTTAAAACTAAAATTAATGTCTTACATACATATGTATTGTTCATAAATAAATGTTCATAATTAGTGATATTTTATAATTAATATTAGTATTTAGCGAATATTAATTGACATCTAATTATTGATTGATTATCTTAAGATTAATTTTGAGTCATTTTCAAAATGAAATTTTTTGAGCCCCTGCCACGATTTGTGAATTGCTACGCCCCTGCTATATACTGTAATACATTAACTGATTGAAAATAAAAATTTGGGTTAAATTCTTTATCCCTTTTACTTCGATTTGAGAGCAACTAAAAGTCAATTCATTCTATCGATGATACCTTTCTTAATTTTCATCATATTTGTATTTTATAAGAGTGACTCTATGCATTTCGCTCATAAATTATACAAGCAAATTTCCGTTATTGCTTGCACCTACGCATGAGCAGTTAAACGTCATTTGGTACGAATGCTCATATTTCATCAGATATTTTTATATTCTGATCACAGTATGTTGTCTCTACTGTAGTACAAATTTTCTAAAAATTACATTGTGTTGGTTTGAAAAACATTACATGTTATAAAATCGTGCGAAAAATTTAAGATGTTATTAAAAAAACTTTTTTACCTTTTTGAATATGTGTGCTGTTCGTATTCAGATGAATATAATCAATTAAAAAATAATCATAATTATGTGATTTAAATACAATGCATTGTAAGCATTATTTTTTGCAATTATTTTTTTTAATTTGTTACTACTCTTCTTTTTGTCTTCAGGACAAAATCTTCGCTGAAATATAAAATGTTTTTAACAACTCTAATTTTTCAAAAGTATCCATCAAGTATTCATTTAAATTCGCTAAAAAATGTCAAAATTCAAAAATGTCCAAATATTTTTGTCCATAAAGTGTAATTGATATGTTTGCAGGTCTCCTAAAGTATTGGGAACCATCTGGCAATTCTAAATCAGTTGCTGTAGAAATTGCAAGCTATTACATGCTGTCATGTTTTGAAATGGAGGGATCAGATGCCTTGAAAAACGTTTTTACAGTTGTGCAATGGGTTAATCATCAAAGAAATTCCAATGGTGGATTTATTTCCACGCAGGTATACCACGTTTTCAAGTTTATTGTAAAATATGTTTCCCATAAAAATATTTCAATAAATGTAAAACTAAAAATTCTGTTCAACAGTCAAATAGAGTTATAGATGGAGAAATAATATTACAGCAGTCCAGTAATATATAAGAAATGTAAGACCACCCTGCTGTTCTGTTCGCATGTACTATGAGCATGCAATGTTCTGGTCAATATGTCCCGGTCATTGATTACTAACTACATGAACTTATGTTGGGCCAAATGATTCGAACTAATTTACCTTTAGAGAAAAATAAGAAATGTATTAACTAAATAAAGTTCATATATTTTAAAAAGAAATGCAATACGTATCTAAATAAGAGCTAATTTATGCAAAAACAAAAATAAATAATATTATTTTTATTTTTTTCTTACCCATGTATGTGCTATAGAAAGTATTGTTGAAAGTAAAGGTATAAACCATATTTTAACAACTTTACTTTCCACAAATCTTAATCAAATTCAAACAAGTTATTCATATGCACAAAAGAATGCTTTTAATGGGCTGGCTCTTACCACCTGACGTCAGAGGTCACATGATAGAGGAAAAACAAATAGCAGACGAAGTCTTGTTTATCTATAGCGATTGCTGAAATAACATATTTTCTATTCTTATTTTTGATCAATCGTATTTAATCTGTGTTACTTTTTTATACATCATCATTTTTAAAGCATTTTATATCATTATTCATCATCTTTTGTTTGTTGCATATATTTACAATCATCATTTAGTTTATATTTGTTATTGCTGTTCATGAAGAACATGTTAAATACTCTGATTTTTGGTACTTAAATCAGTGACAGTGAAATATCGTACTGCGTAAATCCATTTAGAACAGTAACAAAGTTAATTAACTTGTTGTAACACCTTTATGCAATTAAATTAAATGAAAACATTTTAAATTTTTTAATTATAATCCATAAACATTCCACAAGAACAAGCTATTATTTATTGTTAGATCAGTTAATGTAACAGTTACACTAGAACATACAAAAATCGATTCTTACAGTTGAAAATAAATAAACACATAAAGTGTTTTTAAAAAATTATTAAATTTACAAATACAACTATTCTACTGTTTACAAATGCATAATATAACTTTTATTTTATTTTATATTAAATGTTAAAATTTTTGTTCTTAAGAACAATATTTAATTGAATTCGATTCTCAGAATTCGATTATTCGTTTTCCTCTATCACATAATTGAGCAGACGAAACTGGGAAAAGTCCATTGAATATAATATGATTAGCATTAAGATTTTCAGGGCCACACAAAAATATTCTGCTACATTAAGAGCTATTATCGGAAATTTGCAGCAATTTCATTTTTGTTTACATTAAGCATTTTTAACACTTTTAAACAACTTTTATGTGTGAATATGATTTGAATTAGTGTATCTGTCTGTTCTACTGTCCATCTGTCCGTTTGCCTGTTTGCAGCATCTGTAAATATTTTTAGAAATTCTTTAAATTGATATATGTTATTCAAGTTTACTGTGGAATGTTACCTATTTAAAATGGCAGTAATAGGTCCTGTAAAACTGGTTTGTGTGCAGAGGCACCCAAAAAAATGCCAATGAATTTCCTTTTAGAAGAGAGATTTTTATAAATCACATTTAAATAACTTTCTACTGCAAAAATCTTAAAGAAATTGACATTTATTGTTAATATTCTAAAACAATGTTTTGTATAGAATATGATATGCTTAACCTTTAGATTTATTGGACTGCACTAAAACATTCAGATCATTAAGGGCTGCAATTGTAAAATTAAGAGCTGCATTTCCGTTTGTGTTACGCATTTTTAACAATTTCGAACAATGTGTAAAAGTGATTATGAATTCAATTAGTCTATCTTCTTGCCTTTCTGTCTTTCTGTCTGTCCATTATGTTATAACGTAGGCAAAGAACATGGAAGTTTATACTAAACAACGCGTACATACAGACAGAAAATGTTAATAATCAATGCGTACCGCATGATTTTTCTTTAGGTTTATTTCTTTAGAAATAGAGATATTGCAATCATTTTGCTTATATACACGCATGCACATATACATACATACATATATACACATATGTATACAGGGTGTCCAGAAAAGGACTTACTGATTTCAAAATTATGTGGCCACTTGAAAATACGGTGGCCACTTGAAAATTTGTCATCACGATAACTTTTGAAATGCTAAGTTAATTCAAGAAAAATTTCAGTAGACTTATTTCAGAAATACGTTTAATATGGTAGTTAGCAAACTTGATCCGCTATTTTGTATGTAAGTGGCGGCTACTTGAAAATTTATTGCCAAGATAAATTTTCAAATACGGAATTAATTCGAAACAAATTTTGACAGTGGACTTACCTTACAATTATATTCGATCAGTTCACTAATCAACTAGATCTGCCAGGTTGCTTTCAAGTGCCAGCCACTTGAAAATTTAAAATTCACATCCGAAAGGAATCTATGAATCGATTTGCTCAAAACTTCATAAGTACATAGTCCATATTAATATCTCGACAAAATTCTTTAATAAATTTTATCCGCCATCTTGTTTCAAAAAGATGGCCACTTGATAAGAAAAAAAAAGTCAACCTACCATTCCGAATGAGACGGAGGGACTTGTTTCATATCCTCCCCAATTGCAACAATTTGGTGGTACTAATCTCCTCTCCCATTATTAAATTATACTGATTTGTGATGGAAGAAACGTAGTTTTTATCACATGTGAGTCCTATAGTGATCCATTCGGACCGCATATTTAGGAACCCTCAACCTTACAGATCCCTTGGTTTTAACCTAAATAGCGAAACTCACTTTCGCGAAAAATATGTCTTCTGTAAGAGTTTAGGAATGTGTTGAAGAAAGGCAAGATAATGCTTTTTACTATGTGATTGTTTAAATACAGTTATTTCGATATTAATCGCAGGAATATTTAAGCATGCAAAAAGCACTTTTTTTTTCTTTTTAACACTTTCCAACAAGGTTGAAAAGTGTTAATGACTTCGGTTTGTCTGTCTGTCTGTCTGTCCGCGCTCTAACTCCCGTAAATATTTATGGAATTTCTTGAAACTGATATACGTTATTCATGTTCACTATCGGACGTTTTCTATTGAAAATGGAATCTGTACCTCTACTGGTTTGTGTACAGGGACACCCGAAAGTATTTCAAAGCATTGTGTACTATGAGAGGTATTTCTATAAACCATATTTCCATACCTTTACTGTAGACATATCTTAATGAAATTGAAATATGTTATTCAAGTTCACTATTGGATGTTTTCTGTATAAAATGGAGGAAATACCACCATCGGTTTATGTACAGGGACATTCAAAAGTATTCCAAAGAATTGCGTTCCATGAGAGATATTTCTATAAATCAAATTTTAATAACTTTACTTTCCACGAAGTTTTAGGAAATTGAAATATGTTATTTATATGCACAAAATAATGCTTTGCGTAGAATATAGCATGATTGGCATTAGATTTACAGGGTGGCACAAAAATATCCAGTTATATTAAGAGCTATTAATAAAAAATTGTTAGAATTGTACTTTCGTTTACGTTAAGCGTTTTTAACACTTTCTAGCATTTTTTAAGTGTGAATATGATTTCAGTTTTGTGTATCTGCCTGTCCGTCTGTCTGTCTGCCTGTCTGTCTCTCCGAGCTCTAACTCCCGTAAATATTTATGGAATTTCTTGAAACTGATATATGTTATTCAAGTTCACTGTCGGTTGTCCCCTATTGAAAATGGAGTTTATACCTCTACTGGTTTGTGTACAGCGACACCCGAAAGTATTTCAAAGCATTGTGTTCTATGAGAGGTATTTCTATAAACCATTTTTCATACCTTTACTGTAGACATATCTTAATGAAATTGAGATATGTTATTCAAATTCACTGTTGGATGTTTCCTGTATAAAATGGAGGAAATACCAGCACCGATTTATGTACAGGGAAACTCAAAAGTATTCCAAAGCATTGCGTTCTATGAGAGATATTTCTATAAATCAAATTTTAATAACTTTACTTTCCACTAAGTTTTAGAAAATTGAAATATGTTATTTACTAGCAGGCTTTGCCCGCTTCGCTGGACATTAAACTTAAATGAGTTGTCAAAATGCCATATCTTTATTAATAACCTAAGTTCTAGCTGTGATTGGTAGAAGTTTTCTCGCTCCCAATGTGAGGAGTCTAGGTCCCCACTGTCTTCGGCACAACTTACCCACTTCTTACTTCCCACCCTCAGCGGGTGAGTTCGAAGTTTTGCAAAATCCCACTAATGTACATAATGCGTATACTTAATCTATATCCACACACCAAAATTCGCCATTCTAAGATAATTCAAAGCGAATTCAAACGGAAAATCATGTTTTTACACATGTTTATTGCCCTCCGACTCCGAGAAGGTGTGTGTGTGTGGGGGGGGGGGGGGATTTGAAATTTCGTGAAATGCAGTTACAATAAGTGCCGGATGCATACAAACAATTTACGCACCAAATTTCGTGGCCACAGAAGTCTTTAATAGACAGTATTATAAATAAATAAATACAAAAAGCACAACTTAAGTATCGGAATCCTTTGGTGACTTTAAATATTTTAAGCCATTTTTGCGATGAACTGAATTGGCTATCTCAATTGTGCAAATAAAGATCTTGGCCAGAAACGTCCGAGCTACTTCGGTGCCAAATTTCAAATTTTGCCAAAGGGATCCAATACTAAAGCTGTTCCATATCGAATCTGGACTGAAAACGGAAAAAGGGTAAAATAAATTAGAAATATCGGACCTATATTTATAAATTTGATGCCAAATGAAAGGGGCGATTTTTCTGAATCCAGGGGTTCAAACAGTTTTTCGATGCGACAATTAGATTTTTAAAAAATAACTAAAGTATGAAATTTAAGTGGCAACGTAAAAACGGATAAAGGGAAAAATAAATTAGAAATATCAGACCTATCATTACAAATTTAGTACCAAATGAAAGAAGTGATTTTTCTGAATCCTGTAGTGTAAGCAGTTTTTCGATACGACAATTAGATTTTTTAAAATTAACTAAAGTATGAAACTTAGATGGCAACACTTCATTTCAATCTTTTCATAATTTGTAGTGCGAATCACGCGAATTCAAAAGTCTTTAACTTAAAAAATTATTTTTATATTTTATTTTTCCATTCAAAGCATTTTAGTGAAAAAATATTTATGGCGCATGCGCAGGCGTTTTTTGCCCACAATTTAAACACTAATCATAATTTTGAAAATTTCTATAGATATAATTTCAAGTTGGGTGAAGACCTAAGTTTCTGCCAAGCGCCGTTAAATTCCGTCCAGCCGTTCTCGAGTGATGCCCGGACAAACGTGTTTTAGTCTTTTACCCCCTAGGGGGGAACGGGGGGGAATTTCTGAAAAGTTGATAAATATAATTTTAAGTTGGGTGAAGACCTAAATTCCTGCCAAGCGCCGTTGAATTCCGTCCAGCCGTTCTCAAGTGATGCCCGGACAAAAAAAGCGACATTCGGACACGATGACACACACACACACACACACACACACACACACACAGGCAAAGTTTTCTGAAGTCATTTTCGGCTTTCATGGGGTGTGAAACGTGAAGATATCGCAAATTTTTTTGATTCCGACAAATTTACAGACAAAAGTCTGATTTTATTAATATAGATATGCACAAAAAAATGCTTTGCATAGAATATAAAATGATTAGCATTAGATTTACAGGGTGACACAAAAATATCCATTTATATTAAGAGCTTTTAATAAAAAATTGCGAGAATTGTACTTTCATTTACATTAAGCATTTTAAACACTTTCTAACATTTTTAAGTACGAATATAATTTCAGTTTGTGTATCTGTCCATCTGTCTGTCTGTCTGTCTGCCCGCGCTCTAACTCCTGTAAATATTTATGGAATTTCTCGAAACTGATATATTTTATTGAAGTTCACTATCGGATGTTCCATATTGAAAATGGAGTGAATATCTCTTCTGGTTTGTTTACAGGGACACCCAAAAGCATTCGAAAGCATAGTGTTTTATGAGTGTTATTTTATATATATTTTCCCTATCTAATGTTCCCCTTTTAAAATGACATTAATAGGTCCTGTACAACTAGTTTGTTTACAAGGACAACAACAACAACAAAAAAAAAAGTCAATGCATTACGTTTTAGGACAGAATTTTTTAAAAGTTATATTTAAAAATCTTTCTACTGTAAAAATCATAAAAATATTGAAATATATTGTTAATATTCTAAAATAATGTTTTGTATAGAATATGATATGATTAACTTTCTGATTTAATGGGCTACACTAAAATATTCAGAGAGATCAAAAGCTGTAATTATAATCTAATGGCTGCATTTTCTTTTGCATTAAGCCTTTTTAACACTTTCCAAAATGCCTAAGAGTAATTTTAAAATCAATTAGTCTATCTGTATATTTTTCAGTCCTTCTGTCTGCTGTGTGATAACGTAGACAAAGATTATTAAAAGTTATTCGATACAACAATTACGTACAGTTGGAATGTGTTACTAATCAATGCGCACTGCATTCTTTTTCTTTCTTGTTTTTTTTTTTCTTTAAGTATTACAATAACATTCTCCCCCCCTCCCCCCCCCCCGAAAAAAAAAAAAAAAAAAAAAAAAACATTTTAACATAGCTTTGAAAGATCCTTATTTTGATCGAGTCATGTCATAAAACGAACTTTATTATGGAACAAATTCCAATCGTTTTTAATTTTTACCAAATTACGAGTTTTTCGTTCATTAATATTTTCAATTTAGTTTTTTTTTTTTTTTAAATACAAAAAAAATATTGACATGAAGTAATTGGAAGTGTACAATTTTTTTAAGATTAATTGATATACATTCTAAAGCGATACCTTGATAAGTCCCATAAGGTTTAAAAAAGCAAGTCGAATAATAAAATGTAAATAAAAAATGTGTATAGTATTAATTTCAGAAATAATTATCTTTCAATATTTCTTAATTTGATTAAAAATACAACGAAAATTTTGATAAAGCTTTTAAAACTCAGAGAAAGACCAATTTTATTTGGAGGATTTCTAAAGATTTTGAAAAATACTACTTCCTCTTACATAGATTTTTTTTTTTATTTAAATCATTATCTTAACTATCCCTCAACGTGTCTTAGATTTTTTTTTTTTTTTTTTTTTACAGTAGTTAATCGATTAACATTTTTACATGCAAAAAATAAAAGAAATTACGAAGAGAAAAATTAATGAAATAATACTAACTAGCAAACCCGTGCGAAATATTCGCACTTTATTTCTTTTCTTACTTAACTTTAAAAGTTGAAACTCATAAATGTTACACCAATTTCATCACCTAATTAAAATTCTAATTTACCAGAAGCCAAATTATTATTAAAACCAAATTAATATCGCACAATAGTGAAACCAAAATCATTCAAAGAAAGGTTTTCAAATAAAATTCATGGTTCTCGACCCAATTTTCATACTTCCACAAGCAGTACAATTTTAATGTAGGAGTCCCACGACGCCTTTTAAATTTTTGTCGTCATGTTGGCGATGACTTTTTATTAATTTTGGTATATATATATATATATATATTAAATAAAATAAAATAAAATAATTCCTATTTTTGTTATATTTTTTATGATTGTATTTTTTAGTCAAGTTATGGCACAAAAGTTCACATTCTGTATATATCTTTAAAATATTGCTAGGTTTAAAATGACGCTTGCAAAGATTCTGAAGAAACAGCTGTTAAATATATATATTTTTCGTAAAATAATCTCATCAGACAAATGTCATCATTTTTTCTTATTAGTCCATTGAGCTAAGTCCGCGTGCTTAAATATTGTCCATGTATAAATATTATTTTTTAATCCTCGCGTATCGTATCGTTTCGACAAAAAATAATTGAAACTGGTCCACGTTAGCGAAATATTACATTGATTATAATATTAATAAATATAAGCCTATTAAAATTAATTGTATCGAATATATTAATTTAAATTCGTCAAAACTAAACTTTGGAGACTGTGTTATTACAAAAAAAAAAAAAAAAAATGCTTTAATGAAAATTATGTTATTTTCATGTTATTAAATTACGTTTTACTTTCATGTAACTTTTTTTTAATACATTATGTAGGAAATTTCTTATAAAAATATTTTACTGTTATTTGAAGATTTAGATATTTAACATTTTTTATTCTCAGCATTTTGTTTCACCCATTTATTTTATTCTGTTTGGTAAAAAGCCAAAAAAATACATAAAATTTTTTAAGTGATAAAGTGATGCATAAATATCGTAAGCAATAGTGTTTTCTCATTGTAATTTTTTTTTAGCTTTTAATATAAAAATTTTAATGCTATGACATTGATTATTGTCAAGAAAATTAAGACTTACAGTCGGCAGATGGAGGAATCGAAAGAGGGAGCAAGCAGCCTTAAGGATGAATCGCCAACTGCTCGTTGCGTAGCCCTAGTGCGACATAAAACTCAACCTTAACTTAGTCACCCTAAATCGAAGTCCATCCTTTTTGTACAAAATTTATAAAAGTATTTTTCTTTTTCTCTTAATTTCTGACATGCATTCCCCATTTTATTATGTACTCAATTACATTAACCCGCCAGATTATCATCTGGCAATCAAAATACGAATAAGTAGTTTTTCTTTCTTTTTTTTTTCCCCTGAAATTGTCTTTTCCATGGACTTTTTAATATGTATACATTCGGCAGTACAATTATTGAAGCGTTAGCAATAATTCGTATTTAAAAGATGTGCACCTAACGCCGTTTTTTTAAAGTAAATATTTGTCGAATCATGATCTTAGTCTTTATGCTATTACAAAAAAATATGTTGATGATAAAAATTAGAGATCAAACTAAAAAATATATATGAAAAATGTGGATGTGTGCATCAATAATTTTGCTGTCGACAGTATATCAAAATTTATTTAATAGAACAGGGACTAGATAAATCTAAATAGTAACACAATTATTATACTCACTTTATATTTGAGCCGCATAGTGGATATGATCGCTGAAGTTTTTGGAGATGGCACTGATTCTGTACGGAATTATTTTTAAATATGTATTTCTGAACGGCGCCATTTTGGAATACAAATTCCTGCCAGCTGTCGTGTATAATCAACCTCTTATTAAAAACATTTATACAATTCTTCTCATTCTATAGGTATATTCTTTGTTGTTCAATTTATAAATTGGCGAGTATAATTTGTTGTGATTAAATTTTGATTATTATTATTTTGACTCAATAACATTCCATGCATTATGATTAAGTATTATTTATTATTTATTTTCTCTTTATTTTTTAAGGACACTGTCGTAGCCCTTCAAGCCTTAGCAAAGTATGCGTCTTTAATGTCGAAAAATCCTAAAAATCCTTTAGATATAGCATTAGCTGTAGAAACAGATGACATGACGCAGGGTTTCAAACTTGACGAGAGTAACAAAATGGTAACCCAGCAATTGAAAATTGCTAATTTGCCAACAACTGTAGATTTTGAAGCATATGGAGACGGGTGCGCTATTATTCAAGTAAGTGCTTAAGAAATTTAATAGTGAGTAAGTTTTTCGTTTATTTAATATTTTACATGAAATGTTTAATTGATAATTTAAAATCGATAGCTACTTTAATTTTTAATGATATAAAAGACTAGTTTAATTAACTTTTATTATATGATGCCAAGTAATGTAGAGATGAAATTAACACCCTTTTACCTGTTCACTGAAAATTATTTATTGAAATTAAAAAGATACTATTTAGTTTAGTTTATAAATAGACTCTAATAAGTAAGTTTTTTACAGTGTTAATAAGATGCATCAAATTCATATTTGTAGCAGAAATATAGATCTAATAATAATAATAATAAAATCTGTTAAATATAAGTCTGCACCTTTTCATTAAGAGTATCTGGAGTCTGTTTAAATTACAAAGTTATATACACATATTTTTAATTAAAAGTTTTATAAATTTGTTGAAGGAATATTTAAATATTAATGGAATTTCAGGTATGAGGGCTACTTTAGAAAATTTATTTTGACAGTCATTATTCGATCTCGAGTTTTTGAAGACCAGTTTTTTTGTAACACTAAAATAAATTAGAAATATCAGTCCTATCGTTACAAATTCGGTACAAAATGAAAAAGGCG
This sequence comes from Salticus scenicus, assembly GCA_963930645.1. Taxonomy (NCBI): domain Eukaryota; kingdom Metazoa; phylum Arthropoda; class Arachnida; order Araneae; family Salticidae; genus Salticus; species Salticus scenicus. The sequence continues at coordinate 384,593,736 of OZ005648.1, forward strand.
ATTTTTTTTAAATCCAGGCCCAGGGGTACAAACAGTTTTTCGACACGACAGTTAAATTTTTTACAATTAACTAAAGTATGAAATTTAGGTGGCAACACTTCTTTTTAATTCATTTCAGTCATTTTAAAAAGTACGCGGCTCGTTACAAATTTAGTACCAAATCAAAGAAGTGATTTTTGTGAACCCAAGGATGCAAACAGTTTTTCGACATGACAATTATATTTTTTAAAATTGATTAAAGTATGAAATTTAGGTGGCAACACTTCTTTTTAATTCATTTCAGTCATTTTAAAAAGTACGTGGCCTAGTTTCACTGTCAAAAGATGAGATAAAATATATATTAAAAATTAAGAAATAAAAATAAAAATTTTATAGATTGAAATTAATAGTCCTCTGTACTAAACTAATTCTGTCTCTGACAGAATTTTTAATTTTTTTTTTTTTTTTTATAAATATATAATAATTTGACTTAAATAAATAAAACCGGTAAAAATCAGTGCTTAATATTCTTATGTACCTTTAAAATTTTATATATCTGTAATACAGTAGATTTATGGTTTTAAGATAAAACATTCTTTTCATCAATACTGTAAAATAAAAACAAAATGTGACTTAAGAAGGAAAATAGAATTTGATTATTAAAAAAATAAATAAATACCAGCAGAGGTGATAATAACACTATTTTAATAGAATAAAAAAATCTTTCTTTAATATTCAAATATTATTCTTACGATTAAAAAAGAAAAAACAACATTTTACAACCTTTAAACAGGTTTACCTTTTCATGATCAAATTGTTGAACTTGTAGTTTAAAATTTACAGTGGCTACATAAGATTTTTGAAACTGATCGCACTAACTCTAAATATTTTTCTAGTGGTTTGTGATAGAGCAAACTCTTATGTTATAAAAATAAAAAAAATAAATAAAAAAATCTGGAGTGACTCCACTCGACTTTCCGAACATTGAGTAACTAACAGTTTTGTAGATAAAATAAAGAAAGAGGAGTTGCTAAACAAACAAAAAAGAGAAAACCATAACAGAGTGTTTGAGTATTTTTCTCCATATATCACACGAGGTTTTATTTAACGCTACTGAACTTTGAGCCCTTAGATCATAAGGATAAAGAATTTTTCGTTGTGTCCCTGTAAAAATCTATAAATGCTAGATTCACCAAAATGCTTATAGTTAGTGCAACAGTGATTTATAATATTCATACAAATTTTCAGCTCAATTGAATAAAGCGTTTAGATGCTATCGCTGGTCTCATAGGCCATAAAGATAAAGAATTTTTCTTTGTGTCCCTGTAAAAAAACTGTAAGTGCTAGATTCACAAAAATCTATACAGTTGGTTCAAATGTGACCTATAACATGTGTACAAATTCTTTGCTGAGATTAATAAGGCGTTTAGACGTTATCATACTTTTAAAAATTTGGCAAAGAATTTTTCTTTGTGTCCCTGTAAAAAAACTATCAGTGCTAGATTCTCCAAAATCTATACAGATTGAGTATCTGTGACCTATAATATGTGTATAAAGTTTTTGCTCAATTGAATAAGGCGTTTAGATGCTATCGCACTTTTAAGATTTTGGTCCCTTGGCCATAATGATAAAAATTTTTCTTTGTGTCCCTGTAAAAAAACTATAAGTGCTAGATTCTCCAAAATCTATAGGGTTCGTACTATGGTGACTTGCAATATACGTACCAACTTTCAGCTTATTCGAACAAAGCGTTTAGACGCTAGCGTGTTCACTCACAGACATACACACATACATACACACATACATACACACATACATACACACACACATACACACACACATACATACATCATCGTAAAAATAGTGAAAACGGACTCGTTGGACCTCGAAACGTATAGAAACATCAAAATCTCGAATTCGGATTTTTGACATGATTACAATACTTTCCTCACTATAGTGTTCGGAAAGTAAAAATAAAAAATAAAAAATGTTGTATTTCAACAAATAAATTGAAAAAGAACACACAACAACAGTGTTAAGTCGAAATAGTAGCACGATCTTTCATCAGGCAAACAAGTAAGCACAAGTAAAGGAACAAAGCAGTAACGCACAAAATAAATTTAAGTGACAAGATTAAATAAGTAAAATTGAAATTTAATATGAAAACTTGTATAATAAGAAATATACAGTCGGTAACAAAAGTGTCCGAACACTAGCAAAAATTCCTATGTAAAAAAGTACACCTCATACGGTTTTGTTAAATAAATCTTTATCGAATCTTATTCTTACACTGACTAAGACCAGGATTCGACATGGATTTATTTAACAAAACAGTATTAAGAGTACTTTTTTTACATAGGAATTTTCGTTAGTGTTCGGACACTTTTGTTATCGACTGTATATATATATATATAAATATATATATATATATATATATATATATATATATATATATATTGGAAAAAGAAAGAAACAGACAAAATTAGAAATAAATACAAGAGACTATTGGAAAATGGAAAAATTACAAGAAATAAAAGCAATGATCGAGGTTAATTTATGTGAGGAGTTCCTAAGAATAAAACGCGAAAGGCGTTAAAAAATCATTAAAAAGATTTCGCAAATTCTTAAAAGTGTAAAAAGCTTCATGAAAATCTAAATAGGAAGAAGTAGTAGCAAAAGAAATAATGTTAGCTTTCGAAAAGTCAAAATAGAGGACATTAGACCAATGATGACGAGCAATATACGATTTAGAGATTTCATATTTACGAACATTACGATGGTGCTCATTCATTTCATATTTAAAACGCCTTTTAATTTTGCCAATGTAACCTAAATTGCATATTGAACAAGGGACGGAATAAATACCTCACCCGTTCTCAGTAGAAATGAGATCTTTAAAAGAAGAAAATTTAATTTTGATGAAGTGTTTGTTGCGTGTTCTTTCATGCCTGATGCTTAAAAAATATTCACATATCTTTCTCTCGATTGTTGCTTTTGTACTTTCTTAATACTTAAATAAAATGTTCGCTAATGTCATGTGCGATTACGCAATTTCAATTCCATTTCAGTTCTAACACCTGCTATTGTTTGTTTTTCGATTAGAGTCCAATGAGCGGATAAGTCAATTCTGATGCCATTTTATCGAAATAGGTTTGGAAGAAAACCGTCAAAGATAAAATTTCTCTTAAAGTAGAGTAATGTACAGTGAGCTGCATCTATTTTTCACCATAAAATATGACACCTCCACTAACTTTTTGTTAGATAATCAGCCCATACCCTAAGAACATTTTTATAAATATCTGGGAGCCCTATGAATTCAAAATTAATCTGGGCTCGAGACATTTCAGAGACCTAAAAAAAGCTGATCGAGCCGCAAATCCTTTAAGTCTTTCTTGGCTTGGAATAGCCGCCTGTCAGTCAATAATAAATTATTATTGTACAAATCTGTAATTCGTCCAGTTATAACCTATAGTTGCATGATCTACGGATCTGCTGTTAAGACTCATTTTTAGAAGAAATTCAAATCTCCAGAAACAAACAATTATTTAGGTATGTTAAAGCTACTCGCTGCGTTCGTAATAATATATTATTCATGAGGATCTCCGAATTAAGCCAATTTACGCAGAAAATCAGAAATTTTGTGTTGAAATTTCACAGGTTGGAAATCTTGTGGGTTAGACTCATTACGCCTTTACGATCCTAAAGTTGGTCGATTGAAAAGGCAGCATCTGGTTATTTTAACTAGGACTTACGAATTTTTACCTGGCTCGAAGAAACTTAGAAGTATTACTTCTGGAGTAACTTAACACAGAATTTCCTCACAAAATTATTTTTTCTTCAGACCGAATGAAATGCTCAATATTATTTCAATTTCAATACTAGTTTAATTTATTTCAGTTGCGTATATTCATCCTTGCTGCTCTTGAACTCTAGACTTATTTTGCATATATTTTCCATAATTTCTCAACTGCTGGGTTATTATTTTACTTTTTAGTTTATTTTTTATTTTTTTTATTTTTTTATTTTTTTTCGTTTCAATACTTTAAGTCAGTTTTATGTTCTACGATCCTCTCGAGAATGTGGATGTAATATATATATATATATATATATATATATATTAGTTTGTTAGGATTTTCTTTTACTTTAGTTTTATTTTATAGCCTCCCTTTTTATGATTGCGAGCTTTCCTTGGCACTTACTGTGTTTTTTGGACCCTCTGAATATGGTTTTAATTCTTTTTCGCTGTCCATACTCACCTCGTCAACGCATGCGACATTTTCCAGTCTCATTTAGGATTTTTCAAAGAGTTTTTTCTCTTTTAAATTCCTCTGAATAATCTCTGCTCATACCGAGATTTCTTCAAATACAAAATTCTAAATACAAATCCTTTTTTTTTTTTTTTTTTTTTTCCAGAAAATTTATTTTTATGCTTTTTATACTTTCGTTGGAGGTAAGTATGTGACCACATGCAGGCAGATACTCCGAAGCACTCATGTTGACGTTGACGATATCTATTATCCAAACACCTCCAAACAAAAAGCTTCAAATAATCATCTTCTCAATTCTTGGTTGTTGTAATTAATACCTCGATGATGTTATTATGTATCATCGACGCTAAAATTCACTGAATATTAGAGCAGTCAAAACTAATATTCAATAATAGTCCGTATAAAATAATACGTCCAGAAAAATATCAGAAAGTTGCAGGATAACCGAAAATATTATTTGACTTATATAAAATCTTCACAACTAATTAGGTATTATGAACGCTGGTGAGATTATTTCACTAATTCATTTATTTCGTATTCTTTTAGAATAGTTTGGCGTACTGCCAGAGAACTGAAAGTATTATTTAAAAATATTACAAAAGTAATATAAAATCTTCGAAACTATTAGGTATTATGAAAGCTGATGAGTTATGCACTAACTCATTCTTTCGCGTTAAAAGTATAGTTTAGTATAATTTCAGAGATGTGATTGTTCCCCGTGCAAAGAGATAAAAGTTAGAAACGTTATTGATTTAATAGGGACTTAACGTATTACTGTATTAATAGACTATGACACAGGAATAGTATTATTTATTCTTTTATGTGAAATAATGCCCATCTCTCATTTTAATATAATTGAATGTTTTAAAATGTATGATCATAATTACCCCCATTGTTTTTCAAAAGTGGTATAATTATGACCCCACTGTAGTGACATAGTAACAGCACATATATTAAAGAATTATTATTATTATTATTGTTATTAAAGAAAGCATATAACCTTCAATCATTACAGGAAACCAATAAACCCCAGAAATTTTTTTATGATTTGTGCCAGAAATTGAAATTTATATATCAGGGAGAAAAAATAAAATACCAATGAAAAGAGCTTTTGTTTTTTTAACACAGATTAATATAGAAGTAGAAGTAACCCATATTTTTTACAGTCCTAGATATTTATCTTGACTTTTTAAATTAATTCTTAACACATCTTTTTTTTTTGTCTTAGATTTGAATTAATAAATAGAAATTATTCTATTTGTATCATTTTGTATTTAATCTCTGGGATAATTTTCCAAACAATTTTAGAATTAAGAAATACTTTATCATCAAATCAAAACAACAGTAATGATTGCAATGCACACAGCCAAATTTATATTAGTCAGTATAAAGATAAAACAAGGGTCTTATAATTTACCTACTAGCTATCATAATTACCCCAAATTTTTGTAATTCTGTACATTTGATGGAGTAGTTATAACCACACTCATTAATTTCAAATTAAGAAGTTTAAGAGAATTAAAATTTTAATGTGGTGTTCTTGAAAAGTTAAAATTACCCCCTACTTATTTTAACCAAAATTATTTTGAGTAGAAAAAGAATAAAATATTTACAAAAATTAAAAATAAGTGGTCATAATTACCTCCACCTGACCCTACTTTCATTTAAAACAAAATTATTGTACCTTTAAACCTACTATTAAAGCCTAAATAACTGTAACTATACAGTATATATTTAAGATAAATCACTGAATATCGTACACTTTCAGTCAATTTTCAAAAAGATAATTATTATTATTATTATTATTATTATTATCATTATTTTAATGACAAGTTACAGAGCTGCCAACTTTTTTTATTTATTCTGTAACATTTTAAGCACCTGCCATTTTTTCATACCACTTTTTTGAGAAATTTTTTTTTTCTCGTTTAACCGTAATTACATATTGGAGAAAATTATGTAAAAAAAAAGGTACTAACAATGTTACGAAATAAATTGAAAAATTGGAAACTACGCAAATTAAAATTTACACCTATTTACATAAAATGCTTTCCTTTTACAGTTCTTTTTGCGATACAACGTGGAAAAGATATCCAACACCGGAGGCCTGGAACTGAATGTGAATGCTCGTCGCAGAGGAAGTAATGAATGCAACTTGCCCAGTTTAGGTATTTGTATGAGGTAATTTTAACGCAAATGTGGATCATTGGAGGAGACTGGTACTTTGTTAAAATTATTTTAAAGGAAACTAGTAGGTTGTGGCCACCATAAGGCCTTCTTCTACATAGTCTTACAAGGAGAGGTCACGACATGGAAAATTCAGATCGGGATGAAATTGCGCAGAAGAATTGCGTATACTGTGAAGGTAACAACATATTAAAGCAGTAGCGCACACTAGCCACTGAATTTAAAAAAATAAAGCCTTTAAAGGTTCAGTAATCCTTAAGTGCAGGTTATTTCGCAATGTAGTTAACGTTCCAGTGGCGTATACTTGCTAGAGCAAGCGGCTGCCACTCAGACGACTTGGGTTCGATGCTACATACGGGAATTTTTCCCCCCCTCTTTTACAGAAAAAATTAAATTCCTCAAAATAAAATCCCCCCCCCTCTCTTATTTATTTAATTTAACCTTTTTATTTTTACTTTTTTTAATAATTCAATTCAAAATTAAAAAATGATAATAAATAATTAATTTTCTTGAATAAAAAATAAATAATTTTTTCTATTTGTAATATTTATAACTTAAAAAATAAATTTTACCTATGTTTTAACTATAAAATAAGGTAAAAATAAAGAAACTTCTTTTTAATTGTTTGTCTAAGCATTTTATTTTATTTTATGAATTTTTAAAACAATACTAAATTTTGTTTTTTAAATTACAGAAAATAAAAAAAATATTACAGAGAAATAATGATTATATATATATATATATATATATATATATATACATATATATAACAGCTTTGTTTTAATTATAAAATAAAGTAAAAATAAAATAAAATGTTTAGATAAATAATTTTAAAAGAAGGTTCGTTTTATTTTTACTTTATTTTATAGTTAAAAAGAAAGCTAAAATTTATTTTTTCAGTTATAGAAAATTATAAATGTTACAAATAGAAAACTTATAAACCGACATATATATATATATATATATATATATATATATTAATTCACAAAGAATTAAATATTTATTATTTATTAAAATTTTCAAATTTTGAATTAAATTATAAAAGAAAGTAAAAATAAAATAAAAACTTTCCCGTGGGCAACATTGAACCCAGGTCATCTGAACGGCGGCTGCTTACTCTAATCAGCACGCCACTGGAGCATTGAGTCATTTGCAAAATAACATGTACTTCAAGATTATTGAAACTTTAAAGTCTTTTTTCTCGAAATTTTGTGGCTAGTGTGCACTACTGCTTTAACATGTTGTTACCTTCATAGCATACTACAATTCTGCGCAATTTCGTCCCGATCTGCATTTTCCATGTCGTAACCTCTCCTTGTTAAACACATTCATGCAGTACAAATTATTTATTAAATTATTATTTATTAAAAATATTTTCCATGATGAATGCAGAGGATTTTTACCTCACAGAAGTATAACTCTAAATTCCGAAAGAAAGTCAATTTTGTGCCCATATCAAAAGATATCCGTTTTTTTTTTTTTTTTTTTTTTTTTTTTTCCCTAAGGATTTTAGAAGCTTTCTATTGAAATTGGATTTTGCCATCGTGGCTTCATTTCACGCTAAACAACAACGCGCCTCCACTTTAAAGTAAATGTAAGCAATTTCTTACGTCGTTCGTTGGCTCGGTTGGTTAGAGCGTCTTGTTGAAAAGGCGGTGGTTATGAGTTCGATACTCGAAGGGACGATGTGTTAATTTTTGCTGATAATTAATAGAAATGGTGTTGATAAAAGAAAATTTTTCATTGCCTACACAGTATCCTAAGAATTTTTAAAAAGTTTTTTTAAGAAGTTTTTTTTTTTTTTTTTCTTTTGTAGTTATTAAAAAGCACAAAATAAAAATTTAAGCTAAAAATAAAATAAAATAAATAAATAACGCTTGAAGTTTTTATTGTGGAGCTTTAAAAAGCATAAATATGTAAAAAAAACTTATGTGGACACCACATGACTTCCTTATACACCCATTGGAATATACATATTGTTATGAAAACATTGACATTTTTGTGGGAGGTAACTTATTCGTAAATAAACAGGCACGTTACAACCACGAAAAATAAAAAATAAAAATTAAAAAACTGCTACCCTAACCATAAACGTCATGATAATAGTATTATATATATTGCCAAACAAATATACTAGTTTTTTCAGAAAGGGCTTTTTACAGAATCTCTCTTGGCAAATTCATAGCTTAGAGTTTAATGAAAATCATTCGAGTATGGATGGCCTACTTTTGTTCTCTTTGCCGAAAATTAGAGGTGAAAAACGATACGTTTTTACCGAAACAATTAATTTAGTTAAAATTGAGAAAGGTTTTACTGATTCTGGTCATCCTGAAACAGTATTTGCCACCAAATCTGATCGCTAATTTCGCCAAGTCGCCACGTTTGTGGCAAACGCTGATTTTTGTCTTGGTATTGGTTTTGGCGATTTTGTGTCGAATTTAGTGACTTGGCGACCCAATTTGTGGAAAATTTGTAGTTTAGGGTTGCCAAAGTTTGGAAGCTCTAACTTCAATAAGTCAGAATTCTGGAATTTTCCAGGAAGATTCATTGGTTTATCGCGCTGAACTAAATTTTTTGAAAATTCTTTAAATGACAAACAAGACTAAAACAAAAAATAAAGTGCATTCGTCGACTAGAGCCTGCTTATATATTAAGAATTACTTTCTACACACGAAAATGTCGGCAACTTTGATATCAATATCATTACGTGCTGAATATTCATTAAAGTGCATTCGTCGACTAGAACCTGTTTATGTCTTTAAGAATTACTTTCTACACGCAAAAATGTAGGCAACTTTTATAAAAATATCATTACAGGCTCTATTTATGGGCTGAATATTCATTAATTAGCTTATTTTGAAATCTCTATGATGGTAGGTCATATATAATGGGCAAAACCTTTGTATATTTGGCCATTATGAATATAATTTTCGTAAATATCTCCAAAATGGGAGACCAAAAAGGGAGGTGCACAACTAGATGCTATAGCAAACCTATATGCGAATTTGCAACGTTCTATGTTCAACCATTTATGAGTTATGTGAGATACATACACACATACGTCACGAAAAATCATGTAAAGTTGCTGATATCACTAAAACAAGAGTATTAAGACGAAAATTGCAGGTGTACAACTAGACATCACGACAGTCACACATATAAATTTGCAACATTCTACGATGATTTGTTTTTGAGCTATGCGAGATATAAAATCCATTTATAAAATCCAAGTCAGGATTACAATACTTCCCTATACTTTGTATAAGGAAGTAAAACTTATTCTTTCAGAAACATGCTATAAGAAATAAAAGTTACAACAATAAGAAAAATATAAATGTTTCCTTTTGTAAGAGATATATTGCATTATATAATATATTTTAAAAAGCACTTGAGAACAATATTCTTTTTGTATATAAGAATTTGTTAAATCCTTCTAGCATGTTCCTATGATTTTTCTTGACTATTCTTTGACTTTTTGGTTAGAGCGTTATGCTGATAACTCAATGGTCGTAGGTTCAATCCTCTAAGGGTCAGTGTGTTAATTTTTGCAGATAATTAATAGAAAAGGTGTTAATTGATAAAAGAAAATATTTGAGTGTCTACAAAATATCCTGATAATTTTTTAATTGTTTTTCAAAAGCTTTAGATATATATTGAAACTAAAAAGCACAAAATAAAAATTTAAGCAAAAAACAATCTTTAACAATAGAAGCTTTTTATCGTGGGGCCATAAAAAGCACAAAATAAAAATTCCTTATTGCATGACATGCTATAATGAAATAAAAGTTTCAACACTAAGAAAATTTTAGATAAAAATATAGATATTTCATTTTTGCTAGGAATGAAATTTTTTAAATATTCAAAATATTTTAAAATGCTTTCGAGACCTTTGGAATATATCTCTTAACGAATACTTATACAAAAACTAATAACTAAAATATTAGTCTCGAATGCTTTTTAAAATATTTTGAATATTTAAAATTTTTCATCTCTAGTAAAAGTAAAATATCTACATTTTTCCATAATATTATCTTTGTATTTAAACTTTTATTTCCTTATAGCATGTCTTAGAATAATTTTTTATTTTATGCTTTTTGGGGGTCCACAATAAAAAGCTTCTATTGTTAAAAAATGATTTTTTACTTGAAGTTTTTTTCGTTAAAAATGAAAAAAAAATGATAACTCTGTTTTGAATTATCCCTGATCTATGGTTCAACCATTCGTTTTTAACATATGGACGAGTTCTTTCGAAAGATACCCATATTGAAATTTTATGCCTCCCCGCGGAGTGGGAAGCGATGCTCCTACATGCACACACTCTTTTCCTAATTTACTACTACTATTATCAATAATTCATATTAATTTTAAAATCAGGCATTAAAAATAAGTCTCATTATGTATATTTATTCAAAATTTTGCCCTATACTATCGTGTTAAAAATTTAGAAAAAAAAAAAAAAAAAAAAAAAAAAAAATGGAATTACAGCGCAATTGATCTCCATATGTAATGAGCACCAGTTTAGGTACTACATATCAGGTGTGGTTGAATTTCATTCATTATTTCGTGAGGTACAGCGTCCACAAAATTCGTAATACACACACAGACAGACACCTAGACGTTTTCTAAAAACAATCAAATCGTGTTCAGGACACCCCAAATTGTGTAAATCCATCCAATAATTTCTTTATATATAGGGGAGAATGGGATGAATGGGACATTTTTCATGTTTTTATTAATAACGTTCACCATATGTAATTCAGAATTTTATAACATTGCTCACAACTACACTTCATTATTACATATAAACATACTAACTTTAATAAAAAGTTATCATTTTTAATAAATAATATATATATATATATATATATATATATATATATATATTTTTTTTTACATGCATGTGCATTGTCCCATTCATCCCCACCTATGGGGATGAATAGGACAGGACTGGAGTTAACAAAGAAAACAAAATGGAAAGTAAATAATTTTTTTAAGTTAAATTGGTTTATGTGATTTTAATACACACTACGAAGTTACTGGAATTAACATAACCTGATATATTGACTCAAATTAACATCAAAAGGCAAAAGTCCTTTGGTTCGCACAGTTCCTAGTGCTCTATGCTTTGGTAATTTAATCTAATAAGATCTAATCTAAAAATAAATAAATAAATAAGACACTAGAAAGATATAAATCATTATAATAGAGTACAAATTATCCAGATAAATTTTTGTTTCCGACTGATCGGGAAAAATAAGCATTCTATTCTGTGTTACATTAATAATCACCAGGATTTATTTAATTAGCTTGATTGAAACTGTGATTTTAATCCAATTATTATTAGTTTATTTATTTATTTTTTTAATTATTGATTTAAGTTGCATTGAATATTCTAACTTATAATTTTTTTAATCATAATTATTATAAACAAAAATCAGAACAATTAATTTCAATCTATTTTTCTCCAAATCCATGCTACTTTTATAATTCCATGTTATAACTATTGAGCTACAGGTTATAAAAATATTGAAAATCTATTTACGGTTTGTTTTAATTCTTGTGTACAATTTTAAATTAGCACATAGTGGGGGATGTGCCATTCATCCCCATTCAAACTGTCCAATTCAACCCCACCACCACATGATCATATAAAACATGAAATAGGCCTTAGGAACAATTGTCAATATTCTTCTTGAATATCATAAACACAATAAAAGATTATGCCTTTTCAGCATATATGAGTTATATTAACTTTAAGCAAATATTTAATTTTTAACTACTATCTAATTGAATCAGTAAAAACTTACTCTGGCTGCAGATAAAGACACTTTAATTTTTTTCTGCCCTTTAATAGACAGCACAATTCTGAAACTACACTTGGTGAATGATCTCAGTACTGTCATGCATCAGAAAAATTGTCAAGTTTCTAGTGCTTGCAAAACATAAAAATTTTGCTATTGTCCCATTCATCCTGCGTCCCATTCATCCACACTCTCCCCTACACTAAGCGACAAAAAAAAGTCGCACTGCAGAAAAAATGACTTATACCATTTTTATTTGTAATAACTTTAAAATTAATGGTTGAAACAAATCAAACTGTTATGTATGTATAATACCAAAAGGATGAAATGATACATATGCACATTTTCGATTTAATAATTCGCTTTATTACACTTTACGAAGTACTTTATAAAAATCTACATAAAACTTCCTTTTTGAACACAATGCAATAACCATACACTTTGTATTCTATTATGATTTATTATAAGAAATAAACAAGTTATATTTTAATATAAGAAATAAAACTATTTATTTGTTAGATCTAAGCAATGTTTTTAATAAAAATATGTATATTACATTGGGTTAATTCCACCTTTATATGGAATTACCACTGTAATGCACAGTGGCATAGTATTATACCGTTTTTGATATAAATCTCAAAAATTTCACTGTGCTAAATTTTGTAAATAATTTTTCTAGTATTTGTAAAGTTGTAGTCTGCAAATTTCGAATACTCCTCTCTCTCCTCTCGCCTTTTTATGACTAAACATTTTCGAGAGAATTGAGATTAGGACTGTTTCCAAGTCTAATAAAGAAGAAATTCTACGATATTCTTTGTGGGAATTAACTTAGAGTGAAAAAATATATTATTTCTTACAGAATTATAGGTGCTCATGGGAATGAATAGATAATTTTAACAATTTGATTCAAATTGACATACCACAGACGCCGTACAACAAGATGCATTATCATCTTGAAAGGCTGTTTGAATAAAAGTCTTAAATACCTCCAAAATAGTCGGTCAGGCGCCACTTTTATAATCACCGGGTGTTATTTTGAGTTAATTGATCCCTTTTGCAAGAAAATTTGTCTGATTCTTTGAAAAAGTATGCACCTCCGTACCATAATGTACGGAGAATGTGTCACTGTTTTAAGAGAGCAGTTTCCATTAATTCAGTCCCATTTTTACCATCCTAGTTGTTTTTTCTTCAGCTCGAAATAAATTAAATTTGACTCATCAGAGAAACTCAGTTCAGCCCGATAATTAACTGCTACTTTTTTATTTTTTGGTCAATTGATGTGTTTTTTTTATATATATATTTGTTCTCAATAATGGCTTTTTTCCAGATCTTCTGGTTTTTAACCTGCCTTGTTTAATTACTTCCGCACTATTTTTGAAGGCAGTATTTTGCTATACACTTTTTTTAATCTTTTTTAAGTTCTGAACATGATACAAATGGATTTTTTAAACATTTGCCTTTCAACTTGTGGTTATCTTGCTTGGATTAGCAACGTGGCCGCCTAAAGCCAAATTTCGAGTTTAAACGGCTAAAAAATTTTATAATTTGCTAAAAACCATTTTACCAATATTTCCTTAATATTTAATTATTTTACCCTCTCACGTATTAAAATATTTTTTGATTTTCATTCAAAAATCAATACTTTTTGTGGCATCGTTAACTGCCGTATTCTTACCATTTTTGAAATAATTTCTAAAATTACAGTTTTCCTGACAATTGCATTTTGATTTTAACACTGAACTCAAATCTAAAGTGTATTTGGTGGACAACATAATAAAATCTGTTCGAAAATTTGCTTTTAAACGATAAAATTGGCGGTTGTCGAAGCTGAAAAAAAAAATATCCAAGTGTGGCTTTTTTTTTTTTTTTTTTTTTTTTTTTTTTTTGTCGCTTAGTGTATATAGAAGAAAATAAAAAGTGTTTGACATGTATCTTTAGCTTTTAAACATTTATTTGTATACCGGCTGCTTCAAAATAGCTGTTACATAGATTATCTCTTAAACTAACAGTCCTAGAAACATACGTCCAATTACAAAATTGGTGTAGATCAAGAGTAGATTTCAGATATGATATATTTTTGTAAAAGGGGCTATATACATATTAAAATACTAAATTTAATTTTTAAACGGTCCCTCCTATCATATGATTTATATTTAGAAAAATATTCTCCTCGGTCTAAGAAGGAAATAAAAATCAACTTTCTAAGTGTAAATTTCGCTGAGTTATTTAATTTGAAAAGGATGACTTACACCACTTAACTTTCAATTTTGGCATCCATTTTTCGATACCAAAGGGCTTATTTTATGGGGTTATCTATGAGATGATAAAAATTAAATAAGGATCAATTTGTTTTGGTTTAACAATTAAAACCATTCAAACACATGAAATCAACAGTTTCAAGAACTTAATGCAAATTCATGTTATTCTGTATTGTTAAAAAATTTAATAGTTGAATTTCTGAGGGGATCACCTGCAAATTAGAACACTTTAAGAGAGGAAGTGATACTAAAAGATAGATAAAAATGTGGTTTTGCTTGGTTTGAGATATCATTCTGTGGTTATTTTTTGCTCATTAAGTCTAATTAGACCAAGACCCGATTTAAAGTAGATTCCGAACAAATATGGATACTTCTGCCTGACAGAGATTCGAACCCGATTTCTGTGAACTGAAGTCTACAGAGCTGACCAGTTCACTAGCAGATGGCTCTGATAAAGGAGTGTAAGTTATCATAATGTGAAATTTTTCTAAACCAGAATAATATATATAAATGTATATATATATATATATATATATATATATATATACATATACATAAGAACATTCTATTAAAAACGGTATAATTAGCACTATTGGTATCTGTACTCAAGAATAATTATAATATGTGGCGGTTTATTATACGCCTAGTCGCAGAAATTTCCGCATGTATTTGTAGCAAAACAAAATTTATCTGCCATCCAGAAATGTTTTATCATGTCAGATATCAGAAAAAAAAAAATAGTAATTAATAAATTATGTAAAATTTATATCTAAAAAAAGAAACAAAATTAAGAATATGCAATAAGTACAGTAATCTAAATACATAATGCAAATTATATTTAAGTATATTTTTAAGCATAGTATTTCTTTTTTAGTTGTTAAATTAATCTGTAGAGCTTTAAACAATCTGTAGCGCTCGCTGCCGTCCTACAGCTACTACTACAGACGTGCTACTGGGATTAGACGTACTTCTTCAAAATCTAGTTTCAAAATATAGCTGTAATGCCTAAAGCATAGCAAAATTAACATATATCATGTTTATATATCAAGGTCAGTAACATATATCATGTGATATATCATGTTTAATATCACATTAACATATATCATGAAGCACATGTCTGTACATGTCTGCTCTGGAATAAATCACAGTTAGTATTGTTAAAGGTTTTACAGGACCCCCCTCCCCCTCCCCCTCCCCCCCCCCCCCCACACACACACATGATATTCAGACAGTTTATGCGATGTGAATGGAGGAAGTTTTCAGTTCTGTTAAAAATAGATTTTTTTTTTCTTAATTCTGTGCACTATATCGGGCATATTCTATTTGTATAGACAGAATATAAATAGAGTAACACAAAAATGTAATAAAATGCGAAATAATAGTACTAGTATTATAAATAAGGATATCTGATTAAGCACATATTTCTTATATTATCTCTTATACCGAACAAAATATGTTGGACATATGAATAGTATTCATTCATATGTAATATTTATTTCAAAAGTATTAACATTATAGCAACATGTAAAAGAATCCGGAGTGACTCCACTCGACTTTCCAAGCATTAAGTAATTAAAGGTTGTATAAATGAATTAAAGTAAGAGAAATCGTTAAATACGCAAAAGAGAAAATTATAATAGGGTAGTTCCCAGTGAGCATTTTTCTCCATATAGTATGTTGTTTAGTTTAACGCTATTGCGCTTCAAATAATTTGGGCCCATAGATGATAATGATAACGAATTTTTCGTTGTGTCCCTGTAAAAATTTATAAGGAATAGATTCACTAAAATCTATACAATTCCTACGACGGTGATCTACAATATGCGTATAAATTTTCAGCTGAATGGAATAAGGTATTTAGACGCTATTGCATTTTAAATAATTTAAGCCCATAAGCCACAATTATTAAGTAATTGTGTGTGTGTGTGTGTCACTGTAAAAAAACTAAAAGAAATAGATTCACCAAAATCTGTATGGTGTCTGCAACTGTGACCTGTAACATTTGTATGAATTTTCAGTTTATTCAAATAAGGAGTTTAGAAGTAATCGCACTTTAAATAATTTGAGCCCATAGGGCATAATGATAAAAAAAAAATTCTTTGTGTACCTGTAAAAACCTATAAGTGCTAGATTAACCAGGCTTCTTATGCTTCATGGGACGGTGACCTACAGTACGTATATAAATTTTCAACTCAATCTAATAAGGCATTTAGACGCTAATGATTTCAGCCCATAGGCCATAATGATAAAGATTTTTTTTTTTTCTGTAACTGTAAAAAAAAAAAAAAAAAAAAAAAAAAACTGTAATTACAAGGATCACCAAGAGATATACAGTTCGAGCAATGGTGATCTTTAACAGGTATATAGATTTTTAACTCATTCTGATAAGTCATTTAGACGATATCGCACTTCGAATAATTTCAGCCCGTAAGCCATGATGATAAAGAATTTCTCGTTGTGTCCTTGTGAAAAAAGAAAACTATACGCGCTAGATTCACCAAAATTTATGCACTTCGTTCAAAAATGACTTATAGCATGTGTGAAAATTTTGAACTCAATTGATAAAAACGTTTAGACGCTATCACAGTGTAAAAAATTTTGGCACATATAGACCACAATCATAAAGAATTATTCTTTGTGTCCCTGTAAAAAACTATAAACGCTAGATTCACCAAATTTTATGCAGTTCGTGTGACGGTAACTCATAACATGTGTAGAAATTTTCATCTCAAACTAATAAGGCTTTTTGACACTATCGCACTTTACAAAATTTAGGCCCATAGACCATACTGATAAAGAATTTTTCTTTGTGTCCCTGTAAAAACAAGTCCTTCCGGCTCATTCGAAAGGGTAAGTTAATTTCTTTTTTCTTATCAAGTAGCCGCCATTTTGAAACAAAATGGCGGCTACAAATTAGTAATGGACTTTGTAGAAATATTGATTAGGCTATGTACATATGGAG
Organism: Salticus scenicus; assembly: GCA_963930645.1. Lineage (NCBI taxonomy): Eukaryota > Metazoa > Arthropoda > Arachnida > Araneae > Salticidae > Salticus > Salticus scenicus. Next base: position 384,611,191 of record OZ005648.1, read on the forward strand.
TTTTAAGCAAATCGGTTCATAAATATCTTTTTATGTCAATTTAAAATTTTCAAGTGGCCGGCGCTTGAGACAAAATGGCAGGCCAAGTTGGCAAACAAATATATTAAATGCACTTGTGAGATAAGTCTACTGTACAAATTTAGTTCCAATTAATTCAGAATCTCAAAAGTCATCGTGTTGAAAATGTAAGTGGCTGTTACTTGGATCAAAATGGCGGAGCAAATTGCTCAATAAACAAATCCAAGATATTTGTAAGATAAGTCCACTGTCCAATTTTGCTTCGAACAAATACAGTATTTCAAAAGTTATGGCGTTCATAAAGTCTCAAGTGGCAGCGTTCAAGTGGACGCAACTTGGAAAAAAATTGCGGTAAAAATTGCCCACCGAAATCATCGATATTTGAATGATAAATCCATTTTTGAACTTTTGTTTGAACTGATTAAGCATTTCAAAAGTTATCGTGATAACAAATTTTCAAGTGACCGCCACTTGGAAACAATATAACGGAGCAAGTTGCCCAGCAAACTCATCCAAGATATTTGAAACATAAGTTCACTGTCCAACTTTGGTTCGAATCCGTGCAGTGTTTCAAAAGTTATTGTTATGAGAAATTTCCAAGTGGTAGTCTAAGTGGCTGACATTTGGAAACAAAAGGGTGAAGCAACTTGCCCAGCGAAATCATCCAAGATATTTGTATAAGTTCACTGTCAAACTTTAGTTCAAACTAATTCAGTATTTCAAAAATTATTGTGATAAAAATTTTCAAGTGGCCACCACTTGAAAACAAAAAAGCGAAGTGAGATGCCCAGCGAACTTATTTGAGGTATTTAAGTGATAAATTGACTACCCAAACTTGATGCGAATTGGTTTAGTATTAAAAAAGTTATCATTATAACAATTTTTCAAGTGGCAGCCACTTGGAAATAAAATTACGGATCAAATTACCAAGCGAGATTATCCAAGATATTTGAACTATAAGTTCGCTGTCCAACTTTTGTTTGAATGAATTTAAAACTTTAAAAGTTATCGTGATAGCACATTTTCAAGTGTCAGCGTGATTTCAAGTGGTCGCAACTTGGAAACAAAATGTCGGAACAAGTTAACCAATGAGCTCATCCAAGATAATTATAGGATACGACCACTGTCCAACTTTGGTTCGAATTGAATCAGAATTTTAAAAGTTATCATGTTTATAAATTTTCAAGTGGAAGCCTAATCTCAAGTTGTCCCGCTTAAAACAAAATTACGGGGCAATTTGGTCAGTAAACTCATCCAAAATATTTATAAGTTCACTGTCCAAATATGATTCGATTTAGAGTATTATTTCAGAAGTTATCGTGATTTAATATTTTCAAGTGGCACCACTTAGTTTAAGATATCCGCCACTTTGTTAAAAATATAGGATAAAGTTTATTAATAAACTTGGTTGAAAACCTTAAATTGTTTTATATGAAGGTGTTTTCCTGGAATTACTAATAAAATCTCCAGGTAACATAATCCTTGCCATGATAAAGAATGAACTGCACCATCATAAACTAAAATTTTTTAAACATTTTCTTTAGCTGATAATAGTATTCGTAAAAAGTCTTATAGCCATACAGACACATGCATGCACTTAGGTGCATGAAGTGAGAGATAGAGCTTTAAATAATGCTTATTTACTAGACCAGTGATTAGTAGCGAAACGTGTGTGTTCTCAATATCGCAATCACGATCCAACTGCCAAAAAACGCCAAGTTTTCCGAAATAGCGTCAGATTTATAGCCAAACAGATTCCATTGTCTCTCGAACAAATAACTATAAACATTTCGAATTTAGACATTTCGTTATAGAAATTTATGCCAACCACTTATGCCAAACCTCACGCCATAAAAATCGTCTGTTTCCAAGTAGACATGAAGTCTGCTTCCTGTCATTAAAATTATATAAATTACCTTTTAATGATGTTACAACGAAAATTTATTGCTTAATTTAGCTATAATAAAGTGAATTTGCGCAAACTAAAATAATGAATTGTAATTTATGGAAACAGTTAATAGATGAAAATAATATTCTTTATATTTTATTTTATTAAACGATTTAGCATTGGGAGATTAGAATTCCGAGGGACGGATATTTGATAAAAAGGGCTTTATATTAGTAGGAATAAATTATTAATTTTAAAGAATACGTTTTTGCTCTCAACAGATTTATTTAATAGATTAACGGATAAAATATTATTAGAATTAAGTTCTTTATTTATAGAGAGACAAATGTGATAAAATATAAAAGGTAATTTGGGATTTCGTTATCTATTTTAATAGAAATTTTATTTATTGAAAATATAGTATTTAAATATTAAATTTATTTGCGAATGTAATTAAAACTAATATATGTGAAGATACTCCTTCATATATTTCTCACCAGAGGCGAGGGGGGGGGGGGAGGAATGAACAGTCAAAGTGGACGAAAAAAACCAACAGAAACATAAAACACTCTCTCTCAGGTAAAAATCAGTATACTATAATTTGAATATTTTATATCTTGTTGAAAAAGGTAAAGATGGTCCTTCATTAAACAAACCAAAAATATGTGGCATATAACAATAAATTTGAAAATTAAACAACACTGCTTAGTTGTAGAACATCTTACAGAACCTCTGAAATGAACAGCAACGTGTATTATGCATAAAATATACCATAATTAATAAAGGATATAAAATATGACACAATAATAAAATGTGTAAAATATTAAAAACATTTATTCATAAAAAGTATATAGATGCTTGAGAGAAAGAAAGTGGAAATGAGTAGCTATAAATATGAAAATCAATTAATTCTGCGTCTTTGTTAATTATCAAAAATCATTTATTACTGCATTAATATGAAAAAGATTTCAAATAATTTTAGAGTATATATATATAAAAAATTATTATCCTAAACGTGAAAATCCGAATTTTAGCAAAGTGGGCCAGAGAGTAGCGATGACAGAGACATTATGGTTTTATAGTGCCAGAATGTACATAGCATAATGAACCATATGTGAAGCAGAAGAGGCTTCATGTTGTGCAAAAGGATGCCAACCAGCATTCTGCAAAGCGACATAATAAAATGTCTTGTGTATGTAAAAAAAAAAAAAAAAAGAAAGGAAAAAAAAAAGAAATATGAGGGGGAAAATAAGTCTAGCCCTATGTTAGAATAAGAGCGCACATGCAAGAGTTGTAATAAAATTTTAAAGAAAAACTTAATAATTTTTTGTATTATAATTTATTTTCTTGAAGTTATTTTGAAATATCCTTAATTCAATTTATTAAGTTGGGCAAAAATTATCAAGATCTACCCATATGAAAAAATTTCCTTTTCCTGCACAAAATTTTAACAGGTGAATTAGCATTTGAATTTCTTAAAAAAAAATAAAACTGACATTGATTAAATATATATATATATATATATATATATTTCAATGAATAAAATGTGTGTGAACCTGAAATAGATGTAACAAGAATACAAACCAGAAAAAAATTGTCAAAAACAGCAAAAATTTTAAATACATATTGTTTTAGAATTGAATTAGTATTATTTTATCAAGCATAAGTGATATTTACCGTAATTTATTAAGGAAAATACTGTTATGTTACTAGAATAATTTTTATATTACTGCTCAGCAAGAAATGGTCTTAAAAAAAAAAAAAAAAATAGAAAGAAAAGAAAAGAAGAAGAAGAAGAAGAGCGAACCAGCCACATACTTCTGCAAAGACTACCTCTTCCAACACGCAGATGATTTCAAGACGTCTCCCAAAATGCATCTGTGGTGCAAAACATTACAATAAGGGATTATTTTAATTGAGAAATTTTAAACAAATGAATATTTAATTTAAGCTGAAAGAAAACTTTTAAAAAGAGTTTTACTTATTAAACAAGAAATTATTTGTTAAAAATATATTTTCTAAAACATACAGAATATGTACGGATATTTCACTTTTTATCTATTTCTTTATTTTTATTTGAAAATTAAATAGGCTCTAAAAAATATCAGAATTTACTGTAGTAAGTTGACAAAAATATATTTATTTATTTATTTACTTTTTTGTGTGTGTGGGTGTGTATTATTATTATTATTATAACTAGTCTTTTTGTAGAAATTTCCTGTAAAAAATTCAATAAACGAAAAATGTAATTATCGCCACACATAAACCAATGAAGCATCAACTAAATAGGTCAGAGAAAATTGTGTGAATATGTGTGTGTTTCCACATCGAAACATTGGGTTGGGAGGCCAAGTTTGATAATAATGCTGAGAAGCATTGCAACATGCGTGTAAAAGAGAAAAAGGAATACTATTGGATATATTTGCATTATGACTGACAAACTGCCCAATAATACAATGAAATTCCGATCCAAAAGAAAACATATACAGAAACACACGTAGAGACATACCAACAAAATATTTATTTTATTTTATTTTATTTTTTATTTGTGTGAATTAATAATTAATTATAAAGTGTTTGCAAATGTCAAAAGAAACGGATCATATAATTTCAGATGGGAAGTAAAAAAAATTGTGTGAATCTGATAAAATTAATGAGTTTTGAAAGGGAATGATGTGTTTATCTCCGGATGTATCAAACGAAACTTTGACAACTGTGATAGAACAAAACAATGAAGACGTTGACAGCTATAAACAATCTAAAGCCTCTTTGACAACAATGAAAAATTAACTATGAAGAATACAATCCAAATATTCCCAAAAGACAGATACACCCTGACGTTATTTATTTAAAATCTATAAAGTACAATAATTTTTATATCAATATCTTTTTATTTATTTATTTATTTTTTATTATTATTATTAATTATTTATTTTGTCACCCAAAATAATTATCAAACATGTATTAATGAATTATAAGTGTACATGAAGGCCTATAAAACATATCCTTCCAAAATTGTTGTGAAAGTGTGAAATCCCCTACACAATTACAGGTGTTGAAACCAATATAATGGTCGAAATCCGTAGATTATAGAAGTCATTAATATATTGACAACCAGAGCCACACAATTGTGTTTACAGGGTAAATGTGTATATGTGTGATTAAAACTATAATCAAATGGGTGATATGTTATAATATTTAAATAGTTTTGTAAAAACAAATATCAACTGAAGTGATTTGAATTATTAAAAATTTAGTATAGTAAGTGTTCCAACAGGTATAAAAATTGAAGAAAAAAATGCCACAAAAATAAATTCCCACAGCTACAGATAAAAGCTCTCCAATTACGAATTTAACGTGAACTGAAAATTGTAAACAAAAAGAAAAAGACATGACTAAAATAACAGTATTATCTACTGAACTGAGCAGAGATGAGGCCTCAAAAATCAAAAATAAGCATAAACTAGATATATAAACAATAGCTTCAAAGGCTATATAAAATTGCTCATAAACAATCAATAATAAAACTCGAGTACAAGAAGTGTAATCTCACTTCACAAAAGTGAATAATAAAAATTTCGCCAAATCATCTGATATAAAAAGAACAGCAAAAGTAAATCTTTTCAACATATATGCGCAAAATACTATGTCAAAAGAAGATGCATCAAAATAGATAAATCAAATGGCCATTAATCGTTATTATAATCCTATCATTAAATAATCGCATATCCATGGATTCATAATTGAACACAAAAACAAATAAACAAACATAAAATAATGAGTAAATGTGATTAAATAGAGTATGTTGTATAAAAATTAATCTCTTTATATATAAATGGCTAAGAGAGTTTTTTCCTGTAAGTCCGTGGCTGGACGCATGTTGGTTGGCTAAGAGAGATTTTCTTCTGTTTGTGTGTTGTTGCCACCAGTTTTTCATACTTTAGTTAATTTAAAAAAATCTAATTGTCCGATCAATAAGTTAATTAAACCGACGAATTCAGAAAATATGCCCCTTTCATTTGATACCTTATTTGTAACGAAATTTTGATTAGATTTTTTAAAATAATTAAAATGTGAAAATAATAACCTGGTAAAAGCTTTAAATGTGGACATTTAAAATTTTAATTTTTCTAAAAAAAAAAAAAAAAAAAAAATTACGTTTTTTTTTTTTTTTTTTTTTTCTTCCCAAACATAAAATGAAATATGCTTTCACGCGAAAAATAAAAAATTATAAAATATTTTACTCATGCACATGAAAAAAAGAAAATTGAAAATGGAGTTAAAAAAAAAAAAAAAAAAAAAAAAATAACAATTTAGATAAAGTTGCACGAGAGTTCCAAAAATTAATGGAAATATAAATGAACGTTAAATAAATAAAATAGTCGTCTACTCAATCACGTGATATTGAAAAACAAAGAATCGAATTCAGTAAATATGGAAAGAAAAGGAAAACGAAAAGAAACGAAATAAACAACAAATAATAATAATAATAATAATAATGATAATAACATAAACCAACGGGAAACCAAAGCGGGCTTTAAAGCAATTTCATGATTTCTTTAAATTTTATTTTTGTTTGTAAAGCGATATAGAAAAGAGTTTCCTTTAAATATAGTGAACAGCGAAGCGAGAAAAGCCTTCGTTGATTCACTACCTTCATTGATTTCATGAATTAAAAAATGGTTTCGTTAACAAACTTTGATCTATTGGCACGCAGGCAGCATCAGGCCGAGTTTTGTATATTTCGAGTTTGATTTTGAAAATTTTCCCGCATTCGGAATTCGGTTCATTCCCGAACCGGAGCTTTGCTAGTCTTATATATTTAATAAAAAATATAAAACTTTTCCCCTTGTAAACAATGTATTTAAAATTAATTAAAAAAAAAAAAATCACAATTAATATGAGAACATGAACAAAACTCGACTGAACTTGCGAAAAATATTTTATTTCTCTTTCCGAAAAAAAAATCAAGCAGGCTTCTTTTAAGTAATTATTTATTTATTTTTGTCTTTCCTTCCATTCCATCCATTCATCCCTTTTTTATCATTTAACGATTACTCTTAAACTTTACTTATTTATTTATTTTTATTTTGTATGGGAAAAAAAAAAAAAAAAAAAAAAAAAAAAAAAAAAAGGCAGAAACTGATATGCACCTAAAACATAAACATTGTGTGAATCTTGATTAAAAGTTAATTAGTATGGAATTGCAGGTTTACAATGGGAAAAAAAATAAATGTGAAAACAAATATGTGAATTTAAAAAAGTGTGTGTTAAAGTAGGAACACCTGTGTGAGACAAATAACGGCTACTATAGATTCATATAATAAAGTTATATGACTGGGTTTACATCATACATAGTGTCAAAAAAATCAAATGTGAAAAATTGTTGGAGAAATAAATACTTGATCCATGTTTACCTTTAATATTTTATTTTATTTATTTTTTCTGTTAATGCGTGTGCTTGTACATATGCATTGGGAGAAAGATCTTTTTACAGAAACAATACTAGTAGACAGTGAAAAAAAAAATATATACCCTAAATACAAGCAATTCTACTCGATTTCTGTAAAATACGTTAAATTTTGTGTATAATTTAAATAATAAAAATTTAGTAAAAGAATTATAGTAGCAACAAAATTTTATATACTCTATGCAAAATCATGCACGGTAAGATACTCAATGCCGCTCCCTCATCAAGAAAAATTAACGCCATGAATTGAAGAAAAAGGAAAACAGCATTGAATGTCAACAACACAAGCGCAATTAGGAGCCCTTCTAATGCACATTGTGGCACAAAATTACATAAACTTAAATCCCAATATTTTAACTGTCCATCTTTTGCTTAATGTACTTAAATGAGATGTATATACCTAAATTATTTTTAAAAGAAAAGAATGAAAAATGATATTTATGTAAAGACAGTTGTTGTGTTAAGAGTTAGCATTATCACTACATATAAAACCTAAATTATGTAAAATTCTCTAAAGATTCACTTACTTCAAAAGAAGGCCTATAAAATTATCCAACAAATTATAGGAAAACATGATTATTTTTATTATTATTATTTATTTATTTATTTCATTTTATTTTATTCTATTCCTCATGATGATAACAACGACAATTCCAAGCGGGTTAAAATAATTGAACAGAAAAAAATATATATGTGCGTGTAAGAAGAGGAGATAAAAGTGTCTAGATATCGACTTGAATTTTTAAATAATCAAAATATTTTAAAAAGCTTTCGAGACCTCTGAAGTTTATGGCTTAACAAATACTTATGTAGAAACTAATGACTAAGAATATTGGTCTCGATAGCTTTTTAAAATATTTTGAAGATTTAAAAATTTCTTCTCTTGCAAAAGAGAAACACCTATATATTATTCTCTAAAATAGTCTTAGTGTTTAAACTTTCATGTCTCATGTCTTTGGAAGATTAAATTCTTATTTTATTCCTTTTAGGGCTCCACAATAAGAAGCTTCTACTTTTTTTTTTTTTTTACTATTTGATTGAACTATTTCATTATCATTTTGTTTTGAATAATGATATCTTTGTTATTTAGATATGCTGAGCATAACGAAGAAACAAACATGGCTGTGCTGTCCGTAAAACTGCCTTCCGGGTTTGTCGCAGATGAGTGGAGTCTTTTATTGGTAAAAATAATTTAAAATCACGACATTGTAAATAATTAGTGAAAAAGCTTACTTTTGAACTTAAAAGTTTACAGAGATATTAAATATTTCTAAAAAAAAACAAAACTTTATGAATGCAATAACAAAGAAATATTTAGTCAATCTTTCAAAAATATTTGTAAAATCTAAAATGATTTAACTCTTATTGAAATTTATTTCATAATGACTTTAATTTAAAACACGTACTTTATTAAAGAATAATTGATTAGTCTCTCTCTCTTATTCATTTATTTTATTTTCTAAAACTATTTAAGAGTACTGTTATTTCTAGTATAATTATCAAACTATTTTTATTTCTTTATACAGAAAAAGTTCAAAATTCCCACTCTTATATCCAGGGCTCGTTAAATACGGTCGCCTGCTCGCCATTGGCGACCAATATATTTTAACTGACGACTATGTTTTCAACTTAAAACTCAACACTTTTTTTTTCTCTTAATATTTTGGTGAAAAAATTAGTAAAAGAATTAGGCTCCGATTCCACTTCCGATGTAGGCTAACTCTAGCCGTTTTGATTCACCACGTTTTGACACACTGATCAATACAACATTAGGGGATTTATATCACTTTTCTCCGTGCATGTTTTGCGGTGTTAAATCAGTGCACCGTTTCAGTGCAACGGAGTGCACCCTAATCAGTGTACCATTGCACCATTGGTTTACACTACCACGACTAAACTCGATGACACTACACTTGTTAGCCTGTGATTTGCGAGCTGGTGCTGAATCGTTGTGCTGATGTAATGATGTATCAATGTCAATGGTGTATCGATTTAGTGAAAATAATAAACGCGTTTCATGAAGTTAACTTTAAACGGGTATTTCCTGATGTATCATACAGTCCTAGTAAATATTTGGTTTTTCATACAGAGAATTTTAATTTTTATATTCAAGTAAATTTCGAAAAAAAAAAAAAAAAAAAAAAAAAAAAAAAAAAAGAAAGAAAGAAAGAAAAAGAAAAGAAAAAAGGGCGTGTTTGGAAATTTTTACTGGTTACCAAAAACTTTTATTGGCGACCAGTTTTTTTTTTTTTTTTTCAAATTCCTAGAGTCCTGCTTATACCAAAATACTAAACAATTAATTTTAATTTTCAAACAGTGGTTTAACGTTGTATTATTCAGTACAAATTATAAATGCTACGCCACAACAAATTAAAAATTTTAATTGCTTGTGCAAAATAACATCTTAAATGCACCATATAAATGTAGAAATTATAACACGTTTGAAATATTTATTTTTCCTTCTTCAGACATTTCACATTAAGAGCAAAATTTTTGATACCCACGTGTGTGCTCTACCATCAGACGGTTTAATCATGCCAAAAGAAAAAAGATTTTCTCGGATTCTTTGGCACTGTCGTACGTGCATTTCTTCTGGAGCATTCAGGTACATCAAGGATATATTATTATTATTATTATACTGAATGGTCAAAGAATTGTAACAGTTCTTCATGAAATTACAAATTCGTCTCTTACATATCGTACGTTACTAAGAACTGGTTAAAATAGTGATATATATATATATATATATATATATATATATGGCGGATCCTTGGCTAATAAGAAGTTTCGAAATCATTTAGCTACAAATGGATGCATATGACAAAGATATAGTTCTAAAAAACCGATCATTCTATCGTATATCACTACGTAAAATTAATTACGTTGTTTGTCTATTGTATCAAGTCTGATAGTCTATCCATCACAATTATTCTTTAAGGGTTACATGTCCAAATAAAACTAAAATTGGATATTTAGCTTCTAAATTGTTTTTGGAAGTAATTCATTATGCAAAGTTAGCTTATCTCTAGACCTGAACCAATCGCATAAAACTGAGAAATGCGATGAAATTAAAAATCTTTTGAGGTTTAATTGTACATTTTATTAAATTGATAATTCCCAGCCACACCGTTTCATTTCTCAAAAATTAATATACAGCATATTTTCTTATAATTTTAAAGTTACTATTTTTCATTAAAAGTTTGTGGGAGGAAAAAAACTTTCGAATTATTTAAAACTATATTCCGAACGCTTGCATATCTCATATTTTTCATAAGAAAAAAGATTTTCTGATTATATTGGAAGTCGAAATCTGAAAATAATTGAAAAAGTTTCTATTGTTCTAATTTTACATCATTATTTTAATTCTTACAGCAATGAATAATTGTTCTAAATTTCCTTGTGTAAACTAATAAATAGTTTTGCATATTTCTAGCTGGAAAATAAAAAGGACGTGCAATTGATGCGGCATGAAATCGGTGAAAATGAAGTGAACTTATATTTTAAAAAGGTAATCAATTTTGTATTTCAGAGTTTGAAAAAATTTAACTACTTGAAATGTTTCAAAAATGCTAGTTATTAGTTTAAAACAAACAAAAAGAAAAAAAAATGTTGAATTGACGCCCATAAACTCTTATAAAATTTAACTTCTTCACTATTCTTTATCATAAATTTACTTTTTAATCTATATTTGATTTTGAAAATGTGACCAGGATTGCAATTTTTATAATTTTATTTACGCAGTTTCTGAACGTGATAAATTTGCTCATAAATAAGCTGCAATTTTTGAAATCATTTGTTTACACATCAACTTGTTGAAATAAAGAACTTGTTCAAATATATTACTTAGATGTAGCTGATATAAAATAAAATGGAAATCATTTAAACAATCATTGTCAAAACAGTGTACATTTAATATTTAATACTAGCAAACCCGAGTGAAATTTTCGCACTTCATTTCTTTTCTTATTTACCTTTAAAATTTGAAATTCATAAATTTTATACCAATTTCACCACCTAATTGAAATTTTAATTTACCGGAAGCCAAATTATTATTATAACCAAATAAATATTGTGCAATAGTGAAACCAGAATCATTCAAAGAAAAGTTTCAAAATAAAATTCGTGGTTGACGACCCAGTTTTCATACTTCCACAGGCAGTACAGTTTTATTAAAAAAACCCCATGACGCCTTTTAAATTTTTATCACCAAGAGTGCAGTGACTTTTTATTTATTTTGGCTTAATTTTTTGTTCGAAAAAAAAAAAAAAAAAAAAAAAAAAATCCTATTTTGATTATACTTTTTATGAATGCGTTTTTTAGTCAATTTATGATAATGATTCATATTCTGTATATACCTTTAAAATAATGCTAGGTTTAAAATGACGCTTGCAAAGATTCTGAAGAAACAACTGTTAAAAATATATTTTTTCGTAAAATAATCTCATCAGACAAATGTCATCATTTTTTTCTTATTAGTCCATTGAGCTACGTCTGCGTGTTTAAATATTGTCCATATATAAATATTATTTTTTAATCCTCGCGTATCGTATCGTAATGCTAGGTTTAAAATGTTGCTTTCAAAGATTCTGAAGAAGCAACTTTTAAAAATACATTTATCCATAAAATAATGTCATCATACAAATGTCGTCATTTTTTCTTATTAGTTCATTGAGCTGAGTACGCGTGCTTTTGTTCATTTTTAAATATTTTTTTTTTTTTTATCCTCGCGTATTTTATTAATTTCACCACTATCGTATCGTTTCGACAAAAAATAATTGTAAATGGTCCACGTTAGAGAAATGTTATATAGATTATAAGTGAAGTTTATGACACTCGAAGATGTACTGCTCCAAAAACTTATGCAGTTTAAACTTATACAAAAGGTTTTATACTGATACTTTAATTTTGTAAATCTTAGGTTTCAGTGACTTAACACGTATTTGAAATGTAAGTTTCATCAGGATCATAAATAAGATTAAACCATAATGTGTCATACATTAATTAATCGCTGCTTTGAATTTTTTCTGAACGATCTGCAAGGATTTAAAAAAATTTTTAAAGAAAAAATTCTATTATGGAAAGACATTACATATAAATACCTTTGTTCACTCGTTCGTATTGCCTAACCAATTTATTAATTTTAATGTCAAATTTTCAAAATCTCCACTTTTCTAACGACGCAACTAATACACATTATTATTAATAGCAGGAGACTTGGCGTTGGAATATTAAAACAGAAATAAACTACTACGTCAGAAACGCCAAAGAAAAATTATTGAGGTGCATACAGCTGTTTCGGTAGCCTAAAGCGTACCGTCATCAGTGCAAAAAGAATTCTGAATCTGGAGAAGTACTGGTATATATAGGAGAGGGACCGGATTTAGTTCAACCAATAGGATTACGGAAGAGGTGGGGAGTGTGGCCAATAGGAATTAAGGAATGTGTAGCTGTGTAAACAGTAGAAAAATTAAGGAAATGTGGACTGAATGTAAAATTTCCAACAATCAGACAAATAGGGAACAGCGAAATCACAATTTACAAGGTTTTTAAAATTTTTATAAATATGAAAAGCTTCAAAGAAATCGAGTTCATGAATGGATTTAGGTCTGCAAATTATTTTAGATGAATTAAATTTAAAATTATGATTTTCCTCCCAGCAATGTTTAGAAATAGCCGATTTATTGGTTTCTTGTTTGCGGACGTAATTCATATGTTCTTTTAGACGAAATTTAAGACTGCGTTTAGTTTGGCCAATATATGATAAACCAGACTGACAGGAAATACTATAAATGCCCCAAGAATTATGCATATCAATAGGATCTTTTAACTGAGAAAAGGTGAGTTTATTGGAAGGCGAAAATATTATTTTAAAATCATATTGTTTGAGAATTTTAGCTATGGTTTGACTGGTTTTATAAAAATAGGGTAAAACAATACTGATATTAGATGTGACTGATTTAGTAGACGAAATACGAGGGAGTTGTAATTTTTGGATAGCTTTGTCTATAATGGAAGGGTCATAACCTCTGTCAATTGCGATGGCTTTCAGGTATTTAATTTCAGATTTCAATAAAATAGGATTTGAACAAATATTAAGGGCACGGTTTACAAAAGTGTAGAAAGCAGCCATTTTTTGGTTAGGTGGGTGACATGAACGCGCATGGGGAGGAAGGGAGACTGCAAAATTTTTACGATAGACAGTGGTTGAAAATCCATTTACAGTGCGAGAGACGAGGGTATCAAGAAATGGAAGGGAGCCATTATTTTCCATTTCATATGTAAACTGGATATTACTGTTAATTGAATTTAAGGTTTCTAAGACATGGTCAATATTGTGATGAGATTGTGTGAGTCAATATTCTGTTCTCAAACTCAATTCAAATTTTGCCATTTCTAAACCTCCTTCTTTTCCTCAGTTAATTGCACCGGTTGAAAAAGCTTTCAAAAATTCTCGACTGACTGACCAACAGAAAGAAAATCTTCGTCATTTAATCCTTAATAATGCCAATTTCAACTCTAAAAATTTTAAATCAAATCTCAGCCCTGCAGAAAAAAACGCCTTGAAGGAATTAAAATCTAATGAAAATATCATCATTACTAAAGCTGATAAAGGTGGTCAGATTGTTATTTTGGATAAAAAACAATACATCGAAAGTGTTACCGAACTAATTAATGATGGCCCATACATTCCTCTGCCCCGTGACCCCTCTCCTCAAGAATTAAATAAAATTAAATCTACTATAAAATCTTGCCCCTTGTTATTGAACTCGACTAAATCGCATCTTATCCCTTCTATTGCTAATTGTGCCAGATTTTATGCTTTACCAAAAGTTCACAAACCCAATATTCCATTTCGTCCAATAGTCTCTAATATCGGTACTGCTTCCTATAATCTAGCTAAATTTCTCACCAAAATTTTTGCTCCACTTCTTGCTGCTAATAGTTATACTGTTAAGAATTCCATAAATTTTGCCAAAAATATTCAAAACTGCCCTCACACTAATCTCACTATGGTTTCTTTTGATGTAAAATCTCTTTTCACTAATGTTCCAATAAGTGGCGCCCTCTGCTGTCTCGAAAATAGATTAAAAGAGTTTAATTTCACCTCTTTTGAAATACAAGAATTAATTTCTCTTACCCGCATTTGTTTATCACAAACCACTTTTTCTTTCCAAAATAAATTCTATCGTCAGTCTGAAGGTTTAGCCATGGGTTCCCCTCTCTCCCCAATTCTCGCAGACATTTACATGCACTATTTCGAAAGCAAGCTTTTTAAGAAAATATCTTTTCCTTTTTGGACCCGTTACGTTGACGACACCTTCACGCTTATCGACATTTCTCATCACAATATTGACCATGTCTTAGAAACCTTAAATTCAATTGACAGTAATATCCAGTTTACATATGAAATGGAAAATAATGGCTCCCTTCCATTTCTTGATACCCTCGTCTCTCGCACTGTAAATGGATTTTCAACCACTGTCTATCGTAAAAATTTTGCAGTCTCCCTTCCTCCCCATGCGCGTTCATGTCACCCACCTAACCAAAAAATGGCTGCTTTCTACACTTTTGTAAACCGTGCCCTTAATATTTGTTCAAATCCTATTTTATTGAAATCTGAAATTAAATACCTGAAAGCCATCGCAATTGACAGAGGTTATGACCCTTCCATTATAGACAAAGCTATCCAAAAATTACAACTCCCTCGTATTTCGTCTACTAAATCAGTCACATCTAATATCAGTATTGTTTTACCCTATTTTTCTAAAACCAGTCAAACCATAGCTAAAATTCTCAAACAGTATGATTTTAAAATAATATTTTCGCCTTCCAATAAACTCACCTTTTCTCAGTTAAAAGATCCTATTGATATGCATAATTCTTGGGGCATTTATAGTATTTCCTGTCAGTCTGGTTTATCATATATTGGCCAAACTAAACGCAGTCTTAAATTTCGTCTAAAAGAACATATGAATTACGTCCGCAAACAAGAAACCAATAAATCGGCTATTTCTAAACATTGCTGGGAGGAAAATCATAATTTTAAATTTAATTCATCTAAAATAATTTGCAGACCTAAATCCATTCATGAACTCGATTTCTTTGAAGCTTTTCATATTTATAAAAATTTTAAAAACCTTGTAAATTGTGATTTCGCTGTTCCCTATTTGTCTGATTGTTGGAAATTTTACATTCAGTCCACATTTCCTTAATTTTTCTACTGTTTACACAGCTACACATTCCTTAATTCCTATTGGCCACACTCCCCACCTCTTCCGTAATCCTATTGGTTGAACTAAATCCGGTCCCTCTCCTATATATACCAGTACTTTTCCAGATTCAGAATTCTTTTTGCACTGATGACGGTACGCTTTAGGCTACCGAAACAGCTGTATGCACCTCAATAATTTTTCTTTGGCGTGTCTGACGTAGTAGTTTATTCCTGTTTTAACACATTATTATTGTTCTCAAAATATTAATGCTGTTAATTAATTTTCAGAAATTAGTTCTGCGTGTATTTTGTAGCATGTAACAATTCCTAAAATAGAAATTCTATAAATCTTTGCAAAACTTTTGAAGGTAACATTTTGAGTTCATAATTCATTTGAAACATTCGTTTAATATTATATCTTCATTTTCAAACATGTTAATGGTTTTAATAACATTATGTATTTATTATTACTAGTGGTCGCCCAGTGGTCGAAATTCGACCATAATTAATTAAAATTATAAGTTTAAACATTATTAAGGTTCTATTGTCAAAGACTATACTTCTATAATCACAGATTTTGCCAAGGCTACACTGTTAATTTACCTAGTTTTTTCAAAAAATTATGTGAAATTTAAATAAAAAAAATCCAAAAAATGATTAAAATAAAGAATGCCTTTTTTAAATTTTTTTTTATTGAAACAAAAAGACATGCGATTAAAAAAAAAATGCTGTCCATTGAACTTGACATACATATTTCGATAATTTAATTAATGTTACAAAACTTCTCTGTAAACGATGTTTTTTGTAAAAACTCTTTCGTCGTTTGCTAAATGTCCTTGACCATTATATTCGGAAATATAAAATCTCAAACCGTCGAATGATCGAACTCTACTTGCTGCGACATACAATTGCCCATGTGTAAAAACTGGTCCATCATACAATGGTCCATCATACGTCATTTGAAATAAGTCCATCATACAATGATTTAAAATATTCATTTTGACTTAAGGGCGGTAATATTGCTTTACCCTTATGACAACATGAAGTGAATGCAGTTCTGTCACCTAAAGTGACTTCAGATTCAAAATGTTTCGCATTGCAAAACCTGCATTCCAAATCCATTAATCCACAATCATAACTATAAAAAACTTTTGGAATGACATTTCGTGCACATTTAAATTTATCTGTCAAATTCACTTCTTCATTCTGTATAATATTAACACTATTTGTATTTTCATTACTATTATTATTATGTGTCCGCAAATATAGATTCCTTCTTCTTTGTCTCTCACTCCGACCCGTTAATGTTCTATGTCGAGGCATAATAAAAGTAGAAAAAAACTTTCATCGTCAGTAGAAAAATCGTTATTTTTTTTTATTTTAGGTTGATTTCTTTAGAAACTGATCTATACAAATTGAATGAGTTGAGTTGAGTTGAGTTGATTAATTAGTATATATATAATGCAAAACTTGTGTGTTTTTAAAAAATATTAGCATTCTGCGATAACTCTTTCAGATGAAACTGGCTATTTAAAAAATAACTCATTGTTATTAACTTTTATTATTGTTATTAACATATTAACTTTTTATTATTAATTGAAATTTCAAAATTTTGGCAACAGTATAAAAAAATGAAAATGCTAATTTTAATCTGGAAATAAAACCCGATAATATAGGCTTTGAATTGCACCTTTGTCGTTTCACAAATGTTCCAATTTCTCGTCTTTGTCGTTGTATTTTTAAAAAATATTAGCATTCTGCACTTCTTCTCTATATAAACTATAAGTGTGCGAAATTTCATAATCCTCCGTCCGCGCAATTTTCTTAAAAAGGGGTACAAAGTTTTTGCTTCACGTATTAATATATAGATTATTATTATTATTATTATTTATCTCATCATTGTTTATCGACAATATTTTTTTTCACTATTTTTTGCAAAAAAGTTTATAAATTCTAAACCAGTTGCTAGTAAAAAATATTAATTACATGACTAAATATATTTCATTTAAAAAAATTCTTTTTCTTATTGTTTAAAAATTTTTAAAGTATTATCTCAACCATTTCTGTATCTTTATAATTAAATATTGATTGTTTTTCAAGAAAACTACCAAAAGGGCATTTTATTAGCTTTATTTTAATCTAATTTAATCAGAGGATTTTTTTTTTTTTTTTTTTTTCAGATCATTCGTAAATTGTTAGTCGTTTAGGTACAAAAGTTTTACAACACTGCTGGAAACATGAATTTTGAATGCATAATATAATTTTTAAAATAAAACAATTCAAAGGATAATTTACATAGGTCCACAAAAACCTATCTATTAATAGGCAAACATGAAATTTGTCGTACACTTTTAACATATTAATTCTGGGAGTAGAGGGTTAAAAGTGGTATCATTCGAAAGGTATGATTAGCCGGATTTGCAGAATGAACAAATTATTTTCTTACAATGACAAGAAGGTAATTTAAAATACTTTAATTTTTTATGAACTTTTTCATTTTATACACAATTCATTCTTTTCTATCAAAAAAAATCCTAAAGAACAAAGTTGTTAAATCTGGCAATTACTTAAAATTCAAATAAAACCATGGATACAGTAATTTGTGTAGATGTAGCATTATTAAACTTTCGACTACAGATTTTTCATTCTAAGAGGTAACGGCCATTAGAGTGATAAAAATGATTATGAGCTAATGAGTAGTAGATCGAAATTTTATGGTATTGAAGATATACACAAATTTAAAAAGGATTTGACTTATGAAAGTTCTGTTTTTTCTAATTTATTTATAATTTCTTTCTTTTTTTTTTTTTTTTTTTTTTTTTGTGTGTGATTTTCGCCAGTTCTAATTTGAAGACACGTTTTTTAGCTAAAACATAATGCATTTCAACTAACTAAAATTGACTACTTATTTTTAAATAAGTGGATTTATTACTATATCTCCTGCATATATATGAAGAAAATATAAGATTCGGAAAAATTTTTAGTTTCCGACTTTCGATGAATTTACACATTTTGAGATTTCTTAACTTCGACCATTTTCAGGAAAAGTCTGCTTTTAGAGTAAGCAATGCTTTTTGAACTCTGTACCTCTTGAACCAATGGATTTAATTTAACGGAATTTTATATTTAGTTGGACCTTGGTTTGAATTGGTGTTGATTATCTGTTGGAATATATCGCCCAATAGGTGGGTGCTGCTATGTTGTGATTCACCCCATTTAAGTCAAGGCTATATCTCAACTTTTGTAGTGTATAAAAGCACCATTGATGATATATGATTTCGATATTATGTAACACTTTGCTGTTTTAATTTGGGTGCATATCGGCCAACAAGAAACGATGCTGTGTAAAAATTTAATTCCGTTTATAAGGCAATTACTTTGCTTTGAAAAAAAGTGGTCGAGTTTCGACCACTGGGCGATATTAGTTTACTTAATTTTACATTGTGTAGTAATATTTGAAAAGATTGGAATAAAAACAATTACAAAAGTTCTAAAATAACACGTAAAATCTCCTTCATAATAGATCATATAAATTTGATTTTTGAATAAATTTATCGATTCTCGTACAAGATGATTGGTATACATTTATCTTGTTATTTTCTTAAGAATTTAAAAACAGTTTGCAGTTTACAACTCTCTCTCTCTCTGTATGTATATACGAAACAGAATTCACATGTTAAGCATGAAGCTACAGTATCGTTATTAAGAGAAATTGAAAGCGAAAATATGAAACATGATAAAAATCCAGAATAGTCACTTAATAATGATACTTAAAATTTTCAGAAGGAAAAGAAATTCACACAACTTATAATATAAAAAAGCAATATATATTGAATAAAAAAAAAAAAAAAAAAAAAAAAAAAAATAGGACAAAAATTGGAACAAAAATTTTAAATATTTCTTTCCGAGACCTTTCAAAAGGGTTAAAAAGTGCGCAATAATAATAATAATAATAATTAGCAAAACCGAGTGAAATTTTCGCACTTTGTTTCTTTGCTAATTTACCTTTAAAATTTGAAACTCATAAATATTATACCACTTTCACCCCCTAATTAAAATTTTATTTTACCAGAAGCCAAATTATTATTAGAACTAAATCAATATTGTACAATAGCGAAACCAAAACAATTCAAAGTAAGGTTTCAAAATAAAATTCATGGTTCATGCCCAGTTTACATACTTCCACAGGTTTCAGTATAGGACCCCATGACGCCTTTTAAATTTTTGTAGCCATGTTGGCGATGGCTTTATATACATATGTATATATATATTTTTTTTTTTTTTTTCTTTAAGACTTTTTTTCAGTTTACTTTTTGTGTCATAAACCTTCTGCCGAATCCGGGTTAAAAGCGGAAAAAGGGTAGATAAATTAGAAATATCCGACCTATCGTTACAAATTCGATACCAAATGAAAGGGGCGATTTGTCTGAATCCAGAGGTGCAAGCAGTTTTTCGACACGACAATTAGATTTTTTTTTATTAACTAAAGTATCAAATTTAGGTGGCAACAAAAAAGTTACATTTTTATTGGGAATTTTTAACACACGTGACCAATAGGCAATGTAAGATTAAATTTTCTTTTATTATTATTTTTTTGGCTTACATTCTCTGTCATAATCTTTCTGCCGAATCTGGGTTAAAAACAGAAAAAGGGGAAAATAAATTATAAATGTTACAAATTCAGTGGTAAATGAAAGGGGCGATTTTTTTTAATCCATAGATGCAAACAGTTTTTTGACACGACCATTAGATTTTTAAAAATTAACTAAAGTATGAAATTTAAGTGACAACACTTCATTTTAATCTTTTCATACCTTTTAGTACGAATCAAGCTAATAGAAAAAGTCTTTATTATTATTTTTTTAATATTAAAAAAACTAATTCCTATTTTGATTATAATTTTTATAATTGTATTTTTTAGTCAATTTATAATACTAATTCATATTTTGTATATATCTTTAAAGTATTTCTAGGTTTAAAATGACGCTTGCAACTTTTAAAAATACATTTTTCCACAAAACAATGTCATCAGACAAATGGCGTCGTTTTTTCTTATCAGTTCATTGAGCTGAGTTCACGAGCTCAAATATTGTTCATTTTAAATAATTTTTATTCCCGCGTATTTTATTAATTACATCATTATCGTATCGTTTCGACAAAAAAAAATAAAAAAAAAATAAATAAATAAATAAATAAAAATAAAAAAATAATTGTAACTGGTCCACGTTAGAGAAATATTATACAGAGGATGATGATAATAATGATAATAATATTAATAATAATAATAATAAAGGATTTGTATATCAATTTTTCTTTTTCCTTTCTTTTTTTTTTTTTTTTTTTTTTTTTGGTAATACAAGAACTGAGCTTTAAATAATTGCAAACCACCAATAATTAACAACTTTCTCACAATTTATGACTCTCTTTGTTTGGTTGTTTCCAGCCAGAAGATAGTAGCGATCATACTCTGCAGAAATTTCCTAACACGACACAATCCTATTTTCAAAATTAATGGTTCCTCTATCCCTGTCAGAGCGATCATATCATATCAAAATTATTATTAGATTCTAAATTAAACTCTCTCCAGCACTTCCGTTCAAACAATACTTGGAAATTGCTGGAAGTGTGTTTCATTTTGTGTTACGTGTTTTTCCTATAGAACTAAATTTAAGTACACAATGTGATGTGCATATTGTTTATAGACAATAAACAGGGCTACCGAAAATTAAGCTAAACGTTCTTTTCTATTGAATGTAATTTGATGGAAGCATTTCGAAACATTTTACCATGTCGACTGACACTGCTAAGGAAGGAAAATTCATTTTTGATTCCCACACTGCAAACAAAGTGTTTTTTTTTTTTTTTTTGAAAACTCTATTTTCATTTTTTTTTCTATAGTATCACGTTTTGAGGTCACCTGAATGAGAAAGTGCACTTTTTAGCGGTGGATCTGTATGTACACTTGTTATCAGTATAATTTTAAAACAAATAACTGCAGGAAATTCAAATTCAGTATTTTTAAGTTGGTATTAGGTTGCCACTTGAAAATTTGTTTAAGATTTGCAATTTTGAAGGCAGATTAATAGCAGGTTTAATATGTTTTCATTTCTTTTCTGTCTTTCTTTCTTTCTTTTAATGTAGGTACTATAATTTGAAAGAGTATTTGTCTCTCAGACAGAATTATATATCAGATAAAACTACTCGTAAATCTATTTTAGATAATTTTTAAAGTAGATTAATCTTTAGTATCTCCCCTTTTTTTATCTTACAACTTAATCTGCAATTTATCTTTATAATATTGAAATGCAGGGTATGAGAAAATCGTGTGAGTGACGTATGAAATTATTTAATTAAAAATAGATTTATTGTGAAATTAGTTTAATTTTTCTTTATCGGTTCAGGTATCATTTTAATTGTAAAAATAACTTTTTTCTACGGCTCACTATATTCAACAACGCAACTAGGACTATAAATGTAACTGCCGTCATTCATGAGAGTGCGCGTGAGGCGTTGCGCTTTGGGAATTCTCATAATGAAGCTTACCTAACAATGCTTTATTTCTTAGCAATATCATGATTTTCTTTTTAGAGCGATTAACATCAGTAATAATCTATAAATATTTAATTTAAATATTCGCTAATATGTGAAAGCATATGCAAAGCACCAAAGTCAGATTAATCAGTACTCGCGATATGGCATCATTTTAGAAGGTGGATCTGTTTAAAAGATGAAAGGGTACTGCGAATGCATCACCATATGTTGAGTAAAATTATTAACTAATATAATCCCTACTCTTTTCTGCGCATTTCAGTGAAAACCGCGTAGTGTTACGGTCAATACTTTTCGAATAATATATAAATTTTTATTTTTTCTGTAACTTTTGGATCACCCGCTAAATGTATATGTATATATATTGTACATAATATATATATATATATGTGTGTGTGTGTGTGTGCGTGTGCGTGTGTTGCAATAATATATATATATATATATATATATATATATATATATATATATCCTCCTTGAGCGTTTGGAAACGTCGAAACGCCATTTTAATTTTCTATAAAAACCATTTTCCCGTTACTGCTTTATTTACTAACTTTAGTTGTAAATTTATTTTCAAAATGCAATTAGATGCACAAAATACATACTTTTAACAGGTATCACAGAATTCTTTTATAAGCTATAACTTTTTTTTTTTTCAATAAAAAAAAAAATCACATTCAAACAATATTTTAATAATTTTAGCCTTAAATTATTTATTTTTTTATTTGGTTAAAAGAAACCAAAGTTTGGGCTTAAAAGAAGATTGCCAAACTTTAAGTATTGAGTTATTTATGGGATTTTTCTGTTATTATCATTCCAGATTACAAACGATGCAAAATGCTTTGAATTCCACGTGAAGAGTGAATTCGAAGTCGACGATATTAAGCCATCCATAATACGACTTTATGACTACTATCAACCAGGTAAAAAAAAAATAATTAATTTAATATATAAACTAAAAGGAATTAATAGCAAAAAATTATTTTAAGACTTATAAGGCCATAGAAAATTAGTTAAATATGTATATATATATATGTGTAATTATCTTTAACTGGTTTACCTTTATTAATTTAGCACAACAGATGTTTTCTTCTCTCTTTTTTTTTACTTTCCGAACACTATAGTGAGGAAAGTATTGTAATCATGTCAAAAATCCGAATTCGAGATTTTGATGTTTCTATACGTTTCGAGGTCCCCTGAGTCCGTTTTCACTACTTTACGATGATATATGTATGTGTGTGTATGTCTGTGAGTGAACACGCTAGTGTCTAAACGCTTTGTTCGAATGAGCTGAAAGTTGGTACGTATATTGTAAGTCACCATAGTACGAACCCTATAGATTTTGGGGAATCTAGCACTTAAAGTTTCTTTATAGGGACACAAAGAAAAAATCTTAAAAGTGCGATAGCATCTAAACGCCTTCTTTAATTGAGCAAAAAATTTATACACATATTATAGGTCACAGTTGCACGAACTGTATAGAGTTTGGAGAATCTGGCACTTATAGTTTTTTTACAGGGGCACAAAAAAAAATTCTTTATCATTATGGCTTATGGGACCAAATTTAAAAAAGTGCGATAATGTCAAAATGCCTTATTAAACTGAGAAAATAATTTATACACATATTATAGGTAATAGTTGCATGAACTGCATAGAGTTTGGTGAATCTAGATCTTATACCTTTTTTACAGGGACACAAAGAAAAACTCTTTATCATTACGGCCTATGGGACTAAATTTTAAAAATAAGATAGCGTCTAAACGCCTTATTCAATTGAACAAAAAAAAAAAAAAAAAATACACACATTATATAGGTCACAGTTTCACGATCTATATAGGTTTTGGTGAATCTAGCACTTCTAGCTTTTTTACAGGGACATAACAAATAATTCTGTATCATTATGGCGTATGGGGTGAAAGTTTTTAAAGTACGATAGCATCTAATTGCCTAATCCGTTGGAGTGGAAAATTTATATACGTGTTATAGGTCACCATCACAGAAACTGTATGGATTTTGGTGACTCTAGCACTTAACGAGTTTTACGGGGACACAATTAAAAATTGTTCATCATTAAGACCTATAGACTTAAAATATTTAAAGTGCGACAGCGACTAAACTCCTTATTCAAATGAACTGAAAATTTATATACATGTTATACGTCACCGTCACACGAACTTTATGAACTTTAGAGAATCTATCACTTATGGTTCCTTTTACAGGGACAAAATTCAAATTTCTTTATAATTGTGGCATACGGGTTCAAACTTTAAAGTGCGATAGCGTCTAAATGCCTTATCCAATGGAGCTGAAAATTTACATGAATATTATAAATCACTGTTGCACTAACTCGAAGCATTTTGGTGAATCTAGCATTTGTAGGTTTTTGCAGGGACACAATGAATTATTCTTTATCATTATGATCAACGTGTTTGGTAAAATAGCGTTAAATTAAACATCGTGTACTATATAAAGAAAAATACTCAAACACCCTATTATAATTTTCTCTTACGTTTATTTAACAACTCCTCTCACTTTACTTTATATACAAAACCATTAATTACTTAATGTTCGGAAAGTTGAGTGGAGTCACTCCAGATTTTTTTTTTTTTTTTTTTTTTTCGTTTAAAACCTACAATTTTCACTTTCAAACTGTGTTTTCATTTTAAATCTAAAACATTCCTGATAACTTGATTTATACAAATTTGTTCTTAACTTTCTTGGTGACAATCAAAAGTTACTGTAAAAATGACTATACAGTTTCTGCAACACATTTTTTCCCCCAGCGAAGATCAGATTGTCAGTGGACACTGAAAAAAAAAAGTGAAATTTTCTAAACGGTTTATGATTTGTCAAATTGCTTTCTAATCCTCTAAAATCCTTAATCTTAGATTTTCATCAACATAATTAAAATGTTCCGTTGGTTTGAAATGACACGTTAAAAACTGTTTAAAAAGTGCATGATTTTAGTAAAATAAACAAGAACGGAATATCATGCGTACGCATTGATTATTAACACTTTCCAAATGTACATAATTGTTGAATCGTATAACTTTCAATGCTCTTTACCTACATAATCACACAACGATCAGACAATAGTTCTGACAGGCTTACCGATAGGCTAATTTAAATCCTAATCATTCTTAAACATTGTTGGAAAGTGTTAAAAATGCTTAACACAAAAGAAAATGTAGCCCTTTTATTCTAATTGCGGCAGTTAATGTACCTGGATATTTTAGTGTAGCGCTGTAAATCTGAGGGTTAACAAAATCATATTCTACGCAAAATATTATTTTAGCATATTAATAATAAATGTCACTTTCTTTATGATTTTCACAATAGAAAGTTCTTTAAATAATATTTATAAAAATGATTGTTCTAAAATGCAATGCTTTTACATTTTTTTTAGTGTCCCTGTACACAAACCAGTTGCACAGGACCTATTAATGCCATTTAAAATAGGGAACATTCCATAGTGAATTTGAACGAATAGTGAATTTGAATAACATATATTTTTTTAAAAATTCTGAAAATATTTACGGAAGCTGGGGCCGCGCAGACGGACAGTTGGACAGTCGGACAGATAGATATACAAATTAAAATCATATTCACACTTAAAAAATGTTAAAAAGTGTTAAATCGCTTTATGTAAACGAAAATGCAATTCCAGTAAATTTCCAGTAAAAGACTTAATGAAACTGAATATATTTGTGTGGCCCTGTGCCTAATGCTAATCATATTAATGCATTCTTTCGTGCATATGAATAACATATTTCAATTTCATTAAGATTTATTCAAAATAAAGTTATTAAAATTCGGTTTAACGAAATACCTCTCATAAAACGAATGATTTGGGATACTTTTGTGTGTCACTGTACACAATCCAGTGATGGTGTTTACTCCATTTTTTACAGTAAATGTCCGATAGTGAACTTGAATAACATATTTCAATTTCATTCAAACTTGAGTAAAATAAACGAATTAAAGTATAGTTCAAAAAATACCTCTCCTAGAACACAATGCTTTGGAATGATTTTGGGTGTCCCTGTACACAAGCCAATAGAGGTATTCACTCTATTTTCAATAGGAACATGCGATAGTGAACTTGAACATCGTATATCAGTTTCAAGAAATTCCATGAATATTTACGGGAGTTAGAGCGCGGATAAACACACAGACAGACGGACAGACATACAAACAAACCGAAGTTATTAACATAACTTGTTGGAAAGCGTTTAAAACATTTAGAAAGTGATAAAAACGATTAATATAAACGAAAATATAATTCCAGTAAATTTCCAATAATACCCATAAATGTAACTGAATATTTTTGTGTGGCTTTGTAAATCTAATACTACTCATAGTGTATTCTGTGAAAAGAATTCTTCTGTGCATATGAATAATATATATTTTAATTTTATTAAGATTTGTTCTAAGTAAAGTTCTTAAAATTTTGTTTATAGAAATACCTCTCATAGAACGCAATGCTTTGGAATACTTTCGGGTGCCCCTGTATACAAACCAGTGATGATATTTACTCCATTTTCAATGAGGAACATCCGATAATGGACTTAAATAACGTATTTCAATTTCATTAAGATTTGTGTAAAGTAACGGCATTAAAATATGGTTTAGAAAAATACCTCTCATAGAACACAATGCTTTGGAATACTTTCGGGTGTCTCTGTACACAAACCAGCAAAGGTATGGACTCGAACACTCGATAATGACTTTGAATAACATATATCAGTTTCAAGAAATTCTATAAATATTTACGGGAGTTAGAGCGCGGACAGGCAGACAGACAAATGAAGTCATTAACACGTTTCAACCTTGTTGGAAAGTGTTAAAAATCGCCATGCTTAAGGTACAGTTGGGAAAGGCGGTACGAATCATAAGATATTCAACGAATGGTGAGACCCGTACATGATGAATAAAATGGTACGACGCCCCAAACTCATATAGGAAAATAACAAACGAAAAAATTAATCTGGTGTGTCACTCGCACAACTTTCTCTTACCCTGCATTTTAATAGTATAAAAACAGATTGGCTATTAAGTCTTAAGACTGATAAGGTAAGATAAAGTTCAATATACTTTAAAAATAATCTAAAATAGTTTTAGGAACAGTACTGAAATGAAATTCTGTGTGAGGGGGGCTGCCGCACCCTTCAAACCCCTGGTCAATTACAGTGCCTACATATATATGTTGAGTGTTGCAAAGGAATTAAATTATTCAAATTATATATATATATATATATATATATATATATATATATATATATATATTTTAAAAGTTAAGACTGTTATTAATTTGCCTTGAGCTTTGCGAATCTTGATCTAATTTTTAAGTGGCAATCTAATACGAACTTCAAAATATAAAATTTGAATTTTCTGCAGTTATTTCGTTTTTTCGTGATATTATACAAAAAGCTAGAGTCGAAAATAGAATTTGAAAAAATATTTTATTTACAGTATGAGTATTAAAAATTAATTTTCTTTCATTTCTGAGTAGTGTTCATCGACACTGCATCACATCAATTACATTGAATAGAAAAGAACGTGTAGCTCAATTTTGGGTAGCACTGTATATTGTTTATAAATAATCTATATTAATAAAATCAGACTTCTATCCGTAAATATGTCAGAATCATAAAATATTGCGCTATCTTCACGTTTCACAGACCATGAAAGCCGAAAATGACTTCAGATAATTTTGCCTGTCTATGTGTGTGTGTGTGTGTGTCATCGTGCCTGTATGTCTGTAACACTATTTTTGTCCGGGCATCACCTGAGAACGGCTCAACGGAATTCAACAGCGCTTGGCAGAAATTTAGATCTTTACCCAACTAAAAATTATATTTATCAACTTTTCCGAAATTCCTCTCCGTTCCCCCCCTGGGGGGGACAAAAGTCAAAAACACGTTTGTAAGCATAACTCGTCTCCAAACTACTTCACAGTAAAGAAATTGCACATGGGGAGACTAGATATGAGTAGAAATAAAATATTACCTGCGATTTAGGAAATTTCGATTTTTAAGAGGAAGGAGGGGGGGAAATCGAGTTCTGGCGGGAAATTTCGCATATTCCGGATTTTTGAGTAGAACTCTACTAGAAATGGAACAAAGATGTTGAAAAAAGCTATGTAACTTCCTCAGGATATTTTAAAGACACAGTTTTTTTTTTTTTTTTTTTTTTTTTTTTGGGGGGGGGGGTTTACGTGGGGGCAAAATTGGAACACCCCTTTTAGCGCTAAATTTGTTCTGATAAATTTATCTGCGGTCACAAATTTTGGCGTTTGGATTGTTTATATGTATCAGACACTTAAATTAACGGGATTTATCGAAATTATCCTAGGGGGAACAGAAGGTAAAAACACCTTTGTAAGCAAAACTCGGCTCTAAATTATTTCATAGTGAAGAAATTGCACATGAGTACAAATAAAACATTATTTCCGATTTAGAAAATTTCGACTTTTAAGGGAAAAGAGGGGGAAAATCGATTTTTGGCGGGAAATTTTGCAAATTCCGGATTTTTAAAAAGAACTCTACCAAAAATGGAACAAAGATGTTGAAAATAGCCATGCGTCTTCTTTAGGATATTTCCAAAACATGTTTTTAATTTTTTTGTGATATGCCATTTTCTGGGGTTGAGGGGCGGTACGTGTTATGAAGGGCCAATTCGAGACACACCTTTTAGCGTTAAATTTGTCTTGAGAAATTTATGAGAACTGAGGTCACAAAGTTTGGTGCTTAGATTGTTTATAGGTATTCGATCGCTAAAGTATCATGATTTATCGACCCCCCCCCCCTTTTCTCCTGGGGGCTGAAAGCAAAAAACGTTTGTAAGCATAACTCGGCCCCAAATTACTTCACGATGACGAAATTTCACATGAAGAGACTAGACTTGCGTATAAATAAAGCGTTATGTTTTTCGAATTCTTGATTCTTAAAGGAGAGAGAGGAAAAATCGTTTGTTGGGGGAAATTTCAAAAATTCCGGATTTTTGAGTATAACTCTACTAAAAAAGGTATTTGAAAACAGCCATGTGTCTTCTTTAGTATATTTTCAAAAACACATTTTCGATTTTTGGAATTTTATTTTATTTTATTTATTTATTTTTTTTTTTTTTTTTTGGGGGGGGGGGAGATGGTTACGAAGTAGCAAATTCGAGATCCCCATTTTTGGCGCTAATTTTGTCTTGGAAAATCTATGGGACCTGCGGTCACGAAATTTGCTACGTAAATTTTTTATAAGTATCCAACCTCTATTGTAACGGGAATTTACGAACCCTCCTTTAACCCCCTAGGGTTCGGGGGCAATAAACATGTGTAAAAACATGTTTTTCTGTTTGAATTCGCCTTAAATTATCTTAGAATGGCGAATTTTGGTGTGTTGATGTTGATTAGGTGTACACGTCATGTACTTTGGTGGAATTTCACAAAACCTCGGAACTCGCTGGAGAGGGGAAGTAAGAAGCGATTAAGTTGCTGTCGGAGGCAGTAGGAACCCGACCCGGACTCCTCATGTTACGAGCGGAATAAACTTCTACTGAACACAGTAGGAACTTTAACCGAGGTTATTAATAAGGATATGGGATTTTGACAACTCATTTAAGTATAGTGTCCAGCAAAGCGGGCAAAGCCTGCTAGTATGTACTATAAACAATATTGTGTACTTACATTTAGTTTTACATGAAAACCATCTAACACAAAATGAATTACAATTCCAGCAATTCCCAAGTATAGTCCCAATATATCCAAATACTTTGGGTAGCCCTATAACCAAATGATGAATGACGTCCATACCCCAATCAACACAAAACATGCTTTTATACGTATAAAAATACAGTTTTATTTATTTCATTCCGTTTAGTGTGCAACCTATAGAAGTTAAACTCTACTTATTTGCTATTTCCCCCGTAGACATAATGTATTTTAACTCTCTTGGGTGTCCCTGTACGCGAACCATTTGATTGATCTCAACGAAAAGTTTAGTATAGCATCCCTATATGATACATATTTAGTATACGATGTTTGGACTTTCTGCTACTATTTGTTTCTGAGATATGCTGATAACAGGCACACGCACACACACACATACACACAGATGGGATCCGGAATTTTCGCCCCCAGCATCTCGCCCCTGGCATTTCGCCCCCGGAAATGTCGTCCCCGAGTGATGTAAAATATAAACGTAATTGCAAATAAAAATATAAACATACATGCAGTATTTCCCAAAATATTACCATGTTTTTATTAACTTCGATTCTTCTTTGTTTGTTTGTGTGTCCAGTACAAATCTTGCAATCGAATTTTAACTAACTTCCCGAGTAGTTAAACATTTGAAACTTTCAGAAAAGCTCAGAACACGGTGACAATGCATTTTTTTAATACTTTTAGCTAACTGTTTTTACCCCTCCCCAACCTTCAAGGAGGGGGGGGGGATAGCACAGAATTTCAAATAATCTCCTTGTAGTTTGTGTGTCTTGAGTACGCATAACCAATCGACATATAAAAAAATCGCTATCCTGAGATAATTTGAAGCAGAGTTACTCTTATAAGCGTGCTTTTGCCCCTTCCCCCCGTCCTTAAATGGGGCGAAGGGAAAAATTTCGTAAAATCTCTTTATAGTGCATGTTGGGAACGCAAAAAAATCCCACACATAAAAATTAATCTAACTGAGATAATTACAAGCAAAGTTATGTTTGGAAACGTGTTTATTCCCCCACCCCACCCCCAAGGAGAAAGGGGGGGGGGACTTTCGCAAAATTTCGTTACAATGGGTGTTGGACACACGTAAATAAGCCACATACTAAAATTTGTGACCTCAGCTCCTATAAATTTTCCCGGACGAATTTAGCGCTAAAAAGGTGGGGGAGGCTCAAATTTGCCCCCTCGTAAGGCCCCCCCCCCCCAAAAAAAAGAGTTTTTGAAAATATGTTCAGGAAGACGCTTGATAGATTTATATATCTTTGTGCTATTATTGGTAGAGTTTTATTCGAAAATCCATTTTTGCTAAATTTGCCTCCAAAAATGGTTTGTACCCCCTCCCCCTCATAAAAATCCAAAATTTCGAAATCGCAGAAAATCATTTTTTTTTACTTAAGTCTAGTCTTCCCATCTGCAAATTCTTCCCCGTGAAGTAATTTGGAACCGAGTTATAAATGTGTTTTTGTCTTTTGCCCCCAATTTGTGACTGTATCTCCCATAGAATCGCCACGGCCGTGTTGCGTCAGTGAATCAGTGATTTTACTCTTTTATTCCACCTCTTTTATTCCACCTCAACTTTTATTCCACCTCAAAATCCCGTTACAATGGATGTTGGATACGCGTAAATAAGCCACACACTAAAATTTGTGACCTCAGCTCCTATAGATTTCCCCGGACGAATTTAGCGCTAAAAGGACAGGGCTCGAATTTTGCCCCTCGTAACTCCCCTCCAAAATCAAAAATTGTAATAAAAAAAAAATGAGTTTTTGGATATATCTTGAAGAATTCGCTTGGCAGTTTTTTATATCTTTGAGCTATTACTGGTAGAATTTTACTCGAAAATCTGTACTTTGCAAATTTTGCCTCCGAAAATCTTCACTCCCCCCCCCCCCCCCCAAGAAAATCGCAGAAAATGATTTTTCTATATTCAAGTCTAGTCTCTCCATCTGCAATTTCTTCACCGTGAAGTGATTTGGAGCCGAGTTATGCTTATAAAGGTGATTTAGCCTTCTGCCCCCCAGGGGGGGGAGACGGGGGATATTTCACAAAATCCCGTCTTAATGCGTGTCAGGGTCCTAAAACCAACCTGCTCACCAAAAATTGTGACTGTATCTCCCATAGAATCGCCACGGCTGTGTTGAGTAAGTGATCAGTCAATCAGTGTATTTACTCTTTTATATACGAGGTATAGATTTTTATATAGATTATTCGTATATAGATTATTGGTTGTGGGAACAAAAAATTTAAAATTTTTATTTAAAAAAAGTCACATAATGCACTGTAGTAGAATTTTAAAAATTTTTTCTTACTTGTAGAAGTCGTGCGAAATAACACAATAATGGACTTTCATAATATTTTTATAAACTTATAAAAAAATAATCTGGTTCACACTAATCTAATTCACACAACTTTTTCTCACCCTGCATTTCAATATTATAAAGATGACACATTAAGTCATAAAACAAATAAGGTTGGATAATAATTGATAATATTAAATCAAATTTAAAATTAATTTAAAATGGGTTTAGGAACAGTTTTATTTGACTTTTAATTCTGTGTGAGGGGGGACTACCAATCCTCACAATCCCCTTCAATTATAATGCCTACATTTATTGATAACTAGCCATCTTCGGCGACTAGCTGGCTCGCGATACTTAAAAAATCTCACTTTGTTAAACTCCCACTCGGTGGCGTCTGAGGTGCCTTTCAGAACGTGCAACAGCTTGTTCTCTCACAGTGCTTTAGCTCCTTTGAAACTCTAACAGTACCAAACTTCAACTCTATGGCGATGGCGGCGCCCTCTCCACGGTTCATGATATGAAACGACCTGTTTGCTCACCGTGCAAACGACTTTTGAAAATTCTGACCGTGGCAAACCCAAAACGGGTGACGCTTACCTTCCCCTAATCTACACCCTGAAAATTCTACATTTTGAAAATAAAATAAAATAATAAATAAAACTTGTGTAAATTTATTTTAAGACGAAAACGTTGGACCATAGACGGCACTATTATGTTCCGCTGAAATAATTTAATCTTGTGCAATTTCAATTTAAGGGGGTCCGGGACACCAAAATTGACCAAAAAAAGGAAATATTTTTTATTCTTTTTTAAAAAAAACTTCACACTTTTCTGAATCGAATGCCGCAAACCGCATGTTTCTCCGGCAAGTAGTTAAAAAGATATAGCATTGTTTGTATTATTATTATTGTTACGAAATTGTAAATAATTGTGTTTATTTTTGTATAAATTCTTTCAAAGAGGCTTAGTAAGTTGATAAAGTGCTAATTTTGTGCATTTCTAGTCGTTTTAGCGTTGAAATAGCCTTATTTTCCCTTAAAACGCATTAAAAAGCCCCAGTAATGCAGGTAATGGATTTGGCGCCAAATTTGGCGACTTTTTCCCACCGTGGCGATTTTTTGGCGACCTTGGCGAGAAAATCCTTATATGGGATATACCAAATATGGAAGCTGTAAGTTGATTGGTTGACCACTTTCTAGAGTTTTCTCGAAAAATCTGGGTTCCATGGAACAGCATATAAGGAGCGCTTCCTCGCCAAGGCAGTCAGTTCAGTTCAGATCTCAGCCAGCTTCGCTAGTGCTTGCATTGCTCTTAAGCCTCTTTGAGAGAGACTTGCTTCAAGTGTTATTGCTATACAGTTTGTACTGTGGATTTGCTATTGACAGCTGTTGTTTAAGCTGTGTTTACTGTTTGAATTGAAGCTGATACTTGGTTTATAGACCTGTATTTTTCTGGAACTTTCTGTGAATAAATTACTGAATTTTTGTACGTTTGGCCTTTCATTCTCAGACAACTCACGAACCCCCAAGTACGCAACATTTCTGGTGTCAGAAGTGGGATTGTCTGTGAATGGTTATAACTAGA
This sequence comes from Salticus scenicus, assembly GCA_963930645.1. Classification (NCBI taxonomy): domain Eukaryota; kingdom Metazoa; phylum Arthropoda; class Arachnida; order Araneae; family Salticidae; genus Salticus; species Salticus scenicus. The sequence continues at coordinate 384,644,917 of OZ005648.1, forward strand.
GCTATGGAGGAACAGATGAAGAAACTTCTAGAAAGCTTAGCTACCCAGATGAATGAAATGAAAGAAGGGCAAAGAGAAATGAAGGAAGGACAAAGAGAGATGAAAGAAAGTATGGAAGCATCGCAAAGAGAGATGAAAGATAGCCTGAGTCTAGAGATGAAAGAAGGACAAAAAGAATTGAAAGACTGCTTGACTGAAGAAATGAAGGAAATGAAAGCAGTTCAGGAAAAGATGGAAGCCAGTTTGACCGAAGAAATTATAATTTTCCTTGTTTCTGAAAAGCTATTGCATGTTAAGACGGAAGATCAATAAGATATGATAATAAAGCGGAAATTACTTTAAAAAAGATCTAAAGTATGTTTTGGAGCAATGCATGATTTAAAACAGATTTTTTTCCGCTTAAGCCGATTGTGTTAAGAAAAAGGATAGTTTCCATTTGAAAAATTTGAATTTGTGTCGCATGACCCTTGGGAACCCACATATTCATATGATTATTTTAATGCATGAAACATTTGAAATCAGTTCGTTCAGCGAAACTGCTTTCCTTTAGAGATATTCTTGTTTATCCAGACTTTTGAAACACCCACCATTCTGTAGCGGATATCTTACATGATGATTTCATTAAATAATTTTCTGCTATATTGTATCAATGTTTTTGTTTTAAATTGTTCATATAGCGGGAAACTAGAACTATTTTATTGCAATTTATTTATTTATTAAATTTCAACTGATTTCTTTTAAGGGGTAACACCACTGTAACGACCTAGAATTTTTTTTTTTTTTTTTTTTTTTTTTTTTGACAATTTTTGGGTGTTAAAAAAAAACATACAGAAATTATACTTGTAGTAGTTATTGAGCAAGCATTTAAGTATATTGCAAAATAAATTTGTCGGAAAATATTACAAAATATTACACTGCAGCAATTCTGCCAAAGCTTGGTGAATTTGAGGAGATCTACGGCACGCACTGTACTGGTGCTAATTTGAATGTGGAAAAAAGAAAAAAAAAAAAAACTATGTAATCTACATGAATGTAGTTAGGGAACCACATAGGGGATTTTAGAAATATTGATTTTTGTGTAATTAAGAGTATTTGAATAAAGTCGTTCAATCCCCCCCCCCCTCTCTTAAAAAAAAAAAAAAAAAAAAAAAAAAAAAAAAACTGTCATTTGTTAATAAATATTGTTTAAATTAACTAATCGAAAATCTCCTGCGTGGTTCCCTTTGAAATGTTATTACAAAGTTGTGGTTAAATTTTCAAACAAAAAAAAAAAAATTGAAAATTGTTGGAATTATGCTGCGTGGCATTATGAAAAATCATATTTTCAGAAAATGCTTTTGAAGTTTTGAAATATGTTATAAACATGAACAAATGAAAAAATTCTACCTTTTGAAATGCTTTTAACTATACCCAGACACTACACTATCAACATCTATGGAAATTTTGAAGAAGTTACAATTCAAAAAGTGGGGATTTCTCAGCGGGTATCGAGTTGGCGCAGGTAGGCCGTTTTCGGTCATCCGAGGCACTAAAAAAAAGTTCAAAATTCCATAGAATTTTTTTTTTTCAGGGATTAGACTTTTTGCCTCGTATTTTAGGAGGTTCAAAACATTTTTTAAGCCAATTAAAAAAAGAAAAAAAATGTGATGTTACCCCTTAAACAGAGAAACAAAATAAAAACCCTTTTTATCTTCTAAACATCATTTTTATTTTCTAAAATAGAGAAATGAGACTCATTTCTCTATTTCTCTCAGAGATAGATTTTCATTATTATAAATTGGTAATGAGACATAAGTGTTGTTGATATGAATTACACTTTTTTTTTTTTTTTTTTTTATTTAAATAGTTTATAAATATAACAAAGTTTCTAAAAATGAAAATGTCATAAATGGTTCCTGACATTTTCATTTTTTTAATCAGATCACTAATTTTTCAAACGCAGCACATTCAATCAGTTAATTTATTGCTAGAAAATTATTTTAAACACTAATGTAAATATTTAATAATACATTCGAATGTCGTATAATTATTTTTATGTTTTTAGATCTTCAAGTGACCAAAGAATATTCCATTCCATCAACATGCAATAGTACACTTATGCCGGATCTTCCTCGATCTCCTTTATTTGAGTCCCACATACAGTTAGATGAGGACTTAAGGGTTCCTAAGTTTGCAGAATTTCCGGACTCATCAAATGCTGATCATCCTGAAATAACAACCCCGCCGGATGCAGCGGAACTTCAGAGAGAAATAAAAAATATATCTGTGTCAGACAGAAACAGTGAAGAACTACCTGAACATTTAAATGACGGTTTGTATCCATTTGAAATACTTGAGACGAACAATAACGTTGAAGATGGGGGGGGGGGGGATTATTTTTCACCGCTCTCAGCTTTTGTCTATGTAAATCACGATTTAGATTTTCCCGATGGACTAGAAGGCAACATGCCAGTGTCGGTGCAGCCTCCTATAGGTGAAAAAACTTATATTACCTATGTCCTAAACTTAAGCTCAAACAGTTTAAAATTCCTCTAATTTATCTGTTAAAATAAAATAAAAAGTCCATGTAACTTTACAGTACAGAATGTTTTCAATTTAGGTATCAGCCTATTTACTGTACATTTACTGAAAACTTCTGTAATTTATGCCTTATTTAAAAAACAAAATGACACACGACAACACCATCACTTTTTGCCTTGGGTAAGAATTGAACTCAAGTCATCTTCGATTGATAGAATGCAATCGAGCAATCTACCACTAAGTTCTTGTCATCTTCTTGCGTGTTAACTGTTAGTTAGCCTTTCCCTGTTATTCTCAAATCAGGAAAATGAAATGAGAGAAAAAGAATATTTATCAAATTTTACTTCAATAATCTTTAAAATAAAGATTATGGGAATGCAATAAACCTTCTTAAAATATTAATATCAATTTAAAATTAGGAGAGGTGTTTAAAAACTGATTATATATGATGCGCAACTATTTTGAAGTAATTTACAAATGAGTAACTTACAATCTGTTGTTATTTAAAGGATAATTAATTTGTATACGAAAAGCTGCAGAATTACTGAATAAATATCAAGCCAAAGAGCAATATAGGTATCGCTTGTCTAGTGTCTAGTCTATCAGTAAGTATATCGCAAATTATTTTAGTTGTAAGTAAAAAAGGATAGCTAGCTTTTTCAAACTTTTACATATATTGTTAAAATGAATATAGAAATCGGAATATGAAATAGAATATTAGCTTTTCCCTGTTATTCTCAAATCCGGAAAAGGAAATGAGAGAGAAAGAATATTTATCAATTTTTACTTCAATAATCTTCAAACTAAAAATTATAGGAATACAATAAACCTTCTTAAAATATTAATATGAATTTAAAATTAGGAGAGATGTTTAAAAACTGACCGCATATGATACGCAACTGTTTTAAAGTAACTTACAAATGAGTAATTTACTAGCTATCGTTGTTTAAAGGATAATTAATTTGTATACGAAATGCTGCAGAATTACTGAATAAATATCAGTCCATAGAGCAATATAGGTATCGTTTATCTAGTGTCTAGTCTATCGGTAAGTATATCGCTGCTAATTTTAATTGTAAGTAAAAAAGTATAGCTAGCTTTTTTAAACTTTTACATATATTGTTAAAATGATAATAGAAATATATATATATATATATATTTAAGATAGCAATACATTTGAACTAATTTGCATTAAATAGATCCACTGTGACATTTATATCTATTCTTCTTTTTAAAAAAAATTCCATAACTTTTTAAGTGTTCATATTAAAAACTATTAAATGAAACTACTTTCGTGAAATTTCTCACCCATGCATTTATTACCTATTTAAACCAACTAGTAAAATTTTTAAGCTGCATTTTCACTTCGTAGATTAATTTTATTTCGTACAACTTTCGTCATTTTTACTGTCATACTTTTCAAAACTTAAGTTTATTTTATTTTTCAGATTTCAAATTTCCAGATTGTCCAATTTGCAGTAACAGTTTTCCAGAAAATTTTACAGCTGTTTATTGTAATTCTGCTTTTGGTAAGATGTAAAAAAATTTCCATTTTCTAACTTTTTATGCTTTTATATCTACTTTACACATCTTCAAATGAAATATTTGAAATATTTTCTCTCACTTTAAAAATATACAAGGTGACTATAAAATAATTTTCCTTGTATGGAGGCATTTTCAGCTAAAACTAATGAACAGAACCAGGCCAAATTTTATCTACAGACTGTGGTACAGCGCCTAGAATATACAGTGCGGCCAGTCCTTATGAACGAATGCTTAAAATACTGTTTAAAACATTACGCTTCCCAGATGGCGCTGCGATCGAATTTTTTGCTCAAATCGAAGAGCTGGCTGGTTTTTCCGAGTTTCGTCTGCTCAATCTCGTGATATAAGCACATAATTAACCAATAGAGAGTTTTTCAAGCAATAATCTCGATCGAACAATAATCTCGACCTCTGTTGAGAGACTTAATTTTTAAGGCACTGATTTGCTGGTCAATTTCCACTCCTAGGCGCTGTAACTGGGGAAAACAAGGGACTACTTCCGCTGAGAAAAATTTTAATACCAAGAGTCGCCGAGAGGGATATTTTAGCGCTGTTGTTATTTACGTATTATGAAATTTTCCTAATAGAAGTATATTATGTAACTTTCCTAGTGCATACATTATTTTGGAGCTGTTCGAAATGAAAAAAAAAAAAAAAAAAATCAATGCTTATAACGAATGTACAAATAATTGATTATGTAAAGATGCATTAATGTTCGAATAACAGCACATGCAGAAACTAATGCATATAGTGCAGACTTACGGAAAATAATGTCTTATTAATCAACATTAGGGTCCCCAAGACCACGTGCAATATGTTCAATGTACTGACCTACCCTATGTACAAGATATTGAATCCGGCATGTGATGTTCTCCACTTTTACGCGTAAACTCTCGCCTTGGGTATTTGTAACAGCCCGTCGTATGTTCTCTTTAAAGAAACTCAGATTTGAAGTGTCACCAGCATATAAGGCGTATTTAAGATATCCTCACAACAAAGAACTACATGAAATGATGTCGGAGGAACGATGTGGCCATTCCGTCAGAAAAATTCAGCAGATAACCTCTTATTACCAAAGTACAGCCGCAAAAAGCTTTCTACTGAAGGAAGACTACGTGGTCATGCTCCATGTTTCATAAAAATTATCGCATTACTTTTGCTGCAATTCAAGCGTGACAGAATTTTGCAGCATATGCCGATATATCTCTCCAATAATGGTGCAGGAATTAGATGTTTTTAAAATGTATGATCTTATGATGAAATTGGTAGGGAATCCGCACGGCACAGTTACTTTTACAGAATGCAGTGCCACTTTTATAGAACACCATGGGCCAATCAGATGTCCGAATTCTGAAAATGTGAACATTGACTAACCCATGAAAATTATCTTCGTCATCCTGCAATATTTTTTTCCAAAGCTAATTAGTATCTATTTTTGTAAGTCAAAAAACACTATCGCGAAAGTTACAAGTCATACACTTATAATCTTACGCTCTCAGTTATTGCGTAAGACCGATCTCATACGGATAGAAATGCATTTTTCGTAAGACGTTCCGCACATTTGTCGAAAGTCCCTTCGGTTTGACGCCTTGTATCCTTGTATGCCATATCTGTTTATCGTTTTATCGAGTACTTTACTGCACGAGCGTTTGGACCATTGATAGTCCCTGTGTCGTCGAGCAGTGCCGTCGACATGCACTGCCGTCTTAATGTATCGCCTGACACTGTTTTTCATCCTTTGCCGGCTCTAACTCCTAGCGATTCAGTTTCTTAAATTTTTTTCATCAAATGAGTGAGTGCCACTATAACAGACGTTGGACCTTTGCACAAGTTATGAAGCCCTCTAAATTCTCTAACAGCCGCCGCAGCATTTCACATTCTGGTGTAAAACAACTTTACGAGTAAAATACGCTCAGTTAAAATTAGACCAATTTTTAACATATATCATCAGTCAACCAAAGAACTGCTGACTTCTCTTTTCGAAAGAGAATGGCTGGGACTGTTGTTACGTTTGGAGTATGAAATTTGCATAATCTACTACAATTGTGCAAATTTCATAACGCGTACATATCAACAGCTCAAAAATTCCCTTTATCGATGACATTTCATTCTTTTTTTTTTTTTTTTTTTTAAGAAAATTGCCTTTTTATGTCTTTTATAAATTTACTTTCATTTCGTTCATTAACTTTTGTTGCAGATGCCTCTAAACAAGAAAATTTGTGACCCCCCCTCCCCCTTCCTTTGTACTCTAGCCGCCTTTTTGCTGCTTTGCCTTTCACTGAATAGGAATATTAACTGTGCCTAACAGAAGACAAAAGCAAAATAATATTATAGAAATCACTATATTCAATGTTAAATTGAAATACATAATATTTAGTACCACTTTTTTTTAAAGAAATATGTTAAAAATAAGTAAATTTGCTAAGTAAGTATGCTAAGAAAAAGTTTCTAATCTATCTGTATATACATATAAATTACGTGTCACGATGTTTGTCCGGGGTAAACTCCTAAACTAAGGAACCGATTTTAATGAAATTTTGCACACTGTGTGCAGTTTGGTCCAACTTGAGAGATAGGATAGTTTTTATCTCAATTTATTGTCACAATATTATTTTATTGCAATTATTTGTTAATTGTAGACCTTTATTAAAGTTGCTCCAAAATATCTGCGAGTTCCATAAGTTTAATTGTTGCCAAAAAGAAACTAGTATGTTGTGGCCACCACAAGACTTTCTTCTATATTTTCCTATACATATTCAATCAGTAACAATATTTAAAAAAAAAAAAAGATTTTTTTTTCCTTTTTTTTGTGAAAATTAATACATATTCAATCACTAACAATATTAAAAAAAAAAAAAAAAAAAAAAAAAAAAAAGTTTTTTTTTTTTTTTTTTTTTTTTTTTGGTTAAAAGTAAAAAAAATCGATAACTTTGTTTTAAATTATCACAGATTTATAGTTCAACCATTCGTTTTAAAGGTATTGACGAGACCTTTCGAATGATACCCATCTTCAAAATTTACCCCCCCCCGGGGGGGGGGGGTACTTCCCCCCCAGGGGGGGAAGCGATGCCCCCCCATGCACAAAATTTTTTTCCTAGTTACGTACTACTATTATCAATAATTCATATTAATTTTACAAACACAAGTGTAAAATAACTCTTATTATGCACATTTATACGAATTTTTGTCCTATGCTGCCATGTTAAAAATTTAGATAAAATGCTATCACAGCGCCACCTGTTGAGCTATTGATCCCCAAATATAATCAGCAACAGTTTATGTCGGGGACCAACTAAATACCAAGTTTGGTAAAATTTCGTTAAAAAAAAAAATTTTTTTTTTGTTAAAAGTAAAAAAAATCGATAACTTTGTTTTAAATTATCACAGATTTATGGTTCAACCATTCGTTTTAAAGGTATTGACGAGATCTTTCGAATGATACCCATCTTCAAAATTTAACCCCCCCGGGGGGGTACTTCCCCCCCAGGGGGGGAACCGATGCCCCCCCATGCACAATTTTTTTTTCCTAGTTAACTACTACTATCATCTATAATTCAAATTCATTTTACAATCACAAGTTTAAAATAACTCTCATTATGCCCATTTATACGGAATTTTGTCCTATGCTGCCATGTTAAAAATTTGCATAAAATGCGATTACAGCGCCACCTGTTGAGCTATTGATCCCCAAATCTAATGGGCACCAGTTCATGTCAGGGTGCAACTAAATACCAAGTTTGGTTAAATTTCATTCATATGTTCGTGAGATACAGCGTCCACAAAAAAATGATACAGACACTCAGACAGACAGACAGACACACAGACAGACATTTTCTGAAAACTATCAATTCGTGTTCAGGACATCCCAAAACGTGTAGATCCGTCAAAAAACGGAGGTCGAAAATTTTCGCGAATCCAATACTTTCTCTATATTACATATAGAAGAAAGTAAAAATACGAGTTCATTTTCTTTCGACATAAAAGTAAATACATTTAATCAAACGTGAACGTTAAAAAATTATAAAAAGTTAAATTATACATCTCACGAAAATTGACGTCATAATCAATTTAAAGATTTTATTCGAATTGATAAAGTATGTAGTTATACACAAGCGAAGTGTGACGTCACTGACAGTCTGTGAAATCAAGAAAAAGATTTCTTATGTTAATGGCCCATTGTATTTTTTGTAAAAAATTATTAAAAACGAGGAAAATTAGTTCCGGATTTTAATCCCCATATTTTTGTATAGATATGTATTATTTATCATGTGCATACGTTAGATTGAGTTATTTTGCTGTTAAATTGACAAAATTTTAATTTTAAATTTCAAAGCTCTGTCGTCCTTGGAGTTTTTCGTATTTGGCGATCAAAAACGTAACACGAAAATATACAAGCTAGATGTATATTTTCGTAATATGTATTGTGTGAAATATTGTTTCATATTATTCATTACTCTCTTAATATAAGTTGTTAAAATAACCATGATTTTTGAAAGGAATTAAATGTGTGCGCCAGATAATTTGGCGATATTATTTTTTTTCCGCCAAGGATGATAGATATGAAATTTATTCCGCTGCAACATGTTAATATCTTATATCAGACACATTATGTATATGCTACAATTTATTTCACGTGACACGTGTGTTAAAAATTTATTTACGGCATAACCTTGCTTTTTCATTTTTTGTTGCATTATTCTAATCTGTATCACTTCGTTTTCTTTAAGAAATTTGTGATCTATACATAACGTTCTAAATAAAAAGTAACCATTTCAATATTTTAAAACATATTTAAAAGTCTGTTTCATTTAACATTAAATTTTAAAACTTAATTTAAAACTTATTTAAAAGTCTGGAAGAGTTTAAGTCTGTTTATTTGTTTTGTAACGCTAATCTATATGATCGATGTTCGAAACTTTAATTAATTATTTCTCTTATTTTTCTTTACTTTTTCTTTAATAACTTACCAATTTAACGTTCCTGATTAAATTTGTGATTTATATATGTATTTTGCATTAAATTTTGACTCATATTTATTGCTGAAAATGCGATCTTAAAATCTTGCAATTTTCTTATCTTAATCCTCAATGCTTTCCTTCTTGATTAACTTGAATTTACTATTAAAATTTTAACATACTCAGAATCTTCTCACCACTTCGTTAAAATATATTAATCTTTTCAGCAATATATTAATCAGTATATCCCCACAACGATATTTGGCAATTTTTTGTTGGCGATTATGGCTAAATCATAAATCTATAAATGATAAATAATAATCTAAATCATAAATCAAAAACATAAAATAATAAATCCAAAATAAACAACATATAGGCTGCCATATTATATCACAAACAGTCCAGAGCGACATCGTTATCGTTCAAAACGGCGCCAAAGAAAAATCGCCAAATTCAGCTGTGGGGATATACTGATACTGAAGTTATAATTATCCGAATATAATTACTGAAGTTATATTATAAGTTATAGTTGTGGGTAACAACTATAGTATTTCCCCACAACTGGATTTGGCGTTTATGGCTAAATCATAAATCTAAAAATCATAAATGATAAAATCATAAGCTAAATCATAAATCTAAAATAAAAGCATGCAGGTTACCGTACTTTATTGCAAAGAATCCAGAACGACTTCGTTATCGTTCAAAAAGGCGCCAAAAAAAAAAAAAAAAAATATCGCCAAATCCAGTTGTGGGGAAACACTATATACCTTATCAAATTATCAACGTATTACTTAGCCGCAGCAACGCGTGGTCGGGTCTGCTAGTACTATTATATAAAGAGCAAAAAATTGTATGTTTGTGGAGGGTAATCTCTGAAACTACTGAACCGATTTAAAAACTTCTTTCACTGACCAAAAGCTACACTATCCCTGATTGTTATAGGCTATATTTAATTTTGATAAAATAAATTTTAGTTTAAAATCTGAGCATTTTAATTAAAATCTCATAAAAGCCATAATAGAAATGGAAATAATGAAATATTAAAAAAATTAGCTGCTGCCAACATAAAAGAAACATTTACATGTTCATTTTGTTTTTAAAATATCTTGACATGAAAAGAAAAGAAATATATTTGCACGTGAATTAAATTGAAATTCATATAAAGCTTTGTGAAATGTTAAATTTACACGTCTAATCTGAATCCTAATACGCAGGCGAAGTGATGACGTCACTGGCTGTACGTGGATGCAAGAAAAAAATTTCCTATGTTAATCCCCCATTGGATTTTTTGTAAAAAAATATTAAAAATCAAGGAAAGTTATTTCCCGATTTTAATCCCCATATTTGGGTATAGTTCTGTATTAGTTATCGTGTGCATGCGTTAGATTAAGTTGTTTATGCTGTAAAATTGATAAAATTTGAATTTTAAATGTCAAAACTCTAGAAAAAAAGATGGCAAATTTCCATATTCGATTGAAAATATAAACATTTCATTTCAAAGGATGATATTTACACAATAAATATCCAACTAATATACTAATTAAAAGAAAAATGATAAATATTCTATTCTAAGTCAAATTTGTTTTCAGATGTCTAAATAAAGTATCTGATATAAGATACTAATATGTTGCAGCGGAATTGCTTTGATATTGTCATCCTTGGCAAGAAAAAAAGTATTGCCAAATTATCTGGCGAACATATATAATTCCTTTCAAAAATCATGGCTATTTTAACAACTTATATTAAGAGAGTAATGAATAATATGAAACAATATTTCGTACAATGCATATTACGAAAATATGCGTATGGCATGTAAATTTCCGTATTACGTTTTTGATCGCCAAATCCAAAAAACGCCAAGGATGACAGAGTTTTAAAATTTAAAATTAAAATTTTGTCAATTTGACAGCAAAAGAACTCAATCTAACACATGCACATGATAACTAATACATATCTATACCCAAATTTCGGGATTAAAATCGGGAAATAATTTTCCTCCATTTTTAATAATTTTTTACAAAAAATCCAACGGGCGATTAACATAAGAAATCATTTTCTTGCATCCACGGAAGGAGCGTTATCCACGGACGGTCAGTGACGTCAGACTTCGCTTGCGTTTAGCTTTAAAAATATTTATTTTTCTAATGATGTAATTTATTTAATACTTGGAATTAATATTTAAACAGATGTGTGTAAACGAAATTGGATTTAAAAAAAAAAATAAATAAATAACTTACCTGAAGCATTACATGATTTTTCAACATTAAATACAAAAAAGTATAATTTATAATAAAGTTTATACACCTTATTAAAATACGCAAGCGAAGTGATGACGTCACTGACCGTCCGTGGGGCCAAGAGTAAGATTTTCTATGTGAATCGTCCATTGGATTTTTTGTAAAAATTATTAAAAATCGAGAAAAATTATTTCCAAATTTTAATCCCCAAATTTAGGTATAAATATGTTTTAGTTATTTTGAGCATGTGTTAGATTAAATTGTTTTGCTGTCAAATTGACAACATTTTAATTTTAAATTTCAAAACTGTAGAAAAAAAATGACAAACTTCCATTTTCGATTGTAAACATAAACATTTTATTTGAAAGGGCGATATTAGCGCAATAAATATCCAACTAATATGCTGATTAAAATGAAAATGATAAATATTCTAGTATAATTTGTCAAATTTGTTTCTAAATGTCTAAATAAAGTATCTGATATAAAATACTAATATGTTAGAGCGGAATAGATTTGATCTGTCAACCTTGGCGGGGAAAGATGATCTCCAAATTATCTAGCGAAAATATTTAATTATTTTAAAAAATCATGGTTATTTTAACAGCGTATATTCAGAGAGCAATCACTAATATGAAACGATATTGATTACAATACATATTAGGAAAATATACATCTGGTATGTATATTTTCGTATTACGTTTTTGACCGCCAAACACAAAACAAGTAACTCGGACGCCAAAGACATCCGAGTTTTGAAATTTAAATTTAAAATTTTATCAATTTGACAGCAAAATAACTTAATCTAACCTTTCCCTTGGTTTTCAATATTTTTTTACAAAAATTCCAAAGGACGGTTAACTTAGGAAAACATTTTCTTGCCCCCCCCCCCCCCCCCCAGATGGTTAGTGACGTCACACGTCGCTTGCGTATAACCATGATTTTTGAAGGGAAATTAATATTGCGCGAGATTTTCTCCAAAGACGTTCCGAAAACTTCAAAATAGCCGTCAAGCAAGTGAATATTGCTGGTGCAGTGAAAATCATTTCTTTAATATTTCCTTCTCGAGCATTTCTAAAAATTAATAATTAAAAAATAATTTTCCAGAAATATAAGCAGCTCTGTTCCTTTTTTCTATTGATTATAATAATTTATTTAAAAGTATTTGTCGACATTTTAAGTGCTAACGCTTAAACATAATTCTACTTTTTTCAGTTATATGACTGTCTCGCAGTTTAGCGCATTTGGCGATTTACACACAGGGTTAAACCAGTGAATATTTAGTGGCTGTGCCCGCAATTAACATTAAACATTTGAACCAGTGAGTTCCACTGGTGAACCAATGAATTAAAAATCTCTTATAGGCTAACTCTTTGAATCATGTTCCATTAAAGAATCAAGGAGACTTTGCTCATTGAATTTTGTTGCCTGCTTCGCCAGTCACTATATTTAAGTGATTTTTTTAATTGAATAATTGTGAATTTTAAATTTATTTGGTGACTATTTTTAGAAACAAACAGTTATGACAAGTAGCGCAATATATATAGCGCATACAGCCATTAGTGAAATGCAAATAACATTTAATTATTTGAGTTTCATTATGTTGATTAGAAACCTGTTTAATCTGTCTACACTGTCCCTAAGTGCTATAGGCTATAATAAATTTTGGTAAAATAAATTTTTAATTCCAATTTTCAATATTTCAATTGAAAAAAAAAAAGCATAGATTTGATATCTGTTGTCCTTGGCGACTTTTGTATTTAACGATCGAAAACGTAACATGAAAATCTGAATATTTTCGTTTGATGTATATTTTCGTATTAAATATCAAATCTATATTTTTGTAGTATATATTGTACTAATACTGTTTCATATTATTGATTGCTCCCTTAATGTACATTATTAAAAAAACCATCAATTTTGGAAGAAATTAAATATATTCGCGAGATAACCTGGCAATCATTTTTTTCTTTCTTTCGCCAAGGAGGATAGATATTACATCCTTTCCGAAAACTTTTTATTAACCAACGAGATATATAAAGTAGAGTGATAAATGGTAACCCTTGAGAAGGTCCAAGATGAGTCATGTGACATGCTCTTCTTGCACCTGCATATTCGGTGGTTCCCTTGGTAACAGCTTATTTTCAGTAAATTTCATTGGCAACGGTTTGGAGATTGTTCTTCGCATAAGCCAATGTTTTTGTTTACTTACGTAGTTTAATATTCTCTTGTTCTAAATCATTTTGATTTTGATTTTACTTCTTTTTTATTTCGCTTAGTTGAATTTCAACCGACAAAATGCTTAAAAATAGTTGAAAAATTACTATTTGTTGTTAAATTTAGCTCTTTAAAAGTTTAAATTTTCTTTTATAAACACTTTTAAACTTTGTTGGGAAACGATGAAAAAAAAAGGTATTTTATTATTTATTAAAATGTGAAATATGCGTAAAATTGTTTTAAAAACAATTTATTTCGGTCATAGGACTGTCATATTACCTAATAATAATGATAATTTGTCGAACTGATATTTTAAATGCCAAAATAGCGATAAAGGGCCAAACACAGCAACCTATTGGAGCATGTCACATGATTCATCTTGAACCACGGAAATCTAATCCTTCATCCATTGAATCAGCACTCTAATTTATATATCTCGTTGTTAATAACCATCAAATAATTGAATACTTAAAAAAAAAAGAAAAAAGAAAAAGCTGGCAAAATCATTCTTTTCAATATTTCGCTCTCGCGTGTTTCTATCCGCGATTGTAATGAAATGCTCGCCCTCTGGTGGGCTAAGGTGAAATTAACGATACAACTGTACAGATAGCGCTTTCGTTGAGACGTCATCGCTTGCTGCTGCTGCATATTCGATAGGATGAATAAATCCGGCAAAAAAGATAACACATGTTGCTGTGTGCCACAGTGTAACTCCAATGGATCAAGAAATCCGGAATTAAGCTTCCATTTGTTTCCAAATGACAAATTTAAAATTGCAGTTGCCTCCGCTAATGGAAATAAAGTTTTAGTTAGTAGAAAGTCTGAATGGATTAGACGTTTACGAATTGGGAAAGAAACTGTTTGTTCGAAATATTTCGCACCTGAGGATTTCACAAGTAATATTACGTTTAATTTTGTTTTAATTATAAAATATTTTAGATAAACCTGATCGTTTCCTTTGCTAACGAGTAAAAGCAAAATAATCACATTTCATGGATGTCATGGAACAACTATAGTATTGGTCCACAAGTGCATTTGGTGATTTTTCTTTGGTGATTATGGCGAAATGCCGTTTTTGCAAATGGTTGCGATGGATTCTAAGCGTAAACAAAAGCGTATTGTATTACAAAGAATCCAGAAAGGCATCGTTATCGTTCAAAACGGTGCCAAAAAAAAATCGCCAAATCCAGTTATGGACCAACTCTATAGTTGTACCTTTATTTTTATTTATTTATGTATTATTTTTTTAAATGTACCTTTGTTGTAAGATAACATATAGATGCAGTTAAAATACAGTGAAATTATTAAATAATAAAACGCAATAATTTTTATTGCATCCTATTATACAATCGATTTTCCATGATGTAATGGCGGAGAAAGAACAATAATAAATACACGTGGCTATTATATTTACTAACAACTTCAGTAGGGAAAGCGCCATCTATCGATCATTAAAAACGCGGTCTAATGGTTATAATTTATTTCAAATTTCCTAATTATAATTGGTTCACCATTTTAAGTGTTAACGCTGAAAAATATTTTAAAATGTACTTTATAGTTAACGTTCAACATTCAACAGAAAAAAGTTAAAGCCAGAGTTGCGTGTTTTTTTTTTTTTTCCCACTATTTACTTTTAAATTCTGTTAAATATATATATTTTAAAGAAACTAATCGGAGCAGATTTGAAAATGTCCCTGCCGGGGGAAAAAAAAAGGGGGGGTCACCATGTCAACAAGCAAACATATTTAATTTCTATCAAAATTTTGGTTATTTTAATAACGTTCATTAAGACAGCAGTCGATAATATGAAACAATATTTTGTACAATATGTATTATAAAAATATACATTTGGAATGATATTTTTGTATTACATTTTTAATCTCCAAATAAAATATCGCCAAATACGACAGATATCTAATATAAGCCAAACAATCTCTAAAATGCATATTATTTCTCACCGCTTATTTTCAGTTATGTGACATTCACGTTATTTGGCGCATTTGGCCATTCACACACATGGTTAAACCAGTGAACATTTGGTAGCTGCGACCGCAATTAACATACAATGTTTGAACAAGCGGGTGTTACTGATTAACCAGTGAAATAAAAATGGCTGACAAGCTCACTCTTTGAAATACTGGTGTTCCATTGTGGAATCAATGAGACTTTACTTATTAAATTTTATTGCCCACTTCACTCCGCTATTCCAACGATTTAACTGAATAATTGAAAGTTTAAATTTATTTAGCGAGCATTATCGGCAATTAACAATTATGGCAAGTAGCGCAATATACAGCCGCTAAGGAAATTCAAATGACATTTGATTATTCGAGTTTCATTATATTGATTAGAAACATGGTTCATTTAAAATAAATTAAATATGTATTCGTATATTGGAAATCTGCTTTTGTATAGGGCAGTTCCTTGTTTGTAAACAAACATCTCAACTTTTATGAGTGGTTGGCAAAAAGGCTTGGTCTTTGGGAAAAGCATAGCGATGGCGGATCGCTATGCGGTTAGCAATGGTGGGCGGGGCGCGGGAAAGTCGAGCGCGCTTTTTTGCCAACCACCAGACGTCACGAGGAAATGCTCTATAGGACTTCCTGGGCGATATTTAAAATTTGGCACTGCGATAGCTAGGACGTATCACGCTAAGGTCTTTACGCTATTGCAATAAACTTTTACATTCATCTCCAAAATCACAAAAAATATTAATGATCGCTATGGAGAACCATTACTAAAACAGTAACCATATTGCTTTGCGGACGTTAAATTTAAGAAAATAAAAAACACATAAGCTATTTATTTAATAAAAATTAATATTTTAAGAACAAATAAATAATAATAATTAAAGCTATTAAGACGTCAGTTTTATATTTAAAAAAAAAAAAAAAAAAAATCATGTTATAGGTTTCATTTTTCAATACTTTTTATTTGCATGAGTAAAGAAATATTTCTTTTTATGTAAAAAATGAATGAATAAATAAATAAACATTAAGTAAAAATTGTCAACATTTAATTTTATTATCATCAGCTTAAAAATTTAATTTAAATAAATAATATTTTTAAAAAAAGAGAAAAATTGCATGAAACGAAATTTTTAAGTTCTAATAAGAATATCGAAAATATATGTTGCAAATATATACGTATTTCTTTTTATAGAAAAACATTTCTAAACTAAACGTGCCATAGTTTGTACTGTACGTCAAACACAGACAGGCAAATTATTTCTTCTATTAATATACCTTTTCGAAATTTGAAGTTTAGCACTGAAATAGCTCAAACATTCCTCGCCAATGGCTTTACTTACGCAATTGAGAGAGTCATCTTAGTACATCTTTAAAATGGCAAAAAAAGATATAAATAGTAATAAAAATAAACATAAGAATTAATATATAAATAAGTAAAATGTCGTCATGGAGGTCCTTTAGCAATGCTGTATCTTATCTATTTATGTACATATTAATTTTTATTTCATATAATTTAAATTTTTCTATCTTTCGCAATTTCTTCTTTTTAGGAAATTTTCTTAAGAATATGCCTAAAAGAAAGTCACAAGTTTATAACCAGTTATTAATTTTCCCTCACAAACACGTAAACTGATATATTTGTTGATTTTTTCTATATTTTTAGCTAAAATTTGTTCATCCGTGCGAATCCGGGCGGGTCAGCTAGTACCTAAATATTTTGAAAGAGGGGGGGGGGGAAACTAAATTAAATAATATCTGTATAATTGACTGCATTTCTTTTTGTCTTTAAAGTGTATCTTTTTTATTTAAAGACAAATTTTACAATAGTTCGGACATATTTTGGCATAAAAAAATATTCTGTAGTCAAATTCAAACGCATTTATAAATCACATCATCTTTTAATTTCGCATTGCTAAATTTTACCATTATAAGAATTAAACATTTCTATGATACATTTCACATTTCTATTTACTGGAATAAAAACAAATCATCAATTAAAACTCTTATAGAGAACAGAGTGCATGTCCTTCGTTATTTTAAGAAGTAGGCAGGATAGAATTAAAAATTGAAGCTGTAGGAGATTTTTACAAATTAAAATAATTATAATAAACTTTTTTTTCTTTTCAGATATTTTCAAATGTGTAAAATTATTATTTAGCTGTACATTAAAAATATATTAAAATATAAGAAATTAAATATAGTAAAATAATATAGTAAAACTTATTAGATATTTCATTATTCACAAAAAAAAAAAAAAAAAAAATTAATTAATTAAAAAAAAAGATAAACTATATAAGAAATTGCCAGTAAAAATTCAAGTTTTTAAAAGTAGAAAAAAAAGGGGAGGGGGGGGGGCTGCAGACGATTAAATGTAATACATAATTCTTTTATTTATTTAGTTATTTTTACACCATTGACAATATTTTTCTTTTATTGTGAAAAATGACGTAATAAGAGTAAAATAGAATTTGTAAAATAGCAGAGTACCTTTATAAACTCGACGTTTTTAATTAATAACTTCATTAATTAAGATGATAGAAATTTTGAACTAACTGAAATGTCTTCCTTGGAGCACTCGGCACACATTGACACCTCTCATGACGCGGACGACACTGCCCTCTGCAAGAAAAAGCGGTCACTGGCAAAAAAAAAAAAAAAAAAAAAAAAAAAAGACGCCAGAAACAGAAACTTTTTTTAATACATAGAGGTTATTAAATATAAACAAGGGATATGCTGAAAATTTTAAACTTCAGCAAGCTTTTCTCATCTTTCTGAGCCAATTTGCTAGTCTACAGTTTAAAATTCATTGATTATTATTATTATTATTATTATTTTGCATGGGGTCATCATTTTTCGAACTGCATTAGCAATTCGTTTAATACAACTCAATATTTTATCTAAATTTGGAATTTTTCATATTTTCAGAGGTTATAGCAGAACATTAACTACTTAACTGCCCCGGGCGTGTATATTCGTCTTTCCAAAGTACGATTCTTTGTATTTTACTGGCTACCAGTGAAACTAATGACACGATTTGACAATGCAATGAAATAGCCTTGTAAGTGATCTTTACAACATTTTTGGAAGATTTACTCATTTTACAGTTGAGAGAGAACGGGGGCTTTGGAAAGGAAATTTCTTAAATTTTCGTCGGCAGGTAAGGGGTTAAAGTGTAATCGTTTTTGTTTTTACTATTTAGAAGGTTTTTAATTGAAATTGACTTTGTCATCGTGTCCTCGTGTCACGCTAGTAAACAATGCGCCTTCATTTTAAAGTAAATATAAGCTGTTTTGTTTGTCGCTCTGTGGCTCGGTTGGTAAGAGCGTCCTGTTAATAACGCGGTGGTTGTGAGTTCGGTCCCTGGAAGGTCCAGCGTGTTAGTTTTTGCAGATAATTAGTAGAAAAGGTCTTAATTTAAACAAGAAAACTTTTCGTTGCTTGCACTAAGAATTTTTTGAGGAGTTTTTTTAAGAAGCATTTTTTTTATTTAGATAGTGGAAAACACAAAACATTTTAGATATTAAAAAAGCACAAAATAAAATGTTTTAAGTAAAAAATACATTAAAAAATATTTTTAGAGGCTTTATATATATGTATATATAAACATTATATATTACTATTATATGAAATTGGATTTGTCATCGGCTTTCTGTCACGTTAAAAAACCAAGACGCTTCCATTATATATATTAAAAAAAAAAAAAAAAAAAAAAATGTAAGCAACTCATTGTATTTCTTAATGAATCAGCTGGTTACAGCGTCATGTTGATAATGCGAGAGTCGTGTGTTCGCTCCTCGCCAGGCCGAGGTGTTTTTTGCAAATAATTAATAGAAAAAGTGTCAATTAATAAAAGAAAATATTTCGTTGTGTACACAGTATCCTAATAATTTTTCAAAAGTTTTTAAACGGCTTTTTATCTAGTTACAAAAAGCATAAAATTAAAATGTAAGTAAAAATAAATAAATAAATAAAAATTTTTAGAAGCTTTTTATTAGTTAGAAGCTTTTTATATGAAATTGACTTGGTCATCGTGTCTTCCTATCACGCTAGTAAAGAATTAAAGTAAATATAAGCCGTTCCGTTTGTGGCTACGTGGCTCAGTTGGTCAGAGCGTCAATTTAATAACGCAGTGGTCGCGAGTTCGGTCCCCGGGAGGTACGGAGTGTTATTTTTTGAGGATAATTACTAGAAAAGGTGTCAATTGATAAAAGAAAATTTTTCGTTGACTACACAATATCTTAAGAATTTTGCGAAAACAATTTTTAAGAAGTTTTTTTTTTTTTTTTTTTTTTTAATATTAGAAAACACAAAACATTCTTAGATGTTAAAAAAGCTCAAAATTAAAAGTTTCAAGTACAAAATACATAAATAAATATTTTTAGAAGCTTTATATATATATATATATATATATATATATATATATATATTATTATTATATGAAGTTGAATTTGTCATCGCGTTTTCTGTCACGATAAAAAACAAGACGAAAAAAAAATGTAAACAATTCATTGTATTTCTTAATGGCTCAGTTGGTTAGAGCGTCGTGTTAATTTTTGCAAATAATTAATAGAAACGGTGTTAGTTGATAAAAGGAAATATATCGTTGTGTACACAGTATCCTAATAATTTTTGAAGAGCTTTTTTTAAATAGCTTTTTATCTAGTTACTAAAAAGCACAAAATAAAAATTTAAATAAAAATAAATAAATAAATAAAGTTTTTATAAGCTTTTTATTGAAACTGGATTTCGTTATCGCGTCTTCATGTCACGCTAATAAATATGGCACCGCAACTTTAAAGTAAATGTCAGCAGTTCTTACAGTCGCTAGTTGGCTCAGTTGGTCAGAGCGTCGTTAATGCGATGGTGG
This sequence comes from Salticus scenicus, assembly GCA_963930645.1. Lineage (NCBI taxonomy): Eukaryota > Metazoa > Arthropoda > Arachnida > Araneae > Salticidae > Salticus > Salticus scenicus. The sequence continues at coordinate 384,665,225 of OZ005648.1, forward strand.
TGAGTTCCATCCCCGAAGGATCGATGTGTTACATTTTGTAGATAATTAATAGAAAATGTGTCAAATGATAAAAGGAAATTTTTCATTGTCTACGCAGTATTCTAAGAATTTTTGAAGAGTTTTTTTAAGAAGCTTTTTTTAGATATTAAAAAGCACAAAAAAAAAAGTTTTATATATATGTACATATTCTTTTAGAAGCATTTTATTGAAACTGGATTTTTATCATCTTGCCTTTGTGTCATTCTGAAGAAGAAGGCGCCTCCACTTTAATATAAATTTAAACAACCTTTTTCGTCTTCGTTAGCGCATTTGGTTAGAGCGTCATGGTGATAACGCGATGCTCGTGGGTTCGACCCTTGCAAGCCGATGTGTTGCTTTTTTGCAGATCATTAATAGAAACTATGTCAACTGATAAAAGAAAATCTTTCATTGTCTACACATTATCATAAGGAATATTTAAAGAAGCTGTTTTTTGAGTTACTAAAACGCACAAAATAAAAATTTTAATAAAAATATAAATAAAAATAACACTGAAAGCTTTTTTTATTATTATTGTGTAGCCCTAACAAGCCCAAAATAAAAATTTATTCTTGCAGAGACATGCTATAAAATCATAAAAGTGTCAACAACAAGAAAATTTTAAAGAAAAATATAGATATTTCACTTTTGCAAAAGGTGAAAAATTTAAATATTCTAAATATTTTAAAAAGCATTCGAGAACAATGTTCCTTTTGTATAAGTATTTGTGAGATTTTTCTAGAATGTTCTATGGTTTTTCTTGACAGTTAGACTTTTGGTTAGAACGTCATGCTGATAATGCAATGATCGTTGGATTCGGTCCTCGAAAGACGATATAGTACTTTTTTTCCAGATAAATAATCGAAAAAAAAAAAAAAAATGTCAATTGATAAAAGACAATCTTCCGTTGTCTACAAAATATCCTAAGAAATTTTAATTAGTTTTTTTTAAGAAGCTTTTTTCTTTTTGTAACTAAAAAGCACAAAATAAAATTTAAGTAAAAAATCATTTTTTAAAATTAGAAGCTTTTTATTGTGAAGCCCTAAAAAGCATAAAATAAAATTTATTCTGGCAAAGACATGCTACAAAGAAATGAAAGTTTCAACACTAAGAAAATTTTAGAGAAAAGTATAAGTACTTTCCTTTTCAAAAGATGAAAATTTTTTAATGTTCAAAATATTTTAAAAAGCTTTCGAGACATTTGAAATTTCTGGCCAAACGAACGATTATATAAAAACTAATAACAAAGAATATTGGTCTCGAAAGGTTTTTAAAATATTTTGAACATTAAAAAATTTTCATCTTTTGAAAAGGAAAGTACTTATACTTTTCTCTAAAATTTTCTTAGTGTTGAAACTTTCATTTCTTTGTAGCATGTCTTTGCCAGAATAAATTTTATTTTATGCTTTTTAGGGCTTCACAATAAAAAGCTTCTAATTTTAAAAAATGATTTTTTACTTAAATTTTTTTTTTCCTCAAGAGGTTTTTTTTTTTTTTTCTTCTTCTTCTTCTTTCTTTTAACTGATTTCAGATGGAATTGAACTTTCTTCTTATTTTTTGAGCTTTTTTGGTGTACAAGGTGATTATAATTAAAGTTACGATTTCAAAACGCTATAATTTTAAAACGACCCATCAGAGCGATTTGGTATCTTAACAGAGCAATCGTCAGGCAATGAAATTTTGTTTGGGGAACAAATAAAGCAGTTCCAACATGTTCCTATAGATGGCACTGTCAGGGTAATGTCAGGGGAAACGCTTAAATGAACTCATTAAACACAGGAATGTTGTTAGCAACACAATGGAATAGCAAGAAACAATAGAATTCAAGGGTTTACTACAATTTTTTTTTAGCAAAAAGACAAGAATGCGTGTTTACAGCGGAAACAGTCATAGTGAAAAGAGAAAAAGAGGAGCTTCATGAAACAAATACTTTACGGATAATTAACGACACATTTTGGAACTTTTTTTTTTTTTTTTTTTTTAACAAAATTTCATTGCCTGACGATTGCTCTGATAAAATATCAAATCGCTCTTATGGGTAGTTTTAAAATTATAGCGTTTTGAAATCGTAATTTTAACTATAATCACCCTATAGTTATAGTTGTCTAATATTTCTGCAAATTTAAGAGAACTGCTATTTTTAGTACTATTGATAGGTTTATTATTATTAGAATGAGTTTTGTTTTGTCTTAACTTATAGGAGTTTTCAGGGAATCTTCTATATAAGACTACATTTGTGACTTTTACAATTGTGATTTTGAATATATATATATATGAGGTAGATTTCTTTTATAGGGACAATGTCTAGAATGCAAAAAACATGGGTCTCCCGGTTTACGGTTTTTCAAATTGCAACCCGTGTGACGATAAAACAATTTTTGTAGAGATCTTGAATGATAAGTTCAATATTTGTACAGCAAAAATTGCCGCAAAGACAAACTTTTTTAGGGCAAAGTTTCTTAGGATTTTTGTTAGTAAATTTTATGCAGTTTTTGGTAAGCGCTTTGGTTTTGGCAGCGCAGTCAGAAAATTTCGGTACGGGGGAGCGGGGTCCAAAGAGGGGTAAAAAAAAAAAGAAAAGAAAAACTAAAAGCATGAAAGGCCATTTGAAACCTATTTTATACATATGCCCTGACTAACTCAAAGCCATATGGGCATCTGCCCTTGGCCCCTTTCCTAAGGGGCCTACTCAGAATCGTATGCAGTTATTCTTCAACCTAAAGACCCTTTATGCCCCTGCAAGCGTGGCCTCCAAAAAAAGTTTGCCCCGGGGCTCCAGGCAGTCTATGTCACCGTTGCACTTGAGATTTCTCAAGGAGCTAAAAAGTTTTTTTTATTTTTTATTTTTTATTTATTTTTTAACTCCTGGTGCTTCACTCTGAAAAATCTCTGCTCATGCGAGGAATATTTTCAGAGTCTAAATTATAAATTAAAACCCTTTTAGCTTTTTTTTTTTTTTTTTTTTTTTTTTTTTTTCTGAAAAATCATCTTCAAGATTTTTATACTTTCGAGGGAGGTAAGCATTGGTTCGACCAATTGCAGCTACTCCGAAGCACTCACGTCGACGTTGACTTTAAAAATATTTGGGCCCATAGGCCATAATTATAAGGAATTTTTCTTTGTGTCTCTGTAAAAAAAAAAGAACTATAAAGACTAGATTTTCCATAATCAATAGGGCTCTTGCCAAAGTGATTTATAGCATACGTACACACTTTCAGCTTATTGCAGCAAAGCTTTTAGACGCTATCGTGTTCACTCACAAAATGAACTTAGGGAACCGCAAATCGTGTAGAAACTTCAAATTCTTGCATTCGGATTGTTTGGCATAATTACAATACTTTCCTTTCATATGTATGTTTAAAAAGTAAAAATATTTCGATTTTTGTACAAACATTTTGGTCGAATTTTTATACGTAATGCCAGGGCCTGATTAACTTCTTATGAAGCCTGGGCAAACATGCTTTCTTAGACCCCCGCCAGTACTTGACGATGTGAAAATAGTCGAAAAAGTGACCAAAAATTTTTAACACAGAACAAATAGTGGTCAAATAATCACGAAAGAAATTAGTTTTAGGGCCCCCTGCTACTCAGTGCCCGGGGCCCGGGCCCTACCTGCCACAGCGACAGTCAGGCCCTGCATAATGCATAAATTTCCGAAGGAAAAACCTTAGTTCAGGGGGGGGGGTGCTGTCCCCCCCGTCACTGCGCCCGTGATTAGTTCGGAGGACTATTAGTCTCAATCTACGGATAAAACATACTCGCCAGTTTTACGATAGTTGGGCATTTACCGAAATCGAAATTTTATATAAAATATAATTGAATAATTTGAAAGCGATGTGTTATAATTTGTAAAAAAACAAAACAAAAAAAAAAAAAAAAAAACAATAGTCCTCCGTACTAAACTAAATTTTGCTTTCGCCAGAATTACATCTTTTTTTTTTTTTTTTTAAGAAAAAAAAAAACAGAAAGAAAGAAAGAAAATTAATAATAATTAGTTTCGAAACGGACAGTATCGAGAAAGTTGAAGAACCCTCTTTTTAGACAGAAATACATAATTTATTTTTTAATTTTTAATTGTTGCCGAAAAAGTTTACGAGTTGATTTTAACTTTTCCTTTCTTTCTTTTTTTTCTTTTTTTTTCTTTTCTTTTTTTTTTTTAAATGAAAAGAAATTCACGCGTAAATATTACAATTAATAAAAAACTTTGGGAAAATTTAAACTTGCAGGGTAAAATTGGCGTCATTATAGCTCGAAAGGTGTTTATTTATTTTTTTACCGAAAATTACAAATCATTGTGTTTGATTGTTTGAATATTGTCTATTAAAACAAATGTAAATATTAATAATATAATAATAATAATAATAACCGTTAGCTATTTATTTGTTGTGTCAATATATATAGCTACGCTTATCACTGACTGACTCTGTCACGCTTAAAAAGGCTAAGACATTTCCCTGGACTCTGGCTGTATGTGAACGGAAGTTGCCACCTATTTTTCATACTTTAGGTCCGATCGATAAGTTGTTTAATCCGACGGATTCAGAAAAAATCCCCCCTTTTATTTGGTACCTCATTTGTAACGATTTTTCGATTAGATTTTTTTTTTTTTTTTAAATAATATATATATATATATATATATATATATATATATATATATATATATATATATATATTAAAATAATAGCTTTAAAATAGACATTTAAATTTTTAATTGTTGCTATGTTTTTATTTTTTTATTATTATTATTTTTTTTTCCCAGCATAAAATGAAATATGTTTTTACGTGAATTTATATATATATATATATATATATATATATAATATTAAATTTCATGCATATGAAAAAATGATGTCTATAAAATAATAATAATAATAATAATTTTAAATTTGAAAGATAACGACGAGATAAATAAAATACGAAAATTTCGCACGGGCTTGCTACCAAATGAATTATTTCATGTGAAAAATAAATAAAATGAAAATATCATTTTTCAACGGGCGCCTTAGCCTTCCTACAACTAAATAGTTCAAAATATTAGCGATAGATTTTATGATTGTAAATTCAGAGAGAATTTCAAAAATTATTATTATTATTATTATTATTATATTTTTGTTTATTTATCTATCTATTTATTTATTTATCTATTTTGTGAGTCCCTGCGATAGAAATATAAATTGTAAACATGCGATAAAATCGACCAATTTAATATATCCATGGAATAGATTTCAGAATTATGCAGCATTTAAAAAATGTAATATATATATATATATATATACATATATGTGTGTGTGTGTGTTTTGTTTTTTAATCATTTTTTGTGTCACTTTGTTTTAGCAAAAATTTTTAGTCCATTTTTATTTATTCATTTATTCTTAGTGAGATAAGATTAATGCTGACAAATGAAAAGAAAGTCTGTATTCCGAGGCACTAAAAAAATAATTTTGTATCATTTAAAATTACTTACTTTGGTATTAATATTATATATATATATATATTTTTTTTTTTTTTTTTTTTTCCCTGTAGATTTTCAAAAATGCTGGTATTTAAAAAAAAAAAAAAAAAAAAAGAGTATTAGAATAACAATTTCAAATAAAAATTGATTATAACGAATGATTCATATATATGCATACGTTTAATATCATTAATGAACGATTAACGGTACTACAGATATGTATATTTAGTATTATTTCGATTGTATTATCTAAATCGCTAAATTGACGCTCATATAATTTTGTTGTGCTAAAATAGAATTTTGCATATTATTACAAAGCATAAAAATAAAAAGTAAAAAGTTTTTTTTTTTTTTTTTTTAATGATTTTTTTTTTTTTTTTTTTTTTTTTTTTTTAGTTATTTATTTATCTATTTTTAATATAGCTAATTTTTAAAGTTATTTTAGTAAAAAAATTATAATTTTGAAGAATAAAATTATGAAGTCATTTGTTAAAATACGCAAAGAACAATTATAAGAAATTTAATGAAGATTCTAGAAAATATAATGGAAATAATATTTTACACTTTTTGAAATGACATAAAAATTAATTCTGAGAGAATACTTATTAATAATATTAATTACAATATATTCCAAATTTATTTTCTAAATTCATGTTTATTAAAAATGAATCATGTTTATGATTTATAAAAAGTTAAAAATATCCCCCCCCTCTCCCATTTTATTACATATTGAGTAATCTTTCCAAATATTTAAAACTATCTGAAATAACACAAGCATTTTCTTAAAACCCGCGCACCACCACTTACAAATATCCCTATTTATCAATGAATGGGAAATATTCGTACGAGATTAAAAGATTTCTTTTGAAACGGTGAAACCGAAGGGGAGGTTTCTCTACGTGATTCTTCCTTTGTGAAGGTGTCAAAAATTCTTATCTCCCAGCATCTACTGGGGTTACAGTATTTCGACATTGATCCGGCCGGATGGACTTTTGTATGTACAGCCCTCGGAGGAAGGATAGATATGCTGATAACAGGCAGACACACACACACACACAGGTTTACACACACACACACACACACAGACCATTTGCTAAAAACACGATTTTTCGTATTCAAGGGACCTCAGAACATGTAAATATAACAAAAACTCGCGTTCGAAATTTTGACCCAAAAATAATACTTATGGGTAAGAGAAAGTAAAAAAAAAAAAAAAAAAAGATTGATACACTAAACAAAAAATATTTCTCAGTATTTTTGAAAGATAAACCGTGATTTATACCGTTTTTTCGTACGTTTAACACTAACGGCAATAGAATTTAAGCGAATGTTTTGGGTGCACAGTTAAAGGGACACGAGTTAAAGGGACCTGATACAGTTACTTCACTCTTTCTCCATTGAAAACCGGCTCTCGCCGTCTCCATTCTTATCCTTCCTCCGAGGTACAGCCGGCTCAGCCGGCTGTTGACGCCAGAAGGTAGAGGGGGGAAAAAGTGGGGAACTAAGTCACACTAGCTTGGCTCCCGGTCACCTTACCCACTTAAGCTCCGTTCACATGAAGCAAAATTCAACCCGTGTCAAAACGACCCGGGAATTTGAAAAGCGGGGTTTTACAGAGTCAAAATTTAGGCTGTTCACACTATCAACCCTGGTTAAAAATCACTGTAGCAGCGTCATACGTTTCTTGAATTCTGATTGGCTGTTTGCAAGATTAACGCATGAGTTCGGAGAAAAGAAGCGAAACCGTATTGTCCGCAAAAACGTGAATTTAATTTCATGTTTGACTTTGACAGCAGCTGAGAATAAAAGGATTACATACATTATTTAATTTTAGGATTATATATTTTATATTATTCTTATTAATATTTAATTTTACATTGAGTTTTTAATGCAAATTTAATATTACAAACAAATCCTTCGGAATTTAATTTTTTAAACATGAAAATTTCAGTATCTTTTTTATATGTAGTAAATATATATATATATATATATATTTATATATATATATATATATTATGCATTAGAAATTTAATTATTAATATTATTTTGAATATTAAGATTGTAAACGGGATCGGGAAATAAAATAAGTTTTGATATTAGTTTTATTTATATTGTTATTACAATTAAACTTATAAATGTCAATTGAAATACTAATATAATTAACTTTACAATACTTTGAATTTAAATTAGTTAGAATAAATTATGCATTATAATTATATTAAATCTAAATGCATTAAATAATAAAATAAATGATTAAACTTTTAATTCAGATTTTATTACCTTAAAGATTTAAAGTAATATTACTACATTAATAAATACTAGGTCAGATACTTATTTCATTTCTTGCTATCATAACTAATAGATATTCTTAAAAATATTTCAACATAAATCTTTATCTTTTATTATGCATCGAAATAAGAATTCATAAAAAAAAAAAAAAAAAAAAAAGTATTCTTGTGCATCTGTAATAAAAACTATAAATTAGATTTTTGTGCATATATATTTTATTATTAAAACTCCTTTTGTAATTAAAAATATTCTGTAACCAAAAGTATTAAAACCAAAATTCAATAGAAAATCACGAAACCTCTTAAATAATCCGAAACTAAAATCCGAACCTCTTAAATAATCCGAAACTAAAATCCAAACCTCTTAAAATAATTTCGTGGAGGGCATTCCACCTAGGCCTAGAGCCCTTGTGATATCAATCAGCCTTAATGCTCACACCACCACTTAATTTTTTTTTTTTTTTTGATTAAATATGTCGATAATTATATTATATATACACACACACACATATATATATATATATATATATATATATATATATATATGTGTGTGTGTGTGTGTGTGTGTGTGTAAGAACAGTAGCAATGGGATACAATTACCTATAAAAGAAAATTTTCAATGAAATCTCTAATATAGTAAAATATAAAACAGATTATGAAATATATATTATTCAAATCTGTTCCCAAATAGTTTATCTATTTATAACCCACTTCTAAAGTTAAATTTTATACGTGAACTCAAGATATAGGTATTATAAATTTGTTCTGTTTATATAATTAAAATTGCTTCTCTTCCTCCTACCAGGAAATATATATATATAGTTCTTATAACTCTTATTAATCCAACAAAATTCGATATATTGGCCATACTATTAGGCGAATAAATATGGGTATCGGGTTCGAACCATCGTCAGTCTGACCTTAAGAGTTTTCCGTCGTTTTCCCTAAAACTAACATGAGTATGAGCTAGTTTCCCTTAGAAAGTCCCCCTAAAAGACATTCCACCCAGTCCAGGCTCTAGTGTGGACAATGGATTTTAAATATTTTACAGCAACTCAGAAATATTTTATAAATACATTTGGTTATTACTTTGTAAATTCATTGGTAAGTTAAATCTTTATATATATATTAAAGATTGGCTGATAAATTAATTTCTTAAAATGATTATATATGTATGCATATATATATATATATTAAATTATTTAATTCCTTTACAATACTCAGCAAATGAGAGAAAGATGAAAATACCAACAATGAATTTAATAATTAGATGTATTACGTATAAATTTATTGTCACAATTACCATTTAAGTAAATTTCACTGAATAGTAAAAACATGTTAAAGTACTTACGCATAAGAGAAATGACGTATATCACTTAAACCTAAACGGTGAGTTAGTAGTCTTAATCCATTAGTCCAGTAAATTCATGCAACACAAGATAAGAATAGAAAAAAATTAACCAAAATGACTATTGAAATAAAAAGGAATGCATGAAGGAAAAATGGAGTTAAAAATGCTGAAATCCAGTACCGATCTCATCAGGAAACTAGCGGTACTGTCAACAATTAATGCAAGATTTCGAATATTGTATAGCTTTTCAGCAATATACAATACTAGTTTCAATCTTGCATAAAAAAAAAAAAAAAAAAAAAGAAAGAAAGAAAGAAAGATAAAAGGAAATTGGCTGATAACTTAACCATAATGAAAATTGGAATTCGTGAAAGGAGCTGGCCACATGTAAATCAAATCCAAATCAAATAAAAATCCGGGCGGTTGCCAAAACGAACAAACTGAAAAGAAATAATTAAAAGTAGAGAATCGATGTTTTTAGTTATCTTAATCGCACCTATATATATATATATTGCATATATATATATTGTTTGAATGCTGGAAATTAAATGAAAAAAATTAATATGCAAACATAAAAACAATTTTCAAAAATTGTTTTATCAATTAATAGAGAAAGCAATATTCAAACATGTTTAGAATATATTGTTAAATAAATTATAATAATGTAAAATAAAGAGAAAAGGTTAAAAATTGTTTAGCAGGATTAATTTTTAAAAAATATATAAATTTTTAATTTAATTTTATTGAATTTAAATAGTTTTTGAGAAATTTTAATACTTAATACTGTTATATCCCAATGCATATGCATACAAAATGTTTATAATTCCAAGAAGTTATTTACAAAAGAAAAAAAAAACGTGTCTACCATTTCCTTAAATAACCTTTATAATACAAAAAAATTATTCATATTGTAAAACAATATTAATTTACTATATGTTAGTTTACTGAGAATTTTAGAAATTTCAATAAAAAAGGAAAAAAGAAAAGTGCAAACACTGTGCCGTTTTATATTTTTCATTTATATAATATCCACGCATTAATTTAAATTCCTTCCTCTAGTATTATTATTCTTCAATTAACTTCACAGAACAGTACGCACACACAAAATAATAATAATAAATAAATAAAAAAGAACGCAGTTTATCTCTTGAAAATAGTGCGCAAATCGCTGTCCCAGTATTGAAACAGAAAGAAACAAGCGAAAAGCATTCTGGGTAATCGCGGGTTATTCCCTCTTATCCCCTAGTATATTGCGGGGTTGATTTCGGAGGGAAAATGACCCTGGTCTAACCCTGCTTTTACGCGGGATGGAAGTATGTGAACAGCTTCGCGAAGATTGACGCGGGTTTGACACGGGTAGAAACTGCTCATGTGAACGGGGCTTATAGGGTCCGGTTCAGGAATACCAAGGGACTTGAGTACAAAAAAAAAAAAAAAAGAATACAGAATTGAAACGGGGAGGCAAAGCCACTCAAGCTTGGCTCCAGGTCACCTTACCCACTTAAGGGTCCGGTTCGAGTATACCAAGGGACTTACCGCCCAATTCACCGTCAACCTCCACCGCTGGTTTATCAGTAAACCACAGGTTCAGAAGGAAATTCTATTCACCGTTAACTCGCCTCTGTGGTAGCGCCGCTTAAAACGTAACCCAGGTGCATAAACTCAACCTACCTCAAACGGCAGGTTAGACGTAGGTAGAGATGCGAGTTTCAGCTTCGAATACTATCTGACCAATCACAGTGCGTGAATGGTCGAAAGTGAATACGCTCAGACATTGTCCGCCATTTTTTAATAAAAACTGGTGATTTAAAAAATAAAAATGATGCGTATAAGTTATACTTTTTTGAAAAGAACTTTCAAAATTATAAATTTTTTGTGTGAACACTATATACGTTTAATAAATTGTTTTAAAGATATTTGATTAGGAAGTTTACCAGTGACGATTGGTCTGTTGCTTTTACCTTAAAATAATAAAACAAAAATAACCCTAAAATTAAAAACTAAAGAATAACTTTCTGAAAATAATCGATTTTGACGTCCTCAGAGCTATAAATTCTTAGTTAAATCATGTGAATTCATCATTCATAATAAAATAATTGTAAAAATGCTCATTTAAGGACTCTGTTATAAATAACATAAGGACACAGCTATTCGTCTCCTAGTGGCTTGGACGCAGAGCGTTTCATTTCAGAACAACAGTACCCGGGTTCAAACCCCATTTCGTCCTATTTAGTTTTTTTTTTTTTTTTTAATTTTTTATTTATAAGTCTGGAAAAAAGAAGTTTAAAATAAACAATTTGCCAGTTGTAAGTTTTAATTCAGCAATTAATTTCTACTTCATTATTAGTTGAATTTAACTTTTATTTCAGTATAAATTCAAGTAAATATTTCAAAAGTAAGCATTTTAGTTTTAAAATTTAATTGCTTTTTTTTTAAATATTTTTTTTAATTTAATTAAAACAAAAAAGTTAAATTTAATGAATAATGAAGTAGAAAAAAATTAGTAAGTTAAATAATACATATATACACAATAACAAGAGATTAAATTAAGAATAAAGAAATAAATAATAAAGAAAAAATATTTCAGTTTAAAGTTTAATTTCTGTTTAATAACTTTTCAAAAGCAGAAAAATGATCAAACATTTTATTTTTAAATTATTTTATTTAAACTAACAGAAAGAAGAGGGGGGGAAAAAGAGAGAGAGAGAAGTAGAAGAAAGTTCCATTTTTGTTAAATTAAATTAATAATAATAATAATAATAAATTATACATTATCAAATTAACTTAAACATTTTTATTTATTTATTTTATTATTAGTGTACGTACTCTTACTCTAGCGAAATATTTGAAGCGATAATAATAATTTATGGGCGGAAAATTAAATTAGTTACAAATTGTAGCTTCTGGTATATAATAACTATAATTAAATTTAAATGTAATATATATATATATATATATATATATATATATATATATATATACATATACATATCAAAATATAAGCATTTTATTATGATTATGATTATTATTTTATTTCATTCAGAAAAGGGGGGGGATTTTTTTTCAACATTTAAATTAAATATTCATATTTTCCTTGTTAGTAATAAGAGATATTAGGGAATTGCTAATACATGCAACATTGCGTATAATATATATATATATAACTGTGGTGCTTTTATCACAAAAACCAAGAGCATTAATTAACAAAAAATAGTCTATTAAAGACTGAAGAATAAATTTCTAAAAATAATCACTTTTGTGTTAACAAATGCCGAGTGCACATACGCAAATTGTTTTATTTCGTTTGCGCTGTGTTTTTGTTATTGTTTTCTGTTTACGATAGAAAGTGATATTGCATGTATTCAGTAATTTGTATGTACTATATATACGTATACAATATAAAAAATATTGAAATTTTTTCAAAAATATTTAAATAAAAAATATTTTTTTAATTTTTAAACAGGTTTTAACACCACTGATCTGGAATAAAATTTATAAAAATAATAATGACATCTTGTTGACAGACCCGCCTATCTATCATAGTTTTTGTTTTGATTTAGACTTAAAACCTAATTAAAAATATTTTAAAAACCTGGAACTCTTATGAAATTTCACTATTTAAACATAAAATATTTCTTTTTAATGGATCCATAAAGCAATGTCTAAATACGTTTGGGATATATATTTGAACAATAGCGATATAAAATTAAGGAAGCACACATCCACACTTTTTTTCTTCTTTCTTTCTTTATTTTTTAAGTTTGATTACTAATTTTTATCATCAACTTACTTTTTTATAAACAGCAAAGGACTAAGATTATGACTCGAGAAATATTTACTTAACAAAACAGATTTAGGTATTTATCTTTTAATTACGAATTATTATTAACGCTTCGATGATTTTGATGCCGATTGTAACTAGTCTAGGTTCCTAAGCCAGCAGGTGGAGTGTCTCTCGTAGGAATCTTTCTAAGGGGTCCTGGCCTGTATTCATACTAGTTTCGGAGAAAACCACGGAAATTTTAGAATAACGAGGTCGACGAGCAGGACCTGGGATCGAACCTGGCACTTCCCATCTACCAGCTCTGAATGCAGAACCACTCGGTTACTACTGGGGCTTTAATTTAAAATTAAAGGGATTTTTTTTTAACTGAGCAAGGCATTGAACGATTACACACACACACACACACACGCACGCACATATATATATATATATATATATAAGTTTTACTTTCTAATTTAAATAGTTTTGAAGAAGATACAATTAACACTTATATTTTAATAGATATGTATGCAAATTTTCTTAATTTGACAACTGTAATAATAATAATAATAATAAAAGGCTTCGTAACGTCCCCCTTCCCTTTAAAAAATTAAACATGCTATAGCTAAACGCGAATATTTCAATAATTTGAATGTATGTACTTTTTATCGTTTATAATTTGAATAAAAAATAGAAAATCTACAATATTTTTTTTTTTTTTTTTTTTAATGCAATTCTAATATTTAAAAAAAAAAAAAAAATATATATATATATATATATATTTTTTTTAAATTTAAAACATTATGATGGGAAAATAAAAAATTCCCATTAAATATGTAAGATTCACATTTTTTTTTTTTTTTAGAAAAATAAATTATTTCTCACAACTCATTAAATTATAAGATATTGTCTAATGTTTGTTCAATTAAAAGTTTATATCCTTTGTCATTTAAACATTAAAAGATAAACTTATTTATTGACAAGACATTTTTCTGTGTTTTCCAATATAATTTTATTCCGTGCAATTTGTTTTTATTAAAATTGTAATCAACAAAATTATTTTCCATGGTGAGTACACATGATTTCATATCTTCTAACTTAATTTTGAAGAAAAAGAAAATCGCTAAAATGGTTCCTACAGACATCCTAAAAGCGCATTTGATCTGAATTATTTATTTTTTTTTTAATTAAAAAAAAAAAAAAAAAAAAAAAATCGATAGCATTGTTTTAAATATATCAAAATATACGTTTCAAAAATTCGTTTAAAATATTTTTATGATTTCTTTTAAAAAATACTCATTAATTTCCCACTTATTCACAAGAAAAGCAATGTTCTTAAATATACAAAATTTTCATTTTGGTTCACCATTACTATTACAAATTGTTTTATTTCTTATGAAATAATAAATAGTTTTTTTTTTTTTTTTTTTTTTACAATATCTATATATAAACGTTTCGTATCCATGAAATAAAAAAAAAAAAAACCTTAAACACGCGCGAAGTGTCTTCTTATGGGTATTAAATCACGTGCTTTCATTCGACCAATCAACTTTCAGCAGTTCAATCTACGCTGAAAACCTTCAGGTTCAGTAACCAGCTTTGCAAGTTAACGGTGAATAACAAATATTCAACCCAGGTTTTGAGTCGCAAGCCTAGAGTTTTTGCACCTGGGGTTGAACTAATAGTTGAAGGTTATCGGTGAATTAGCCGGTTAGGGAAGAAAGAAAAATGGGAAACAAAGCCACACTAGCTTGGCTCCCGGTCACCTTACCCACTTAAGGGTCCGGTTCGGGAATACCAAGGGACTAATATATATATAAAAAAAAAAAAAAAAAAAAAAAATCGAAAACGTGAGTGCCGGGATCTTGGAAATTCGGTACCGGGAAGTTTCCTCCACGGAAACTTCTCGGCATGTTCGTTGTAGGTCCCCTGGAGTCCCAGTGCAGTCTCTTACCTGCTTTTTACTCTCTGCTTTTTTTTATGGACTACTTGGCTCAAGGTGGCTATCACAAAAAAAAAGTCCCTTGGCGAAAAATGTCCTATCTACTTCAGCATCAAAAGTTAAAAAAATACCAGCAGGATTATCAATAAATAAAGCTCTTTAATATAGTTCTGAATTAGCTTTCATTTTGTTATTATTTAATTTTGATAATGACGTCATTTTGACATGTGATTGAGCAAATTTATTTTATTATTATTATTATTAATATTATTATTATTCGCGTGAAAAAATACTTTACTATATGCCGAAAAAATAAAAGTAAACTTCTCTGGCAACAATTAAAAATTAAAATAAATGATTTTAAATCTTTATTGTAGAAGAAATATCTATATTATATAGAAGATATAATATAGATAATGTTTTGCTTCCTCTCCCTCCCCTTGGGAACTAAATTTCGAAAATTCCAAAAATGGTTTTTAGGTATTTGTGTTAGCTATATTTTTAAAGCAAATATTTTACGGTTATCTGTTTTTTTCTTTGAGATATAAAGGTTTTTGTGAAATCACGTTTTACCCCCTGTCCCCCCCTAGGAGCCGAATTTCAAAAATTCCAGAAATTGGTTTTTAGGTTCTTACGTTAGCTATATTTTAAAGCTAAAAGTGTACTGGTATTTGTTTTTTTCATTGATATATGAAGGTTTTTTTCTGAAATCACTTTTTGCGCATGTGTAATCGCATTTTGCCACGCACCCCCTCTTGTGGATCGAATTTCCAAAATTCCAGAAATTGATTTTTAGGTACTTGTGTTAGTTATGTTTTAAAGCAAAAAAATTATAGATATATATGTCTTTTTTTTTTTTTTTTTTTTGAGATATGAAGGATTTTGTGAAATCACGTTTTGCCCTACTTTCCCTCCTTCGGGTTATATATATAGACTAGCAGGCGACGCCCGCTTCGCTGGTCCCTATTTTTAAATGAACCACTATAATTACTCAGAATTGCATTAATTTTTATCACGTGAAAAAAAAAAAAAAAAAAAAAAAAAAAAAAAAGAGAAACAAAATTTAATTAGGAAAAATGTCGCACCGGGTTTTCACTGCCTTCGGAAAAAATTCCCAAAATGCTCTAACTCTTATTTCTATTATTTATCCCCTTCGTCCCCCCTCCCGTCTATCCTAATAATTTTACAAATTCGAAAATATCCGCAATCGATTTGTAAGTATCAAAAACATCTATGCACCAATTTTGAACGATCTGTCTCTATTTTTATTTTTTTGCCCCTCCGCTCCCGCCCCCTTCCCGCCCTTCCCAATAATTTTAAAAATTCGAAAATATCCGCAATCGATTTGTAGGTATCGGAAACCTCTATGTACCTATTTTGAATGATCTAACTCTATTTTTTTTTTTTTTGCCCCTCCGCCCCCCTTTCCTGGCCCTCCTAATAACTTTACACTTTCGAAAACATCCCCAATCGACTTGCAGGCCTCCAAAATCTATCTGTACCAATTTTGAACGGCCTAACTGTATTTCTATTTCTTTTTGCCCACAGCTCCCCTTCCCGCCCCTCCTAATAATTTTACAAATTCGAAAATATGCGCAATCGATTTGTAAGTATCGAAAACCTCTATATACCAATTTTGAACGATCTAACTCTATTTTTATTTGTTTGCCCCCCCCCCCCCGTCTCCCCTCCCCCCTTCCCGGCCCTCCTAATGACTTTACACTTTCTAAAATATTCCCATTCGACTTACAGGCCTCTAAAACCTATCTGTACCAATTTTGAACGGCCTAACTGTATTTCTATTTGTTTTTGCCCCATAGCTCCCCCTTACCGCCCCACCACCTTCCCGCCTCTCCTAATAATTTTACAAATTAAAAAAATATGCGCAATCGATTTGTAAGTATCGAAAACCTCTATGTACCAATTTTGAACGATCTGACGCTATTTTTATTTTTTTGCCACCCCCCTCTCCCCTCCCCCTTCCTTCCCCTCCTAATAACTTTACACAATCGAAAATATCCCCATTCGACTTGCAGGCCTCTAAAACCTATCTGTACCAATTTTGAACGCCCTAACTGTATTTCTATTACTTTTTGCCCCATAGCCCCCCCCCCTGCTGCCCCACCTGGGGGCTGAATTTCTAAAATTCCAGAAATTTGTTTTTAGATATTTTCATTAGCTATATTTTAGAGAAAAAATTTCACGTATATCTATTTTTTTGCTTGAGATATATAGGATTATGCGAAATCACGTTTTACGCATGTGAAATCACGTTTTGCCCCCCCCCCCCCCCGCCCCCCTTGGGGACCGAATATTGAAAATTCCAGAAATTGATTTTTAGACATTTGTATTAGCTACATTTTAAAGCAAAAATTTTGCGAATATCTGTTTTTTTGTTTGAGATATGAAGGATTTTGTGAAATCACGTTTTGCTCCCCCTTCCCCCCTTGGGGGGCGAATTTTGTAAAATCGCTTCTTAGTGGATGCCTACGTCATAGAAAGAACATTGTCACAAAATTTCATGCTTCTAGGTACAGGCGTTTGGCGTGGGCGATGATGAATCACCTCCTCACTCACTCAGTCAGTCAGTCAGTCAGTCAGTCAGGAAGAACGATTTTATATATATAGATAAGTTTATTGTAAATTTCCCGCATAGCGATTTTATTTTCATAATCATTTTTTACATTTATGAATCTTTACAACAAAAATATGTTAAACTATGTATCAAATATAATGAGTGTCGATTCTTTTGAGAGAATTTCTGCTTTTCCAGAAAGAAAAAAAGAGGCAGGGCATCCCCCCCCCCCTTATTTTTCGATCACTTACAGGCGATATTAAAAAAAATTTATAGTCAGCATTATCAGCAATCAGCATGGCAATCCTCTTCCAAGGCCACTCAAATTAATTGTTAGAAGATATACTAACTTCTTTTTTTTTTCCTTCAAAACACAGGTTGTTACGTAATTCCTTTTATTTTTCAGCTTTGAAGGTGATAAAAAGAGAAAACAATATGAAAACGATTAAAATAATACAAGATGTTAGCTTTTACATGGATAGTCCAAAAGTGATCAAGAAGTTTGGAGAGTTAGAATACGATGAAGAGTGTACTTGTACAGAACTAACAGATGGTGAATATTTAATTTGATAAATTTTAAGTTGATAAACTTTTTGAAGATAAATGCATACTACAACTTATAGCTTTCAGTTGTGTTCATTGAATTATTATGAACAACTTTGAATTTTAAGAAAATTATTTTTTCTTAAATGAGTGTTTGTTTGTTTCGGCTATTAAGGCCAATTGTCTACACTAAGTTCCTATGCCTGAGGGGGAGTGCCTTCCGTAGAAGTCTTTCTAAGAAGTCCTAGCTAGTATTTTTTCAATAAATGAATAAATAAATAAATAAAAGATATTATAATAATAGATAAGTTTATATGTCAACCAGTTTACGAAAATTATTGTTTATATTTAATTATTGATATATAATTTATAAATGTATATTATTATATATATTATTATATATATTATTAATAAATAATTTATTAATATATAATTTAATAATTAATTGTTTATGTGTCAACCAGTCTAAGAAAATACCATTAAATGTGAACTACATAGCTGCCAATTTTACGGAATTTCTGTATTAAAATATATTTTAAACCAGAAATTTTTTTAAGTAAATGAAATCAATAAATGATTAAACTAAAGAAACGGACATGGCGGCATTTCCATGAATCGTAATGTCCAATTTCAGGGAAACCCTTTTGTTAGAGTTGATACAGAGAGAAAAGTCAATTCTACTGTTAGCAGGTTCTTTAGAGAGAAACATCTTCCAAGAAATTGCTCGGTTTCCCCCACTGATGTAATTCGTGAAATTTAAAAAATCTAAAAAAAAAAAAAAAGAAAGAAAGAAAGAAAGCCCATGGCATCAGTGGTACCGGTAATGATGCCCTCAAGAGCCTTCTCTTGAGTTGATACAGAGAGAAAAGTCAATTCTACTGTTAGCAGGTTCTTTAGAGAGAAACATCTTCCAAGATATTGCTCGGTTTCCCCCACTGATGTAATTCGTGAAATTTAAAAAATCTAAAAAAAAAAAAAGAAAGAAAGAAAGAAAGCCCATGGCATCAGTGGTACCGGTAATGATGCCCTCAAGAGCCTTCTCTTGAGTTGATACAGAGAGAAAAGTCAATTCTACTGTTAGCAGGTTCTTTAGAGAGAAACATCTTCCAAGAAATTGCTCGGTTTCCCCCACTGATGTAATTCGTGAAATTTAAAAAATCTAAAAAAAAAAAAAGAAAGAAAGAAAGAAAGCCCATGGCATCAGTGGTACCGGTAATGATGCCCTCAAGAGCCTTCTCTTACCCTCTATTCCAAAAGTCACCTATTTGTGTAATAATATCTTTAAATTAATTATTGCCTCTTCTACTGAAAAACTGCGGTTATAGTCCCCATTGTGAAAAAGGACAAACTCACTGATAGGGCTTCAAGTTATCGATTAGTCTTTCTTCTAAATTCTTTAAGCAAATTCTTTGAAGCCATTATTGCTCAACAGATTGATTTTCATATCATAAAAAATAATAACATGATACAAGATCATTTTGGATTTTGCAAAGGCTTTTCCGATCCCACCATGTCTACAGAAGAGTTGAACACATTTCCTCCAGCAAAATCAAAAAGCAATATACTGCAACAGTCTTCCTCGATAATAAAAAGACGGTTTACAAAGTTTGGACTCTGGCTTAAGAAATAAATTGACTAATTATAACTTTTCCTCCTCCTCTTATTAAGTTAAGAACCTGGATGACAGTGTTCACTCGGTTGCATTGTAAAAATTATTCATTACAGTGATTTGTTTTCATAAGTACATTTCTTTCTTTGTTTGTCCCGGATGCATATATACAATCTTTACATGATTTTGATCACGGAAAAATTTCGGCGCTCCTGATTAGCTATTTCCATTCTGACGTCATGCTAGATTACAGAGAAACATTTTGTCGTACAGTTTTTTAGTTTATTTATTTATTTATTTTTATTTTTAATGTATTTTAGCAAAATATCCATCTTCCCAAAAATTATGTGTGCCCTTTTTCATTTTCTAATAAAGTTAAATCAACTTCAGTTAATACTATTACTATATATAGCAATTAAAAATTTAGAAGATTGTTGCAGATAAATTTAAAATTGAAAGATTGGGTAAAATTATTCTAAGCTTATGATATTTTCCTATGAGGTTTTTTTTTTTTTTTTTTTTTTTTTTAATAAATATATACGTAAACCATATTGATCAATTTTAAATATCCAAGTGATTTTTATTTTTAATTTATTTTAAATCATGAGCAATTTTGCGCTAGACATAATTTAATTATTTAAAAGCGTTTAAAAAATGTGCAGTGCTGCCATCTGTTGTCCTACATGATATCTATTATTATTATTATTATTACTTTTTTTTTTTTTTTTTTTTCTGACGGTGTACAGTAAAATGGTGAGAAAGCCTTTTTGCTGCATAAAAGAAATTGTTCTCTCGTGGTTATTAAATAAAAAAAAAAAAAAAAAAAGTAGGATTCATCATATATAGTTATTAAATACAAATAAAGTATTAATTTTTTTCCCAAATAAATTAACCTTCACTACGCTCGCTCCTCAAAAAATAATAATAATAATAATAATAATAATAAGTGTTAGAAAGATATATATATATATATAAAAAAAAAATTACTGTTAAATTGAAATAAAGACTTCTTTGGTTATTCATTTTTTTTTTTTTTTTTTTTTTTTGTAAATGGTTAAAGAAAAATATTTTGCTAAACCTGCCCAATTTATTATTTTCCAAACATATACGATAAATATGAAATTATAATGTGTTCTACATACATTATGAAGCTTTCGAATTTGCGATTTCTTTTGTGATGTATCTAAGTGTGTGCAAGTGACCACAATAGTGTCCAAACGCCTTACCAAATTCTGTTAAAAATTGGTAGGTATGTTATAAAGTCATTGTCGCATGACATATATTCATTTTAATAAGTTGGAATTTGTAATTTTTTGACAGGAACATAGAGAATCTTTATTTCTATGCCATATGACGCATTTTAAAATATTCGAAATGCATTAACATGAAACTCAATAATCGATTAAGGTAAGTTTAAATAAGCATGTTACATATCATCGTCGCAAGAAACATATAAATTGTTATGAGTGCAGGACTTATATATTATAAAGGTAAAAAATATATTTTTCATACGTTACTGTTTAGAAATAATTATGTAGTTCGTGCGCCGGTGACCTATAACACAACTGTCAATTTCCAGTTCAATCCATCAAATCGTAAAGACATTATCGTGTTCATTTACACAAATACATAAATCCACCATAAAAATGGCAGCAATGAATTCAGGAGACCTTAAAATGTATAGATACATCTCCATACTTGCCAACCATCTCATTAATAACCGTACAATTGTTAACGCCCACTGAAAAAACGCCCCTTTTTTGACACCACTATATTTTGAAAGTTATCCTCTCCAAATGTTGTTACGATTAAATAAGACTAAAATTACTCTAAAAAATTATTGGTGTGAAAAAAAAGGCGGGTACAAAAAATTGTACGGTTCATAATGAGATGGTTGGCAAGTATGCATCTCTCTCAATGTCTCATAATCATTTCTTTTTCTTTTATATTCTCCTCTTTCTTTCTTTTCTTTTCCATTTTTTTTTTTTTAATGATTATAATCCTTACGTGATGCACGCTTGGAAAGTAAAAATGAGCAAATTAATCTTTTCTTGAAATAATAATTCAAATTGTGTTCATTAAAGCCTATTGTACATATTCTATTCATTAGGATACCAAATTTTGTCTTAGAAGTTGTAAATCATTCATTTAGCACTCTAAAAATGTTAATATAATAATAATTATTCTTCTTTAATCAAAGTTTTTCAAAATAGTGACACAATAATATCAAATATGCAATGAAAGATTGCAAAGGGTTGAAGCCTATGTATACATTCTTAAGACGTTAAGTCTAATATATTGTCATAGGTAAGATAATTTATTAAATAACTTAAAATTATAAATATATTCGGACATAAATAAAATAAATTCAATTATTCCACTTTTAAAAGTTTTTAATTCGAAATATCGTGATTAATAATTATGATTTTTTAATTTAAATTTTTATTTTATTTCAAACCATTTTAATTGTCATATAATATGTCTGTGTATGTATAATCTATGTGCGAATGAAAGAAAAAAAGAATGAAAGAATGAAGGTGAAAGAAATTTCAATTACTTCCATAAATAAATAAAATTAAATCTTTTAGTACGTTAATGAACTAAGAGATGGCGCCAAAGCTATAGTTTTATTCTTCTGAATTATATAATGACCTCAGAAAAAAAAAAAAAAAAAAAAAAAAAAAGACTATAATTTTATAAATTTCTAAAAACCCAATTTTGTAATCAATACAAAATAACATTTATTTAAAATTAAAAAATGTGATCTTAACTAATTATTAATTCAAATATTTATTAATATATTTTAATATCAATATGCGAATAAAAGCTAGGTAAAAAATAAATCTATTATAATTTTACATGTTAAATAATTTACTTTGATTCGTATTGAAGTATCCTGTTTAGATTATGAAAATTTCAAATACATTTCAATCAAATTCTTAATAGTAATAGTTACAAGCAAGAAAATTTTTCTACAGAAGGATTAAAAAATGTTTAATTTATTTAGTATTGTTTAATTTACCGAATTCTTTAACTCATTTGTTTTGCAATCTCTTAAATTTTAATATTGCGGCGCGTAATAATGACATTCAGCTATATTAGAAAATGAAAATGGTAGATTTGTTTCTGAAAAGACCATCATTTTGGATTTAAAATATAAAATCTTTAATACAAGGATAATTTTGATTGTGTATGGGATGACGTCAGAACAAATAGTGAAGGAAACAGCAAATCAGGAGTGCAGAAACGTTTCCGTGATCAAAATCATGTAAAGATTGTATATATGCGTCCCGGATGGAGCGCAGGATGCTAGTGAAATCTAATTTTCCTGGAGATGAAAAAAATTCAAATTGAATTACCATCTCAAACCCCTAACTATTTTTTTTTAACAGAATTGGTCACGCAGTTTCCTAGAAAACCAGGTTTCTGCTATATTTTATCCCAGGCAAAGTATGGAACACGAACGACTGTAATTTACCTAAAAAAGATAAACCAAGTCGGATTTCATCTAAAAAAAATCTGGAACACTATATATATTTTTTCAAAATTGTTCCAGTGATTTCAAGAAAACCAATTTTCTGACATATTTTCCCGGATTTAATGCGAGTAACTTACGAACATTAATTATCCTGAAAATGAAGGTATTTAATATAAAAATTTCGTCCCCAAAACACTTAAAAAAAAAAAAAAAAAATCATTCGAGTAATTTCGTAGAAACCGAAGACACTGCTACTTTTTTCAAGGGAGAAGCGTACGTTACTGGTGAACTTTAATTATTCTAAAGAGGAGCTCAATTCAGATTTAATTGTAAACTCAACAAGCCCTTAAATCTAAATTTTTATGAAAAAATATTCAAGTATTTTTTTTTTTTTTTTTTTTTTTTTTTTTAAATCAAGTTTCTGCCATATTTTGTCACGGGTGAAGTGATGGTTAGAAGTGAACTCTAATATTCGAGAAAAGAGGATAAGTCAAATATGTTTCTCATCAAAATACATTCCACTATATCTTTTTGTCAAAATATTTATAGCATTTCTCAGCCCAATTTCTACTATATTTTCCAAACGACGGATAAAAGGTCAGTAGCGAACGCGAATTTTTCTGAAAATGAGGATAAGTCCAAACGATTTTTCACCGCAAAAAACACTTAAATCCAAAATTTTATTAAAATTTTCATCACTTATATGCATTTCCGAGTAAACACTAATTCTACCAAATTTTGCAACCAGCAGATAACAGCAAACGCGAATTTTCCTGCAGGATATGACCAATTGTTCCCCCCCCCCCCCAAGGGAAAAAAATATTCATCAAAATTGTTATATCTATTTCTACCACAACTTGCAACCGCCGGATAAACGGTTAACCGCAAATGCGAATTTCATCAAAATAAGGATATGTCCAAACGATATCCCCCCCCCTCCAAAAAAAAAAAAAAAAAGAAAGAAAGAAAGAAAAAAGAAAAAAAAAAAACTTAATCTCAATTTTTCACTAAAATTTGTTATATGTATTTCTGAATTCTATTCTATTTCTATTTCTGAAGAAATTTAATTTCAGCCATATGTTGTGGATAAAAGGTATTCAGAAAACGTGAATTTTCTTGAAGATAAAAGTATGATTAATCGATTTTTCGCCAATATATATATATATATATATATATATATATATATACTGAACCCCAAGCATTTATCAAAATCATTATGTCCATTTCCGAATAAAAACAATTTCTGCCATGTTATAGGATAAATAGTTAATATCTAACACGATTTTTCGTGAAGATGAGTATAAGTCCAATAGATTTTGTATCCCCGGAAACCCATAACAAATTTTTTATCGAAATCGTTATATCTGTTTCCGAGTAAACTGAATTTCTATCATATTCTGCAGTTGGTGGTTAAAACGTTAAGCGCGATTACGAATTTTCTTGAAGCTGAGGATAAGTGCAATCGATTTTTCACAATAAATAAATAAATAAATAAATAAATAAATAAATAAACTTTAACCCCAAACGCTCATCAAAATTGTTATATCTATTTCTGAAACAAACCCAGTTACTGCCATATTTTGCAAATGGCGGATGAAGGGTTAACAGAGAGTTAAATTTTTTTTCTTAAGATGATGATAAGAGCAATCGATTTTGTCCCTCAAAAAACCCTCAACCCCAAATTTTATCAAATCCACTGTATCTGTTTCCGAATAAACTCAATTCCTGCCATATTTTGCAACCGGTAGATAAAGGTTCAACAGCGAACGCGAATTTTCCTGAACATGATGATTAATCCAGTCGATTTTTCAGCCCAAAAAACACTTATTCCCAAACTTTCATTAATATCATTATATAAATTTCCGAGTAAACCCAATTTCTGTCATATATTTCAACTGGTGATTAAAGCGTCAACAGCGAACGGGATTTTTCCAGAAGATGAGAATAAGTCCAATCAATTTTTCCGCTCAAAAAACCCTTAACCCCAGAACTTCAATCAAAATCGTTAGAGCCGTTTCCGAGAAACCCAAGGGAAATATATATATATATATATATATGTGTGTGTGTGTGTGTGTGTGTGTGTGTACAGTCCCTAAATTTATGGGACAAACTTTTAGGGTAGGTAAAACACACATAAAGAAACTTTTTTTTTTTTTTTTTTTTTTTTTGTATAGCAGTATGTCGGAAATGAAAAAGTATACGTAGAAATATAAGAAATGAACCGCACTTTAGAATAAAGAAAAAAAAAAAGGTAAGTCAAAAATTCTATAGAAAACAACGTTAATAAGAAAAAGAAAATAAAATCACAAGTGTGTGAAAATAAATAAATAAAATTACAAACACCACTCAAGAAATAAAGGGAAAGTAATCAAGAAAAATAGACTGAAGTGGAATAAAGGTGAATTCGAGGCCTGCCGAAGACTTTCATTTCTGACCCTAGATTGCTATACAAAAAAAGCTTCTTTATATGCATTTTACCTAACCTTTTTTAACTAGCGAAGCGGGCAAAGCCTGCTAGATAAACTACCGCAGGGCTTGGTGAACGAAGCGAGCAGAGAGGCAAAGCCCCCTAGTTACTTATAGTATGCCTAAAAATTTTTTTCAGAAGAGTAAATAAAAACAAAAGCAACTGAACAAACTGAGGGGTCAGACGAACACGGTTGTATTCACCCTACTAGAGCCCAGTTTTTAAAGCCAAATGGATATTTTTTCTTCATACTTTACTAGTATTAAAAGTTTATATTTTTTATTTAGTTGTAAATTGACAAAAATAATATATGATCTCATATTATTATTTTTATAAAAATGTTTACATATTTTACATCAATATGCTTTTTTTTCTTTTCAATTAGATGGAAAAATTCTCTTCATCGTTGGATCACCGTTAAGCCTATGGAACTCCAGTGGGAAAAAGCACAAGATACAACTGACCAACTCTGTTTATGTTCTTTCAGTTCCTCCAAATCAAATACATTCTTTCATTACTGAAGCTAAATCGTCTTGCGTGGATGATCCATAAATAGGCTGACCAGATCAAAATATCTTTATAAGAGAGAATCATTAAAAATTGCTACAATTATCCAATTATGGTTTTAATTTTTTCATTCCTGATAAACAAGGACTAAAAATAAAGTGTTATTGATTAAGAATTTAGTTTCTACAATTTTTTAAAACTTAGAAAAATGCCTTAAAAAACAAAGGCGTCCCCATTTTGTCCCCAGAAAATGGGGACGTTTGGTCAGCATATCCATAAACATCTATAACATTTGAATAAAATATTTTAACTCATGACTCTGTTGCCGTAATTTTACTTTACTTTCACGGAAAAAATCCATCATAAGCTAACAAATATTACGTTTTTAGGGAGATTTAATATTACTATTTGTGAATAGCAATTTTTTAATAAAACTTTTTAATGATTAAAAATTTCCTATTCATAAATAGTTCAGAATTTAAAAGAAACATTCAGTCATGAATTGAATGTATGTACAGTCGGCAGCAAAAGTATCCGAGCACTAGCAAAAATTCCTATATAAAAAAGTACACTTAATACTGTTTTGTTACATAAATCCTTGACGGATCATGTTCTTAGACTGACTAAGAATAGAATTCGACAAGGATTTACGTATATAACAAAACTGTATTAAGTGTATTTTTTTAAAAATAGGAATGTTTGCTAGTGCTCGGATACTTTTGCTGCCGATTGTATAGCCGCATTAAAGGACATTATAACAGCAATAATAGTG
This sequence comes from Salticus scenicus, assembly GCA_963930645.1. NCBI lineage: Eukaryota > Metazoa > Arthropoda > Arachnida > Araneae > Salticidae > Salticus > Salticus scenicus. The sequence continues at coordinate 384,691,990 of OZ005648.1, forward strand.
TGAAGTAATACAAAATTTAGAAGAAAATTTGAAGATAAATTTAGCTTCAATTATTGAAGACTGTGCCCTCTCAATATCTGAGTGTTTCTTTCATGAAATTTCAGTTAAATTTTAGATTTTAGAAGTTCTTTGTTATAAACAATGGCGGCTCGTGCAAATTTTCACAGGTGGGGCCCGATCCCTCGTATGATGCGTAATTTAACTTTGATACTATTCATTATTCAAACATGCAAACATGCAAACAAACGTTAATAAAATGGAGTGTAAAACGAAATTTCGGATACATATTTTTTTATTTATTTATTTATTTTTATTTTATTTTATTTTTTTTTTTTTTATGATGGCGAATTTTAAATTCAACACAATGGAAAACATTGCATAAAATTATCTCAAAAATTACAGTTTTATAAATACAATTGCAAAATTCTGCAATGTTCTGATCAATGGATTATCAAAATTTAAATATCTGGAAGCTAGTACACGAAAATTTCCAAGTTTGATACCAGATCACTTTCGTCAACATATACATTTGGAGTTTACTATGGTTTTCTCCAAAACTTGAACAAAAAGGCCTAAGTAACACTTAGAAAGACTCTCTACAGAGAGTATACCACTCAGGCCTAGGACCCTCTTTTAGTCAACTGGCTTTAACCCTAACACTACACACCATTAAAATTTAAATTCAAATGTCTCAGAGTGTAATATTATTTAGCTTATGCTAATTATATTCCTAAATCTTTTAATTATAGAATTTCAAGTGTTATATTCATGTTTTTTATCTTAAAAAATAAGTAAAATAAACCTTAACCAATCTGTAAGAATTTATATTGGAATTTAGAAAGTCATGATTAATGTAAAGTGGATACATATTAAAAAAAGAAAAAACACCATATTTCATACTTTAAAAGCTTAATTTTAGATAATTTAAATTAACTTTCAATAAATAAAGAAAGAAGACGGGTTATCATCTTATAAAAAAAAAAAAAAAAAAAAAAAAAGAAAGAAAGAAAGAAAGAAAAGAAAAGACAGAAAAAAGAAACATTGCGGATGTTTCTATTAAATCGCATTTAAAAGAAAAATCATTTAATAATAATAATAAATCACAATTTTTTGCAGATATTTAATCCATTTATCCATTTAAATCCATTAATTATTTATCTAAAAATTTTACAATTCATTACATAAAAGTTTTAATATACTATTCTGAAAGGGGGGGGGGGATCACATATTCTTTTTTTTTCCCGCATTTAAATTCAAAATACTTTAGTTAAAGAGGTCTTAATTTTTTATACAGGCTTTTATCTCAAAGGCTAGTCTAGAAAATATTTTTGACTATTACCAGATTTCTTTCTTTAAACACTAAAATTTTAAACCGTCATATATAACTCTAAAAAATTCACCGAAAAATCAATGAGGAAAAAAAAAAAAAAAAAAAAAAGTAATGCAGAAGTCGCCAAATTTTATCCGTGAATTGCATGGTCAACAAATTTTAAAGGAGACAGTTTTTTTCCCCTATAGTTTTGTTCCAAAGGGCCACTCTCTGCGGGCCCATCGACGAGAAAATTACAGCGTTCTTACACTGATAAAGCAGTTCGTCGCCAAATGTGTTAACCCGCTGTTCTAGTAAAATAAACTGTACAAATAAACACGCCAATTTCAGGCCGTTTTTAAACAGCCCCATTCTCTAAGATAAGGAAGGAAAGTAGCAGTCGGTCAGTCATTATTGATTTGTGACAACTGAAAAAAAATTATTGACAAATAAATTATAATGGAAGAAGATTAAGAAAAAAGTTAGATATACTTGTTATTTTGTATATATATATATTTGAACAGTTATAAAAGAACAAAAGAATTATTATTATTTTAATCGAGAAAAAAATTAGGTGGGGCAGAGCCCCGCTGGCCCTCAATTACGAACCGCCACTGGTTATGAATATTAGAAATAAATAGTAGAAATATTTTAATCTTTATTAATTTTAATATTGATATTCATTAAATCATATATGGAAGGGCGAATTCTTCGAATGATATCAGATAATTCTCTAAAAAAAGTTATTTGGAGGGTCAGTTTTTTTTTTTTTTTTTAGCACACATTATATACAGTTTGCAAAGCTGTTAAAAACTTGGAATATTTTTAGTTTACCATCACAATATAGGTATAGAGAGGTTAGCTATTATTAAAAAAATTTTATCTCGTTTTTTTTTTAATACATTTTTACGCATTTTAAGGTCTGGAGAATCCGAAAATTACAAAATCGATGGTATGTCCACCTGTAAGGTGTCAGTTGTTACTATGTTAGTTTCCTATTATGTATTCACGATATCTCAAGAATAAATAATAATCGTAAAGTGATAGGTCTAGATTTAAAATATCGTTCATGACACTGGCAAAAAATCTATTTGTTTTCAATATTCCAATTTGAAAACTTCGTAAAGTATTGGAAATTTATGATTTTCTTAGCAAGGGAGAATAGGGAAAATTTTCTCTTAAACATATATAACAAAGATTACTTTCATCGTAGAGATACTGGACCAGCTTTAAAACACTATTTTTGATACTGGCATGAACTAGAGTCCTGCATCGGGTCGGGCAACCCGATTTTACCCGAACCCGACCCGACCCGCGGTTCGGGTCAGGTCGACTACATTTTTCTCTTGCGGGTCGGGTTGAGTTGACTGATTTATTTTTCGTGCGGGTCGGGTTGACTGGATTTTTTTTTACTGCGGGTCGGGTTTAGTTTTCTACGAATCAGGTCGACTTGAGAACATCTTTAAAAAAAAATTTATCTTAATAAAGCAAAAAATTGTTTGCTCTATATACTCATGATGAATATACGCTTATCCAAATTTTCATAGTAAAATAAACTTATCCATATCCGATTAAAGCAATGAACAAAAACAAAAAATTATTTAGAGCATATAAGCTGTTGAAAACAGGCTACTTCTCCCACAGTAACGGTGGACTGACAAGGTCGCCAACTTGCCCAATGGCAAGTGGGCCCTCAGGAATCAGATAATGTGGGCCTCATAACAGTAATGTCATTTCAAATTTTTTCAGGTGACAAAAAGGTCAAAATGTAAAAAATGCTGTAAAATATTTGTAAAATGCTTAAAAGTGCGCAAAAACCTTGAAAAATCTTAAAAAATTCTCTAATTTCAACAGCCTTCAGGAAAAGGTCTGAACTCTCAAACTACTCCTCTTGTCCCTTTGATGTCCTTTGTTGGTGTGTGTGAGAAAGAGAGAAAGTGAGATGTTCAAAATAGAACTCCCTATTCATATTCAATCATTAGTTTCACCAATACATAATTTTGCAATAAATCAGTTGCCAGATTCGGGGTTTTTTTTATTCAGTATTCACCAATACATTTTAATTGTATCACTTCGAAGATTAATCGTCTATTATGTATATCAAATATCATTTCTCAAAATTATTGGTGCTAGTTGGATAAAAAAGTCCCCAAGTCTGGCAACACTGCAATAAATTAAACATTTTTCCTTTGCTGTTGAAGTAAAAGTAGATTTACAGTCAAATTGGAAACAAAGGTACAGTCCACTTGATGTAGGCCTATGCGACCAAATTTGGCGAAAAATGGTAGTTTAGGATTCCCGAATCTTCGAAGTTCTCTGTTCAATAGAAGCAGAGTTATAATAACTTTTCAATAAATTCTACAGATGGATCCTTGCTAAAGCCATTAAAAATATATATAAGAGGCAGAGTGGCTCTTGCAGTCAATTGTGTTCATAGACTATTCTGAGTGATTGCCTCTTAAAGACTGTGTTTCAAGCGATTGATTTTGTTTGTGAATCAGTGATGGCTTTAATTTTTTCTTTCTACCTTCTTATTTTAATACTAATAATAGTAGACTTTAGGTAGTATAATAATAAAACAGTAACGTTTTAAGTTATTTTCTCAATAAATGCAAAATGAATCCCGGTGACAGATTATAGGCCCTAATAAAATCAATGTATGGGTCCCACTGTCTCTTAAAATTTAGATTCACTTACTGTTTTATCTCACTTATTCGGTTTAGTCCGTGCTAGCTTAGGGCATTTCAAGACCCTAGCAAAACAGTCCATTGTTGATATGCTTCATTTCAAAGTTATAAGGAAAATTCTTCTTGCTATGAAGATACAATATAAATAATAAGTAAGCATTTGCATGTACATAAATTAACCAATATATGGTATTAAACAAATACACACATTTCGCATTATAATAAACACTCTTTAAGATATACGTTTACATTTCTACATTAAAAACAAGTAATATAAAAGAAATTTTTTTAAAGTCAATTCCTACATACAAACACTATCGAAAAAGTTTTTTTTTTTTTTTTTTTTTTTTAATAATTTTGAATTAGGAAATAAAAAACGGGCGTGCAAAATGAAATAAAAATAATTATAAGATAAAAAAAACTTTTTATATACCATGTTTTAAATTTTCTGATGAATCAATGAGCATAAAAATTTTAAAGTGATAATGACGTAATTTTTTGTGAGATGCATAATTTAACTTTTTATAATTTTTTAATGTTCACGTTTAATTAAATGTATTTATTTTTATGTCGAAAGAAAATGAACTCGTATTTTTTTTTTTTTTTTTTTTTGCAACAATTAAATTATAGCTAATATTTTAATGGCTATTAGAATGTTATTATTTTCATATTTTAATTAATTGTAATAAAACTAATAAAAAATTCGAAAATCGGACTTCGAAATATTGTGTTGTCACCGTGTTCTGCGCAATCCTGAAAGTTTCAAATTTCTAGCTAGTCGGGAAGTTAGTTAATATATGTAAGGACAGTGTAAACTAATAGTAGGAAATGGAAAAAAAAAAAAACAAGTAATATAAAAGAAAAATTTTTTTAAAGTCAATTCCTACTTATAAACACTATCGAATTTTTTTTTTTTTTTTTAAATAAAAAAAAAAATACTTTTTATATACCATGTTTACAATTTTCTGATGAATCATAGAGCTCTTATCAATGTGCATAAAATTTTTAACGTGATAATGACGTCAATTTTGGCAAGATCCATAATTTAATTTTTTATAATTTTTTAATGTTCACGTTTAATTAAATGTATTTATTTTTATGTCGATAGAAAATTAACTTTTTTTTTTTTTTTTTTTTTGCAACAATTAAATTATAGCTAATGTTTTAATGGTTATTTTAACGCTATTAGGATGTTATTATTTTCATATTTTAATTAATTATAAAAAAAAAATAATAAATAAATAAAAAAAAAAAATTCGAAAATCGGACTTTGAAGTATTGTGTTGCCACCGTGTACTGTGCAATCCTGAAAGTTTCAAATTTCTAGCTAGTCGGGAAGTTAGTTAAAAATCGATTGTAAGATTTGTACAAGATATGTATAGGGAGAGTGTGAACTAATAGTAGGAATTGAAGAAACACATTCTGTTCTTTTTAGAAATATATAACTTAATTTAAAAAAAATAAACAAAACTCGTTTATTTCCTTTCTTTAAACAATATATATATATATATATATATATATTTCAAAATTTACCTTTAAAATATGTTACTTAATAGATGAAAATAGGTTACTTATGAAAAGAGATAACCCGTATTTTGTTAAAGATTTAGTGAATATATCCGGCCGATTATTTGCACTTTTAACATGTTTTTAACCATAGCCACCTTTAGTAGATGCCTTCAGAGTGGCTCGAAAACTTGGCAATAGTACAAGAAAAACATAGCCAGTAAATAGCGCTAGATACGGGGCATAAAGATCTGTTTATATTCCATTATTCAATTGAGCTTTACTGCTATTTTATTGCTTATATTTTATTAATGTTTACAGATGTGAGAGTTTTTTTTTTTTTTTGTGTGTGTGTGTGTGTGTGTGTGTGTGTGTGTGTACAATTTATATCAGTATTACGTTAAAATATAGTTTATTGTGTAGTTCTATTTTGCATTTTGTACTTCGGATAGAAATCGTGAAACACGAATTTCCGGGTAGCAATATACAATGTGAGAAATAGCTATTTAGAATTTCAAGACAACGTATGTAAATTATAATAATAATTATTACAGAATTACCAACCCTTCGGATTTTTGAATACCAATATTTTTTCCCAGAAATTTTTTTATTTATTATCGTAAATTCTGTGATTAAGACGAAGATAAATTTAAAGAAATAGTGATATAAAAATTCGGAGGTTTCACAGCTGTGTTAGAAAATTCAATTTAACGAATAAAGTAGTTATATTTATTTAAAAACTAGCAGGCTTTGTCCGCTTCGATTGTCACTATATTTAAAGGAAACTCTTTTCTATATAGCTTTATGAAAAAAAGAAAAAGAAACTGAAATCGCTCAAAAGATCGTTTTGGGTTTCCGCTGCCTTCGGCAGATTCTTGTTCATCCTCGCAGTCTCCGGTTCTTGTCCTTACTGCCTGTGACAATGGCTTCTCCGTGGGCTTCGATTTGGGTGCTTATCATATATGACAGTCTCGATATGGACAGTATCGAAAATTTTAAAGTAGCCCTTTTTTATTTGAATCCCAGTTACGTATGAACAACATTATGTGTGATGTACATAATATTTGCTTTCAAGTTATTTCCTATATTTATTTGATTTAATCGATCAACCATAAAATGACAGCAATTTCAAGCCAAATATAATATCACAATATGCTATGATCAGCTACGTCTATCGCATGAAACAAATATTATTATTATTATTATTTTGTGGTTATGTAATGTTAATTGTAGTATATAGAAAAATAAATAAATTAATTAATATATAAAGCTGATCATGGTACAGCCTTAATATAGCTCCCCTTGGCGACTTTTTACGTTTGTCGCCGTTTTAGACCAAAATATAATTTATGCGATTATTGTCCCTATTTCCTTCTAACTCTTTCTTTTTTTCAATATTTTATAATTAAGTTATATTTTTGATGCTCTACTTTGCTTTAAGTGGCTGTCCTTGGCGAAAAATGGCTACTTCAGCATCAAAATTAAAAAAATTGTCCAGAATTTTCAATAAGTAAATACCTTTAATATAATTCTGAATTGAATGAGCTTTTATGCCAAGCGTGATTCATCGTGCTTAAAAAAGAAAAAAACAAGTCCTTCCGGCTTAATCGGAAGGGTAGGTTGATTTCTTTTTTCCTTATCAAACAGCCGCCATTTTGATTCAAAATGGCGGCTACAAATTATTAATGCACTTGGTAGAAATATTGATGTAGGTTACACACATATGGAGTTTTAAGCAAATCGGTTCATAAATACATTTTTATGTGAATTTAAAATTTTCAAGTGGCCGGCGCTTGGAAACAAAATGGTGGGTTAAGTTGACAAATATATGAAATGTATTTGTGAGATAAGTCGTATACATATAGTTCGAATTAATTCAAAATCTCAAAAGTCATCGTGTTGAAAAATTAAGTGACTACCAACTTCGATCAAAATGGCAGAGAAAGTTGATCATCTAAAAAATTCGTTCCAAATTTGAAAATAATTTTTTTCTTTTTTTTTTGTAAAAATTCTTTCAAACAGGCTTAGTAAGTTGATAAAAATGTTAGTTTTCAGCATTTCTAGTTCGTTTTTGCATTAAAATAGTCTAATTTTTCCTTAGAAACGCTTAAAAAGATCCAGTAACGCAGGTAATAGATTTGGCGCCAAATTTGGCGACTTTTCCACTATGGCAACTTTTTTGGCGACTTTTGGCGAGAAAATACTAATTATCGATATACCAAACATGGACGCAATAACATGATTGGTTCACGAGTTACGTGAATTTTCTAGATTTTTGTTGTTTGAATGATAAATCCAATTTTCAACTTTGATTTGAATTGATTAAGTATTTCTAAAGATACTGTGATAACAAATTTTCAAGTGGCCGCCACTTGGAAACAATACAGTGGAATAAGTTGTCCAGCAAACACATCCAAGATATTTGAAGCATAGGTTCATTGTCTAACTGTGGTTTAAATCAGTGCCGTGTTTCAAAAGTTATTATTATGGCAAATTTTCAAGTGGCAGTCTAAGTGGCTGCAACTTGGAAACCACGGAGTAATATTAATAGGAGTTGAAGGTCCAATGGGAGAAAGCTACGAAACTGTGATCTAAATTTTTGGTAAATATTGAGGGCGCCACTTGTCATTCCTCCCTACTTCGGCGCGGATATACTATTGTTTTCAATAGAATTTTGCTGAAGTACATTTAAAATTTTTTATTTTAAGCAATTAAATTTGTTTGTAAGTTCTTAAAACTGCATAATTCAGATGTTTCAAATAAATGCTTCGTTCCTAGTTGTAAAACAGGCTATGATAGTGATAAGAAAAACAAAAAAAAAGCCCTAGGAGAAAAATAAAGTCCGAGTTCGTGTTTTCTGCACCTAAAGTAAGTTTATTTTTTTTCTTTACAAAATTTCATCCATTCTCCTTCCTCCCAATTGTCTGTTTTAGCTAACTTCGGTTCATAAGAATCGTCATTTTTTAAAAGCTTTCTTTCAAAGTAAAATTAGTTTAAAATGGCTCTTAAAAAAAACATGTTGATTAGAATACTCTATTTAATGAAATTTGCTTTCAATCGAAATATTTTCAGCTTGATATTATTTTTAAAAAAATAATTAAAACGAGACATTTCCCCATTGAATAACATTGCGGAAGCTGGAGAGAAGGAAGGATTGCACGCTGGCGCCATCTGTAAACATTAGAAAACAACATCACAAAATTTCAGCGTTACCTTCTTCTCCTGTCTTTTTACTCCGTGTTGGAAACAAAATGACAAAACAACTTGCCCATGGAAATCATCCGGCGTATTTGTATGATAAGTTCATTGTCCAGTTCTAGTTTAAATTAAATCAGTATTTCAAAAATTATCGTCATAAGAAATTTTCAGGTGGCAAGACGTGTAAAAAAAAAGTGGAGTGAGATGCCCAGCGAACTTAAGTGAGATATTTGAATGATAAATCCACTACCCAAATTTGATGCGAATTGATTCTGTATTACTAAAGTTACCATAATGACAAATTTTCAAGTGGCCGCCACTTGGAAATAAAATTGCGGATCAAGCATAGAATAATAATAAAGGAAGAAGAAGCATGCCAATACTCTAATGCTTACAAACCCCTTCTAGTGAAATGCCAGCAAAAGCTACTTTTGCTCCTCTCAACTTTGAAGTAGGGCACCCATCCTCCGCGCATTTATCGCTGTTTGTTGTGGGTGCTGTCTCGCAGACTGATTGAGAGAGAGACGAGACGATTAAAAAATCTCGCCAACAAGTCGCCAACCAATCAGATGGAAGCACTGTTACCACCGTATACCCGGCATTCCTGGATTTTTTAAACCGAAACCAAAACACGTACGCTCCTTCTTCCTTTATTATTATTCTATGGGATCAAGTCACCAAGTGAACTTATCCTAGATATTTGAACCATAAGTTTATAATCCAACTTTTATTTGAATCAGTTTAGTATCTTAAAAGCTATCGTGTGGCATATTTTGAAGTGGCAGTGGGATTTCAAGTGGCTGGAACTTAGAAACAAGATGTCGGGACAAGTTGCCCAGTGAAAACATTCAAGATAATTATATGATAATATCACTGTCCAAATTTGGTTCGATTTGGAGTATTATTTTAGAAGTTATCGTGATTTTTAAATTTTCAAGTGGGAGCCTGATTTCAAGTGGCCCCGCTTAACTTAAGATATCTGCCACTTTATTAAAAATGGCGAATATAGTTTATTAATAAACTTCATTGAGATCCTTACGTGGTCTGTATTTACATCACAACTCAAACAATTTCGGAATACGCAATTTACAATTTAAATTTGAAATTTTCAAGTGGTCTCCACTTGAAAACAAAATGGCGGTGCAACTTAGTTAACAAACTCATCTAAGATATTTATAAGATAAGTTAAGACACTGTTCAAATTTGGTTCCATTTGGAGTATTATTTCGGAAGTTATAATGGTTTTAAATTTTCAAGTGGTGGCCTGATTTCAAGTGGTCCCGCTTAACTTAAGATATCTGCCACTTTATTAAAAATGGCGGATAAAGTTCATTAATAAAGTTCATTGAGACACTTGTATAATCTATGTATACATCAAAATAAAAAAAATCCGAATTCGCTTTTTGCAATTTGAATTTGAAATTTTCAAGTGGTCTCCACTTGAAAACAAAATAGTAGAGCAACTTGGTTAACAAATTCATCTAAGCTATTTATAAGATAGGTTAAGACACTGTCCAAATTTGGTTCGATTTGGAGTATTATTTCAGAAGTTATCGTGATTTTAAATTTTCAAGTGGTAGCATGATTTCAAGTGGCCCCGCTTAACTTAAGATATCTACCACTTTATTAAAAATGACGGAAAAATTTCATTAATAAACATTATTGAGACACTTATGTGGTCTATATTTACATCAAATTTAAAACAAATTCGGAATACGCTTTTTACATATTGAATTTGAAAATTTCAAGTGGTCTCCACTTAAAAACAAAATGGTGGAGCAACATGGTTAATAAACTCATCTAAGAAATTTATAAGATAAGTTAAGATACTGCGCAAATTTGGTTTGATTTGGAGTTTTATTTCAGAAGTTATAGTGATTTTAAATTTTCAAGTGGTAGCCTGAATTCAAGTGGTACCACTTAACTTAAAATATCTGCCGCTTTACTAAAAATGGCGGATAAACTTTATTAATAAACTTCATTGAGACCCATATGTGGCCTGTACTTACATCAAAATTCAAGCAAATCTTGCTTTAAATATGCTTTTTACAATGTCGGTTTGAAATTTTCAAGTGGCTGCCACTTGAAAACAAAAAGTCGGAGCAACTTGGTTAACGAACTCGTCCAAGATATTTATAAGATTAGTTCACTGTCCAAATTTGATTCGATTTCGAGTATTATTTCGGGAGTTATCGTGATGACAAAATTTTCATTATACATATATATATATATATATATATAGATAGATATATAAACGAAGTCATTGCAATAGGTCGATTTCTAAAGAAATCAACCTAAAATTCTAAAGTTGAGGTATATAAAAATGCTATGAAATAAAATTCAGAAGAAACAAGCTAGATTTTTATTATTACTATTTAATTTTAAATTTATATAGACGTCCTTTTCTCATTCACCAATTTAACATTTAGTATTCTTTTATTTTTCGCGTGAAAGCATATTTCATTTTATGATGAAAAAATAAATAAATAAATAAAAATACCTCGTAAACTTTTTTGGCAACGATTAAAAATTTAAATGTCTTATATTAAGGTAATTACCAGTTTATTATTTTCATATTTTAATTAATTTTAAAAAATCTAATCAAATTTCCGGTATAAATAATAGCCTATGTCCTATTCCAGACTGTTATATATCTCTGTACCAAGTTTCATCCAGATCCGTTTAGCCGTTGTGGCGTGATTGTTTAACAAACAGCCATCCAAACTTTCGCATTTATAATATTAGTATAGGAAATTAAATATTTATTTATTTATATTGATATAGGAATGCGGAAAAATAAATTGTTCTTAGTTACTTTGAAGATTTAGTAATAAGTTAACTTATAAAATTTAGTAACTTATGAATGAATAAAACTATAAAATACTCGAAAGCAAGATTGATTTATAAATTTTTAATACCACCGCATTTTTCAAAGACTTGTGTAAATGCATATAAAAATTTAATTATCTTACTGAAATCAAAACAAAAATGTTGCGAATATCTAAAGCAAAAAGTAAATAACATTTATTTCTACTTTCATAGTTTCTTAGAAAATTAAGGTATAAGATTCAAAACTTTTCTTTTATTAATGCATGATAAAGTGTTTATATATGTTAAAATCTTGTTGTATAAAAGTATATAATATTTTCTTGACCAACCTCTATTTTAATTTAAGTAGCAATTTTCCTTTTGTTAAGCTGAAGGCGGGGCGCAAAATAATATTAGAAGCTAGTAATATATCTACATTAAGTAGTCAATTTCAGATAATTGAAATGCAAGGAAATACCAAAACGGAGTAAACCCCTACTAAAGGAGGGTATGGATAAAAAAATTCCTTCAATATTCTAAAAGAATAACTAACCTATTTCTGATTCTAACGCATTGCTCTTTAACCTTGATACAAGTCACAAACTGACTCATTAAACTAACTCTTTCACTTGCGCATTTTTATTTTATTTGAGAGTTAAGAATGCGCTATAAAAAGCGGAAAAACTAAAGTTTATTTACGTTTTCCAAAATTACAGCATTTCTTTCTCTTACCCATAAGGTACAAAAAGCATTGTTTTAGGGTCAGATTTTCGAACATGAGTTTTTGTTATATTTACGCGTTTTGAGGTCCCCTGAATCCGAAAATCATGTTTCTAGCGGTTGGTCTGTGTGTGTGTCTATGTGTCCATGTGTCTGTCTGTTATCAGCATATCTCAAGAACAAATAATAGCAAAAAGTCCAAACTTGGTATTCTAAATGTGTATCATATAGGGATGCTACACTAAGTTTTTCGTTGAACTGAAACTAATGGTTCGTGTACAGGGACACCCAAGAAAATTCATATACATTACGTCTATGGAGGAAATTGCAGGTAAGTAGAGTTTAACGTCTATAGACTGCACCACGGAGTAATATTAATAGGAGTTGAAGGTCCAATGGGAGAAAGCTACGAAACTGTGATCTAAATTTTTGGTAAATATTGAGGGCGCCACTTGTCATTCCTCCCTACCTCGGCGCGGATATACTGTTGTTTTCAATAGAATTTTGCTGGAGTACATTTAAAATTTTTTATTTTAAGCAATTTAATTTCTTTGTAAGTTCTTAAAACTGCATAATTCAGATGTTCCAAATAAATGTTTCGTTCCTAGTGGTAAAACAGGCTACGATAGTGATAAGAAAAACAGAAAAAAGCCCTAGGAGAAAAATAAAGTCCGAGTTCGTGTTTTCTGCACCTAAAGTAAGTTTATTTTTTTTCTTTACAAAATTTCATCCATTCTCCTTCCTCCCAATTGTCTGTTTTAGCTAGCTTCGGTTCATAAGAATCGTCATTTTTTAAAAGCTTTCTTTCAAAGTTAAATTAGTATAAAATGGCTCTTAAAAAAAACATGTTGGTTAGAATACTCTATTTAATGAAATTTGCTTTCAATCGAAATTTTTTCAGCTTGATATTATTTTTAAAAAAATAATTAAAACGAGACAGTTTCCCATTGAATAACATTGCGGAAGCTGGAAAGAAGGAAGGATTGCACGCTGGCGCCATCTGTAAACATTAGAAAACAACATCACAAAATTTCAGCGTTACCTTCTTCTCCTGTCTTTTTACTCCGTGGACTGCACTAAACCAAATGAAATTAATATATATTTTTCATATGCGTAAAAACATGGCTCATGCAGAATATGGTAAGGATATCATTCACTGTTCGTTTACAGGGCTACACAAAAGGACTAGATTATAGTGCGATAATAGTTGAAAATTGGCGGAAGTGTATTTCAGGTTGTGCCGTGTATTATCACTATTAATATATATAATGATCCTCATCTGTCATGAACGAATCCGGTTAGTACCGCTTCAAAACAGAAACTTTTGGCAGCCATTTTTTTTTTTCCGTTTGTTCAACACACTGAACTGGTTCAACTTACGGAAACATACATATAATATGTTTTGTATCGCACGTATTCTTATTTATTTTCACTAAAACCTTCGAAAACTATTCAATTGTAATGTTTAAAGATCTAAACTAAATATAATGGATCACTGGCTATTATAAACATGAATCTATAAATAGAATTATGTAACTTCATGATTGTAAGCAACGGAGGCAACGGAATACCAAATAAAAACAAGCCAAAACTGTTGCCATTCAGAAAATACAAATTCCAAATGGATTCCGAATGAACGACTCTTTGACTGTTTCTACGAAAAAAAAAAAAAAAAAAAAAAAACGCTTAAAGTATTTCTAAAACATATTAAAGCCTTTAAAACTCTTAAAATATTTGTAAAAGCTTATTAAAGTCTTTAAATATTTTTATCAAGCTTCATTGTCTGTTTACATTGTAAGGTATGATTGGCGTCGAGTTCAGTACGTAAATGACGCCAGTTGATTTTAGTTTTGAAATTAGTGTAAATTTATAGTTGGGATAGAATGTTTGGTTGGGCAAGTAAAAGTCACCAGTTGAAATGAGCATTGAAAGTAGAGTAGTCTAAGGTGATAATGTCGAGTCAACATAAAATGTTCGGTTGAGAATGAGAAAGTCCCTAGCTGGATCCCGGATATTTTGGCGATGTTGCGGGTGAGATAGCTGGTTTGAAGTATAGAGTAGAGTTGAATTTGGGTTAGCATGGAGTGTCTGTAATTATTGGATAGTTAATTAGAAAATACGCAAGCAAAGTGATGACGTCACTGGCCGTCAGTGGATGCAAAAAAAAAAGATTTCCTATGTTAATCGCCCATTGGATTTTTTGTAAAAAATTATTAAAAATTGAGGCAAATTATTTCCCGATTTTAATCCCCATATTTCGGTATGGATATGTATTAGTTATCGTCTGCATGCGTTAGATTAAGTTGTTTTTGCTGTAAAATTGATAAAATTTAAATTTTAAATTTCAAAACTCTAGAAAAAAAATGGCAAACTTCCATATTCGATTCAAAACATAAACATTTCATTTCAAAGGATGATATTTACACAATAAATATCCAACTAATATACTAATTAAAAGGAAAATGATAAATATTCTATCATAATTTGAAGTCAAATATCATAGAATAATAATAAAGGAAGAAAAAGCATAGTGTTTCTACATAAGCTGTTGTGTTGCCACAACAAACAGCGATAATAGCGCTGAGGATGGGTGCCCTACTTCAAGGTTGAGAGGAGCAAAAGTAGCTTTCGCTGGCATTTCACTAGAAGGGGTTTGTAAGCGAGTATTGGCGTGCTCCTTCTTCCTTTATTATAATTCTATGTTCAAATCAAAGTTGAAAATTGGATTTATCATTCAAACAACAAAAATCTAGAAAATTCACGTAACTCGTGAACCAATCACGTTATTGCGTCAATCTTTGGTATATCGATAATAAGTATTTTCTCGCCAAAAGTCGCCAAATTTGGCGCCATAGTGGAAAAATCGCCAAATTTGGCGCCAAATCTATTATTAGCGTTACTGGATCTTTTTAATGCGTTTTTAAGGAAAAATTAGGCTATTTTAATGCTAAAAAAAACTAGAAATGCAGAGAACTAACATTTTTATCAACTTACTGAGCCTCTTTGAAAGAATTTCTACAAAAAAAAATTATTTTCAAATTTGCAACGATATCGTAGATGAGCAACTTTCTCTGCCATTTTGATCGAAGTGGCAGTCACTTAATTTTTCAACACGATGACTTTTGAGATTTTGAATTAATTCGAACAATATGTGTACAGTAGACTTATCTCACAAATACATTTCATATATTTGTCAACTTAAACCCATCATTTTGTTTCCAAGCGCCGGCCACTTGAAAATTTTAAATTCACATAAAAATGTATTTATGAACAGATTTGTTTAAAACTCCATATGTGCGTAGCCTGCATCAATATTTCTACCAAGTGCATTAATAATTTGTAGCCGCCATTTTGAATCAAAATGACGGCTGCTTGATAAGGAAAAAGAAATCAAACTACCCTTCCTTTATTATTATTCTATGTCAAATATGTTTTCAAATGTCTAAATAAAGTGTCTGATATAAGATACTCATATGTTGCAGCGGAATAGATTTAATATATATGTCATCCTTGGCGGAAAAAAAAATATCGCCAAATTATTTTGGCGAACATATTTAATTCCTTTCAAAAATCATGGTTATTTTAACAACTTATATTAAGAGAGCGGTGAATTATATGAAACAATATTTCGTACAATACATATTACGAAAATAAACATCTGTCATGTATATTTTCGTATTATGTTTTTAATCGCCAAATACAAAAAACGCCAAAGATGACACAGTTTTGAAACTTAAAATTTTGTCAATTTGACAGCAAAAATAACTCAATCTAACACATGGATACGATAGCATATCTATACCCAAATATAGGTATTAAAATCGGGAAATAATTTTTCACGATTTTTAATATTTTTTTACAAAAAATCCAATGGACGATTAACATAGGGAATCTTTTTCTTGCATCCACGGAAGGTCAGTGACGTCACACTTCGCTTGCGTATTTGAAAACAGGATCCTCGATAGTCTTAAAAAAAAGTATTTTGGTAAAATGAAGTGAATAGTTTTTTACTTTCTCTTACCCATAGGGTCGAGAAAGTATTGTTTTAGGGTCAAATTTTCGAACGTGGGTTTTTGTTATACTTACATGTTCTGAGGTCCCCTGAACACGAAAATCATGTTTTTAGCGAATGGTCTCTGTGTGTGTGTGTGTCTGTCTGTGTGTCTGGATCTCTGTGTGTCTGTTATTAGCATATCTCAAGAACAAATAGTAGCAGAAATTCCAAACTCGGTATTCTAAATGTGTATCATATAGGGATGCTACAGTAAGATTTCGTTGAGATGAAGCAAATGGTTCGTGTACAGGGACATTCAAAAGTATTTAAATACATTACGTCTATGGGGGAAATTGCAGGTAAGTAGAATTTAACATCTATAGACTGCGCTAGACCAAATAAAACGAATATATATTTTTTGTAATAGAAATAGTCAACTGGGATTTTTTTTTTTTTTTTTTTTTTTTTTTTGTGTATGTAAGAGCCTCGCCGCCCCCCCTCGAGGGGAGTAAATTTTCATGATGGGTATCTTTCAAAAGAGCTCGACAATACGTTTGAAACGAATGGTTGAACCATCGATCTGCGATAATTTAAAATAAAGTTATTGATTCTTTTCAATTTTAACAAAAAAGAAAAAAAAATTTTTTTTTTTTTTACTTTAATATTGAGAATTAATTCAAAATTGTTTTTTTTTTTATTATTATTTAGTGTTATACTACTTCTCTAATATGGAAATCGTCTGTATTATCATACAAGATAAGTGTTTTAAATAATAATTTTAATAAATAATTTTTTAAAAACAGAATTATTTTTTAATAACCGAATTAAGTTCTGTATAAATGTAGGTGCATTAATGAAACGAGGATTTGAGGAGGGCCAGAGCTAATTATTAATAATAATGACCATCTTCTGTCTGGAACAGTTCCGGATTAGGCCGCTTCAAAACAGAGACTTTTGGTAGCCTTTTTTTTTTTTCCCCTTAGAAATGCTATGTTTTTAAATTTTTTTATTAATCTGCATAAATGTTGCATCATTGGAAAGATCTTTCAAAACTGAACATTTTTTGTGCTTTCAGTTTTCCCTTAATCTCAGTATGTAAAAAGATTTCAACGAAAGTTTATAACTACCATTGCAATTCTAAAATACCCATGGAGGATAAAATTAAAACGTAATATAAAATTCAATCATAAAAATTATGGGCTAATAGTTATTACATCATTTTCTTGCAATCATGATAATTTACTTATCTAATCTGATATAAACATAGAATAATAATAAAGGAAGAAGTAGCATATATGTTTTGGTTTCGGTTATTAAAATCCAGGAATGCCGGGTATAGGGTTGTTACAATGCTTCAATCTCATTGGTTGGCGACTTATTGGCGAGATTTTTGAATCGTCTCATCTCTCTGTCAGTGAGACAGCATCCACAACAATCAGCGATAAATGTGCCGAGTATGGGTGCCCTACTTTAAGTTTTTGAGTATCAAAAATAGCTTTTGCTGGCAATTCACTAGAAGTGGTTTGTAAGCATTAGACTATTGACGTGCTCCTTCTTCCTTTATTATTATTCTATGGATATAAACAAACAGTTGATTGTTACGTCATATTTATCAAATTAGTTAAAATAAATAAGGTTACAAATAAGGTACGTAAGGTTGCTTCGTTACAAATATGTTACCTTTCATTTGGTACCTTATTTGTAACGAAGTTTTGATTAGATATTTTCGAATTTATTAAAGTATGAAAATAATAAGAAATAGTTTTTCCGTACGGCGCAACTTGCACATTAGTCCCGTCAGGTACAACTTGCATATTAGTCCCGTCAGGTGCAACTTGCACATTAGTCCCCTTTAAATATAGTGTCCAGCGAAGCAGGCAAAGCATTCGTTGATTCACTACCTTAGTTGATTTCACATTCCGTCATTTTTGACGGAGTTATATGCTAGTATAATTATGTTTAGGCGCACCATGTGGTTTGTACATAATCTTCAAAAGATATACAGAGCTGCAAATATTTAAGCGATAACATTCTTTTTTATTGTTAGTGGAAGTGCTTTACAATTGGGTCGTTCCATAAATATTGGCAGAAAATGAAACACGAAAGAAAACATGAGTCACAATGAGAGAAAATGGATTTTATTCAGCAAAGTAGCCGCCATCGGCATAAATACACTTCGCCCAATGAGTTTTGAGTGAAGAAATGCCACGGTGACAGAAGTCGGCGTCACATTGGTCAAAGAAATCACGAACCCCCTGAATCAAAGCATCTTGGTTCGGGAATTGTTTGCCCTCACAAACCTGTCCATACGGCAAAACATGTGATTATCAGTCGGATCTAGGTCTGTAGAAGCGGCAGAAGCTCATACCCCAATTCCTGGATCTTTTTACGGCTACCAACTGAGACATAGGGTCGAGCTCCATCCTGCAAGAGTATGGGACCTGACCTATTGACGAGTGCTGGTTGTTTGGTTCGAAGTTTCCTGTGGCATTCATCCAATTGGCGACAGTACACGTCCATATTAATGGTCTGGTCTCTCAAGTGGAATCCATAAAGGACCACGTTCTTGGCGGTCCACCAAACGGAGACGACAATTTTCTGTGGATGGAGGTTTGGTTTGGGATCTGTTTCGCAGGTTTGTTTTTATGCAGCCACTATGCTTTCCGTTTGCGATTGTCGTACAACACCCATTTTTTATCCAAAGTCAGGATACGATGTCAGAATGGCTCTCTAACCTCGCGCTATTGTAGAGATTTACAGGTCTCCAGGTGCTGTAGACGTTGCTCCTCCGTTACGCCATGCGGTAACCATGTTTCGAGCTTTTTAGCCATGCCCATTGCCGTCAAATGTTGGGCGATTGTCTGAGGTGCTACAGGGAGTTCTGCTCTTAGCTGTCGTACCGTTGACGTTAGTCGGGCATCGACTTCTTGCCGTAAATGGTCCACATCAAACCGCACTGGACGACCGGCTCCACGTTTATGGTCAATCTCCGTATCGCTGCTGCGAAACTTCGCAAAGAGTCTACGGAATGTCCACTCACTTGTCGTACCCGCACGCCATGCTTTGTTGACGTTGGCCACTGTTGCAGCCGCCGAATGTCCAAACCGGAACTCATGTTGAATCACGATTCGCACGTCGCGTTGCTCCATCATGTCCTTAAATGTTTCCAGTGCCCCGACTGGCATTTATATAGTGTGTGAACTCTTCCACTTCACGTTGTAGGGGTGGTTGGCGGTGCATCATTACTGCACCAATCGAAACGATCAGTAGAATTTGCCTGTATCAGTTGCTGCCAATAATTATGGAACAACCCAATAGAATATTTTACCATGTCCAGGAAAGCTGTTCAAGAATTGAAACGAATTCCTCATAGACATATTATAAATAATGTATGTTTTTAGGCTAAATATTCGCCACTTGTTTTTTGCATATTTACACGTTTTGAGGCTTCCTGATTACCGAAGTCAAGTTTTTTAACGTTTGAACTTTGTTTGTGTGTCTTAGAGTAATTTAAAAACGAATAATTTCAGAAGATCCAAAAGTTGTATTTTGAAATTAATATAAGTTCGTTGCTGGAAAAGTTTAATAAAGACTAATAAATTCTAAGGAATGTTGTGTGCAAAAGTTGTCTGAATAATTTTAAGTGAACTTTTAATATTAATAACAGATTTAAATTCCATATAAATATAGGTGCAGTAATGAAACAGGGGCCGCCCCCCCTCAAACAGAGCTAATTATAATATAAAACTCTTCCGAAGCTTAATTTGAATTGTTTTAACATAGGTTTACATAACAGTACTCGTTATCTTTCCTCTTAATCTCAAATCTGTATTTATAGTATTTAATTTCAGGTTAAGAGAAAGTCATGTGAGTGACACACCAGATTATTTTAATTATCTCCCTCTCCCCAAGAAAAAGAAAAATAAACAGAAAGTAATATATTGGTAATTTTTTTTCGACTTGTAGTTTTCGATGGAATTACACGTTTTACGAAATGCATAACAAAATTTCCTTTTTTTTGGGGGGGGGGAGAGGGGCGGGTAATTTTGTGTGTGCGTGTGTGTGTGTGTGACAAAAAGTTGTGGCTACTTTAAATCAGGAACTACGGCACAAAATTCCCTATCAATTTAAATGTAGTTGCACCTTGATATAAATTACTGTTTATCATATTTTGGTGCAAATCCCTCAACAGGTCAAGGAAAGTGTCATCCATGGGTCTTTCTAAGGGGTCCTAGTTTTTGCATAATTTTCAGAGAAAGCCACAGAAAACTCAAACGGATAAGCCGACAAACGCGACCTGGAATCGAGCATGGCACCTCACGTCTACCAGCTTTGAGAGAAAACCTTCTCGGAACTGTTGGAGCTAACATATTTTTGAATAAATTTCAATAAATGAATAAATTTTGAATAAATTTCAATTCCTTGTGCGAACAAGGAATTATTAAATTGAAATATATCTCAAGCAAGGATATGACTGCCGATGTGCTCACTAAGGCACTACCTAAAGCGGCATTCATTAAACACAGAGATAAACTGCAACTTATTAAAACTTAATATATATTGTGCAAGGTGGAGTGTTGAAAAATATAACAATTATCTGCCCAATATATTTCACAGACTATCAAAACATTTTTTTTTCGATTCGAACTGTGAAAAGAAACAAATGAGGCATCTGCGCATGCCTACGAAACCGCACGCACCTGCATCAGTGTACATGTAATATTTTCATCTGTAGTCGTAATGTAGATCTTCTAATGTTCGGAGCGTTTAGTAGCTCCGTAACTTAAACTCATGTTTTTTATTTTTAATTCTTTTATTAAATACTAGCTGTTACCCGCGACTTCGTTCACGGGGAAATTTTGATGTGCATGTGTGGGAACTGACGGTTTGATCATAATATGTAATGTGATGAAACCTTATCATTGTGGTGCTGTGCAAAACAGAGTCTGATAAAATATACTCAAAAAAGTTTGTAACTCATTGAAAGGAAAAATAAAATACCAAAATAAATAAATAAAAAGTTTTCGCCAACATGGCGATAAAATTTTAAAATTCGTTCATAGGGATCCTGTACTAAAACAGTACTGCGTTGCGGAAGTATAAAAACTTTGTAGTCAGTTATGAATTTAATTTCGAAACCTTTCTTTGTATGATTTTAGTTCACTATTCCACAATATTAATCTGGTTCTAATAATAATTTGGCGACTGGTGAATTAAAGTTTTAATTATGTGGTGAAATTCATATAATATTTATGAGTTTCAAAGTTTTAAGTTTTTTTTTTTTTTTTTTTTACAAAGAAATGATTTTCTTTTATCTCCCGGCGAATTGTTGAATAATATTTTAGTTCTTAAACAATTTTGGACGGCTTTGCCCGCTTCGCTGGCAAACTTTTTTCTATATAACTTTATGCAAAAAAAAAAAAAAAAAAAAACTGAAATCAGTCAAAAGTTGGCTTTGAGTTCTCGCTGCCTTCAGCAGTCACTTGTTCGTCCTTTCAATCTCCGGTGTCTGTCCCTATTGCCTGCGACAATGGCTTACTCGTGGGCTTCCATTTGGGTGCTTCTCATATGTGACAGTTTCGATACGGACAGTATCGAAAAATTTGAAGTAGCTATTTTATATCTGAATTCCAGTTACATATGAACAACATTATACGTGATGTACATAATATTTGCTCTCACGTTATTTCCTATATTTATTTGATTCAATCGATCAACCATAGAATAAAAGCAATTTCTAGCCACATATAATATTACAATATGCTATGATCGGCTACTTCTATCGCATAAGACAATTATTATTATTATTTTGTGGTTAAATATACTTCATGCTTAGTTAATAGTAGTTGGTATATAGAAAAATAAATTAATTAATTAATATGTAAACCTGATCATGGTACAGCCTCAATGCCCTTGGCGACTTCTGAATTTTTGTTGCCGTTTTAGACCAAAATATAATTTATGCGATTATTGTTCCTATACGCAAACGAAGTGTGACGTCACTGACAGTCCGTGGATGTAAGAAAATGATTTCCTATATTAATCGTTCATTGGATTTTCTGTAAAAAAATTATTAAAAATCGAGGAAAATTATTTCCCAATTTTAATCCCCATATTTGGATATATACATGTATTAGTTATCATATGAATGTGTTAGATTGAGTTATTTTGCTGTCAAATTGACAAAATTTTGCTTTTAAATTTCAGAACTCTGTCGTTCTTGGCGCTTATTGTATTTGGTGATCAAAAACGTAATACGAAAATATACAGGCCAGATATTTTCGTAATATGCATTGTACGAAATATTGTTTCATATTATTCATTACTCTCCTAATAATTTGTTAAAATAAACATGATTTTTGAAAGGAATTAAACTATGTTCGCCAAATAATTTGGTGATTTTTTTTTTTTTCTGCCAAGGATAATTTTTCTCGATTTTTAATAATTTTTTACAAAAAATCCAATGGGCGTTTAACATAGGAAACATTTTCCTTACATCCACGAACGGCCAGTGACGTCATCACTTCGCTTGCGTATATCCGTGATAGACTGACCGCTATAGAGCATTTCCTCGTGACGTCTGGTGGTTGGCAGAAAAGCGCGCTCGACTTTCCCGCGCCCCGCCCACCATTGATACTATATTGGTGACCCGTCATCGCTATGCTTTTCCCAAGCCTTTTTGCCAACCACTCATAAAAGTTGAGATGTTTGTTTACAAACAAGGAACTGCCCTATAGGTGAAGGGATAAATGATGAGCACATGTCAGCTCTTATGCTATGCTCACTTCCTCCAAGTTTCGATACCTTGATTACTGCAATTGAATCTAGAGATCAGGAAGACTTGACCCCAGAATTCATTAGGGGAAAGTTACTAGACGAAGATCTAAAAAGATCAGAAAACAATCAAACAAATAATGAAAGCGCATATAAAATGCACATTAAAAATAAAACACCACCACCTTTTTGCAATTATTGCAAAAAGAGTTCGCATAATAAAAGCGATTGTTGGCATTTAAAAAATAAAGAAAGCAATGAATATAAACACAAAGAGAATAATGACTACAAAAATTCAAATAACTATCAAATTCTACAGTCGCAATAAATATAAAAACAAACAAAGATCAAACATGATACAAGAAACGGAAAATAAAATGAAAAATCTAACTTTTGTGGTAGGAAATTCAAACAGAAACTCGTTCGTTGTAGATAGCGGGAGTTCAAGCCATGTATGCAACAATATAAAAAGGTTCATATCATTTAAAAACAAAGATAAAACACAAGTTATGTTAGCCAATGGTCAATCAGTAATCTCACAAGGTTGTGGAGATGTAAAAATAGAAGTGGGAAATTCTAAAAACGAAACCAAACACATTATACTCAAAGGCACTCTATTTATTCCTGAAATTGCCACAAATTTAATTTCAATAAAAAAGGCAACCGAGAATGGTTGTCAGGCAATATTTAAAGAGAACACTTGTGAAATTAAATTTAAAAACGAAGAATATATTTTTGCGACAGTAGCTGACAATTTGTATGAAGTTAAAACAAATGATAACATAAAAGAAAAAATAAACATGACACAAACTTGCGATAATAAAAATTGTGTTAAACTATGGCACAGTAGATTAGGACACAAAAATATCGCACAAATAAAAGAACTCGTCAGTAAGGAAATTGCAATGGGAATTAAACTGAACAATTGTAAACACGATGATAATTGTGAAATTTATATTATGTCAAAATTGGAAAACGACTCATACCCCAAAGTAGCTACACACAAGACAAAACAAACATTAGATATAATACATTCTGTCCTCTGTGGGCCATTCAAGACACCTACGGTGGGTGGAAAAAGTTATTTTCTCACTTTTATTGACGACTACAGCCGCTACACTTATATATATCTGTTCAAAAATAAATATGAAGCTTTAGAAGCTTTCAAAAATTACCATGCACTCACTTCCAATATATTTGGAAGAAAAATTAAAATTTTGCATTCTGACAATGGTGGTGAATATATGAATAAAGAATTTGAAAAATTTCTTCAAAATGAGGGTATACAACACCAACTGATTGTGCCCCATTGTTCTCAACAGAACGGCGTGGCGGAAAGGAAAAACCGTACTTTAGTCGAAATGACCAGATGCATGTTAAATGAAAGTCAATTAAACAAAAACTTTTGGGGAGAAGCTTTAATGACAGCAAATTATTTACAAAACAGACTACCAACAAGTGCCCGTGAAAAGACACCATATGAGCTTTGGACTGGTATGAAACCAGACCTCTCAAAATTAAGAATATTTGGTTGCAAAGCTTATGTTTATG
Source organism: Salticus scenicus (assembly GCA_963930645.1). Lineage (NCBI taxonomy): Eukaryota > Metazoa > Arthropoda > Arachnida > Araneae > Salticidae > Salticus > Salticus scenicus. The sequence goes on from OZ005648.1 coordinate 384,716,537, forward strand.
TGAACAAAACTGATAGAAAAAAGTTGGACAATAAAGCGAAGCGTGGAATTTTCATGGGTTATGATCTAAAAAGTAAAGGATATAGAATAAAACATAAAAATCTGCAGAACAGTAAAATTCCTCGAAGAGCATGAAACTCACGAACATTCTCGAAACATTGACCAAAATGCAATTAATGAAGAATCTAAAATTCCTGTTATTCTAAACAATGAAAATGATGTAACAGAAGAACACAATGAAATACAGAATACACAAACCCTAAGGAGGTCAGATAGAATAAACAAAGGGGTACCACCTGAACGTTTTGTTTTTCTGTCAACTAATACTAGTTATATTGAACCGAAAACATTTGACGATATAGTAAACATGAAAAATCCTATTGAGAAAGAAAAATGGTTAGAAGCAGTGGAAGAAGAAATAAAATCATTAAATAAAAATGAAACGTGGGATCTTGTTGATCCTCCACCTAATACACACATTGTTGGCTCTAAATGGGCTTTTAAAGCAAAATACAATGACTCAGGGAAAATTGAAAAATACAAAGCACGTCTCGTGGCAAGAGGTTTTAGTCAAAAGTATGGAACTGATTATGATGAGACTTTTGCCCCAGTGGCTTCTCATACAATAATGGGAACCTTCTTGATAAATGCATTGTACAAAAATTTGCAGTTAACTCACGTTGACGTGAAAACCACTTTCCTACATGGAGAACTAGAAGAAGACATTTTTATGAGCCAGCCAGAAGGCTTCATAATACCAGGACAAGAGAAAAAGGTCTGCAAATTACGAAAAGCCATATATGACCTCAAACAAGCAGCCAGGTCTTGGAATACCAAAATCAATGATACACTAATCAAATTAAAGTTTACTGCCTGTGAATCAGACAAATGTTTATACAAAAGGACAAAGGACAATAATACAGTTTACTTACTTATATATGTCGATGACATATTGTTGGCAGGAAACAAAAATGAAATATACGAAATAATAAAGGAACTTGAAAACGAATTCGAAATCACAAATCTAGGTCAAGTAAACAGATACTTAGGAATACAAATAGAAAGAGGTGATAATGGGACATTAGCTATACATCAGAAAAATAAAATAAATGAACATGTAAGGAAATTTAATTTGCAAGATTCCAAACCAGTTAACACGCCACTTGATCCAGGATACCAGAAAGATGATAAAATTAGAAATATTCTACCAAATAACACCAAATATCGGCAAGCTGTAGGAGCTTTGTTGTATATAGCAACGTTAAGCAGACCGGACATCTCGGCAGCAGTTAATATACTTAGCCGTAGAAATGAACAACCTAGAGAAAAGGATTGAGAAGCCGCAAAAAGGGTAATTAAATACTTAAACACTACTAATGACTATAAATTAAAATATAATGTTGATCAAGAACCTATTTTAAAAGTTTTTGCTGACGCTGACTGGGCAAATGACACACTTGATAGAAAATCTACAAGTGGTAATATATACTTTGTTGGGAAAAACCCGATTAACTGGACATCCAAGAAACAGAACTGCATAGCACTGTCAACAGCTGAAGCTGAATATATCTCGGCTAATGCAGCAAAGGAAACAATATCAATATTAAAACTACTAAAAGATCTTGATATGGAACAAAAACAACCAATCGTTATTTATGAAGACAACCAGGCCTGCATTAAACTCACTGAATCTGATAAGTACCAAAGTCGCACGAAACATATTGACGTTAAATATCATTTAATTAAACAGTTGTGCGAACAATGAATTATTAAATTGAAATATATCTCAAGCAAGGATATGACTGCCGATGTGCTCACTAAGGCACTACCTAAAGCGGCATTCATTAAACACAGAGATGAACTGCAACTTATTAAAACTTAATATATATTGTGCAAGGTGGAGTGTTGAAAAATATAACAATTATCTGCCCAATATATTTCACAGACTATCAAAACATTTTACTTTCGATTCGAACTGTGAAAAGAAACAAATGAGGCATCTGTGCATGCCTACGAAACCGCTCGTACCTGCATCAGTGTACATGTAATATTTTCATCTGTAGTCGTAATGTAGATCTTCTAATGTTCGGAGCGTTTAGTAGCTCCGTAACTTAAACTCATGTTTTTTATTTTTTATTCTTTTATGAAATATTTAAAAGACACAAAGTCATCTCGTAATTGAATATGCTGAATCATTTGAATCTAATGGATATTTTCTTTATAGAAGAGTTTATAATGATTTAGCTGTCTAAACAAGAATAGAGTGATCGGATGCTAAATTGACGAATACAGGTAAGAAGATTTTCTTAATTATAATTACCTGTAAAATATTTTATCGAAATATATATATAATTAAAATAAATATGTGTGACATCTGCGTTATTATGAAATAATATTCTGTGCTATCGAGGTATTTTAAAAGAACAAAGGTGAGAGAAAAAACTTTCATTCACTAAATCCTTAATTTTAAAAGTTTAAATCTCAGTTGTTATTAATTTTATTTATGACGGACTAGACATTAAATTGCATTCTTGTCCAATTTTAATTTCTAAATATTTATTTACCTTTATGGATTTTGGTGTGCAGACGTAACTGTATTTCTTTCTTATAAATAATACAGAATTTTTAATTTAAGAAAAATAATTCACACTTAACAAGGTAATAATGCAGCGTGAAAGACATGACAAATAACAGACATGATTTAATTGATTCATCTTTATCACACAATTGCTCTAAATTGAAACACATCTGAAGTTCACAGATATTAATCTATATAAACAAGACTCTCATCTGATATCTATTTTTTTTTCCAAGTTTTAAATTTTTAATAAATAAATATACAAATTTGTGTGTAAAAATTTAGAATTACCTTTTGAGTACTGAATTTTAAAATTAAATTTCCCTTTTTACTTTTTCTTACCCATAGGGTAGAGAAAGTATTGTTTTGGAGTCAAATTTTCGAAACTAATTTTTTGTTATATTTACACGTTTTGAGGTCCCCTGAATCCAAAAATCATGTTTTTAGCGGTTGGTCTGTGTGTCTCTCTGTTATCAACATTTCTCAAAAACAAATAATAGCAGAAATTTCATACTTGTTGTATAGTAGTTCATACTAAATGTGTATCACATAGGGGTGCTACACTAAATTTTTCGTTAACATCACGCAAATGGTTCGTGTACAGGGACGCCCAAGTGAATTCATTACGTCTATGGGGGAAATTGTTGGTACGTAGAGTTTAACATCTTTAGACTGCACCAAACCAAATGAAACGAATATATATTTTTTATATGCGTAAAAAACATGTTTCATGTAGAATATGGTATAGGAATCAATCACTGTTCGTTTACAGAGCTACACAAAAGAATTAGATTATAATACGGAAATACTTATAAATTGATGGAAGTGTGCTTTAGGTTGTGCCGTGTATTATTAATATAAGATTATATTTATGTAACCATTTTATACCAAAATTTTCAATCTGGCTAATTTCAGCTCATAATATTATAGATTTATAAAAATGTGAGCTGAAATTAGCCACATTGGAAATTTTGGTATAAAATGCTTTGAGCCGCCCTTTTCTTCGTTTGAGGTGCAATTTTATTGAAATAGTAGTAAAATGCAAGTATTCAGATCGGTGGTACTGAGCCGAAAAAGTTAATTTCTTCTTTCTAGTGCATTAAGAAAAGGGCACTTTATTATTGATATTTTTTTTCTCTTTTTTTTTTTTTTTTTTTTTTTTTTTTTTTTTTAAATAAGTGTTATTTTTTTCTTTTTGTACTATTTTATAATTTTTATATTTTTGATGCGCTACCTAGATTAAAATCGCTGTTGCTGAATTAAACTTCTTGTCGAAAAATGTTCGATGTACATTAACGCAAAAATTTAAAAAATCGCCCAGGAGGATCTGTAAATAAAACTGATTTTAGTACATATATTTGCATCGTAAAATATATTAGCACTTGATCAATGTGTAAAAAAAAATTTTAAGTGGTCAATTTTTGTGAGATGCATTTTTTTTTTAATTTTTTATTGTTCACATTTAGATAAATGTATTTATTTTCCTGTAAAGGGGAAAAAAAAAACTCGTAAATTTGGGCCACTACCAACTGCACTCGCTTATTTTTCCCCCACTTTAAAAAACTACCAGCTGCACTCAGACATGCAAACGCCTCCTGTTACCTGAAACCCTCGTTATGAATTTTGATCTTTCCACTAAAATTAATGAAATAGAAAATGAAAGATGCAATGGAAAACTAAAAAAATAAAATAAAATACCTGGACATCCCTATCTGGCTGTGCATGAATCTGAGAGCGTCTGTAACTCGGCAATCACTACCACGCACGTAAAAGGAAAAAAAAAAAAAAAAAAAAAAAAAAAATCTGGAGTGGCTCCACTCGACTTTCCGAACATTGGGTAATTAACAGTCTTGTAGATAAAGTAAAGAGAGAGAAGTTGTTAAACAAACAAAACAGAGAAAACCATAATAGAGTGTTTGAGTATTTTTCTCCATATATTACACGATGTTTTATTTAACGCTACTGAACTTTGGGCCTATGATCATAATGATAAAAAATTTTTCGTTGTGTCCCTGTAAAAACTATAAATGCTAGATTGACCAAAATGCTTATATTTAGTGCAACAGTGATTTATAATATTCATATAAATTTTCAGCTCAATTGAATAAAGCGTTTAGAGGCTATCGCACTTTTAAAAATTTGGTCCCATAGGCCATAATGATAAAGAATTGTTCTTTGTGCCCCTGTAAAAAAACTGTAAGTGCTAAATTCACCAAAATCTATACAGTTCATGCATTGTGACCTATAATATGTGTACAATTTTTTTGCTCAGATTAATAAAGCCTTTAGCCTAATGCTTATATTTAGTGCAACAGTGATTTATAATATTCATATAAATTTTCAGCTCAATTGAATAAAGCGTTTAGAGGCTATCGCACTTTTACAAATTTGGCCCCATAGGCCATAATGATACAGAATTTTTCCTGGTGTCCCTGTGAAAAAATTATATGTGCTAGATTCACGAAAATCTATAGGGTTCGTACTATGGTGACTTACAATATACGTACCAACTTTCAGCTTATTCGAGCAAAGCGTTTAGACACTAGCGTGTTCACTCACAGACATACAAACATACATATACACATACGTACACACATATATACATCATAGTAAAAATAGTGGAAAACGACTCAGGGGACCTCGAAACATATAGAAACATCAAAATCTCAAAATCGGATTTTTGACATGATTACAATAATTTCCTCACTAATATAACTTCTTACAGATTGGTTAATGTTTATTTTACTTATTTTTTAACAAAATAAACATGAATATAACATTTGAAATTCTAAAATTAAAAGATTAAGGATAAAATTAGCATAAGCTAAGTAATATTTGAAGACTCTGAGACATTTGAATTTAAATTTTAATGGTGTGTAGTGATCCACCGCACTTTAGAACGTAGAAAAAGAGGAGAAAAATAGTTAAAAACCCCATAGAAATAGCATGGGAAGAAAACCAAAAAAACTCACAATGTCAAGTGTGTTTGAAAAAAAAAAAAAAAAAAAAAAAACACGCTCGCACCGGAAGTAATAAAAGGACAAAATTGACTAGAAAAAGTTGTTTGTACGAAAAAGTTGAAACCTATCCCAGCGCTTATGCAGAGTGTTCTTTGGAAGAATTCGTAATGAAGGCAGACGCTGAAGAATCTCCACGTTCTAGAAAAATTTTTAAGGTTAAGCGTAAACAGTTCAACGAACAGGCTTTGAACAAGTACAAGATCTAAAATTATGTAAATTATAATAGATATATATATCTGCGTACTCCAAAATCGGTGAAGACTCTGAAAAAATCAAACAAGAAATGATTAGCGATTCGCTAAGAGATATAATGTCAGTCTATGTCCGTCTATGGTCCTAGACCTGAGTGGTGTACTCTCTGTAGATTGTCTTTCTAAGTGTTACATAGGCGTTTTTATTGAAGTTTTGGAGAAAACCACAGTAAACTCCAAATGTATATGTCGACAGAAGCGATCTGGTATAGAACTTGGCAATTTCCGTCTACTAGCTTCCAGATATTTAAATTTTGATATTCCATTCCAGAATTTTGCAATTGTATTTATAAAACTGTAATTTCTGAGATAATTTTATGCAATGTTTTCCATTGTGTTGAATTTAAAATTCGCCATCATAAAAAAAAAAAAAAAAAAAAAAAAAAAATCCGAAATTTCGTTTTACACCCCATTTTATTAATGTTTGTTTGCATTTTTGAATAATGAATAGCATTAAAGTTAAATTACGCATTATACGATGGAACGGGCCCCACCTGTTAAAATTTGTACGAGCCGCCACTGTTTATAACAAAGAACTTCTAAAATCTAAAATTTAACTAAAATTTCATGAAAGAAACACTCAGAAATTGAGAGGGCACAGTCTTCAATAGTTGAAGCTAAATTTATTTTCAAATTTTCTTCTAAATTTTGTATTACTTCACACTATTATTGCTGTTATAATGTCCTTTAATGCGGCTATACAATCGGCAGCAAAAGTATCCGAGCACTAGCAAACATTCCTATTTAAAAAAAAGTACACTTAATACAGTTTTGTTATATATGTAAATCCTTGTCGAATCCTGTTCTTAGTCAGTCTAAGAACATGATTCGTCAAGGATTTATGTAACAAAACAGTATTAAGAGTACATTTTTTATATAGGAATTTTTGCTAGTGCTCGGATACTTTTGCTGCCTACTGTACATACATTCAATTCATGACGGAATGTTTCTTTTGAATTCTGAACTATTTATGAATAGAAAATTTTTAATCATTAAAAATTTTTACTAAAAAATTGCTATTCACAAATAGTAATATTAAATCTCCCTAAAAACGTAATATTTGTTAGCTTATGATGGATTTTTTCCGTGAAAGTAAAGTAAAATTACGGCAACAGAGTAATGAGTTAAAATATTTTATTCAAATGTTATAGATGTTTATGGATCATCCACGCAAGACGATTTAGCTTCAGTAATGAAAGAATGTATTTGTTTTGGAGGAACTGAAAGAACATAAACAGAGTTGGTCAGTTGTATCTTGTGTTTTTTCCCACTGGAATTCCATAGGCTTAACGGTGATCCAACGATGAAGAGAATTTTTCCATCTAATTGAAAAGAAAAAGAAAACATATTGATCAATAATAGGTAAAAATTTTTATAAAAATAATAATGATGAGATCATATATTATTTTTGTCAATTCACAACTAAATAAAAAATATAAACTTTTAATACTAGTAAAGTATGAAGAAAAAATATTCATTTGGCTTTAAAAACTGGGGTTACGTAGGGTGAATACAACCATGTTTCAGCATAGTTCGTCTGACCCCACATTTTGTTCAGTTGCTTTTGTTTTTATTTACTCTTCTGAAAAAAATTTTTAGGCATACTATAAGTAACTAGGGGGCTTTGCCTCTCTGCTCGCTTCGTTCACCAAACCCTGCTGTAGTTTATCTAGCAGGTTTTGCCCGCTTCGCTAGTTAAAAAAGTTTAGGTAAAATTCATATATAGAAGCATTTTTTGTATAACAATCTAGAGTCAGAAATGAAAGTCTTCGGCAGGCCTCGAATTCACTTTTATTCCACTTCAGTCTATTTTTCTTACTTACTTCCCTTTTATTTCTTGAGTGGTGTTTGTAATTTCATTTATTTATTTTCACACACTTGTGATTTTTCTTTTTTTTTTTTTTTTTTTTTAAATAACGTTGTTTACTATGGAATTTTTGACTTACTTTTTTTTTTATTAACGTTGTTTTCTACGGAATTTTTGACTTACTTTTTTTTTTCTTTATTCTAAAGTGTGGTTCATTTCTTATATTGCTACGTATACTATACATACATATATATATATATATATATATATATATGTATGGGTTTCTTGGAAACGGCTCTAACGGTTTTGATCAAAGTTCTAGGGTTAAGGGTTTTTTGAGCCGAAAAATTGATTGGACTTATTCTCATCTTCTGGAAAAATCGCGTTCGCTGTTAACGCTTTAATCACCAGTTGAAATATATCACAGAAATTCGGTTTACTCGGAAATTTATATAATGATATTAATGAAAGTTTGGGAATAAGTGTTTTTTGGGCGGATCGACTGGATTAATCCTCATATTCAGAAAAATTCGCGTTCGCTGTTAACCTTTATCTACCGGTTGCAAAATGTTACTGAAATTCAGTTTATTCGAAAACGGATACAGTGAATTTGATCGAATTTGTGGTTGAGGGTTTTTTGAGGGACAAAATCGATTGCTCTTATCATCATCTTAAGACAAAAAATTTAACTCTCTGTTAACCCTTCATCTGCCGTTTGCAAAATATGGCAGAAATTGGGTTTAATCAGAAATAGATATAACAATTTTGCTGAGCGTTTGGGGTTAAAGTTTATTTATTTATTTATTTTTTTTTTTTTTTTGTGAAAAATCGATTGCACTTATCAAGAAAATTCAAGCTTCAAGAAAATTCATATTAGCTCTTAACGTTTTAACCACCAACTGCAGAATATGATAGAAATTCAGTTTACTCGGAAACAGATATAACGATTTCGATAAAAAATATGTTATGGGTTTTCGGGGATGCAAAATCTATTGGACTTATACTCATCTTTACGAAAAATCGTCTTCGCTTGGGGGAATTTGTTTGGGAAATATCGATTGGACATATCTTCATCTTCAGAAAATTCGCGTTTGCGGTTAACCCTTTATCCGGCGGCTGCAAGGTGTGGTAAATATAACAATTTTGTGGTAAATCTAGATATAACAATTTTGATGAATATATATATATATATATTCCTGGGGGGGGGGGGGTGCAAAATCAATTGGTCATATCCTCCAGGAAAATTCGCGTTTGCTGTTATCTGCCGGTTGCAAAATTTGGCAGAATTAGTGTTTACCCAGAAATGCATATAAATGATGAAAATTTTGATCAAATTTTGGATTTAAGTGTTTTTTGCGGTAAAAAATTGTTTGGACTTATCCTCATTTTCAGGAAAATTTGCGTTCGCTACTCACCTTTTATCCGTCGGTTGGAAAATATAGTAGAAATTGGGCTGAGATGCTATACAGATTTTGATAAAAACACATAGTTAAATGTATTTAGATGAGAAACATATTTGACTCTCATTTGATTCTCTTTTCTCGTTCACTGCTAACCATCACTTCACCCGTGACAAAATACGGCAGAAACTTGATTAAAAAAAAAAAAAAAAAAAATTACTTGAATTATTTTCATAGAAATTTAGATTTAAGGACTTGTTGAGTTTACAATTCAATCTGAATTGAGCTCCTCTTCGGAATAATTAGAGTTCACCAGTAACGTGCACTTCTCCCTTGAAAAAAGTAGCAATGTCTTCGGTTTCTACGAAATTACTCGAAGGATTTAAAAAAAAAATGCGTTTTTGGGACGACATTTTTATATTAAATACCTTCATTTTCAGGATAATTTTAGTGTTCGCTAGTTAATCGCATTAAATCCGGGAAAATATGTCAGAAACTTGGTTTTCTTGAAATCAATGGAACAATTTTGAAAAAATATATATAGTGTTTGAAATTTTTTTTGAGATGAAATCAGACTTGATTTATCTTTATTAGGTAAATTACAGTCGTTGGTGTCCCATACTTTGCCTGGAATAATATATAACAGAAACCTGGTTTTCTAGGAAACTGCGTGGCCAATTCTGTTAAAAAAATATAGTTAGGGGTTTGAGATGGTAATTCAATTTGAATTTTTCTCATCTCCAGGAAAATTAGATTTCACTAGCATCCTGCGCTCCATCCGGGACAAACAAATAAAGAAATGTAGTTAGGAAAACAAATCACTGTAATGGGTAATTTTTACAATACAACTGTTGCAACATCAGTGCCTTCCCCCCATTCTCTTCCCTCTGTTTCTGCGCCACCTGTCGCGACAGTGGGAATGCTTTTTATTTTTTATTTTTTATTCTCTTTTGGTTTCATTTAGAATAAGATGCACTTTCGAAAGTGAAGTGTTAAAAAAAGATGTAAACTACATAAGAAGGGCACTTATACGGTGTCTTAAAATTTATTATGATTCTGGTTTATTAAAGAAAGAGAAAACTGAATATTTTGAATATATAGAAAATTATTCATTATGTGAATTAGAAATAATCTGAAAAATGTTAATTAATCGTCAAATTTTGTACATATATTTTCATTGTAAATAGAACTACATCATCATCATTTAAATAAATAATTTGAAAACCAAAGTTCCAGAAATATTATTTTGTGTCATCGATATTCTCTTCTAACTCTCTAAGGTTCAAGTCGGCCGAGAAAAGAAGAAAGGGTGAGTACCTTTTCGATAATTAGTTGATAAATAATGAATATGATTATAATTTTAAAGATATTTATCGCTAGTTATAATCTAATTTAAAAAGAACCCATGAATATAAAGATTATATTAAAGCAACCGAGTGATCTTTGTCATCCAGGTACTTAACTAATAAGAGGAGGAGGAAAAGTTATAATTAGTCAATTTATTTATTAAGCCAGTGGTCCAAACTTTGTAAAACGTCTTTTTATTATCGGAGAAGACTGTTGCAGTATATTGCTTTTTTATTTTGCTGGAGGAAATGTGTTCAACTTTTCTGTAGACATGGTGGAATCGGAAAAGCCTTTGCAAAATCCAAAATGATCTTTTATCATATTATTATTTTTTATGATATGAAAATCAATCTGTTGAGCAATAATGGCTTCAAAGAATTTGCTTAAAGAATTTAGAAGAAAGACTAATCGATAACTTGAAGCCCTATCAGTGAGTTTGTCCTTTTTCACAGTGGGGACTATAACCGCAGTTTTTCAGTAGAAGGGGCAATAATTAATTTAAAGATATTATTACACAAATAGGTGACTTTTGGAATAGAGGGTAAGAGAAGGCTCTTGAGGGCATCATTACCGGTACCACTGATGTCATGGACTTTCTTTCTTTCTTTTTTAGATTTTTTTAAATTTCACGAATTACATCAGTGGGGGAAGCCCAGCAATTTCTTGGAATATGTTTGCCTGTTATACCTGCTAGCAGTAGAATTGACTTTTCTCTCTGTATCAACTCTAACAAAAGGGTTTCCCTGAAATTGGACATTCTCCTTGAATTACACTTTGATCTTAGCCAAGAGGCCGAGAAGCGATGTGAAATTGGACATTACGATTCATGGAAATGCCGCCATGTCGTTTTCTTTAACCCTTTGAGTGTTGAATACTCGCGGCCTATGCGGTCCATACGGACGTCGCGCGGTTGGCGCTGACGAGTTGTCTCATTCTTATCGCGGACGCGCTTTATGCGAGTGTTGCACTGATCATTTTTGCCGGGCGCGTATTTGCGTCCATAGTCCGTACTGATAACATCTGCTAAGCGCGTATTTGCGTCCATAAGCACTCAAAGGGTTAATGTGATCAATTTTTGATTTCATTTACTTAAAAAAAATTTCTGGTTTAAAATATATTTTAATACAGAAATTCCGTAAAATTGGCAGCTATGTAGTTCACATTTAAGGCTATTTTCTTAGACTGGCTGACACACAAACAATTAATTATTAAATTATATATTAATAAATTATATAATAATATATATAATAATATACATTTATAAATTATATATTAATAAATAAATATAAGCAATAATTTTCGTAAACTGGTTGACATATAAACTTATCTACTATTATAATATCTTTTATTTATTTATTTATTTATTTTTTGAAAAATATACTAGCTAGGACCCCTTAGAAAGACCTCTACGGAAGGAACCCCCCCTCAGGCATAGGAACTTAGTGTAGACAATTGGCCTTAATCCCGAAACACACGAACACTCTTTTAAGAAAAAATAATTTTCTTAAAATTCAAAGTTGTTCATAATAATTCAATGAACACAACTGAAAGCTATAAATTATAGTATGTATATATCTTCAAAAAGTTTATCAACTTAAAATTTATCAAATTAAATATTCACCATCTGTTAGTTCTGTACAAATACACTCTTCATCGTATTCTAACTCTCCAAACTTCTTGATCACTTTTGGACTATCCATGTAAAAGCTAACATCTTGTATTATTTTAATCGTTTTCATATTGTTTTCTCTTTTTATCACCTTCAAAGCTGAAAAATAAAAGGAATTACGTAACAACCTGTGTATTGAAGGTAAAAAAAAAAAAAAAAAGAAGAAGAAGAAGTTAGTATATCTTCTAACAATTAATTTGAGTGGCCCGGGAAGGGGATTGTCATGCTGATTGCTGATAATGCTCACTATAATTTTTAGGGGATTTATATAACTTTTCCCCATAGACCTTATATATATAGACTACGCCACCAATAGGACTTCCCATTATAGTGAATGTCTTCAACATGAGGGTGTAATCTGAAACCTTCATCCTATGCAGTCAGCGCCGTATGTCACGTGACAGAGAGTTGAGGGAGATTCTACCATAAGAAAGCACTTATTTTTGTAAGAATTCAAACAAAAAATTCTCTCCTACAGAATGCTTTCTCACAAAAGATTTTTTTTATAATTAATCTATGACATTTTAGCTTTCCAACCATGCATAAATTTAAAGGCTTAAATAAAAAGTATGTGTACAATACAGAAATTAAAAAATTCAAAACTACTTTCTTTCCTATGGAAAAATCACATAATATTCATTCTCGTCTCTCTCTCCTGGTCTGCATCACGTGATAATTTCGCTGGGGAAGCTACTTCATGTCGCAGACAGATAATGGTGGGGGATGCGTGGTCTAGCTATATAAGGTCTATGGATCGAAAAATAGGGGGGGGGGGGAATATCCTGCCTCTTTTTTTCTTTCTGGAAGAGCAGAAATTCTCTCAAAAGAGTCGACACTCATCATATTTGATACATAGTTTAACATATTTGTGTTGTAAAGATTCATAAATGTAAAAAATGATGTTATGAAAATAAAATCGTTATGTGGGAAATTTACAATAAACTTATCTACATATATATAACCCAAAGGGAGGAAGGTAAGGCAAAACGTGATTTCACAAAATCCTTCATATCTCAAACAAAAGAAAACAACAACAACAACAACAAAAACAGATATATATATATCCGTATTTTTTTTGCTTTAAAACATAGCTAATACAAATACCTAAAAATCAATTTCTGGAATTTTGGGATTTCGGTCCACAAGAGAGGGCGCGTGGCAAAATGCGATTACACATGCACAAAACGTGATTTCAGAAAAAACCTTCATATATCAATGAAAAAAACAAATACCAGTAAAATTTTTGCTTTAAAATATATCTAAAATAAGAACCTAAAAAACAATTCTGGAATTTTAGAAATTCGGCTGCTAAGGGGGGACAGGGGGCAGAACGTGATTTCAGAAAAACCTTTATATATCAAAGAAAAAAACAGATATCCATAAAATTTTTGCCTTAAAATATAGCTAACACAAATACCTAAAAACCATTTTTGAAATTTTAGAAATTTAGTTCCCAAGGGGAGGGAGAGGAAGCAAAACGTTATTTTTTTTATATCTTCTATATAATATAGATATTTCTTCTACAATAAAGATTTAAAATCATTTATTTTAATTTTTAATTGTTGCCAGAGAAGTTTACTTTTATTTTTTCGACATATAATAAAATATTTTTTCATGCGAATAATAATAATAATAATAATAATAATAAAATAAATTTGCTCAATCACATGTTAAAATGACGTCATTATCAAAATTAAATAATAACAAAAGGAAAGCTAATTCAGAACTATATTAAAGAGCTCTATTTATTGATAATACTGCGGGTAATTTTTTTAACTTTTGATGCTGAAGTAGATAAAACATTTTTCGCCAAGTGACTTATTTTTTTTTTTTTTTTTTTTGTGACAGCCACCTTGAGCCAAGTAGTCCATAAAAGAAAAAAAAAAAAAAAAAAGCAGAGAGTAAGAAGCAGGTAAGAGACTGCACTGGGACTCCAGAATCGACTGTGGTGTGCGGGAATACCGCTACAGAAAATAGCGGGAACTTAAACTTATATTTTGTGTATTTTCAATGTTTTTTTTTTTTTTTTTTTTTTTTTTTTTGCGATTTTTTTATTATTATTAAGGATATGTTGTTTTGAGGACTCATTTCAATATATTGACCAACGAAGCGGGCAAAGCCTGCTAGTTTATTATAAAACCATACGTACTCAAGCGTAAAAAAATTCGAAGTTTAATTATTTTTGTAAAAGCATATATTTCATAATTGCCATTTAATCCAATATTTTGACTTAAATGTATTTTAACAGGGAATTTTACTCAATATATAAAATAAAGAATGAAAAAATAAGGATACATATTTGATGGATTCATTTCTTTGTTCTCTCCATGGATTTGCAGCATGAGGACACATATAATCTCCAGTTTTAATATATTATTTTCGCCTTATCATTGCCTAATTATTACGATTGTGGGACGAACTTCCCACAACGAGGTTATAAGGGAATTTATTCAAATTATAGGACATCGCAAGGTTACGTAGACAGTTCGGTGACGAAGACAATCTCTCTGAGGTAAATGGCTGTATTAGATCTTAATCTTATTAAGAAAAGCCTTATCCTACATTTAACTATGCAGTAAAAAATATTCCTTTTATTAAATTTATTACCTTTAATCCAAATATTACTGACTCTGCTCAATTTTTTGAAATTCATGGTATCACATATAATTTTTTCAACTCTACACTAACCAAATCTAAAAGCGAAAAGCTAGAAAAATCTGCTAAAAAGACCAAAAATCTAAGCTAATTTTAACTTCAGATACTAATGTTATCAGTAAAAATGCTTAGGATTATGTATTATGTTCTAAAGTGAAGTGATACTATAGTTCTTAATGGTAAAGCTATCACTATAAATAATGTAAATATAAACTATAGTACTCTATCTACCAGTAAGTATTTGGACACTTTCGAATTTACACGTTTTATCAAATACCTAGAAAAATTCTGCAGGAATTATCTTAAAACTTTGGGAATATAAAGAATATGTTATATCTCATATATTCCAGCAAAAGTTTTGTCCTGAAGAGGAAAAAAAGATACCAATAAAAAAAATTAAACAAAAGTCAAAACGTTTTGTATTACCCTATAAAAAGTAACACTTGAAATGCATTTTGGCTGTAGCATGTGTTTATGAGCCCTCTTATAATTATCTGTACAAATTTTTATGAGGCTATTACATATATTGATGAAGATATAACGATTTCTTTAAAAAATGTCCACTTTTTAAACACGTAGGGTAATTAAACGCAGTGCAAAGCCATTTTTAGAAAACTTGGCATACTACGTTAGACTCAGCATACTGCAAACAGAATGCAAAAAATGTTAAACACTTTACGAAATATGAGCATTTTCATTAAATAATTTTTAACTACGTATGAGCAAGCTTTTGAAAAATTTCATTTGCATAATTTAATAGCCAAAAGTACTGGGCTACTTATATGAAAGCCCCAAACAAATGTCGTGTAAATTCAAATATTTACAAGAGAGAGTATGAACAAAATTTCAGTTCCTCTCAAAATAAAAGCTAAACTATAAGGGGTTTTAGTCACATTTTACCTTGTTTGTATTAACTTTTATAGAGTTCTAACAGATGACGTCACATATTTGTTTGCTGAGAGACAGTTGACCCCACTGACCCATTTTATCATTGCGGCTAGTGTTACAAATTTATTGTAACACAGTATAGTAAATGTATTTGTAAAAGCATAAAAAAATTCGACTACTACGCTTCCAAAGGCATGGAAAAATTAGCGTTGTCCTTCAGCAAAGTACAGTTTTTAAGAAGAAAGTCACGTGGTTGTTAGAACTCTATTATTGATTGCTTGTTTGTCCAGTACATATCTTGCAATCGAATTTTAACTAACTTCCCTACTAGCTGGATATTTGTAACTTTCACAGTAGCTGAGAACCCGGTGACAACACAATATTTCGAAGTCCGACTTTCAAATTTTTTATTAGTTTTCTTATAATTAATTAAAATATGAAAATAATAACATCCTAATAGGGCAGTTTCTTGTTTGTAAACAAACATCTCAACTTTTATGAGTGGTTGGCAAAAAGGCTTGGGAAAAGCATAGCGATGGCGGATTACCAACGGAAAATCAATGGCGGGCGGGGCGCGGGAAAGTCGAGCGCGCTTTTTTGCCAACCACCAGACGTCACGAGGAAATGCTTTATAGTGTTAAAATAGAGCATTTCCTCGTGACGTCTGGTGGTTGGCAAAAAAGCGCGCTCGACTTTCCCGCGCCCCGCCCACCATTGATACTATATTGGTGATCCGCCATCGCTATAGAGCATTTCCTCGTGACGTCAATAATTAAAGGGCACCCTGGTGGATGGCAAAAGAGCTCGACTTTCCCGCGCCCACCATTGTTTTCAAAGGACGATCCTAGTTTTATCATATGCTATTATTTTCGCTATATTTGTGTTTTTTTTAAATCATTCGCCTTATTTCAAAAAAATTAATAATATTTCTTCTTTATGTTTTCCTATCAATTCATTTTTTATAGTAAATATGGTGACAAATTGCTGTACAAACGAACATGCTAGACACAGACGTTGAAATAATTTCGAAGCATGCAACGATAAAAAATATATTGATCAACGCCATTAGAGAGAGAAATTATACTGTTGTACCTTAAAAGTGTGGATAACATCTTTAGATTGGTAAGAATTTTTTACTTACGTACTACATTTTTGCATCTATTTTTAATTTCTTGTGTGACTCGTTTACTATATCACGCAAGGCTTAATAATCATTTGTTGTGTTGTGTTTATTTCATACGAAGTTTTATTTAAGTTGATTTCGTTATTTAAAATAAAAGTTGAGTAATATAGTATTTAGAAACAGAGCAGTGTTAAAAATTTCAGCAGCTCTTACAGTTTACATAATTATTAATTTTTATTTTTAATGGTGTACGTACATATGTTTGACAAAAACTTGGTTTGGTTTCTCTATCTCTGCATAATTTTTATACTGTTCTGGGTTTAAAAAAAAAACATATTAACCATGCTTATGTGTTAATTTATTGTTGCTTCATGTACTCGAAATTTTGAACTTTATTTAAGTTATAATTAAAGAAAAACATATTCATGTCTTTTTATTAAAAATGAAAAAGGGGGAAATATCCAAATTTAGCAGATAACTCTTAATGAACGTTTTATGAAAACAGCGAAATGGAAATAAAAATATGAAATGAAAGTAATAAACAGATTAAATAATGAAATATAAAATCGACGACACTGCTGAAATTTGTGACACTTTTTAAAAATTGATTGCTTATAAACTAATGCAGAAGAGAGTTAAAAGTTACATTAAAATTTAAGTAAATATATTAGCACCATCAGTGTATGTTACCATAGAAAAGTAAAATTAATCAATTTAATTTTCTTTCACTAAAATAAGTACTGATTAATTTGCATTTGTAAAACTTATAAAAAGCATTTTGATATTGTGTTTCATGTGAGAAAAATATGTTGCATAAATATTTAAGTAAAAATAATCACTATTTGGTTCAATTGTAATTTTTATCTTTTTATTTCCACTCTGCCATAGATAAACTAAAACATTAACTAAAGTTTCCTTTGTTAAAATATTTATACAGATTCATTTAAAATAAATCTTGTAAAAATATTTATAAATTATCTTTCATGTGGTTATACTGAATTACTTAAAAAAAAAAATAAATAAATAAATAAGTTATTTTAGTGCAGTTAATTTTTTTTTATTTTTTTATTTTTTTAACTATCATTTACCATAGATAAACTAAACATTACTGTGATTTGCTATTGCTAAAATAATTAATTTTTCAAGATAGTTCTTGTAAATGAAATGACACATATCTTTTGTATAAAATAATAAATCATTATTATAATTTAGAGAAACTATAAATTTTCTTTACTGTTATCATAAACAAAACTATGGAAGAATTTCCCATTGCTAAAAATAGTCATTTAAAGCGTCTTATGATAATTTAAAAACACTTTATTTTTGATATTTAATTATTATGCGTGATATATTTTCTTGTATAACTGATAGTTGAAAGAAAATACTGTATAATAAATATCTTTAATATATGTTTATCTTATTTTTTTTGGTATGTGTGTGGAGGGGGAGGATAAGATAAAGCTATTTAATATTTTTTTGTAGTTCAATCCAAAATATTACTTATAAAGGTGAAGCAATCCTTAGAGTGGCTAGCTTTATGGCTCTATAGTAGTCTATATTTTCAAATAAGTCACTTTTCTATATATATGTATATATATTTTAATTTCCTCCTGCTTTTTTATTTATTTTTACTCATATTTCAAGTACTTAATTCTTTAACATTCATTGGTTTCTCTCTCCTCACTTTCAAATAAGTCACTTTCAAAAGAGCGAAAGAAAAGTTGAAGTTTCTCTCTCCTCAATTCAACCATGAACTCTGAAAGTCCACACTGAGGCAGCCCACAGAACTATGAATGACCACCCTCTAAGGCACCCCTTCTGCAGAGGTCAACGACCATGGGTCACTGTAACTAAAGTCAAAAGTCTGGTGAGTGTCTAAATTGTGCAGTGTATATTAAAAAGCTGCATGATTGAGGCACTTCTCCCTGGCAATAAATGAGTGGACATCGATCACATCTAAGAAACGCTATATACAGGTAATTTTATATTTTCTTTTTCACTTAAGTTTAAATTGATTTTTTTTTTTTTTTTTTTACTGAAATTAATTTTTACTTGATTTTATGTTGTTGCTTTAAATTACTTCTATTAAATATTAATTGTTATAAAAATGTTATTTTATTAACTTTTTGTCTTTTGTGTGTGAATTTGTTCAATCAGCTAATCAGATAAAACTTAATTGAATACTAAATCATAAAATCATTTCTTTTTTACAAATTGAAGATTATAAAATATATTTCTTACTCTAATACAATAAATTTTGTTATGTATTTAATTTCAATGTCTTGTCTTGGCATATAGTAATACAGTTTAATCTTCGTCTTTTTGATCACATCCCTGATCGAAAGATAGTTTTGTTATGACTCGCAAAGCTCAATTGTGATGACTATATTCCAGAGACACACCAAAGTAAAAGAGAACTTTTTGTTTTCTCTACTACTATTTGAATGTAACTGTACTTGTAATTAGATGGTAATAAACTGTATCCAAACAGTAGTGAAAAAAAAAAGGACTTTGTGTCAGTTTCTCAATTTATGTTAATTTTAATTATAAATTTAAATAACAGTTCAATGTATAAATATTTACACAACATTAAAAATGCCAATGTAAAAAATATTAAGAGCAAACTTCAGTTTTCGTACCATATAGCATACTGCACTAAATACGTTGGCATTTTCAATACTATATTTCTGTTTAATATCAAGTCTTATTACATATTTTAACTGTTCAATGTGCTAAAAATCTGTTGTTCAAATTTAATAAATAAACTTTGTCAGACGATACGAAAAAGTGAAAAAAAAAATCATCTTACAAGGAAACATTCAATTCAAAAAATATTGAAAAAAATGTATGTGATTCTACTTTTCCTAAAACACCAGAAAGGGAAAACATTATCGGCTGAAATGAATTCACAAAAAATTATCAAAATTAAGTATATTTGGCGATTGATTTTGAATACTCCGCGAAGAAACAAAACACGGTTCTGTTCGTACATGGCAATCTCGGTGCTAGCAAACTGAACGCCTAACAGCACTAAATCGCCAAATAGGCTTAATTTTCATAATTTTTTGTGGTCGCTGTAATTCATTTCAGCCGATATTTTTTTCACTTCCTGGTGTTTTATGAAAAGTAGAATCACATATTTTTTTTCAATATTTTTTGAAGACGACACCTTTTGAATGTTTCCTTGTTAGGTAAACATAATAGCCTTAACCCTTCATCAGGCAAAAAAAGTTATGCAAGAGTGCATGAAAATGCCACTTATGTCTCCTTTTTTGCCTGATAAAATGTTGTACTATTATTTTTATCTAAAGCAGTTGGAGTATTTTTTATTTCATAATTTGTGTTTCATTACAAAGTTTTTCATGTACGAAAAAATTAACACACTTCAAAAGACAATCCTTTAAAATTTTATACTTTACAAGTGCTGCACCAAGAACTCAGTATGTGCTCGGTGTCGGTGAATACTGAGTAGGTATAAAAATTTCATTTTTAAGCCTTCTGGAAGACAGATCTTTATTAATAAATCAAACTATTAAGCAAAAGCTTCTAGGTAAAACCACTCCAAAAAAAATTTCTGGACGGTGATTTTATTTTGATAAATTGCAGGATGTGTTATATTAGATTCTATTTCGTTATACAAAGTAAACAGTTCACTGATCTCTACAAAAATTTGTACATTTATTAACCAGACGAAAATCTATCTAGCGCTGCAACTTTTAAATCAATAGGATAACTATTTTGCAAGATATTAAATAAAAACCCCATTTTTCACTTCAAAATTAAAAAAGAAAAAAAAAACTTCCTTACACATGAACATTAAATTTAAACCTGTTCACACAAAAATATCTGATAAAACTAATGTCATAATAGCTTTAAAATTTTATTTAATTTATTTATTTTTAAAATATTCATTTAAATTAATCGAATTGTCTTATAGGTTTTCCCCTTGATTTTACATCCACAAACTAAAGTAGGCACAATTTTATTAACCCCTTAACGCGCGGTGTCCTCGCTGCGAGGACGCAAAATTTAACATGCAGCTGCAAAAATTCATCCCGGAAATTTTTTAGCAAAAATTCACGTTTATAACATATCAGAAAAGGCCAGTTTTTTAAACCCTAAAATTTAAAATTTCTCTTAGTTTAATTTAGTCCATGAATTCCGGTGGCAGTATAATTTAAATCTTATAAATTGTCTTGCGCCGCAAAGGGTTAAACAATCCCCTTGGCGACTTTTATTATCTTTTGCCAGTTTGGTGATGAATTAAAATGGCTATTGCAATTGAATAATAATAAAAAAAAACTTTTCAAAAATCACCCGAGCAACTTAGGAGCCAGTTTTCAAATTTCGTTAAGTGGTCCTATACTAAAGCTGTTCCTTAATGTCAATGCATTTTTAGTCTATTCAATTCCTATTATTAGTTCACACTTTCCCTATATCTTGTACAAATCTTGCAATCGATTTTTAACTAACTTCCCGACTAGCTAGAAATTTGAAACTTTCAGGATTGCTCAGAACACGGTGACAACACAATACTTCGAAGTCCGATTTTCGAATTTTTGATTAGTTTTCTTACAATTAATTAAAATATGAAAATAATAACATCCTAATAGCGTTTCAATAACCATTAAAATATCAGCTATAATTTAATTGTTGCCAAAAAAAAAAAAAATTACGAGTTAATTTTTTTTCGACATACAAATAAATACATTTAATTTAGAAATTTTTATTCATGAATTCATCAACCATGAATATTTATTTAAATCAAATTGGAGTGTAAAGTTTGATATTTTTATTTATTACCAACTATGCGAAAAATACCAGAGCCGGGAATGAAACCCAGCCACCTCCGCTTAACGCACGGATGCTCTACCGCTGAGCTACCCTGGCTGACAACCAGCTAGGTACTTCTCGCATAATATGCGTTGGCAAAGTCACCGAGTCTGCAAACGCAGATATATCAGGTGAGACAATAATAATCGTAGCACAACTCCATAGACCACGAAATTTTTAATTTTCAAATTATTATCAATGCTCCAAACGCTCGTGCAGTAAAGTACTCGATAAAATGATAAACAGATATGGCAAACAAGGATACAAGGCTTCAAACCGAAGGGATTTTCCACAAATGTGTGGAAAGTCTTACGAAAAACGCATTTCTATCCATATGAGATCGGTCTTACGCAATAACTCAGAGCGTAAGATTATAAGTGTATGACTTGTAACTTTCGCGATAATGTTTCTTGACTTACGAAAATAGATACTAATTAGCTTTGGAAAAAAATATTGCAGGATGACGAAGATCATGGGTTAGTCAATGTTCAGAATTTGGACATCTGATTGGCCCATGGTGTTCTATCAAAGTGGCACTGCATTCTGTAAAAGTAACTGTGCCGTGCGGATTCCCTACCAATTTCATAATAAGATCATACATTTTGAAAACAACTATTTCCTGCACCATTACTGGGAACATATATCGGCATATGCTGCAAAATTCTGTCACCCTTGAATTGCAGCAAAAGTAATGCGATAATTTTTATGAAATAGGTGTCGTAAAAGTGAAAGAAAAACTGAAATAATTTGTGTTTTAATATTTCGCTATTAAAAAGAACTCTTATTCTAATAAACCTTTTAGCCAAGAAACAATCTTCATTAATGTACGGGTTGCTAAGAAGAATGTACCACTCCTAATTTTCACCTTTAAACTGTTTGAATCAGCATTTTCTAAATCTTCCTCCCGCGCGCTGCTAGAATGTATATGTATCTTACTTCTTACCATGTAATCGGCATAATCGGAGCTCTGTTAAATGCTCCGTAACATTTCTATTATTCAACTATAATCATATACTAAATAGTATATATTTAATCAGGAATAAATAATAGTGTCGGAAAAGTGCTAATTTAATGATGTATCTAAAAACAACATAATTAACAGAAATTAACAATTTTTTTTTCCCCCACACATTAAGTATATTTTCAGATGCCGATGAAAGATGGATCTTACTGACGCTGGACACTTAATCATGGACTGAAGAGAAGGTTAGTACAAATCTTACCTTCTTATAAACTGTTGATTTTTAATAACTTTTAAATATTATATATATATAAACTCTTCAGTTCTCTCATAAAATTGAATATAAATAAATATTTAAATATTATTTATTTATCTGAATTAAAATCTGAGCGTGCTATGCGCAATCTAATGTATTGAAATCGATTATTTATATTAGATTTATGAGACTGAGAGTCTCAGTTTTATCCAGTAAATAGCCCTATAGGCAATCTGAACAAACAAACAACAACAAAAAAAAAATATATATATATATATATATATATGGTTACAAAAGAAGAAATGAAAATAAAGAAAGTGTAGTAATGATATATATATATATATATAATTGGTGTGTTATAAAGAAAAATATATCTGCTTACCAGTCATCTATAATGATTAAACATATACACACATATTTTTGAATATAAATAAATAAATTAAATTTCAGTTTTGAAAAGCAAATAATATAAATAATAGTAAACAATGGCATCATCAACAAAGTATATAACATTAGTAGAAAAACTCAATGCCAATAATTATGATTTATGGTGTTTTAAAATTGAAATGGTCCTCATAAAAGAGGACCTGTATAACGTTATTACTGATCAACCCCCAGAACCTCTGACTGCTGAGTAGCAGGCAAAGGACAAAAAGGCCAGAGCATTAATAAATCTATCAATTGATGATAGCCAAATCGTCAACGTGCGTTACTTGACAACTGCTAAAGCGACCTGGGAAACACTCCAGAACATTCATCAAAGGGCAAACTTAACAGACAAATTATTTTTGCTGCGCAAATTATATTCAGCTAAATTGGCTGAAAATGGAAACCTTATAGACCACATTACCAACATTTATCAAATACGCGACAAGCTTATAGCAATAGGTGAAGAGATACATGACCAGCATTTAGCAGCACTCATGTTATGTTCTCTCCCCCTCATATGATACATTTATTACTGCTATTGAGAGCAGAAATGAACAGGAATTGACAGCCGAATTTATACGAAACAAATTAACGGACGAATAAATATAAAAGATCACAAAACAAAAACACTCAGGGAGAAAACGCATACAAAATGCAGGTTAAAAACAAAACACAAACTGGCAAATATTGCACTTACTGCAAAAAATCCTCACATACCCGAAATGAGTGTTGGCACTTAAAGCCCAGAGGAGGTAACCCACACCGCAATAACAATAATTTCAATAACAGTAGTGGGAACAGTACTAAATATAGAGGTAAACAAAAAACACAGTTAATTAAAGAGACAGAGAATAAACTGAAAAATTTAACTTTTATTATAGACAAAACTGAAAATGATAGTTTCGTTGTCGATAGTGAAGCAGTGCGCATGTCTGCAACGATTTACGTAAATTTACATGTATAAAAAGCGACGAAAAAGTAAATGTGATGTTAGAAAACGGACAGCCCGTAGTTTCTCAGGGACATGGGGACATAAATATAGATGTAGTTAACTCCGATAGAGAAACGAACAGTATTACATTAAAAGATGTATTATATATCCCTGACATGGTTACTAATTTGATCTCCATAAAGAAAGCAACTGAGAATGGCTGTGTTGCCATATTCAAAGACAAAAAATGTCAAAATAAATACAACAACAAAACATAC
Source organism: Salticus scenicus (assembly GCA_963930645.1). NCBI lineage: Eukaryota > Metazoa > Arthropoda > Arachnida > Araneae > Salticidae > Salticus > Salticus scenicus. Next base: position 384,740,962 of record OZ005648.1, read on the forward strand.
ATTGAGGCTAACTTAACCGATAATTTATATGAGATAAAAACACATAAAAATTTATCGGAAAGTATAAACATTGCAGAAACATGCAATGATAAAAATTGTATTAGAATATGGCATCAGCGGTTAGGTCACAAAAATTATCAACAGATCAGGGAGCTCACCGAGAAGAACATGGCGACAGGAGTAAATTTAAATAAGTGTAGACATAATGAGGAATGCGAAATATGTATAGTTTCGAAACTAGAAGATGACTCATATCCAAAAAAGGCTAATTACCGAGCAAACAGACCCCTAGATCTAGTCCACTCGGATATATGCGGACCTTTTCAAACGTCGACCGTAGGTGGTAAAAATTACTTCCTAACATTTATTGACGATTATAGCCGATATACGTTTACTTATCTATTGATATATAAAAGTGAAGCATTCGAAAAATTTAAAGAATATCATGCGTTAACTGCGAATAGGTTTGGAAGGAAAATAAAAATACTCCGCTCTGACAATGGTGGGGAATATACAAGTAAAGAATTCGAAGAATTTCTCACCAATGAGGGAATAGAACATCAACTTATTGTACCTCACTGTTCACCTCAAAATGCCGTCGCGGAAAGAAAAAACAGAACCTTAGTTGAAATGACTAGGTGTTTACTAAAACAGAGCGGATTATCAAATAAATTCTGGGGAGAAGCTGTCATGACTGCAACTTGTCTGCAAAACAGATTACCCACGAGAGCTTGCGACGTAACACCGTATGAAAGGTTGACAGGAAACAAACCAGATCTTTCAAATATTGAAACTTTTGGTTGTAAAGCATACATATATACTCATAAAATAAATAGAAGGAAACTAGACAGCAAGGCTAAATTGGGTACATTTGTGGGATATGACCTCAGAAGTAAGAGGTATAGAACTTACATAGATGATAATGTAAAAATATGTAGAACGGTCAAATTTATCGAAACAGATCAAATGCGTGAAATAAGCAATAACAATGACGATAATCAGTTACTAATGAATGAAAATGAAAATGAAGCCGGTACTGGTGAAATAAATAGTAAATAATCCTTTCCGGTAGTTTTAACTGAACAGAATCAGGAATCGGATCACATTGAGGAACCAAATTTACAGAATGAGGATATTTCAGATCAAAATATTCCCAGAAGATCAGAAAGAGCCAACAAAAGCGTTCCACCTGATAGATTCGCTTTGTTAACAGATACCTTAAATGTAGTCGAACATAAAACCTTTCGTGAAATATTAGAATTACAAAACCCTGTAGAAAAAGAAAATTGGCTAAAAGCAGCCAACGATGAAATTAATTCACTCAAAGAGAATAATACATGGACATTAGTAGACCCTCCACCCAACGCACATATAGTAGGTTCCAAATGGGCGTTCAAAGCCAAATACAATCATATGGGAGAAATTCAAAAATATAAAGCGAGGTTAGTGGCGAAAGGATTTAGCCAAAAATACGGGGTGGATTACGATGAGACATTTGCCCCAGTGGCGTCTCACACAACTATCAGATCAATTTTAGTCATGGCACTATACAATAATCTAGAATTAAATCATTTAGATGTAAAAACCGCGTTTTTGCATGGGGAATTGGAAGAAACAATTTACATGTCACAACCAGAAGGATTTATAAATCCCGGGGATGGGAAAAAGGTCTGTAGATTAAAAAAGGCAATCTATGATCTCAAGCAGGCAGCCAGAGCCTGGAACTTGAAAATAAATGAGACATTAATTAATCTAAATTTTACACAAAGTCAAGCTGACAAATGTCTATATAAAAGAAATATTAACGGTAGAAAAGTCTACGTGCTAGTGTACGTAGATGATATTTTAATCGCTGGAACTAAGAACGGCATAAAAGAAATTACTGAAAAACTCAGCCGCGAATATAAAATTACTAACCTAGGGAATGTAGTTAATTATCTAGGGATAAACATTACTAGACCGGATAACAATACATTGTTATTAGATCAAACCAATAAAATTAAACAATTAATAGACAAGTTTAACTTAACAGATTCAAAACCTACTAATATCCCAATGGATACAAATTATTTAAAAAATAATAATAACGACAATTTTTTGTCAAACAATACAGTTTATAGAAAAGCAGTAGGGGCATTATTGTACATTTCCACAACATGTCGACCAGATATAAGTGCGGCTGTCAACTTTCTGTCCAGACATAATGAAAACCCCAGAAAGTGCGACTGGGAAGCTGTAAAAAAGGTCATGAGATATCTCAAATCCACAATAAATCTAAAGTTAGCGTATAATAAAAACGCAGCACCAGTGTTAACGGTATATGTAGACTCATATTATGCAAACGATCCAAAGGACAGAAAATCTGTCACAGGCAACGTATTCTTTATTGGAAAGAACCCTATATACTGGGTTTCAAAGAAACAGAGTAATATCACATTATCTACCGCTGAGGCAGAATACGTCTCTGCAAGCAATACAGCTCAAGAAACTGTGTGGCTATTGCGACTGCTAGAGGATTTAGACATGAATCAAGAAAAACCTATAGTGATATTTGAAGACAACCAAGCATGCATCAAATTGATTGAAAGCAACAAATACCAATCTCGCTCAAAACACGTGGACTTAAAATATCATTTCATAAAAGAACTTCATGAAAACAAGATAATAAAATTGCAATATGTTGATAGCAGCAACATGACTGCTGATATAATGACTAAAGCATTACCAAAGACGACTCTACGAAAACTCAGGAAAAATCTGAACTTATTTGATTACAGCGAAATATAAAACAAGTAGGGGTGTCGTAAAAGTGAAAGAAAAACTGAAATAATTTGTGTTTTAATATTTCGCTATTAAAAAGAACTCTTATTCTAATAAACTTTTTAGCCAAGAAACAATCTTCATTAATGTACGGGTTGCTAAGAAGAATGTACCACTCCTAATTTTCACCTTTAAACTGTTTGAATCAGCATTTTCTAAATCTTTCTCCCGCGCGCTGCTAGAATGTATATGTATCTTACTTCTTACCATGTAATCGGCATAATCGGAGCTCTGTTAAATGCTCCGTAACATTTCTATTATTCAACTATAATCATATACTAAATAATATATATTTAATCAGGAATAAATAATAGTGTCGGAAAAGTGCTAATTTAATGATGTATCTAAAAACAACATAATTAACAGAAATTAACAATTTTTTTTCCACACATTAAGTATATTTTCAGATGCCGATGAAAGATGGATCTTACTGACGCTGGACACTTAATCATGGACTGGAGAGAAGGTGAGTACAAATCTTACCTTCTTATAAACTGTTGTTGTTTAATAACTTTTAAATATTATATATATATAAACTCTTCAGCTCTCTCATAAAATTGAATATAAATAAATATTTAAATATTATTTATTTATCTGGATTAAAATCTGAGCGCGCTATGCGCAATCTAATGTATTAAAATCAATTATTTATATTAATAGGGAGCATGACAACGTAGTCTTCCTTCAGTACAGAGCTTTTTCGGCTGTACTTTGGTAATAAGAGAGTTATCTGCTGAAATTTTCTGACGGAATGGCCACATCATTCCTCTGAAATCATTTTATGTGGTTCTTGGTTGTGAGAATATCTTAAATACACCTTATAATGCTGGTGACACTTCAAATCTTAGTTCCTTTAAAGAGAACATAAGACAGGCTGTTACAAATACCCAAGGTGAGAGTTTACGCGTAACAGTGGAGAACATCACACGCCGGATTAAATATCTTGTACATAGTGTAGGTCAGTACATTGCACATATTGCACGTGGTCTTGGGGACCCTAATGTTGATTAATGAGACATTTTCTGTATGCACTATATACTATAGTTTCTGCATGTGCTTTTATTCGAACATTAATGCATCTTTACATAATCAATTATTCGTACATTCATTATAAGCATTGACTTTTTTTGCATTTCCAACAGCTCCAAAATAATGTATGCAGTAGGAAAGTTACATAATATACTTCGATTAGGAAAATTTCATAATACGTAAGTAACAGCAGCGCTAAAATATCCCTCTCGGCGACTCTTGGTATTAAATTTTTTCTCAGCGGAAGTCATAATTCCTTGTTTTCCCCAGTTACAGCGCATAGAAGTGGAAATTGACCAGCAAATCAGTGTCTCAAAAATTAAGTCTCTCAACAGAGATCGAGATTATTGCTTGAAAAACTCCCTATATGTTAATTATGTGCTTAGAGCAGATGAAACTCGGAAAAAAACAATTAGCTCTTCGATTTGTGCAAAAAAATCGATCGCAGCGCCATCTGTGAAGCGTAATGATTTAAGCAGTATTTTAAGCATTCGTTCATAAGGACTGGCCGCACTGTATATTCTAGACGTTGTACCACAGTCTGTAGGTAAAATTTGGCCTAGTTCCGTTCATTAGTTTTAGCTGCAAATGCCTCCATACAAGGAAAATTATTTTATAGTCACCTTGTATATTTTTAAAGTGAGAGAAAATATTTCAAATAGTATTTCATTTGAAGATGTGTAAAGTAGGTATAAAAGCATAAAAAGTTAGAACATGGAAATTTTTTTACATCTTACCAAAAGCAGAATTACAATAAACAGCTGTAAAATTTTCTGGAAAACTGTTACTGCAAATTGGACAATCTGGATATTTGAAATCTGAAAAATAAAATAAACCTAAGTTTTGAAAAGTATGGCAGTAAAAATGACGAACGTTGTACGAAATAAAATTAATCTACGAAGTGAAAATGCAGCTTATATTTTTTACTAGTTGGTGTAAATAGGTAATAGATGCATGGGTGGGAAATTTCACGAAATTAGTTTCATTTAATAGTTTAAAAGTTATGGGATATTTTAAAAAAGAAGAATAGGAAATATAAATGTAACAGTAAATCTATTTAATGCAAATTAATTCAAATCTATTGCTATCTTAAAATATATATATATATTTCTATATTCATTTTAGCAATATATGTAAAAGTTTAAAAAAAGCTAGCTATCCTTTTTAACTTAGAATTAAAATAAGCAGCGACATACTTACCGATAGATTAGACACTAGACAAACGATACCTATATTGCTCTTTGGACTGATATTTATTCAGTAATTCTGCAGCATTGCGTATAAGAAATTAATTATCCTTTAAACAACGATAGCTTGTAAGTTACTCATTTGTAAGTTACTTTAGAACAGTTGCGTATCATATGCGGTCAGTTTTTAAACATCTCTCCTAATTTTAAATTCATATTAATATTTTACGAAGGTTTATTGTATTCCCATAATTTTTAATTTGAAGATTATTGAAGTAAAAATTGATAAATATTCTTTCTCTCTTATTTCCTTTTCCGGATTTGAGAATAACAGGAAAAAGCTAATATTCTATTTCATATTCCGATTTCTATATTCATTTTAACAATATATGTAAAAGTTTGAAAAAGCTAGCTATCCTTTTTTACTTACAACTAAAATAAGTTGCGATATACTTACTGATAGACTAGACACTAGACAAGCGATACCTATATTGCTCTTTGGCTTGATATTTATTCAGTAATTCTGCAGCTTTTCGTACACTGTAAAAAAATAACTATTACCAGCTGCAAGAAACTCTCTGTGATTGGAGAAAATAATTATTTTCACCAATCACAGAGAGTTTCTTGCAGCTGGTAATAGTTATTTTTTTACAGTGTATACAAATTAATTATCCTTTAAATAACGACAGCTTGTAAGTTACTCATTTGTAAGTTACTTCAAAAGAGTTGCGCATCATATACGGTCAGTTTTTAAACACCTCTCCTAATTTTAAATTCATATTAATATTTTAAGAAGGTTTATTGCATTCCCATAATCTTTATTTTAAAGATTATTGAAGTAAAAATTGATAAATATTCTTTCTTAAAACCCGAATAAACTACTACGTCAGAAACGCCAAAGAAAAATATTGGAAATGCATACAGCTGATTCGGCAACCTTAAGCGTGCCGTCTTCAGTGCAAAAAGGATTCTGAATCTGCAGAAGTGCTCGTATATATAGGAGAGGGGCCGAATTTAGTTCAACCAATAGGATTACAACCAATAGGATTCAACCAATAGGATTTATTTTTCTTTGGAGTTTCTGACGTAGTAGTTTATTCGGGTTTTAATATTCCAACGCCAAGTCTCCTGTTATTATAAATATTCTTTCTCTCTCATTTCATTTTCCTGATTTGAGAATAACAGGGAAAAGCTTACTAACAGTTAACACGCAATAAGATGACAAGAACTTAGTGGTAGATTGCTCGATTGCATTCTATCAATTGAAGATGACTTGAGTTCAATTCTTACCCAAGGCAAAAAGTGATGGTGTTGTCGTGTGTGATTTTGTTTTTTAAATAAGACATAAATTACAGAAGTTTTCAGTAAATGCACAGTAAACAGGCTGATACCTAAATTGCAAACATTCTATACTGTAAAGTTACATGAACATTTTATTTTATTTTAACAGATAAATTAGAGGAATTTTAAACTGTTTGAGCTTAAGTATAGGAATATAGGTAATATAAATTCTTTCACCTATAGGAGGCTGCACCGACACTGGCATGTTGCCTTCTAGTCCATCGGGAAAATCTAAATCATGATTTACATCCACAAAAGCTGAGAGCGGTGAAAAATAATTTTTTCCCCCATCTTCAACGTTATTGTTCGTCTCAAGTATTTCAAGTGGATATAAACTGTCATTTAAATGTTCAGGTAGTTCTTCACTGTTTCTGTCTGACACAGATATATCTTTGATTTCTCTCTGAAGTTCCGCTGCATCCGGCAGGGTTGTTATTTCAGGATGATCAGCATTTGATGAGTCCGGAAATTCTGCAAACTTAGAAACCTTGAAGTCCTCATCTAACTGCATATGGGACTCAAATAAAGGAAATCGAGGAAGATCCGGCATAAGTGTACTATTGCATGTTGATGGAATGGAATATTCTTTGGTCACTTGAAGATCTAAAAACATAAAAATAATTATACGACATTCGAATGTATTATTAAATATTTACATTAGTGTTTAAAATAATTTTCTAGCAATAAATTAACTGATCGAATGTGCTGCGTTTGTAAAATTAGTGATCTGATTAAAAAAAATGAAAATGTCATGAACCATTTATGACATTTTAATTTTTTAAAACTTTGTTATATTTATAAACTATTTGAATAAATAAAAAAAAACCAGTGTAATTCATATCAACAATACTCATGTCTCATTACCACTTTATAATAATGAAAACGTCTCATTTCTCTATTTTAGAAAATAAAAATGATGTTTAGAAGATAAAAAGGGTGTTTATTTTGTTTCTCTGTTTAAGGGGTAACATCACATTTTTTTTTTTTTCTTTTTTTAATTGGCTTAAAAAATGTTTTGAACCTCCTAAAATATGAGGCAAAAAGTCTAATCCCTGAAAAAAAAAAAAAAAATCTATGGAATTTTGAACTTTTTTTTAGTGCCTCGGATGACCGAAAACGGTCTACCTGCGCCAACTCGATACCCGCTGAGAAATCCCCACTTTTTGAATTGTAACTTCTTCAAAATTTCCATAGATGTTGATAGTGTAGTGTCTGGGTATAGTTAAAAGCATTTCAAAAGGTAGAATTTTTTCATTTGTTCATGTTTATAACACATTTCAAAGCTTCAAACGCATTTTCTGAAAATATGATTTTTCAAAATGCCACGCAGCATAATTCCAGCAATTTTCAATTTATTTTTGTTTGAAAATTTAACCACAACTTTGTAATAACATTTCAAAGGGAACCACGCAGGATATTTTCGATTAGTTATTTTAAACAATATTTATTAACAAATAACAGGTTTTTTTTTTTAGGGAGGGGAGGGGGGGGGGTGGGGATTGAACGACTTTATTCAAACACTCTTAATTACACAAAAATCAATATTTCTAAAATCCCCTATGTGGTTCCCTAACTACATTCATGTAGATTACATAGATTTTTTTTTCTTTTTTCCACATTCAAATTAGCACCAGTACAGTGCGTGCCGTAGATCGCCTCAAATTCACCAAGCTTTGGCAGAATTGCAGCAGTGTAATATTTTGTAATATTTTCCGACAAATTTATTTTACAATATACTTAAATGCATGCTCAATAACTACTCCAAGTATAATTTCTGTATGCTTTTTTTTTTCTGACACCCAAAAATTATCCAAAAAAAAAAAGTTTTTTTCTAGGTCGTTACAGTGGTGTTACCCCTTAAAAGAAATCAGTTGAAATTTAATAAATAAATAAATTGCTATAAAATAGTTCTAGTTTCCCGCTATATGAACAATTTAAAACAAAAACATTGATACAATATAGCAGAAAATTATTTAATGAAATCATCATGTAAGATATCAGCTACAGAATGGTGGGTGTTTCAAAAGTCTGCATAAACCAGAATATCTCGAAAGGAAAGCAGTTTCGCTGAACGCACTGATTTCAAATGTTTCATGCATTAAAATAATCATATGAATATGTGGGCCCCCAAGGGTCCTATGCGACACAAATTCAAATTTTTCAAATGCAAACTATACTTTTCTTAACACAATCGGCTTAAGCGGAAAAAATCTGTTTTAAATCATGCATTGCTCCAAAACATATTTTGGATATTCTTTAATAAGTAATTTCCGCTTTATTATCATATCTTATTGATCTTACATCTTAACATGCAATAGCTTTTCAGAATCAAGGAAAATTATAGCACTTTTTTAAACATGACATATAACAAACAACTTTTCACACAATATACACACTAATTAAAAGAGTGTAGTTATGTACATTAGATTTTGAGGCATAGCTTTCTCATAACCAAGAAAGGTTACAGCATAACACTGCCATCTTTCGGACGTTATACACAAAAATTTAATCATAAGTAAGAAAAACAGAGCGATTGATACATTATACACGCAAAGTACTGTTACTGTTACTGTTTATTCTTATTCTTATTTTATTCTTATTTTATTTATTTATTTATTTATTTATTTTTTTTTTTGGGGGGGGGGGGGGGGGGTTAAGGTGGTCTGGGTCACCATTTTTTTTTTTTTTTTTTTTTTTTTTTTTATTGATGAATTGCAGTAATTATTTTTTCTGAAATTGAAGCTTATTTGACGATGAATTTAAGCAAGAAATAATCTTAAAAAAAATTTTAAATGAAATTTTAAAAATTAAAATTTAAAAATTTTTGGTAAATTTAAAATTTGTTATACCTATTAAACTAATGGTTCAATTACAAACTTTTTTCACCCTTATCTGCTGAAAAAAATTATCTTCAATTTGTCTTTAGGTTTTCTGATTATAATAATAAATTTTTTAAATATTAATTTTAATTTGAAAAAAGTTTTTATTTCATGCATAACTTTTAGCTCAACATGGATTAGGAAAAAAATTTAGCTCCTAATTAAATATACCGAAGATAATTTATTAAAAATACACTGCAGAACTTATGTGCAAAATTTCAGCCATGTGTCTCAGAGGGAATTTTAGGAATAACTTTTTAAAGTTTAGAAATCATGAAAAATTCCATTCTGAGATAAATGGCTGAAATTTTGCACGTAAGTTTTAGTAATTCAAGCTTTAAAAAATTCTGCTTCAAAACAGACATATTTATGCAGTATACGCATGTTTATCATATAATATAATCTGTACAAAGTTGATATGGCATTTTAAATTTTAAATTAATAAAATTTGATGATATATTTAATACTGCATCAAATAGATTATAATAATTTTATCCAATATTCATATCTACACAGCAAATGATATTGTAATAGATATAGAAGTAAACTGAAGTTCAATATTTACAACCAAAGTTTAAACTGCATTTTGTGAAATGCTTAATTTTAGATTTTAGTTTTTGCAAAATAATGAAATGTATAAATCCCCCCCCCTTCCACACACACATCACCTAAAAAACAGAAAGAAAAGAAAACACTAAAATACTTTTTAGACATTTTAGCTAAAATGCTAAACGCAGTTTAAATCCAGTTTCCAACAATTAGAAAAATAGCAATAATAATAATAATACAAACAATGCTATATCTTTTTACCTACTTGCCGGAGAAACATGCGGTTTGCGGCATTCGATTCAGAAAAGTGTGAAGTTTTTTTTAAAAAAGAATAAAAAATATTTCCTTTTTTTGGTCAATTTTGGTGTCCTGGACCCCCTTAAAATGAAATTACACAAGATTAAATTATTTCAGCGGAACATAATAGCCTGTGGTCCAACGTTTTCGTCTTAAAATAAATTTACACGAGTTTTATTTATTATTTTATTTTATTTTCAAAATGTAGAATTTTCAGGGTGTAGATTAGGGGACTGTAAGCGTCACCGGTTTAGGTTTGCCACGGTCAGAATTTTCAAAAGTCGTTTGCACCGTGAGCAAACAGGCCGTTTCATATCATGAACCGTGGAGAGGGCGCCGCCATCGCCATAGAGTGGAAATTTGGTACTGTTAGAGTTTCAAAGGAGCTAAAGCACTGTGAGAGGAGAGAACAAGCTGTTGCACGTTCTAAAAGACATCGCAGACGCCACCGAGCGGGAGTTTAATAAAGTGAGATTTTTCAAGGATTAATTATTATCCAACCTTATTGGTTTTATGACTTAATGTGTCATCTTTATAATATTGAAATTCAGGGTGAGAAAATGTCGTGTGAATTAGATTAGTGTGAATCAGATTATTTTATTATAAGTTTATAAAAATATTATGAAAGTCATTATTGTGTTATTGCGCACGACTTCTACAAGCAAGAAAAAAATTTAAAATTCTACTGCAATGCATTATGTGACTTTTTTTAAATTAAAATTTTAATTTTTTTGTTCCCACAACCAATAATTTATATACGAATGAAATGTATCCTGTATAATAATCTATACTCGTCTATAAAAGGAAAAACTCATTGATTCACTGATCACTGATTCAACAGAGCCATGTCGACTCTATGGGAGATAGAGTCACAATTTTTGGTGAGCAGGTTGGATATAGGACCCTGACACGCATTAAGACGGGATTTTGCTAAATACCCCCGTTACCCCCTGGGGGGGGGGCAGAAGGCAAACGCACCTTTATTAGAATAACTCGGCTCCAAATTACTTCACAGTGAAGAAATTGCAGATGGAGAGACTAGACTTGAATACAGAAAAATCATTTTTTGCGATTTTGGAATTTTGGAACTGCCAAGCGACTTCTTCAAGATATTTCCAAAAACTCATTTTTGTTTTTTTTTCTGATTTTTGATTTTGGAGGGGAGTTACGAGGGGGCAAATTCGAGCCCTGCTTTTTTAGCGCTAAATTCGTCCGGGGAAATCTATTGGAGCTGATGTCACATATTTTAGTGTGTGGCTTATTTACGTGTGTCCAACACCCATTGTAACGGGATTTTTCGAAAGTCCTCCCCCCCTTTCCCCCTTGGGGGTGGGGTGGGGGAATAAACACGTTTCCAAACATAACTTTGCTTGAAATTATCTCAGTTAGATTAATTTTTATGTGTGGGTTTTTTATGCTTTCCCAATATGCACTATAAAGAAATTTTACGAAATTTTCCCTCCGCCCCATTGAAGGGTGGGGGGGGGGGGGGAAGCACGCTTATAAGAGTAACTCTGTTCCAAATTATCCCCCTATACCCCCTCCCCCTTGGGGTGGAATAAAAGAGTAAAATCACAGATTTGCTGACGTAACACAGCCGTGGCGATTCTATGAGAGATACAGTCACAAATTGGGGGCAAAAGGCAAAAACACCTTTATAAGTATAACTCGGCTCCAAATTACTTCACGGGGAAGAAATTGCAGACGGGAAGACTAGACTTAAGTACCAAAAAATTATTTTTCGCGATTTTGAAATTTTGGATTTTTAAGAGGGGGAGGGGGTAAAAACGATTTTCGGAGGCAAATTTAGAAAAAATGGATTTTCGAATAAAACTGTACCAATAATAGCACAAATATATTCAAATCTATCAAGCGTCTTCTTAAAGATATTTTTAAAAACTCTTTTTTTTTTTTGTGGGGGGGGGGGCGTTACGAGGGGGCAAATCTGAGACCCCCCCCCCTTTTTAGCGCTAAATTCGTCCGGGAAAATTTATAGGAGCTGAGGTCACAAATTTTAGTGTGTGGCTTATTTACGTATGTCCAACACCCATTGTAACGGGATTTTGCGAATGTCCTCCCCCCCTTTCCCCCTTGGGGGTGGGGTGGGGGAATAAACACGTTTCCAAACATAACTTTGCTTGAAATTATCTCAGTTAGATTAATTTTTATGTGTGGGTTTTTTATGCTTTCCCAACATGCACTATAAAGAAATTTTACGAAATTTTCCCTCCGCCCCATTGAAGGGTGGGGGGGGGGGGGAAGCACGCTTATAAGAGTAACTCTGTTCCAAATTATCCCCCTATACCCCCTCCCCCTTGGGGTGGAATAAAAGAGTAAAATCACAGATTTGCTGACGTAACACAGCCGTGGCGATTCTATGAGAGATACAGTCACAAATTGGGGGCAAAAGGCAAAAACACCTTTATAAGTATAACTCGGCTCCAAATTACTTCACGGGGAAGAAATTGCAGACGGGAAGACTAGACTTAAGTACCAAAAAATTATTTTTCGCGATTTTGAAATTTTGGATTTTTAAGAGGGGGAGGGGGTAAAAACGATTTTCGGAGGCAAATTTAGAAAAAATGGATTTTCGAATAAAACTGTACCAATAATAGCACAAATATATTCAAATCTATCAAGCGTCTTCTTAAAGATATTTTTAAAAACTCTTTTTTTTTGTGGGGGGGGGGCGTTACGAGGGGGCAAATCTGAGCCCCCCCCCCCTTTTTAGCGCTAAATTCGTCCGGGAAAATTTATAGGAGCTGAGGTCACAAATTTTAGTGTGTGGCTTATTTACGTATGTCCAACACCCATTGTAACGGGATTTTGCGAATGTCCTCCCCCCCCTTTCCCCCTTCGGGGTGGGGTGGGGGAATAAACACGTTTCCAAACATAACTTTGCTTGAAATTATCTCAGTTAGATTAATTTTTATGTGTGGGTTTTTTATGCTTTCCCAACATGCACTATAAAGAAATTTTACGAAATTTTCCCTCCGCCCCATTGAAGGGTGGGGGGGGGGAAGCACGCTTATAAGAGTAACTCTGTTCCAAATTATCTCACGATAGTGATTTTTTGATATATCGATTGGTTATGCGTACTCAAGACACACAAACTACAAGGAGATTATTTGAAATTCTGTGCTATCTCCCCCCCCCTTGAAGGTTGGGGAGGGGTAAAACACCTGTATTCATGTGTAACTCTGCAGTAAATTATCTTAGGAAGGAGAGTTAATGTGTCGGTTAGACTTGTGTATGCAACATGCACTATAAAGGGATTTTGTGAAATAACCCCCCCCCCCCCCCTCTTAGGGGTGGGTGGGGCAAAAAACACGTTTTTAAGCTTAAATATGCTCCAAATTACCTTAGAATGGCGAATTTGGGTGTGTGGATGTTAAGTGCACGTAATATGAATTTTGATGTGGTTTTGCAAATTTTTCCACTTTACCCGCAAGGAAGGGCGAGTAAAATACAGGCAAGGAACTACCGAAGATACTTGAAGTGTGGGAGTGGGAAGAGCCGGAAAACTGCTACCGAAGGTAGAGAGAACTTTAACTTAGATTTTGACTGATTTCAATAATTTTTTTTTTTTATTATTATTAATGATATGGTATTTGGAGAATTCATTTCAGTATAATGACCAGCGAAGCTGTTAAAGCCTGCTAGTAAAAAAATAAATGAGTTATACGAAAAGGAGATTAAATCATATTTTCACAAAAACAAAAATCGGGTAAAACAAATTTGCCAAGTTTGTATTGCAAAAATATTTATAAAAATGAACATTCTTCTTCTTCTTCTTCTTCTTTTTTTTTTTTTTTTTAACACTTATTAAGAAAGTTGAAGAGTGTTTATTTTATAACTTCGGTTTATCTGCACTCTAACTCTTGTAAAATATTCATGCGATTCTTTGAAACTGATAAATGTTATTGAAATTCAGTATGGTATATAACCTTTAGAAAATGGGATAAATACCACCACTGCTTTTATTTGGCATGTGCCGGAGCCCTGTATCCGTATCCGCGGATATCCGCCAGAAAAAGAAGATCCGTATACCGATCCGGATCCATGTCAGTGAAAAAAGATATCCGTATCTGTAATCCAATTCAATAATCCAAAGATAGATTGCATATAAAATCTTAAGATCAATAAGGCAAGATAATAAGATTTAATGTACCTTAAAAATAATATAAAATAGGTTTAGCAACAGTTTTATTTGATATATAACTCTGTTTGAGATCGTCTACTGCTTCCCTCAACCTCCTTCAATATTAGAACCTACAATTATATTATATATATATATATAAATCAAGGCTGTTAATTATTTGCATTTAAACTTTCGAATCTTGATCAAATTTTTAAGTCGCAACCTAATACAAACTTCCAAATGTCAAATTTGAATTTCTTACACTTTATTGTTCTTAAATTATACTGATAACAGATATAAATACAGATTATCCGCTAAAAACTGGACTTTCGTAATCAGGTTACCTCAAAATGTGATATATACAAAAAAGCAGAGTTGAAAATAGAATTTCAAAAAATGTTTTATTTTCAGTATGGGTATGAAAAATTCCTGAGCAGTGTTCGTCGACATAGTAAAATATTTTCTTCATTCCTTCAATTACATTAATTGGAAAAGAACATTTAGCTCAATTTTGTGTAGCCTTGTATATTGTTTATAAACAATATTGTATAATTTAATTTAATTTTATTGGAAAAACATCTAACACAAAATGAATTACAATTCAAGCAATTTCTATGTGTAGTCCAAATATATCGAAATACTTTGGGTAGCCTTGTAAACGAATGATGAGTGTTTTCTATACCACAATCTACACAAAATATGCTTTTATACATATATATATATATATAGATAATCTGGTGTGTCACTCACACGAATTTCTCTTGCCCTGAAATTTAATACTACAAATACAGATTGGAGATTAAGGGTTAAGATAACGAGTACTATTATGTAAACCGAACCCTTTCATTCCCCGTGATGCCAATTGGAATTATAACATTTCATTTTTTTTTCTTACTATCTAACACTCAACGAGATATATAAATTAGAGTGCTGATTCAATGGATGAAGGATTAGCTTTCCGTGGTTCAAGATGAATCACGTGACATGCTCGAATAGGTGCTGTGTTTGGCCCTTTATCGCTATTTTGGCATTTAAAATATCAGTTCGACAAATCATTATTATTATTAGGTAACATGACAGTCCTATGACCGAAATAAATTGTTTTTAAAATAATTTTACACATATTTCACATTTTAATAAATAATAAAATACCTTTTTTTTCATCATTTCCCAACAAAGTTTAAAAGTGTTTATAAAAGAAAATTTAAACTTTTAAAGAGCTAAATTTAACAACAAATAACAATTTTTCAATTATTTTTAAGCATTTTGTCGGTTAAAGTTCAACTACACGTAATAAAAAAGAAGTAAAATCAAAATCAAAATGATTTGGAACAAAAGAATACTAAACTACGTAAGTAAACAAAAACATTGGCGATTATGACTTATTCGAAGAACTATCTCCAAACCGTTGCCATAGAAATTTACTGAAAATAAGCTGTTACCAAGGGAACTACCGAATACGCTGGTGCAAGGAGAGCATGTCACATGATTCATCTTGGACCTTCTCAAGGGTTACCATTTATCACTCTACTTTATATATCTCGTTGCTAACACTCAATGAATAATATTAAAATCTATATACATTTTCCCACCGAAAAAAAAAAAAAAAAAAAAAAAATTTAGATGATTTCACTAACCTTGCTTATAAAAAAAAGTATATTTTACTCTATTCTTTTATTAATATCGGAATCAGTTTCCTGTTTTGGGCAATTTAAGTAAATTAACTGTTTGAAATATTTTTTATTTTACTTTTTAATGTTTATAATTTGTATTTTAATTAATTGCAATATGTATTTCTTCCAAAATTTTGATATTTTTATTTATTAAAAAGTTATGATTTTAAATGGCATCAGTGGTTATATTAAACATAAAAAAACACCTCTCAGTTACTTTGTTAGCTATATTAATTCATACTCTGCTATTACTCTTATTTAAAAAGAAAAATATTTATATATATCACCTTTGAAATAAATAAATTTATGTCTAAACATAAGATTTATTGTTTTTATGAATGGAAAAAATTGGGAATGAAAGGGTTAAAACAATTACAATTAGGCTTGGGTAAAGCTTTATTTGACAAAAAAGTCTGTGTAGGGGGTCGGGGGGGGTATCGCCCCTCTTGACCACCCTCCGTTTCATTATTGTATTGTACCTACATTTATATAGAATTTAAATATCTTATTAAATTCAAAAGTTCATATAAAATTATTCAGATAACTTTTCACACGCAATATTCCTTAAAACTTATTAATCTTAATCAGACTTTCCTAGTACAAAATACAACATTTCGATCGCCTGAAATTATTTGTTTTTAATTTACTCTAAGTGACACAGACAAGTGATCAAGCGTTTAAAACTTAACTTCGGTATTTAGGAAGCCTCAAAACGTGTAAATATGCAAAAAAAAAAAAAAAAAAAAAATTATTTACCATATGGCCATGAGGAATTAATTTCAATTCCTGAGCAGCTTTCCTGGACATGGTAAAATAATATAGTAAAGGACTTCATCTAGCAATAAATAATTACAAGATAAAAAGGACTTTTTATATACCACGTTTTTAAATTTTCTGTTGAATCATACAAACTTGACAATTCTATGTATTAATAAATACTTTTTAAAAATTTTATAGTAAAATATTATAATAAAGCACTTCCACTAACAATAAAACAGAATGTTATGGCTTAAGTATTGGCAGCCCTGTATATCTTCTGAAGATTATGAACGCACCACATGGTGCACATAAATATAATCCTGTATTAATAACACACGGCAAAACCAGAAATACACTTCCATATATTTTTAAGTATTGTCGCGCTGTAATCTAGTTTTTTTGTGTAGTTCTGCAAACGAACAGTGAATGATTTCCATACTATATTCTACATGAGACATGTTTTTACTCATTATAAAAAATATGTATTCATTTCATTTGGTTTAGTGCAGTGTACAGACGTTAAACTCTACTTACCTGCAATTTCCCCCATAGACGTACACTGTTAAAAATTTTGGTACATTTTTGCTGCCACCATGCGATGGTGAAACCTTTTACCCTTATTTGGTGCTTTACTAAACCAAGGCTTGGTACTGCAATAGCTACATTCATAAGATGGAGAATTTTTTTATCATAATTTGGTGCTTTTTTCAATCAAGAAACGCCAAATCATAGTAGAAGGTTTCACCATCGCATGGTTGAAGCTGTACTTGTACTAAGTTTTGGTTCAACCTAGCAAACTGAAGCTACTGTAGTACCAACATTTGGTTCAACCTTGAACTGAAATTTTTAACAGTGTACCATGTTTTGGTTCAACCTAGGACAAAATTTTTAACAGTGTAATGTATTTGAATTACCTTGGATGGCCCTGTACACGAGCCACTTGCTTGATCTCAACGAAAAGTTTAGTGTAGCATCCTTATATAATATCCATTTAGATTACCGAGTTTGGACTTTCTGCTACTGTTTATTCTCGAGATATGCTAATAATAGACAAACACACACACAGACTAACCGCTTGTCGGGATTCCCCCGTTCATTCTTCTGCTTTCAGAACAAATGCCTTTCCAGACAGACGGGCGCCTCTTTTTCGCGAAAGGTGCTTTTTAGAATCAGAAGCAGAACAGTAAAGGACCTTGAAAGAGAAGGGGCTACGTTAAGAGCGTTGTGTTTACAGACGCCCCGGTCCTAAAACAGAACTAGAAAAATCTTCAGAATTTTAATTAAGAATGAACATTTATCAGAACTATTTAGCATTTAAGTACTTTAATTTAATATTTAATTGTAAATACTGTAGATAATTACTGTTTTCGTTTTCATTTTAAGTGTATGCTAACAAAGCATTAAAATGCTGTTTTCATCTAAGAAGTGCTACATTCATCAAGTTTTGTTTCTTTAATGGATGATAGTTGCCCCATCCACACCCGGACTTTTGGATTAGAAGATTTCAGGTGAGACCCATCCATATCTTATTATTTTGAAGAATAAATATTTTATTAGAAAATTTAAGTAGTAACTGTAAGAAAAGAGTTAAGATTTGAAATATGCTGTATCGGGTCAGTAACAAGAATAAGTTTTAGATCAGAAATCTGGTACAGCAATATTTTTTGGCATCCCATACACGGGATGTGGGCAGCTATATCCATTATTTACAATTGAAAAGATAGATACTATTATAAAATTTTAAATTTTGTATTTATTATGGCTAATTTAGTAATAGCTAAAAAAGAAAGAGCTGTCATAAGAGACAGTATAAATAAATTTATAGAGAAATTAAAAACTTTATGTGATGATATAGATCCAGATACTGTAGATTTAGAAGAAACTATTGAATTATTAAATGAAACTACTATAGAGTTAAAGATTAAAGATGCAGAGATTAAAACTTTAACTCAAGAGCTCCAATTAGAAGCCGAATTAGAAGCGGCTAATGAATATCGTGAAAAAATAATTACTTGGAGATTTCGAGCCAATAGAAAATTAAAAGAACTAAAGAAAAGTGAAACAAGCGTTTCATCAATAGAAAACGAAAGAAGACCTATTTCTAAAGAAGTAATGCACATTAAACTCCCACAGCTAGATCCAGTTAAATTTAACGGGAATGCAGCTGAATGGCTGACTTTTTGGTCGTCATTCGAAACGGCTATTCATAACAATGAAAATTTAGATCCTGTAGATAAATTTAATTATTTGAAATCATTTTTAGCACCTGACCCCTTAAAATGTATAGAAGGATTCTCTGTTACCGCGAGTAATTACATAAAAGTAGTAGATATTTTAAAAGAAAGATATGGCAAACAAGACCTATTAGTGAATGTACATTTGAATAAATTATTAAATATTGCCCCACTAAAACATTCAAGTGACATTAAATCGCTCAGGAAAATTTACGATGAAATCCAAACTAACATTAGAAGTTTAGAATCATTAGATGTTTCTTTGGACAGCTACGGCAGTTTATTGTCACCGATATTACTAAAAATATTACCTAAAGATTTAGCATTACAATTTAATATGGAATTTCACGGTGTTAATTATGGCGTGAAAGATATATTATCTTTCTTAAATAAACAACTTGTATCGCGCGAATGCTTAATAACTACCAGACAAGAGGATAGCGGCGCCAGTCATTTCTCCCCCCGAGCTCAAAGATTAGATAATCAAAATCGTAGAGATGTTTTTCCCCCCCGCGTTAATAAATTTGATACTCAGAACCGGAAATTGCCTACTGCTTGTGATTTATTAAATGAGAATAAAAGTGATAGGTGTAATTTTTGCTCAGAATCGCATTTAACTAACAAATGTGTCAAAACTCGTAATTTACCATTTGATGAAAGAGTTAATCTATTGCGTAAGAAAGGATTGTGTTATTTATGCCTTCAACCTTCACATTTAGCTAGACACTGTATATCAAAAAGTTTATGCAAGTTATGTAATCGTAGACATTCAGACATAATGTGTAATGGAAATAAAGATTTGAAACAGGAAATAAGAAATTACGAAAGAAATGATCCATCTAAATTGGCGTTATCGAATCATAATTTACAAGCGAATGTTTATTTGCAGACGTTAATAGTAGCAATTTCTAACAGAGATGATAGTAAATCATCATATATTCGGTTAATTATTGACTCCGGATCTCATAATAGTTACATCAGTAAGTTTGCAGCTGATAAATTAAAATTAAAAAGAATGAATAATGAAACAATAAGACATGGACTTTTTGGGGGCATGGAAATGTCAGCTGAACATAATCGTTATGAATTTACGATCGGGAGTTTAGATAATAAGTTTAAGTGTAAAATACAAGCACTAGATCAAGAAAAAATATGCACAGGCGTGAATTTATATCGCGATGATAAATTAGTAAAACTCTTAGAAAAGGAAGGTGTATATTTATCAGATGTCCCTAGAAATAATAAATCCTGTTTATACCAGAAAAATCCAGACGAAGTACATATACTTTTGGGAGCTGATATGTCCGCTAAACTGTTCACAGATGACATAAAATATTTTCCAAAATTGGGATTAACTACATTTAGAACTAAATTGGGTTGGACCATTTTGGGCAAGACAGAGGGTCACAAGAGTGAGCAGGACAATTCTTTGGCGGGTCTATCGTTGTCATTACACGTGTCAAACGCCAGTTTATCAGATTTATGGCGCCTTGACACTCTAGGAATTACTAATGAAGATAATAAATCGAAACAGGATTTAGAACAAGAAACCAAGAATCATTTTCTAGAAACTGTTAAACGAGATAAAAGCGGTCGATATGAAGTCAATTTACCATGGACTGTTGACCATTCGATTTTATCAGATAATTACTCGTTGGCAGAAAAGTGCCTGTACAAGACGGAAAATAAATTAATCAAATCTGATAGGAAAAAGGAATATGGGGAAATTTTTTATTTCTGGGAAAACAATCAGATTATAGAAGAGGTATTGGACCAGAAAAGGGAAAAGGTACATTATTTAGCACACAGACCTGAGGTTAAGGAATCTAGTGAAACCACTAAAATTTGCCCAGTATTCAATGCCTCAGCACACACAAGAAACAGTCCCTCCCTTAATGATTGTTTAACAAAAGGACCAAATCTTGTAGAAATTATACCTAGCATTTTGAATAGATTTCGCAGATACAAGATAGGAATTTCGTCCGATATAGAGAAAGCATTCCTGCAAATTAAAATAACAGAGAAAGATCGCGACTTTTTGAGATTTTTTTGGTTTAATAGCGAAAATAAATTAAAAATTTATAGACATTGTCGTGTGGTTTTCGGCCTAACTTCAAGCCCTTTTTTGCTTATGGCAACATTAAATCACCTTTTAGAAAATGTTCCCGAACAATGGCGAGAGACAGCTAGGCTCTTAAGAGATTCCTTCTATTTAGATAATTCCCTCCTCAGCTTGAATTCAATTCCAGAAACAGAAAAATTCATATCAGAATCTCAAGGAATTTTGGCTTCGGCACATTTCAACTTGAGATGCTGGCGATCGAATTGGCCCCAGGCTATGATCGACAAAACTGAAGATGAACCGAGGTTTGCTCCCGTGTTAGGATTACTCTGGGATTTGAAAAATGACAGTTTAGTTTGTAAAATCGAAGAACCCCTAAAGATAAGTGAACCCCTTACAAAAAGAAAACTTTTATCAGTTACCCAAAGAATTTTTGATCCTGTGGGATTCACAGCACCTGTCAGTTTAGTTCCCAGACTAATCCTTCAAGAAACGTGGATTCAGAAAATGAAGTGGGACGAAGAGCTCCCTGAAACTTTAAAACAACAATCTTCTAATTGGCTGAAAGGAATAAATTTGCTATCACAAATTAAAATACCTCGGTGGCTTAACATTTGCCCAGAGAAAGAAAAGAAAGCATCATTACATGTTTCTTCTGATGCAAGCAAGCGAGCATATGCCACTTGCGTATTCATAAGAGTAGAGACCTCAGAAGGAATCAAGATCCAGTTAATCAATTC
The DNA here is from genome assembly GCA_963930645.1 of Salticus scenicus. Taxonomy (NCBI): domain Eukaryota; kingdom Metazoa; phylum Arthropoda; class Arachnida; order Araneae; family Salticidae; genus Salticus; species Salticus scenicus. The sequence continues at coordinate 384,762,673 of OZ005648.1, forward strand.
TAAGAGTCGAGTGGCACCTATTAAGGAATTGACCATACCCCGCCTTGAACTGTTATCGTCTTATTGGCGCTAGGTTGGCCAAAAATGTGCAAAACGATTTAAATTTACATGTAAATACCATGTTTTGGTCGGATTCAACCACTGCTTTAGGTTGGATTAGAAGAAAACAAGAATGGGGTACATTTGTACATAACCGAGTATTAGAAATCCGAAAGCTGACCGAAGTTTGCAATTGGAGACACGTACCCGGAAATTTGAATCCTGCGGACCTCCCGTCTAGAGGATGTTCCTTTGAACAACTACAGAAATCGAGATGGTGGGAGGGTCCGAGTTGGCTTTATTTACATGAAAATGAATGGCCTCAAATAGAAGAAGACCCAAACGAAGAAATCATAAACAGCGAAAAAAGGAAGACAATCCTAAATCTTTTAGATAAAAAAGAAGATAATTTCAATCGATTTTATCAGTATTTTTCCTCTTACAAGAAAACAGTTAGAACCATTGCCTGGATATATAGATTTTATCATAATTCGAAGACTACTGAGAAAATGTCCGAATTAGATATTTCAGTTGAAGAATTTTCAAAAGCAGAAAATGTACTTCTACGATTAGTACAACAAGAATCTTTTTCAGGGAAAACAGATCCAAAATTAAGAAATTTAAGGCCTGTCGAAGATAAAGCTGGTCTCTTAAGAGCAAAAACCAATATAATTCAAAGAAACGACAGTGAAAACTTCAGATATCCCCTGATCTTACCTTACAAGCATCCCGTCGTCCAAAGATTGGTATTCGAGAAGCATTTAGAAAATCAGCACGCTGGAGTCGGCACTCTAATGACACTACTCAGAGAAAATTTTTGGATACTGAAGTCTAGAAAATCCATTAGAAATTCAATAAGAAAATGCGTGATTTGCAGAAAACTTCAGACTTCCAAAATAGATGTTGAACCTGGAGTACCACCCGAAGACAGAGTACGAGAAGCAGCCATCTTTGAAGTGGTGGGCGTAGATCTAGCCGGTCCTCTTCATCTTTCTGATGGATCAAAAGCGTGGATAGCCTTATTTACTTGCGCTGTCTACCGAGCCATACATCTTGAAGCCATTACGTCTCTGTCTACAGAAAGTTTTATCCAGTCTCTGAGAAGGTTCATAGCAAGGCGAGGCAGACCCTACATCATCTATTCAGACAACGGGAAGAACTTCCTAGGAACCAGCAATGCTCTCTCGAGTGTAGATTGGGAAACCATCTGCAAGGTAGCTTCCACCCAGAAGATCAGATGGAAATTCAATCCTCCTGCAGCACCGTGGTGGGGAGGTTGGTGGGAGAGGCTTGTTGGAATGGTTAAAGGAATCCTGAAAAGAAACTTAGGTCGTGCATCTTTGAATTACGAAGAACTTTGCACCATGCTATGTGACTGTGAACAAGTGATTAATTCACGGCCCCTAACCTATGTTTCCGAAGATAACACAGATCCCTTACCTTTAACTCCAATGATGTTCCTAAGAGAACTGCCAACATCAGGAGTACCTGACCTAGATGCTTTGGATTCTAAAGATCTTAACCGCAGAGCCAGATATAGGCAAATAATCAGAGAAAACCTAAGAAACAGATTCAGAGCTGAATATTTAGGACAATTACGTCAACATGCATCTAAGACCAAAAGATTCAAACAATTGAAAGTCGGCGATGTTGTCCTATTAGAAGATTTCAATAGGAAACGTGTTCACTGGCCTTTGGCAAGAGTGATCGAAATTTACCCAGGCAAGGATAATGTCATACGCCTAGCTAAGGTGAAGACCGAAAATGGATTTTTTCTGCGTCCATTGCAAAGATTGTTTCCTTTAGAAATTGACAGTACCGAACTTAAGAATCACCCCACTTTACATAAATCTGTTCAAGAAAATTTAAGTCCTTCGACTTCCGAAAACAAGAATCTCTCACAGAAACCGATGCTCAACCCCAGAGAAAAAGAACCTGTGAAAGACCCTCCAGAACCTACCAGTTCCAGAACCAGTAAAAAGAAGTCCACAACAGATGATCCCACTTCCAGTCCCCCGGTGGTCTCCCGAACTGGCCGTGTGGTGAAACCCCCTCAACGACTTCAACTTGGATTGTTGAGTTCCTCCGATTAGTCGCAACTCAAGGTGGGAGGATGTCGGGATTCCCCCGTTCATTCTTCTGCTTTCAGAACAAATGCCTTTCCAGACAGACGGGCGCCTCTTTTTCGCGAAAGGTGCTTTTTAGAATCAGAAGCAGAACAGTAAAGGACCTTGAAAGAGAAGGGGCTACGTTAAGAGCGTTGTGTTTACAGACGCCCCGGTCCTAAAACAGAACTAGAAAAATCTTCAGAATTTTAATTAAGAATGAACATTTATCAGAACTATTTAGCATTTAAGTACTTTAATTTAATATTTAATTGTAAATACTGTAGATAATTACTGTTTTCGTTTTCATTTTAAGTGTATGCTAACAAAGCATTAAAATGCTGTTTTCATCTAAGAAGTGCTACATTCATCAAGTTTTGTTTCTTTAATGGATGATAGTTGCCCCATCCACACCCGGACTTTTGGATTAGAAGATTTCAGGTGAGACCCATCCATATCTTATTATTTTGAAGAATAAATATTTTATTAGAAAATTTAAGTAGTAACTGTAAGAAAAGAGTTAAGATTTGAAATATGCTGTATCGGGTCAGTAACAAGAATAAGTTTTAGATCAGAAATCTGGTACAGCAATACCGCTAAAAACATGTTTTTTGGATTCAAGGGACCTCAAACGTGTAAATATAACAAAACTCATTTTCGAAAATTTTACCCCAAAACAATGCTTTCTCACCATATATATGGGTAAGAGAAAGTAAAAAAAAGTATTTTCTATAAATTATGGTAAGATTTATAGGGCTACTCTAAAATGTTCATCTACATTAAGGACTAAAATGGAAATTTGTGGAATTCCATTTCCGCTTGTGTTAAATACTTTTAACACTTTCCAACAATGAATAATTGTTTAATTGTGATTATGAATTCAACTAGTCTATCTGTGTGTATGTGTGTGTGTGTGCGTGTGCCTGTTATCAGCATATCTCAGAAACAAATAGTAGCAGAAAGTCCAAACATCGTATACTAAATATGTATCATATAGGGATGCTACACTAAACTTTTCGTTGAGATCAATCAAATGGTTCGTGTACAGGGACACCCAAGATAATTATAATACACTAGTATATAACCCCGTCAAAAATGACGGAATGTGAAAGTTAAATCTTGAAAACAATGTTTAGATCATGAAGATTACCACGTGATCATTTAAATGTATTTTCAGTTTTTGTTTATAAATCAAATGTGTTTCGATATTTTATAATTTTCGTTCTGAAATTAAAAAAATTCTACCCGATCAATAAATATGAATGACAATAAAAAAACTGCTGGTTGACAAAAAATATAGGCCCGACAACACAACAGCAACAACACATCCCAGTGTTCCGTTAAGTGCTCTATTTAAAGTCCTCATAATAAGAATAATCGGGTGTGTCACTCACACGACTTTCTCTTACCCTGAAATTTAATGCTATAAGTACAGGTTGGAGATTAAGAGGTAAGATAAAGAGTACTGTTATGTAAACCTATGTTAAACAATCCAAATTAGGCTTCGGAAGAGTTTTATATGATAATTAGTTCTGGCCCCCCTCAACACCCCGTTTCATTAACGCACCTACATTTATATAGAATTTAATTCGGTTATTAAAAAATAATTCAGTTTAAAAAAAAATAATTTATTAAAATTATTATTTAAAAAAGTTATCTTGTACGATAATACAGACGATTTTTATATTAGAGAAATAGTATAACACTAAATATCCAGAATTTATTCTCAATATTAAAGTAAAAAAAAAAAAAAAATGTTAAAAATGAAAGAAATCAATAACTTTATTTTAAATTATCGTAGATCGATGGTTCAACCATTCATTTTAAAGGTATTGTCGAGCTCTTTTGAAAGATACCCATCATGAAAATTTACTCCACTCGAGGGAGGACATCTACTCCAGGGGGGAGGCGAGGCTCCTACATACACAATTTTTTTCCCCAGTTTTTTTCCCCTATTACAAAAAATATGTATTCGTTTCATTTGGTTTAGTGCAGTCTATAGATGTTAAACCCTACTTACCTGCAATTTCCCCCATAGACGTAATGTATTTGAATACTTTTGAATGTCCCTATACACGAACCATTTGCTTCATCTTAACGAAAAGCTTACTGTAGCATCCCTATATCATACACATTTAGAATACCGAGTTTGGAATTTCTGCTACTATTTGTTCTTAAGATATGCTGATAACAGACACACAGACAGGAAGACAGACACAGAGACCATTCACTAAAAACGTGATTTTTGTATTCAGGGGACCTCAGAGCATGGAAGAATAACAAAAACTCACGTTCGAAAATTTGACCCTAAAACAATACTTTCTCGACTCTATGGGTAGGAGGAAGTAAATAACGATTCACTTCATTTTACCAAAATACTTTTTTTAAGACTATCGAAGATCCTGTTTCCAAATACGTAAGCGAAGTGTGACGTCACTGACCGTCCGTGGATGCAAGAAAAAGATTTCCTGTGTTAATCGTCCATTGTATTTTTTGTAAAAAATTATTAAAAAGCGAGGAAAATTATTTCCCGATTTTAATACCCGTATTTGGGTATAGATATGCTATCGTATCCTTGTGTTAGATTGAGTTATTTTGCTGTCAAATTGACAAAATTTTAAATTTCAAAACTGTGTCATCTTTGGCGTTTTTTGTATTTGGCGTTTAAAAACATACTACGAAAATATACATGCCAGATGTTTATTTTCGTAATATGTATTGTACGAAATATTGTTTCATATAATTCACCGCTTTCTTAATATAAGTTGTTAAAATAACCATGATTTTTGAAAGGAATGAAATATGTTCACCAAATAATTTGGCGATATATTTTTTCCGCCAAGGATGACAGATATATTAAATCTATTCCGCTGCAACATATGAGTATCTTATTTCAGCCACTTTATTTAGACATTTGAAAACAAATTTGACTTCAAATTATGATAGAATATTTATTATTTTCCTTTTAATTAGTATATTAGTTGGATATTTATTGTGTAAATATCATCCTTCGAAATGAAATGTTTAAGTTTTCAATCGAATATGGAAGTTTGCTATTTTATTTTTCTAAAGTTTTGAAATTTAAAATTTAAATTTTATCAATTTTACAGCAAAAACAACTTAATCTAACGCATGCACACGATAACTAATACATATCTATACCGAAATATGGGAATTAAAATCGGGAAATAATTTTCCTCAATTTTTAATAATTTTTTACAAAAAATCCAATGGGCGATTAACATAGGAAATCTTTTTCTTGCATCCACTGAATCCCAGTGACGTCATCACTTTTGCTTGCGTATTTTCTAACTAACTATCCAATAATTACAGACAATCCATGCTAACCCAAATTCACCTCTACTCTATACTCCCAACCAGCTATCTCACCCACAACATCGCCAAAATATCCAGGATCCAGCTAGGGACTTTCTCATTCTCAACCGACTATTTTATCTTGACTCGACATTATCACCTTAGACTACCCTGCTTCCAATACACATTTCAACTGGTGACCTTTACTTGCCCAACCAAACATTCTATCCCAACTATAACTTTACACTAATTTCAAAACTAAAATCAACTGGCGACATTTACGTAGTGAACTCGACGCCAATCATACCTTACAATGTAAACAAATAATGAAGCTTGATAAAAATATTTAAAGACTTTAATATGTTTTTACAAATATTTTAAGATTTTTAAGGCTTTAATATGTTTTAGAAATATTTTAAGCGTTTTTTTTTAATGAGACAGTCAAAGAGTCGTTCATTCGCAATTAAAGAGTTGTCCATTTGTAATTTGTATTTTCTATTGTAAAATGGCTGCCAAAAGTCTCTGTTTTGAAGCGGTGTAAACCGGAATCGTGAATGACAGATGAGGGTCATTATATATATTAATTATGTCTATGGGGGAAATTGCAAATAAGTAGAGTTAACTTTTATAGGCTGCACACTAAACGGAATGAAATAAATAGATCTGTATTTTTATACGTTTCACGCATGTTTTGTGTTGTTTGTGGTATGGACGTCATTCATCATTTGTTTACAGGGCTACCAAAACTATTTGGATATATTGGGACTATACTTGGAAATTGCTAGAATTGTAATTCATTTTGTGTTAGATGGTTTTCATGTAAGACTAAATTTAAGTACACAATATTGTATATAGTGTACATTGTTTATAGCCAATATACAGTGCTACCCAAAATTGAGCTAAACGTTCTTTTCTATTCAATGTAATTGATGCGATGCAGTGTCGTTGAACACTACTCAGAAAGGAAGATTAATTTTTTATACTCATACTGTAAATAAACTGTTTTTTGAAATTCTATTTTCGACTCTAGTTTTTTATATAATATCACGTTTTGAGGTTCCCTGATTATACAAGTCTAATTTTTAGTGTTTGATCTATATATAAATCTTTTATCAGCATAACTTAAAACGAAATAACTGCAGAAAATTTAAATTTGATATTTTGAAGTTCGTATTAGATTGCCTTTGCCACTTAAAAATTTTATCAAGATTCGGAAATTTCAAGGTAAATTAATAACATTCTTGACTTAAAAAATAAAATAAAAATTTAGGCATTATAATTGAACGGGTGTTTGAAGGGTGCGGTAGCCCCCCCCCCCCAACTCACGCACAATTTTATTTCAATACTGTTCCTAGACCTATTTTAGATTATTTTAAAAGTATATTGAACTTTATCTTACCTTATCAATCTTAAGCTTAATATCCAATCTGTCTTTATACATACTATTAAAAGGCAGGGTAAGAGAAAGTCGTGCGAGTGACACACCAGATTATTTTTTTCGTTTGACATTTTCCTATCTGAGTTTGATGCGTCGTACCATTTTATCCCCCATGTACGGGTCTCATCATTCGTTGAATATTTTATGATTCGTACCGCCTTCCCCAACAGTACCTTAAGTATGGCGATTTTTAACACTTTCCAACAAGGTTGAAAAGTGTTAATGACTTCGGTTTGTCTGTCTGCCTATCCGCACTCTGACTCCCGTAAATATTTATAGAATTATTTGAAACTGATATATGTTATTCAAGTTCATTATCGGATGTTCCCTATTGAAAATGGAGTGCAAAATCTTTACTGGTTTGTGTACAGGGACACCCGAAAGTATTCCAAAGCATTGTGTTCCATGAGAGGTATTTTTCTAAACCATATTTTAATGCCGTTATTTTACACAAATCTTAATGAAATTGAAATACGTTATTCAAGTCCACTATCGGATGTTCCTCATTGAAAATGGAGTAAATACTATCACTGGTTTGTATACAGGGGCATCCGAAAGTATTCCAAAGCATTGCGAGGTATTTCTATAGAGGTATCGCTATAATGCTTAAGAACTTTACTTTGAACAAATCTTAATAAAATTAAAATATATTATTCATATGCACAGAAGAATGCTTTTCATAGAATACACTATGAGTAGCATTAGATTTACCGGGCCACACAAAAATATTCAGTTACATTTATGGATATAATTGGAAATTTACTGAAATTGCATTTTCGTTTATATTAATCGTTTTTATCACTTTCTAAATGTTTTTAATACTTTCCAACAAGGTTGAAAAGTGTTAATGACTTCGGTTTGTTTGTATGTCTGTCCGCCTGTCTGTGTGTCTATCCGTGCTCTAACTCTCGTAAATATTCATGGAATTTCTTGAAACTGATATATGATGTTCAAGTTCACTATCGGATGTTCCTATTGAAAATAGAGTGAATATCTATATTGGCATGTATACAGGGAGACCCAAAATCATTCCAAGGTATTTTTATGAACTATATTTTAATTCCTTTATTGTACACAAATTTCAATGAAATTGAAATATGTTATTCAAGTCCACTATCGGATGTTTAATGTAAAAAATGGAGTAAACACCACCACTGGTTTGTGTACAGGGACACCCGAAATTATCCCAAAGCATTCGTTCTATGAGAGGTATTTCTATAAACCGAATTTTAATAACTTTATTTTGAACAAATCTTAATAAAATTAAAATATGTTATTCATATGCACGAAAGAATACTTTAGTGTGATTAGCATTAGGCACAGGGCCACACAAATATATTCAGTTACATTAAGTCTTTTATTGGAAATTTGCTGCAATTGCATTTTCGTTTACATAAAGCGATTTAACACTTAACATTTTTTAAGTGTGAATATGATTTTAATTTGTATATCTGTCCGACTGTCCAACTGTCCGTCTGCGCGCCCCCAGCTTCCGTAAATATTTTCAGAATTTAAAAAAAAAAAAATATATATATATATGTTATTCAAATTCACAATAGAATGTTCCCTGTTTTAAATGGCATTAATAGGTCCTGTGCAACTGGTTTGTGTACAGAGACACACACACACACACACACACAAAAAAAAAAAAAAAAAAAAAAAAAAAAAAGTAAAAGCATTGCATTTTAGGACAATCATTTTTATAAATATCATTTAAAGAACTTTCTATTGTAAAAATCATAAAGAAATTGACATTTATTATTAATATGCTAAAATAATATTTTGTATAGAATATGATTTTGTTAACCCTTAGATTTATAACGCGACACTAAAATATTCAGATACATTAACTGCTACAATTAGAATAAAAGGGCTACGCTTTCTTGTGTGTTAAGCATTTTTAACACTTTCTAACAAAGTTTAAGAATGATTTGGATTTAAATTAGTCTATCTGTATGCTTTTCAGAACTATTGTCTGTTTGCTGTGTGATTATGTAGGTAAAGATCATTGAAAGTTATACGATACAACAATTACGTACGTTTGGAAAGTGTTAATAGTCAATGCGTACGCATGATTTTCCGTTCTTGTTTATTTTACTAAAATCATGCACTTTTTAAACAGTCAATTTTTAACGCGTCATTTCGAACCAACGGAACATTTTAATTATGTTGATGAAAATCTAAGATTAAGGATTTTAGAGGATTAGAAAGCTATTTGACAAATCATAAACCGTCTAAAAAAATTCACATGTTTTTCAGTTTTTACTGACAATCTGATCTTCGCTGGGGAAAACAAAATGTGTTGCAGAAACTGTATAGTCATTTCGATAGTAATTTTTGATTGTCACCAATAAAGTTAAGAATAAATTTGTATAAATGAAGTCATCAGGAATGTTTTAGATTTAAAATGAAAACAAAGTTTGAAAGTGAAAATTGTAGGTTTTAGACAAAAAAAAAAAAAAAAAAAAAAAAAAAAAAGAAGAAGAGAGAGAGAAGAAAACATCTGTTGTGCTAAATTAATAAGGGTAAACCAGTTAAAGATAATTACACATATATATATACATATTTAACTAATTTTCTATGCCCTTATAAGTCTTAAAATAATTTATGTTATTAATTCTTTTTAGTTTATATAATTAAATATTATTTTTTACCTGGTTGATAGTAGTCATAGAGTCGTATTATGGATGGCTTAATATCGTCTACTTCGAATTCACTCTTCACGTGGAATTCAAAACATTTTGCATCGTTTGTAATCTGGAATGATAATAACAGAAAAATCCCATAAATAACTTAATACTTAAAGTTTGGCAATATTTTTTTGAAGCCCAAACTTTGGTTTCTTTTAACCAAATGAAAACATAAATAATTTAAGGCTAAAATTATTAAAATATTGTTTAAATGTGATTTTTTTTTTTTTTTTTTTTGTCGAAAAGCTTATAAAATAGCTTATAAAAGAATTCTGTGACACCTGTTAAAAGTATGTATTTTTTGCATCTAATTCATTTTGAAAATAAATTTACAGCTAAAGTTAGTAACTAAAACAGTAAAGGGAAAATGATTTTTTATAGAAAATTAAAATGGTGTTTCGACGTTCCTAAACGTTCTAGGATATATATATATATATATATATATATATATTATTGCAACACACACATATATATATATTATATTATTATGTACAATATATATACATATATATTTAACGGGTGATCCAAAAGTCACAGAAAAAAATAAAAATGCATATATTATTCGAAAAGTAATGACCGTAACACTATGCGGTTTTCACTGAAATGCGCAGAAAAGAGTAAGGATTATATTAGTTAATAATTTTACTTAACAGATGGTGATGCATTTGCAGTGCCCTTTCACCTTTTAAACAGATCCGCCTTCTCAAATGATGCCATATCGCGAGTGCTGATTAATCTGACTTTGGCCTGCTGTATATGCCTTTACATATTAGCGAATATTTAATTTCAATATTTATTGCTTATTACTGCTGTTAATTGCTCTAAAAAGAAAATCACGATATTGCTAAGAAATAAAGCATTGTTAGATAAGCTTTATTATGAAAATTCCCAAATCGCAACGCCTGACGGACACTCTCATGAATGACAGCAGTCACATTTGTAGTCCTAGTTGCGTTTTTGAATATCGTGAGCCGTACAAAAATGTTATTACCATGTTTTTATTAACTTCGATTCTTGTTTGTTTGTGGGTTTGTGTGTTTGTCAGGGACAAATATTGCAATCGATTTTTAACTAACTTCCCGACTAGCTAGATATTTGAAATTGTCAGGACAGCTCACAACACGGTGACAATACATTTTTCTAATAATTTTAGTCAACTATTTCAAGTCCCGCTGCCTTCGACAGCGCTTATATGATTCGACAAAAAATTTATTTAACTAACTTCCCGACTAGCTAGACATTTGAAACTTTCAGAATAGTTCAGAACACGGTAAAAATGCATTTTCTTAATACCTTTAGCCAACTGTTTCGGGTTCCTGCTGCCTTCTTCAGCGTTACCAGTACAAAGCTTGCAATCGATTTTTCACTAACTTCCCGACTAGCTAGATATTTGAAACTTTCAGGATAGCTCAGAACACGGTGGCAATACATTTTTTTTAATACTTTTAGTCAACTGTTTTAGGTCCCTACTGCCTTCGGCAGCGTTCATATGATTCAACAGAAAATTTATTTAACTAACTTCCCGAGTAGCTAGACATTTGAAACTTTCGGAATAGTTCCGAATGCGGTGAAAATGCTTTTTAAAAATATTTTTATCCAATTGCTTCGGGACCCTGCTGCCTGCGGCTGCGTTTCCAGTACAAAGCTTGCAATCCACTTTTAGCTAACTTCCCGGCTAGATAGCCATTTGAAACTTTTATAATAGCTCAAAAGACGATAGCAAGGAATTTTTTAAATACTTTTATCCAATTGCTGGGGTTCCGGCTGCCTTCAGTAGCGTTTATATGATTCAACAGAAAATTTAAAAACATGGTTTATAAAATTTTTTTTATCTTATAATTATTTTTACAATTAAAACGTCACCTGAACCGATGAAGAAAAATTAATCTAATTTCACAATAAATCTTTTTTTAGTTAAATAATTTCATATGTCACTCCAACGATTTTCTCATACCCTGCATTTCAATATCATAAAGAGAAATTGCAGAATAAATTGTATGATCAAAAAGGTAGGATACTAAAGATTAATCTACTATAAAAATTATCTAAAATAGATTTACAAATAGTTTTATTTGATGTATAATTCTGTCTAAGAGACAAATACCCTTTCAAATTATAGTACTTACATTAAAAATAAATAAATAAGAAAGAAAGAAAGAAAAAGAAAAGAAAGAAAGAAAAGAAATGAAAAAATATTAAAGCTGTTATTAATTTGACTTCAAAATTGCCAACCTTAAACAAATTTTCAAATGGCAACCTAATACCAACTTAAAAATACTGAATTTGAATTTTCTGCAGTTATTTGTTCTAAAATTATGCTGATAACAAATATGCATACAGATCAACCGCTAAAAAGTGAACTTTCGCATTCAGGTCACCTCAAAACATAATACTATTAAAAAAAAAAAAAAAAAAAAAAAAAAAGAAAATAAAGCTTCCAAAAGAAAAAAAAAAAAAACTTAGTTTACAGTGTGGCCATCAAAAATGAATTTTCCTTCCTGAGCAGTGTCAGTCGACATAGTAAAATGTTGCGAAATGCTTCCATTTCCATCAGTTACATTCAATAGAAAAGAACGTTTAGCTTAATTTTCGGTAGCCCTGTTTATAAACAATATGCACATCACATTGTGTACTTAAATTTAGTTTTATATAAAAAACATCTATTACAAAATGAAACACACTTCCAGCAATTTCCAAGTATTGCCCCACTATATTCTAGTTTCTTTGAGTAGCCGTGTAAACGAATGATGAATGATCTTCATACCATATATTCTACATGCAATACGCTTTTATGAATATAAAATTCATATACATATTCATTTAATCTGGTTTAGTGCAGCCTATAAATGTCAAACTCTACTTAGCTGCAATTTCGCCCATAGGCGTAAAATGTATTTGAATACCCTTGGATGGCCTTGTACACGAAACATTGGCTTAATCTAAACTAAAAGTTTAGCCTATATGATACAGATTAAGAATACTAACTTTGAACTTTCTGCTCCTATTTGTTCTTGAGATATGTAGGTAACAGACACACACATAGAGAGACCACCGCTAAAAATAAGTTTTCGGATTCAGGGGACCTTAAAACGTATAACTATAACAAAAACTCAAGAAAATAATATGTTAGTTTAATTTTGTTTCAAGCAGCCCATAGATGCTATACGCTATACGGTACTTAACAAAAATTTCAGCTATGGACATAATGTATTTTAATTCTCTTGGATGTCTCTGTACATAAATCATTTGCTTGATCTCACCGAAAAATTTAGTGTAGTATCATTATATGATATAGTTTTAGAATACCAAATTTGGATAGCCTGGTACCATTTGTTCTTGAGATATGCTGATAACACACACACACACACATACAAATCAACCGCTAAAAGCATGATTTTCGGATTTAGGAGACCTCAAAACGTGTAAACATAACAAAAATCAATTTTGAAAATTTGATCGAAAAACAATATTTTCTGTGTCATACATATGGGTAGAAGATAGTAAAAAAAGTCCCATGTCTTTCTGTACATTTCAATGAAAACTGCATGGTCCTTCTGTCAATAGTTTTTGAATAATATATTTTTTCTTTGACTTTTAGATGACTGCATATGTATATATATATATATATATATATATATATATATACAACATATATACTGGGGGTGTACCCGCGAGTAACAGAATGTATTTGTTGAAACACTTAAAAAAAAAAAAAAGCGGAGAATATTAAGGAGAGCCAATCGTTGAATTGAGATAAGTTTACTGACACTATGTGAACTGAGGTCTGGAAACCAAATTTGAAAATAGTAGAAACTTGTTTGCCTATTACTGTGATATACCAAGTTTTTAAAAATTGCATTTTGAGTCCATCATCTTGGATTTTTACGGAATCAAAACTACAAACAAAATAGAGAAGTTTGAACGGAAGTGCTGGAGATAGTTTAATTTAGAATCTAATAATAATTTTGATATGATATGATCGCTCTGGCAGGGATAGAGGAACCATTAATTTAAAAAATAGGATTGTGTCGTGTAAGGATATTTATGCAGAGTATGATCGCTACTGTCTTCTGGCTGGAAACAACCAAACAAAGAGACTCATAAATTGTGATAAAGTTATTAATTATTGGTGGTTTGCAATTCTTTAAAGCTCAGTTCTTGCATTACAAAAAAAAAAAAAAAAAAAAAAAAAAAAAAATGAAAGGAAGCAGAAAAATTGATATACAAATCCATTATTATTATTATTATTATTATTATCATCATCATCTGTATAATATTTCTCTAACGTGGACCAGTTACAATTATTTTTTTGTCGAAATGATACGATACTGATGTAATTAATAAAATACGCGGGAATAAAAAATATTTAAAATGAACAATATTTAAGCTCGTGAACTCAGCTCAATGAACTAATAAGAAAAAATGACGCCATTTGTCTGATGACATTATTTTGTGGAAAAATGTATTTTTAAAAGTTGCATGCGTCATTTTAAACCTAGAAATACTTTAAAGATATATACAAAATATGAATTATTATTATAAATTGACTAAAAAATGCAATTAAAAAAATTATAATTAAAATAGGAATTAGTTTTTTTAATATTAAAAATACAATAATAAATACTTTTTCTATTAGCTTGATTCGTACTAAAAGGTATAAAAAGATTAAAATGAAGTGTTTCCACCTAAATTTCATACTTTAGTTAATTTTTAAAAATCTAATGGTCGTGTCAAAAAACTGTTTGCATCTCTGGATTAAAAAAAATCGCCCCTTTCATTTAACACCGAATTTCTAACTTTTATAATTTATTTTCCCCTTTTTCTGTTTTTAATCCAGATTCGGCAGAAAGATTATGACAGAGAATGTAAGCTAAATAAATAATAATAAAAGAAAATTTAATCTTACATTGCCTATTGGTCACGTGTGTTAGAAATTCCCAATAAAAATGTAACTTTTTTGTTGCCACCTAAATTTGATACTTTAGTTAATTTAAAAAAATCTAATTGTCGTGTCGAAAAACTGTTTGCACCCCTGGATTCAGAAAAATCGCCCCTTTCATTTGGTATCGAATTTGTAACGATAGGTCTGATATTTCTAATATATCTACCCTTTTTCCGCTTTTAACCCGGATTCGGCAGAAGGTTTATGACACAGAAAGTAAGCTGAAAAAAAGTCTTAAAAAAAATCACGTGAAGAAAAAAGGCGAAACAAAATCTGATTAGGAAAAATGTCGATTTGTAAGTATCGGAAACCTCAATGTACCAATTTTGAATGATCTAACTCTATATTTTTTGTTGCCCCTTCGCCCCCCTCCCGTCCCTCTTAATAACGTTACACTTTCGAAAATATCCCCATTCGACTTGCAGGCCTCTAAAACCAATCTGTACCAATTTTGAACGGCCTAACTGCATTTCTATTTGTTTTTGCCCATAGCCCCCTTACCGCCCCTCCTAATAATTTTACAAATTCAAAAATATTCGCATTCGATTTTAAGTATCGAAAACCATTTGTGTACCAATTTTGAACGATCTAACTCTATTTTTATTTTTTTGCCCCCCATCCCCTCCCCCCTTCTCGCCCCCCCTAATAACTTTACACTTTCGAAAATATCCCCATTCGACTTGCAGGCCTTTAAAACCTATCTGTACCAATTTTGAATGCCCTAATTGTATTTCTATTAGTTTTTGGTCATAGCCCCCCTTACCACTCCCCCCCTTCCCGCACCTCCTACAAATTTTACAAATTCGAAAATATCCGCAATCGATTTGTAAGTATCGAAAACCTCTATATACCAAATTTGAACGATCTAACTCTATTTTTATTTTTTTTGCCCCCCCTCTCCCTTCCCCTCCTAATAACTTTACACTTTCGAAAATATCCCCATTCGACTTGCAGGTTATTGAAACCTATCTGTACCAATTTTGAAAGGCCTAACTATATTTCTAATTGTTTTTGCCCCTGCTGCCCCACCTGGGGGCTGAATTTTTAAAATTCCAGAAATTGGTTTTTAGACATTTATATTAGCTATATTTTAAAGCAAAAATTTTACGGATATCTGTTTTTTTGTTTGAGATATGAAGGATTTTTTGAATTCACGTTTTGCCCCCCCCCTCCCCTCCCTTGGGGGGGGGGCGAATTTTTTCAATATTTATTTTTCCTAAACCATCCCTGACCTATAAGGAAAAAAACAAAAAAAGAATGATCGAAATCGGTAAAGCCGTTTACGATTTTATAAAGGACATACAGACAAACATTCATTTATATATATATAGAAATTATGTGAATTTCTTTTTCTTCTGAAAATTTTAAGTATCATTATTAAGTGAAATTTCTGGATTTTTATCATGTTTCATATTTTCGCTTTCAATTTCTCTTAATAACGATATTCTAGATTTATGCTTAACACGTGAATTCTGTATCGTATATACATGCAGAGAGAGAGAGAGTTGTAAACTGCAAATTGTTTTTAAATTCATAAGAAAATAACAAGATAAAAGTGTATACCATCATCTTGTACGAGAATCGATAAATTTATTCAAAAATCAAATTTATATGATCTATTATGAAGGAGATTTTACATGTTATTTTAGAACTTTTATAATTGTTTTAATTACAATCTTTTCAAATATTACTACACAATGTAAAATTAAGTAAACTAATATCGCCCAGTGGTCGAAACTCGACCACTTTTTTGCAAAGCAAAGTAATTGCCTTCTTAAACGGAATTAAATTTTTACACAGCATCGTCTCTTGTTGGCCGATATGCACCCAAATTTATACAGCAAAGTTTTACATAATATCCAAATCATATATCATGTTTGGTGCTTTTATACACGACAGAAGTTAAGCTATAGCCTTGACTTAAATGGGGTGAATCACAACATAGCAGCACTTCCCTATTGGGTGATATATTCCAACAGCTAATCAACACCAATTCAAACTAAGGTCCAACTAAATATAAAATTCGGTTAAATTAAGTCCACTGGTTCAAGAGGTACAGAGTTCAAAAAGCATTGCTAACTCTAAAAGCAGACTTTCCTGAAAATGGTCGATGTTAAAAAATCTCCAAATGTGTAAATTCATCGAAAGTCGGAAACTAAAAATTTTTCCGAATCTTATATTTTCTTCATATATATGCAGAGGATATAGTAATAAATCCACTTATTTAAAAATAAGTTGTCAGTTTTAGTTAGTTGGAATGCATTATGTTTTAGCTAAAAAACGTGTCTTCAACTGACGAAAATCCCACACACACACACAAAAAGAAATTACATTATCAATAAATTAGAAAAAAACGGAACTTTCATAAGTCAAATCCTTTTTAAATTTGTGTATATCTTCAATACCATAAAACTTCGATCTACTACTCATTCGCTCATAATAATTTTTATCACTCTAATGGCCGTTACCTCTTAGAATGAAAAATCTGTAGTCGAAAGTTTAAGAATGCTACATCTACACAAATTACTGTGTCCATGGTTTTATTTGAATTTTAAGTAATTGCCAGATTTAACAACTTTCTACTTTAGGATTTTTTTAATAGAAAAGAATGAATGTGTGTATAAAATGAAAAAGTGCATAAAAAATTAAAGTATTTTAAATTACCTTCTTGTCATTGTAAGAAAATAATTTTTTCGTTCTGCAAATCCGGCTAATCATACTTTTCGAATGGTATCACTTTTAACCCTCTACTCCCAGAATTAATATGTTAAAATTGTACGACAAATTTCATGTTTGCCTATTAATAGGTAGGTTTTTGTGGACCTATGTAAAATTATCCTTTGAATTGTTTTATTTTGAAAATTATATTATGCATTCAAAGTTTATGTTTCCAGCAGTATTGTAAAACTTTTGTACCTGAACGACCAACAATTTACGAATAATTTGAAAAAAAAAAAAAAAAAAAAAATCCCTCTGATTAAATTAGATTAAAATAAAGCTAATAAAATGCCTTTTTGGTAGTTTTTTTGAAAAACAATCAATGTTTAATTATAAAGATACAAAAATGGTTGAGATAATACTTTAAAAGTTTTTAAACAATAAGAAAACTATATATATATTTTTTTTAATGAAATATATTTAGTCATGTAATTAATATTTTTTACTAGCGACTAGCTTAGAATTTATAAAATTTTTTGCAAAAAATAGTAAAAAAAAAAAAAAAAAAATATTGTCGACAAACAATGGTGAGATAAATAATAATAATAATAATAATAAATACATAATGTTATTCAAACCATTAACACGATTGAAAATGAAGATATAATATTAAACGAATGTTTTCAAATGAATTATGAAACTCAAAATGTTACCTTCAAAAGTTTTGAAAAGGTTTATAGAATTTTGATTTTAGCAATTGTTACATGCTACAAAATACATACAGAACTAATTTCTGAAAATTACTTAACAGCAACGATAATAATGTGTATTAGTTGCGTCGTTAGAAAAGTGGAGATTTTTGAAAAATTGACTTTTAAATTAATAAATTGGTTAGACGTATTACGTTTATACAAACGAGTGAACAAAGGTATTTATATGCATCGTATTTTCATAGTAGAATTTTTTTCTTTTAAAAATTTTTAAATCCTTGCAGACCGTTCACAAAAAATTCAAAGCAGCGATTAATTCATGTATGATACAATATGGTTTAATCTTATTTATGATCCTGATGAAACTTACATTTCAAATACGTGTTAAGTCACTAAAACCTAAGCTTTACAAAATTAAAGTATCATTATAAAACCTTTTGTACAAGTTTAAACTGCATAATTTTTTGGAGCAATACATCTTCGAGTGTGATAAATTTCCCTTATAATCTATATAATATTTCTCTAACGTGGACCAGTTACAATTATTTTTTGTCGAAACGATACGATGGTGGCAAAATTAATAAAATACGCGAGGATTAAAAAAATAATATTTAAAAATTAACAAAAGCACGTGGACTCAACTCAATGAACTAATAAGAAAAAATGACGACATTTGTATGATGACATTATTTTATGGAAAAATGTTTTTTTAAAAGTTGCTTCTTCAGAATCTTTGCAAGCGTCATTTTAAACCTAGCATTATTTTAAAGATATATACAGAATATGAATCATCAGCATAAATTGACGAAAAAACGCATTCATAAAAAGTATAATCAAAATAGGAATTGTTTTTTTTCCCCCTAACAAAAAATTAAGCTAAAATAAATAAAATGTCATCGCACTATTGGCGATAAAAATTTAAAAGGCGTCATGGTGGATCTTTAATAAAACTGTACTGGCTGTGGAAGTATGAAAACTGGGTCGTCAAACACGAATTTTATTTTGAAACTTTTCTTTGAATGATTCTGGTTTCACTATTGCACAATATATATTTGATTATTATAATAATTTGGCTTCTGGTAAATTAAAATTGTAATTAGGTGGTGAAATTGGTATAACATTAATGAATTTCAAATTTTAAAGGTAAATAAGAAAAGAAATAAAGTGCGAAAATTTCGCACAGGTTTGCTAGTATTAAATATTAAATGTACACTGTTTTGACAATGATTGTTTAAATGATTTCCGTTTCATTTTATGTCAGCTACATCTAAGTAATATATTTGAATAAGTTATTTGTTTCAACAAGTTGATGTGTAAACAAATGATTGCAAAAATCGCAGCTTATTTATGAGCAAATTTATCACGTTCAGAAACTGCGTAAATAAAATTATAAAAATTGCAATGCTGGTCAAATTTACAAAATCAAATATAGATTAAAAAGTAAATTTATGATAAAGAATAATGGAGGAGTTAAATTTTATAAGAGTTTATGGGCATAAATTCAACATTTTTTTCCTTTCTTTTTGTTTGTTTTAAATTTATTACTAGCATTTTTAAAACGTTCCAAGTTGTTAAAATTTTTTAAACTCTGAAATACAAAATTGATTACCTTTTCAAAATATAAGTTCACATCATTTTCGCCGATTTCATGCCGCATCAATTGCACGTCCTCTTTATTTTCTAGCTAGAAATATTCAAAACTATTTATTAGTTTACACATGAAAATTTAGAACAATTATTCATTGGTGTAAGAATTACAGTAATTATGTAAAGTTAGAACACTAGAAATTTTTTCAGTTATTTTCAGATTTCGACTTCCAATATAATCAGAAAATCCTTTTCCTTCTGAAAAATATGAGACATGCAGGCGTTCGGAATATAGTTTTAAATAATTTGAAAGTTTCTTCCCCCTCCCCCCTCAAACTTTTTATGAAAAATGGTAACTTTAAAATTATAAAAAATTCATGCTGTATATTACTTTTTGAGAAATGAAACGGTGGCTGCGAATTATCAATTTAATAAAATGTACAATTAAACCTCAAAGGATTTTTAATTGCATCGCATTTCTCAGTTTTAAGCGATTGGTTCAGGTTGACAGATAAGCTAACTTTGCATACTGAATTACTTCAAAAAATAATTTAGAAGCTAAATATCCAAGTTTTAGTTTTATTTGGACATGTACCCCTTAAAGAGTAATTGTGATGGATAAACTATCAGACTTGATACAATAGACAAACAGCGTAATTAATTTTACGTAGTGATATACGATAGAATGATCGATTTTTTAGAACTATATCTTTGTTATATGCATCCATTTGCAGCTGAATGATTTCGAAACTTCTTATTAGCCAAGGATCCGCCATATATATATATATATATATATATATATATATATATATATATATATATCACTATTTTAACCAGTTCTTCGTAACGTACGATATGTAAGAGACGAATTTGTAATTTCATGAAGAACTATTGCAATTCTTTGACCATTAAGTATAATAATAATAATATATCCCTGATGTACCTGAATGCTCCAGAAGAAATGCATATACGACAGAGCCAAAGAATCCGAGAAAAACTTATTTCTTTTGGCATGATTAAACCGCCTGATGGTAGAACATACACGTGGGTCTCAAACATTTTGCTCTTAATGTGAAATGTCTGAAGAAGGAAAAATAAATATTTCAAACGTGTCATAATTTCTACATTTATATGGTGCATTTAAGATGTTATTTTGCACAGGTAATTTAAATTTTTAATTTGTTGTAACGTAGCATTTATAATTTGTACTGAATAATACAATGTTAAACCCTTGTTTGAGAATTAAAATAAGTTGTTTAGTATTTTGGTATAAACAGCGCTCTAGGAATTTGAAAAAAACTGGTCGCCTGTAAAAATTTCTGGTAACCAGTAAAAATTACAAAACACCCCTCGCCCTTTTTTCTCGTTTTTAATTTCGAAATTTACTAGAATATAGAAATTAAAATTCTCAGCATGAAAAACCAAATACTTACTAGGACAGGGTGATACATCAGGAAATACCTGTTTAAAGTTAACTTCATGAAACTGGTTTTATTATTTTCACTAAATCGATACACCATCGGCATTGATACATCATTACACCAGCACAGCGATTCAGCACCAGTTCGCAAAACACACGCTAACAAGTGTAATGTCATCGAGTTTGGTTGTGGTAGTGTAAACCAATGGTGCAATGGTACACTGATTAGGGTGCAAGAGAAATAAAAAGTGTTGAGTTTTAAGTTGAAAACATAGTCGCCAGTTAAAATATATTGGTCGCCAATGGCGAGCAGGTGACCGTATTTCACGAGCCCTGAAATAAAGTGAGAATTTTGAACTTTTTCTGTATATAGAAATAAAAATATTTTGATAATTATACCAGAAATAACAGCACTAAAATAAATGAATAAAGAGAGAGAGAGAGACTAATCAATTATTTTTTAATAAAGTACGTGTTTTAAATTAAAGTCATTATGAAATAAATTTCAATTAGACTTAAATCATTTTAGATTTTACAAATATTTTTGGAAGATTGACTAAATATTTCTTTGTTATTGCATTCATAAAGAAAGCCCGTATTTTTTTTTGTTTTTTTCAGAAATATTTAATATCTCTGCAAACTTTTAAGTTCAAAAGTAAGCTTTTTCACTAATTATTTACAATGTCGTGATTGTAACTTAATTTTACCAATAAAAGACTCCACTCATCTGCGACAAACCCGGAAGGCAGCTTCACGGACAGCACAGCCATGTTTGTTTCTTCGTTATGCTCAGCATATCTAAATAACAAAGATATCATTATTCAAAACAAGATGATAATGAAATTGTTCAATCAAATAGTACAAAAAAAAAAAAAAAAAAAAAAGAAGTAAAAGCTTTTTATTTTGGAGCCCAGAAAAGCACAAAATAAAAATTTATTCTTGAAAAGACATGCCGTAAATAAATGAAAGTTTCAACACTAAGAAAATTTTAGAGAAAAATATATTTATTTCTCTTTTGCAAGAGAAGAAATTTTTAAATATTCAAAATATTTTAAAAAGCTATCGAGACCAATATGCTTGGTCATTAGTTTCTACATACGTATTTGTTAAGCCATAAACTTCAGAGGTCTTGAAAGCTTTTTAAAATATTTTGAATATTTAAAAATTCAAGTCGATATCTAGACACTTTTATCTCCTCTTTTTACACGCACATATATATTTTTCTCTGTTCAATTATTTTAACCCGCTTGGAATTGTCGTTGTTATCATCATGAGGAATAGAATAAAATAAAATAAAAATAAAAAAATAAAATAATAATGTTTTCCCATACTTTGTTGGATAATTTTATAGGCCTTCTTTTGAAGTAAAAATTTAGTGAATCTTTAGAGAATTTTACATAATTTAGGTTTCATATGTAGTGATAATGCTAACTCTTAACACAACTACTGTATTTACATAAATATCATTATTCATTCCTTTCTTTTAAAAATAATTTAGGTATATACATCTCATTTAAGTTTATGTAATTTTGTGCCATAATGTGCATTAGAAGGGCTCCTAATTGCGCTTGTGTTGTTGACATTCAATGCTGTTTTCCTTTTTCTTCAATTCATGGCGTTAATTTTTTTTTGATAAGGGACTTGTATTGAGTATCTTACCGTGCACGATTTTGCACAGAGTTACATAAAATTTTGCTGCTACAATAATTCTTTTACACAATTTTTATTATTTAATTTATACACAAAATTTAACATATTTTACAGAAATCGAGCAGAATTGCTTGTATTTAAAGCAATTTTTTTTTTCTCACTGTCTACTAGTAGTGTTTCTGTAAAAAGATCTTTCTCACAATGCATATGTACTCGCACACGCATTAACAGAATAAATAAATAAAATAAAATATTAAAGGTAAACATGGATTAAGTATTTATTTCTCCAACAATTTTTCACATTTGATTTTTTCACATTTGACTGTGTGTATGCATAAATGTATGGTGTAAACCCAGTCATATTCATGACTTTTTCTTTTTGTTTACAATTTTCAGTGCACGTTAAATTCGTAATTGAAGAGCTTTCATCTTTAGCTGTGGGAATTTATTTTTGTGGCATTTTTTTCTTCAATTTTTATACCTGTTGGAACACTTACAGACATATACTAAATTTTTAATAATTCAAATCACTTCAGTTGATATATTTTTTTTTTACAAAACTACTGAAATATTATAACATATCACCCATTTGATTATAGTTTTAATCACACATATACACATTTACCCTGTAAACACAATTGTGTTGCTCTGGTTGTCAGTATATTAATAACTTCTACAATCTACGGATTTCGACCATTATATTGGTTTCAACAACTGTAATTGTGTAGGGGATTTCAAACTTTTACAACAATTTTTAAAGTTAAGTTTTCTAGGCTTTCATGTACGCTTATATAGGGCGACCACGTTTCCTACGACTAGCAGTGAGGCCGATTTGAACACATCATTCCTCTTTTAAAACTCATTAATTTTATCAGATACACACAATTTTTTTTACTTCCCATCTGAAATTATATGATCCGTTTCTTTTGACATTTGCAAACACTTTATAATTAATTATTAATTCAAGCAAATAAAAAAATAAAATAAAATAAATATTTTGTTGGTATGTCTCTACGTGTGTTCCTGTATACGTTTTTTTTTTTCGGTCGGAATTTCATTGTATTATTGGCCAGTTTGTCAGTCATAATGCAAATAAATCCAATAGTATTCCTTTTTCTCTTTTACACGCATGTTGCCATGCTTCTCAACATTATTATCAAACTTGGCCTCACAACCCAATGTTTTGATGCTGAAACACACATACATTCACGCAATTTTCTCTGATCTAATTTAGTTGATATTTCATTGGTTCATGTGTGGAGATAATTACATTTTCGTTTATTAAATTTTTTACAGGGAATTTTTCCAAAAAGACTAGTTATAATAATAATACACACCCACACAAAAAAGTAAATAAATAAGTAAATATAATTTTGTCAACTTACAGTAAATTCTGATATTTTTTAGAGCCTATTTAACTTCAAATAAAAATAAAGAAATAGATAAAAAGTGAAATATCCGTACATATTCAGTACGTTTTAGAAAATATTTTTTGTTAACAAATAATTTCTTGTTTAATAAGTAAAACTCTTTTTCTTTCAGCTTAAATTAAATATTTTTTTTTTTTTTTTTTAATTTCTCAATTAAAATAATCTCTTATTGTAATGTTTTGCACCACACATGCATTTTGGAAGACGTCTTGAAATCATCTGTGTGTTGCAAGAGGTAGTCTTTACAGAAGTATGTGGCTAGCTCACTCTTCCTTATTATTATTATTTTTTTTTTTTTTAGACTATTTCTTGCTGAGCAGTATTATAAAAATTATTCTAGTAACATAACACTATTTTCCTTAATAAATTATTTATGCTTGATAAAATAATACTAATTGAATTTTAAAACAATATGTATTTACAATTTTTGCTGTTTTTGACAATTTTTTTTTCTGGTTTGTATTCTTGTTACATCTATTTCAGGTTCCCACACATTTTATTCATTGAATTTTTTTTAAAATCAATGTCAGTTTTTTTTTTTTTTTTTTTTTTTTTTTTTTTTTTAAGAAATTAAAAAGGTAATTCACTCGTTAAAATATTTTTCAGGAATAGGAAATTTTTTCATATGAGTAGATCTTGATAATTTTTGACCAACTTAATAGATTGAATTAAGGATATTTCAAAATAACTTCAAAAAAATAAATTATAATACAAAAAAATTATTAAGTTTTTCTTTAAAATTTTATAACAACTCTTGCATGTGTGCTCTTAATCAAACATAGTGCTAGATGTATTTTTCCCCTCAAATTTCTTTTTCTTTTACTTTCTTTTCTTTTTTTTTTTTTTTTTTTACATACACAAGACATTTCATTATGTCGCTTTACAGAATGCTGGTTGGCATCCTTTTGCACAACATGAAGCATCTTATGCTTCACATATGGTTCATTATGCTATGTTCATTCTGGCATTATAAAACCATAATGTCTCTGTTATCGCTTTTATAATGATCTATACTCTCTGGCCCACTTTGTTAAAATTTGGATTTTTACGTGTAGGATAATAATTATATATATATATATATATATATATATATATATATATATACTATAAAATTATTTGAAATCTTTTTCATATTAATGTAGTAATAAATAATTTTTGATAATTAACAAAGACACAAAATTAATTGATTTTCATATTTAGGGGAGACTGGGGCACAATGGGCACTTTTACACTTATAAATTGTTTTCACCAAAAATAAAAAAGCAAGGTACTTGAAAAAATTAGCAAACATTTTTTAAACCTTTCATGACATGTCCTAATTTTTTTATAACAATACTTCGAATACATTACGAATAAAAAATAAATAAATTGTGTGCCCCATCACCGGGGCACAGTGGTCCACAACCCGGGGTACAGTGGACCAACCTCTGTTGTTCATTTTCAATTAATATAAATTACTCATTTTTTTTCTTCTAAAATTAGTTTCTTATGCAATACTAGTCTAAATAACATAATTCGAACATTTTCATGAAATAAAATTACCAAAATTTAAAGGAAATCAAAATAAATAAGAAATCAAATTAGAGGAAGAATCCTATATAAATTTCATTTGTCTTTTCATGCCATCACTAAAAACAATAAGATATATTTTTAATTTGTTTATTAATGTTATATAGTTATAAAAATTATGAAATATATAATCAAACATTATATTACTATTCAAACATTTTTATTAATTATTTTGAGATATTAATACTTTACATTATATTTGTGAGATAAGTTTAACTAAAATTATTCTGCTTTTATCTTTTACATGTTATTTCTAAAAACAACAACAATAAATTTATATAACCTACTATTTATTATATCACATAATCATTTTATTTATTTTTTTAATATTTTTTTAAACAATTCAAATAGTTATTAAATTTAGATATTCATAATTATTATACTACTATTCAACTATTTTCCTTTTTCAGAAATTTATTTTATTGTAACATTAAGATTATTATTATTTTTTATTAATTATTTTGAGTCACATTACATTTGTATATGTAAATTTAACTAAAATAAATGAGGTATTAAATATAATTTGGACTTTTAGGCACACTGGAAGGCGGTCCACTGTGCCCCATGTCCAGACAAAACAAATAATAATATTAAAATTATATATAGACTATAAATATGCTAATAATGTTTATAAATTTAAAAACAACAGTATCTTACCTTATTTTTAACAAGTATCCAATATTTGTAGTCAATAGTTAAGTCCTGATAAAATTAAAAAAACTTTAAGCTTGAAAAATTACTTTGAGCAGCTCAAAACATAAAATTTGTATAAAATGGTTACCTTAGCATTTACCATGTGGTTTTTTGAATGTATACAAGTAGTGCCATGTTATCATCTATGAGTCTCAATATAAACTAAAAGAGTTAAATATTAAGAGATTTAAATAGGGGTTGTCCACTGTGCCCCAGTCTCTCCTATAGCGACACATTTCCATTTTCTTCCTCTCAAGCATATATACACTTTTTATGAATAAATGTTTTCAAAATTTTACATATTTTATTATTTTGTCATATTTTCTATCATTTATTAATTATGGCGTATTTTATGCATAATACACGTTGCTGTAAAATTCATTTTAGAGGTTCTGTAAGATGTTCTACAACTAAGCAGTGTTGTTTAATTTTCAAATTTATTGTTATATGCCACATATTTTTGGTTTGTTTAATGAAGGACTATTTTTACCTTTTTCAACAAGATATAAAATATTCAAATTATAGTATACTGTTTCATACGTGGGAGAGAGCGTTTTATGTTTCTGTTGGTTTTTCGTCTACTTTGATGGTTCACTTTTTTTTCCCTCGCCTCTGGTGAAAAATATATGGAGTATCTTCGCATATATTATATTTAAATACATTCGCAAATAAATTTAATATTTAAATACTATATTTTCAATAAATAAAATTTCTATTAAAATCGATAACGAAATCCTATATTACCTTTTATATTTTATCACATTTGTCTCTCTATAAATAAAGATCTTAATTCTATTAATATTTTATCTGTTAATCTATTAAATAAATCTGTTGAGAACAAAAACATATTCGTTGAAGTTAATAATATATTCCTACTAATTTAAAGGTCTTTTTATCAAATACCCGTCCCTCGGAATTCAAATCTCTCCATGCTAAATCGTTTAGTATAAAGAATATTATTTTCATCTATTAACTGTTTCCATAAATTACAATTCATTCTTTTAGATTGCGCAAGTCCACTTTATTATAGCTAAATTAAGCAATAAATTTTTGTTTTAACATTATTAAAAGGTAATTTATATAATTTTAATGACAGGAAGCAGACTTCATGACTACTTGGAAGTAGACGATTTTTTGTGGCGTGAGATTTTGCATAAGTGATTAGCATAAATTTCTATAACGAACTGTCTAAATTCAAAATATTTATATTAATTTGTTCGAGAGACAATGGAATCTGTTTGGCTATAAATTTGGCGCTATTTCGAAAAACTTGGCGTTTTTTGGCAGTTGGATCGTGATTGCGATATTGAGAACACACACACTTCGCTCCTAATCACTGGTTTAGTAAATAAGCATTATTTAAAGCTCTATCTCTCACTTGATGCACCTAAGTAACCCCCTCTGTATGGCTATAAGACTTTTTACGAATGCTGTTATCAGCTAAAGAAAATGTTTTATTTCCATCATGATTAAAATGCTATTTAAAAAAAAAATGTTTTAGTTTATGATGGTGCAGTCCATTCTTTATCACGGCAAGGATTATGTTACCTGGAGTTATTATATAGACTTTATTAGTAATTGCAAAAAAACATCTTCATATAAAACGATATAAGGATTTCAACCAAGTTTATTAATAAACTTTATCTACCATTTTTAACAAAGTGGCGGATATCTTAAACTTAGCGGTGCCACTTGAAATCAGATTACCACTTGAAAATTTAAAATCACGATAACTTCCGAAATAATACTCTAAATCGAATCAAATTTGGACAGTGAACTTATAAATATTTTGGATGAGTTTACTGACCAAATTATCCCGCAATTTTGTTTTCAAGTGGAGTCCACTTGAAAATTTCAAATTCACACTGTAAAAAGCATATTTAACACCGGATTTGCTTGAATTTTGATGAAAACAAAGGCTATTAAAGCGTCAGAACCAAGTTTATCAATGAACTTTATTCGCCATTTGTAACAAAATGCGGATGTTATAAACTAAGCGTGACAACCTGAGATTAAGATACCACTTGAAAATTTATAAACATGATAACTTTTTAAATTCTGATTCAATTCGAACCAAAGTTGGACAGTGATCGTATCCTATAATTATTTTGGATGAACTCATTGGTTAATTTGTTCCGATATTTTGTTTCCGAGTTGCGGCCATTTGAAATCACGCTGACACTTGAAAATGTGCTATCACGATAACTTTTAAAATTCTAAACTGATTCAAACAAAAGTTGGATAGAGAACTTATAGTTCAAATACCTTAGATAATTTCGCTTGGCAACTTGATCCGCAATTTTATTTCCAAGTGGCTGCCACTTGAAAATTTGTTATTATGATAACTTTTGTAATGCTAAACCAATTCGCATCAAATTTGGGGAGTCAATTTATCACTCAAAAATCTCAAATAAGTTCGCTGGGCATTTCACTTCGCTTTTTTGTTTTCAAGTGGTGGCTACTTGAAAAATTTTTATTACAATTTTATTATACTTGTTAAAGGTCAGAGTTGCTCGAACTTTATATCTCTTGGTTATTCTAGTGCTTATAGATTTTTTTTTTTTTTTTTACAGGGATACAACAAAAAACTCTTTATCATTATGGCCTATGGGCTGAAATCATTAGCGTCTAAATGAATTATCAGATTGCGTTGAAAATTTATATACGTACTGTAGGTCACCGTCCCATGAAGCATAAAAAGCCTGGTTAATCTTGCACTTATGGGTTTTTACAGGGACACAAAGAAATTTTTTTTATCATTAGGTCCTATGGACTTAAATTATTTAAAGTGCGATTGCGTCTAAACTCCTTATTTGAATGAACTGAAAGTTCATACAAATGTTACAGGTCGTAGTTGTTGCAGACACCATATGGATTTTGGTGAATCTATTTCTTTTAGTTTTTTTTTACAGGGAAATACACACACACACAAACTACTTTTATCATTGTGTCTTATGGGCTTAAATTATTTAAAATGCAATAGCGTCTAAATGCTTTATACCATTCAGGTGAAAATTTATACACATATTGTAGATCACCGTCGTAGGAATTGTATAGATTTTAGTTAATCTAACCCTTATAAATTTTTACAGGGACACAACGAAAAATTCGTTGTTATTATGATATATGGGCTCAAACTATTTGAAGCGCAATAGCGTTAAACTAAACAACATACTACATAAAGAAATGTACTCACTTGGAACTACCCTATTATAATTTTCTCTTTTGCGTATTTAACGATTTCTTTTACTTTAATTCATTTATACAACCGTTAATTACTTAATGTTCGAAAAGTCGAGTGGAGTCACTCTAGATCCTTTTACATGTTACTATAATGTTAATACTTTTGAAATAAATAGTACATATTAATGAATACTATTCATATATCCAACATATTTTGTTCCGCATAAGACAATATAACAAATATGTGCTTAATCACGTATCATTACTATTTGTAATATTAGTATTATTATTTCGCATTTTATTACAGTTTTGTGTTGCTCTATTTTTATACTGTCTAAAAATAGAATATGCTTGATATAGTGCACAGAATTTCGAATTAAAAAAAAAAAAAAATCTACTCATAACAGAACTGGAAAATTTCTCCATTCATATCGCATAAACTGTCTGAATATCATGTGTGTGTGTGGGGGGGGGAGGTCCTGTAAAACCTTTAATTATACTAACTATGATTTATTCTAAAGTAGACATGTGCATCTAGATAATATATGTTAATTTTGCTATGTTTTGTGCATTACAGCTATATTAAATCAGATTTTGAAGAAGTACGTCTAATCCCAGTAGCAGATAGAGTCGAGCGTTACAGATTGTTTAAAGCTCTGCAGATTAATTTAGCAATTAAAAAAGAATTGTTATGCTTAAAAATACTTAAATGTAATTTGCATTATGTCTTTAGATTACTGTAATTGTAGCATATTCTTAATTTTGTTTCTTTATATATAGATATAAATTTTTACATAATTTTTTTATTACTATATTTTTTTTTTCTGATATGTGACTTGATAAGACATTTCTGGATGGCAGATAAATTTTGTTTTGCTTCAAATAAATGCGGAAATTTCTGCTACTAGGCGTCTAATAAACTGCCACATATTATAATTATTCTTGAGTACAGATATCAATCACTCTAATTATACCGTTTTGAATAGAATGTTCTCCTGTATATATATATATACATATATATATTATTCTGGTTTAGAAAATTTTCATATTATGATAACTTACACTCCTTTATTTGAGCCATTTGGTAGCTGACTGGTCAGCGCTGTAGGCTTCAGTTCACAGGAGTCGGGTTCGAACCTCTGTCAGGTAGAAGTACCCATATTTGTTCGTAATCTACTTTAAATCGGGTCTTGGTCTAATTAGACTTAATGAGCAAAAAATGACCGCAGAGTGATATCTCAAACCAAGCAAAACCACATTTTTATCTATCTTTTAGTATCACCCCCTCTCTTAAAGCGTTCTAATTTGCAGGTGATCTCCTCAGAAATTCAACTATTAAATTTTTTAACAATACAGAATAACATGAATTTGCATTAAGTTCTTGAAACTGTTGATTTAATGTGTTTGAATTTTTTTAATTGTTAAACCAAAACAAATTGATCTTTATTTAATTTTTATCATCTCATAGATAACCCCATAAAATAAGCCCTTTGGTATCGAAAAATGGATGCCAAAATTGAAAGTTAAGTGGTGTAAGTCATCCTTTTCCAATTAAATAACTCGGCGAAATTTACACTTAGAAAGTTGGTTTTTATTTCCTTCTTAGACCGAGGAGAATATTTTTCTAAATATAAATTATATGATAGGAGGGACCGTTTAAAAATTAAATTTAGTATTTTAATATGTATATAGCCCCTTTTACAAAAATATACCATATCTGAAATCTACTCTTGATCTACACCAATTTTGTAATTGGACGTATGTTTCTAGGACTGTTAGTTTAAGGGATAATCTATGTAACAGCTGTTTTGAAGCAGCCGGTATACAAATCCATGTTTAAAAGCTAAAGATATATGTCAAACACATTTATTTTCTTCTATGTACACTAAGCGACAAAAAAAAAAAAAAAAAAAAAGCCGCACTTGGATATTTTCTTCACAATTTAAAATCACAATTTCAATCAAGCTAATTAAATAAATCCTGGTGATTATTAACGTAACACAGAATAGAATGCTTCCCGATCAGTCAGAAACAAAAATTTATCTGGATAATTTGTACTCTATTATAATGATTTATATCTTTCTAGTGTCTTATTTATTTATTTATTTTTAGATTAGATCTTATTAGATTAAATTACCAAAGCATAGAGCACTAAAAACTGGGCGAACCAAAGGACTTTGGCCTTTTGATGTTAATCTGAGTCAATATATCAGTTTATGTTCATTCCAGTAACTTCATAGTGTGTAATAAAATCACATAAACCAATTTAACTTTAAAAATTCATTTACTTTCCATTTTGTTTTCTTTTCTTTGTTAACTTCAGTCCTGTCCTATTCATCCCGGGATGAATGGGACAATGCACATGCATGTAAAAAATATATATTTTTTTTAAATTGAAAATGATAACTTTTTATTAAAGTTAGTATGTTTATATGTAACTGATTACTGAAGTGTACTTATGAGGAATGTTATGAAATTCTGAATATATGATAGTCTTACAAGGTGAGGTCACGACATGGAAAATGCAGATCGGAACGAAATTGCGCAGAATTGTAATTTGCTATGAAGGTAACAACATGTTAAAGCAGTAGTGCACACTAGCCACAAAATTTCGAGAAAAAAAGATTTTAAAGTTTCAGTAATCTTGAAGTACATGTTATTTCACAAACGAGTCAACGCTCCAGTGGCGTGCTGGTTATAGTAAGCAGCTGCCACTCAGACGACCTGGGTTCGATCCATCGAATCCAAGTCGTCTGAGTGGCAGCTGCTTGCTCTAGCAAGTATACGCCACTGGAACGGTAACTATATTGCGAAATAACCTGTACTTCATGATTACTGAAATTTTAAAGGTTTTTTTCTCGAAATTCTGTGGCTAGTATGCGCTACTGCTTTAATATGTTGTTACCTTCATAGTATACTACAATTCTGCGCAATTTCATCCCGATCTGCATTTTCCATGTCGTGACCTCTCCTTGTAAGACTATGTAGAAGAAGGTCTTATGGTAGCCACAACCTACTAGTTTCCTTTAAAATAATTTTAACAAAGTACCAGTCTCCTCCAATGATCCACATTTGCGTTAAAATTACCTCATACAAATACCTAAACTGGGCAAGTTGCATTCATTACTTCCTCTGCGACGAGCATTCACATTCAGTTCCAGGCCTCCGGTGTTAGATATCTTTTCGACGTTGTATCGCAAAAAGAACTGTAAAAGGAAAGCATTTTATGTAAATAGGTGTAAATTTTAATTTGCGTAGTTTCCAATTTTTCAATTTATTTCGTAACATTGTTAGTACCTTTTTTTTTACATAATTTTCTCCAATATGTAATTACGGTTAAACGAGAAAAAAAAAATTTCTCAAAAAAGTGGTATGAAAAAATGGCAGGTGCTTAAAATGTTACAGAATAAATTAAAAAATTGGCAGCTCTGTAACTTGTCATTAAAATAATGATAATAATTGTAATAATGATAATGATAATAATAAATAATGATAATAATAACAATAGTAATAATAATAATAATTATATTTTTGAAAATTGACTGAAAGTGTACGATATTCAGTGAGTTATCTTAAATATATACTGTACAGTTAAAGTTATTTAGGTTTGAATAGTAGGTTTAAAGGTACAATAATTTTGTTTTAAATGAAAGTAGGGTCAGGTGGAGGTAATTATGATCACTTATTTTTTAATTTTGTAAATATTTTATTCTTTTTCTACTCAAAATAATTTTGGTTAAAATAAGTAGGGGGTAATATTTACTTTTCAAAACACCATATTAAAATTTTAATTCTCTAAACTTCTTAATTTGCAATTAATGAGAGTGGTTATAACTACTCCATCAAAAGTACAAAATTACAAAAATTTGGGGTAATTATGATCGCTAGTAGATAAATTATAAAACCCTTGTTTTATCTCTATACTGACTAATATAAATTTGGCTGTGTGCATTGCGATCATTACTGTTGTTTTGATTTGATGATAAAGTATTTCTTAATTCTAAAATTGTTTGGAAAATTATCCCAAAGATTAAATACAAACTGATACAAAGTGAATAATTTCTATTTATTAATTCAAATCTAAGACAAAAAAAAAAAAAAAAAGACACCTTGCTCTAGATGTGTTATGAATTAATTTAAAAAGTCAAAATAAATACCTAGGACAGTTCAGAAACAGCAACTGTTTCTGAAAAAGGAACATACATAATATCTCATCTCCTCCCAAATCATTTGTCGTTCGTCTCTGTTTCATTCCAAAAAACAAAACACCTGTGATTTGTTTTTTGGAAACATACCAGCGATAAAAAAATATGGGTTACTTCTACTTCTAGATGAATCTGTGTTAAAAAACAAAAGCTCTTATCATTGGTATTTTATTTTTCCCCCTGATATATAAATTTTAATTTCTGGCACAAATCATAAAAAAATTCTGGGGTTTATTGTGAAGGTTATATGCTTTCTTTAATAACAATAATAATAATAATTCTTTAATATATGTGCTGTTACTATGTTATTACAGTGGGGTCATAATTATACCATTTTTGAAAACCAATGGGGGTAATTATGATCATACATTTTAAAACATTCAATTATGTTAAAATGAGAGATGGGCATTATTTCACATAAAAGAATAAATAATACTATTCCTGTGTCATAGCCTATTAATACAGTAATACATTAAGTCCCTATTAAATCAATAACGTCTCCAACTTTTATCTCTTTGCACGAGGAACAATCACATCTCACAATCATTTTTACTTCCATTACCCTACTACCATAGGTAATGGAAGTATTGTATTCGGTATGAAAATTCGATATCGGGTTTTCACCTGATTTACACGTTTTAAGGTCCCCTGAGTCCAAAAAAGTGGTTTTTGGCAATTGGTCAGTGTGTATGTATGTGGAGAATCTTCTGGCTATTATAGCTCAGAAACTAATAAAGATAGAGCTACGAAACTTTAGAATTTAAATACGTCTGGTGTACAGGTGAAATTTCCAAATTTTGGTGAAAATTGAAAAACCGGAAGGGGGACATCGGAAACCGGAAGTGGGACCGTAAGCCCGTATCTCAAAAACGGCTCTAACGATTTTCGTCAAACTTGCTATATAAACACTCTATTAGATGTCTTTTCGAATGATATAGTTGGTTAGTTCAGGAAAATTGATAGGCGTCTTGTATAAATAGCTCAATTTCAGGCCTCGCAAAGGCGTTCCTTTAAAAACGGTTGTACGGATTTTTTTCAAACTCGCCATATTAACTCATTTTTAAATATCCTTTTGTATGTAATTATTGTTTTCCGGTCAATAATTGATTTTTTGTAAAAGTTGGTATCTCAAAAACGGCTCTAACGTTTTTCTCTTTAGATCACTTTTATGTTTTCTGATCACATTATCTCTCAAAAATGCATATAATACGTGTAATAGTGGGTAATGGAAGTCGTGTGGCTGTTTCACACCAGATTTTTTAATAATCAAATTCTATTTTCCTTCTTTAGTCAGTTTTTGTTTTTATTTTACAGTATTGATGAAAACAATGTTTTATTTTAAAAACATAAATCTATTGTATTATAGATATATAAAATTTTAAAGGTACATAAGAATATTAAGCACTGATTTTTACCGGTTTTATTTATTTAAGTCAAATTATTATATATTTATATTACAAAAAAAAAAAATAAAAAAAAATAAAAAAAAAAAATAAAAAAAATTCTGTCAGAGACAGAATTTAGTTTAGTACGGAGGATTATTAATATCAATCTATAACATTTTTATTTTTATTTCTTAATTTCTAATTTTTAATTTATACTTTATCTCATTTTTTGACCGTAAAACTGGGCCACGTACTTTTTAAAATGATTGAAGTGAATTAAAATGAAGTTTTGTCACCTAAAGTTAATACTTTAGTCAATTTAAAAAAATATAATTGTCGTGTCGAAAAACTGTTTGCATCCTTGGATTCAGAAAGATCGCTTCTTTCATTTGGTACTGAATTTGTAACGATAGGACTGATATTTCTAATTTATTTTAGTGTTACAAACATCTGGTCTACAAAAACTCCAGATCGAATAATGACTGTCAAAATAAATTTTCTAAAGTAGCCCTCATACCTGAAATTCTATTAATATTATTCTTTTAAAAAATTTATAAAACTTTTAATTAAAAAAATGTGTATATAACTTTGTAATTTAAATTAGACTCCAGATAGTCTTATTGAAA
The DNA here is from genome assembly GCA_963930645.1 of Salticus scenicus. Classification (NCBI taxonomy): domain Eukaryota; kingdom Metazoa; phylum Arthropoda; class Arachnida; order Araneae; family Salticidae; genus Salticus; species Salticus scenicus. The sequence goes on from OZ005648.1 coordinate 384,798,318, forward strand.
AGGTGCAGACTTATATTTAACATATTTTATTATTATTATTATTATTATTAGATTTATATTTTTGTTACAAATATGAATTTGATGCATCTTATTACCACTGTAAAAAACTTATTTGTTAAAGTCTATTAATAAACTAAACTAAATAGTATCTTTTTAATTTCAATAAATCATTTTCAGTGAACAGGTAAAAGGGTGTTGATTTCATCTCTACATTACTTGGCATCATATAATAAAAGTTAATTTAACTAGTCTTTTATATCATTAAAAATCTGGAGTGACTCTACTCGACTTTCCGAACATTGAGTAATTAACAGTTTTGTAGATAAAGTAAAGAAAGAGGAGTTGTTAAACAAAAGAGAGAAAACCATAATAGAGTGTTTCAGTATTTTTCTCCATGTATGTTTATTTAACGCTACTGAACTTTGAGCCCATAGATCATAATGATAAAGAATTTTTCGTTGTGTCCCTGTAAAAACCTATGAATGCTAGATTCACAAAAATGCTTATAGTTAGTGCAACAGTGATTTATAATATTCATATAAAGGTTCAGCTCAATTGAATAAGGCGTTTAGATGCTATCGCACTTTTAAAAATTTGGTCCCATAGGACATAATGATAAAGAATTTTTCTTTGTGTCCCTGTAAAAAAACTGTTGGTTTAAATGGGTCCACAGAGTGAAAAGCAGAGTCTTTTACACAATCACAACATTTAATAATATAGAAAAGAAGAATAACATAATGCTGACATTTCTTGCCGCACGCTTAGCAAAGCTTTCTCGTACAGACTCATATAAATCTCTCTCTCTCAGAGAAGCGAAGATGCGCTGTTGATTACGTAATACAGTTACGTCACATATGACGTCATGACAGGTGTGCGCTAGTTAACAGATGATATGAGGAAACATGCATTGAAATCCTACATTTCCCTCTTATTCAATAAATTTTCGAAAATAAAACATATTTATGCATTATAATAGCATATTAAAAATTACAGAAAATTATTTTTTATGCAAGAGTTACTTAAAATGAGAAAAGTGTTAGTGAAATAGAATTATAAGCAAATAATTATGGTTAATATAATAAAATAAAATATGTAAAATATAAGCAGTTAATTTCTTAATGAAAACACAGTTTAAATATTTTTTTTTTTAGTTTATCAGTCCTGAGTATTAAGTCCTATCATATCACAACATTTTTCATGTTTATATGCATTTAAACTTTTTGTTAAAATATCTGCAGGTTGTTCATCTGATGAAATATATTTAATGTCTATTAGTTTATTATTGTAAACTTCTCGCACAAAATGATGACGAATGTCAATGCGCTTAGAGCGATTGTGATGAACAGGATTTTTTACTAATCTCAGTGCGGACTGATTGTCGCACATGATTGCAGTCGGACTTGATACAATTTCAGGATCCAATTCTTTTAAGAAATTTCTAACATGAATTGTCTCTTTTGCGGATTCGGACAGAGACATATATTCAGATTCTGTTGTGGATAGAGCAACGGTTCGCTGGTTTCTATATTCCCAAGAAATAGGTCCACCGGCATATTTAAAGACATATCCTGTATATTATTTTCTATCATTTATATCCGATGCCCAATCGGCATCAACAAATGCTGTTAATGGTTTATTGTCTCTGTAATAAACAATTCCTAAATTTCTAGTGCCATTGAGATACCTTAGTATTCTTTTAGCAGCTATCCAGTGAGGTTTTCCTGGATTGTTATTAAACTGACTTAAATAATTTACAGCATGGGTGATACCTGGTCTGGTAGCAACCGACAGATACATAAGAGAACCAATTAATTGTCTATAAGGAATTTTTGACCTGTATGATTTCTCTTCTTCTGTATTTGAACACATTTGTTTAGTTAATTTTACACTGTTATCTAAAGGTGTATTTACCACTCTAGAATCTTCCATATTAAATTTATTTAATAAATCTTCAATGTATTTCTTTTGTGTTATAGTGATGCTGTCCCTATCTTGATTAAATTCAATGCCTAAGCAATAATGCAGAAGGCCCATATCTTTCATTTTGAAAGATTCTGCTAATTTATTTCTAATATCAAAATAGTACTCTTCACTTTTAGTGAGACAAATTAAATCGTCGACATAGACGATTATAATAGCATCAAAAGGATATTTTGAGTAATAGACACATTTGTCGGAATTCAAAGAGTTAAATTTCATTTTTCTCAATTTCTCATCTAATTTCTTAAACCATTGTCTTCCTGACTGCTTAAGACCATACAAAGATTTTTTTAATAAACACACTTTATTTTAATGTATATCATTTTCAATAAATTCAGGAAGCTCCATAAAAATTTCTTCATGTATATCACCTTTAACATATGCCATAATGAAATCTAACTGGTATGCTGTGAAACCATTCTGAATAGCATACGCGATTGCAGTTCTTATAGAACTTAATCTGGCTACTGGTGAAAAATTTTCCTCAAAATCTATACCTTGTTTCTGTGAACACCCTTTGGCAACCAATCTGGCCTTAAATTTTTTAATTTGACCATCTGGTTTGAATTTTGTTTTTAAAACCCATTTACACCCAATTACCTTTTTATCTTTTGGTCTATCTACAATTTCCCAAGCGTTTTGCTTAACTAAAGAATCATATTCTAATTTCATCGCGTTCTCCCAATTTTTAGCATAATCTCCATTTAGCGCGTCGATTACGCTGGGATTAATTTCATTAAATGAGTTATTAGCTAATTGAGAAGTTTCATCTTTATATTTTGTATCTGTAATATATTCCTTACAAGACTTTTGAAAGTTCCAACTTTTAATTTTTTTAGGTCTGCCGGGACCACGTTTAAAAATAGGATTGTTTTTGTCAATCCCTTCCTCTTGTTTACATTTACCGTCAGCACTCTCCTCCCCTCCACTCACATCTTCCACGTTCCCCCTTCAGAAAGAGAGTCGCTCGCTTCCCCCCCTTTCCAAAAAGAGAAACTTTCTCCGTTGAACTCAGGGGGATGAGAAATCGATCCGCTGCTTCCCCCCCCTTTGATCGCTGTGAATACTTTCGCTTTCAGTAGGGAAAAAAGTTTCATTTTTAATATCACAATCATTGCATTTATTCTCAGACGGAAAAATTAATTCTAATTGATCAGTAGTAGCTGAATCATTTGTTTGAAACTCGTCTGTAAATCGAACATCACGACTTATGACAATTTTTCTGGTATCCTTATTCCATAATCTGTAAGCGCGTGATTCATTTGAATAGCCAACGAATATATGTTCGTGTGACCTAGCTTCAAACTTCCCTTTTGATTTTTTATTTAGAACAAAACATTTCTGTCTGAAAATTTTAAAATAGTTAACAGTTGGTTTATAACCGAAAAACAATTCAAAAGGTGTTTTATTTTGTTTAATTCCTTTAGTGGGACACGTGTTTCTAATATATGCAGCGCAATTTACTGCTTCAGCCCAGAATGTATTTGGAAGGTTTGATTGCATTAATAAACACCTCGCCGTTTCGCATAATGTACGATTTTGTCTTTCAATTCTAGAATTTTGCTGAGGCGTCATTGGAGATGAATATTCGCGTTTGATACCGCATTCTTCAATATATTTATTGAATTAATCGCCACAATATTCCAAACCATTATCAGTATGCAATATTTTAATTTTTTTTCCTAATCGATTTTCGACTGCCGTTTTATATCTCCGGAACGCGTACTTAGCTTCATCTTTTGTTTTTAGAAAATTTACTTCAATGTAACGAGATTTATCATCCAAAAAAGTAATAAAGTAACGTGATCCGCCATGGGATTTAACATTTATAGGGCCACATAAATCAGAATAAACTACTTCTAATAATTCCTTACTATGAAATTTGTTTTCTTTACAAAATGGTTTCACAGTTTGTTTAGACTGGATGCATATTTTACAATCTTTTAAAGAATCTTTTTCATTAAAATTTAAATCTCTCAACATATTTTCAGATTTTAATAATTTTAAATCTTTTTCATTTAAATGTCCTAATTTTAAATGCCATTTATGAAAGTTGCTTACCTGAGTTGATGCAGCGATATCCACCTGCGGCTGAAAAAAAATATAAATCACCTTTTCTCGTAGCACTTATAATCAGAGAGCCGTCCTGCTCCGTAATTTTTGCACCTTTTTCGGTAAATATAACTCGGCAGTTGTTTGCAGTAGCTTTTGACATAGACATTAAATTGCATTTCAATTTTAGAACGCACAAAACATTTGTTAACTTTAAATTGGTTACACCGTGATTACCGGGAACTTTTAATTTGACTGTTCCAACACCTGTGATCTCCGCTGTTTCATCTACAGCTAATTTTATAAATGATCCAATTCTAGGTTCGAAATCTGTAAACAAATTCTTGTCATGAGCCATATGTGATGTCGATCCGCTGTTGAGACACCACTCGGAATGTTCTTGGAAAGAGTTACTGGCTGCCATCGTGAACTCTGTACTATCGTCAACCATAAAAGATCTTTCTTTGTATTTATTCGATGAAGTGAATTTTCTGTCTGAGATCTTCTTTCGACATTCTGAGGCTTTATGCCCTACTTTTGAACAGTAATTGCATTTGAAGATTGCATAATTTCTCTCGCCTTACGTGTTCTTGTTCTGAACAGGCTTTAAGATTTCTCTTTTGTTCTTTTCAGGAAGATTTTTCTTCTGAGTCGTAAAATACGCATTTGACGATTCTTGATGCTTTTTATTTTTTCTTGATTCATATTCTTCCATCATTTTAATTTTTAGAGCTTCAGGCTGCGGCAGTTCATCTCTAGCTTCGATGGCGCACCTGAAATTTTCATAACTGTCAGGAATACTGTATAAGAGCAAAATTGATAATAGATCTTCGGCTACTTGAATGTCCATTTCTTTTAGCTTTTCCACTATATCAAAGAAAATATTGAGGTGATCGGACATATTTTCACTATTGTTCATTTTCTTAAAGAGTAGCTGCTTCAATAGGGTGGCTTTCTTTGCCGGTCCTCTCGATTCGTAAACTTCTTTTAATTTATTCTATACTTCATTTGAGGTGGTACAATGTTTAATATGACACAACTCACTTGGGGTAATTGCTAGGATTAAATCGGCTCTAGCTTTACGGTCAATTTCGAGCCATTTTTCTTCGCCTTCGGCGCCTTCATCGGGCTTAATTTTCGTTCCGTTAGCATAACTCCAGTGATCATTCTTGATTAAAACAGCTTCTATCTGCAGCTTCCATGTGTCAAAATTATTTTTTGATAACTTTTCTGTATTTAATACTTGCGACATATTTAATCAGCTATAATAGCTTCGTTATAAAAACAGAATCAAAAATACTTTCGATTTCAGCCCTTAGGCTTAACAGTAAAGTCGCACTTTCGTTTTAGCGAATGTTAATTTAAATTTTTAAAAAGTCCGCAGTAAGATGCGTGTCTCTGGGCCCATAACCATTGTTGGTTTAAATGGGTCCACAGAGTGAAAAGCAGAGTCTTTTACACAATCACAACATTTAATAATATAGAAAAGAAGAATAACATAATGCTGACATTTCTTGCCGCACGCTTAGCAAAGCTTTCTCGTACAGACTCATATAAACCTCTCTCTCGCAGAGAAGCGAAGATGCGCTGTTGATTACGTAATACAGTTACGTCACATCTGACGTCATGACAGGTGTGCGCTAGTTAACAGATGATATGAGGAAACATGCATTGAAATCCTACAAAAACTGTAAGTGCTAAATTCACCAAAATCTATACAGTTGGTGCAACTGTGACCTGACATGTGTACAAATTTTTTGCTAAGATTAACAAGGCGTTTAGATGCTATCGCACTTTTAAAAATTTGGTCCCTTAGGCCATAATGATAAAGAATTTTTCTTTGTGTCCCTGTAAAAAAACTGTAAGTGCTAAATTCACCAAAATCGATACAGTTGGTGCAACTGTGACCTGACATGCGTACAAATTTTTTTGCTCAGATTAATAAGGCGTTTAGACTCTATCACACTTTTAAAAATTTGGGCTCATAGGCCATAATGATAAAGAATTTTTTCTGGTGTCTCTGTAAAAAAACTGTAAGTGCTAGATTCACCAAAATCAATAGGGTTTGTACTATGGTGACTTACAATATACGTACTAACTTTCAGCTTATTCGAACGAAGCGTTTAGACGCTAGCGTGTTCACTCACAGACACACAGACACACACACATACATACACACATACGTACATACATTATCGTAAAAATAGTGAAAACGGACTCAGGGGACCTCGAAACGTATATAGAAACGTCAAAATCTCAAATTCGGATTTTTGACATGATTACAATACTTTCCTCACTATAGCGTTCGGAAAGTAAAAATTAAAGTAACTATCGATTTTAAATTATCAGCTAAACATTTCATGTAAAATATTAAATAAACGAAAAACTCCTCACTATTAAATTTCTTAAACACTTACTTGAATAATAGCGCACCCGTCTCCATATGCTTCAAAATCTACAGTTGTTGGCAAATTAGCGATTTTCAATTGCTGAGATATCATTTTGTTACTCTCGTCAAGTTTGAAACCCTGCGTCATGTCATCTGTTTCTACAGCTAATGCTATATCTATAGGATTTTTGGGATTTTTCGACATAAAAGACGCATACTTTGCTAAGGCTTGAAGGGCTACGACAGTGTCCTTGAAAAATAAAGAGAAAATAAATAATAAATAATACTTAATTATAATGCATAGAATGTTATTAAGTCAAAATAATAATAATTAAAATTTAGTCACAACAAATTATACTCGCCAATTTATAAATTGAACAACAAAAAACATACCTACAGAATGAGAAGAATTGTATAAATGTTATTAATAAGGGGTTGATTATACATGACAACTGGCAGGAATTTATATTCCAAAATGGCGCCGTTCAGAAATATATAATTAAAAATAATGCCGTACAAAATCAGTGCCATCTCCAAAAACTTCAGCGATCTCATCCACTATACGGCTCAAATATAAAGTGAGTATAATTATTGTGTTACCTATTTAGATCTATCTCGTCCCTGTTCTATTAAACAAATTTTGATATACAGTCGGCAGCAAAATTATTGAAGCACACATCCACATTTTTCATATATATTTTTAAGTTTGATCGCTAATTTTTATCATACTTATTTTTCTATAAACAGCATAAAGACTAACATCATGACTTTACAAATTTTTTCTTAACAAAACAGTATTAGGTGCACATCTTTTAAATACGAATTATTGCTAGTATTTCAATAATTTTGCTTCCGAATGTATACATATTAAAAAGCCCATGAAAAAAAGAAAAAAAAAAATTCAGAGGGGAAGAAAAAAAAAAAAAAAAAAAGAAAGAAAAACTATTTATTAGTATTTTGATTACCATATGAAAATTTGGCAGATTAATGTAATTGGGTATATAATAAAATGGAGAATTCATGTCAGACATTAAGAGAAAAAGAAAAGAACTTCTATAAATTTTGTACAAAAAGGATGGACTTCGATTCAGGGTGACTAAGTTAAGGTTCAATTTGAGTGAGTTTTATGTCGCACTAGGGCTACACAACGAGCAGTTGGTGATTCATCCTTAAGGCTGCTCGCTCCCTCTTCCGATTTCTCCATCTGCCGACTGTAAGTCTTAACTTTCATGACAGTAATCAATGTCATAGCATTATAGCATTCACATTTTTATGTTAAAAGCTAAAAAAAAAATATAAAAAATAAAAAAAAATAAAAAAAAATAAAAAAAAAAATAAACTAGTTGGCATAGGTGGACTCTGCTCAGTTCCCCATCATATTTATGTTCTCATAAATTTCTAGTGGGAGACATTATAATCATGTTAAAAGAAATGAATTTGACCAAAGCTTGATACAGTGACAGAATGAAATCCCCGCCTAATAGGCTATCCACCGTTCACTTCGATATATTTATCTTATTCTAATCTATTAATTTATTTTATCAGGGTCAATTCTGCACATGTTATAAAAACTACGTGTCTTCCATCATAAATCAGTATAATGTAATAATGGGAGAGGAGATTAGTACCACTAAATTGTTAACATTGGGAAGGATATGAAACAAGTCCTTAGGTCTAATTCGGAAGGGTAGGTTGACTTCCTTTTTCGTATCAAGTGGCCATCATTTTGAAACAAGATGGCGGATAAAATTTATTAAAGAACTTGGTCGAGATATTAATATGGACTTTGTCAAGTTTTAAGGAAATCTATTCATAAACTCCTTTCGTATGTGAATTTTAAATTTTTTAGTGGCTGGCAATTGAAAGCAACATGGCAGATCAAGTTGATTAGTGAACTAATCCAATATAATTGTAAGATAAGTCCACTGTCCAAATTTGTTTTGAATTAATTCCGTATTTGAAAAGTTATCGTGGTAATAAATTTTCATATACGCGCCACATAGAAACAAGATAGCAGATCAAGTTTGCTAACGACAATATTAAACGTATTTCTGAAATAAGTCTACTGAACAATTTTTTTTTTTTTTTGAATTAATTCATCATTTCAAAAGTTATCGTGATGACAAATTTTCAAGTGGCCCCCACAGGAAAACAAATGTTGAAGAGTTTTCCGCAACTGTGTAAAATAATAAATAAAGAAATAATATAATAACTTAGTTTTTTATCACAACGTAAGTGAATTAATTTTTGGCTCTGAAGAGAGAAAAATAAAGGGGAATACAATAAAATTAAGTCAGTCAGCGGAAAAGAATAAAAAGAGGTTGGTTTTTCTTTACGGCATTGGAGAAGAAGAAAATAACTTTTCGCTTCCTTCTGACTCGGGAAGGGAAGATTGACCTTGGAGGGTCGGGGAGGCAGAAATGCTTCCCCCCCCCTCTCACGGGTCAGGAAAGACCAAGAGATAGTGACAGAGTGTGATACTTGCGGATTTTAATAGCGTATTGGGTGAATGAGCCAGGTTTATTCGGGAGTTTTAGTTTGTGGCAACGGCGGAGAAGGCGCGAAAGAAGGGACGCTCTCGCGTTCTCTGGAGGCGGGAATAGGATATACTGTGCTGAGAACGACGCTACCCGGGATGTAAGAAGCAGAAAAATTTCAGGAAGAAAGGGGCTCTGGCCCCCTTTGGGCCCCTGGCAACTGGCAAATTGTTCATGTAACCTCCCAGATATACAAGAAAAGGACCGTGGAAAATCGTTGAATAAATGTGATGATTGTAATCGCCGGAGTAACTTATGGAATCAAAATTGTGTAAGTCAGCAAGTTTGGACAATCCTGAGAGAACGGATAACGATGGGGACTATAAGGTGGATGCTAATGAAGTCACACTATATTGGAGCCATTATGAAACTGTTATTAACAGTAAGCAACACCAGTGGATGAGATCGGTGTGATACAGCTATTCCCGAAGACCTTAGAGCCGGTGAGACACTTTTCATATTCTGTTGAAGGTTGATTACTCCTGGTTTAGTGTTGCTAAACCCAAAGGCTCCGAATAAGTGAAAAATTTCCTGTTGGTAGAATTCACGGATTGTTGAGAAAAGGAAGTTTGCTGAAAGAGCTGGTGCTGGAGCTCTCGTATACTTAGCTGTTGTGCTGGAAGATTTAGCTGCAGAGGTACTTGAATTAGCTGGAAATACTGCTCGAAATAAGAGAAGAAAGTCTCGTATTATCCCTCGTCATTTGAAACTGGCTATTCGTAATGACGGAGAATTGTGATGATGGGCAGAAATTCACATGCTGGTCTAACCAATGCCTCAAAGTGTTTTCCGAATTTACTTCGTGGTACTTCGAGCTCAAAATCTCATAGGATCACCAGCGGGATTACTGTCCTTTCTATTTAAGTGGACAACGAGTAACTACTCTAGCTAATATTGAAATTAGCACACCGTACGAAGTTGACTCCTATGCCACGATTACAAGAGCCCGTTTTGAAGGCTTATTTATTGATAGATGTTGGTGTGTAAAGAAAAAATAAAGAGTACAGAAGTGTGAGAAAGTAATCAATCTAGAAAGTGTGCTAGCTGACCACCAGCTATCCAACTGGAATTTCCTACCCACGAGAAACTGAGGTAAAATTTTATTTTCTTTTATTTGTGTATATCAGAACATTTGCATTTATTAAATAAAAATAAAGAGAGAGACTTCTCATGTGATAAAAATGAATTAAAATTTAATAACAGTTTCTTAATTTGAGAATTAATTTTGAACTTACGAATATGAATATGGTAAACGAGTAAACACTTACAAACTTTTGAACCGTTTACTTCATTTACCTAGTGTAGTAGACTTTGTATTAATGTTGGTTAATGAGATGATATATGAATTAAAAATGGAAAAGAAAGTAATGTAAAGTGATTTTGAATGTACTAAGTGTGTAAATTTTTTCTATGTACTAAGGTAGAAGAAATCAGTTAGGTTCAATTTGTGTTATAAGGGAAAATATAAAAATAAGAACTGAAGTTATATTTCATTGAGAATAATTTCCTTGGACATTTTATGAGAACAAATAAAATTGTTTTTTTCTGGTAATCTCTTGAAATCATTGTTTTTATGAAAGAATGAAATTACTTGTAGATTGTATTAAGGAGAGCTAAGTATGTGAGCTGCTGTCTGTGAAAAGTTTTGTAACTTCATTACAAAGAAAATATGAAATTTGTTGAACATTAAAGTAATTTATCACCTTGAAGGGTTTATTTAAATTTACAGACAGCACCTCACAACATGTGTTTTAAATTAAAATAAAAAGTCAAGAAGGTATATTTCAGTGTGTTTATATATATATTTTCAAATTTTTATGGGCAATTTAGTACCCTGCTGTGAGAGAAGTGTTTGACTAAAAGACTTAAAAGAAGAAAAAATAAAATAAAAAGGGAGTGAATTAAAAGTTAGCTTTATTTATTTAAGTCTTAGTATTTAAGAAAAACTTATGAGCATTGTTGTAAAACAGGATCTATTTTATATGTTAGGGCTGACTTCCTATTACTCACAGCAGGATACAGGACTAATTTTTTAATTTGGTGTTTTTTTTTTTGGGGGGGGGGGGGGTGGCCAATTGCCCAGAGTGTATTTTTTTTTATTTATTTCTTATTTCTATTTGTTTAATATCATTGAGTATATTTTAAAGGATTGTCTATGAGAGTCCCTGTCTGTTCATAATAACCTAAAGAAAGTTTAAATTTGGTTAACGTGAGACAGAGGCTGCCATAGACCATAATGTAGGGAAAATTATTTTTACCCCTAACTTGTGTAAAAATCACAACAGGACTGGCACAAGTTCTAGGGTGCAAGTTCATTGCACAAACTTTGGCTATTGTTGGGGAACCTGGGTAATTGTAAAACACAACGCGCTTTAAAGTACTTAGTAGTTTGAGAGTGAGGAAAATTTATTAATTAATTAAATTAAATCAACGAGGAGAGAGAGATAAAAACAAAATTCAACTTTCTCATCGTCACAACTGGAGCCGAGACCAGTTCTAGAATTTGTATTGCTGTTCTGTTGTGTGCATATGTAAATATTTCAATTTTTTTTTAAATATACTTTGGTATCAGTTTTAATGAATGTTTGCATGTGAAATTTTAGTTTGTTTATTTGAGTTATAGTGTAATCACTGAGGAGGTTATTTTTCATTGCTCTTGTGGAATTTGAAAATTTTGTGCTTTTTAATGTGTCAGTGATAAAAACAAATTTGAAAAGTAAAGACAATTTAAAATTTTTTTTTCTCAATTAGGGAATGGTAGTAAACTTTTCATAAAAATTTTAGAATGCTAAATAATTATGTATCTAAAAATGTGATTTTAAAAGAGAAATTGTTTTTAATTTGTCACTCTGAGTGTGGGTCACAATTTGAAAATTTAGCAAAAAATTTTATTACTGTAGGTGGAGGATAATTAATCAAATATGGAACTATTTATTGGCTGGGTGCGGTTCTATTTGTATATTGTTTTGAGCTGGTATTGCAGTGCTGGCTAACCTCTCCCTTGCACGCAGAACTACCTTAGCTCTGTTGTGTTTGTCCTCAGAAGGACTTGATTTTTTTTTTTTTGGGGGGGGGGAGTTGCCTGTATTGAATGCCTAAGTGCATGATTTTGAATTTTCTTTACCAGCTCTAATAGGGTATTTGTCTACCTGCTTATATAAATAGAGAATAATTTTTCCCAGCATCTGAAAATTTTCTGTTTTTTTTTTTTTTTTTTTTTAAATAATATTAGTAATATGCGAATAAATAATAAAAAAAAAATGCTACCACCTAGTTATGTTTTGTGACCAGCCCTCAGTGTGGCATTGGGTAAATGTCAACAATTAATCTGTAATGCTTTGACAAGGGATACTGAGAGATATATTGATGTGTTGAATAAAAAGAAAAAATAGATATAAATATATAAAAGTAGTGAAAATTGGTTAGTTCTTTAGGATATATTTTGACGAGAACTTTAAGCTGCAAATTCAATGTGTGTAAAATTGATTAAAATTTTTTCAAAAATGTAAACAAAGTCTTTATATGAGTATAGTACCTCCTTCAACAGAAAATTAGGGAATGTGTTGGGATGGTAATAAAAATTTTTCTTGCTAGGCAGAGTTAAATTAAATATTTGTCATTACTTTGATCTCACAGTCAATTGTTTGAGGTTTATATATATATATATAAAAAAAAAGAAATTCCAAAAGTTTAACTAACATTGAAATAGAAATCAGTTTTTTGTTGCTTCTGAAATTTTTATTCTGTGCAATTTATGAATGATATGAGATAAAAAAGTAAATTTTAGAATTTTTTTTTGGATATTTTGAATGGGAAAATGTGAATTTTGGGATATGTTGGTGTGAGAACTGGAGTATGCCAGAAAACTCTTTGGCCCGCAGATATGAAATAAGTCTGTTGTGGGTCTCCCACTGAATTTTTTGTAAATGACTATGAGTTTACCTATTGGGGCGACAAATTTTGTTGCTAATACTTTACAAAGTTCTCACTGACAGGGTTATGCTCTTGAAAGTATGAAATGTTGATAGTGATATAGTGTTAGTGTTAAAGAATTATCATGATGAAATTTTTCTCGGGAAGAGAAGTTTATGTTGGGAAAAGGTGAATTTACTTAGTGAAAATTTGGAGGTAGAATAGATTGGTGGTTATGCAAAGTTGAAAGAGAAAGTAGTGAATATTCAGAATTTTTTTTCTCGAGCTGCCCATGTTGTTATGGCAATTATTATTTAAAAGAAATTTATATTTCATATGTTATCAAATATAAATATACACCTTATTTTCTTTATTTTAAGAAATCTGATACATTTTGCGTACTAGCAAAAAATCAAAAATTATATTTTCATATAGTTATTTTAAATATGTATTTTAAAATATATCAGAAAAATATATTGAGATCTAACATATTAAATATATTGCGCAACAGAACTTAAAAACTAATAGCTAGCAAATAAATAATGTAATTATCTCATATGTTAGAAAATAAATACGTAAAACAGCATGCAATAAAATAATTCAAAGTTTTTAAAGCATGATATAAAATAAATAATAATGCATTTTTATCTTTCAAAAGTATTCCGAAATTAAAGCAATTTATCTCCCAACAAAGTAAAAATGTAACAAATAAGTTCTTTTTCGATTATGATGTAAAATAATCAAAAGTTCTTCTCAGTGTAATGGTAAGCAATGGAGCAACTGGCACTAAAATGTAGAATTTCGTCTAAAGCCGGCGCGCCAATGTCCAATCTCTCTCTATCGAGGGTCCCTATCCCAAAGACACTGGACGAGCTTGAAGAGACAATTTGTGCGGCATGTGAGTCCATTTCCATTGACACACTACAGGGGGTGATGGCAAATTTTGTTGTTCGTTTATGTACCCTTTGCATGGCTAGCGGTGAACATTTTGAACAGATTTTACGTTAATTCTATGGACTACTTGCGAAAGAACTGCTTTTATTTTCTTTTCCATAACTCTGTATAGTGTACAGCGCCATCTGCTGGCAACTTTTGTTACTATTTTCAGAATTCCTGTATCGAATTTTACAGCTTTCGCAATAAATATACAGTTTAACTCATCCCTCTATTACCCTTTGTTTTCGAGATATATAATTTGGAAATCAGTAAGTCCGTTTCTTGGACACCCTGTATATATATATATATATATATATATATATATATGCATGTATGTATGTATATGTGCGTATGTGTGTGTATAAGCAAAATGATTGCAATACCTCTATTTTTAAAGAAATAAACCTAAAGGAAAACAAGAATGAAAAATCATGCGGTACGCATTGATTATTAACATTTTCCAACTGTATGTACTCGTTGTATCGTATAACCTTCCATGTTCTTTGCCTACGTTGTCACACAATGAACAGACAGAAAGGCAAGCAGATAGACTAATTAAATTCACAATCACTTATACACATTGTTGGAAATTGTTAAAAATGCGTAACACAAACGGAAATGCAACTCTTAATTTTATAATTGCAGCCCTTAATGATCTGAATGTTTTAGTGCAGTCCAATACATCAAAAGGTTAAGCATATCATATTCTATACAAAACATTGTTTTAGAATATTAACAATAAATGTCAATTTCTTTAAGATTTTTGCAGTAGAAAGTTATTTAAATGGGATTTATACAGATATCTCTTCTAAAAGGAAATGCATTGGCATTTTTTTGCGTGCCTCTGTACACAAACCAGTTTTACAGGACCTATTACTGACATTTTAAAAAGGTAACATTCCACAGAAAACTTGAATAACATATATCATTTTAAAGAAATTCTAAAAATATTTACGGATGCTGCAGACAGGCAAACGGACAGATGGACAGTCGGACAGATAGATACACTAATTCAAAACATATTCACACATAAAAATTGTTTAAAAGTGTTAAAAATGCTTAATGTAAACAAAAATGCAATTTCTGCAAATTTCCGATAATAGCTCTTAATGCAACAGAATATTTTTGTGTGGCCCTGAAAATCTTAATGCTAATCATACTATATTCAATGGACTCTTCCCAGTTTCGTCTGCTCAGTTATGTGATAGAGGAAAACTAATATTCGAATTCTGATAATCGAATTCAATTAAATATTGTTCTTAAGAACAAAAATGTTAATATTTAATATAAAATAAAATAAAAGTAATATTGTGTATTTGTAAACAGTAGAATAGTTGTATTCGAAAATTTAATAATTTTTTAAAAACACTTTATGTGTTTATTTATTTTTAACTGTAAGAATCGATTTTTGTATGTTCTAGTGTAACTGTTACATTAACTGATCTAGCAATAAATAATAGTTTGTTCTTGTGGAATGTTTATGGATTATAATTTAAAATTTTAAAATGTTTTCATTTAATTTAATTGCATAAAGGTGTTACAATTTACTTAGTTACTGGTCTAAATGTATTTACGCAGTACGATATTGCACTGTCACTGATTTAAGTACCAAAAATCAGAGAATTTAATATGTTCTTCATGAACATCAATAACAAATATAAACTAAATGATGATTGTAAATGTATACAGCAGACAAAAGATGATGAATAATGATATAAAATGGATTAAAAATGATAATGTATAAAAAAGTAACACAGATTAAATACGATTGATCAGAATTAAGAATAGAAAATATGTTATTTTAGCAATCGCTATAGATGAACAAGACTTCGTCTGCTATTTGTTTTTCCTCTATCATGTGACCTCTGACGTCAGGTGGGAAGAGCCCATTGAAAGCATTCTTTTGTGCATATGAATAACGTGTTTAAATTTGATTAAGATTTGTGGAAAGCAAAGTTGTTAAGATATGGTTTATAACTTTACTTTCAACAATACTTTCTATATTATATACATGGGTAAGAAAAAATAAAAATAATATTATTTATTCTTGGTTTTGCATTACTTATTGCATTTCTTTTTAAAATATATGAACTTTATTTAGTTAATACATTTCTTATATTTCTCTGAAGTTAAATTAGTTCGAATCATTTGGCGAACATAAGTTCATGTAGTTAGTAATCAATGACCAGGACATATTGACGAGAACGTTACATGCTCATAGTATATGCGAACAGAACAGCAGGGTGATCTTACATTTCTTATATGCCATTACTGGACTGCTGTAATATTATTGCTTCATCTTTAACCCTATTTGTCTGTTGAACAGAAATTTTAGTTTTACATTTATTGAAATATTTTTATGGGAAACATGTTTTACATTAAACTTGAAAAAGTGGTATACCTGCGTGGAAATAAATCCACCGTTGGAATTTCTTTGATGATTAAGCCAGTGCACAACTGAAAAAACGTTTTTCAAGGCATCTGATCCCTCCATTTCAAAACGTGACAGCATGTAATAGCTTGCAATTTCTACAGCAACTGATTTAGAATTGTCAGATGGTTCCCAATACTTTAGAGGACCTGCAACATACAATTACACTTTATGGACAAAAATATTTGGACATTTTTGAATTTTGACATTTTTTCGGAATACTAAAATTATTTAAAGGAATACTTTATGGATACTTTTGAAAAATTAGAGTTGTAAAAAACATTTTGTATTTCAGCGAAGATTTTGTCCTGAAGACAAAAAGGAGCGTAGTAACAAGCTAAAGAAAAAAAAATTCGAAAAATAATGCTGTAAAATATAATGCCTACAATGCGTTGTATTTAAATCACATAATTATGATTATTATTTTTAAATTGATTTATATTCACTAGCAGGCTTTGCCCGCTTCGCTGGTCACTAAATTTAAAGGAAACTCTTTTCTATATAGCTTTATAAAAATAAAATAAAATAAATTACTGAAATTGTCCAAAAGCTCGCTTCAGGTCCCTGCTGCCTTCGGCACCGATTTGGTCATCCACTGCAACTCGGGCGCTTGTCCCTATTACCTGTGACAATGGTTTACCAATGAGCTTCCATCTAGGTGCTTATTATATAACTGTTTCGAAATAGATAGTATCGAAAAAATTGGAGTTTCCCTTTTATATTTGAATCCCAGTTACATGTGAACAACACTATACTTGGTGCACATAATATTTGCTTTTACGTTATTTCCTATGTTTATTTTGTTTATCCGATCAACCATAAAATGACAGCAATTTCACGCTAAATATTACAATATGCTGTGACTGGCTACGTCTGTCGCATGAGACAATTAATTTTTTGCGTTTATATATAATTCATGGTTTGTAAACCTGATAGTACAGCCTTATTATAGTTCTCTTTGGCGACTTTTGAATTTTTTTCAC
The DNA here is from genome assembly GCA_963930645.1 of Salticus scenicus. Classification (NCBI taxonomy): domain Eukaryota; kingdom Metazoa; phylum Arthropoda; class Arachnida; order Araneae; family Salticidae; genus Salticus; species Salticus scenicus. Next base: position 384,815,538 of record OZ005648.1, read on the forward strand.
CATTTTAGACTTAATCCATTGTAACAATAAGACTTAATCCCTTGTAACAATATGCTATGAGCGCTATTTCTGCCGTATTTTAGACAACTAATCTTTTTATTTTTACATTTATTTCCCATTAAACATATTTTTATTTTTATTTATTTATTTAAATATTAATTTGAATTATTCAAATATATCTGTTCGACAGCTTGCAAGTGCAGTAACACACAGAGGCTCATTTGTTTGTATGATAAATTAGCATATTGATTATTATATATAAAAAATAAATAAATAGGTAAACATTATCGTGCTACACAACTTTGTTATGTCGCTCCATTGGCGGCTTTTGAATTTTTGTCGCCATATTAGAGATGGATTTTTTTTTTTTTTTTTTTTTTTTTTTGTATGAAAAGGGGGAGACTATTTTGCTAATAATTTTATCAGATTCTTTTTTGTTTATGCATAAGAATCCTTCATATTCTGCTTATATTTTTAATGGTTTTTAGGTTTAAAATAGTGCTTGTTGAAATAAATTTCCTATCTTTAAAACTGCATTTTTTCTGTAAATTTTGTGAAAATAAATAATTTATGTTTTTATATATTTGATGCGCTACTTAGATTAAAATGGCTGTTGCTATATTAAACTTCTTGTCGAAAAACGTTCGGTGTACTTCAACACCAAAATTTAAAAAATCGCCCAGCAGGATCTATTAATGAAACTGATAAAATAAAAATATGGTTCATAGAGTTTAAATAATCTATAAAAAAAAAAAAAAAAAAAAAAAAAAAAAAAGAAACCCTTTAAAATCCAAATTCTTAATGTATCGTATCACATACATAGATATAGTAATAATATATAGATTGATCATTGGGGAGAAAAAAGTGATTCCTTTTCACTCAGGAAAAGACGGCGATTTTACGAAAATATGGCAGTCTTTCCCCGAGTGAATACACACGGGTATACACACGAATATTTTAGCAAATAAAATTCATGAATAATTTATTTACTAAAGGTGAATGAAAAACTCCAGATATAGTTTCAAATTATTTTTCTTTTTTTTTTTTCAATACCACTTAATGGCTGATTCCCAAGCTTTTTTTTCGGCATCAAAAATCTTTGCACGATAATATGGGGATGATAGATCTATATATATTATTATATCTATGATCACATAAATCTTTTCGAAGTTAGAATAAAACTTAATTTAGAAAAAAAAAAAAAGTAACTTTTTTGTTTATTAACCAAAAAATTGATGAAATTTGAAATGCAAGTTGGTCTTGTGGAGTACAGGCTGTATATTATATTTTTGTGTTCGTGCGAGAAAATTTAAAAGAATTTGAAGACTGCAATTTTTAATCCCACTTCAAAAACATGTGACTTAATGTGAAGCAGATTTTTTATTTATTTTTATTTTTTTCTCCTAACGGTTTCCATACAATCTTCTGCTGTTGCCACCTAAAATTCATACTTTAGTTAATTTTAAAACATCTAATATTCCGATTGATAAGCTGTTTAATGCATCGGATTCACAAAAATTTTCCCTTTCATTTGGTGTCTTATTTGTAATGATACGACTGATATTTCTAGTTTATATTCTAATCTTTCTGATTTATTTAATAAATGTACGTTTTTTTTTTTTTTTTTTTTTTTTTTTTAATTATTATTATTCTGTCGAAAAAAAATTGGCAACAATTAAATTATGGATAAAATGTTAAAATTTAAATGGCTTATTTATCAGAAATTAGAAGGTTATTATTTTCACATTTTAATTAATTCAGAAAAAACTAATCAAAAATTCGAAAATCTGACTTCGATGTGCACAATGACCCTTCGGGGGGCACCTTTGTGTTAAATCTCGTGACTGTCCGAGCTACCGTTTTCAAGAACAGTGAAATATATATACAAATATTGCTCACTTAATAGTATAAGATTTGAATACGAACAGCACACATATTCATGGAGATAAAAAAGTTTCTTTAATAACATCTTAAACTTTTCGCACGATTTTATGACATGCAATTTTTTTCAAACCAACGCAATGTAAATTTTAGAAAATTATTTGTACTACAGTAGAGACAACATACTGTCATCTGAATATAAAAATATTTGATGAAATATGAGCATTCGTACCAAATGACGTTTAACTGCTCATGTATAAGCGTAAGCAATAACGAAAATTTGTTTGTATAATTTATGAGCCAAATGTATAGAGTGTATCATCGATAGAGTGAATTGACCTTTAGTTGCTCTCAAAATGAAGTAAAAGAGATAAAGAATTTACCCCAAATTTTATTTTCGATCAATTAATGTATTACAGTATATAGCAGGGGCGTAGCAATTAAAAACCGTGGCAGGGGCTCAAAAAATTTCATTTTAAAAATGACTCAAAATTAATCTTAAGATAATCAATCAATAATTAGATGTTAATTAATATTCGCTAAATATTAATATTAATTATAAAATATCACTAATTATGAACATTTATTTATAAACATTACATATGTATGTAAGACATTAATTTTAGTTTTATATTGGTGATTCTTTTATTAGGTAATAAAAGAAAATTTCCTAATAATCAATGGAAGGGGGGGGCTTGAGCCCTTTAGCACCTCCCTTTCCTACGCCCCTAGTTTATAGTGAATAAAAATAAAAAATTGGATAAAATTTCTTATAGATTTACTTCACTTTTAGTGTACTTGATTTTCAACTCATTCTATCGAATATATCTTTTTGAATTTTAATGATATTCGCTAGGTTTTTAACAGGGTTTCTACAGGTGACTTTTATTACTATTACTATTATTATTATTATTTTCTTACCTCTATTTACAAAAAATAAAATTTAATATATATTTATGAAATCTGCAGATAAATCTGCAGTCTGCCTGTTTGAATTTGTTATAAATTTTATGATATGGAAATAGTGGTACGAAAATAATGAATATAAAGCTGCCTGTGGCAACTTTCCAAAATTGTAAAGTTTATTTCACAAGTAGAGCAATAGCAAAATTCCAAATTTTGACATGGGCATTCTGTTGAAGAGTGGAAATGTAAGCAATTTTTCAAACTTTTTAAACCATCACTGTTTCATAGTTGATTTCGTTTCCTGAGGCTAAATATATCCAGATTCTTTCTTATTTAATTTGTATGTTAATGGCCAAATATCTGCTATAAAAACTGTTAATCAATGCTCGCTGTTTGCTTTTAGCTGATGACCTTGTCATGGACTCAGGTTCCAAAGCAAAATGCAAAATCTACTATGGAGCATAGACTTAAGTCAAGCTCTTGACTTACTTTTAAAGTGGAGTTTAGAAAATAATATGATTGTAAATCTGAAAAGATTGTTATTCTGCTGTTTAGCCTTTTTCCTTTGTCCATCAGGACTTTATTCCCGACCATAAATACACAATCGATGCGCTTGTCCATACCAACAGATTTAATTACCTGTGAGTGACTCTTGATAATACCTGAAACATCCTGATTAATATTCCGTAATATTGTAAGCCCCGCCTTTTTTCCCCCACCAGAACTTTTTTAGAGTATTTTTCTTCTTATTTAATCGTAATTGCATTTAGAGAATATTACTCTACAAATTTACTGGTGTGATAAAAAGAGTGTGGCTAACAACTCTACGGGATAATAATTAGGGTGTTGACAGGCATGCTCTTGATAACACGTAAAATTGGAAGTCACATATTTAATCAATCTCAAACCGTTATCTGAACAGAGTAATTTTTTTAAAGTGTTTGACGGGATTCCTGTGGGGAAGTGACATATCCATTTTAAATATTACTTACAGAACTTTTGTGTTACCCTTAATTACTTATTGCTGAGAGCCACTTAAAGCGGCAAGCGGCCATGTTTTAATGAAACTGGAAATCTTACAAAATCAATCACTGAGGCTCGTAATCCGACTTGTTAAATCAACACCGATTGATGCTACGCTTCTTTTGACGGATAATAAATCTATTAAAATTATTGAAGGAATGGCTCTACTTCTTTATGAGAAATTCGTTAGAAGGTGTGATGCTTAGTGGTGTAATTATCCAATTAAGGCTAGAAATTTGAAGACACAAAACTGTTTTATTCAGTTTGTACGGGGTATCAGGAAAAAATTTCAGTTACGTGACAATGTTTAGGGAATCATAGACCCATTAAATCCACTGGATAGACTAAAATAAATTAGAATTTTGGGAAGTTTTTGTACAAGTGAGAAATCTTGCCAAATGTTCTAAGATGTTATGCCTTGGAAACTATTATTTTGAGGTACCCAGATTTGGCGTGGCTTCATATTTATAGGAATAACTTCCCCATTTGACGATTAAATGACTGCAGGCTCGGTTTATTTTTTTCGAGCCTATTCTCCTTCCATGCTTTTGCTTGTGGCCTTAATTGTCATATTTACTCAGTTCATGGTCTTGAATTTACTATATTAGCATAAACGAAATATCTCGAATGAGTTTAAAGAACACCTTATACCTTCAAGGAATAAGAAAGTAATTTAAGAATTTACTTCAACAGAAATACTAAAAATACCGTGTAAAACAGAAATGATATATAGAACTACAAAATTCTTTATGGACTCATTCCTCATTCCTATTCTCATTCTTGAAATTGAACTCTTATAAAATAAAGAATCAACTAATAAGACCATTGTAAAACATCTTAAGTGAAATTACGGACATTATGAACTGTATGAACTTTCTCACAATATGAAATCAACAAATATGGCAAAATTAACAAAATCTGTATCTCAACATAAGTAACAAATTTAAAGTTCAATAAACTGGGCCTTCGATCCTTCCTGAGGCCTCATCAGCCTGTATCCTTGAGGGAGTAGCTGGATAGGAGATCCCTCGGTATCATTAGATAGTTCACCAGTGGCTACATTACTGCTATAAACCTCGCTATTTGTCAGTGGCCAGTGGGGGCAATCAATCAATATATGCTTTTGCAGGAAAATATAGAACAGCTTTCGACGGAGATGAGGAAGCTTTCCGAATTGCTCTTTATTAGCTGTTATTGGAACTTCAAGACAAATTTGTTAAAGTGATTTTGCTTTCTGATTCTCAGGCCGCAATCTAAGCTATTGGCTAAAATGGCCTTCCCTTATCGGATCAAAACTTCAGTGTCGAAAAGATTTGCGAAGGCTAGCTTTAGAGAAGAAGTATGAAGTGCTTCAGTGGATGATAGGATATTATAGGATTTTTGATACGAACTGGCTGTTTTTCTTGCAAGAACGGGCTCGAGATTGCTGCAATCAAGATGTTCAGCGCATGGCCAATTTATTCTATAAAATGTATATCAAACGTACTATAGCTCGAAATTATAAGTTACAGTTGCTTGATAAAATAAAGAATCGGACATTGTTAATACAGACAAAGCGATGGAAAGCTGAGGATCTCCTCACACTTCCAAATGGTCCACGTTATGAAGCTGTTGCCCAGTTCCGCTTTTTAACAGGTCATAACTGACTGGATGAACATTTACATAATATTGACATTTTCGAACAACCAAACTGCACTTTTCTTCGTGATTTGGCAGAACCAATGAATCGAGCCCATCTCCATCATCACATGGGACCTCATGGCGATTCCGAGACGGCGAGATACTGGAAAGCTAGCACTCTTAAGGAAATGGTTTCATTTAGTCTTTGCTGAAGTTTGTTGCATTACTTTTCTCTCTTTCTTTTTTTTTCTTTTCTTTTTTTCCTTTTGTATTGCCTTGCCATTTGGAAAAAAAAGCTTCAGCTTCAGTTTCTACGTTGAATTATATACCGAGGTTACCCTACTTCGCCTTAAAGGTTAATTTCAATAATTTTTAAATATTTCTTTTAGTAGCTATGAAATATTCAGAAAAGTACTGATATAATAGATATGTTCATGATAATTAAATATAACCTTATAAAAATTTTAAAATTAGTAAAATATTTAGATGCTCTTTTTTAAAAATTATTATTATGAGTAATAGTGTAAGTGGGAATCCAATAGTTTTTCTAATATTTATAGAAATTTATCTGTGTATTCTGAATAACAGGGCTTATTTGCTATTTGTATTTTTTAAAAATACGAAGGACGTTCCGAAAGTAAGTTTGCCATTTTTTTAAAGAGAAAGGGTGCACCAACTGAAAGGAAACACACACACACACACACAAAAAAAAGTCCTTGCGGCTCATTCGGAAGGGTAGGTTGATTTCTTTTTTCTTATTAATTAGGCGCCATTTTGTTTCAAAGTGGCGGCTACAAATTATTAGTGGACTTGGTAGAAATATTTATGTAGACTATGTATATATGGAGTTTTAAGCAAATCGGTTCATGAATACCTTTTTATGTGAATTTAAAAATTTCAAGTGGCCGGCACTTGGAAACAAAATAGCAGGCCAAGTTCGCAAATAAATATATCAAATGTACTCGTGAGATAATTTAGTTCGAATAATTCAGAATCTCAAAAGACATCGTGATGGAAAATTAAGTGGCCGCCACTTGCATAAAAATGTCGGAGCAAGTTGCTCAGTGAACTAATCTAAGATATTTGTAAGATAAGTCCACTGTTCAACTTTGGTTCGAATAAATTCAGTATTTCAAAAGTTATCGCATTAATAGAGTCTCAAGTGGCAGTGTTCATGTGGACGCAACTTGGAACCAAAATTGCGGAGAAAATTGCCCGCCGAAATAATAGATATTTGAATGATAAATCCATTTTTCAACTTTGGTTTGAATTGATTAAATATTTTAAAAGTTACCGTGAAAACAAATTTTCAAGTGGCCGCCACTTGGAAACAAGATAACGGAGCAAGTTGCACAGCAAACTCACCCAAGATATTTGAAGTATAAGTTCCCTGTCCAACTATGGTTCGAATCAGTGCAGTGTTTAAAAAGTTATTGTTATGACAAATTTCCAAGTGGCAATCTAAGTGGCTGCAACTCGGAAACAAAATGGGGAAGCAACTTGCACAGCGGAATCATCCAAGATATTTGTATAATAAGTTCACTGTCCAACATTAATTCAAACTAAATCAGTATTTCGAAAATTATCGTGATAAAAAATTTCAAGTAGCACCATCATTTCAAGTGACCATTTCTTGGAAACAAAAAAGCGAAGTAAGATGCCCAGAGAACTTATCTGAGATATTTCAATGATAAATGCACTACCCAAATTTCATGCGAATTGATTCAGTATTACAAAAGTTATGATAATGACAAATTTTCAAGTGGAAGCCACTTGGAAATAAAATTACGGGTCAACACTGTAAAAAGAAAAATCATGTAAGATTACGAGTAAAGCCCGGCAGCAGAGATTCCACACAAAGCCCGTAAAAAAAAAAAAAAAAAAAAAAAAAAAATTGGACTGTAAATTAAGTATATAATAAACCTTAAATTATGTTATATGCCCGTAAAAAACATTTTTTTACGAGCTTTGTCTGGAATCTCTGGTGCCGGGCTTTCTTCGTAATTTTAGGGGATTTTTTTTAACAGTGCAGTTACCAAGCGAATTCATTCCAAGATATTTGAACCATAAGTTCATTATCCAATATTGGTTTGAATCTGTTTAGTATTTTAAAAGTTATCGTGATGACACATTTTCAAGTGGCATCAACTTGGAAACAAATTGTCGAAACAAGTTTCCCAGAGAACACACGAAATATTTATAGGATAAGATTTGGTTCCAATCACTTTTGGTTCGAATTGAATCAGAATTTAAAAAGTTATCATGTTTATAAATTTTCCAGTAGTAGACTATTTTCAAGTCGTCTCGCTTGGTTTATAACATCCGCACTTTGTTAAAAATGGCTGACAAAGTTCATTAATAAACATAATTGTCACTCTTATATACAGTCGGCTGCAAAATTACTCGAGCACTAGCCAATAATTCCTATATTTAGAAAGTACACTTAAGACTGTTTTGCTAAGTAAATCCTTGTCGAATCATGTTCTTAAACTGATTAAGAACATGACTCGACAAGGATTTATTTAACAAAGCTGTATTAAGTGTACTTTTTTTTTGGCAAGGATTATTGCTAGTCCTCGAGTAATTTTGCAGCCGACTGTAGTCTGTGTATACATCAAAATACAAGCAAATCAGGTCTTAAATACGTTATTTACAGCGTGCATTTGAAAATTTCAAGTGGCCTCCACTTGAAAACAAAATGGCGGAGCAGTTTGGTTAGCACAAACTCATCCATAATATTTATAAGATAAGTTCACTGTCCAAATTTGGTTCGATTTAGAGTATTATTTCGGATGTTATCATGATTTTAAATTTTCAAGTGCCAGCCAGATTTCAAGTGTCCCCGCTTAGTCTAAGATATCTTCCACTATTTTAAAAATGGTGGATAAAGTTCATTAATAAACTTGGTTGAGACCCTTATATGGTCTATATATAAATCAAACTTCAAGTTCGGAATACGCTTTTTACAATGTGAATTTGAAATTTTCAAGTGGTCTCCACTTGAAAACAAAATGACGGAACAACTTGTTTAACAAACTCATCCAAGATATTTATAAGATAAGTTCACTGCCCAAATTTGGTTTGATTTGGAGTATTTTTTCGGAAGTTATCGTGATTTTAAATTTTCAAGTTGTAGCCTGATTTCAAATGGCCCCGCTTATTTTGAGATATCCACCACTTTATTAACAATGGCAGATGAAGTTCATTAATAAACTTGATTGAGACCCTTATGTGGTCTATATTTACATCAAAATACGCTTTTTACAATGTAGATTTGAAATTTTTAAGTGGTCGCGACTAGTTCTGGCAAGAGTGCATTTTTTAGCTAGTTGGCATAGATGGACTCAAGTATCATAAATGTTATTTTGACGTGGTCTGATATATTTATCATCTTCAAAATGGACGTTTATGCTCAGATAAGTGAATCGTAAATTACAAAAACCTTACGAAATTTTTAAATTAAAAAATTCCTAGTCAGGGATGTTCATACTAGTATCCTAAATGATATTTTAAAAATGTTCTGACATCTTCACGATGAAAATATCCCTCAAAAAGAACGTTTATGCGAAAGTTTGCCGTATTCTACCATATTAAGTCAATCGAAAATATCCAATGACTTACGAAAATCTTAAACTGAAAAATTCATAGTCAAGGATGTTTATGCCAGCATCTTATGTAATATTTTAAAAGTTGTCTGACATCTTTACGATGAAAATATCCCTCAAAACAGACGTTTATGCGAAATTTTGTCGTATTCTGCCATGTTAGAAATTCGTAAATTTCGAATAATTTGCGAATTTTTAAAGTAGCATGTTTATAGTTAATTATGTTCATCCCGGCGTCAAAACCGATATTTAAAAGCTGTTCTTACATCTTTACGATAAATACAATTCTTTTCATGCACGTTTAAGTGAAATTTCGCCCTATTCTCCCATGTTAAGGAAATCGTAAATTTCGAATAAACTCTGAAGTTTTTTAATTAGAATGTTGCAAATAAATAGGGTTCATGCTAGTGTCATAAATAATATTTTAAAACTGGTTCGACTCTTTGCGATCACTTATTCGTGAGACATCGTGTACACAGACTAACAAACTAACAGACACCCTACAGACGAACACCATACCCATTTTGTTATTTTTGGATTCCTCACAACTGAAAACGAGTAAAAAAGTCCAGATCCGAGGTCGAAAATTTTCATGATTACCTAAGCTCCCCACCATACCTATAGTATGATGGGGAACTAAAAAGTAGAAAATTATTTACCTTTATTAATAGCTCTTTTGTCCAATTCATCCACATATTTCGAAAATGCAGCATTTTCTTTTGCAAGAGCGCTCGCATAAGCAAAGAGCGACAAAACGTAGATGTTGGGTTGGCTTTCTGATTCCAAGCATTTTAGAGCATTTTTTATTACTAGGGTATCGTGTTTCTCCATACCTGATTCCAACAATGAAATAATAACATATGCTGTAATCGGAGATAAGGACTGATCATTGCTTGAGAGGCCTCCCTGTAAGAAAGTAATTCATTAAGAGTTCAATGCACCACAGACATTTTTAGTTACAAAAATGCTAAATTAAATTCTTTTTTCTTTAAATTAAACAATTTACTCAACTCATATATTATTATGAATTACTGCGTGTGAGATATTACTTTTCCATAAATAATTGGACACTTTTTATTTCAGACATTTTTTTCAAATATTTCAAAAAGTACTATGTGAACCATCTTGAAACTTCAGGACTTTAAAGAACATATATTTCAGTATAGGTTTTGCAGCGAAAATAAAAAGAGAAATCCACTAAAAATGAAATAAAAATGAAAATGTTTGAGATCACCCAGTCAAAAATAATGCTTGAAATATGATCTGGCTTTAGCATGTGATTATAAGGCTTCTTTTTATTATCTGTATGAATTTGTGTCAGGCTATCACATATATTCTTGGAGTATAACTTTTTATTGTATTTATCTTTTCGTATAATTTAATAGCCAAATATATTGAGCTACATATATGAAAACCCCAAACAAGTATTGTGTCAATTAAAAAAAAAAAAAAAAAATGTACGCGATAGAATGAACTGCTGCTTAGTTCTCTCAAGGAAAAGCTAAACTATAAGGTGATTTACTCACATATTTGATTCAATCAATCGTAATACAGTGTTCATTGATTGTAAATAAGTATTGATAAAAACCCCTTATCATTTTCCTGATTTTTGAGAAAAACGGAAATTCAGTTCATTCTATTGCGTACAACTTTTAAATTTACCCGATATTTGTTTGGGGTTTTCATATAAGTAGTTCATACATTTGGCTACTAAATTATACAAATGAAGTTTCGCTAAAGTTTGCGCATGCTCTGTTAAAAATTTTTTAGTAAAAATACTCATATTTCATTAGATATTTTAATATTTTTGCATTCGGATTGCAGTATGCTGTGTCCAAAGTTGTATGTGGAGTGTCCTGAAAACAGCTTTGCACTGGGTTTAATACCTTGAGTGTTACAGCTAAAAGGGACATTCTTTTTTTTTTCATTTCTTTTAGTTCCCCATCATACTATATTTATGTAGAGCTTAGGTAATCGTAAAAATTTTCGACCTTGGTTTTTTGACTTTTTTGCACGTTTCCAGGTGTGAGGAATCCGAAAATATCAAAATGGGTATGGTGTCCGTCTGTACGGTGTCTGTTAATTTGTTAGTCCGTTAGTATGAACATAATTAACTATAAACATGCTACTTTGAAAATTTCGCAAATTATTCGAAATTTACGAATTTATTAACATGGCAGAATACCGCGAAATTTCGCATAAATGTGCCTTTCGAGGAATATTTTCATCGTAAAGTTGTTAGACTATTTTTAAAATATTATTTATATAAGATACTAGTATAAACATCCTTGACTATGAACTTTACAATTTAAAAATTTCGTAAGTCATTGGAAATTTACGATTTACATAATATGGCAGAACAGGGTAAAATTTCGTATAAACGTCCATTTTGAGGGATATTTTCATCGTAAAGATGTCAGAACACTTTAAAAATATCACTTAGGATACTGGCATAAACATCCCTGACTATGAATTTTCTAATTTAAAAATTTCGTAAGTTACGAAATTTTTAAATTGGAAAATTCATAGTCAAGGATGTTTATACCAGTATGTTATATAATATTCTAAAAGTACAGTCAGTAACAAAAGTTTCCGAACACTAGCAAAATTTTCTATGTAAAAAAAGTACACTTGATATGGTTTTGTTAAGTAAATCCTTATCGAATTGTGTTCTTACACTGACTAAGAACAGGATGCGACAAGGATTTATTTAACAAAACCATATGAAGTGTACTTTTTTTACATAGGAATGTTTGCTAGAGTTCGGACACTTTTGTTACCGACTGTAGTCTGACTACTTTGCGATGAAAATATCCCTCAAAAGGGACATTTATGCGAAATTTTGCCGTTTTCTGCCTTGTAAAGAAATTCGTAAATTTCGAAAAATTTGTGAAATTTTCAAAGTAGCATGTTTATAGTTAATGATCTTTATCCTGGCATCAAAACTGATAGTTAAAAGTTTTTCTTACATCTTTACGATAAAAATATTTCTTTTCACGCACGTTTAAGTGAAATTTTGCCCTATTCTCCCATGTTTAGAAAATCGTAAATTTCGAATAACTTTTTAAGTTTTTTAATTAGAATGTTGCAAATGAATAGGGTTCTTGCCAGTGTCATAAGTAATATTTTAAAACTGGTCTGACCTCTCTGCGATCATTTATTCGTGAGATATCGTGTACACAGACTAACATACTAGCGGACTAATGAACCTTACACACGGATACCATACCCATTTTGATATTTTCGGATTCTTCGCACCTGATAACGTGTAAAAAAGTAAAAAAACCGAGGTTGACATTTTTCACAATTACCTAAGTTCTCCATACCTATAGTATGATGGGGAGCTAAAAAGAAGCCATATAATTACATTATACTGCCAGATTGTATTTTAAGCATCACTTTTTACAGGGTAATGCCAAACATTTTCATTTTATTTAATTTTTTACTTGTCTTCTTTTTACCTGGAGCAAAACCTTCACTGAAATGTGTGATATATAACATGTTATTTACACTCCTGAAGTTTAAAGTGATTCGTCTAGTAATTTTTGAGATATTTGAATAAACATCTGAAATCGAAAGTGTCCGGTCATTTATGAAAAGATAGTATAGGATAGAATAGATGAGTAAGTGAACGAACACGCCTCAGTGAAAGAACAATTTGTAAATGTTTTTTAAATATAATGTAAAAGTAAAAATACCGTATAAGAAACTTAACTTTCATTTATTAAAAGTTTTTATTTAAATTAGAATTACATTTGCTTATGAATATATAGTGTTTATTCATTTGAAAGAACGGTTCATTTACTTGGTTATTTTACTGTTTTTTATGTTACGCCCAAATCGTAAAGCGAGACCATGTATGTTCCTGCCCATTTTTGTAATTAAAGTTTAAATATAGCAACAAATAGGTTTATACTGTCATATTATAAAAGCTATAATTTTTTAACAGTACTGTGAATTTGTTTAAATAAAATCGTGCTTAAACGTTCAATTAATGGCCAGATTACTATATACAGCGTTGAAATGAAATTAATGCATTATCTGGAATTAATTTTCTTTTATGTAATTTTACTTTCAGTTTAAAGACAGATAGTAAAAGATATTTTTGTAGTAGTCCCAAAAAAAGAGATTCCATTTTGTACATGCACTATGATAATAGAAAAAGAATTTCTTTGTCGAATTAAGTCTAAGCAAAAACACCCATTTTAAAATTGTTTAAGTGCCATCTTTATGGATTCATGAATTGTATAATAAGGAAATTGTATATTTCATTATTATTTTCAACAATCAACGTAGCGTGTCTCTTCATTTATGAAACTGACTGTTATCTGTTGTTATTCAGAAGATTCACTTAACCGTCGTTAGGCAATAATCAGGGCCCCCTTTGTACATGGAAGACTGAAACTTTGTTGGAAAAGGGTTCACTGATCTTCGAATGGAAAAATAAACATTTTAACAGCGAGTTAATTTTGGATTTTACAGTAATAATGTTTAAATTATTATATCCTACGTTGAAATTTTCAAATTAATGTTTTTAAGATTAAATTTTTACAGCACCATAATCCTATTGTTGAACTTACTCGATGCTAACAGTATTCCATTTATCCAAATCAGTTAACCAATTGAGGTTTTAAGTTCTAACTTTCACAAATGTACATAATTATTCATACACATGCATACTCTGATGAGCATCATTTAACGAGTAATTTTTTTAAAAACAGTAAATAATAATAAACACCTCTTACTTTCATTCCTTTGTCAAAAAGTGTCCCTGTTGGCATAAAACAGCCATTTTCAAACTGTTTCCTCAGAATCCAGGCTCTGGTCACATTGAGATGATCTTCGTCTATGCTCATAAATCTCCTTGCTTGCCCGAAAGACCTCAACACAAAAGCAGTTAGCCAAAGGCTTCCTTCTACACTTTTTTCATTGGAACCGAAAGCACTGTATGAACCGTCAGGGTGCTTGAATTGTAATTCACGTTGGTATCCTAAAAGTGTGGATGCAGATGATTAATGTTTATTATATTTTTAACGATTTAAAAAGATACATCAAATATCAATATTTTTGAAAACTGTATGTCAAATTGGAAATTTATACTCTGCATAATTATGCATATAAGAAAATTTTTCTAATATATCATACACAAGATATTTAATAGACCATTTAATACCTCCTTCCGATTGGTAATGTTTTTATTGGTGATTCTTTTATTATTGTGATGTTTTATTAGTGATATTTTACAGTAGGCTTAGGCAATTGACGGAGTTCTTTTCAAGTAAGAACACAAGACAACTTTCTATCTTAACTCTTTTACTTAACTCGAGCTTTTTGTTTTATTCATTTTTTTTTTTTTTTTTTTTTTTTTTCTGGTGATAAGCGATTTTTACGTAATACTTCTTTTTACTATTATATTAAACTAGCAGGCTTTGCCCGCTTCGCTGGACATTAAACTTAAATAGGTTGTCAAAATCCCATATCTTTATTAATAACCTAAGTTCTTGCTGTGATTGGTAGAGGTTTTCTCGCTCGCAAAGAGAGGAGTCTGGGTCTCCACTGTCTTCGGCACAATTTACCCACTCCTTACTTCCCCTTCCTCAGCGGGTGAGTTCGAAGTTTTGCAAAATCACACTAATGTACATAATGCGTACACTTAATCAATATCTAGTCTGGGTCCCCACTGCCTTCGGCACAACTTACCCACTTCTTACTTCCCCTTCCTCAGCGGGTGAGTTCGAAGTTTTGCAAAATCCCACTAATGTACATAATGCGTACACATAATCAATATCCGCACACTAAAATTCGCCATTCTAAGATAATTCAAAGCGAATTCAAACGGAAAAACATGTTTTTACACATGTTTATTGGGAACAACTTCAGTATAACCCCACAACGATATTTGGCGATTTTTTTTGTTGGCGATTATGGCTAAATCATAAATTATATATGATAAATGATAAAATCATAATCTAAATCATAAATCAAAAAACATAAAATCAAAAATCAAAAATAAACAACATATTAGGCTGCCATATTATATCGCAAACAGTCCAGAACGACATTGTTATCCTTCAAAACGGCGCCAAAGAAAAATCGCCAAATTCAGCTGTTGGGTCATGCTGAAGTTACACCGTTTATTGCCCTCCGGGTCCGAGAAGGGGGAGGGGGATTTTGAATTTCGTGAAATCCAGTTACAATAAGTGCCGGATGCAAACAAACAATTTACGAACCATATTTCGTGACCACAGAAGTCTTTGATAGAAAATATTACAAATAAATAAATACAAAAAGCAGAGCTTTAGTATTGGACCCCTTTGGAGAATATAAATATTTTAAGCCATTTTTGCGATGAACTGAATTGGCTATCTCAATTGTGCAATTAAAGATCTTAGCGAGAAACGTCCGAGCTACGTCGGTTCCGGATTTCAAATTTTGCCAAAGGGATCCTATACTAAAGCTGTTCCATACACAAAATAAATAAATAAACAAATAAAATAAAATAATAAAATAAAAAATCTTTTCTGATATTTACAAAATAAAAATAAAAAATCTTAATAAAATCCAAATTATAATCATTTACAATTAATGGGAAACATAAAAAAAAAAACCCTCATAAGGTACATAATAACAACAAAAAAATTTTGTTTTACTGCGGGAAAGAAAAGTACTGCTTAAATTAAATAAAAATATTAAACTAATGCCAAATATCTCTATGAAAATATCTATCTACGTGCAAATTCCTCATTAAAAAAAAAAAAAAATCACCAACTTTTGTAGGTATTTTTCTCTCTAATTTTTATTATTATTCACGTGAAATTAAAAATATTTCATTTTATTTCTCGAAACTAAAAATATATATAAATGCATATTTATAAATATAAAACCCTTTACCGAATCCGCGTTGAAAACGGAAAAAGGGTAAAATAAATTAGAAATATCGAGCCTATATTTATAAATTTGATACCAAATGAAAGGGGTGATTTTTCGGAATCCAGGGGTGCAAACAGTTTTTCGATGCGACAGTTAGATTTTTAAAAAATAACTAAAGTATGAAATTTAAGTGGCAACGGAAAAACGGAAAAAGGGGAAAATAAATTAGAAGTATCAGACCTATCGTTACAAATTCAGTACCAAATGAAAGAGGTTATTTTTCTGAATCCTGGGGTGTAAACAGTTTTTCGATACGACAATTACCCAAGTAGCACAGGAACGTTCTGTGAACGTCTAATAACGGTTTCAATAGTTCAAACACCGTGTTTCGTGTCAAAAGAACGTTCTAAAACACGTTCAGAAATAGTATTATTTAGAACGTTCTGAAAATGTTTGATTTGTACCATCTATAAAACGTACAATTCTAGTTCTATATAGAACGTTCAAGTGTGACACCGTCATAACACGTTCTGTAACAGTGTAATTATAACGAATATGACAAAATGACTTTTTAGTACTATTGGTTGGGAAACTAGGTTAATCATGAAAATTTTTGACTTCAGTTTTTGATTTTTTTACACGTTTTGTGGCGTGAGGAATCCGGAAGTCAAAAGGTTGGTAAGGTATCTGTTAATGTGTATCGGCACCTATTAGTGTGATAGCCCGTTAGTTCATGTACACGATATTAATATCTCAAGAACAAATGATTGCAGAGAGATCGGACCAGTTTTAAAATATCACTTTTGATATTGATAAGAATATTATTGAGAGATTTGCAACATTCTAATTTAAAAACTTCGTAAGTTATTCGAAATTTATAATTTTTAGCATGATAGAGAATAGAGCATTTTTTACATTTTCAGTTTAACGTTTTGTTAGCACGTCAGTAAAGAATGCTTCTCAATAATCAGTAGCGGTGAGGTGAAAAAAAATTACAAAATTTTAAACTCATGGAAAAATTTTGTAGATTTTGTATTTCAGGAATCAATGTATGGAATTCAACCAAACTTGTTACAATATTAGATCTTGCCCTAAATTGGAGTTTATTTGAATTTCATTTGGGATATATCGTCCGATAGATTGCGGTGCTATGCAATGAAACCCTCCATTTATGGGACAGCTATATCTCAGCTTCTATAGTGTACAAATGCATTAAACTTGATATGTTGGCATATATCATCATAACCTCTGCTAATACAATTTGGATGTATACATTGTCCAACAGGTGGCGTTGCTAATCTGCAATTTAATCATTTTAACGGAAAGGCAATATTTTAACTCTTGTGATTTAACAATAAATTTTGTGTTACACTGAAGTTATAAGTGAAATCGATTTTATGTAAAGCTTTACTGGTCCATTTTGGATGCACATCGGCCAACAGGTGTCGTGGCTATTTTGCAATTTAATCTCATAACGGAAACGAAAGATCTCAACTTCTGTGATTTATAAATATTGTAAATTTGGTAAGTGAAATTAATATTACGGAAAACTCTACAGATTGCCTTTGGGTGCATATCGGACGACATGTGGCACTGCCACGTTCCAATATTTTCCATTCACAGAAAGGCTATATATCAGCTTCTGTAATATATATACTCACCAAACCTTCTGCGTGACATACATTTGATACATATTATTGATTCAATTTGGCTGTATAACGAGTAATAGTTAAACAGTTTTTTTTATTATTATTATTCATAGGACATTGTTTTTTCCCCTAGGAATAAGTATACATCATCCCTGGAGGATGGGGGAGGGGTGGATAAAAATTTTCACTATGATTATCTTTCAAAAGAATTCGATATCACCTTTAAAACGAATAATTGAAACATCGTTTTCTGATGATTTAAAACAAATTTACCGTTTTTTTTTTTTTTTTCATTTGTAATAATAATAATAATTAACCCTTAGAAAAATACATTTTCTAAGATCTTCTATACAGCATAAAAATGATTGTCTTCTGTCATGAAAATCTATGCATTCCCCAGACCCAGAGTTTAGATACAAAAAACTAATCACGGATGTTATTGAATACGTAATATAGTGCTTTTCCCGAGTTTCAAAGAAAATCACGGGAAAACTCCGAAAACCTAAGTCGACGAGCGTGACCAGGAATCGAAACCAACACTTCCCGTCTGTAAGGTTCGAGAGTAGAACCTCGCGGTCTCTAATACTCATCGGGAAGTTACAGAAATGAGTTTTTTTTCTTCTTTTCTTTAAGCATAATTTTAAACTTTTATTATATTTTATTTATGATTCTATTTAAGTTTAAATGTTACTGATAAATTATCAATATTGATAATGTTGTTAAATCATTACTCTGTTTGATTGTTCTTATTTTATTTTATTTATTTTCACTGAATATTTTGTTCAATACTGAAATATACACTTAAACAAAATATGCTTTTCCGTTTAATTCGAGATTTTAAAATGGAAAAATAAAGTGATCTCATAAGTTTTTAAAATACTTTATAAAAATTTAAATAATTGTTTAACTCCATTCCATTTTTCCTTAAAATATTGACTATATGTTTTCTACAGCTATAAATGCTTAATATATGTTGAACTTTGAAACATGATTATTGCGGATGCAAGACAGGAGAGCAGATGTTAACATCGACATCTGTGGATTGCATTTATTTAATTTTCGCTGATCGTGCAACTGCAAAGTCAAACGCCAGGCGCCAGGTTTTGGGAAAGTCGTGTCGTTATGTGAGGCGGTAATTTTAAAACATGTAATCTGATTTATTCAGTTTTAGCGTTATAATGACTAGGATAAGCTTTAGAAAAGGTAAAAATGTAATATTTTTAACCTGTAATATTCTCTATGTTCTATTTATTAAAGTCTTATTTTAATATCAATTAAACAATCATTTTCATATCTGCGTAAGTTCTTCAGCCTAACTTTCGATACTTGAAAGCAGCGTTGAATCGCAGAAAAAACTGCTTCTGTTACAGAAAACCGCTTAGAAATTATGGATTCATTTTATTAATTTAGTCTTCTGAGATGAAATTTGTTAAAATAACTATTTTCGTTATTATGTTTCTGAATGAAGTATGAAGAAGTCATAAAGACTTTACAAGATACGTGCTAATTTTAAGTGAATGCCCTTCCGACTGGTCATTGTGTATTTTAAAATGCTAGTTGGAAGGGTATTTTCTCGAAGAAAATTCTTATCAACAAAATTAAGAAGGTTCGTAATTCTTTTTTTCTTTTCTTTTTAAATTCTGAAGTATTTATTTAATGTTTATATGATAATATATATACAATCTAGGTTATGCAAATTGCATATTTTTAAAATAATATCCTAAGTTTCACCGACTTACAATTTTAAATATCTCTTTACTGTTATTTATTAAATAAAATATATGAAATTATTTTTCTGCATAATAAAACAAAGATTCAATTCTATTCCACATCTTTATAAAAAAAAAAAAAAAAAAAAAAAAAAGATATTCTGCTTAAAAAAAAAAAAGGACGATTTACTATATTATTTATTAATACTAATAATATTTACATTTATCAATTATTTAATATGCCATGATATCATAATTACATCAAATGAGGTAAAAATTGCGTTGACTCAATTTAAAGAAATTTAAACATTTAAAGAATACGAATTACATTGCCATGTGGAATAAATTTTAATACCTGCAAACATCATTTTTGTAAACTGCTGCTGTAAACTGAAAATATGTATACACACATGTACTGAAATTTAAAAATATGAAGTATGTTAAATATTTTAGAAAAATATTTTGATTAAAAATATATATATATGTATTTAAGTATTTGGAAATTTTTAAAATTTCCTCCTTCTAACTAATTTTTAATTTTTTGTTTCAATTTCTTATTATTATAAATTAACAATATATTCTAAACTCAATTATATATTATTTTAGCGGTGTAATGGTACATTCATTTTTGAAATTATTTTTTATGTTGGAATATTAAAACTTTCTATGAACTTCAGCATTCAAATATATTTATAAAATATCCATGGACTTACAAAGTAGTACCCAGAAATGTTTAGAATATACAGGGTGCAAAGTCGAGAGCAGGCCTTTATTTGCGCAACAATTGGTCTCAGACGTCCTCCAATAAGAAAATGTATTTAAAAAAAAATGTAAGAATTCATTATATGACATGTTTAAATTTAAAAAATCAATTTATTAAAAATCGCAAAAACTGATAATTTTTATACAATTTTCATGACACTAATAGTGAAAGTTGAGTTCCAACCTAAAAAATATAACACAAAAAGTTTCACTTTTGTGCACCCAAAATTGTCTGAGATAGTTAGTTTCAAAATTTAGGATTATTTCACATTTTCTCGGGCTTTATTAAAAAGTCAATGAAAAATTCTTTAATAAACCCAGGGAAAATGCAAACAAAGTCCAATTAGGGTTTTTAAACCGATCTCTTATTGAAGGCCTAAATATGTTAGAAAATCCAAACTTTAAATATCTTGTTCCATTTTGGGAGAATAGAAATGAAACTTTTTGTTAGGATGAGTGTCAGTTTTTCTAAATATGACTATAGGGATCTGGGACTATGTAAAAGGCTAGTTTTTGCAATTTTGAAAAAATAGATATTTTAAATTAAAACATGTTATACCACAAATGCTCATATTCTTTAAAACATTTTGTAACTGAAACTATATATTTGCGACCAATAGTTGCGGAGATAAAGGTATTCTCGTCACAATGCTTTGCACCCTGTATTTAAAAAAAAATTAATATATATATATATATATATATATAAATGAATTTTTAATCTTAGTTAAAGCCAAGCAACAGATATAAGATCCCTGAAACCACATAGGTCAATGAGAAGGAAATTACAACAAATTTAAATAACCTGGGGGGACTGATTGTGATTTATTGAAACATTTATTTTTTATTTATTGATTTTTATTTTATTTAACTTCAGTCTAATCATAAATTTATTCCTATATAGTTAGTTACAATTTTAATAATTTTGCCGGTGCGTAAAAACCACATGAAACTCAAATCAAAAGATACAAACAAGCAACGAGGAAATAAAAAATTAAGACAGCACTTAAAAAATTTTTTTAGGAAAAGCTTAGAATGGTAGGAAAAAAAAAAAAAAAAACTCGTCAGGGGTGACCCTTTTCGTCGTTGAGCACCAATGTACGATTTCGTTCGTTAGCAGCTATAATAGCAAATTGCTAGCGGGCACCCTATCGTACAAGAAATTAATTGAAGTTAGAAATGAAGAATAAATTGGAATAAATTATTTACTTCAAGATATCAGAGAATCAAACAGAAAACAACCATGAAAAACAAACATTAATCATAGGATGACGCATTCGGAATCACAAGGATTAAAACAAGCAAAATAAATCAAGAGTTTAGTTGTACATAGCAGATGAAGAATAATGATACAACACAGCAACAGGGATATAAATTACTTTTTTTTAAATTCAAATAATGTTTGAGAAAATTTAATATACTTACTATTCCTTTAATTTCAACGTATATGCATGAAAAATTCCATATTTTATGACAGTAATTCCCAAAAAGTGTCATAACGTGTCTATATCCCTTAAAAAATTCCTTAAATTTTTGCATTTTTAAAAAATTTCTTTTTTTCCCTAATCTGAAGATAATGACGTTATAGTATTAATTACGAAACTTTGAATAAACACCATAAAATGCAAGAACTCGCAACTGCTACAAACAAAGCACGGCTTCTACAAACAAAGCGGCAACGCATTCAACAAACGCAACGTGCTTGTTTGCAGCTCTCGTGCCTACAATGTTCGCCTGATGAAGGGTTGTGTCTTCTTTTGACCTGAAACAGTTGGTGCTAGTTCTTGCATTTTATGGTGTGTATTCAAAGTTTTGTAATTAATACTACAACTTCATTACCTTCAGATTAGGGGAAAAAAAGAAATTTTTAAAAAATGCAAAAATTTAAGAAATTTTTTAAGGTATAAAGAGACGTTATGACACTTTTTGGGGAAAATTGTCATAGAATATAGAATTTTTGATGCATATACGTTGAAATTAAAGGAATAGTAAGTATGTTAAAATTTCTCAAACATTATTTGAATTGAAAAAAAAAAAAGTAATTCATATCTCTGTTCATGTGTTGTATCATTATTCGTCATCAGCTATGTAATTTTTACTTCTAAACGCTCGTACTGAGGTGATTTTTTTATAATGACGTCATTTTTTTTTTTAACTACACTATTTTAGAACGTTTACAGTACGTTTTCTGGAACGTCCTGAAAATGTGTATAACGTTTTGAAAACGTTCTAAAACCGTTTAGAACGTTCTGAGACCGTATATATAGAACGTTCTCAGAACGCTTCTATAACACCGATGGTGATAGTTACACGTTCATTGAACGTTCTCTGAACCGTATTATTGTACGTCTTCAAGATGGACAGATAGACGTCTATAACACGTTCAAAGTGAACGTTCTTAGAACGTGTTTGCAGAACAATTTTTGAACGTTCAGAGAACGTTTCGGTGCTGCTTGGGTAGATGTTTTAAAATTAACTAAAGTATGAAACTCAGATGTCAAAACTTCATTTCAATCTTTTCATAATTTGTAGTGCGAATCACGCGAATAAAAAAGTCTTTATCTTAAAAAATTATTTTTGCATTTTATTTTTCCATTCAAAGCGTTTTATTGAAAAAATATTTATGGCGCATGCGCAGGCGTTTTTTACCCACAGTTTAAACACTAATCAGAATTTTGAAAATTTCTATAGATATAATTTTAAGTTGGGTGAAGACCTAAGTTTCTGCCAAGTGCCGTTGAATTCCGTCCAGCCGTTCTCGAGTGATGCCCGGACAAACGTGTTTTAGTCTTTTACCCCCTAGGGGGGAACGGGGGTGAATTTCTGAAAAGTCGATAGATATAATTTTAAGTTGGGTGAAGACCTAAATCCCTGCCAAGCGCCGTTGAATTCCGTCCTGCCGTTCTCAAGTGATGCCCGGACAAAAAAAGGACATTCGGACACGATGACACACACACAGACACACACACACACACACACACAGGCAAAATTTTCTGAAGTCATTTTCGGCTTTCATGGGGTGTAAAACGTGAAGATATCGCAAAATTTTTCGATTCCGACAAATTTACAGACAAAACTCTGATTTTATTAATATAGATAAATAGATAATAAAATAAAAGAACAAAACTTTTAAAAGGCAGTCAATGTAACGATTTAAAAACAATACCATGTGTTTACTGTTAGTTTTTCTATCAGAGCTTAATCAGGTGTCAAGTCTGCTGTGATTTTGTCAATGAGAGAAGAGAACAGATTTTTGTCTTATCGCAGCTGCGTTCTTTAGTGTTCACAGTGGACACTCTTTTTCGAAGTAGAATCATTCTTATTTGATTATGACTCGTATTTATATTATTTACCCACGTTTCTTTCGACCATGGGATTTTCTGCGCATGTGTTGATTCAACGTGTTTAGTGTTAAAATAAAGGTGATAACCCTTGTGGTAAAGAGAAAATAGTGATAAGGGTAACGCCGAATGACTGGGTGTTTAACAATCTCAATCTGTAGGTCAATATGGAACCTTTCCCCAAAGCTTTTTGAATAGTCTTCAGTATTCGCGCGAGAAATGTGGTTACACTATAAATGAACAACAGGTGTGGTTGTAGGACAAAAAAGAGCGTGTGAAGGTAAGTGACAAAGACTATCTAACCAAATTGTATGTATTGCCGAGGGATAAATCTCACATAAATTTGTTTTAAATTTTAATTGCGTATTTTTCCCTGCCAAACTGTGGTTTATAGCTATTTCGTTTGCGAATTAAAGTTAAGCTAAATAAGTTTACTTAACATTTTAATTATATTATTTCTTACTATTGGATATATCGTATTCCAACATGAAACGTGATACTACACAAAAACACAGTGTTTGAGATAAATCAAAGATAAGGATAAAACATTGTTTGGCATTGACATAAAACTGATACAACTGCTTCTCAGGTAGATAAATTTCGTAATAAATATGTGACATTTCTTGTGTACATTAAGACATTTCATATTTGTCATTTTATGGCTTGTGTCAATTTTCGTGCCGAGGTGCGATACGTTAAAGTATGTTACCCCCTCTCTATTCGATAAATTTGACTAAACGTGTTAAAAATTTCTTGATTTTCAAGTCTAGAACACCTACTTTCCCTAAGTTACATTTAGAAATGTTCTTAATTTCATATTAGTTGCTAATACTGATAATTTTTCTATTTAGTATAGCTATTCTGTAAACACGAAAATTTACATAAATCTATAATTAAATATATTGAATACCGTATTTATAAGCATAAAATGCATAGTTTGCCCAGTGTTTTAACTTTTCAGTTTTTTCCACCTTAACTTACTACTTATTACTTTAGAAAAATAATCTTTTATTTATTCATTTAAAAAACTATATCTTACAATCGAATTATATTTTGAAAATAATGACACTTTTTGATTTGAATGCACCATTAAAATGAGTTAGTTAAATTAAAATTTGTCTATTTTACTTACCCTTTTTCATATTATGTAAGCATTCTTCCTTTATGTTTTCAGTGAGTTCTCCCGTAGAAGTTAAGTAATCCAAAACAAGTATATTGGGCACGAATAATACCATATTCTGTTCTCCACATCCACAAGGCATATTAACTAGTCTTCTTAAACCTTTTATAGCCGGACTCATAACATTGCCTGAAACAGTATCATTAACAAATATACAGAATGATTATACTGAAAGATTCTATTTAGATCTTATAGAATCTGTTTTACTTATCGGATTTTAATAAAATTGGTACATATTATGCATTCTACGATTCGAGTCGTAAACAAACAAGAAGGGTTCTATTCATTGAGTAAATTGTCCTTTTTTTTGTGTATGACTCGAATCGGGGAACAAAAAGTACTCTCAAAAAACAAAATGTTGTGACCAATAATCTAATAATGCGTTGTCCCAAATTTGTCCCGCAAAACAGTTGCAACCTGCTTTGACGTAGTTACAGGAATTCCTTGTTGGATGGCCGAGACAGATTGTATCACATGTTTAAGCAGTGGTCATACAATTTCATGATATTCCGACATGGTGATGCTTGAGTTATCAGCAACTGTTCTATGATATCCCAAATGTGATCAATCGGATTAATATTCAATGAGCTAGGAAGCCAGCACATTAACACGGTGGAAGGCGCGCGCTAATTCTCGAAAACTTGGAATTCAGTTGGAGCGGCCAAGCGGCCTCATGCCATTAGTGTGCTGACTCGCCAGAGATAGCAAACTCTTGTGTTGGTTGTTCCTTCTGCTCAGTTTACGTCATCGTTTTCTTTGCAAACAGATTTAGTAAATGCATCATATTTATGGAACAGTATTGAAGGTGTATTTTGAAATGAACGTCTGTCATACGAAATCCGTATACAAAGGCTTACTTAGTTTGAATTGTTTTGTTGGTTAAACGAAGGTATTAAATGAAATTAGAACATTACAAAGGAAGTTCTAAATGGAAATACGACTTTTAATAGAATTACAAGTTTTATCGAAATTATGGCTTCGTTGTAGTTGGGTTGCAAAGTATTTTACCTGAAGTTCTTTTACGATGATCATTCAAAATGAATCTCTGGTATGATCTGTCTCCTCCCGGGAGGATGAAAATTGTGATAGTATGTTTCTTGACCACCCGTAGGGGTGTGTCCGAGACATTTTCAATTACCCGTAGAGTAGAACCAGTGCTATGTGAAATTCATTCACTCCCGGTACGACCTAGTAAGAGGACTTCCGACGGAAACTAAGTTTTCGTAGGAGGAATTTTTCAGAGCAAATTTAGGAACCTATACGCGACCCGATGGAGGAAGTTTCATGTTCAAGGTACTTCATTCTAGAGAAAAATATCTCGCTGGTAGAGTCAGGTTTAACTGTCGCCAGTATTTTAGGTGAACACATGTTCTATGTTTTCTTTTCACTCCACATAAGATAACCAAACACATAATTTAGTGAATAACAAGTTCTCTTATACATAAATTTTCAGTAAATTGTTGTGTTTTAAAATTTTCATTTTCCTTGTTTAGCTTGAACACATATCCATTGACAAGAATGTCGGTTTAGGAGATTGTTGATAACAACGTAAACTCACAACACGCATAACCCCTTTGAGAAATTTAAGTACAGTTGGAAACAAAAGTGTCCGAATACTAGCAGAAATTCCTATGTAAAAAAAGTACACTTCATACGATTTTGTTAAATAAATCCTTATCGAATCATGTTCTTACACTGTCTAAGAACAGGATTCGACAAGGATTTATTTAACAAAACCGTAAGAAGTGTACTTTTTTTACATAGGAATTTTTGCTAGTGTTCGGACACTTTTGTTACCCACTGTATAATCCAATTCTTGTGCGTGTATATGTATAGTCTGGTCGATAGAGCACCAAGCTTATAATTGAAAGATTGCGGGTTTGATAGTCGAGTTGGTTGAAGAAAGTTTTGTACATGAATGGTGGATGCACGTAAAATCTTTTGGGTACACAATGTCCTTAACGTATCCATCTGAAATAATATCTTATGGTAGTCACCGGAATGGAGTTGCCAACCCCTTTGCTGAGGATAAAATTGAGATAATCATGTCTCCGAACCACCCTTAGGAGTGAGTCCCAGACCTTCTCCAATTCCTCGTAGTGCAGCACGAGTGCGACGTAAAACCCGATCAATATCAACCACATATGTATATTTATTTGTAAATATACAATATAAAAAATATATATCCTTAAGATGTGTGTCACAGAGAGTCTCCAATAGCTCACATCGTAGTTTAATCGCCCCTATCCAACACAACCCGCGCATATTTAGCATTGTATTTTGTTTACAGAAACTGTCGCTCTCTTCCTAGACATTACAGGGTAAAATTTCCAACACGATAGAAAAAGCGCCATGTTGGCAAATTTTTAGAAGCAGGCACACTATTCAACTAAATTCTCCCCGCGCGTGTGCTACCGGGTTAATTGAAATTCATGATTATACTCCACGAACTACTACAGCAGAATTCGACATTCGAGCTTTTAGAGAGAACGTTTGCCCCACTCAAAGACTCCATTTCTGTTTAGGCAGACCGACACCATGTAAGGTGCAACTGGTCCGCAGTGACATTGGTCCAGTCCTTAGCTTTCATAATCTAGTTTATAAAAACAATAAGTCTTAGTGACACCTGTGAGAGCGTCATTCAAAGTATACTACTGTTACCATAGGTTTGATGCATTTTGTAGAAGCAAATGTTTACCTATAAAATGTCAAACCTTGACACAACCATAGATGCTGCAAATAACAAATCGTGATTCATTCGACTAGAAAACTCTACCCCGTTTATCTGTGATCTAGTCACATTGTTTCCAGCTTCAATGCAGCCGTAATTAGTCGTGCAGACTTTTTAACATTTTGGGTTATTACAATGTGCCCTTTGTCAAGTTTGCTTAAATCAACCGCCTTTCTCATCACACGTAAAAGTAAATACAAGAACTATTTCCGTCTCCCCATCAGCAGTTAAATACCATTTCCATCTAACCACGTGCTTTCTACGTCATCCATGCTAGTATACTGCAAAATATGGGGAAGATTATAACGTCTTAGCTCATCACCATATGTTATATAGACCAAGAAAAAAAAATTAGATTTCTGGAATGAAAATTTACTTCGAGTTTAGGCCGACTGGCTTAAAAAAAAAAAAAAAAAAAAAAAAAAAATCCCTTTTCGGCAAGCTTAAAAGCAAAGGTAGATTCGTTTACGTTGTGTAGAATTACAATTTCCACTTGCAGTTATAACATTAACATTAATTAACATTGGACTATTTAGGCACCACTAAATTTTAATGTTAATTGTTACGAATTTATTAATTTGTATGATTTGGCAAGATTTTGGTGAAAAATTCGCGACTTAGCAAAGAAATTTGTGATTTGGCAGCGAAATTTGATAGCTGACGACAAAAGTTTTGACTGAGCAATGAAATTAGTTATTTGACGACAAAATTTGGCGAGTTTGGCGATGGAGAATGCCAGTTTTGGCATCATTATATTTTCTTCCCACACGGAAACCTCTTATCTCTTCACAGACCAATACCTTGTTTCTACATGATAAAAAGTTAAAGGAAGCTGTAACGCATTATTCTCAATTTCAATCGTAAATTTAAATTCTTGCCTAAACCGGCATTCTAAACTATTCACCACAAACGATATTTTTACTAAGACTAACATAATATTTTGATTATATATTTTTAAATGATTAGTTAAAGAAGTTACCATCTTTTTATTATCGTTTGCACGTGACGTAAGCATCAGATTATAAATTCAAGCAATTAAAGCTACTAGCAAACCCATGGGAAATTTTCGCATTTTATTTCTTTTCTTATTTACCTTTAAAATTTGAAATTCATAAATGTTCTACCAGATTCACCATCTAATTTAAATTTTAATTCATCAAAATCCAAATTATTATTAGAACCAAATTAATATTCTGCGATAATGAAACCAAAACCATTTAAAGAAAGGTTTCAAAATAAAATTAATGTCTGTCGATCTGGTTTCTTGCCCAATTGAGAATATTCTATACCAGTTCCTTTAGTATAGAACCCCCATGGCGACTTTTAAATTTTTGACGCCGTGTTGATGATTTGCTTATTGGCAAACCTTTATTTGTTATTTGACAGGCCTTTTTATTATTTATTTATTTATTTATTTTGATATAATTTTATTTAAAAAAAAAAATAGCACCTGTTTTGATTATATTTTTTACAATTGTATTTTTTAGTTAACTTATGGCAATCCGCGTTTGTAATGATCGATAGGTGGCGCTTTTTCAGCCTTTGTTGTTAGTAAATATTATAGCCACGTGTATTTATTATTGTTCTTTTTGTTATTCTACTTAATGTTCGTACTATAATTTCTCCGCCATTACATCATGGAAAATTTATTGCTTTTGGAAAAAAATATTTCAGTTTATTCAAAGTTCGATCGGAAGTAGATTTTTAACTGAAGCTGAACAAATATTAGTTTCAAATCATTTGATTAATTCTTTACTTCCATTAGCCGAAGCAACTGAAATTTTAAATTTGTCATTTGGAAATAAATGAAAGCTTAATTCTGGATTTCTTGGTCCTTTGGAGTTACACTGGAGCACACAACAGTATGTGTTATCTTTTTTACCGGATTTATTCATTTTTATGCAATAAATATATATGAAACTAAACATCGGCATGCAATGACAGCTTCATGAAAGCCGAATTAAAGCATGTTAATTGTAATTTCACCTTAGCCCACCAGAGGGCGAGCATTTCATTACAATCGCGGATAGTTCAATTCTGTTTATATCTTTAAAGTTGTTACGAAACCGAACTTTCTCAATTCATAAACTTTATGAACTGAAAGACTTTTTCGAGCTCTAATTTTTATTACTGTTTATTTCTTATTTCTTTTTCTTTTCTTTTTTTTTATTTTTTTTTCGGCAACAGCCACGTTTTGTTTTACCTTTGATGAGGATTCGGAATTGTGTTCGAAAAGATAGAACGCTGAAATGGCGCATCACAGAATTGTAATATGTTTTACAGTCAACTAAATTGTAAATATGTATATAAATTTATTAAATTATCGTGTTTTTTCAAGAGTCATGAGGTAATTTGAAAGTTATTATAATTCGGCAAGAAACTAAACTAAGAAAAGTGAAAACATCTGACCCGGAAAGAAGCATTAAGTAAGAAGCTATTTTATGTATTCTATTCTTAAATTTGATGCTACAAAAGTATTGCTAGGTTTGTTTAAAATGACGCATGCAAAGATTGTAAATATGCAATTTCTAAAACTATAGAGTTCTAACAGATGACGTCACAGCAGATGATATTTGTTTGCTGAGGGACAGTTGATCTCACTGACCCATTGTTTATCATTGCGGAATAGTGTTACAAATTTTTTGTAACACAGTGTTGTAAATGTATTTGTAAAATCTTAAAACTATTCGACTACTACGCTTCCAAAGGCATGGTTGGCGCAGCATGTCCTACTTTGGACCTTGCGCCAAAAAAAACCATTCAACCAACCAAAGGCATGGAAAAATTAGTGTTGTCCTTCAGCAAAGTACGGTTGCTAAGAAGAAAGTCACGTGGTTGTTAAAACTCTATACAAAAGTTTTCTACAAAGTGATCTTATCAGATAAATGTCGTCATTTATCTAATTAAATCATTGAACTGAATCCGCGTGCAAATATTTATAATTAATATTAATATTTATATCCGTGATTGTAATGAAATGCTCGCCCTCTGGTGGGCTAAGGTGAAATTATCACACCACTGATAGCTTTCACGCTGAAACAATGATAGAACAACAAGAAAGAACAATAATAAATACACGTGTGGCTATTATATTTACTAACAACTGCAGTTGGGAAAGCGCCATCTATCGATCATTACAAACGCAGATATTGCAAATGTATAAACATTATTTTTTTTTTTATTCTCGCGTATTTCATTAAATAATTTACTATCGTATCATTTTAACAAAATCTAATTGTAACTGGACCACGTAAGAGAAATATTGTAAAGACTAGCAGATCCGTGCGAAATTTTCGCACTTTATTTATTGTTAGTTACCTATAAAATTCGAAACTCATAAATATTGTACCAATTTCATCACCTAATTCAAATTAAATTTACCAGAAGCTAAATTATTATTAGAATGAAATTAATACTGTGCAATGGTGAAACCAAAATCATACGAAGACATTTTTCAAAATAAAATTCATGGTTGACGACCCAGTTTCATACTTCCGCAATTTTATTATAGGACCCTCATGATGTCTCTTAAATTTTTGTCGCCAAGTTGGCGATGACTTTTTATTTAATTATCTTGGTATGATTTTTTTTTTTTTTTAAATAAAACAAATTTCTATTTTGATTATACTTTTTACCATTGCTTTTTATAAAAATCAATTTATGATAATAATTCACAATCAGCATATTTTTTTAAAGTATTGCTATGTTTAAAATGATTCATCAAAGATACTGAAGTAGCAACATTTAAAAATACGCTTTTTCATAAAATAATCTCATCAGACAAATGACGTCATTTTCTCTTATTGGATCATTGAGCTGAGTGCTCGTGCTTAAATATTGCCCATTTATAAATATTATTTTTTCCCCTTGCGTATTTTATTGATAGATCATTATCGTATCGTTTCAACAAAATATAATCGTAACTGGACCGCGTTAGAGAAATATTATATAGATAATTCATGTTCAGTTTATATATTTAAAGTATTGCTGGCTTTACCATGACGCGTGCAAAGATTGTAAAGATGCAACTTTTAAAACACATTTTCCTATAAAGAGATCTCATCAGACAAATGTCGTCATTTTCCTGATTAAATCATTGAACTAAGTCCACGCGCTTAAATATTGCCTAGAAAAATTATTATTTTATATCCTCACGTATTTTATTAAATATGTCACTATCATATCGCTTCAACAAAATGCAATCGTAACTGGACTACGTTAGTAAAATATTATATAGATAGAAAAAGTCAGCTTCATCACATTGACGAAAAATCACTTTTTAACTTGTAACATTTAAACAATTGAAGCTATCGAAAAAGTGTAAATACAAAAATTGTTCTTTAGGGTAAGGCGGTAATTCGCCTTATTTGAAATATTTTTTTCATTTTCAATATTAAAAAAATTATGAGCAAATGAAAATTTCCACTCCTCACAATTTCCATCCCCTTTGTGCTGGATTGGATACCCCATCTACGAACTCGACCGAGATTTATACTGTCCTGACAACATATCCCGAGCTGGTTAAATTTAAATGAAGATTACTTCAGTTATCGTGTTCACAACTTAACATGGGAAAAAAAGCGTTATACACACATATATATATACCTATATATATATATAAACTTTTGAACGGAGGGTGGTTTTGAGTTCTAGGGGTCATGATCGGTGAAGATATGAAGAAAGTTTTCAGAAGTCGTGTCATGAGAACCATTGTAATAGGTAGATTTCCTATAAGGAATCTACATTAAAAAAAAAAAAAAAAAAAACATAGATCTTTTTAAGGAGAAATAATTAAATTTCTATATTGGTTCATGGACATCAAAAATTCCCCCAAAATTATATAATACTTTTGTACAATATAAAAAATTCAAATTAATCATGTATCCAAGCAATTTGTTTTAGAAATACTTGTCTTCATTTAATACTAGCAGGCTTTGTCCGCTTCGCTGGTCACTAAATTTAAAGGAAACTCTTTTCTATATAGCTTTCTGAAAATAAAATAAAACAAAATACTGAAATTGCTCAAAAACTCGCTTCAAGTCACTGCTGCCTTCGGCAGCGCTTTGGTCATCCGCTAAAACTCGGGCGCATGTCCCTATTACCTGCGACATTGGTTTACCAATGGGCTTCCATTTAGGTGCTTATTAGATAACAGTTTCGAAATAGATAGTATCGGAAAAATTGAAGTACCCTTTTAAATTTGAATTCCAGTTACATATGAACAACGCTATACGTGGTGCACAGAATATTCGCTTTTACGTTATTTCCTAAGTTTATTTTGTTTATCCGATCAACCACAAATGGCAGCAATTTCACGCCAAGTATTACAATATGGTATGACCGGCTTCATCTGTCGCATGAGACAATTAATTTTTATAGTTATATATAATTCATGGCTTGTAAACCTGATCATAGTACAGCCTTAATATAGTTCTCTTTGGCGACTTTTGAATTTTTGTCACCATTTTAGATTTAATCCTTTGTAACAATAAGACTTAATCCCTTGTAACAATATGCTATGAGCGCTATTTCTGCAGCATTTTAGACAACTTATATTTCCCATTAAACATATTTTTATTTTTATTTATTTATTTAAATATTAATTTGAATTAATCAAATATTTCTGTTCGACAGTGTGCAGGTGTAGTCACACACAGAGGCTCATTTATTTGTATGATAAATTAGCATAGTGATTAGTATATATTAAAAAATAAATAAATAGGTAAAGTTTATCGCGCTACCCAACTTTATTATGTTGCTTCATTGGCGGCTTTTGAATTTTTGTAACCATATTAGCGATGGATTTTTTTTTTTTTTTTTTTGTATGAAAAGGCGAAGACTATTTCTAATAATTTTATCAGACACCTTTTCGTTTATATGTAATAATCCTTCCTAATCTGTTTATATTTTAAATGTTTTTTAGGTTTAAAATAGTGCTTGCTGAAACAAATTTGCTATCTTTAAAACTACATTTTTTCTGTAAACTTTCTCTCTCTCACTATATATATATATAAAACATTTATGTGATTACTATTTAGGTTTAATACTTTTTTTTCTTTTTGTAATACTTTAAATTTTCTTTTATGTTTTTGATGCGCTACTTTGATTATAATGGCTGTTGTTATATTAAACTTCTTGACGAAATACGTTCGGTGTACTTCAACACCAAAATTTAACAAATCACCCAGGAGGATCTATTAATGAAACTGATAAAATAAAAATATGGTTATAAGAGTTTAAATAATTTATTTATAAAAAACTTTTAAAACTCAAATTCTTAATATATCGTATCACATAAATCTTTTCGAAGTTAGAATAAAATTTAATTTGCAAAATATGTAATTTTTTTGTTTATTAACCAAAATTAATGAAATTTGAATTGCAAGTTGGTCTTGTGTTGTACAGGCTGTATATTATATTTTTCTGTTCGTGAGAGATAATTAAATTATTTTTTTTTTGAAAACGGCAATTTTTAATCCCACTTCAAAAACATGTGATTTAATGAGTAGCAGATTTTTTTTTTCCCCTCCAAACGGTTTCCATACAATCTTCTGCTGTTGCCACCTAAAATTCCTACTTTAGTTAATTTAAAAAATCTAATTATCTAATCGATAAGCTGTTTAATCCGTCGGATTCACAAAAATCACCCCTTTCATTTGGTACCTTATTTGTAACGATACGACTGGTATTTCTGATTTATTTTCTAATTTTTCTAGTTTATTTTCCTCATTTTAAGTTGTGCGTTTTTTTTTTTTTTTTTTTTTTTTTTTTTTTTAATTCTGTCGAAAAAAATTGACAACAATTAAATTATGGATAAAATCTAAATGGCTTATTTATCAGAAATTAGAAGGATTTTATTTTCACATTTCAATTAATTAAAAAAAAAAATAAAAAAAAAAAAAAAAAAACAAGTAAAAAATTCGAAAATCGGGCTTCGAGGTGCATCAGGAGAGGTCATTACGAACCTGTATGCAAATGTGTGTAGCTCTGCGACCAGTCGTTTTCCTAAAAAGCTCTAGATATACAAACACAATGACACACACACACACACACAAACATCTTATTCTATTATATATATAGATAGATTACGGAAACCTAATTACTTTCTTCGTAAATGTTTACCATAATTTTACCCCGTGGTCAAAATTTGACCCCTATTGTACTACAAATATTTATTTTTCGTGGTCTATTTAGTATACATACCAAGTTACATTAAAAGCTGAGCTATAGAACAGGCTAGGAGGCATCTGAATAGAGTCCCTATAATTAAAATTACTCTGTATTTCTAAAAAGGAATGTAAATTTTATCAATATATATATACATATATATATATATATATATATATATATATATTAAAAAAAATCAGAAAAATTTTGAGAAATTAAAATATAATTGATAGTTTATATTTTAATCGCTGACTATTTCATCAAAATAAACAAAAGTGAAATTTATAATAGGATATTTCAATATTTCTCACGAAATTCGCATCAAGAGTGAAAGAGTTTTTATTTAAAGAGAGAACTCTGCATTACTATCAATAATTTTTATTTTATTCAAACACAAATATTACTGTAAAAATATAATAAGCATTTGTCTTTGGAAAGAGTGGTAGCAAAAGAAGTGAACACTTTCACCCTTTCTATCGTAGTTATGTTCATAATTACCTGTTATTGTCATGTAGGCACGTGCCGAATCCATGATGACTTCATCTGGCAAAAATAAAGGAATTTCAGTGGCAAAAGATCCGTTAGTATCTTGAAAAAAAAAAAAAAAAAAAAAAAAAAAAGAAGTAGTTTAGTCGCAGTCTTCTAAATAAAATTTATTTTTTAATAGTAATCTAAAAATATAATCATGAAAATGCAATAATTTTTTTAATTAAAATCTTACTTAAATGTGAAATTTACTTAAAATTTCATGTACAGTTGGCAGCAAAAGTATCCGAGCACTAGCAAAAATTCCTATATAAAAAAATTACACTTAATACAGTTTTGTTAAATAAATCCTTTTCGAATCATGTTCTTAGACTGATCAAGAACAGGATTCGACAAGGATTTATTTAACAAAACTGTATTAAGTGTACTTTTTTTACATGGGAATTTTTTGCTAGTGCTCGGATACTTTTGCTGCCGACTGTATAATTTGTGGCTGCATATGCCAGGCATTAAGTTTTATTCATCTGGGAACACTGAGAAAGAACTCACTCTAGCTTTTGCTCTCGCCACGTAACATCGGTAACAAAAGTGTCTGAACACTAGTAAAAATTCCTATGTAAAAAAAGTACTCTTCATACGGTTTTGTTAACCAATCACACGTGGCTTTAGATCCCGTTTATGTAGTTAGTTAAGTACAATATTTTTTTTTTTTTTACAATAAATTGAAACAGATAATTTTTAACAAGTTTATATTTTTAATCAATTATTTAATCACCTTCGTAATTAACAATGTTTAGGCATTTTAGTATGCAAGTTTTCAATTCTAGATCTATAAATATTAATTGATTTTTGAGATTTCTCTGGAGATTACATGTTGGACATCATCTAAATATTAAAATTTTACCGCTTAGAAAATATTGCTACAGTTAAAATGAATGTAAATCCTATGGCGCAGTATCGGGCGAGTATGGTAGTTCAGGCAATGCCTCCCAACCCAATTCATTATTATTTTTTTAAGTGTTCGTCTTGGGCAGTACGGTCTTGCATTAACTTTTTGCAGAAAAGCACCTTTTCTGTTGACAATCACTGGGCAATTTTGAATTAAAGCCTGATTTATTCGATCCAGTTATTCACAGTAAAGGCCTGCATTCTCAGTTTGTCTAGATTTCAGCACTTCAGAATGAAGTACCCCATGAAATTCCAACAAACACACAATACTTCTATTTGTGGTGTGAACCTGGCATAACTGTACTTTGTGGTGATTCATTCGAAGAGAGCCAAAGCCTTTTTTCATTCTGGATTATCATAAAGGATCCACTTTTAATTTCCAGTGATTAAGTAATCAAAAAACGCTTTTGTATTGTGACGACATGAAGCAATACAGAAAGTGCTCGATCGATTAGCTTTGTTTCCTTTGGAAGATTATGCGAAACCCAAAAACTTTCTCTGTTTACTTTACCAATTAACTGCAAACGTTCTTGGATGGTAGACCAAGGTTGGTTAAGAGTGTGTTGAGAGTTTCTCGATTGTTTGACACGTATTTCCTTCCACTTCCCCGCTCAACATGTTATTGTCTAAAGTTGCTTGTCTTCCTGATTGATACAAGTTAGAAAAATCAAAATTACCGAATATGAACTTTAAAAAACACCTTTAGCATTTATAAAGGTCTAATGCACTTGAATAAACATCACAAATGATTATTGTAGCAACTGTTGCGTTACCACCTAATCGAAATTCGAAAAGCATACAATGCCGGATACGTACCACTTCTTTTATTTACCTGGTCATTTCACTATAAATTGAAAGAAAAAAAAGCTTTAATAATTTACAAGTAAACAAGTCACTCTAACCTTTAAATGTCACTGGCACTAGTTCAAGCACATAATGCACTGATAAATGACAATCGAATATCGGCATGCACAAAAACGACATTAACTTTCCGGTACCCCTAATATTAAGGAAAGAGGCTTTGTTACTTATTTCGTTAGTTTATAATCACCTCAAAGTGTTTTTTCCTTCAAATACAGCTATTCTTATGTCTTATTCTTATTGTACATGCAATACATAAAGTTGTTTTCAATACACAACAACACACACTGGCCAATGAATAAGAAACCTTTAAATTAATATTTTATTGGACCTTCTTTTGCACGTTGGGCCTATTTTGCATGAATAACAGCCAGTATTCGTGTGGGAAGTGATTCTACAAGCTTCTGGCGGGCATTTATGTCCAGAGTTTACCATACATTGGCTACACAGACTTTAAGGTCCTGTAAATTGGATGGAAGAGGAGATTGCTGACGGCCACTCCTTTCCAACATATCACTAACATTTTCTATTGGATTAAGATACGGGCTTTGCAGCATCTAGGGAAACTGTTAGAAGTCAGATTGATGTTCCTTGAACCAATTTAGAACGATTCTGCCACGATGTAGGATTGCATTATCGAGCACAAAGTATCCGTTAACTTCGGAG
Source organism: Salticus scenicus (assembly GCA_963930645.1). Taxonomy (NCBI): domain Eukaryota; kingdom Metazoa; phylum Arthropoda; class Arachnida; order Araneae; family Salticidae; genus Salticus; species Salticus scenicus. The sequence goes on from OZ005648.1 coordinate 384,852,940, forward strand.
TAATAATGTAACAGAGGGATTCCCCTAATCTATCAATATATTCAGGTGCTGCATGGCTTTCTGATTCTCCTCAAGTAACACCAGGGGACCACTTCCATACAAGCAGAACATTCCCTAAAGGTTTGTAACAGGTTTTGCATACCTTCGCCGCCAGCGAGCATTTGCAGAAACTCTTACAGGTTTCTAATTCATTGCCCAGTGTGTGTATTTCTGCCACTACAGTGACAGCATAGCTTCAAATTTCTATGCTATTTTATTTAATCAGTAAAACCCCTTACAGAAATTTATAAAACGTTTTCATTAAAAGTTATTGGTAGCAAAAAAGCACATAAGTTGACAGCTATGCGTTAAGGCGTGCTCCTTTATATATATGATAAAAAAAAAAAAAAAAGGAAGAAAGAAAGCGTATGAATATTTTATGTCGTTTTCATCTGTTTACTGCTGCTCCATAAAATTAATTTGCTGAAAAGAAAATTTCAAAGCCACCAAAACTCTAATCAACAATACCGGAATTTATAATTTCACATTTCCAGTTACAAAATGTTGTTGAAATTAGAAAATAATAATATCTAATAAAGATACTGATAATGAAAAAATTTATGCTTACTTTCTGGACAAATGAAGTAGTTGAAAACTTCTTCTTTTGGGAATCCTTCTGCCTGATAAAAAAAAAAAAAAAAAAAAAAAAAAAAAAATTAGAGACAGTGTCGTTTGACTAGTTATTAAATTTTAACTAGGGATGTTTAAATGACGTTATTGTTAATCTTTTTAAATATATCATTGTTTGACTGAGTTTAATGAGTTTATAAAAACAAGTTCATATATAGGTAACAATACCCTAATATTAATTGATATACACATGTAAGGAAAGTATTGTAATCCAGATTTACAAAATGGATTTTGAATCGCATAGCTTAATATCGGACGGTCATAAAATGTTGCAAATTTATATTTCTGGCTGTCGTGATCTCTACTTGTACATCTCGAACTTTTGTCTAGACACAAGCTTCCCTTTTAGACAGATCTACGATTTTACACGATATTTCATGGTGTATGTATGTCTGTGTGTGTGAACACGTAAGCATATAAACGCTTTGTTTAAATGAGCTGAAGGTTGGTATGCGCGTTATAAGTCACCGTAGTACGAACTATAGATTTTAATCAATCTAGCACTTTTTACTCTCCGAACACTATAGTGATGAAATGTAATTGTGTCAAAAATCCAAGTTTGATATTTTGGTATTTCTACACTTTTGAGATCCCCTGAAATCATATTTACAATTTTTACGACGAGGTATGCGTGTATATATGTGTGTATGTACGTGACTGCACACGATAGCTTCTAAACGCTTTGTTCAAATGAGCTGAAAGTTGGTACGTATGTTATAGGTGAACATAACACAAACACTATTGAGTTTGGTGAATCTGGTACTTACAGGTTTTTTTTTTTTTTTTTTTTTTTTTTTTGCAGGGGCACAAAGAAAAATTCTTTATCATTATGGTCTATGGGCCCAACTTTTTAAATGGGCTATAGCGTGTAAATGTCTTATTCAACTGAGCTCAAAAATTATACACATGTTATGAGTCACCGTCACACGGGCTGTATAAATTTTGGTGAATCTAGCGTTTATAGGTTTTTACAGGGACACAAAGATAAATACTTTATCATTGTGGCTTATGGGCTCAAATTATTTAAAATGCAATAGCGTCTAAATGCCTCATCTCTAATTGATCTGCAAATATATATGCATATTATAGGTAACCCTCGTACGAACTTTATAGATTTTTCTTAATCTAGCACTTCACTTATAGATTTTTACAGGGACACAACAAAAATTTATCATCATGATCTATGGGCTCAAATTATTTGAAGCGCAATAGCATTAAACTGAACAACATGCTATATGAAGAAAAGTACTCATACATATAATTTTGTCTTTTGCGTATTTAACGATTTCTCTGACTTTAAGTTATTTATACAACCGTTAATTACTTAATGTTCAGAAAGTCGAGTGGAGTCACTCTAGATTTTTTTTTTTTTTTTTTAGAGGGATACAAAGGAAACTTTTTTATCATTATGCCCCATGGGCTCGAATTATTTAAAGTGGGATAGCGTTTAAATTTCTTATTCGAATGAGCTAAAAATTCATATCCACGTTATAGGTCAGCTCCACACGAACTGTATAGATTTTGTTGAATATAGCACTTATATATTTTTACAGGGACACAACAAAAATATTTTTATCATTATGAATTATGGGCTCACATTATTTGAAGTGCAATAGCGCTAAACGTCTTATTCTATTGATCTGATTGATTTCAGACATCTCCTATTTTAAAATATTTTTATCATTATGAATTATGGGCTCACATTATTTGAAGTGCAATAGCGCTAAACGTCTTATTCTATTGATCTGATTGATTTCAGACATCTCCTATTTTAAAATATTTTTATCATTATGAATTATGGGCTCACATTATTTGAAGTGCAATAGCGCTAAACGTCTTATTCTATTGATCTGATTGATTTCAGACATCTCCTATTTTAATTTATTCAAACTGCAGTTAATTAATTAATTCTCGGAAAGTCGAGTGGAGTCACTCCAGATTTTTTATATTGATATCGCATATATCATTTCTCAAGATGTGTTCTCTCTATACTTCTTTTAACGAAAATTGTTTCTTGAGATATATAAAGAAATAACTTGTGTAGTAATAAATATAAATTATAGCTATCATTAAAAAAAAAAAAAAAAAAAAAAAAAGGTATTATGTGGACACCACACGACATTCTTATAAACCGATTGGAATATACATATTGTGATAAAAACACTGACATTTTTGTGTGAAGTAACTGATTCATAAACAAACAGGCAGGTTCCAGTCCATGACCATTCTTGAAAACTAGCGATAATAATAGTAGTATAATAATAAAATAAAAAACTGTACTCCAACTAGAAAAGTCACGATAATAGGATTATATACACCACCGGAACAAATATAATGTATATTTTTTTTTCAGGAATAATACTCCACTGCTTAGTACAGAATCTCTTATTGGCAAATGCACAGTTTAGAGTTCAATGAAAATCATTCGAGTATAGATGGCCTAATTTTGTTCTCTTTGACGAAAATTAGAGACAAGAAACGGTACAATTTATCAAAGCAATTAACTAAGATAAAATCGATAAAGCATTTACTAATTCCGGCTGTTCTGATTGCTAACAATATCAATTCGGGGCTCTATCTACGCGCTGAATATTCATTAAATAAAATGCATTCGTCGACTAGAACCTACTTATGTCTTTAAGAATTACTTTTCTACACGCAAAACAGTCGACAACTTTCTTAACAATATTATTAAGAGCTCTATCTACGGGCTGAATATTCATTAAATAAAGTGCATTCGTCGACTAGAACTTGCTTATGTCTTTAAGAATTACTTTCTACACGCAAAAATGCCGACGACTTTCATAACAGTGTCATAAAGGGCTACATCATTAGTTTCTCTTGAATTCTCAATGATGGTAGGTCATATATAATGGCCAAAACGTTTGTATTGTTGGTCATTATGAATATAATTTTTGTAAATATCTCGAAAACGAAAAGTCCTAGAAAGACCAAAAATGCAAATGCTCAACTAGATGTTATAAAAAACGTACATACCAATTTGCAACGTTCTATACGTCCAGCCGTTTTTGAGCTATGCGAAATACATACACACATACATACAGACGTCACGAAAAATCCTGTAACGTCGTAAATATCTCTAAAAGGGAAGCTCATATTAAGACCAAAGTTGCAGGTGTACAATTAGATATCAGGACAGTTACAAATGTAAATTTGTAACATTCTACGATCATTCGTTTTGAGTTATGCGGGGTACAAAACCTATTTCGCAAATCGGGAATAAAATATTTCCCTATACCTCGTATAAGGACGTAAAAAAAAATAAAAAAATAAAATTATTTTAAAATTATTATTCCATTTTTTATAATTATTATTTACAAAGCGAAAAGAATAAGCAAATTTTACTTACTTAGCTTTATTTTGTATAGAAATGTAACCAGCGAAAAATTTAAAATAGTAAGCAAAAGTCACATTTATGAATAAGGTTCTAAACTTAAAGAATATTATTTTAAATTGATATTAATTTAATTTTCAAATATTACTAATGTTTAAATAAGAATTTTTATTTCTTTTCTTAATTCATAGGTGCCAACTTGTACGGTTTTTTGACACCACCATTTCTTTATTAAAATATTCATCAAGTTTAATCGCAGAAAACTACTAAAAAATACATTTAAAATTTCTATTAAAAATTTCCGGTAGAAAAGAAAAACGTGCAAGTTGGCAATTATGTTAATTATGGAGTTCGGATAAAAGTATATGAACAATTTTTAAAAATATATTTTAGTCTCATATTAACTCACAATAATCCGCGATTGTAATGAACTGCTCGCCCTCTGGTGGGCTAAGGTGAAATTATCACACCACTGAATGCTTTCACGCTGAAACAATGATAGAACAACAAGAAAGAACAATAATAAATACACGTGTGGCTATTATATTTACTAACAACTGCAGTTGGGAAAGCGCCATCTATCGATCATTACAAACGCGGATACATCGGTAGTGATTCATGGATCTAAATTGAAGTTTTTACATTTTAGATGTTTCCGTGAAGTAGTCCAGAAGTCTTTGACATACTATAAACTACAATATAAGATTAAGTAATTGATGTACGAAAAAATTTTTAAATTTTGTTTATAGATATCGCTCAATCTTAAAAACAAGAAAAACATAAAAAACTCAAAATAAGCACTTAAAGAACATTCATTTTGGGAAACTAATTTCAATATTTCAATATACAGGTGTTGGACAAAATAATGGAAGAACTTTCACTTTTTTACGTTTGTGGAATAGCTTGAAAAATACTTAATGTATTGCTTTACATTTTGGGAATAAGGAAAACATCATATTTTTCAGCAAAGATTTTGTCACGAAGGTCCTTTGGGAATGAACAATAAATCCAATAAAACAAAAAGTATTTGTGATTACCCTGTATATGGAAAAGCGTCGATTGATCTGCAAATTTTAAATATGGTTATAAATATTATATTTTATATGTGTGTAGAGTTTTGTGAGGATATCTCGAATATTTAAGTAGTTATTAATATTTTATTAAAAAATGCAAAAATGTTTCTTTAGTTTTTACTTATAACTCAAAAGGCTTTTCTTCAAATTTCATAAAGCCTTCGGAAAACAGGACAACTTTGAAGTAGTTTCACTCTAAACTAGAGAAACTTTTGTATTTAAATTGATTGCTTGAGGATGTCAGCTATTTAGAAAGGATTTTAGCTTTATAAAGACTACAATTACTTTTTATTAAGATATGGATAATAAGGAATTGAGCTGTAAAATGATAAAACGATTTGCGCATATTTGCACTGATTCTTTTATAAAGAAGTATAAGAAAAAAAGCATATTAACAAAATGAGGGTGTACAAAAAGAAACATCATACCTCGACAAGAATTTCTTTGGTGACAGCATCTCTAGCACTTAAACGAGCGGTGATTTCGTTTCCACACACCTCATCGTCTTGTTCTATTGAGTAACTATAAACTGTAACATTCACCTTTCCCAGAGTTATAGGTCGAATAGGGAAACGGACAGAAGAACTCTGGCTACCACAAACACAGGTTTTTTGGAAGCGCAGTTCCGCCAGAAGAATATAATCCTCACTGGGTTCTAAAGACAATTTAATCTGTATAAAAATACAGAAAAATATATTGTACATTTATTTCTGATCGTAAATCTAAAGCATATATTACAATTTAAAATGTATCGATATTCCTTAAAGCAAACCATTATTAACGTTATAGTTAATCGCTTTATATTATTACATTGCTATGCGTGCTTTTTTTTTAAGTATACAGATACATCTATCATACACATTTATTAAGTACTGAAGAAAACATTAGCATAATACAGAAAAAGTTTTTGAGAAAGTCACTTTTACAAAAATACACCATCTCTGCTTTTTCATATGAATTTCTATTGCTCCCAAATTCTTATGTACTTACTGTCATTCACTACGGTATGTTTGTGAATCTCAACCAAATAAAAAATGCGCCTCTATTTTAAGGTAAATACAAGCTTTTTCATTTGTCTCTCCGTTGCTCAGGTGGTTAGAGCGCCATGTTTGTAATCCAGTGGTCCCGCGTTCGATACCCTGAAGGTCCGGAGTGTTAATTTTTGCAGACAATTAGTAGAAAATATGTCAATTGATAAAAGAAAATTTATCGTTGACTACACAATTTCCTAAGAATTTTTGAAGAGTTTTTTTTAAGAAGCCTTTTTCTTACATTTCTTTTTAAAAGCAAAAAAGAGTTTTTTATGGACTACAAACGCCCTCTATTGGGCGGAATATTCACTAAAATGTCAATGAAACAATTAAAAATACAAAATAAAAATGATTAGGAAAAACACACAAACATTAACCAAATCAGTAAAATGTTAAGTTATAATATAAAAAAAAATAATAATGAACTAAAATAATAGTAAAAAGGTGCCTCAAACAAATAATTAAATTGCAGATATTGTCCCTTAATCAGAAAATGAAATCACAAAACTTATAGGCAATCGTGTGGTGCTGCCATCTGTTGTGAATTTTAATAAATAATTTCTCTTTTCTTAACACAGTTCAAATTTCCCCAATTTTGGTTAATAAACAAAAAAGTTACTTTTTTTTTTCAAATTAAATTTTATTCTAACTTCGAAAAGATTTATATGATATGCTATAATAAGAAATTTTTTAAAAGTTCTTTTAAATAGATTATTTTTAAAATACCGTGAAAACGCCTCCCTTACGTTTAACTATACACTCTATCCGAATACACGACAGATTTTTACATTATTTTTTTCATTTTATAGCATTCGCTTTTGTAAATAAGAACATTCATTTGTATTATATTAAATCGGGCACCGATTATTTAAAAATGAAAACTAAAAGCTTCCTAAAATAGCGGCAAATATTTTAAGAAAATTTATTTGAACGAGAGGAGGGGGGTTCAAAATTTTCGATTTATTTGTATGACGGTTATAACAAAGAATTAACTGAATTTATTTATTTATTTATTTATTTTTATTTTTTATTTTTTATCATTAAAACTTGTTTTAACATATTTATCCTATTTAATCATGCTTACCCAACTTAACAGAAAAATACATGTCAATTTCTATGTTTTTGCATATTATTTTATTAGCTTCCTTCTCAAATATATCCCGATTTTCCTTAAGATTAAAGTTGCATTTTAACGGTATTTTAAAGTATATATATATATACTATTCTTTATTTTCTGGATTGCCCGTTTCCTCTCCTTCATAGCAATTTTGATTTCAATCTATTCCATGTTTTTAACGAGAAAAAAATATTGTAGTATTGCACTGATAACTAAACTAAAGATTAACCGATAACTAAATAGAAAATTCAATTATCGGAGTTCGATTCTGAATATTTGTATTTTTTTAAATTTTGGTCATTCCTTAATAATAATAATTATAATATAATAAGTAAATTATATATACAGTCATTTGCAAAAGTTTAAGACCACCCACAAAAAAATCAGATTTAATGGAATTCCGCAAAAATAACATACATATTTTACATATAAAAGAGCAAAATAGACTGTACATGGTTATTTACAGTAATTAAAGTCAGTATTTTGTAGGACCTCCTTTGTTTTTAATAACTTGTGCAATCCTCTTAGGCATGCTATAAACAAGAGACTTACAATAAGCTTTAGAAATGTCTGTACACCAGACATGCTTTATTTCTTCAACAAGTGCCATAACAGTGGATGGTTGCTTCTTGGTGACTTTATTTTTTACAATACACCACAGATTCTCTATTGGATTCAAATCTGGGCTATTTCTTGGCCAGTCAAGCACTTTTATTTTCTGTGCCCTCATATATTTCTTGACAATCTTCGCCCTGTGACACGGAGCCCCATCATGAATGAAAATTGAATATTTATGAACACGCATGTGAAGCTTCAACTTTTCACGTAACAAATTGAGATACCGCTTTCCGTTCGTAGTGGTTTTAGGTGACACGGAATAGAGATTAGTAGTGCCGGACACATACATTGCATCCCATATTTTTTGGCTTGGAGGATGTTTCACAGTTTGAATCGTATATCTCTCATATCTTTTTCTCCTTGGGTAGCGAACACTTGTAGAACGTGCGTGCAGAAAACTGCTGCACACTTGACTCATCCAAAAATAAGATCTTACTCCTCTGATGTATTGTCCAATTCTGATATTGTCTGGCGAAAGTTAGTCGTTTCTGTTTCATCCTTGGAGTAAGTCGAGGTTTTCTTGCAGGTTTAACCAAAATCTTTGGCCAAAGGTCTTGAAATAGTACTCAAACTGACGTTGGTACCTTTTGCAGTCAGGGAATGCCTAACCGTATTGCAAGAGTTTCTTGGATCTCGTACGACCATCCTTCTTATTACATGATCACCATGTGCACTCGTTTTTCTAGGGCGGCCGCTTCTCTTAAGGTCCACAAAATTTCCCGAAATTTTAAATTTACCAATAGCTTGATGCACAGTTGTCTTGCTCACGTTTACCCTCGAACTTATTTGCCGTTCAGAAAATCCAGTTTTATGCAGGGTCATTATTTCTGACCTTTTTGTAACAGTAAGTGAAGGTTTTTTTTGCCCATTACAATAATTACAACCCAGCACTGTCTCAGAAAAAATCCAATAAATAACTGATGAAAAACGTGCCGGACACCTTTATTTATAGCAGCAGAATGCGTCTGATGCAATCAGCACATGAGATGGCGCAATAATCTGCTCAAATGATGCAATGTGTTAAAATACTGAAAATCGGCAACTGGTCTTAAACTTTTGCAAATGACTGTACATATATATACATACATATATACATATGTACCACCTTGATTAAGTTTCCGGAATCACCACCGATTGGCATTTTGAGTCATCCGATTTCACTTCATTTTTTTTTAATGGTGACCTGTTAGCAACATTCTCTCCAAATTGCATCATCCTAGTTACACATTTAAGAAAGTGACGCAGTATTGAGTACATCTGCTTAGAGCATGTTTCGATTTTTGCAGTGGAGTTAAAATTGCTAGAACGACTATGCATTAAATTTTGCGTTAAAAACGGATTCAATTGTACAAAAACCTTCGAAATGTTGGAATAGTGTTTCGGCAATAATGTTGTAAAAGAACAGTTGTTTATCAGTGGCGTGAACGCTTTACACTTGGTTGTAAGTCCGTCGAAGATGATGAACGCATTGCCAGGCCATCGTCATCGAAAGCAGACGAGAACATCGATAAAGTGAAAGAAGTGTTCGCTGAAAACCGTAAATTAACAATCAGAGCATCACAACGTGAAGCAATTCACCTGAAAATAAAGAATCTCTCGGCAAACAACTCGTGGATTTTGCACAATGGTAATGCAATGTCTCACAGTGCTATTATTATTCACGAGTTTCTCACAAAAAACATTACGAATACCATTCTGCAGCTATTAAATTCACCTGATTTAACTTCCTGCGACTTTTTTCAGTTTGATCGACTAAAAATCCATTACGGGAAATACGTTTTAGCACCCAAGAGGAGATACTACAAATATCGAAGAAGGCTATGATGGACATACTGAAAATTGTGCACCAGGGGGAAATGTATTGAGAATTGAACCAAGTGCTGGCATAAGTGCGATGACGTCGATGGGGATTACTTCGAAGGCCACAGCACCAACTTATATGAATAAATTTGTATTTTTAATTTTGTGAATGAATTCAGGTAACTTTTTATCAAGATGGTATATATATATATATATATATATATATATATAAACGAAATTTACAAAATGCGATAATTTACAGGAAAACTTAATTTTATTTTGTTAATTTAATTTAAACATTTTTTCTAATATATCTGTTACATGAATTTTGTATTTTCGTGTTTTATGTCCGTGCTCATAATTGATATCATAAAAGGAATTAAAATATTTTATTTTAATAAAATTTCGCATTGTTTACTTTTAGAATTGAATTTTCCTGTGGACTACAAACGTTGTTCAGCATTTCACTATTCTTTCGTTGAAAATTGGAATTCTTTATTTTCATCGTCTGTTGTAACATTTTCATTTTTTTTAAAATCCTTATTACTTTATTCTAACCGAGACTAAAAGTATGCAAACTAAAGAGGAAAAAATTACACTTTAAAAACACGTATACATTTTTTTTAAAAAAGATATATTTTAATTAAAATTGTTTTAAAATTTTATAAAGATATTTGGTCGAAGCTTTTCGCCCAATTTATCTGGGCATCATCAGGACAGATTAAAACAAAGTTTGATAACAACTGCAGCGCGACTATATTCATTATATATCATAATAAAGCTACATTACAGTTACAGTCAAGCTTCGATCAGTCAGTCCATAAATCATAAGTTGTGAAAAATTTTAGTTGAAGCTTTTCAGGGTCACCATGGAACAAATTGAAATTTGGAAAAGCTTGCGTTTAGTTGAGGCTTTACAGGGATATCATGGAGTTACTTAAACCATAATTGCTGACGATCTTGTATGGAACATCGTTGGGAAGGATTTGGAGAGGCGTAGTAGCAAAAACGGGATAGATAACGTAAGGAACAAAAAGACAGTCTGGAGCTACAATTCTGAAGTAGGTTGGTGCTTTTTATCATGGAGTTACTTGAACGTTAATTGCTGAGGATCTTGTATGGAATATCGCTGGGAAGGATTTGGTGAGGCGTAGTAGCAAAAACAGCATAGATAACGAAGGGAACCAAAAGACAGTCTGGAGCTACAATTCTGAAGTAGATTGGTGCTTTTTAAAAAGAACCAGGAACCTACTTCAGAATTGTAGCTCCTGACTGTCTTTTGGTTCCCTCCGTTATTTATCCTGTTTTTGCTACTACGCCTCTCTAAATCCTCTCCAAATCCTTCCCAACGATGTTCCATACAAGATCCTCAGCAATTATGGTTCAAGTAACTCCTTGATATCTCTGTAAAGCCTCAACTAAACACAAGCTTTTCCAAACTTCAAGTTGTTGTATGGTGACCCTGAAAAGCTTCAACTAAAAATTTTTATAACTTATGATTTATGGACTGACTGATCAAAGCTTGACTGTAACTGTAATGTAGTTTTATTATGATATATAGTGAATGTGTCACGCTGCACTTGTTATCAAACTTTGTTCTAATCTGTCCTGATGATGCCCAGATAAGCTGGGTGAAAAGCTTTGACCAAATATCTTTGTAAAATTTTAAAATGATTTTAATTAAAATATATCTTTTTAAAAGAAAATGTATACGTGTTTTTAAAGTGTAATTTTTAACCAATTTATACAATGACACGTGTTTTTAAATGTCTCTTTATGAGATATGATTTCCTATAAACGGGAAAAAAAAAGTATGCAGAATGGGATGATACTTCTGTTATTGCACCTTGCCAGAGTTGATAAACCTCCGGAATGTTTCATACCACTCTTTTATAATTTTCTTTCGTTTTATTTAACCACGGAATTTTCAATAATAGATTAACAGAAAATTAAAAAAAAAAAAAAAAAGTTTTCCAGGAATAGTGGCATGAAATAATCCGGAGTGTTAGCAGCTCTGGTAGATTAATATACAAATGGAGCTGTGTAAACTTTGTTTATCCGATCTAAATTTTGAAACATTTCATCGAATTCGCTGTGCTCCAAGAACGATTTAACGTAATACTATTTAATATAAATCACAAATATATTATTAATTTTAACATTTAAAAAATATATATACCATAAACTCACTGGTAAACACTCTGACAGGTAGTTGAAAATAGTCACTACTAGAGGAAATGACTCTCCCCTGATGACAGAATAAGGAAGTTGGACATCAATAAAAAACGGTTGAAAAGTGGTTACGCTACTGACATCCCAGATACCCAAGCCTGTTTTGTGATGAACACATACAGCACCTCCAACCCATTCGGTGATAGTGTGAGGAAGCTGACGTTTTATAGCTATCTCTCCGGTTGAGCTGAAAGAAAAAAGAGTGCATTATGAGTAATTCCATGTCAAATCGACTAGGCCATGACACCCACCAACATAGATTTTGATCAAATTTGGTATATTTCATGCTGATTCTAGAAATGTCAATTATTTTGAGATTGATCAAGGAGTTTCAATTTATAAGCTTTTAAATGTATGCCAAAATGGTCGATTTTCTATCATTTTGAATGTTGCACATAAAGATATAAATACACATATTTAATTTTTATCATTGAAATATCAAACTTTTTTAAGTTTGTTTACAATAAAGTAAACTTTCATTTATTTGCAGATTTTGTATTGCTAAAGTAGTACAAATATTTATGGCAATGACTTTTTTGTGATTTTTTTTCAGATAAAAATTCAAGTTAACTGATAATTTCATGCAATACCTCATCTTCGATTTTCATCAAACTTTGTATGCAGATAACCCAAGATATATTTTTATGTTTGATAGAAAAGAAAAGATTGGCTGTTCAGAAAATTTTTTATTTATATAAGAATTATTATTAACTGCTCAAATGTAATATTTATTTTTTTGAAAATTTAACTTATTTAAAAAAAAATTAAATTGCAATTTTGTATGAAATGCAAATTTCAAAACTTTCAAGAATATGTAAAATAAATTATTATTATTATTTTTTTTGTTTCCAGTTCATTCAATTACCAGAAAAAATTTCGAGAAAATAAACTCATATTCATTTCGAACAACTGTACTACTTCAGAGGAATTTCATTCAAACAATTTTAATTTGGTAATCTTCCCAAAATAAACACATTATAAATTGATTCTGTATTTCCTTCATAATTTAAAAAATATATAAACTTCAAGCTTTAAAATATGTGAGATTTTTTTTATTTTATAGCAGGATGTTTATCTTTACAGGGATGGAACACGGGCGCAGAATTCATACCGGAATCCGTTTAAGAAATTTCTCTACCTATAATATCGTCGATTTACGAAGTAGAAAATTTTCTTACATTGATAGTGGTATGAATTCTGCGCCCGTGTTCTATCCCTGTCTTTAATAATCTGTATCGGTCTATCAAATTCTGAAACTTTTTTTTTTCATCTTCTTTTATTTATTTATTTATTTATTTTTTACGAATTGAACAGAGCTTCTTACCAGGGATGGTATCAATATGCAATTTACTTTAATATATATATATATATATATATATTAATTTAAATTTACCACAAACTATGTTTTTTTTCTTTTCTTTTCTTTTTCTTTCTTTCTTTCTTACTTTTTTTTTTTTTTTTTAATCTGATTGGGATACAAATTAAATAAAACACAAATTTTATTTTATTTATATTAATTAATTAATTTTATTAATTAATTTTGTTTTGTGTGAGTGTGTGTGTGTGGGGGGGGGGGGGGTCTGTTGCTCTTCTGAAGAAAGTATTCCTTGTATAATGAGCATACGTTTGATATTTCATTAGATTGTGAGTTACACCTTAACCTAACATGTTCTCTACTTTCAGCAGAAAATTCAGACACTTCCTGAACATTATAGTTAAACTGCAATTTTGAGTAAGAAAATTTACACAAATACCACACAATACTTGCCTTTCCATAATAAACACTCTGCTCGATACAGCAAAACTTAGTAATACATTCAAGAAAATACAGCTTCTCATACTCACATTTGGAAAACACAAATTAAATACCTTTAACATGAATGATTGAAAAACACATTTTACTAAAAGTCAGTCTTCTGACAATGAAACCAGGTCGACTCGTAAAAGAGAAAAAAAAAAAAATCTTCTGGCAAACAAACTTGCTCTAGTTGGTTAAAATCTCAAATTCCTGGCTCTGGCAATTGTCCTGAATGAATGAGAGTTTATTTTTTACAAAAATTTTCTAGCAACTGATTAAATTGAAATAATAATAATAATAATAATAATAATAATAATAACTTATTTTGTATATTCAGTTTCCAAGCTTGAATTTCATACAAAATTAAAATTTAGTTTTTATTTATGCTTTTATTTATTTTTTCTTGATAAATACGTTAACTTTTCGAAAAATCTTTAATTACATGAGAGAGTTAATAGTGATTTTCATATAATTAAAATTCTTGCGAACCGCCCATCAAATGTTTACTTCCCTATACTAAGTATAAGGAAGTATTGTAATCCCGATTTGTGAAATGGGTTTTGTACCTCCCATAGCTCAAAAACGAATGATCGTAGAATATTGTAAATTTATATTTGTAATTAACGTGACGCCTAGTTATATTCCTCCAACAATGGTCTTGATACAATCTCCCGTTTTAGATAGATCTACGATTTTACAAGATTATTCTTGACGTCTGTATGTACGCATGTGTGTAGGTGTGTATTTCACATAACTCAAAAACGGTTGGACGTAGAATGTTGCAAATTGGTATATAGGTCTTTTATAACATCTAGTTGTGCACTTCTCTTTTTTGGTCTTTCTGTGACTTTCCATTTCGGAGATATTTACGAAAAATATATTTATAGTGACCAAAAATATCAAGGTATTGGCCATAATGATGTTATGAAAGTTGTCCATATTTTTGTTTGTAGAAAGTAATTTGTAAAGTCATAAGCTGGTTCTAGTCGACGAATGCACTTTATTTAATGAATATTCTGGAAACAGTTGATTTAAGCTGTGTTTGTACCACAAAAATCAGTAATAAACGAATATTCTTTGAACAATCCAATGAAACAGTCATTCGTACTACAGAAGTCAAGTAAATAGGTTTAAGTACACAACAGAGCAATTTAGGAACAATGATTAAACGCACATTTGAAAGTCAATAGAATTTGAATTCATCGAGAGTCTTGTCAGTGATTTAAAGAATTTTCGAGATAGTTCTGCACTAGAAACAAATTAATTATTCTGGTAAATTCCAGAACTCGACTCTTATTGAAGTTAGAGATTCCAAAAATTGGAAATCCTAAACTACCACTTTTTGCCAAATTTGGATACCAAATTGCCTAATTTGACGTTAAATCAATGCCCACCTTCGCGGAAATGAAAAAACTGTCATCTTTTTTCACTTTCACTGTAAAACCGTATAGAAAGTAGCGCGTAAAGAAATAGGCAAATTCTATCCTACAATCATCAATAATGACTCTTCTTTTTGTATAGTCTTGTTAGTTATTTATACAACTTTTGAGGAAGTTAGTTTTGAGTTAGAAACCATTGAATCGTTCTAGAAAATTCCAGAACTCTTTTCTTATTGAAGTTAGAGCTTCTAAACTTTGTCAACCCTAAATTACAAATTTTCGCCAAATTCGGTCGAAATGTCGCCAAGATTAAAATTTGCGTTGGCAAAAATTTGGCAACTTGGCGAGATTAGCGACGAAATTTGTCGAAAAATATTTCAGTATAGTCAGAATTAGTAAGCCCTTTTTTAGGTATTCGTGTTAGCTACATTTTAAAACAAAATTCTTACGAATATGTATACAGATATATGATATATATATATATACACATTTTATATAAATAATTTTCTACCTTTCTTCCCCCCCCCCTCCTCCTTGGATGGCAAATTTTGAAAAATCGTTTTTTAGTGAGTGTCTATTTCACAGAAGGAATGTTTCCACTAAGTTTTGTGCTTCTAGGTGCAGGAGTTTGTTCTGGGCGATGATGAATGCCAGTCAGGTAAGCATTGAGTCAGGACTCAGAAGAAACGATTATATTTTAAATGATTTGAACACGGATATGTAAAATACTTTTGTTAAATGCCGTAATGTTTTAAAAGAACGCTAGAAGGTTGTACGTACTACTTACAACAGGAAAATCTGCCGATTGTAATGGATTATTTTAACTAGGACAACTTAAGCACTTTTTCAAAAAAAAAAAAAAAAAAAAGAGCAGTTTTAGGTTGATTTTTTTTTAAATCGACATCTTTTTTAATGTACTTACTCTATTGAATGTAACTCCCACAACCACGTTTCTGGAAAATAACTCCGGATTTCAAGTGGATTAGAAGCTTCGACTTTAGGTTCTTTTTCTGCCCTTGCATCTACTTAATTATAATAAGTATTTTATTATTATTCGATTGAAAAGTTACATGTCTGCATAAATAACAATAAAAAGAAAGAGGTATACTTAATAATGCCTCCACAGTTTAATTAAAAAAAAAAAAAAAAAAAAAAAAAAAAAAAAACTAATCATTAAAAAATAAACAAAAAATATTCTAAAGAGTAATTGAAAACGTTTTACATTACAAAATTATTACTCGGTTGTCCTGGAATAAGTCTGCAATTAATCACCTGATCCTGTTCAATGTATATATATCTGCCATCATGAATTTGACTGTGTATTTTTATAACTAAAACATAGTGTGGAGGGTACATGACCCGTGGGAGGGTACATGACACTTTGGTCCCCGCCACTTTGGTCCCGCCGAATTGGTCCCGCCACTTTGGTCCCGTGGAAATTTTGGTCCCGGCGTTTTGGTCCTGCCGTTTTGGTCCCGCCACTTTTGTCCCACCATTTTGGTCCCGATATCAGGAATAATCAAAGTATTACAGAGAAAAAAGCGAAATTCTTCTTCATATTTCGAATTTTTGTCATTTGATTTGAAAACATGGGGGTAGGGAAATTATTATTATTATTGTTATTATTATTTTGCAACAGAAAGTTGTAGTAACAAATAAAACTGAAAAAATGTCTAAAATTTTGAGATTTAGATTTTTTTCTTTGTACGATAGAGGAAAAAGGACAGCAAATACTCGTACATGAGGGAACTTCGGGCAAAAGAGAACTTAGACGAATATTTTCAATTGGAGAGTTGAATATCTACAACCTTTGTTGAAAATGATGTAACTATAGGACACATGGAACAGAAAATTTATTATTTAGGATCGAATTTTGAATGATAAAGGTATTAGTTATCAGCGCAGATCTAAGCATTGTCAATTTATCTGAGTCTGCAAAATTTTAGTTTAAACGAGTTTAGTTATTAGTTTAGTTTAATACGAGGTTTTTAATATAAAACATTGTAATGCGGCTCTTAATTATCACATTCATATTCAGAGTGCTCGAATACAAAATTTGTAGGAAATCAATGCTTTATCGAAGCATCTCCTAAATGTTAGATTTTAATAATAAAAGAAGATGCGAGGAACCTAAATAATGAGCTCAGGAATAATTTGTACAGATCTGCTAAACTTAGTCATTTTCTTCTCTGTCAATCCGGATATGTTTGTCAAGCACAGAAAATAGTTACATATCACATAGAATTGGAAAAGGATTTTTATTCCATTATAACCCCTTACAATATTGTTGAAGAAAATGTCCATTAAAAGCCCCTCCCACCCTCTTTTTTTTTTTTTTTTTTTTCAAATGCGCTGAAACAAAACAGTGAAATGCTTTTTTATTGCCTGTGGGAGAAACAGGTGCGAACCGAATCTCAATGTGCTACAGAGATTTCAATTCGGGCATTGCTTTTAGCCATAGAGACATATCGTACAGATTTATTTATTTATTTTTAAACATAATATTAAACTAAAAAGATAAAAAATTGTACATCAACATTTTCTGAACATTTATGCTTGCAATGCGCACAGTTAATTAAATATTGGACTACTTACATTTTTTCATTTTTAAAATAAAACCATTGTAATTGAAAGAAAAGTAATTTATACACATATATACATGGTTAACGTAATTAAGTATCACGGACAAACAAACATGCATTTTATTATTATTATTATTATCAATATAACACAGATTTTGAAATAAATTCCTCTTAGATTAATGATAAAAATTAAATCACAATCAAATCAAATGAAACATCTCTCTCTCTCTCTCTCTCACACACACACACACATATATATATTTATGAATAAATTCATATATAAATTCAAGAACTTCATAAATGATCCCAATCTTATGCTTATGAAGAAGAGTCTATGATGGGAGCAGGTCAATTAATTCTTTGATAGAAATAGCATTCTGCCACTAAAAACAAATTATATTTAATATCGTAAGGTTTTCTTTCTTTCTTTTTTCCTTTTTTTAAACAAAATTTTTCAGTATTTTATTATTTTTAAAATAATTCAAACTTTATCTACTGTTGTTATTGTTAACAATACTTTTAAAATCACAAAATGTTGTCACTGATAGTAAATTAAAATTAAAATTACAATTAAAGTAAGTTAAAACGAAATCAAATGCAAAAAATGTCAATTAAAAAAAAGTGCAATTGCCTAAAATAAATAAATAAAATGTTCGTAAAAAAAAATAATACAAAATTCTCCGAATCTGAATAGCTAGGCAGCAATCGTAATGTTGAAAATTTATATATTTGTGTGTAAGATGTTCCTTAATTAAAGATATTCTAAGAGCACTTCAATTTTCCCGTATCAATAAATATGTTATCATATTAAAAAACTGATACATATTTAAAATATTGCAAAAAATTGGTGGGACCAAAATGTCTCGGGACCAAAATGGCCAGGGACCAAAATTTCTTCGGGAGCAAAACGGCAGAACCAAAATGGCGGGACCAAAGTGGCGGGACCAAAACGGCGGGACCAAAGTGTCCTGCTTCGAGTGTGGGAGATTTGAAAAAAAAAGTGTAATTGCTCATTCTCTAAATTTCTAGTTTTTGATTTTTTTCTCAAGTTATTTGTTTACAAATAAGCCTACTGCAATCACTTAGTTTATTTACCTGTCTATCCATCTATCTATATATGTATAAACGAATAAAAACGTGAATGTAAAACATAATAAAATTTACCATTCAAGAGATTCATTATTAATGCAAATTTTTTCCAAAAAATTATATAAATAAAGCTATGAATAACAAATTAAAGATAAATTATACCACAATAATCATGCTATAATGAAAAATTAAATCCACTCATGCCCATAATGAATTATAATAGAACCAGCAATTTCGACAAAAAGAATATTCGTCAATCGCAAAACTTTAATAAAAAGGATGAACATAAAAAATTTAATAACAAGTGGCAATAAAAAAAATTAATAACAAGTGCAAAATGCTCAAAACTAGGAGAATTTCTCATCAGGGGACATAAAATCCTTTGTAAAGCTTATTGTCACAAGATTTACAAAATTCTAGAGGAGAATAAAGAACTCTACATGAAAATGCAGATGCCTTGTCACAGAATCCCTGCTCTGAAAATTGCGAGTACTGCTTTCGAGCTGATGAAAAATTTTAGCTAAAAAATCCAGTTGAATATCAAGCAACTGTTTCAACACCATCGAATTCGGATCTGTGATGCGATAAGGAAGTTATATAATTCCACTTAGAAGATAATGATATAAAATCAATTCTACAATTTAAGGGGTCTTCCAGCAACAGACCTAGCTTGTAAGACTATTCTACATTGAACCCAATCTCGAAATGTTACTGGGCGCCCTGGGACACTCCTCGCATTAGAAACGGAGATTGTACAAAAATGGGAGTCTAACGATGGACAGAGATTTCAGACGATTTAGAACAGCTGCATAGTAACTCTATCGAAAGCCATTAGCTCTATCGAAAGCCATTTTGGAGAGATGAAAGCTCCCTTGAAAGTTCGAGAACGCTTCTATTGGTGCTAGTCAAGGGACGACACTGAGAAGCGGTACAAACCTTGTGATTGTACCGCACATGTGATGCATGTGCGGCTCGTAAAGGTCCGAAGAAGCGACCCCGAGAAAGATTGCATCGATATAATGTGGGAGCACCTTTTGAACGGTTCACACTCGATATCGGGGGTCCTTTGCCATGGACATCCAGAGTAAATAAGTTCGTTCTTGTTGTGAGGACTATTTCACCAATTTGCGTGAGGTGTATCCCATTACCGATCAAGAGGCATGTGCAGTTGCGGAGGTATTAGTGTAGCAATGGGAGTCAAGATTCGTCACTGCCTTACAGCTGCATACCTATGAGGCATGAACTTCACTTCTGGGGGGGGGGGGGATCTTACGAATTTCTACAGTAAAAATACTCACAATTTCCCGTCGAATGATACCTAATACATTTTTCTGCATCGATTAGCAACGAAGTAATGTCAAGTGTTACTACCCCCCCCCCCTGACTGTACATAGCTCACATCAATGTCTCCAAGTTTTTTAATAAACTTTATCCACCATCTCGTTTCAAAATGGCAGCCATTTGATAAGTAAAAAGAATTCAACCTACTCTTCTGGAAAAACTTGTTCCAAATTGTAGGTAAAAGATCCACAAAAGCGTAAAACAATATTCCAAAAGATGATCTAGGTACGAAGAATGAGAAAGGTTCGTGAACCATACATAAATTATTTAATAAATTTAGGAGAAACATACCTTGACGTGAAAAAATAACAATAATTGTTTCTTCTCCTTTCTTTTGTGCTTTCTTTTTTCTTTCTTTTCTTTTTTTTTTCTTTTTTTAATATTTGATCCAATTCTCTTACCTAACTGGACAGAGAGTCTCTCCAGGAATACTTTTTCAAAATTAATGGACTATATGTAGAAATGGTAAAACTGATGACGCTGCTGTGATACATTATGTAATCCAAGGAATAAATGATGAGATGGAAGATATAAATATTCTATACAGATGTAAGAATTTGCCTGAATTTTAAATTTAGGCAAATTCTTACATCCGTATAGAATATTAGTATCCATTAGTAGAGATGGGAGTAAACTTAAGTGTGAAAAATTTAAACCGAAATATGTAGCTTGTTAAGATGATAACAACAGTTCAAATATTAATCTACTTTTAGGGGATGGGCATCAAGGGCGTCAGTCATGAATAAAAAAAAATCATGCACTGAGATCTTATACAAGTTTCATTAGTTTATTTATTTATTATTTTTTAGCGTAACAATTTTCAAAAGAAAATTTAAGTGAGCGTTTGAGGTTTATAGATAACGAAAAGGAATATTTTGTAGAGAAATTATAAAATGATAATAATAATAATAAAAATAATAATGTATTGAATAATATTATTGAAACATTTGAAATATTGAAAAAATAAAGCAGTAATAAATAATTAAAACCTGGTAATAACAACAGACGTTGCACACCAGAACCATCGCACGAATAACTCTTTAATTTCAGATCCGTCAAAACTGCCATACCAGCTTCCTAAAGAGTAGAGAAAAATTATTTTAGGAAATTTTAAGTTATTTTCTTAAGTAAACAAAAACTACATTTTCAGTTTTATTGCATAATGTTTCTGGTATAAAATTCAAAATCGAATTTAGAAAAAAGTGCCTGCTACCATTTGAGCATAAAGTTTCGTGGCAAAGGACTAAAAAAAAAAAAGGTAAAGTTTGGTGCATTTAAATGTACTAATGAAAAATATTTTATAGACAGATTAACCAACCAAAAATATTGTAGAGATTCAGAGGAATTATGCAATTGGAAATTGGGAAAACAGTGCTACGAAAGTGATACGTAGAAATTATGAATTTAAATTTTAGAAAATTTACAGCAATCAGACAGAGGAGATATAGCGAAGTAACGATATTTTTTCGATTTGTGTAAATATAGAAAGTGTAAAAAACAACTCGAGTTCATGTATATACTGAGACCCGCAGATAATTTCAGCTAAATTAAAGTAAAAAGTACTTTTACTCTCTTTACAGTGGTCAGCAATGACCGATTTGTTGATTTCTTGTATCTGAATATAATTTATATGTTCTTTTAGATGGAATTTATATCTGTCTTTCGTGTTATCAATAATTCGTATGTTTAGAAACAAGAAACTATCAAATCGACTATTGCTAAGAATCTTCGAGAACGTAATCATACTACTTACGAATAATATTTTTTTTTCTTTAATTGCAGAAAATTATTGAAAAGATTACTATATAAAAATGATAGTGACACTGTCGGAACGTTTTGTAACGTACTGTACATTAATTGTGAAGCTTAAGCATTTTATTTTGTTGTATACAGAGTAACGGTGTTAAAATGCGTTTAAGCAAAATTCACCATACATGCTGAAAAAAAAAAAAAAAAAAGAAAGAAAGAAAGAAAGAAAAAAGAAAAAACTAAAAATACAGCTATTTTTATACAGATCCTGAACATGTGTACCAATCTGCAAGTCAATCAGTGGATCTTTGCGGTCACTATTGCGGTACATACAAATTCTGTCCATAGGCCGTAATGATAAGAAAAACTTTGGAGTGTTCCTGTGCACGAACTACAAATGGAATACACACCCAAAACTATACATCAAATTTCATGTGACCCGTGAACATGTGTACCAAGTTGCGTCAATAACGTAAATTTTGCGGCCGCTAACACAAGAAGGACAAACAGACACACAAACAGACAGAACCCAAAATCTTTTTGAGTCTCCACATGGAAGCCTCCACTGACGATTCAGCAATTATCTGGCTATGAAGTAATATTTTATTTGTGTATAGTAAAACAAAGAAATAAGTTGTATAACTGTATCACAAAATAATGAGTTAAGCCTTAAAGCTGTCTTAAAGATTAAAACTTTAAAAAACATTAAAAACCCGTTAAAAATTACCTTTCGCTAGCGCTTTCTGCTGCTTCACGCAGCCTTCTTCAGGCGTTTACGCTCTTGTGAACCATCGCATGCTTGGCGGCGATGGTTCACAAGAGCGTAAACGCCTGAAGAAGGCTGCGTGAAGCAGCAGAAAGCGCTAGCGAAAGGTAATTTTGAACGGGTTTTTAATGTTTTTTAAAGTTTTAAAGATTTTACCTTTTTAAAATCATTTTAAACTGTCTTAAAGATATTACGTACAGAACTTTGAATAAACATCATAAAATGCAATAAATGCGAGATTATTGCATGTTATGGTGTTTATTCAAAGTTTTGTACGTAATACTTTAAAACGCCAGTTCTGTGATGCTCTCTTATTATTAGTTTTAAAGATAATATAAAAATATCTATACTTACTTCAAATGCCTGTCGAGCATCAGCTATATAATCTTTATGATTAATGACTTTTCTAGGTGACTGCTGCTTATCATCTTTGAAATATGTTAGAAAAAAATGAAAATAAAATAAATTCTCACAAAGAAAAAAGTCATATACATAGATTTTTGAAACTACATTTAATTAGAAACATCATGAATTAATATCTTCTGTGAAAAAGTACTCTGCACTATTACTGCAATATTAACACAAATAAATTTAAAATAAATAAATCTAATATCTAGAGTCACAATTGATGAAAAATAAAAAAGAGTACTTCACGTCACGACAAAAAGGAAATTTTCTATAATGATATATATGTATAACATAATTTAAACAAGAACGGAAAATCATGTAATTCGTATAGATTACATTTCTCTGAAAAAAAAAAAAAAAAAAAAAAAAAAAAACTTTTCGAAATTTGATACTGTTCTTGCTGATTTTTATGTAAAATGTCCTCCTGAATCTGAATATGACTCTCATTTTTCCCAGTCACCCACCGTTTTCTAGATACCCCACCCCTCCCTCAATTTCTTTCCCTGTTCGATAATTTTATAACCATGAATTTGATTTGAAAAATGAAAAATAATTAAATTAACACCTAAAAACAAAAAAATGTAAAGTTTAAAAAATAATATTAATAACAGATTAAAAAAATATATGATATGTAATGCAGGATTTCAGTGGCAAATCTCCCCAAAAATTTTCTCTTGTCGCAAATGTCCATGTTTTAGAATTTTCCAACTCTGTAGCCTATAAGAAGATATTTAATGGTTAAAATAATCCTCCCCCTCGCCCTCTAAAAATCAAATTTATAGCCATAAAATCATTGATAAATGATAAAAATAGGGGGCTATTCCTAAAAAACGGTGGGCGATAGGGGAAAATGGGCGTCATATTCGGATTCAGGAGGTCATTTTACATAAGAATAGGCTGAAATGGTGTCAGAGGCAATTTTCATGCCGAGCAGTGTTATTAATACTTTCCAAATGTAAGTAAGTACTCTATGCCCAGTTTATTCTTCAGTGAACTTTGGCTTTGTGGTCACACAATGGATAGACAGAAAAACGGGTAGAGCAATTGAATTCATAGACATTTTTAATAAAATCGAAAATGCAATTCTAGCAGTTTTTGCTTATAGTCTTTAATGTATGTGGATATTTTTGTGTGAACTTGTATATCTTAATGCTAATCATAATGTATTCTATACAAAATAATTTTTTTGTGTGCATATGAATAATAATTATCAATCTCATTATGGTCTGTGCAAAATAAATGTATTAAAATGTAATTTATAGAAATACCTCACATACAACGGAATACTTTGAAACTCTTTCGGGTGTCACAGTACAAAAACCATCTATTGTATTTATCCAATTTCCAATAGGGAACGTTCCATAGTGAACGTAAATAATATATATAAATTAGTCTTGAGGATTTCAATAAATGTATTTATGGGAGTTACAGCTCGGATAGGCAGACAGACATACGGATAGATAGACATACAGAAAGACAGACACACAGAAATGTAGACAGATGGGCTAATTCAAATTGTTAAATTAAAATTTGTTAGGTAGTGTTAAAAATGCAATTCTAGCAATTTCCGTTTATAGCCATTATCTAAATACTTTTGTGTGACTCTGTAAATCTTAATTATACTGTATTCTATAGAAATATTCTTTTTCTGTATATGAATTAATATTGATTTCATTATGATTTGTGGAAAATAAAATGTGGTTTATAGAAATACCTCGCATAGAACACAAAGTTGAAAAACTACAAAATATCAAAGAAACTCAAAATGAAATTGAAAATCAGTCGGTTTCTAAAGAGGAAATAAATTTTGAATCTATTAAAATGCTATTACAGATTGTTAAGTGAAATCATTTGTTTGAAAAAGGAGATGTTAGACATGAAATTTAAAGGAAAAAATAAATAAATAAAGTAGCATCGTTTGTGCTCGCATAACAATTTCCTACAGTTTTAACAGAAGAAATTATTCCTACGGTAGATATTACTTCTATAAAATTCAAAAATTCAAACTATATAACAAAATGCAACCAACATCGTTGCTTTCTTTATTCTATTCTAATAGAGCATTTCCTCGTGACGTCTGGTGGTTGGCAAAAAAGCGCGCTCGACTTTCCCGCGCCCCGCCCACCATTGATACTCTATTGGTGATCCGCCATCGCTATGCTTTTCCCAAGCCTTTTTGCCAACCACTCATAAAAGTTGAGATGTTTGTTTACAAACAAGGAACTGCCCTATTCTCAAAACCATTTCTATAAATGCCACACGCACCACATAAACTTTAAATTTTACATCTAATTTTTAAGATATCACGCGATCATGTTTTATATAAAAAATAAATCATTAAATTCATTTTTTTACTTATTTTTATTTAATTTCGCATGCGCACTTTTTATTTCCTAATTCAAAATTATTAAAAACAAACTTTTTCGATAGTGTGTGTTTCGATACTGATTATTTTTAAATTTCTTTTCTTTTTCTTTCCAAAAAAAAAAAAAAAAAAAGATTTTGATGAATTTTGAGGAAATTCTGGCAAAAGCAGAATTTAGTTTGGGATGGAGGACTATTAGTTTTTTTTTTTTTTTTTTTTTTTTTTTTTTAATTATAACATCGCTTTCAAATTATTCAATTATATTTACGATAAATTTTAGCTTTCGATAAATGTTCAACTATCGAAAAATGACACCGCAAAAATCCCACATTGAGACTAACAGTCCTCAGTCCTAAAAAAAAAAAAAGTCACTTTTAAATAAAAAACTTATAATTTAAGATGCAACAATTAAGGCATTTTAAGGTATAGAAATAATTATTACCAAGAAACAGAATGAAATTTATATACATCGAAGAAATGCAGAAAAATATGCTTTCTGTAGAATATGGAGTGCAAAGCGTTTATTCATTTATAAGGACACTCAAAAGAATTCTCTTACATAATGGTTTGAGGGAAAAGATAATTATTAGTCAAGTTTTACAATTTTGTGTTATAGTTTAAGTGTATACATTTTTTTTTACACAATTCAAATATGGCATTTTTTGTGTAAAAATAGTTTGTACTTTTCATGCATAAGCAGAGATAGCAAATACATAGTGTTTTTTGTGCGCTTTTTTTTACACTTACTTCACAGATATTTCCTAGCTGGGTCAGTTCTTAAATTTGTGTATGTTCTTAAAATCAGAAAATTTTTGGAAAAGTGTAAAATCTGATATCTATATACTAATACAATATAAAAAAAGATTTTATCATTATTATTTTTTTTTTTTTCTAGCATCCAAAATTTCACAGAATGAAAATTAATTAATTAATTAATTAAAAAAAAAAAGGGATTCGTATTTTATAAAAATATCCATTTTTTCCAGAATTTTCGTAAAGAATTGAGTAAAACGTACCTTCGATTAAAACACAATGATACAACTCATCGGTAAATGCTGGTATAACATGAACATGATTCTCTCCAGTGTCATATGATTCCATGATGTTGAAAAGCTGCAGAAAAAAAAGCGCATGTTTACACGTGGTTTAATGTGCAAAAATAATTTGGTGTATCACTCACACGACTTTCTCTTATCCTGCATTTTAATATTATAAAGATAATTGCAGATTAAGTAATAAAATCAATAATATAAGATAATAAAGATCGATCTCTTTTAAAAATAATCTGAAATAAGTTTAGGAATAGTTTTATTTGACACATAATTTGTGTGTGTGTTGGGGGGGTGGGGGGTAGGGGAATGCCCCCTCAACCTCCCGTTCACACACAATGTCCCCATTTATTATTATTATTATTATTATTTTAATTCTAAGCTGCTGGGAATTTTCTTTCATACATACCAATCTTAATCAAAATTTTAAGTGGTAACCTAATACAAATTTCAAACCACCAGATTTGCTTGTATTTATTTGTTTATAAGTTATGCTAATAACACATATACATACATATGAACCGTTAAAAATTAGACTTTCATATTCACAGCACTACAAAACGTGATATTATACAAAATACTAGAGTTGAAAACAGAACTTCAAAAAATACTTTGTTTACAGCTACTGTACAAAAATTTAATTTTCTTTTCTAAATAGTGCTCGTCGCCACAGTAAAATGATGTACCAAGAGCACTTCTATCAATTACATTCAATAGAAAAAAAACATGTAGTTTCATTTTGAGTAGCCCTGAATATTGTCTATAAACTACATGCACATCACACTGTGTACTTTAATTTAGTTTTATATGAAACACACCTAACACAAAATGAAATACACTTTTTACAATTTCACGTATTGCTCCAATATATCGAAAAATATTTTTGTAGCCCTGTAAACGATTGATATTCATACACACAGAAAAAAAAGTTGTCAGTTGACAATACTGAATTAACTAACCCAAACAGCTGACTAGGAAATTTCAGTTAAAAAGTGTACTAGCTGAACTAGTCTCCAAAACAATACCCCAGACTAGGAAGGTTAATATTATCAGATATATCCGTCTTAACTGATAATATTAACCTTCTTAGTATGGGGATTTGTTTTGGAGACTAGTTCAGCTAGTGCACTTTTTAACTCAAGTTTTCTAGTCAGCTGTTTGGGTTAGTCAATACTGTATTGTCAACTAACGACTTTTTTTTTTTTTTTTTTTTTTTTTTTTTTTTTTTTGTGTGTGTACAAACAATCTACAAATAACCTGCTTTTATGCTTGCAAAAACATATGTCTTTGCAAGCATTATCCTGGTTCTCCCCATCTTATGTATGGGGGAACAGCACACACGTTGGGCTGAGGCGGTTCCTATAGTCTTAAAGTTAAAGCTACATGCGAGGAATTGCTGTCAATCTTTATAAAGATAGGGATACCAAATTTAATAGCCTCAGATAACGGAACAAATTTCAATTCTACACTGATGCAAGAATTTGAGAGAAGGATCGGCTCTAGTCCGAGATTTTCTACGTCGGCATATTCTCAATCGAATGGGTTGGTTGCGCTGTTTAACGAAACATTAAAACTTGATCATGTTATTCTAGAACCCCGTAAATCGCATACGAAAATACCATTCACCTTAAGGGCTTATAGAGTAGTCCCTAATACTACAACAGGAATGGCACCTTTCCAGCTGTTATGTGGACGAAAACCGGAAGGTCCATTATCTATTCTACAAAATACTTGACCAGGAAATTTGGAAGGATTGCAATTAGACACCACACCAGTATCTGATAATCTAGAACTATTTAAAGCGCAATTAGAAAATACGGCTTAAAAAGCAAAAATAACATCTGAAATACAGCAAGGGAAAATGGATCCCTATTATAATATGAGAAATTTTGTAAAAGATCGTTAGAGCCGTTGTTGAGATACCGATTTTCGGTTCCACAGCCGATTTTCACCAAAACTTGGCAAACTCAATTTCTCACCTGAAACTAACAGTTACCTACAAAAAGATATTTATAAGGTAGTTAATATGGTGAGTTTGAAGAAAATCCGTCGAGCTGATTTTAAAGGAACGCACTTGGGACACCTAAATTAACGGATTTACACATGACTTATATCTATTTCCCTCAACTAATCAGCTAAAGGGTGAATAATGCAGGTTGAGAAGAATCTATCTACCTGTATCTGAAAATCATTATGCAATAATAGCTGCGTTACCTTTTCTGTATTGAAAGTGGTATCATCTTCTAGCAATCTGATACTTTTATCCACCATATGAATACCACACAGAGAAGAGGGGCTTGCTGACAGCAGCATGGCAGCTTCTGTATTCGGATACTGCTGTTCGTGTCGGAAATGGAGGCTTACCTATATTATTGCATCGAAAAGAGAAAAATTAACATCACATTAAAGGAAATTAACGCTAATATTACACAGCATATTTTGTTTGAGAATCTGATATAAGTTTGAATATACAGATTATCTCTACAAATGTCTATTCAAATAAAAACAACAGCAAATAACAAGAACGAAAAATCATGCAGTTCGCGTAGATTATAACACTTTCCAGCTGTACGTATTCACGGCATAGTTTTACCTTAATTTTCTCTACAATTCTTTGGAATATGATTTTTTTAATTATTTTCATAATTTAAAATGTGATTTTTAATCAAAAATGTGCATGGAATAAGTTTGGGTCATTTTATTCTAACGCATTATATATATATATATACACACTGTTAAAAATGGTTTCTCAAAAATAAGAAAAATTGTCTCAAAATAGCTCCGAAACAATGGTATACACTTAAACTTGAAAATCCCATGTATTTATTTTTGAGTATATTGACAGGCTCAAAAAATGGGGTTGACCATTAAGAATCCCAATATCCCCACTTTTAATCAAGTCAATATACTCAAAAATGAGTACACAGGTTTTCAAATTTAAGTATATATCGTTTCGCAGCGATTTTGAGACAATTTTGCTCATGTTTGAGAAACCATTTTTAACAGTGTATCAAATCCAATATATTTATTTAATTATTTTAGGAAAACATAATTTAAGTCTGCCACATTCATTTATCATTAGCAGATGATAACTATGAAAATTTGAGAGTGAGGTTCATTTGGTGTAATTATCCCCCCCCCCCCAAAAAAAAAAAAAAAAAAAAAAGTAAAAAACGAGTATTGCTATTTGAAAAAGATGATGCAGGTGCAAGTTTTAATATGTAGATGACCCGTAAGCAAAATCTAAGTATACCATTATAAACTCGACGTCATTATTAATCGACTACATCAGCAGCATGCTTATACTAGAGGTGGGCGTTATTTCACTTAACATAATAAGTAATATTATTATTGCATTGTAGTCTATTAGCACGGTAATATATTACTAAAGATATCCTATTAAAAAAGTAATATTTTCAACTTTATCTCTGCACGCGAAATAAACGAGGAATTTCTGGCATCAAAACTGATATGATACACTATTATGCAAGTAAAAAGCTTGAATTATTTCTTTTATATAATGAATTTACAAAATACAAAAACAATATTATGAACGCCGACTACTACCGAAATACAAATCATACGAAAACTAACAGTCCAAATCGCGTCATATGGTAACAAAAAAGTACCGAGTAGCGAATAAAAAACCATCTTTTCGCATCTAACTGTCCCCGAACCCCGCATGTTAGATAAAGCATTATACATGAACGGGTTACGAAGAAGTAACGAGTGAAAGACTCGCATCAGACTTCCCGCACAAATGTTTTAACTTTGCTCTACGGCATGTGGACGATAAGACCCATTCGAAGCAGGATACAGTAATGGAATACGCAAGTAACGATAAACGAGACAAATTCCAGAATACCGATTCGTTACTTCACGCCTGAAAGAATACCTGTATCTCAGTAAGGAATACATGCAGTTAGATATAGCCCTTCTACTCACTAATATTCTCAGTCTGTAACACTTCCCATGTTCATAAAATTATCGTTAAAAAAATAATACAGCTGAGCTCTCGAATATTTTCTAGAATGTATTACGGAATACTCCTTGTGAAATATATTAATCAAAATAATTTTAATAAGCAAGATAATTTTAACATCGTGCTAATATTAAACACCCTTGATATTAAATTAGAAATGATTGTTTGATGTTGATTATTTTTCATGGGATAGTAAAATCGTTTCGGTATAGTGTTAATTATAGGGATTCTCTTGTTTGACAGAAATGCTTGCAAGAGGGGAAGAATGTGAGTGATGTTTCTGTTTATGTTTACGGATTGGGGTGTTTTTTAATTAGATTTCGCTGGTAGCTAGTAGAATGTTTGTTTGAAATTGATGATGGCAGATGGGATTCAAATTACATAATAGCGTGTGACGCATGCAAATGTGTTTGGGAAGATTTTACTTTTTCTTATGTTTTTATGTGACGATAAATTCGATAAGAGGATGCGTATTTGTATTTCGCTTTTCATTTTCTTATTTATTTTAATCAGTTAATTTCTTTATCTGATTTTTTTACAGAAACATTTTTATGATGAGTAAAATGTTATTTATGGTCGTTTATAACCGTTCAAGATCCGATTGGGAAAATCGCATTATGCGATTTGGCGAACAAAATTTAAATTTTATAATAACTGTTCCAAATCTAAACAAGAAAGAAAAATCATGCAGTACGCATTGATTAGTAACACTTTTCAACTGTACGAAATTGTTGTATCGAATAACTATTAATATTCTTTGCCTACGTTATCGCCCAACGACAGAAGGACTGAAAAACGTACAGATAGACTAATTGATTTTAAAATTACTTTTAGGCATTTTGGAAAGTGTTAAAAAGGCTTAACACAAAAGAAAATGCACCCGTTGGCTTATAATTACAGCTTTGAAACTCTCTGAATATTTTACTGTAGCCCTGTAAATCTGAAAGTTAATCATATCATATTCTATACAAAACAATATTTTAGAATATTAATAATACATGTCAATGTTTTTTAAGATTTTTATAGTAGAAAGTTTTTTAAATATGACTTTTAAAAAAATCTGTCCTAAAACGTACTACATTGGCTTTTTTTTTATTGTTGTTGTTGTTATCCCTGTAAACAAACTAGTTGTACAGGACCTATTTATGACATTTTAAATAGGGAACATTCCATAGGGAATAAGAGTGTATCATTTTTTAAAAATTCTCAAAATATTCACGGATGATAGGAGCCGGAGACAAACAGATAGAAAGGTAGACAATCGGACAGACAGATGCACAAATTGAAATCATAAGGAAGTGTTAAAACGCTCATGTAAACAAAAGTGCAATTCCAGCAAATTTTTATTATTACCTCTTAATGTAACATATTATTTCTGTGTGGCCCTGTAAATCTAATGCTAACCGTACTATATTACATAGAAGGCACACTCTTTTGTGCTTACGAATAATACATTTCATTTGCATTAAGCTTTGTGGAAGATAAAATTATTAAAATTTGGTTTATAAAAATAACTCTCATACAACACAATGTTTTGGAGTACTTTCAAGTGCCCCTATACACAAACCAGTTAGAAATGTACTCTACTTTACATAGGAAACATCCGATAGGGAATTGAATAACATATTAAAATTTCATTAAAGTTTCTATACATTAAAGGTATTAAAATATGATTTAGAGAAACTCCTCTAATGGAACACAATGCTTTCGAATACTTTTGGGTGTCCCTGTACACAAACCAGAAGAGGTATCCATTCCATTTTCAATAGGGAACATCCGATTGTGAACTTCAATAAAATATATCGGTTTAAATAAATTCCATAAATATTTACGGAAATTAGAGTGCAAAAAACAGACAGAGAGACAGACAGACGGGCAGAAGAACAGTCAGACATATACACAAATTAAAATTATATTCACGCTAAAAAAATGATAGAAAGTGTTAAAAAACGCTTAATGTAAACGAAAGTACAATTCTAGCAAATTTTTAATAATAGCTCTTAATATAACAGAATATTTTTGTGTCACCCTGTAAATCTAATGGTAACCATGCTATATTCTACGCAAAGCATTCTTTTGTGCATATAAATAACATATTTCAATTTGCTAAAACTTCGTGGAAAGTAAAGTTATTAAAATTTGATTTATAGAAATAATCTCTCATAGAACGCAATGCTTTAGAATACTTTTGAGTATCCTTGTATATAAAACAGAGTTGGTATTTCATCCATTTTATACAGGAAAAATCCAATAGCGAACTTGAACAACATATTTGAATTTCATTAAGATATGTGTACAGTAAAGGTATGAAAATATGATTTATAGAAATACCTCTCATAGAACACAATGCTTTGAAATACTTTCGGGTGCCCCTGTACACAAACCAGTAGAGGTATAAATTCCATTTTAGACAGGGACCATCCGATAGTGAACTGGAATAACATATTTCAATTTCATTAAGATATGTGTACAGTAAAGGTATGAAAATACGATTTATAGAAATACCTCTCATAGAACACAATGCTTTGAACTACTTTCGGATGTCTCTGTATACAAACCAGTAAAGGTATAAACTCCATTTTCAAAAGGGAACATTCGATAGTGAACATGAATAACATATATCAGTTTCAAGAAATTCTACGATTATTTACGGAAATTAGAGCGCGGAGAGGCAGACAGACAAACCAAAGTCATTAACACTTTTCAACCTTGTTGGGAAGTGTTAAAAACGCTTAATGTAAACGAAAGTACACCTTTAGCAAATATTTATTAATAGCTCTTTATATAACTGAATATTTTCGTGTCACCCTGTAAATCTAATGCTAATCAAGCTATATTCTATGCAAAGCATTTTCTTTTGTGCTTATAAATAACATATTTCAATTTCATAAATCTTCGTGCAAAGTAAAGTTATTAAAATTTAGTTTATAGAAATATCTTTCATAAAACGCAGTGCTTTGGAATACTTTTGTGTGTCCCTGTACACAAATCAGTGGTAGTATTTGCTCCATTTAATACAGGAATCATCCGATAGTGAACTTGAATAACATATTTCAATTTCATTAAGATTTGTGCACAGTAAGGGTATGCAAATATGGTTTATAGAAATGCCTCTCATAGAACACAATGCTTTGAAATACTTTTGTGTGTCCCTGTACACAAATAAGTGGTGGTATTTACTCCATTTTACACAGGAAACATCCGATTGTAAACTTCAATAACATATTTCAATTTCATTAAGATTTGTGTACAGTAAGGGTATGGAAATATGGTTTACAGAAATGCCTCTCATAGAAGACAATGCTTTGAAATATTTTAGGGGGTCCCTGTACACAAACTAGTAGAGGTATAAACTCCATTTTCAACAGGGAACATCCGATAGTGAACTTGTATAACATATTTGAATTTCATTAAAATTTTTGTACAGTAAGGGTATGAAAATATGGTTTATAGAAATGCCTCTCATAGAACACAATGCTTTGAAATATTTTCCGGGATCCCTGTACACAAACCAGTACAGGTATAAACACCATTTTGAATAGGGAACATCCGATAGTGAACTTGAATAACATATATCAGTTTCAAAAAATTCCATAAATATTTACGGGAGTTAGAGCGCGGACAGACAGACAGAGAGACGGGCAGACAGACAGACAGACGGACAGACAGACAGACAAACCCAAGTCATAAACACTTTTCAACCTTGTTGGAAAATGTTAAAAAGCATCTTAAAAGACGTCATGCCACTGTGATTAAGAAGTATAATTCGGTTGTCAATTTGGAAGATTTTTTTTCTACCTAAAAACCATACATCAGTAACGTGTAAGGGACCTTTTTTTTTTTTTTTTTTTTAAATCCGGAAATTTAATTTCAAAGCGCCTTTTACGCCTTAGAACTAAAAATATTAAAAAATTGTTATTTTTGAATAGCAGCTGCTTTTTAATCAAATAAAATTATTTTACTTTTCACATACTAAATATTTAATTCTATATAAAATGTACACATATGTGTTTTTATCATTAAATTATGTTTTAAATGCGCTAGTTAACTTTTCTTTTTCTAAATAATGCACTTAATAAATTAATGCACGTATTTAAATTAATCTTATCTTTCGTTGACTAATATTTCTAAAAGTCAATTATATCATAATTGTTATGGAATAATTATTGCAGCATAGTTCTACTGTTATTTTTATTTATTTTATTTTATTTTCATGTAATGCATTATTTGGCAGTTTAGGATTTGGAATGATGTAATCTTTTTTAATAAAACATTTTTTTAAACAACTGAGTAACATTTTTTGAATAATATAGTTTATATATTGGTATTCTTTGTTACAGGAAACGGATGTATGTTATTCAATATTATTTGCAATATTCCGTTTTCGCATGTGCGTACTTCTTCAGGGTGAACGTTCCATGGACTATATCTTTTACTATTATTATTTTATGATAGAAATTTTATTTTTAAAATAAAAGAAAATACGATTACATTAAGTGAAAATTACTATTTAAAAGTGTTGTTACTCAAAAACATAAATTGTATGCACTATGTATGACACGTCAATATAATGTAATTCTTGAAGTCCCATTTCAATTAAGTAGTAATACAAGGGTGCAAGAGTTTTCATCTCAGGACAGAAAACTTACACCAGCGTATTTTTATCAATAATTTGTATCATATTTGAGCTTTAATTTATTGCGATTGATCATAATAGATATTATTGATAACGAGTGCTGATGAGAGTGTTTTATTTTGATACTGAAACTCTTGCATTCCTGTATAAGTAAATTACAAAAATAATAGGATATTGGAATATATTACCATAGGCAGTACGAAATGAAGTAACCTCTATTACTGAAATGTAACTGTTTATCCCATGCCTAGCTTATACGACGATTTACGGCGAAATTATTCGGGCAGGGGGGGGGGGAGGGATTGACTATAGGCTCGTTTGTAAACTCCACAATTAAATGCTCTAGTTTTCATGGAAAATTCAAATTATAAATCGATGAATGCGCAAATATTTTTGATTTTATTTAAAATATGTAAAATTGAAAGACTGTCATTTTATCTGTCCGCATTTCAGTTATAAGATTTTATCAAAAATTGGTACACTTATTACTCAGAATAACATCTAGTTAACAGCGCACTTTTTTAAAAAGTCCAATCGGATAATTGCTTTTAAAGATAGTAAAATAAAAACCCCATTTTAACGTTAAAACATGAAAGTTTCATGTTTATAGAGAGATAAAATAAAATAAAAAGTTGTACTCATTTTTTTTTATTTTTTATTATTTTTTATTTTTTTTTTTTTTGGTGGCATATTCTTTAAATTACAACTGAAAGAAAAATATCGGGTAAAATCCCAAAATAGCATGAAACATAATCTCTCTCTCTCTCTCTCTCTCTATATATATATATATATATATATATATATATATATAAATCAAAATAAATATAAATATAAAAATTTGCCAAAGAAAAAAAAAAAAAAAAGTTACATACTGTACGCCACAATTAACTGATGTATATCTTAACAAAATCTGAGTAGATTTCCATGAATAGTTTTTCAGTCGATTAAACTTTCATAATTCATATCTTGTCCTACTTCAACAATAAATATCATGTAAAATAGTTTTGTTTCAACATGTTCATTGCACATTTCTGAACAAAACTGCCAAATTTCATGTTTTATGTGAAACTGGTTTTACGGTATAAGTTAAAGAACGGAAAAAACACGATAAACTGATAAACGGTAGTGATGGTAGTTTCTTATTACTTTTCTTAGCAGCTTTACCAAAAAAAAAAAAAACTGATGTGATAGAACATTTTTACTATTTTTCCAAACATTTTAAAATGATTCTGTAGTTATCACAGCGTATATTGAGTCTTTTGGTGCTGTGATTAACTTTTTCGTTTTTCAAGAAATTATCTTTCGCAATTAAAGAAATAATTTAACAGATATAATTAATCTTTCGTGCTGGGATTCAATTTTTCCTCCTTTTCCAAGAAATTTTCTTTTCCAATTAAACAAATAGCTTAACAGGTGGGGGTGATTAAATAAAAAAAAAAAAGAAAAATGTAAATACATGTTAAGAAATATGTAAAAATGCTTAGGAAAATAAGAAGAATAGTTTGTATAGAGATAATCCGAGGGTGAGAGCATCTTTTGTGTATGGGATCAAGATTACAAATTCCATGGGGGAATTTGGGTAAACAAAATATATTCTAGAAAGTATGTTGAAAATATGAGATTCTTTGTTCCAGTTTCACGAGCAAAGCATTCATTTTGTTAAGCTGCTTTGGGAAACAGCTGTAAATGCCATCGTTCTGGAATGCATATTGCATCTGCATAGGGAAAGCTAGTATTCAAAAATCCTTTCTCTCTTTTCCTTTTTTATCGAAGTGAAGCGTGAAACGTGACCTCGAAACAGATGGCTGAAGAAAACAGCTGATAAGCTGGGATCCCCCTTTTCACTCCGTTCTGTGACGTGAGCACAAGAATTTCCATATGAAAATCACAGGGGAGGGGTCACAAGCTGTACCTCGTGGTTTTTCTACGCATTCATTCGGCGTAGTGGGTTTGCTGATGTATCATGGGGAGAGGAAGGCGGGGCGACTGCTTTCCCCTCCCGGTTTGGATAAAAAGTGGACATTTTTAGTTTTTGAAAAAGAGAGAAGCGAAAAAAAAAGAAAAAAAAAAAAGAGGAGATGAGTCTTCTCGTTTGGGAAGTAGTGAGTACTTGATCTGATTGAGACTCGCTGGTTTTGGCGGAGTGTGGTCGTAAGATAGCTGTTTTAGGGAGAAGAGATTGGAGGCAGGTTTGGTTCGCTTGCTCGTGATAAGCAGAGGCTGATGTGAGATCTCTGGAGGCTAGTTTTTCCTCTTGATATCTAGTGGTGGGCTGAAGATAATGATGAAAGTTCGAGAGAATTTTGGGTAGTTTTTTTATGAGACGGGTCGTAAGGAAGGTAGAGCAGCGAGTTGTAAAAGAAGGAAGAAGAAACGAAGAGCGTTATGAGAAGGGAGTGAACCGTACGAGCTATGCATGCCAGTGGTGTGTTTTCGAAAAAATTAAGCTGGTGCTATTAAGTTAATGTAATTAAGCTATATTTTTTCCCTGAAAGCAAAAGTTGTCGGAGCCCTAATAAAAGAGACGAGTGAGCGTATGGCTGAAAAGCTGGATAATTTCGCTGTTCCTGAAGGAATGTACCAGGAGTGTAGAAGTATTGACGTTTCCCAATGGATGCTTTGTCCTTAAAGTGGTTGTGAAAAAAAACTCTCCTCGACGCTTGGCGGAACTGTTGCAGCTAAAATACCAAATGTTATGTAAGTCAATTATTATATTCATGTCTTTAATTATTCCTGCTTCTTGTATATTGTTGCTTCACTTAAAATGTATTAATTTTTTTTAAGATAGTAATTTTGTGTTGGTATGTAAGGATGGATGGTCCAGATCAACACTAGCTTCTGTATCATGATGGTATATTTTCCCTTATTCTGCTGAAAGTTAAACGTTAAGAAATATAGTGTAATCCTACTGTAGTCTAATTAAAAATTGGTATATGTTAAAAGCTCAAATTTTAGTGTTGTGCTCCTTTGTGAAAGTATTGGTTTTTTATTTAATTGTGTCAGATAAAAGATAACAATGAAAAATTAATTACACTAGAGAAACAAGTTTATTTTCTTTATTTACTCTTGTCTGCGGGTAGTGTTTTTACCCATTTTTCTGAACTAGGGTTTTGCGATAGAAAAGTTAATAAGTGAAAGATTATTTTTAAGAACACAACGCGAATTTATCTTTATGGTTTGTTTTTGTTTAATTCTATACGATCACCTTATCTTTCTTTAAGTTACAAGGAAAATTATATTTGGAAAACTTAAACATCTTTTTTATTATTAAGGAAATAATTACATTTGTTTTTATGTCGTTATTATTTAAAATCTAGTAAATAATCACTACTTTAGGTTTAAAGTTGAAGCCAAAGGCAACTTAAGCTTAATGAATATTATTTTCAAAGTTAAATAGATTTGAATCTTAAATTTAAAAACTTAGCATAAATAAAAATATGATAAATGGTGCCGTGACCAGGATTCGAACCTGGGTTATTGCGGACACAACGCCTTTGGCTTCAACTTTAAACCTAAAGTAGTGATTATTTACTAGATTTTAAATAATAACGACATAAAAACAAATGTAATTATTTCCTTAATAATAAAAAAGATGTTTAAGTTTTCCAAATATAATTTTCCTTGTAACTTATAGAAAGATAAGGTGATCGTATAGAATGAAACAAAAACAAACCATAAAGATAAATTCGCGTTGTGTTCTTAAAAATAATCTTTCACTTATTAACTTTTCTATCGCAAAACCCTAGTTCAGAAAAATGGGTAAAAACACTACCCGCAGACAAGAGTAAATAAAGAAAATAAACTTGTTTCTCTAGTGTAATTAATTTTTCATTGTTATCTTTTATCTGACACAATTAAATAAAAAACCAATACTTTCACAAAGGAGCACAACACTAAAATTTGAGCTTTTAACATATACCAATTTTTAATTAGACTACAGTAGGATTACACTATATTTCTTAACGTTTAACTTTCAGCAGAATAAGGGAAAATATACCATCATGATACAGAAGCTAGTGTTGATCTGGACCATCCATCCTTACATACCAACACAAAATTACTATCTTAAAAAAAATTAATACATTTTAAGTGAAGCAACAATATACAAGAAGCAGGAATAATTAAAGACATGAATATAATAATTGACTTACATAACATTTGGTATTTTAGCTGCAACAGTTCCGCCAAGCGTCGAGGAGAGTTTTTTTTCACAACCACTTTAAGGACAAAGCATCCATTGGGAAACGTCAATACTTCTACACTCCTGGTACATTCCTTCAGGAACAGCGAAATTATCCAGCTTTTCAGCCATACGCTCACTCGTCTCTTTTATTAGGGCTCCGACAACTTTTGCTTTCAGGGAAAAAATATAGCTTAATTACATTAACTTAATAGCACCAGCTTAATTTTTTCGAAAACACACCACTGGCATGCATAGCTCGTACGGTTCACTCCCTTCTCATAACGCTCTTCGTTTCTTCTTCCTTCTTTTACAACTCGCTGCTCTACCTTCCTTACGACCCGTCTCATAAAAAAACTACCCAAAATTCTCTCGAACTTTCATCATTATCTTCAGCCCACCACTAGATATCAAGAGGAAAAACTAGCCTCCAGAGATCTCACATCAGCCTCTGCTTATCACGAGCAAGCGAACCAAACCTGCCTCCAATCTCTTCTCCCTAAAACAGCTATCTTACGACCACACTCCGCCAAAACCAGCGAGTCTCAATCAGATCAAGTACTCACTACTTCCCAAACGAGAAGACTCATCTCCTCTTTTTTTTTTTTCTTTTTTTTTCGCTTCTCTCTTTTTCAAAAACTAAAAATGTCCACTTTTTATCCAAACCGGGAGGGGAAAGCAGTCGCCCCGCCTTCCTCTCCCCATGATACATCAGCAAACCCACTACGCCGAATGAATGCGTAGAAAAACCACGAGGTACAGCTTGTGACCCCTCCCCTGTGATTTTCATATGGAAATTCTTGTGCTCACGTCACAGAACGGAGTGAAAAGGGGGATCCCAGCTTATCAGCTGTTTTCTTCAGCCATCTGTTTCGAGGTCACGTTTCACGCTTCACTTCGATAAAAAAGGAAAAGAGAGAAAGGATTTTTGAATACTAGCTTTCCCTATGCAGATGCAATATGCATTCCAGAACGATGGCATTTACAGCTGTTTCCCAAAGCAGCTTAACAAAATGAATGCTTTGCTCGTGAAACTGGAACAAAGAATCTCATATTTTCAACATACTTTCTAGAATATATTTTGTTTACCCAAATTCCCCCATGGAATTTGTAATCTTGATCCCATACACAAAAGATGCTCTCACCCTCGGATTATCTCTATACAAACTATTCTTCTTATTTTCCTAAGCATTTTTACATATTTCTTAACATGTATTTACATTTTTCTTTTTTTTTTTTTATTTAATCACCCCCACCTGTTAAGCTATTTGTTTAATTGGAAAAGAAAATTTCTTGGAAAAGGAGGAAAAATTGAATCCCAGCACGAAAGATTAATTATATCTGTTAAATTATTTCTTTAATTGCGAAAGATAATTTCTTGAAAAACGAAAAAGTTAATCACAGCACCAAAAGACTCAATATACGCTGTGATAGTACATATTTCTTTTGTCAAATGATCCCAAATTGTTATTAGTATTGCTTAGACTAATTTCTAATATTTTGGGTTCATTTTTTGCAATTACAAAAGAAATTCTGGGTCTACAGACTTCATTGTGTGTGCTTAAATGAAAGCCAATGAAATTTTTTACAACTTTATTACACATGGCTTTTCTCGTAAGATGAGCGATTACACCAATATTCGAGCTGAAATGAGAACAAAACTTAAAATTTTCCTTTGGTGTGAAAAATAGCCAATTTTTAAAATGCTATATCTCAGGAAATATTGACGTGGACAGCTGTAATCAGGATTAAAATGTTTCTAATTGAATGTATTTAAAAAACTTCGATTACAACTAATATAAAAATCGCATATTTTACGCCTTATAGAGCAACAATTGAAAAAAGTTTGAAGATTTTGCAATTTTTTGTGCATGACACAACGAGTACAAGTTTTTTGAAGCTGCAAACTTGGGTTCACACTACTCTAACTGATCCTAACAACAAATTAAAAAATCAGAACAGAACTACATCAAGCTTTGCAATTTTTACCCTTTAATTTTGTACGTTTTGACTGGACTATAGTAATAATTTTAGCAACAGCATTTATGCAAGTTCCCTTTTATTAAATGTAAGATATCGATGAATACAAATAAAAATACCTTATTCTGCAGGCATTTTTTGATTCGGAACTTTCTGGAATCGGCGACGATTTCTTTATTATCACGGACGTAAAAGATCAGCAGCCGGGACAGGGGTGACATCGTAGCCCTTGTCTCAAATGCTAGAGTGAATTCTCCTATTTCAGTCTCCGTAGAATTGTTTGATTCATTGCTTTTCCGAACAAAATGTTCTTCGAAATCATATTGTATTTCTTCAACTTTAGAAAAGAATGTTCGTTGATGCGACCCTTGTTGAACGATTCGGCCTTTCGAAAGAACCTAAAAGTATAAGCGAAATAATAATAATGAAAATAATAACTGAAAAAAGTGGCATACTATGATCATCACACAACATTGTTTCATACCATTAGAATATACTTCAAAATCACAGTCTTAATATTTTGAATATTGTGAGCATATCAATTTGGTCTCTTTCTACTCAACTGGATTTGAGAATTTTTTTCTAATGATCATCGAGGAAACCACAGTACAATGTCACTTCTATTTTGATGACACTAACCAGAATTAAATCTTCTCAAATATTAAGTACCGTGGGTAATTTCATAACACACTGTAATGTTAGTTACACAGAAGGATTAGTATGAGATTTCAGACATTTTTGCTACCACTATTAACTTACACAAATAATTATCGTATTTTTACAGCAGTGAGCAGTGTTTTGTGATTAAATAGGACAGTGATTATCGTTAGAAAACAGTGGTAGGAGGGGAAATATCTTTGTGTGCGACTGACACGAACGTGGAATTACTTTTCTGTGTTTGTTTTTATGCAGTATAGAAACTTTTCTATCGCGTAAATCCTGAAAATAGGGGTGTGGATGCACAAACGTAAATTAACATAGTTTTGCATAATAAGCATGTCACCTATCAAATTTGATGCAGATTTAGGGCATAGAAGCTGATACAATTAAGCCTACTGTAATGCGCCATAACTTCATTTCAAATGATACGAAAAGAATTTATGACGAATCGTCATTTCTTGCTTCATAACTATTATTCGAATACATATAAAAAAATTAAATAATCATTGTTTCTTATAATAGGCACTTCACATATCACGTTTAGATATAGGCTATAATGCTTATCATGTAAAAAGCTGTATAGTCAAAACAACTAGTCTGAAACTTATAAAAGATCAAAAAAAGATAGGGATAACTTTGACAAGAGATAGTAGACACCAATAAAAACAATTTTAATCAAAGAATGCATGCATGATCTAAAATGAAGTGCAAACATGCTACAGCACTGGACGCAGTATAGTAACACTAAGGATTCGTGAAGAAAACGCAAGAAAATAATAAAAAAATAGCAATTTTAATATTGACGGTAATTGCTCAAAAGTGTGACAGTGATCGCTGATAAAAGAAATGTGGTGAAGGAGCGAACGATCTATAATTCTGGCATAAGGCGCAATAACTTCACAGCAGCAGTCGAAAGTCTTGCAGTTAGATCCAGTTTAGAGTCAAGAAGAGTCTCATACTCCAGACTCGTCCGCTCACCTTGTCCCCCCCCCCCAAAAAAAAGGCCGCTGCATTGCTGTAGTGCACCATTAAGCTCACTCAACTCAACTCAACTCAATTCCCTTAGGAAAAAGGAAATCAAGACAAAACAGATGGGATTCGTTCATCTCGCCTGATCAATCGGTCAAGAAAAGTGACGCTCAAATAATAATATCGCAGATCACGTCGTACCTTTTATTTATTCTAACGCATATTTGAATATGGAAGACGATAAATAGTAAGAGGCATCGAATTTAACTTTTGCAAAGCAACCATTTTCAAATGTGCTAGTGTTTTTTTTTTTTTTTTTTTTTTTTTTTTTTTTTTTTTTTAAGATCATGCAGTTTTTAATGAAAACGGTTTGTATTTCTGTGTACTATCATCTGTTAAAGTTATACTAATCCTGTTTCAATCATCATGTACGTAGCACAGCTGTCGATGGGCCGCCGTCTTCTTGCAAAGTTAACGGGTAACCAGTCAATCCCAAAATAAGCGATGCAGATGAGCGAAAGCGTTGTGCTATATGCTCATCGAAGTTGAACTTGCTTCCGACGCATTTTTTTTTTCAAAAAGTATGTGTTTTATCAAATTAGCGTAGAAGACTTCGCTTCCAAATAAGATAAGAGCAAAATTTCTAATAATAGTAATAATAATAATAATAATAATAAATAAATAAAATTCACCATATTTCACTCTTCTTAAGGGTATATATATATATATATATATATATATATACATATATTTTAGAGTAACGCATTAATTTAAAAAAAACTGCTTGAAGTATTTTTGTAAAACTTGGGATATAGAGATTTAATATCACTGATGGAAATATATAACAAATAAATAAAAATTGCAGGTAAGTTAAAATATATATATATATATTTACTTTATAACTTTTCCTAAAATATAAATTAATTTGAAAAAAAATATCATCTTTACTATGAAAAATAGAAGTCTATCACTTTTTGTATGAATCCAAAATAAATTTTCTTCTGTGCTGGAATTAAAAAAAAAAAAACTGTTCAGATTACAACTGTTTTCAAAGAGTGTTTTTGCCACATCCACAGCATTACCAGTAGCCTAAAAGTTCTACACTCAAAGGTATTAGAGCTAGGTTCTATTCTTGGCCGCGCTCGTCGACTTAGCCGTTCGGAATTTTACAAAGTTTTCACTCGCGTAAATAGAGGCTAGAACCCCTTAGAGAGAATTCTACGGAAAGCACACTACCTAGGCCTGGGACCTTCGTGTGATCAATCGGCCTGACTTTAACGCTTACGTCAAAGGTTGATTTTGAAATTTATAGAGTGAATTTTTAAGCGTTAGTGAAAGCAAATGAATCTGCATTTACACTATATACATACTATATATTAAATGTTAAACGTCAAATTTCCTTCCTGTAGGCGTTTTCAATTGTATAAGTATATTTCAATGAATTCATTGCAAATATGAATCTTACTGCCTTTTTAATTAGAAAAGTACATCTATCATTTACTTTTGCTTAATGATACGATCGATAGAAACTGTGAAACTGAAAATTGTAAGTTCGAAACTCAGTACAGGATATAAAAATTTAATCAGTTCGACCTCATGTCAAAATTATATCATTCAATTAAATTAATAGAATATTTGGTGTATATTCTGAAAATAATAAAATATTCATAATTGTTATCTAGCAGCATTAAATACTTCAAATTATTTAAAATTTCAGAATAAAATAATAATAATAATGTTAGAAAAAATAAATCATTACGAGACTCTGTTAATTAGCCAAAAGTATCAATGTTGAAATGTTTTCAAATACAGGGTGGTCCGAAAAACATGATGGAAAGTATTTTAAGTTTCTGATTTCAAATGTATTGACGCAAATATAATTCTTCCATATTATAATAGCACATATAGTGACATTTCAGAATGCTTAATTACCGGAAATAAAGAATAAGCAATATCGAATCACAAACCTTTTAAGATCGATTATATATCGTAAGAAAATTTTATAAGAATAACCGATGTAATGTTCCTGTTCGACGGGCATGTCGTTCAGAGTTCAAAAAGAAAAGGACGCTTAGTGAAGAGATAATCGCGCAATAAGTTATAGCACTCTAAAG
The DNA here is from genome assembly GCA_963930645.1 of Salticus scenicus. Classification (NCBI taxonomy): domain Eukaryota; kingdom Metazoa; phylum Arthropoda; class Arachnida; order Araneae; family Salticidae; genus Salticus; species Salticus scenicus. The sequence continues at coordinate 384,897,882 of OZ005648.1, forward strand.
TTGCTGTGATTTTTAAGTCATCAGATGAGTGATGTAATGGTCCTAATCTTCCACTGATTTTTATTGTTTACAGGTTGATGGACAGATATGAATCTACAGGGAGTGTTTGGGATGCAAAAAGAAAGGCGTCGGGACGAAAATCAGCAGTTGTTACTGACGACATCAGGGAGCCTGCACGCGCATACTTTGAGGATCAGCCAACCACTTCCACTCGACAGGCGGCCCAACAATTAAGCATATCCAAAACATCATTACAAAGGCTAATGAAAGCAGTAGGATTGTGTCCATACAAGATCCAAACGTGACAGCCGCTAAAGGGGGGGGGATACTGTGCAGCGGAGAGATTTCTCAAACCACATAATCGAGGAACTTAAAAATGGTTCCATCAGTGAATACAAGATCTGGTTCAGTGATGAGACCATTTTCAGTTGAATGGTTTCGTGAACAAACCAAACTGGCGCCACTGAGGTACGGAAAATCCTCATCTCAGCGCCATCTCTTCACCGCATCGACAAAGGGTCATGGTGTGGTGTGCCATATCGTCGAAGCAGATAATTGATCCGATATTTATTGATGGTGTGGTCACAGGAGTGAAGTATCGAGAGTTGCTAGAGCGTCACTTTGGCCCTGATGTGGGACATCTCAACAGGACACGCCGGTTCTGGTTCAAGCCAGATGGGGCTCGTCCCCAAAAAACCTCTGACGTCTTCACGTGGCTTAAAACGACGTTTGGTGAGCGTTTGATTGCATTGGATGCAGAGAAATTCACGGGGCACGGGATAGAGTGGACCTCATACAGTCCGGACCCAAATCCGTGCGACTTATTCTTATGGGGTTACATCAAGGTTAGAATCTATAGGAATAGCCCTGATTCACTGGAGGACCTAAAATTGGCTATCAGAAGTGAGATTGATGCACTTGATTACGACACACTCCAGCGCATTATGACTGAGTTTCGGAACCGGCTTTATAACACTATAGTCGGGGACGGCAGACATTTTAAGCATCTTGTATATTAAATGTCATTCATATCTTTATTCAATAAAATATGTTTCATGTTCTTGCATGTTGCCTTTTTCCCACAATGATCGCTTACTTTCTATCATGTTTTTCGAACCACCCTATGTGTTGAAAATCAGATAGAAAATGTTAAAAGTATGTTAATTACCGTATCACAATAAATATTTAACGATACAAATTATTAAAATTAAAATAAGTACTCTAATCTCCTTGAAATAAACCTCGGCAGCATATAGTCCGCCGATGTGACTTTTCATACTATCTTTAAGGGAAAATATTGCACAAACCGCAGTAGCGAGCGTATTATCTGGAAGTTAAAATTCTCTCCAAAAGAACATTCCCTCCCCCCACCCCCCCCCCCCCCCCCCAAAAAAAAAGAAGAACTTGGGAATACAAATCTATCTTTTGTGTTTCCGCAAAAACTAATATCATATAAAAAGGAAAAAAATAAATAAAAGAAAAAAGATCCATTGATTATTATTATTTTTTCTATATAATACCTGTTATAATTACTCTGATTATTAAAAAGAAAAGAAAAGAAAAGAAAAAGTAAGAAAGAAACCGAGATTGGGCAAGTAAAAAATGTTCAAAAACAAATACGCCGATATATATATATATATTTTTAGGAGAATTTCCTCAATGCTGAGGTTTCCTTTTAACCAAAAACAGCTTTTAATTTTTGTCTCCATCTTTCTCTGTCCTGAACATCTTCCTCATCCATTCCATTCTCTGTCATGTTCCTCATAAGCTTGTCTTTCCACCTTTTCCGTGGTCTTCCCCTCATGTTTTTCCCTTCAGGTTTCCAGTAAAGTACAAGCTATGGTATTCCATTCGTATTCATCCGCTGTACATGTCCGTATCATTGTAGCCTCTTCTTGTCTATTTTTCTTATGATATCCGTCTTAACACCCATCCTTGCTCTTATTTCAATATTGGTCTTTTTTTCAAGTCTTGAAGTTCTGGCCGATCGTCGCCAGAAGTCCATTTCTGTAGACAATAGTTTTTTTCACTTGCAGACTTGATTGTCCATGTTTCTGCTCCATACACCAGAACACTTACTATCAAGGTGTTGAAGATGATTCTTTTTGTTTTTTCAATAATATTTCTGCTCCATAGAATTGAGTTTAGTATTCCTATTATTTTCCTAGAGTAAGATATTCTCTTTTCGATTTCCATCTCTGATGAACCATATTTTTCCAGTATTGATCCCAGATATTTAAAAACCTGTACATTCTTGATTTCAAATCAGTCTATGACGATATCTTCCTCTGTCTCTGTTGTCATGTGTTCTGTCTTCTTACAGTTAATTTTCAGGCCCCATCGGTTGTATGTTTTTAATGCCTTTTCAGTTACATGATTTAGGTCTTCCTTGGTTTGAGTCATAATAACCTGATCATCCGGAAATAATAGGTGAATCAGGTGTTTATTACCTATTTTAATTCCCATCTTTCTACATTCTTGTACCCATTTCCTTCAGTACCACATCTATATATATATTAAACAATGTAGGTCCTGCATGTGGGTCCTGGTACAACATCCCTGCAGAAGTCTTGTACTTGTTGGAAATGCTTCTGATAGTTTTTTTTTCCCCATTTTCACTTTACATTTATTATCCCTGTATATTAGTTTTATTACATTGATCAATGATTCGTTTATCCCAGCTTTTTTTAATGCTTCGTATAGTAACTTTCGCCGCTATATATAAGTAAAAATAAAAACGAAACTCATTTTAAAGAAGCAAAAATGTTAGAGAATTAATGTATGTAGAAATTAATGTATTAATATTGATAGATTAAGCACAATAGACATTTTAGAGTACATTTTAAAATGTAAATATTTTATCATCTGTACAATTACGAACCTGGTGGTAAAACTTTATCGTAGAGCCTCTTTCTGCCGTGTACAGCACAGTCACTTTTTGAGCTTTGTCACATTCAAATTCTTCTGTTGTAGGCAGTATCTGAAGGTAGCTCCATGAAGTTGAATACCAGGGAAATAGTCTTATGCTGGCCATTGGTTTTCTCAGCTTTCGAGTCCAAAATGTGGATGAATAGTGTACATCTTCGTAGTTGATCGTAGTTGCCTAATGCCATCAGTAAGGATAGAAGCAAATAATTAATCATTTAAACTATATCAAAATTATTTAAAAACAACAATCTTATATATAGCTGTATCATTTATTTATTTGTTTATTTGTTTATTTATTTTATGCAAAGGAATATGTGAATTATGCCTCCTCCCACCTCCTTGGGTGGAGGGAAGTTCCTGAAATGGAATTTCTAAGTAGTTATATTTGTTATTATTTAAAGAATTTTATGAATATCTGATTTTTTTTTTTCCCAGAGAAAACATATGGTTACAAAAATGTTTACAGATAAATAGTACATGTTTCACATTTACAATAAATTAATATTTAAAAAAAAAAAAAAAAAAAAAAAAAAAAAAAGAAAGAAAGAAAGAAAAATTAAAAGAAAGAAACATTTTGAATTTTTAAGGAATTTGGATTGTATTAAATGACAACATGATTTCTAGAAAAATGACACATACTTCAACATATATTTCTCGTGACGTTGGAGATGGTTTGATCTTGAATCGAATCAACCCGTTCCTGTCAGACGTGAAAATGAGGCATTGCTTTCCTTCCAGAGTAACACAGATTTGGATTTTTTCTGACAGAGCCGGAGTTCCATCAGGATTTTTCGCTTGAAGCTGGAAGAATAGGCATCTATTACAATAAAGAAAATATAAGCAGACCATTTCTATAAATCATAGATGTTAGATTTTTCACTGAAGATTAAAACTGCTACGCTTGCACTGCTGATATATATACGAGTATATGTATTAATTGAGTACTCAAATCTAATATCTAATTGCGATGTGCAATATCTATCATTAAATAAATTAAATATTAATCTTCATAACAAATAAAATACCTGAAAGCAAAAATGGCTTTGCAAGATTGAAATACTCGTAGCATTTATTATTCTATTTCTGAAACATTATAAAAAATTTCAACGATAACAGAAGTATTAAATATAAAATTAACCTTTTAATAGTATTTCTTTTCTTTTTTTTTCTTTAGTTGATAAAGTTGATAAATATATTATAGGTCACCAATGCACGAACTATATGGATGTTAATAAGTGTGGTACTTATAGTTATTTTACGGGGACTCAAATTACGCAAGCCTGCAAAATTTGAGTAATGAAAAAGTGTTTGGAATGTAATAACTAATTTTTATATTATTTGGTGTGCTGATTTCAAATATCATATGCATTTTTCCCAGTCACTTGAGAATTTTTCACAAAACGGGCAAGAAAGCCTATTCTACATATTCTGGGGAAAAAAAGTCTTCTCAAAATATTTTTAAATGTTTTATTTACAAATTAATTATCCTATCAAGCAATTGGAAATGATTTGCTAAATATATATTGGTTTTATGTTAATTGAGAATAATTATATTAATTAGAACAGTTAATAGTTACCATTTAGCATTCTAAATCCATATATCCTTAATGCTCACTTGCAGTTTTTTTTTTTTTTTTTTTTTTTTTTTTTTAGAAAACAAAATTTTTATACATTGTGGTTTATGGGCCCATTTTTTTAAAGCTCGTGCATTAGTAATGTTGAATTGTTTAAAAGTAAAAGTCAAGGAAAAACAAGTATGTAATTAATATTACAAGCTTACCATTTATTACAGGAACGCACAAAAGAGTTTAGACGCATTACGCTCCATTAAATAACATTCTGTTTTGGGAAAAATACTCAAATACCCTATAAAAATTCCCTTTCTTTCTTTTTATTGTTATTTAACGACACCTCATACTTTAATTTATTGAAACAACCATTAATTACTTAGTGTTCGGAAAGTGGAGTAGAACCACTCTAGATTTTTTTCTCTTAGTCTTCCACTATCATTCACAAAGAATAAACATCCTTTAGAAATTGAAAGCTTTTTTTTTAATAGCAAAAACTGTTACTTAAAATTAGTAATGAGAGACCCAGGGAAATTATATGGACAGTACATCCTTGTAACTACAAAAACGAGTCAATAACACAAATCTTTACAAATGAAATTTTTATATAGCACAAATGACATTAAGAGAAATTATATGTTTATGAATATATTACTGAACATGCGATATGATTGGATAAATATATGTTCAATCATATGTTCGTTATTCGAACAAACATATGGTATGAATAAAAAATTATAATGAACATTATAATTTATCAATATTGCCTAATATTTCTCATGAATAGATTCTGCATATGTATTAGAGTTATTAAAATTTCTTTGATAATTATTATATTATTCACAAAATAAACAAATCTCTGCATTTAAATAGACTTGATATTTTGTGCAAATGTGTAGATTTTTACAATACGAAAACTGACATTGTTAATTTCAACAGTAATAATTTATTTAATAATTCCAACATTTACATCAAAATTCCAAAATTAACATTGGTTACTAATTATTATTTTTGGTATTTACGGCATTTACGAAAATGGCTTCATATAACTGGAGTATGTTTTTAGAAATTTTATCTGTTATTCTGGTAAATGTGTTTTATTTACTCTATTCAGTGAATTCTATATAACTAATCGAACATAAAAATGTAAAATCCGGTATTTAGAAATCTTTATTCTTTCTATGATATATATTTAGATATACTTACGAGTCCAAAATATGGCATCTTCGGTTTATAATAATTATTATCTCGAAGAAATTCTAGGATTACTTTTTGATGAGAAATTTTAAAAGAAGTAGTAGCATTTCTCACAATTCCTAAAAGAAATAAAATTAGTAAATGTTTAATTAGAAATTCTATAAATTGGATACCGCACCATGTTCATTAGGAAAAAAAGAATTACCAGTTACATTTTCTGTTACTTCAGCAAAAACTTCAATGTCTTTACCACCAAATTCTTCTGTTTGCATTAGCAGATCATCGGTATTAACTTGAAAAGTGTGGCAACCAGGTAGCTAAAAGATAGTACTACTATTTGTAAGCATTCAATCAATTTTTAATGAAAACTACAGAGTGGGCAGCAAGTAAAATCCTATTTTATAATGTTTTTATTAACTTCTATTCTTGTTTGTATGTTTGTTTGTCTGTTTGTTTGTCCGGTACAAATCTTGCAATTGAATTTTAACCAACTTCCCTACTAGCTAGATATTTGAAACTTTCACAGTAGCTCAGAACTCGGTGACAACACAATACTTCTAAGTCTGATTTTCGAATTTTTGATTAGTTTTCTTATAATTAATTAAAATATGAAAACAATAACATCCGAACAGCGTTAAAATAGCCATTAAAATATTAGCTATAATTTAATTGTTGCTAAAAAAAATATGAGTTCATTTTCTTTTGACATAAAAATAAATACATTTAATTAAACGTGAACGTTAAAAAAATATAAAAAAGTTGTGCTCTATGATTCATCAGAAAATTTAAAACATGGTATATAAAAAGTTTTTTTATCTTATAATTTTTCATACTATATCTGTATATTTTTATTAACTTCTATTCTTGTTTAATATTTTTACTCTCATGAAATATTGTAGGTATAAGCTCAAATTTTTTGCATAATATGTAGTTTATTAGAGGAACAGTGGGGAATGTGGTACAGTTACGTGAAATAGAAAACCATATCACACCTGTACGGCTCTGCAACCTATCGGAAGAACGTTAAACGCCTTCACTGGGCTTCAAATATGAATGGTAATACACCTTGTGTCAGTGAGAAGAGCAGTTTTTGCCCCATACAACTTCTTTGTTTTATCAATATTCAAACTTTTTGGAGGTAAGTATTATGATTTCTGTAACCTATTTACGAAGCAATAAAATGAGTGAAAACCTAGTGTCATTTAAATGTCTGAATACCTTGAACTTATTTCTATGAACAGGTAGTTGAGATTGATTTATTCTCCAAGATGGCGATTCGGGTAACATGGAATATAAACTGTTCCATATTATTTGCGAATTTTGAGAAACTTCAATGTTAACTTTTCCAATACTGTTTATTTTCAATAATAATTAAAAAACAAATAGTCTGTAATTATTCATAATTTTCTGCAAAAATATTACCCTATTCCATATTATCCTTTAAGGAATCGGGTAGTCCACATTTCCCTTCATAAATATTCCATATAACCCTTTACGACCTGAAACTTTTTTAGTAGAAATTGAAGTTTTGTTAGTTTCCCCTAGTTGATAGGATCATATTTGACTGAATTTTTTTTTTTTTAAAGTACCCGGTGTTAGATTAAGCCTCTGGAGGACCCACACAATTGTGTAGGTTCAGCCTTACTGAAGACATTTTTAACTAAACCTACACAATTATGTAGGTTTGGATTATATGAATAAATATCTAAAAATAACAATTTAAGCAAAAAACCATTGTTATTTATTAGGATAATTTTCATCCGTCACAATGAAAATGTTTGAAACAATTTTTGTTTTTGGAAAGACATACGTCACATTTTTCGCATCTTACTCCGGTACGGCTGGTACAGTTTTGCAACCTACACTTCCTAGCAGTTTTAAGATCATCAAAACAAGGCCAGTGGCTTGTTGCATCTAACCTGTTACCTTCAGAGGGTAGCTTTTTGAATGGATTTGAGCAACATCATCTTCAATCTCCTCTTCTTTGCTGGCACTGAGGACCAGTGTTGCCAGATATGGCGGATTTCTTATTCAATAATCCCCAATAATTTCTAATTGTAACGTTTGCCTAATCACTTCGAAGATTGATAGTCTATTATGTAAATCAAGTATCACTACTCAAAATTATTAATGATTATTGAATAAAAAATCCGCCAGATCTTGCAACACTGCTGAGGACAGCCCACAATCTCTTCTTGTTTGGTTAGTCGTACATCCAACTGACTCTCAGCCACACATAGACTTAACGATAATAAATCAAATGTGTGTTTACGGCATAAATTGTTGGCTTTGGTATCTTATACGTACAAGAACCACGAATTTACCACAGCAAGGTCAAGGAAGTGAACCGTTGTTTTGCAGGTTCACTTCTTTGTTTTAAATCAGGTTCGATATGCCTTCATTTGCTGGTCGCAAATGTCCACACCCACACTGATGTATTGTGGTTCAAATGCGTCAAATATTGTCTTCAGGCCATCTAAAATCCCAAGAATAGTAACGTGTGCATATTATTCTTGAAGTGGTAAATGCCGGCCTTACAAAATTGGGTTGGTTGCTAGTTTTTCCAACTTTTTTAAAGCCTAATTAATATTATGAAGGCTAAAATCCATTGAAATCGTGAATACAGTATATTAAGATAAAAATTGAACCTAAAAGCAAACATTAAAAATAATATTTTAAAGAAATTATGACAATACTTAAGATTTGTCTTTTGTTGTCAGAAGGCGGACGCTTCAAATAAGTAAAAAAAACTATTCCTGTCTTACTACTAGTGTCATATAGTTGCGTTTCATCGAAACATATGAAATAAATGAATTAGTACAATTATGCAGGTTCGGTTTTAAATGACACGAAAAAGGGAAAATGTTACTATTTCTTATTTAAGTTTCACCAGCACAATTGTGTAGGTCAGGTCGTAAAGGGATAACTCGCTTGGTCCCTACTACACTAAAATAACTTCCCCCCCCCCCCACTTAACTAAAAATTTTGCATATAAACTCTATTTTTGGAATATGAAACCATCAAAACACATTAAAAACACTTAAAAGTTTCCAATAGTAGTGTTCACAATGATAAAAAAAAAATACTTCAGTTTATTTTGGTGAGTTCAAATAGAAATGGTATTCACATTCATCTACATTCCTCTATACACCATTATAATTCCAACAATTTTAACTCAGTGTGTGTTCAAGCATTTTTTAGACACTGTTTTATATGAATAAGTACATTTGCCACAACTCTTGGTGAACTTGAGAATGTGATTCGCGAGGTTATAAGTATCATTCCTGTTGAGTTCTCGAGAAAGGTAGTAGCAAATATAAATATTTGTTTAAGTCAGTGTCTAAAAAATACTGAAGCGCACAATGAGCTGTAGCTTTTTGAATGATAATGGTATGTAATAAATTACATGTGTGCAAAAAATTGAGTTTATTCCTACAATATTTTAGGAGCGAAAAAATATTTAAAAAAATATAGGGAGTTACTTTCCGCCCACTCTGTACATCTACCAAAACTTGCATAAGAATTTATTACTCATATACATTGTTATATAAAAAAATTAGTAAACTTATGAAATAGGAAAAGAAATTAATTGATTAATTAATTAAAGAGAAATAAACAGAAAAACGTGTATTTGAATGTAAGTATATAATCATAATTAGAAAAGATAAAGGAGAAGTAAAATACATTGCAGCACTTGGAAATTTTATTAATTAATTCGTCAACCATGAATTTTCATTTCAGATAAATCAGCGTGTAAGGTTGTTTTTTAAACCAACTATGCGAAAAATGCCACAACCAGGAATCAAGCCCAGGCACTCCGCTTACCGTGCGGATACTCTACCATTGAATTACCTTGGCTGATAACAAACTCGGCATTTCTCACATAAAACCGTTGGAAAAGTCACCGTGTCTGCAAATGCAGATGTAACAGGTGAGAATATTAATCGTGGCAGAACTGAGCCACTGAAGCGGAGTGCCCGAGTTTGATTCCCGGATGGAACATTTATCCCATAGTTAGTATAAAAATCAACCTTAAACTCCAATTTATCTAAAATGATATTCATAGTTGATGAATTAAATGAATAAAATTTCTAAGTAGAAATTACGTGGTCTATCAGAGTTGTGCCATGATTAATATTCTCACCTATTATATCTGCGTTTGCAGACTTTGGCAATGGATTTTATGTGAGAAATACCGAAATCTATATCAGCCATGGTGGTTCAGTCTTAGAACATTCCAATGGTAAAGATGAGTGCCGGGGTTCGATTTCTGGCTCTGGCATTTTTCACATAGTTAGTATAAAAATCGGCCTTACACTCGAATTTATCTAAAATATGCAAGTAAACTACATCACATCTGATGATAAGCCACAATATTTCTAGCAGATTTCCTGCTCTTTGAATGAGAAAACACACATGGTCTGTCCAGAAAGTAACGAGACTGATTTTGTAAAATTCATTTATTTGAAAATAATTTTAGAGACTTTTAAAATTCTTCAAAATAACTTTCTCTTGCATTAATACACCGTAGCTAACGACTGTGCCACACAATAATAGCCACATAGCAGTAGCATAGCCAGGATTTTTTTTCGGGGGGGGGGGGGCTGACCAGGGGTAACCTACCCAGGGGAAAGATGGCTATTCTGTTTCTTTAACTCACAAATTTAAAAATATTGTATTGAAATATTTATATCAAATATACATAGTTTTAACTTTTAATAATCTGGAATTTTGAATTGTTAATTAGTAATAGTATTAAAATAACAATAATGATGTAATATAAACTGATATCATAACAAAATTTGCTACATTACCTGACATAAAAAATCAGTTTTCCTAATTAATTTATCTAGTATAGGACTCGACTAATACTCCATAAATGAAAAACTTCTGATACACTAATTTATTTTCATAATATAAATAATCATTCTGTTTCACGCAAAATAAACGGATAAAAAAATATTTCTCTTAAACAATAATTGTCTATTTTATTTCATGACTGCTAGTCTATTTCAGTTAAGTTGCAATATGCAATGTTACTAAGAAAGATACATTTGTTATTTAATAAAGTATCTGTATTAAATGCAGAAGCAAATGAAGTTAAACAAGAAAACAAAACTAAACAGTTACAAAATTTATCAAGTGAATTAAAATTTTAAATATTTAAAAGAAAATACCTTTCTAGTATTTGAACACATTTTAACAGTTTGTATAGTTTGAAATTTTTATTACGGTACTAAATCCAGTCTTCTTGCCTTGCCGCTATTCGAGAAAAGATCGATAACTTCTTCATCAGAAATATCTATTGCTCTATAAATAGACAAAAGTGCTAAACCTATTAACCTAGACTCTGATGTCGTGCTTCGTAGATAGTTTTTAAGTCTTTTTAATGCCGAAAAACTTCTCTCTACGGATGCAGTAGAAACTGGAAGCACAGACAGGATTTTCAAAAGTGTATATATATTTGGATACAGTGCTTTGTCACACACAGCTAATGATTCAATTGCCGAGTTCAGTTTTTCATTTTTAGAAAGCCATTTCATTTGCCACAGTTCCCATTCTCCCTCTATTGTTTCTCTGAATCCTGGAAGATCCTCTTCATAAAATTTAACAGATGTTTCTATTTTGGAAAATGCTGTTATTTCTGAAATAGTAACAGGAAGTAGATTTTGCAGGCATGCAATGCTCTCTTCATGTGATAAAAACCGTTCTTGAAGAGCTGTTATTATATCATCCAAATAGGGAATGAAAACATTTCTCCTGTAAAACTCTTCCGGTGTCTTAAATGGGGAATTTGCTCTACTTTTCTGAATGCCACAAATACGAGGCGTATTCTCTCCAACATTCAACTGTGTTGCTAATGATTTGATTTCTTCATATATTTGGCTAAATTTTTCATCAGCTCTTTCACGATGACTTCGTAGTACAGTTACAATGCTTTTGACTTCTTTCAAAGCGCTTTCTAAATCTAAATTTTGACTTTGGAGTTCGTCAGAAAGATTGTAAGTTAATCCAAGCACACAGCTAGCTATAAAAATTATAACTAAAAACGGGTATGAACATATTTTTTGCAATAAATCGAAAGCTTTGCTTGAATTATCATTTTCTTCTATATGTTCCAGTGCAGCTGTAATAGGAATTAGAGATTCTTTGAATAGAAGTACGGCTTCATGTCGTAATACCCATCTTGTTTCACACAGAGTTTTCAGTTTTAAAGCTGTGCATTTTGGTTTTAGCTCCTTAATTTTAGACTTAAGTATTTCAGTACGTTTTGCACATGAACGGAAAAATGTGCAGATGTCAGCCATAGTTGCAAAAGCATTTCTCACTTCACGTACTTTGGCGCCATCAGATAAACACAAGTTTACGCTATGGGAAACACAGTGTGTGTAGATGGCTTTCGGATTTTTTTCTCGTATCAGAGCTTGAACACCTCTTAAATGACCGCGCATAGACGATGCACCATCATATCCTTGTCCTCTCATTTGGCTCAAATCTAATCCAAGTTCTGAAATAGCATTAATAATACTTTTACTCAGACCAGCCCCAGTTAAATCATAAACTGGAATAAATGTCACGAAGTCTTCTTTAATTTTGAAAGTATTTTCGTCAACATATCGAAAGCAAAGAGAAAATTGTTCAACTTGTGATATGTCCGTTGTTTCATCCGCCAATACCACCAGATTGTTTTATATTACTAATAATTTTTGATTGTATTAATTGTGCATAGCAATCAATCAATTCATTTTGAATTGTAGGGCTTGTATACATCGCATTACTGGCACTTTCAGCTAAATGTTTTTGTAATATCACATCGCCAGAATTCGCACGATATCGAAGCAATGAACGAAAATTTCCATCATTATGGGTTGGTTCATCTAAAGATATTCTGCCTGAATCATCGTGTCCGCGAAGAGAAAATTGCTGTCTTCCACACAAGCGAATTGTCTGCACAATGGAAACAAGTTTTTCACGGTTCTTCTTAATAATTTCCTTTTTTCTTGTATACAACTGAATAGAGACTGAATCAGTCCGTTTATTACAAATAGCAGTTACATTCTGAGCATTTAAAACTGCATTTTTATGAAACTGTGTTTTTTCATGTTCGCGAAAAATTTCTAATGCATCTTTAAGATTTGTGCATGGTTCTGTGACAAGACGACCTAATTTTTGATGAAGTCCTTTACCTACATAATCATAATCGTAAAATAAAATGCAATACTTGCAAAAACTTCCATTTTTAATTTTTGAATATGCAAGCCATTCGAATTTCTGCAACCATTTTCTTTGAAATGTTCGACTAAACTTCTTGCCCTTCTCTGAAGGAAAAATATATTTTTCTGGAGGCATCCATAAAGATTTCAATTTTTGAACTTTTTCATAATTGTTTAATTTTAGGCCTATACAAGCACTAATATCATCCATATTAAATTTTGAAGCAGTCTCCAAGTCCAAGTATCCAATTTCCTCCATTTCCTCTAATTTCAAATTACTGTCACTACTGTCAGTATTAAAAGTGACTGATGACATTTCATTACAAGACTTAACATCGTTTTCTATTCGCCTGCTTTTATATATAAAATCCGTTAAATTTCTTTGCGTGCTATTCCTTTTCATTTTTTTAAACTGATCGGAATATAACTAACTGCAGAAAGACTGAAATGCAAACTCGGTTATTGCGCAACTTTGGATCAGACCTCTAGTCTAGTGCAGAGAAGAGGAGAGGACTATTCCAAACGCATTTGAGGGGTTTCAGGTGGGCAGACGATAACAGATTGCTTCACCACACAATGCAGGCAAGGCACCCAGTGTTTGTCTTTCCCATCCTTCTCTTTTCTCTTTTTGTGCGAAATAAAAATTTCCATTCTCAAAATCAGCTATACTGTCAGCTATACTGTATCCTTCACTTTGATTGCACGTGTAAACAAAGTCGAAATAATGTCGCATTGTGAAAAAATTATTTCATCTCATTCGCGGAGAAAACTACTAAACAGTAAACACTGTGAGGAAAAGGGGGTATTTTAAAGCGTTTTAACATCAATGCAGGGATTATCCTTTCAAAATGTCTCGCATTTCTTTCTTTTCGTCAGCGAAAACCCTAACAATAGATTTCTAAAGAAAACTAGAGAAATTATCAACCGATTTCTTTTTACTTTTTTTGCACAGGAAACAGTACTAAAAAAAAAATGTTGGGAAGTAAATACTGAAAAATAGTCTCTGATTTCAGGGGGGGGGGGCTGTAGCCCCCGAAGCCCCTCCCTCCCTGGCTACGCGCCTGCCACATAGTAGTCTTCAACTGGAATGCTGTACAGTACGCGCGTTACGTTTCTCTGCAAGGTTTTCAGATTGTCAAAACGATTAAAAGCGACCCCAAAACAGCTTCTCAAACTGAATTTCAACCGAGGGAATAGAAAAGTATCCGGCAATGACAGATAGAGGCTGTTAGGTGTTTGGGGCAGCCTTTCGACAGTGTGTTTTGCTACTGCTGCATTCTAAAAGCCTAACGCCACTTTCAGACATGTGTCTGCTTCATAAGTGATCTGTGAACTACAAAGGCTCAAGGCCAACTGACTTCCATCTGATTCTGTAGCTGACAGTCCCTACCACCTATACCACATGCTAAATTGGCATTGGCTTCTTTGGCATTCTGCTTGGCGCAAAAAATTCTGTCTCATTACTTTCTGGACAGATCTTGTATTTCATGAAATGTGCTGCTCTTGGTATGCCGTAAATTTTCAACATTTCAGCACAAAATAACTATTAACCCATTGATCTGCCATTCTCAAGCAAGTACAACCAAAAACTTTCGACATATCGTTTTACTCGACAGCTAACCAACTTACAGTTAACTATTACAACCATCTTGGGCCATTAGCAGATAGACAAAAACTTTCTTTCTAACTTTTTCCGAGAGGAAAAAAATTATCCGCCATTCCCACTCATCCAATTAGAATCAAATGATGATTCTGCATTTTTTTTTTTTGTGTGTGTGTGTGCAAATACTATTTGTAAAAGAGATGATATATACATACTTATATATTCGAATGGTTTTCAATAAAAATTGAGAAGTAATTGATGTTGATTTATTCTTATTTTATTATTTTATTATTTTATTTCATAATATTTAATTTTCGAATATGTACTAAGGAAAGTTATTGTAACTATAAAAAAAATTTGACTTTGAGAATTTTGAGAATCTACACTTTGGAAGTCTCCTAAATTCATTTTTGGTATTTTTACGGTGATGTGTGTGTGTGTGTGTATGCGTGTGAGTCAACACTATAACATTTTTATTTCATTCGATTGAGCTAAAAGTTTGTAGGTATGTTATAAGTCACCGTCACACGACATGTATAAATTTGGATATGTGCAGGACCTATAGTTTTTTACACGGACACAGAGAAAAACTTATCAATATTGCTTGTTTACTCAAGTTATTTGAAAGACGATAGCATTTAAACATTTCATCCAACTGAGATAAAAAGTAATAGATATGGTTATAGGACCTGTATAGACCGTCAAACGACCTGTATAGATCTAGACAAATAGATCTTGACAAATCTAGCACTCATTTTTTTTTTTTTTTTAATTTATTTATTTATTTATTTTTAACAGGGACACAAAGAAAAAAATCATCATTAATGCCTATGGAATCAAATTATTTGAAGTAAGCTAGTGTACAAACTCTATATTAGATAATAGGTCATCGTCACAAGAACAATATAGATTTTTATAGCTGTAGGATTTATTATTTTCAATTATCCAATGCTTCAAATTTCTTTAACATCTCATAATAATTAGATGTTCGGGAAGTTAAGTAGAGTCACTCCAGATTTCTTAAATTATAAAAACATCATTGTCACTTTGTTTTTCGTAATTCCTTCTCCCCCCCCCCCCCCAAAAAAAAAAAAAAAAAAAAAAAAAAAAAAAAAAAATCAGATTTGTTGGGTATTCTTTGTGTAGGTACACTATTTTCGGTTAGCGGCAAAAGGATTAAAATTTACCTCTGCTTGGTGCTCAATTGAAGGAATAGTTTTCTGATCTCTATGCTTAGAAGTCCACATTTTCCTGTATGTTACTTTTGCTTTCAAACTACCATCTACAAATTTTCCATATGCATATCTGTAAAAATAGAATGATGAAATTCATTTACATTTTTAAGCAACAATTTTACAAATTTTTTACTTTTTACTAAATAAAATTACGGTCATCTACAAATGCCCTGTATGAATATCTATAAAAAAAAAGCATGAAGAATTATATTTGACGAAATATATATATAATAAAAAATATATGTATATAAATATATGTATATATATATATATATATATATATATATATATATATATATACATATATATATATTGTGTGTGTTAGTATCGTTAACCCCAAATAGCTTAAAAATGAGCCAATTAGGCAGGAAGCAAGTATGTTTAATGGCCATCTCATATCCATCTCTTCTCTTCTCCTTCTTTCAGAAAAATTTACCTTCTCGGTAGCGTATGTGTGTGTGCGTGTGTGGGGGGGAACTCACCCCTTCTGTACTCTTATTGGTTCTTGTGTTTCTGAATCTCTCCTGAAATTTTTAAGTTTAACAATCATTTAACAGTGAATGGCGAATCCTCTTTGATAAGGTTGCCAAATGTCAGTAACGATGAAAGGAAAGCGTAAAATTTACGCAGAATAGTGTCGGCTTTTCGCACAGAGGAAACTTGCAGTCCAGTCCTTTATTTATAGGAACAGAACGTCTCGGATGTCCGTCACAAGTCTGTCAAGCGCGTCATTAGACGTCATTGCGGATAAAGTCTCTACAGAAAGCACTGAGCTCGAAATTTTTGTCTCTTGCTGTATCAGCCAATACTAGCCGCTTATATCGGCAAATACCCGCAGTCGTTGGCACTCGTGCATAAGATCTGTTCTCGTTATCGAGTATCACAACTTCTTTCCCTCTAAAATGGGATTGCACTTCACAAGTTTTAGACCCTCATACTTACACAAAGAGGTCACAAAGCTCACTTTATATTTCTACCTTAGATTAAAATTTTAATATAAATAAAAGTTACTGTTTGTGGTTTTGTCTTACATCTCCTCCCAAACCACTGAACCGATTTCAACAAAACTTGACACAGTTATTATTTATGTCCAGGTTTGAAGTACTGTGGGTGTTTTACATTTCTAGTACATACACAAATGGGGAGGGGTAATCATAAAGCTCTTTCAAAATCATATCTTTGTACAATGTTTGCAGTAATAATGCAGCGAAAAACTTGAATTTTGATGTGTACGCTATTTCTAATGCATATATCTCCTTAAATAGAGGTTTTAAAAATTCGAAATTAAAAAAACTGTGAAATGATTTAAAAAAGAAAAAAAAAATCTAATATAACGTTTTTGTCAGAATTTCATGCATGCGATTTAAATATTGTACTGTGAATGCGTCAAAGTGACTAAGGCTGTTATTTACCAATAACTTCAACTCACGGTTGAACACGAAAATTTGAAAAGCGTATAAAAGCGGGGTGCAAATTTTCATTAAATTTTGATGCATTGTTTCAGCCATCTAGCGGTATAGTTATTTTCAGATTTTTTTGGGTGAAAATAACCAACCAAAGAATATATGAAATCCTCGACACTAGAGGGGAGAAACAGCGTGCCAAATTTTGCTGGAAAGCTGATCTCTGCCTTTAGATGCTTTTCAAGTTTTTGCGTTGAACCGGGAGTTGAAGTTAATGGTGAATACGGCCAGTAGTGTCTTAATATCATTATAATTTTATAATGTTAGAGTTACGTTACTTTCAGAAAACCTCCCAAATGTAGTACTATACGCAAGCGAAGTATGACGTCACTGACCGTCCGTGGATGCAAGAAAAAGATTTCCTATGTTAATCGCCCATTGGATTTTTTGTAAAAAATTATTAAAAATCGAGGAAAATTATTTCCCGATTTTAATCCCCGTATTTGGGTATAGACATGTATTAGTTATCGTATATATGTGTTAGATTGAGTTATTTTACTGTCAAACTGACAAAATTTTAATTTTAAACTTCAAAACTCTGTCATCTTTGGCGTTTTTTGTATTTGGCGATCAAAAATATAATACGAAAATATACGTGCCAGTTGTATATTTTCGTAATATGTATTGTACGAAATATCGTTTCATATTATTCATTACTCTCTTAATATAAATTGTTAAAATAACCATGATTTTTGAAAGGAATTAAATATGTTCGCCAGTTAACTTGCGATATTTTTTTTCCGCCAAGGATTACAGATATCAAATCTATTCTGCTGCAACATATGAGTATCTTATATCAGACACTTTATTTAGACATTTGAAAACAAATTTGACTTCAAATCATGATAGAATATTTATCATTTTCCTTTTAATTAGTACATTAGTTCGATATTTATGGTGTAAATATCATCCTTTGAAATGAAATGTGTATGTTTTTAATCGAATATGGAAATTTACCATTTTTTTTTCTAGAGTTTTGAAGTTTAAAATTCAAATTTTATCAATTTTACAGCAAAAACAACTTAATCTAACGCATGCACACGATAACTAATACATATCTATACCCGAATATGGGGATTGAAATCGGGAAATAATTTTCCTTTATTTTTAATAATTTTTTACAAAAAATCCAATGGACGATTAACATAGGAAATTTATTTATTTTTATTTTTTTTTTGCATCCGCGGATGGTTAGTGACGTCATCACTTCGCTTGCGTATAGTCTTTGAAAATGACGTCATTTCTTAGAAGTCATTCAGTGCATATTAATACGCAAGCGAAGTGTGACGTCACTGATCGTCCATGGATGCAAGAAAAAGATTCCCTGTGTTAATCGCCCATTGGATTTTTTATAAAAAAAATATTAAAAATCGAGGAAAATTATTTCCCGGTTTAAATCCCCGTATTTGGGTATAAATATGTATTAGTTATCGTATGCATGTGTTAGATTTAGTTAAATATATTCGCCAGATTATTTGGCGATATTTCTTTTTCCTCCAAGGATGACAGGTATGAAATCTATTCCGCTGCAACATGAGTATTTAATATCAGACACTTTATTTAGACATTTGACAACAAATTTGACTTCAAATTATGATAGAATATTTATCATTTTCCTTTTAATTAGTATATTAGTTGGATATTTATTGTGTAAATATCATCCTTTGAAATGAAATGTTTGTTTTCAATCGAATATGGAAGTTTGCCATTTATTTTTCTAGAGTTTAGAAATTTAAAATTAATGTATGTAATGTAATTAAAAGAATGTATGCATTAGAAATAGCCTTCAAATCAAATTTGAAGTGTGTAGCTGTATTATTACTATAGAAATCATGCGAAATGTATTTTTCAAAACAATTTTTTCTCACCCTCCTCCTGCGCCTGAGTAGAGATGTCTTACTTCAACCTTAGTACTGAGCAGTAAATGTGTCAAGTTTAATTGAAATCCGTTCAGTGGGTTAGGAGGAGATGTCAGACATGCGTACCCACAATGACTTTTATTTATGTAAAGATATGTAATTATAGTATACTTGCTTACTTTGCACAGACTTCAATAGGTATCGTTTGAGCATCGGCCATTACCACAACCGGTGGATTTATTGTGACATCAAACTTGGGCAACACTAAAAATATAATTCTATTATTCTAAATATTATCTGTAAAAAGGGACATAACAATTGAAACATTTATACAATACAGATCGAATAAAATTTAGATTGATTTATGCTGTAATATGATATAGGTGTTACACACTGGTTATTCAAAGTAATAAACATAAATTAAAATTTGAAGTATATCTAAGTATAAGTACCATAATTACATAACTACATATTTATATTGAGCTGAGAATTCTGTATTCACTGAATTTTGAGTGGCCCTGTATATTTTCTATGAGTGATATATACAGCACATAGTATACTTGAATTTAGCACAGCATGAAAAATTCATAGCACAACTTTAAATTCGTTTTGTACAATTTTAAATTTTAGTCGGAATGTATCCGAATATTTTACTGTAGTCCTATGTAAATGGATGGTAAATGATTTTCTTACCATGTCCTATGTTAACCCTTTAACTTTAACTACTTAATTTATTTTAAAAAATACTAAACTAATTTTAAAAAGGGCTTTTAGATACATAGCTGATCATAAATATTTAAAAAATAAAAAAATAGCATTGTTCCTTTTCGAGAAATTTTTGGTTTGAAACATCTATAAGATAACCTTATTAAATTCAAATAATATTAAATTCAATAAACAAAACAGTTTGTAAGTAAACATTATCGACTACAAAAACTCGTAAAAGTTGTTTCAGGTGAAAATAATTGTCCAGCTTTTCATTAAATGAAAAAAACTAGACATGGGTGATCATTAAAGCAGCAATTCGCAATTGCACCCACTAAGAAACTTCAAGTGACTTATGTATATTTAGCTTCCTTTGAAGCATTATTTGTTAAATTTTGGAATAGTGCTGCTGTCTACCGAACAGAGAAGGAACAAAAGTTCAAAAATTGATTAAAACAAGGGGGAAATGTTAAAAAATGCTGCATAAAAGTTGTTAAATGATGTCAAATGTTTAGTTTCGCTGCGAAACCAGCGAACGTTAAAGGTTAAACATGCTTTTATGCATACAAGAAATATAGGTACATTTTATTTTGTTTAGTTCAGTATAAAGGTATTAAATGATACGTACCATAAAATTCGCCCATAGACGTAATTTATTTAAATACTCTTGGATGTCCCTGTACACGAACTTTTTTCTTGATCTCAACGAAAATTTTTGTCCTGCATCCTTTTATGACATAGGTTTAGAACACTGAGTTTGAAAATTTTGCTTCGATTTGCTTTTGAGATATACTGGCAACAGACACACAGACACATTTTATTATACGCATAAGGTATACACACATTATAAGGCATACACACACATAATATACACACATGACACACATGAGCTATGCACTTGTGTATACCTTATATAAATAAAACATACACACCAGCCGCTAAAAATCTGATTTTTGGATTCAGGAAACCACAAAAATTAGAAATATAGTAAATCTCGAATTCTAAAAATTGACCCCAAAACAATACTTTCTTTACCATTATATGGGTAAGAGAAAATGATTAATGTCTAAGCAGAATCTGAAAAAGTGTTCTAAACCTTCGATTATCTACAATATACTCTCACTAAAATAGTATAAGAAGACGGTAAGTAATTAATTAGTCGATAAAAGAATTAGAGCAGGTGGATAAACATACTAAATTTTAATAAGTACGATCCCATAATCGGCACATAAACTTATTAAATGAAAGTTTAGTACTACTTCAAGTACACTTACGCATAACTTTTAATAAATTTTAAAGTTTTGAATTTACAGTAAGTGATCAAATTATTAAAATTTTCTTTCTTTCTTCCCCTCCTCCCCCCTAACTTGAAACTTTTCTATTTAAATAAATAAATAAATAAAAATAAATAAACAAATAAATAAAAAATAATAATAAAAATAATAATAAAGTAATAAATAAAGTAAAATAAAATAAATAATAAAATAAAAATATACTGGAGGAAATAGCCTTGATTTTCAGACATGCAAAAAATATTTACAAACTCACATTTTCTAGTAACGATTTAGTCATAAGTGCAGTTAGGGACCAACCATAAACTGAAGAAAAGCACAGATACTTTGGTTTACTCTATGTCATAAAATGCTACGAAAGACTTGTAACTTTTATCCCAGATTTCATTTACTATGCACTTTCTTTTCTTTTCTTTTTCTCTTTTTTTTTTTTTTTTTTTTTTTGTACATAACACGAGTAGATTTCAACGAAATTGTACAAAATTCACGGAAAAATTGACGAAATATTAAAAAACATTACTCTGAATCTTAAAATGCACGCGTGCAATTTTCATTGCGATTTGAGTATTTGTAGTAAATATTATTTTTCTGTGCATGCGTGAAAGATTAAAATTTTTTTATTATGTAAGTTGAAAGCTAGATATATTCGGCAACTTATGTCAAATGTTCGTTTGAATACAGCAAATTATCGGCAAAAGAATGAGCTAGATTTTAGGTATTTTCTAGAGTTGAAATTTCATAAGAGGGTTTTTGCATGACAAGTATTTAATTTGGAGATCAAATTATTTCAACCATCTTGCAAAATTTTTTTTTATAGAAAACCTCTTAAGGACTTGTACCTTTAACACAATTTTTTTTTTCTAAAAGTACTGAGTGTATGAGGTGTTTTTCACAAAAAAGAATTATTGCAAAGTGCGTCAAACAATTGGATATTCAAATTAAATACGTAACATATGTAAAAAAAAAACCTTATGAAATTTAAATTTTTAAAAATTATCTAAAATCTTGCTCCTTTTTTCCGACAATTTGCTTAATTATTACTCTATTCCAGGGCTTAATTTCTAACCAAAAAAGTGTGGGAACGCTAATCTTCAAAATTTAGCTTCGTATCTATCTCTCATTTCAAGTCTATCAATGAATTTTGAGAAATTTTACTCCAAATTGGTTTTCCAAACGTAAGTCAAATCTTACAAAAAGAAAAAAAAAAAAATCAGCAAGAAATTTTTGAATTTTTCATTTGATATTCCAGTTAATCAATTGTTTTTTTTTTTTTTTTTTTTTTTTTACTTTCCGAACATACATATATAAGGAAAGCATTGTAATCCTTTCAAAAATCCGACTTATAGATTTTGGTGTTTCTGTACGTTTTGAGGTCCCCTGAATTCATATTTATTATTTTTCCGATGACGTATGTATGTGAGTGCGTGTATGAATGTGTGTGAATGAACACGATAACGCCTAAATGCTTTATAGGATAAGTTGAAATTTAATACATATGTTATAGGTCCCTATAGCACAAACCCCATTGATTCTGACGAATCTAGGACAGATAGTTTTTTTTACAGGGACACGAAGAAAAACTCTTTATCATTATGGCCTCCCAAGGGCTCAAATTTCTTAAAGTGTGATATCGTCTTAACACATTACTTACTTAAGCTGTAAAATTGTACACATATTAAAAGTCCCCGTCACACAAGCTGTATAAATTTTGTACAGTTTTTTTTACACACACACACAAAAAATGTCTATGGTCCCAAATAATTTAAAGTTCGATAGCGTCTAAACGCCTTATTCTATTGAGCTGAAAAAATTTTCCCATAATATAGGTCACCGTCATACGAACTATATACATTTGGATGAATCTAGCAATTATAGTTTTTTACAGGGACACAAAGAAAAATTCTTTATCATTATAGTCTATGGGCCCAAATTTTTTAAAGTGCGATATCATCTAAACGTCTTATTCGATTGAGCTGAAAATTCATATACATACTATAGGTCATAGTCGTGCGAATTGTACAGCTTTTGGTCAATAGATTTTTATATTTTACAGTTACACAACGAAAAATTCTTTATCATTATGATCTATGGACTTAAACTATTTGTAGTGCAATAACATAAAATTAAACAATAGAGAAAAGTACTTAAACACCCTATATTATAATTTTCACTTTTGTTTATTTAACGACCTGTCTTACTCTAATTTATTTATACAACCGTTAATTACTTAATATTTGGAAAGTCGAGTGGAGTCACTCAAGATTTTTTGAAAATGAATTGCTGTTTACTTTTCTGCTTTTGATATTTAGATAAAATTGCAGTTTCAATTTGATACTCAGTTATTTAAAAAAAAAAAAAAAAAAAAAAAAAAAAAAAACAGAAACTGTATTTATTTATGATGAATTCTAACAATTTCTAGTCAGTGTGTGAAAAATAAAAGAAAAAAACCCACTACTCTCTTGCTGGTAATATTACATAGAAGAAAAAACAAATATCCCAAGATGCATTACAAATGTAGATGTCTTAAAAAAAAAAAAGTAAGATTAAGAGAAGAAAAAAACAATCTGGAACTTTAATTTTTCAGAAATGATGCATTGGTACGTTTAAATACCAATGCATCATTTCTGAAACATATTAGATGGAATGCGTGACATATTAGATGGACATATGGAAAGCGTGACATATTAGTTACATATTAGATGGAAAGCGTGAGAACACTCTATTAATGCGTTCTCACGCTTTCCATCTATTATGTAAAAATTCACTAAAGTAAAAGGAATATGGGAACTGCGTACCCGTGCGTTCCCATGTAAATTAAGCCCTGCTCTATTTAAATGAACTTTTGGCGTAAATTGTCCAATATATCTAGCTTTCAACCTGCATTATAGAAAAAAATTCTATTTTTCACAGTAAAAATGATTTACTACAAATACTCACACCTCCGGGAAAATTACATGTGTGCTTTTCATGTTTCAGAATAATGTTTCTTTAATGTTTTGTGAGTTTTGCGAAATTTTGTTGAAATCTATTGTCATAAACAGAAAACTTACCAAAAAATTAATAATTAAAATAAATAAATAAATAATAAAATAAAAAATGAATTAGACACACATGCACACAAACATATATATGTATGTATATCTGTCTACATAAATCTTGCGATTCCCATAAAAGAAGCATTAAAATATTGCACATAGTATGTGAAATCTTATATGTTAAAGTTACAAGTTATCTGTAACTTTTATGATACAAGGTAATTGTGCTTTTCTTCAATTCATGATTAGTCCCCTAATTGCACTCGTGACTAATTCGATAGTGAAAAATGTGAGTTTATAAGTGTTCTTTACATGTCTGAAGTTTAATTCCATTTCCAGTACGTTTTTAGAAAATAGAAAGCATGTCAAAATGAAAACAATTCTAATAATTTGGTAACCCAGTGTACTTATATGGTACTTTTATAATACTTATTTGATTTCTTAAAAAAAGAATATAGAATTTACTACTTTACTTTTAGTATTTTAAAAACGTTATTTGTATTCTGATTATTTATTTTTTCATTGATCGAAGAAGGCAAAAAATATTTCCTTTTTATTTTTTTTTTTAATTTATAACATTGTTAATTTTTTTATATTTCGTTATTATATGACTGATTTCATTTTGTTTTTTATCTTGTAAGTAAGTGAACTTTCATAGAAAAATCATTATTCTAATCCTGAAATTTGAATATCCTACACTGAATAAAACTATTACAAATATCGATTAAAAGTTATAGGTGTAGATGTATTTATAGTATACAAAAAAGAATTGGAATACAGTTATATCCGTAAGTTGCTAATGTTAAAAAGTGTTTTTTGAAAAGAACTAATATTATAGAGTAAAAAGAGTAAAATTAATTCTATCGTTTATACTACTATTTTAAAATAAGTACTTTAGGGAGAATTCTTGACTAATATGCTCTTAAATACAAATTACTATGGGAAAATATTTTTATGCTTACCATATTTCTTCACAGTAAATGGTTGTGTTGTTTTTACTTGATTAATAACTGTATGGATGTTCCATGTTCCCAGAGGCGGTTCATCAGACAGTGGCAGTTCAAACTGTTTTATTCCTGATAAAGATTAGAAAAAAGTATTTTAAGTTAAAGGAAGAACTAATTTGTTTAAGGCATAATTTACAGGTGATTATAATTAAAATCTTGCTATAAACAGCATTTTGAAGCTCAAGTCAGCGCGCAAATGAACAGCAAATTTGTTATGCAGGCTCATTGGGTACGCTCAAGGTAAATATTAAAGCAACCACTCGCTACTCGCCTTATTATGATAAAATTGTGACTTAAAGTAATTTATAGTGATTGCGAAAAATTAATCAACTAGCCACTTTTTTGTTCTTTTCGTAATCTTTAAAAGTGCGAAATTCATTAATCTATCACGTAAATATCTCGTATTTAGTCCATTAAATTATATAAAATAATCTGGTGGGTGACTTTCTCTTACCCTGAAATTTAATACTATAAATACAAGTTGCAGATTAAGAGGTAAGATAACGAGTACTGTTATGTAAATTTACTGTATGTATATGAGTTTTATATGATAATTAGTTCTGTGTGAAGGGGGGCTACCGCCCCCTCCACAACCCCCCGTTTCATGAATGCACCTACATTTATACAGAATTTAAATCCGTTATTAAAATTAAAAGTTCACTTAAAATTATTCAGACAATTTTCACACGCAACATTCCTTGATACTTATCAGTCTTGATCAAACTTTTCCAGCAACAAACTTATATTAACTTCAAAATACAGCATTTGGATCTCCTAAAATTATTTGTTTTTAAGTCACTCTAAGAGATACAAACAAAGATCAACTGTTAAAAAACTCTAGTATGGTAATCAGGAAGCCTCAAAACGTGTAAATATACAAAAAGCAAGCGATGAATATTTAGTTTAAAAACATACATTATTTACCATATCTCTATGAAGAATTAATTTCAATTCCTGGGCAGCTCTCCTGGAAATGGTAAAATATGATAGTACAGCACTTCCATTAACAGTAAAAAAGAATGTTATCGCTTAAATATTTGCAGCCCTGTATATCTTTTGAAGATTATGTACAAACCACATGGTGCACCTAAACATAATCCTATAGTAATAATACATGGCACAACCTGAAATACACTTCCACCAATTTTCAACTATTCTCGCACTGTAATCTAGTCTTTTTGCGTAGCCCTATAAATGAACAGTCAATGATTTCCCTGCCATACTCTACATGAGGCATACTTTTATGCATATAAAAAATATATATTCATTTTATTTGTTTAGTCTATAGGTGTTAAACTCTACTTACCTGCACTTTCCCCATAGACGTAATGTATTTGAATTCTCTTCGGTGTCCCTGTACACGAACCATTTGCTTCATCTTAACGAAAAGCTTAGTGTAGCATCTCTATATCATACACATTTAGAATACCAAATTTGGACTTTCTGCTACTATTTGTTCTTGAGATATGCTGATAACAGACACACACACAGACACACAGATTCACAGACACACAGACTGACAAACCGCTAAAAATATGATTTTCGGATTCAGGGGACCTCAAAAAGTGTAAGTATAACACAAATTCACGTGCGAAAATTTGACGCTAAAGCAACACTTTTTCTACCTTTCGGGTAAGAGAAAGTAAAAAGCGGCGAATTGCGTTCCCATTTCAAATTCGGCTGCAAAAATATAGCATATACGGGCAGCGAAAGAAAAAAAATAATCTGGTGTGTCACTCAAACGACTTTCTCTTACCCTGAAATTTAATACTATAAATACATGTTGGAGATTAGAAGGTAACATAACGACAGTCAATACACAGAATTGCCGCATTTGGGCTAAGGAAAATCCGCGGATGCATACTGAAATTCCCCTACATTCTCCAAAAGTGACTGGTGTGGATTCACGGCTACATTCATCTTTGGGCCATTCTTCTTTGAGGAAATAACTGCACGTGGTCCTGTCACATGTTCCGTTACGGGTCGTCGGTACCATGAGATGCAAACGTTTTCTGTGCCGCAACTACAGCAAAGGCAAGTCCTCACATCGACCATTTTCATGCAGGATGGTGCGCCTCCACATATCCATGAGTCCATGAAGGTGCTATTGCTCCGATACTTCACAGACGAACGTGTAATGAGTCGATTCTTTCGTAATTCATGGTCACCACATTCACCGGATCTAAATCCGTGCGATTTCTGACTATTTGGCCACTTAAAAAGTGTGTTGTATCATGGAGGTGTTGCGACGTTGAATGACTTAAAAAACTCCATAACGCTTGATGTGCGAAGCATCACAACTGATCAGTTATGATCTGTTGTTGAACATATTTTCCATCAACTTGACATTTTGCAGGTGAATGAGGGTGGTCACATGGAGCACCTTTCTCTACATCGTCCTAGACACGATTAACAACTGCTCTTCTCGTAAAATTTCGTCCTAATCTGTTTTTGTTTCTGCAAACTGAACTGTTTTTTTTTTCTCAAATAGCGTACTGCTATTTTTTTCTTACCTTTACTTAATGTGGTTCGATGATAAGGTGATCGGAAATTAGTCAATAAACTTTAATATTGTTTCTGTATTCCGTTTCGGTCGTTTATTATGTTAAATTTAATGTTTTTCCGGAAAAGACGCCCTCTGGTGGACATTTTGGAACTATATATATACATACATATATATATATATATTCAAAATTCCGTGAGCGCATCTTGTGTATAGTCTATATACCAAATTTCATTGCATTCCGTTCACCCGTTTGCCCTGTAGGATGCTGTTTATAGGGGAAGTTTAATTATAACCATTCTGTATATTTTAGTAAAGACACATTCATTCATTAATTTATTGTAAAATTATTAAAATTAAATGAATAAAAGCAGTTGTCCAAAATTATTCTATATTTTGGCTACCACTATTTGCGAATTATATAATATTTTAGTAGCTTTTTGCGTTTTATTTAAATGGACCTAAAAATCTGAAAATACTGGTAGTCAATCTACGCTCTAATTGAAAACCCTGTGAAAATATACCTTCGTTGAACAGTACTTCCTTCCACTGTGCAATTCTTATGCTGTTCGGATCTTCTATCCATATGTCACCAATCTGCAAGAAAAAATTGTAAGTCATTTAAATTATTAAGTAAAATGGTAAGCAAAAGGTTTTGAAAGTAAAAGTATTAAAATTTGTTACATTTAAATATCTTTTTGCATTGATTACAATGTAGAACTTCAAAACTAACTTGCTGCCAAGCTATTAAACTGGTTGCTAAATGTACGAAATCTAAATTTTTATTTATTTAATAATTCATTTATTCATTTATTAGTATTCTTTAATTTTATAGTACAAATACATTTTCGCCAAGCGTAATTTTAAAAGTCTGATGCACATATTATCAATAAAACAAACAAACAAATAAGCGTAACATAAAACTTTAACGAAAAACGATAGAGTGCGGGGTGGAGGAGCTTTTTTACGATAAAATGAAAGAAAAGAAAAATGAAATTATGCCGAGTTGAGTAAATTTCCAACTGTGCCTACCACAATGTGTATTTTCTTTGTTTTGCATTCATATTACACTAAACAGTACTTAGTATTAATCGCATAACACTGGCAGGTACGTATAGTGGCGGTACATACAAAAAATATAAATTTGTATTAATATATAAAAAGGAAAAATTTGTTCGTTTTGTAGGAGAGCGTACGGGAAGCTGTATTTGAACCTGGGACCACAGTATTAGAAGTCAAATGACATACCTATGAACAAATGTTTAAACCGTTATCCATCAGCAAGTTCTGATAATTTACCCCAGAAATGGCGTCAATAACCAGTTCCTAGTAAGTACGAAATCGTACGAGCGGTATTACTCGTGTGAATGGTAGCGGTTACCAGATTGTACTGTCAGTTGACCGCGTGTAAAGTTGCACGGCTTTGCTGCTGGCAAGGTATCTGGTGCTGCCATCATCTGTTCTCACAGATGTTAGTTGTCAGCCGTTTATTCGAACGTACGTGGTCACCAGCTGTAGTAGTGCTTGCGGGAAGCTCTACTTAGTAGATGCTCAGACTTTGATACTTTTTTTTTTCTTTGGTGGAAGGCGGAAGGTTATGACCATTTGTGCACTTTGGGCAATTTATACACATTTTTCAGTGGCATATACTAAAATTTACCATTATTATTATTTATTTATTTTTTATTTTTTTTGTTTTGCTTCTTTTCTTGCCAGAGTGCGATATCTGAAGCCGCTTCCGAACGTCTTCCCATGTTCTGAAGTATGAATAGGTTTTCACTGGGAAGAAAAAAAATTAAAACTTTTTTGGAAAAAAACAGAGTCGATTCCGAAAAGCTACTAATATTCCAACTACTAAAAATAAGTTCAAAATTTACCTAAAATAGGATTGTATATTGCACCTAAAAGTATGAGATGTGACTTTAGATTTAATAAGAGGTGTACCATGTTACTTTTGTTGGGTATGAATTTTTTGCCTTTTTCTCAATAAAATGTAAATTTTGACGTTTATTTCCTGTTCTATTATGTCACTTACTTTACGTGTATAGATTTCAAAATCATAATTTTCACATTTTTTTTTTTTAATAATCGAAAAAGAATACTTCTCTCCAGAAAGCGTAAAAATATAGCCTTCTATCCATTGCTTATTTTCCGGCGAAATTTTAAGGCAAGGAATAATTTTAATTCTGAACCCTATTCTAGTTTGATTCCAGTCACATTTTTATTTAAAAATTTGAATTCACGAAGAAAGTCAAAATCATTACAAAAAAGTGTGAACACCCTCTGTATATAAAGACATATGACATGCTTATTTGTTTTACGGTTTTTTGGGCGATAATATTCCAGTATTAATTATACTTTTTTTTTTCACATCTTTTTTAAAATTATTACTGTTTCTTTCTCCTTCTTTAAATACCTTTTTAAAAATTATTAAAGTTTTTAAAACATTTTTACGGATATTATTTTGGAATTGAAGCCGCTTTAATTTCGAATTTTTTTAAAAGCAATATTTCGCTATAGCTAAAAAAATAAAATAAAATAAAAAAGTGAAATGAGAATGGGATTTTAAATGTTTTTGTACATTTTACATTTTAAAATGATTTTTTTTTAAAAGCTGTTCTTACCGATCAAATGCTAGAAATCGTTTATAGGGTGAAGTGGGAGTAAATGTAACGATGTTTTGGCATAGTGGCCTCGTTTTGCTCAGTTACTATTAAACTTTTAAAAAGCTTTAGCATAAACTGCCAACTAACTGGCTTTTTAAAAATATGAACTTTTTATAATTTAACAATTCGGCACTTAAAGGGAAAAAAAAAAGAAAGATGAAAATTTGGGCAAGGTTTGGGCCAAATGTAACTTTGACCTACTATACCCATATACAGTTCTTTAAGAACAAAAATTTTACAAAATTTGCAAAAAGTACACACACAAAAAAAAAATATATATATATATATATGCAGCTAAAAACTAAAAATTACAGCGGAAATAAGTACTTCTACTATAATAATTTTAGTTGGTAGGTCACTGTTTATTCTTATGCTAAATCAAATTTTATTTTATTGCTATTATTTTTTTTTTCTAAATTAAGGCATAATTTTAAAAGTAAAATATTAGAAATCTACAAAAATTCTTCGGAAAAAAAAAAAAAAAAAAGTTTTAATGAATTGTGTTAGGTTCAAGGAGAACTCTGACATTTGAAACGTAAAATATTATAATTGGTAAATATAAGGAATTCAAAAGTAGGCAACATAACTTTGGAAAAACAGAAATTATAGACAGGCTATGACTCTATTGAATTCTGTAGGAGACAAAAACCAAACTTCAATCCTAACTTACGTCCTGATTTTGTTTCAGGAAAAATTATGATAACGTTTTTTGACAATATTGTCTATTTCATCTCTTTCATTGGGCCATATAGGTAAGTGAGGAAGGAATTCCATTACTAACAAATTACCTGCGGCAAGTGTAACCAGGGTGGTTACACTTTCCTCAAGTGTGAAATTTTTGGGGTGTGGCAAGCCCACTACTTAAATTGTAGAAAAAATTTGAAGTTATACTTAGAATATACATTTAAAAATTTGTTTGCTTACCAAAAATTATACAATTATACTTCACAAATGACAAATAAGAGTAATAAAGAAATTCCAAAGTTTGACATCGGCACTCTGCCGAAGAGTGATAAACATAGGGCAAATATAACAAAGTTTCAAACAAACAGATATGAGGACTACTATCTTTAAATTGAGATTCATTCTCAGTTAAATTATAAGCCGAGATTACTATTACCCGTACACTTACCACTTACACCACTTCACACTATATCAGCTTTCAAGTTTCTGTTCCAAATATAATTGTAAAAACTGTGATAAATGTAATATTAAGAAAAGTTATCTTTTGATTGCCTGGTAAAGGTAATCAAGAAATAATTATAATTATCCGAAATATTGTTGCAGTATCCCAAATGTAAACATTGTGATAAATGTCATTTTAAGAAAAGTAATTTCTTGAACCTGGGAATCAAGAAATCACTTTAATGTAATATATAATCAAATGATAATAACTGGTATCGGCCTGTGGAACTTGACCAATTTTTTAAGTAAGCATTTAAATTATAAATATGGAAATTCAAAATTTCTGTGTAAACAACGTTCTTAGACTTCTATCCTAGAAATAAAATAAATAAATAAATAAGAAAAATAGCGAGTTTGTTGCATATATATATAACATAGAAGCTGATATTAAGCATTCGCTAAATTTGGGTGCAAAATTACCTAATTTGATGCCAAGTTTGGCGCTAGTCGTGAAAGTGAAGAAACTGCCATCTGTCACAATTTTTACTATACCGTGCAGAAAGTAACACGTAATGAAATAGGAAGGTTTTATTGTACAATCATCAATTACGTTATTTCTCTTATTATAGTCTTGTTAATGATTTGTAGAACTTTCGAACTTTCGAACTAGTTCTGCGTTAAGAACCAATGAGTAATTCCTGAATTTTTCAGAACTCTGATCTAATTGAGGTTGGAGGTTCCAATCTTTGGCAACCCTTAATTACAAATTTTGACCAAATTTGGTCACCGGGTAGCCAAATTCGATGCTGAGACCAACATTTGCATTGGCGATAAACTTAGCAACAGGGGGAAATGAGCAACCAAATTTAGTGTTAAAGAGCAGTTTAGGGTAGCCAGAATCACTAAACTCTTTCTAAATGTTAATTTTTTTTTCTTTTTAAAAAATGTTTCATTTTTCGCCACAAATTTCGCTAAAGAATACAAAAGTCGGTCTCTGCACTCTAGTGAAATGCATTTAATTCTATGCTGTGCCAATGAGAGAATCTGTTGTAAGCATTATTCCTGGATACGCGATTTACCTTTTCTGCAGTGTGTATAATCCTAATATCGTGACTTTTGTGGTTTGAGTAATAGTTTTCTTGGGATGTTTTGGGAAAGTTCACAGACGGGGAACTACCTGTTTATTTACAAACCAGTTGCACACAGAATAATGTCAATGTTTTGGTAACGATATGTATATTTCAATGGGTGTATAAGGAAGTCACGTGGTGTCAAAATCAGATTTTTTTCTATATTTTTTTAAAGGAATATGTAAGATGTTTTACAAATTGATATTTGTGAGAGGATGAACACATTTTAAAACAAAATAATTTATTTGATATACATTACTACATCTCCTAATAACTTTGTTGAATTACACAAATGAAAAATACAAGGGAAAATAAAAAGGTGTAATCACAAAAACAAAATTTTTTAAATGTAAACATATATTAAATGATTGCATACTGAAGTATTCATATGCAATAAACACTACATAATAAAACATTTTTAATGATTTTTTAATATAATTTTATAGGAAAAATTAGAATATAGAATGCAAAATTACAAAATGTTTCAATATAACTACATATCAGTTTCAATATCTTATTTTACACTCATGTCCATAAATTAAGGATAATTCAGATTCACACTGAAATCGAACTTTAATGTAAAAATTTCACCTGTAGAAATACCACAGACATCTTTAAGAATAATATGCAAATTATAGGAAGCCATCAGATGACGCCGATAAGATGTTACAATGACGAAAGTGTAAGAAGGGGGTAGATAAGAAATGGGAGCAAAGAAGGAAAATTGTTCACAAGCGTTCTGTGTGCCGCTCAGTGCCACAACCGAATGGTTATGACACAGAGGACACATGTAGATAATTTTTTGCGTGGTAGATATATCGGCCGAGTAGAATGTGGGCGTACGCAGATAGAAGTATCGGGGGAACTTAGAATCGCCCAAAGTGTCCTCCCTAGGCTTTGGCAACGATTCCAAAATGATGGAAATGCTAGTCGACGTTACAGTACTGGTCGGCCCCGAGTTACAATGCCGAATGACCATCGGTATTTGGCAGTAACTGCCAAAATAAGCAGATAAAGCACAGCATCAGACCTGTCTCGTCAGCTGTCTGCAGCCACGAGTGCCACAGTTTCAAGACAAACCGTGTATAGACGTTTGGGAGATATTGGTCTATATGCTCGCAGGCCTGATAGATGTGTTCCCCTCACGGCGATGCACTGTGCCAGTAGTTAATTTGGAGTAGAGAACTTGCAATGTGAACAGCGGCACAGTGAGCTTGTGTGATGTTTTCCGACGAGTGCAGGTTTGGCTTGCAGTGTGATTCACGCCAGATTTTCATATGTACGTCAGGTACCATTACCACCAATATGATCATTGAACGACACCGTTACTGTGGGGCAGGAGTGCTCGTTTGTGTGTGTGTGTGTGGGGGGGGATATTGGGCACCGGAACTGATCTGCATGTTCAAATCCAAAGAATGATATGCCAAATTTATCGGGACATCATTCGGGAGTAACATGTACGTTTGTTTAGGGGTACCATGAGCCCAGAATTTGTGTTTATGGATGACAATGCGCGTCCTCACCGTGCAAACGTTGAAAACTGATGCCTACAATCTGAAGTTATTACCCGCATGGAATGGCCAGCATTCTCACCTGACTAGAATCCGATAGAGCATGTGTAGGACATGCTTTTCCGACGAGTTGTAGTCCGTCAACCACCTCCTACATGTGTACCGGAACTTCGGAAAGCATTGCTTACTGAATAGAGTAATCTTCCCC
The DNA here is from genome assembly GCA_963930645.1 of Salticus scenicus. Lineage (NCBI taxonomy): Eukaryota > Metazoa > Arthropoda > Arachnida > Araneae > Salticidae > Salticus > Salticus scenicus. The sequence continues at coordinate 384,932,131 of OZ005648.1, forward strand.
AAGATCAGATCAATAATTTAATACTCAACATTCCTAGGCGTTGTAAGGACTGTATTTCATCATCTGAGAGACATACAATGTATTAACCATCATACCAACCATGTAATGTTAAGTTTTTGTAAGGGAGATATTTTTTGTAATTGCTTCACGGAGCAAAAATCGTAGTTTTTATAAATGGTATCCTACATAAACTACTTTTTTTGGTCTTGATCTTTTGTTTAATAAATGGACTTTATGAATAAGTCATGTTTGTTTTGCTTCTGAACCTTTATTTGCCTCAGCTAGTATTATCCTTAATTTATGGACATGAGTGTATTTAACATTTAGAAGAGAAAGAATACTTACTGTGCTTTCATTTAAAGGCTTTAGCTGATTGTCCATTGGTAGTACTCTGAATTTAACTAGAAATAAGATAAGTTTATCATTTAATTATCTATTAATAAGGAATAATTTTAAATTAGGCTAATTAAATTATGTTTGAACGAGTCTGTTATAAATCAACTTTATGTTTTTCAAAGTTTATGATATATCTGTAGTAAGCAGAAAATTATGATTGTTTATAAATCTTTGCTTATCAAATGTATTGCGGAATAAAGTTAGTGGAAATGAAAATTTTGGGTATCACTAAACTTTTATTCCGAATTGATGTTATAATAGTAACTGACAACGTATATGAATAAAAAATAAATAAATAAACGAAAATTGCCAATATTAAATATACTATAACAGTAGGAGTCATGCAATAACTTTTCATAGAGAAGCTAAAGCCCCTATTACACAAAACACCCCTGTCGCAGCAATTTCAAGCGATTCCATTTCGAAGTACTGTGAGAAAATGCTACCTGAAATCAAGAAACACATATCTCGCTGATCTCTGTTTGCAAATCTGCCCTTATATTTTATGAAATAAATTCTAGTGAAATAACTTTTTTTTTAGATATATTGATGACATAGTAAGTTATAAACTGCGAAGATTTTGAAAAATATTCAAATAATGTTTATCCATCTGGTTTGATTTTAAAGCGCTCTGATTCCGGCTGTGATATTTCATTTCCGGATTTAAAAATTAGAAATGTTAATGATAAGTGATTTATTGAGATTTATGACTAAAGGCAGGATTTTAGTTATTGATGTTAACAATCTTACAAACTGATTTTGTATTAGTTATAAAGGGTTAAAAAATACCATGTTTAAGCAAATTAAAAGAACAAATGCCATATGCAACAGCAAAAAAGATCTGCTCTCAGAAATCTCAAAAAAAAAAAAAAAAAAAAAAATTAATTATTAACTGTCAATTATTAACTGTTTAATTATTAACTGTTAATTATTAAAAGTTTAATTGTTACTTGTCTTCTATACTGCAAGGTGCATTTGTTAAAGTTTGGTTTTAAAAAATTATTTTTTGTACGGACGAGATTGACTGGTAAGGCGCCCTACCAGCCGAAAAGTGTTTACTCTGTTTGGTGTTTTTTTTTTTTTTTTTTTTTTTAATTGCTTCTATAAGCCCTACTGTAATTTTAGAGTATCATCTATTTATGAAAGTTTTTTTTTTTTTAAATCTAGACTGAAATTTTATGACATATATGTATTTTGTATAATCTTTGAATTCGATTATTGTTTAGTATTATGTGCTTTCCTTTACAGAAAGGTGGGATAAGGATGTTTTTCAGGTGTAAATGCCGAAATCATTTCAGAAATTTCTCATTTTTTCCCATGCATTGAGAAGCTCCCCTGACGAAGCCCTCCGTGTATTTTGGAATTTCGTTCAGTTCTTAATTTTATTTATATATACTCTATAACAAAAAAAAAAAAAAAAACCGACGCACCAAGAAGGTGTAATGCAAACTGGACACAAATTGACATACATACAGTTTTTGATGGAGCCAAGCTCCAATTCATGATTATCGTCGTTCCTACGTGCAGCTGGTACTTCAGTGACTTCAAAGACCCTTAATAGGCGGCTCAGTGAAATGGGGTTGAGCTCAGTCCCCGGATCTCTCTTCCACTGAGGACGTTTGGAGCATCGTAAAAAGTGTCCTACAACCAGATCGGGATTTTGACAATCTAACGCACCAATTGGACAGAATTTGGCACGATACTTCACAACATCTGCCAATTCTATCAATTAATACCAAGCCGAATAACTGCGTACATAAGGGCCAGAAGTGGACCAGCGCGTTATTGACTTGTTTACATTGTGAATCCCTTTCTCTTAATTAAATCATTCAAATTTTCTGAAACAGTAATCAATTGTTTTTCTCCACATGTACATCACATCTACCAATATTTGTCCCATTCGGACCACTCATTCCACCCCATCTACCAATTTTTGTCCCCACTTCTTCTTGGTGCGTCGTTTTTTTTTTTTTTTTTTTTTTTTTTTTTTTTTTTTCTGTTTGTTATAGAATGTATATAAATATATAAATAAAATTAAGAACTGGATATTTACTTAAGTTTATATAAAAATATTTCTTTAATAAATATCCTTTAAAATCAAAGGGGCAAAAAAATTATTATGATCGTGTATAGCGTCCAACAGTAAAAGTTATCCTTTTTTTTTTTTTTTTTTTTTTTTAATTTAGTATTAGTTTTAAATATATTCTGAGGCACACATTAAAATATTTAAAGAAAAAGATAAGTGAATAATAATAATAATAATAATAATAATAATAATAATAACAATAAAAGAAATTAAGACGGTACTTGTTTGACCAGGTTTGTACAGTGGTTTATCCGTTTGTATAAAGGTCAATATTGTATTGTGTCTGATTTTAATGTCTTGGAAATCTTCGATGTTATAGCCGTTGCTGAAGGATCCAATGATATGTAATCTTGCATAAACGTCTGAAGACATCGGCGGAACAGTCATCTCGATCCACATGTTGTAATCTAAAGTAAAAAGGAAAGTGAAAACAAAAATGAAACGTTACATCAAAAAAAAAAAAAAAAATGCAAATCATTGATATCAAAACAGTAATAGCTCTCTAGTTATTTCAGATATGATCAGGTTAAATATATTAATACACTTTTTTAAAATATACAGTCATTTGCAAAAGTTTAAGAGCAGTAGCCGATTTTCAGTATTTTAACACATTGTATCATTTTCGTAGATTATTGCGTCATTTCATGTGCTGATTGCATCAGACGCATTCTACTGCTATAAATAAAGGTGGCCGTTTTATCGCCAATTGCTTATTGGATTTTGTCGTAGACAATGTTGTTGTGTAATTATTGTAATGGGTAAAAAACCTTCATTTACTGTTACAAAAGGGTCAGAAATACTGACCCTGCATAAAATTGGATTTTCTGAACATGAAATAAGTTCGAGGGTAAATGTGAGCAAGACAACTGTGCATTAAGCTATCAGTAAATTAAAAATTTAGGGAAGAGGGACCTTCAGAGAAGCGGTCGCCCTAGAAAAAAAGAGTGCACGTGATGATCATGTGGTAAGAAGGATGATCATACGAGATCCAAGAACCTCCTGCAATACGATTAGACATTCTCTGGCTGCAAAAGGCGCCAGCGTCAGTTTGAGTACTATTTCAAGACGTTTGGCCAATGATTTTGGTTTATCATCCCATAAACATGCAAGAAAACCTCGACTTACTCCAAGTATGAAAAAGAAACGACTGACTTTCGTCAGACAATATCAGAATTGGACAGTACAGTAGGGGCGTAGGGTCTAATTTTCGGATGAGTCAAATGTGCAGCAGTTTTCTGCACGTGCTACAAGTGTTCGCCGCTCAAGAAGAAAAAGATATGATGAGAGATATACAATTAAAACTGTGAAACATTCTCCAAGCCAAATGATATGGGACGCAATGTCTGTGTTCGGTACTGCTAGTCTATATTTTGTGTCACCTAAAACCACTATGAACGAAAAGCAGTACCTTAATTTGTTACGTGAGAAGTTGAAACTTCACATGTGTGTTCATAAATGTTGACGTTCATGCATGATGTGGCTCCGTGTCACAGGGAGCCCCATCATGCATGGTCATCACAGATTGTCAAGAAATATCCGAGGGCACAGAAAATCAAAGTGCTTGACTGGCCAGGTAACAGCCCAGATTTAATTCCAATAGAGAATCTGTGGTGTATTTTGAAAAATAAAGTCACCGAAAAGCAACCATCCACTGCTAAGGCACTTGTTAAAGCAATAAAGCATGTCTGGTGCACAGACATTTCTAAAGCTTACTGCATGTCTCTTATTTATAGCATGCCTAAGAGGATTGCACAATTTTTTAAAAACATAAGAGGTCCTACAAAATACGGACTTTAATTACAGTAAATAACCATGTACAGTCTATTTTGTTTCTTTATATGTAAAATATGCATGTTATTTTTGCAGAATTCCATTAAATCTGATTTTTCTATGGGTGGTCTTAAACTTTTGCAAATGACAGTAATTTTAGAGATATTTAAGAAGTTACTGTTATAATTAGAGGATTGTTACGGTTCTTATTTTCTACAACTAGTATTTTTAATAGTAGTCTTCGCTTCCATAATTAATAAAAGGAAAAATTGCAGGACACAAAAACTAATATGTTGTGGTCGGTCATCACAAAACATTCTTTTATATCATTCTATAAAACAGCGCCACTCAATGCTTAAAATGTACGAAAGTTTAAACACAACTTTTTACAATAAATATTTTATTAACGGAGTTTGATACGATTTTAATCAATAGATCCTGACATGTAGCCATGTGAAAAATCACAATTTCAATAATAATGTATTGACAGATATATAATATATAGGTACTTTTATTAATAAATAATATTAATATTGTCGTTTAACTTTCTAATTTATGTTTTTGCTAGACAAAAATTATGTCTTAAAATATTTTTCTTCTTTTGCTTTAAAAAATTGATTGGTATATCTTATCGGAAAAACAAAGAAAAAACAAAATTTTGAAATGTTGTTACGTTGTAACTTATTTTGGAGAAATTCCAATGATTGCATTAAAATCCCATAATTGGCATCATTTTTTTTTTTTTTTTTTCATAAAACTAAAATTTATAAATGTTCATTATAAAAATGAAGTTTCTAAGTTACTTCAAATTATGTTTCTTATAATTTACAAATTCTTAAAACTCAGATTTGTATTAAAAACTGAAAATCGAGTAAACACTTACTGAATCTTGACTTTTTTTTTTCCTACACATATATTTGCAAAAAGCCAGTTATTTCAGATTCCATTTGCAAGGAGATAATTCACTTTTACAATGAACGACTTATATAATGACAAACTTTTCAGCCTAATCTTCACATGTCATGTCAAATCTGATCTTTATTGCTAATATATTGCCATTATTACTAACTACTTTTATATTAGGGAAATTGTTTTTTAATTTTAAAATAATATCACATATAAGTATAAATTTTTACTATTTAAAGTTATCTAATATTAATGATCAATCAAAAAACAATAATCTGATGTATCACTCTGACTTTCTCTTACCTTTGCATTTCAATATTTTAAACAAAGATAGACTGCAGATTAAATCATAATATTTATAAGATAAGTTAATAATGTACAATCTACTTTCAAAATAATCTAAAATAAGTTTAAAAACAGTTTTATTTGACACATTATTCTGTGTGAGTAAGGCTACCGCCCCTTTACCGCCTCCTCCCCGTGCAATTATAGTACCTACATTTATTTATAAAAAACATCAAGGCTGTTACTAATTTGCCTTTGAACTTGCCAGTCTTGATAAAATTTTTCAAATGGCAACCTAATATTACCTTTAGAATACCAAATTTGAATTTCCTGCAGTTGTTTATTTTAAAGATCAATCGTTGAGCGTTACACTTTCATATTCAGGGAATCGCGAGATGTGATGTTATACAAAAAACTAGAGTTTGAAATAAAACATCAAAAAATACTTTGTTTATAGTATGGGTATGAAAAAATTATTTTACTTCTTGAGCTGTGATCTACGATACATATTAAAATGTAGCAAAGAATTTCCATCAATTACATCCAATAGAAAAAGTCTGTCGCTATATATATATATATATACAGTCGGTAACAAAAGTATCCGAACACTGACGAAAATTCTTATATGAAAAAATAGCGTTAATACTGATTTGTTAAATAAATCCAGTTCGAATCATGTTTTTAATCAGTCTAAGAACATGATTCGATAAGGATTTATTTAACAAAACAGTATTAACTCTACTTTTTTTATATAGGAATTTTTGCTATTGTTCGGATACTTTTGTTACCGACTGTATATATATATAGCGACAGACAGATATAAGGAGGGGTTGAGGGGTGGAAGCCCCCTCAGTAACGTATACGGTTATGTAGCGAGTTGTAATCATATCGCAGTGGTGGATTTAGGCTTAGGCCCGTGAGTCCCGGGCCTAGGGGCGTCTGTGTTTTAAGGGCGCCAAATTTTTACAGTTGATTAATATTTGTTAGATGGAAGCAATTAAAATTTGAAAAATAGGTAAAATTTGAAAAGTAACTCCGATTTAGAAGTTAATTAAAGCTGAAAACCGATTAGGTTTTTCATCAATTTAAGAACACCTTTCTAAGCCACTTTGATCTATCAAGGATTTTTCAAACTGCACACAGGAACATAGATTATATTTGTACGATTGATCAGATGGACTGGATAATTTCGTATGTAACTAACCGATACTTCTATTTTAATACAGAGAGGGAACGACCAGGATTAGATTTATGCTTAGATCCACTAGGCCAGTGCACATGGAGATAAATTCATAAGCCTATTAAAATTTGAAAAACAATTTAATTTTAAACCCAAATTTAAATATAAAAAGCAACTGCTATTCAAAACAGATTACGTTTTAAATCGACAGTATAAAGAAATTTTGAAGATTCCTGCAACCACTCTGTATGTTTTCACTTTATGGATAGAAATAGTTATCCTTAGTTATATTTCATTTATTAAGGGGGTAGGTGGCATAGCAAATGGACTTAGGGCGCAATCTAACTTAAATCCACCTCTGATCATATGCATATTTTATCTATATAATTATTTTAAATAGTATGGAATAAAGAAAGGTAATACTAATCAGCATATAATAAGTAAATAATCTGCTGAGTAATGAGTGATGCAAATACAACGTTGAGGCTCCTGATCTGCAGATCCACTAGATTACAAAATTAATTTACCAGTAATAATGAACGTATCACTCACTGTTCTTGACAGAAACTTGGCTTTCGGCAATGACAGCATTGTTCCACTGATGTGTCAGTCGCAGTGTAACTGTGCCACCTTGGGGCACATCAAACACTGTCAGGGTAAAATATGCAATACTGCCGGCATCAATTTTTTCGGGTGCTGTTAGTATGAAATTTCTAAAATAAAAATAACAAGACAAAAATAAATATTAAATTGCAAAAGAAATCCCAAAGTATTTTTAATGCATTTTTACCAACTACGAAGGAGTATATTGAAATAACAAATTAATTGTCGGTTATTATATGATAAAATTATTTGAAATTTTCTTAGAGTAGAAATTTAGAGTCTTATTCATTCTAACTTTATGAAAAAAAAAAAAAAAAAAAAAAAAGGGGGGGGGGGGTTCTTTAACTTGGTATTCCGTTGTTTATTTTTCTAAGTGTATGGGGGAAATCTAAATAATCTGGTGTGTCACTCAAACGACTTTCTCTTACCCTGAAATTTAATGCTAAAAGTACAGATTGGATATTAAGAGTTAAGCTAACGAGTACTGTTACGTAAACCTATGTTATAACAATTCAAATTAGGCTTCGGAACAGCTTTATTCGACAAAAAATTCTATGTGATGGGGGTTACCGTCCCCTCAACCCTCCCCCCCCCTCCCGTTTTATTATTGTATCTACACTTATGTAAAATTCACATCTGTTATTATGTTCAAAAATTTATTTAAAATTATTCAGTCAACTTTCACACGCAACATTTCTTTAAACTTATCAATCTTGAACAAACATTTCTAGTAACAAACGTATTAACTTTAAAATACATCATTTGGATTGCCTGAAATTATTTGTTTTTAATTTAATCTAACAGACACAGTCAAATATCAAACTATAAAACTTGACTCCGGTATTCAGGAAGCCTCAAAACGTGTAAATATACCCAAAACAAAGTAATGAATATTTAGCTTAAAAAATATATTATTTATCATATGGCTATGAGGACTTAATTTCAATTCCTGAGCAGCTTTCCTGCACATGGTAAAATATTATAGTGAAGCTTACAAATAAAAAAAGAATGTAATTGCTTAAATATTGGCAGCCTTGTATATCTTTTGAAAGTTATGTAAATATCATATGGTGCACATAAATATAATTCTGTATTAATAACACACATCACAACCTAAAGTACACTTCCATCAATTTACAAGTATTGTCGTATTATAATCTAGTTCTTCTGTGTAGCCCTGTAAACGAACAGTGAATGATTTCTATACCATATTCTACATGAAGCATATTTTGATGCATATAAAAAATATATATTCGTTTCATTTGGTTTAGTGCAGTCTATAGATGTAAAACTCTACATACCTGCAATTTTCTCCATACACGTAATGTATTTTAATTCTCTTGTATGTCCCTGTACATGAACCATTTGCTTGATCTCAACGAAAAGTTTGGTGTAGATTCCCTATATGATACGCATTTAGAATACCAAGTTTGAACTTTCTGCTATAATTTGTTTTTGAGATATGCTGATAACAGACAGACAAATACACAGACAGACACACAGGCCAACCTCTCAAAACATGATTTTTGGATTCAGGTCACTTCAAAACATGTAAATATAACAAAAACTAAATTTCGAAAATTTGACCCAAAACAATAATTTCTCTACCGTATGGGTAAGAGAAAGTAAAAATGAATTTTCATTTAATTTTTAACATCCGATTTAGCTGAAATTTTGCATACATGCATAACTCCCACGGCAATATAAACTGAAGCAGTAACCCGGAATTAGGTATGAAGGTCTGGGGTTCCTTGAGGTTCCCTAAATCAAGTTCAAAATTTGTTTTCGAATTTTAACCCCCTTCCTATCATCCGATTCAGCTGAAATTTTGTTTATATGTATAATTCCGACAACAATGCCTGTTCAAGCAGTATGGAAGGGGGAGGTGCTGAGCGTACGGGCTCCCACTTCCAGTCTATTTTTTTTTTTTTTTTTTTTCGAATTGTAACTTATTTTCCATCATCCGATTGAGCTTTAGTTTCACATAACATGTGTACATTATCTCCATCCACTGAATTTGAGTTATTAGCATAGTCTATATAAATAAAGAGAAGTGTTTGTCTGTGTGTGTGTGTGTCTGCGCCCTCGTGCTCACACTACTAACCACAGAGCTACAAAATTTGGCAGATAGGTACCTGGGACCCTGTAGGTGTGCACCTCGTCGAAATTTTTTCGAATTTCGAATTTGATTTTTTCTTTTTTTAACTAATTTTTTTTTCGATTTTAAATATTGGCTTCAATGTTTCATTTTTCTGAAATATATTCCTTTATTTCAATCGCCTGCGTATCTTAGCAACGACTATTGCGCTATTTATTTTTTATTTGTTCAATTCATTCATTCATTTGAAGGCGAAACCTTTTTTGTTTTTGTTTTTGTTTTTTTAATTTACTATATTTATTGCAAATCAAATGGTAATGCAATGGAATTAAATTATTATGTTTATGTATAATTTTTTTTATAGTATAACAACTTTTATTTTTCATCTTTTAAATTATAAAATAAAAATCCTTTTTTTTTAAATAATATTTATTGGGAAAAAAAAATATAGTAAAAAGGATTAAACTGATTAAAATTTAAGTTTAATTAAAATTTATTTGTTTTTTATTTATATAATTAAAAAAAATTGAACCTGTAAAATACATGGTTCAAAATCTAAAATATTTAATAGATTCTGAGATACAGTCATCTTTAAAATCGAAGTTCTTAAATAATAGCAAATCCACCTGTCGTCGATAAATACACAAACTGAAATGCCCTGGAAATACCTTTCTACAGGCAGTGGGAACCTGGACGCGATGCAGTGCGGGCGGAAAAGACTTTAATTGTATGTCTTATTTGTAATACATATTTCCTATATTTTCCCTCTTTATTAAATAATCTGGTGTGCCACTCACACGACTTTCTCTTACCCTGAAATTTAACACTACAAATACAGGTTGCAGATTAAAAGGTAAGATAACGAGTACTGTTATGCAAACCTGTGTTAAACAATTCATATTAGGCTTCTGAAGAGTTTTATATGATAATTAGTTCTGTGTGAGGGGGGCTACCGCTCCCCTCAACCCCCCGTTTCATTAATGCACCTACACTTACATAGAATTTAATTCGGTTATTAAAAAATAATTCTGTTTTTAAAAAATAATTTATTAAAATTATTATTTTAAAAAGATATCTCTTATGATAATGCAGACGATTTCCATATTAGAGAAGTGGCATAACACCAAATATTCAAAATAAAGTCCATTTTATTCTCATCATTAAAAAGAAGGGAAAAAAAAAAAAAAAAAAAAAAAAAAAGATTTTTTTTCTTTCTTCGATTTTTTTTTTTTTTTTTTTTTTCGTTAAAAGTAAAAAAAATCGATAACTTTGTTTTAAATTATCGCAGATCGATGGTTCAACCATTCGTTTTAAAGGTATTGGCGAGCTCTTTTGAAAGATACCCATCATGAAAATTTACTCCCCTCGAGGGGGGAGGCGAGGCTCCTACATACACAAAAATTTTTTCCCAGTTAACTATCTCTATTACAAACAATATATATTCGTTTCATTTGGTTTAGTTCAGTCTATAGACGTTAAACTCTACTTTCCTGCAATTTCCCCCATAGACGTAATGTATTAGAATTCTCTTGATTGTCCCTGTACACGAACCATTTGCTTGATCTTAACGAAAAGCTTACTGTAGCATCCCTATATGATACACATTTAGAATACCAAGTTTGAACATTCTGCCATAATTTGTTTTTGAGATATGCTGATAACAGACAGCTACACAGACACACAGACAGACACACAGACAGACATACAGACAGACACACAGACAGACACACAGACCATTTTCTAAAAACATGATTTTCGTATTCAGGGGACCTCAAAACGTGTACATATGACAAAATCTCGCGTTCGAAAATTTGACCCAAAAACAATACTTTCTCTACCTTATGGGTAAGAGAAAGTAAAAAACAAAACAAATAATGGTATTTGATGGGAATATATTATTCCGTATTTGAAGCTCATGCATTATCCGTGAATGAAAACTGAAATTTATCTTACTTCTTACATATTACTTATTTACAATCAACAAAAACATTATGTAAAAAATTCTTCATATTTAAATAGCCTGATAAAAAAAATATATATATATATATATCTTTTTTTTTTTTTTTTAATGTTTCAAATTATAATCATACGAAAATCACAAATGTTAATGTTTAAGTTAAGTGCTGTTGCAATGGCACATCCACAAATGTTCAGAACTAAATATTATTAGACTTTTTCTCTTCAGCTTGTTTGAACTCTGTTGAAGCATTCTATTTTAATTGAATTTTTAGTATAATGAATAATGATAATAATAATAATAATATAAATAATAATAATAATATAAATTGTTTAGCTTTTAAGTGATATTTCTTTTCCGGGAGTAAAATAAAAACAAACATTATTAAACAGAATAAAACTTAAAAATGTTATTGCATAAAACTCACTTTTGAAAGGAAATCAAAAGTAGGCAATGAACTTTCTACATTTTTCGTCTGTCAAATTCCTGTGCAGTTGTTAATAATGTTCTTAAATGGCCTTTTACATTTGGAAAAGTTCAGAGAAAGAAAAGTCATAACTAAAAGTTGAGAACTATATGGATAATGTAGAATTTTATATGGTAAGAATTCAGCGAAAAATCTACTACAATTTCTGTTTTTCTTGTTAGGCGTACGTATCATAATTTTCCTCTAATATTATAAATATTAATCATTCTTCTTTGTAAATCAGCATTGAATTAACATTAGATCTTGCAATGGAAATAACTGGAAGTAAAGTCTTGAGCACTGACTTATTTCAATATAAAAAAATCTATTTATTATTTTCACTGTAATACCTGAAGAATAATATTTAATAACTGAATATTATTTGTTATAACAGTAATTAATATAAAAGTATTTCATTTTACTTTTACTTTAATGATGGCGAAATTGTTGTGAGATTTAACAAATAAGTTAGTTTCGGAGTAGGTTTGTTAAAAATGGGGTTGAATGTAAAATTGCAAATTACACTGCTCTGCATTAAAATCAGCCCCAACATAATTTTTGCAAATTCTCATGTAAAATGACCTCCTGAATCCGAATATTACGCCCATTTTGCCCTCTCATCTACCGTTTTTTAGGGACACCCTCCTATTTTTAACACTTTTTGGTAATTTTATTGCTAAAAGTTTGATTTATTGGGGGGGGGGGGGATTATTTTAACTGTCAAATATCTTCTTAGGGGCTGCAGCGTTGGAAAGTTCTAAAATATGAACATTCGTAACAAGGGGAATATTCAGAGGGGGATTTGCCACTGAAATTATATATTACATTTGTTATTATTTTTTTTTTTTTTATCAATTATTATTAGTATTATTTATTAAACATTATATATTTCGTTTGTAAGTGTTAAAATATTCTTTTCCATTCTCCAAATCAAATTCATCATGGCCATAAAATTACCGAACAGTGATAAAAGTTGTGGGAGGGGTGGCATCCCGAGGAAACGGTGGGTGATTGGGCAAAATGAATGACATATTCGGATTCAGGAGGTCATTTTACATAAGAATCAGCAAAAATAGTACCAGGGCTCGAAAAAAAAAAATTGCAGCGCAGTGTTAATTGACAGATTTAGTGCAACAAAATGCAACAGGCGCATTTTATTGGATGTCGCAATAATAATTCAAATGGTACTTTATTTTTTTGAATACCATCTCTTTTTCAAGTGATGGCTGTTCTCCTTACTTCCGGTTTCAGTAAATTAAATAAACAGTAAAAATTGGTAAAATATAATGTATAATTTTACTAAATCCTCTCAATGAAAACCAATCGCTTTAAAAAATTTCAAAAGTACTGGGAAATTCAGAATAAATATTGATTACAAATTAATTATAGAACATATACCATCCATGAAAAATATTGTAGATATACCGATTAACGGCACATATACCATGCATATAAAATATGACATACATACTAAACGATGTTTTTATACGGTGTTATCACCATGTATTAAGTATATGGTATATATACTGACTAATAATTTTTTACGTTAAATATAACCTAAAATAGCTTTACTGCATATGTACTGGTTAATATTTTTTTAACAGTGTATATATTATTCACTGACATTACAGTATAAATGCTGCTTATAAATAATAGTATGGTACATGTACTGTAATATTAAACATACAGCATATTTACGGCATCTATACAGATTATATATTTTTTATGGTATATATAATGTATATTTAATATATAGTATATATATCTATTATAGACGCTTTCACAGTACATAAACTGTATATATAATATAGGGTATACATAACAATTATATTGCTTTTTTATGATATATATGCTATAAAATAATTTGCAGTATATCTATATATATAAAAGAGCAGAGTCAGTGTACTGTCAGTCTGTGTGCTGTCTGTCTGTCTGTCCGCTACAGAATCCTAGGCCGTTTCACCGAGCGGGACCAAATTCGGCGCGGTTAATGTTTACGACCCGAGAAACGCAACGCCGCAAGCGATTTTACAAAATTCGCCCCCCAAGGGGGGGGGAGGGGGCAAAACGTGATTTCACAAAATCCTTCATATCTCGAACAAAAAAACATATATCCGTAAATTTTTTTCTTTAAAATATAGCTAGGAGGGGGGAGGGGAGAGAGGGGGGGGGGGCAAAATAATAAATATAGAGTTAGATCGTTCAAAATTGGTTTATAGAGGTTTTCGATACTTACAAATCAATTGCGGATATTTATGAATTTGTAAAATTATTAGGAGGGGCGGTAAGGGGGGGCTATGGGCAAAAACAAATAGAAATACAGTTAGGCCGTTCAAAATTGGTACAGACAGGTTTTAAAGGCCTGCAAGTCGAATGGGGATATTTTCGAAAGTGTAAAGTTATTAGGAGGGGCGAGAAGGGGGGAAGGGAGAGGGGGGGGCAAAAAAATAAAAATACAGTTAGATCGTTCAAAATTGTATATAGAGGTTTTCGATATTTACAAATCGATTGCGGATATTTTCGAATTTGTAAAATTATTAGGAGGGGCGGTAAGGGGTGGCTACGGGCAAAAAAAAAAATAGAAATACAGTTAGGCTATTCAAAATTGGTATAGATAGGTTTTAGAGGCCTGCAAATCCAATGGGGATATTTTCGAAAGTGTAAAGTTATTAGAAGGGCCTGGAAGGGGGGGGGGGGGGCAGAGGGGCAAAAAAAATAGAATTAGATCATTCAAAATTGGTACATCGAGGTTTTCGATACCTACAAATCGATTGCGGATATTTTTGAATTTTTAAAATTATTGGGAGGGGCGGGAAGGGGGGAGGGAGCGGAGGGGCAAAAAAAATAAAAATAGAGATAGATCGTTCAAAACTGGTGCATAGAAGTTTTTGATACTTACAAATCGATTGCGGATATTTTCGAATTTGTAAAAATATTAGGGTGCTCATATCTATGCATTCGCGCGTGCGCATCGCGCACGGGTCTACGCTGCCGAAGGCAGTGGGGACCCGGTGTGACATTTTTCCCGATCAGAGTTTTTTTTTTCTTTTTTTTTCACATGATAAAAATTAATGCAATTTTGAGAATTCATTAATTATAATGATTCATTTAAAAATAGTGACCAGCGAAGCGGGCGTAGCCTGCTAGTATACCATAAAATAGATTTAGGGTACATATACTGGGCACATTGCTACCAGTAGTTGTACTGTAATTTGGTACCGAATTTTTTCAGAATGTAGAATTAAACATTTGTTTGTGTTAAACCGTGGGCGACGACATTATACAGAATGATGTAAAACAAAATTTTCTGATGACCATAACATAGTGGTTTTCGATAGATCTACACACTTTGGTGTGTCTAGAAAACGATTTGATCATTTTTAACACTTTCAGAGGTGGTGGCACACTGATATATACATATATATATATATATATATTCCCAAATTTTAATTCCCAACGACAAAAACTCATCCAAGAATTTTTTTTTCAATTTTACTTTATAATTAACAGAGGAAAACATCATTTATTTCTTTTGTCTTAGGCCTGTTCGTAAATTTTGGTGGTACGTACTTTATTTAAAATTAGTGAAATTTCTATGCTCCTGAAAGAGTCGTCTGTTTGTCCTTATTCGTCTGTTTGTACTTAGATAAATAAAATTTTGTGCCAACTCTAGCTCAAGACCTAATTTATAAAATTTCAGGCAATTTTATATTTAGTTGTATTAGTTTCATCCTGACAAATTTTTGCCTATTAAATTTTGATGCAAATCGTTTAACAGACGCTGCATTAATTTCTTCTCTCACATTTACAGGAAGTCTATATCTGGGCTTTTTTTTTTTTTTTTTTTTGTATAATTGAGTAAAACTTAAAGTGACAGAGAAGCTTCAGCATGTATTATCATCCGAGTAATATAAGTATGCAAAATTTTAGCTCAGTCGGATAATAGAAAGTGCTTAAAACTTGAAATCACAAAATTATAACTGGAGCTTTTGGGACTAAGGTCGACAAAAAACCCCTTCCCTAAGAGCGTTTTTGCTTAAGGCTGTACATCAGTCAGATAGCTCCCTTTCTCCCTTCCCATGTTATCCAATGGGATTTTCGTTGCTTCGTTTTATAAAATTATATCATTCAAAAATGAAAATTTTCAAATTTTGTTTTTTGAATATTACTTTTTGAACAGGTCGCCTTTTAGCTTAGTGAGCAATTTTTCGAAAAAATAATTTAAATATTTTATTTCAATAAGTAAATTATGAACTCTAAGTTTGGATCTGTAAGTAAAATATTTAAATTTATTTTTTCGAAAAATTGCTCACTAAGCTAAAAGACGACCTGTTCAAAGAGTAATATTAAAAAAACAGAATTCGAAAAATTTCATTTTTGAATGAGATAGTTTTATAAAACGAAGTAACAAAAATCCCATTGGATAACATGGGAAGGGAGAAGGGGAGCTATCTGACTGATGTACAGCCATGTACGTCCAATGCTTGCTGGACTGATGTCCAGCAAGCATTTTCACTGGAGTCTTGCCTGTATGCAAAAGTTTAGCTCAACTGAACAATAGGAAATGGTTAAAATTCGTAATAATTTTTTTAAATTGTCCAGGGCCTTTAAGTCTGTCTCTTCTAAGTCAGTTTATTCTTAAGCATAGCATATGTATGTTATCAGAGTTAAATTTGAATGAGAAATTTTAGCTCAACTGAATGATAAGAAGTGGTTAAAATTCGAAATCAAATTCTTAAATGGAGTGGGGGGGGGGGTTAAGGAGGACCCCATAGTACTCTTACTCTAAATCCGTTTCTGTTTGAGCATGTATTATTATTCGAAATAACGATAGAGTATTTGGACTGTAATGCATATTAATTTCATGCAATTTTGTAAATATTGCAACTGCGTTGGAAACCCTGTATTTTTGAATAACGTTCTTAGTTTTTTAAAATCTTGGCTGAGGAATATGGTATTTAAATTGCTTTACAAATTATATATTATTTTTTTCTTCTTCAATGAATGTGTGTTTGTGAACACGATAATATACAAATGGTACGTTTTACAGATATACTTAAATGATTTCCAGTAGTATTATATGCATAATGTAAAATAAAGATAGGTTTGGTATTCAAACGAAATATGAAGTATTGATTTCAACTATTTATTTCATACTTATAAAACAAATGTTCTCTGATCATTCATTCATTTATCTATATTTAAATTTATGTTTATCCATAAATCCTATTAGTGATCCACCGGATTTCAAATTAGGAATTTAGTGGTCCATAGAATCTTAAAATTTTAATTAGTGGTACCAAATCACAGTTATTTTGGTTCTTGGAAAGACAAATTATTGAAAATCTGTACAATTCGTGCAACTGCATCCTATAACATACATATAAATTTTCAGTTCATTCGAGTAAGGCGTTTAGACGTTATCGCATTGTAATAATTTCAGCCCATAGGCCATAACGATAAATATTTTATTCTTTGTGTCCCTGAAAAAAAAATAATAATAATAAAAAAAAAAAAAAAAAAAAAAAAAAAACTAGAATGCCACCACATGACTTTCTTCTATATTTTCCTTTACAAATTCACTCAGTAAAAATAATTTATTAAAATTATTATTTAAAATATATATATATATATATCTTCCATGATAATGCAGACGGTTTCCATAGAGAAGTAGTATATCACTAAATATCCAAAAAAAAAAAAAAGGTCAATTTTATTCTCGATAGTACTTTTTTTTTTTTTTTTTTTTTTTTTGTGAAAAATGGAAAAAATCGATGATTTTATTTTAAATTATAGCAGATCGATGGTTGAACCATTCGTTTTAAAGGTATTGGGGAGCTCTTTTGAAAGATACCTATCATGAAAATTTACTCCCCTCGAGGGGGGACTTCCCCACCAGGGGGGGGGGGGGGGTGAGGCTCCTACATATATATTTTTTTCCCAGTTGACTATCTCTATTATAAATAATTCTTTTAAACTCCATAATGATTATTAAAAAAAAATTCACTTTATGCAAATTTATACAAAATTTTGTCCTATACCACCATGTTAAAAATTTAGAAAAATGGGATGGCCACGCAAGCTGTTGGACAATTTTTATCAAAAGTTGATAGGCAAAAATAAAATTGAAAATAAAAATCGTGCTAAAGAAATGGTAAAGTTGCGAAATTGCCTCTTGGCGAAATTTTAAATTTGGCACCGAAGTAGCTTAGACGTTTCTCACGAAAATCTTGACATGCATAATTGCGATAGATAATTTAAGTCATCGTCAAAATAAATGAAAAATTTAAAACCTGCCAGTGAGGTCCTGTATTAGCTGTAACTAAAATATTTTAGCAATGCTGTTACTACATTCCTTTTTATGGAAAAAAAAAAAAAAGTCCTGTTGTATTAAATTCTGTTTTCTGGAAAGTTTTATATCAACGCTTAAAAAACAAAAATAGTTTGGGGATTTTATTATTATTATTATCATTATTATTATTATTACACCATTTTATAAATTATCTCTATATTTAAGGCATGGCTAGAATTAAAATGGCTATTGTTGTTGCGTAAATGAATTCCTTGGCGAAAAACGTACGAGCTTCTTCATTTCTAAATTTTAAAAATCGCTAAATTGGTCACAGTATATATCTATCCTTTTAAATATGTTTTGAGTTAAAAAACTGAACCTTTATATAAACTAATATAAATTTTTATCTCGTAAATTTCATTTAAAAATGTTCTGGGCTTAACCTCTAACTCTTATACCAATAGTTGTTTAACATAATCATGGTATTCATTACTACATCTTTTCAGCCTAACGTTAAAATAAAAACTAATAATATAAATTAAACTAATAGTATAAACTTAACTAATAATAGAAACTAATAATAGAAAATAAAATAAAAATATAAACTAATTTTCATTTCATTTTCATTAAATTTTTACTTAATATTTTAAATTATCGATTATTTTCAAATATTTTGCTATTCTAAATAATTATTTTCTTCTCTCGAGCATCACAAAGATGCCAATTTTTCAATTTTCCTTATTTACACCATTGATCACATTTTAATTTTCCTGAGGAAAGTGACGTGAGAGACAGAGAAAAAAACGTAATAATAGAAACTTTTTGTACGGTGGCAAATTGAGTACCTTTATAAACCCGATGTTTTTAATTAATAACTTCGTTAATTAAGATGATACAAATTTTTAACTACCCGAAATGCCTTCCTCGGAGAATTCGGAACACATTGATACATCTCATGATACCTCCTCGAGGAGATGCTGTCACAGACAAAAAAAAAAAAAAAAAAAAAAAAAAAAAAGACAAACAAAAAATGACGCCAGTGACAGTTACTTTTTTTTAATAAATAGAGATAAAATGAGGATTAATTCGACTTGAGATTAAAAATATAACTATCCATTTGCCGATAAGCATTATGACTGTCATACATAGCTTTGATATTTTAAAACAAACTGAATAATCTATTATTATGTAATTTTGAATTTATGTAATTTTGAATTATAAGTGCATTACAGAGAAAACAATAGAAATGTTAGCCTGAGCGGATATATCCGATAATAGCTTTATGGCCGTGTAAAGAAACATTATTTTGTAAATATAGCAGAATTCCCAAAGCTGAGTTTTTAAAATCTCATACTTTTTGCAAAAATGTTAGAGAATCCACTAGGAAAAATTTGAATTAAAAATATTTTTATTGTATTTATGAAAACTAAACAATTATTATACATTTCATGAAAATATAAATTACTAAAGCATCTATGCATATTAATGAAATTAATATGATTTAACCTTTAGATACTGCAACGGGAAAACAAACAACACAAATAAGAATATCTAAGAGTCAGTTGTTAGATTAATAAGCTTCAATTCATGAATTTCAGAAATTAAGTTAGCAAATACAAGAATTATGAAAGCATTATTTATTTTCATAAAACGCAATTATGTAATTTAAATTTTAATGTACATGACCTAATTAACCCCTGAACATTAAATAAAATGCACACTTACCCGTTAGATCCTGCGACTGGAATAGTTAGACTGCATAAGGAAAAACACAAAACAAAGAAAACTAATAGTTTTTTCATTGTTATATTCGCTGAGTGCACTGAATTATAAAAGCTAGCTATTATTTAATAATATTTCGAGATCATAATTATTTTTTCTCTAAAATTTTCTAAAATTTCTTTAAAATTTCAGAGTACGTGACTAAGTTGTCAGATGTTGTGAATGGTTCTCAGTTGATTTCTATCAGGCAGTTCATCAGCGTTTGGTCAGAGTTCAGAGTTCTAATCGTAGATAAGCAGTACGAGGTCAGTTTTTGCTTGATATGTTTTTCTATTGCATTCCTGTTCGTGAGAAAAGGTATTGCGAAATATTAATTATTTGTATCACATGACACATTTTTAAACCATTAAATTTAAAATCTACACTAAAAACACTCAAAATGCAGGATGTGTCTTAGTTTATCCTTAAGAAAATTAGCCAAATGGCCTAAATAGTTGCATATATGTATATATATGTTCTTACTGGTTGGAAAAATTCGAGATAAAATTACGAAACAGGTTTTGAAAGATACAGTCAACGCAGAAATATTTCAATTATTTTGTTTTTCGAAACGGGCAATTTAATTCTTTTATTATCTCCAACTAACTCTATTTATTACCTTTTCTTGCCCACATACATGGTAGCTAAAGTACAGTTTTGGGGTCAATTTTCCAAAATTAAGTAATTGTGTAAACAAATTGCCCCATAGAATATGTCATATGACTGTGGATGACATTATTTATTGTGGATGATATTATTGTCCGCTCTTATATACAAAAGTCATATTTTTTGTTGTTGGTCTGTGTGTATGTATATTATGAACATAACTCAGAAAATGAAAAAAAAAGAAAAAAAGAAAGTCTAAATTCGGTAATCTAATTTAGTGCTGCACCGAGTATCATATTGGCCGAATAGCGCGAGTACCAAGTACCCAGGCATATAAGCAGGTTTTCATGAAGTGCTTCAGAGCTTTGGTAGTAAGCTGTACCTGTATATACATGATTAGATACATAGCTAAATTTGAAACTTCCCACTTATAGTAAATAGATTATTAAAACGATAATTGATAACTGTTTTCTTAAAATATTTCTAAGATGCGGAATTATCATTCTTTCAGATAATTTTTAGAGACTTTAAAAGTTTCTATGCACTGAGACTAATTTAATTTAAGATGCATGTAATATACATATGAAATGGCAACATTAAAATAAACATTTTATCATTTCAAGAAAGACTGATGACTTTGGGCCATAATTTACAAAACAGCAGAATTAATTATTTAAATATATTTTTAATAACATTTTAGTGCATTTCCCTTTTTTTTTTTTCTTTTTTTTTACAATTATTATTTTTAATCCAAAATTAATCTTTTCTTACTGTTTAAAAAGTGACATAATTTCATTGTAAAAAGGTATAGCTAGAATTTTGTTTAGGTTAATTTTACATAATAGGTTTTTTTCTAAAATATTCTTGACAATTTTATAGATACAGTTTTATGTTTAAGCTTCTAGAAATTATTGCATATATTACATATATGCAGAATGGTTATAATTAAAAGTAATTGTAATGATTCTGCATTTATATTTTCGTAATTTTTGAGTTTAGTTGGTAATGAACATCTATTATTAAAGTAATTTTTTAATTACGCATTAAAGTAATGAAATGCTTACAGCTACTTGGTATTGACCGAGTGCCGAGTATATATAGAGCACTCGTTACTGCTCTAACCTAAATCTGGATTATTGGGAAATTACTTGAAACATTTTACTGAGATCGAACAAATGTGTCATCTAGTTGAAAAATCAGCCATCTCAAAAATAAATAAGTAAATAAAATAAATAAATAAAAAATAAAATAATAATAAAATAATAATAAAACTAAATAAATAAGTAAATAAATAAATAAATAAAATTTTGGAGGAAAGATGAAATTTTTCGCCACATTTAGCCAAAATAATATTGGATCTCAAACTCTTTAGTTTTATAGTCAGTATGTTTGAAAACTCTAAATAAGATGACAGGACCATATGAAGGGGCTGGGATATTACCCTTTTTATTTTGGTTTGGACCACCTAGGCAACTTACTTTTAGTCCAGTCAAAATAGACAAAAAAAAACATGAAAGTTAGGAAAAATTCGCACAAAGCTGAAAACTGATACAGTGCAGACCTTATACATATCATTATGAATGAAATATCAAAAGTCCCCATCGACCCCGCACGTGCTAAAAATTTTATGCAAGGTCAAAGGTCAAAAATCGGTTTTTCACAAATATCTATCTTGACATTAATTTAAAGCACCATGAATTTAAAAATGCATATAAAATATAATTTAGTAAAGACATGTCAAAGGTATTTATAAGAATAGAATTCATATATCTTCCTTTAATCGCACTACATGGCACTAGACGCTGCATAGCAGCTTTTGTTTATGAAAGACTCTCTCTCTCTCTTTAAAGAGCGCTCGCACTCTTTATGCTTGGAATATTTTACGATCTTTCACGTGTTTTATAATTAATTCTTATATTACCTTAAGAATGTACCAGCAAGGTACATAAAAGTAATTTTTTTAGACACTTTTTAAGGTCCTAATATCTTTTTTGATCTCTATGTATCAATCTATATAAATAAAGAGAAGTGTTTGTGTGTCTGTGTGTCTGTGTGTGTGTCTGTCTGCGCTCTGGTGCTCACACTATTGATCGCAGAGCATCCAAATTTGGTATATAGGTACCTGGGACCCTGCAGGTGTGCACCTCATAGAGATTTTTTCGAATTTCGAATTTGAATTTTTTAAATTAATGTTTTTCCGATTTTAAATATTGACTTCTTTGTTTCATTTTTCATAGATTTATTATTTTGCTTCAATCGTCTGTGTATCTTAGCAACGGCTATTACGCAACTTATTTTTATTTAATACATTAATTTGAAGCAGAATTTATTTTTTTTTCGTTACATTTATTGAAAATAAAATCGTAATGCAGTAGAAAAAATTAAGTATAATTAGTTTTAAATTTAAAAACGTATTTATAACAGTTATGTTTAATTTTTTATAGTAGAACAACTTCTTATTTTTCATCTTTTAATTAATTCCTTCAAAAGAAAAATCTTTTATTTATTAATTTTTTTTATTTACAGTATTTATCGGGAAAAATGGTAGTATATACATAGTAAAAATGATTAAATTGATTAAAATTTATTTGTTTATATATATATATATATATATATATATATATATATATATATATATATATATATATATATTAATATATATATATTAATCTATTTTTTATTTTATTTTATTTTATTACAATGGTCGAAATCAAATTGTAATATAGTGTAAATAGCATGGGCTATAAAATACATGGTTCAAAACTAAAATATTTAATAGATGCTGAGATACAGTTATCTTTAAATTCGTAGTTCTTAAATAGTAGCAGATCCCCCCTGTCGTCCATAAATATCCAGATTCAACTGCCCGGGAAAGATCTTTCTGCAGACATGGGAAACCTAGATCTGATGCAGTGCGGGCGAGAAAAGAGCTGCCGTAGACAGCGGGTACCTGAAGCGAGGTTTGGAACAATTTCAGTTACTTTTTTTTTTTTTTTTTTTTTTTTTTTTTTGTCTATAATGTGGTATAAAAAAAATAAATATTAATTCCTTTCGAAAATTCATTTAAATATAGTGACCAGCGAAGCGGGCGTAGCCTGCTAGTAGTACAATAAAGTATTACTCACAATATGCTCCTTAACTATTATGATAAGATGATATGTATATATTTTTTTCCCCATATCTTTAAAATACATTGTTAAGTAACTAAAAAAATCTATTTGAAATACCTTTTTTGTATATTTCATAATGCTCTAGATGAAGGATTAAACGGTAAGAGTTATCGTAAAAATATTTCGTGCAAAATCTGTAAACTGTGCAACTCTTTGCAAAACAGACTTTTTTTTTTTTTTTCCCTGTTCTCTTTATTTTATTGAAGCAAATTTTATCATACAGTTTTCTACTTATATTTTTAAAACGTTATTATGCTTCATCTGTAATTGTCATCTAAATAATTTTCAAATTATTTAACAGTGATATGTTCTTCACTTTCTACCTCTTCCCCTTCCTGCTGGTGTTCTGTAGATTGCTCGAAAAAAGATGGATCAGGTCTTCAATGATATCATAAGCATCATCATCAGTTAAATTTGTTTCAACATTGGAACAGGACTGGCCTTGGCAATTGCTGCATACATGTGAACAAAACAATTCCACTTTTTTACAGCCACAATTATAATTACAACCCTTCTTGCAATTACAAAAAATCGTATTGAAAAGTTTGTCTGGAGCAGGCGGGAGCAGGGTCTGAATTGGCTCCAAAACGTTATTTTTCAATACCCATCCCCATTCTTCAGGGTCCAGTTTGTTACCAAGCCATACTTGGACTTGGTAGTAGACACGATGTAAATGTTGATAAGCAGCAGCAGATGTTGGAGGAAGACAGGATAACTGTACAGGTTTATTGTTACGTGTATTTTTCACGAAATTTAAATATCTATATTTGCCAATGGAATCAACTTTTTTTGGAGCTCCATACATAGCAAGAAGGAAACGAATTCCATTTGTAAGAATGATATCTGGAGAAGAGCCGATATTTGTGAATACTTCAGTGCAATCAATTAAATCAGGACGTTTTTCAGTTAATTTAAATATTTTTGTTTTACCTCATTTGAAAAACGCTGACGTAGTATCGCATCCAGTTATTGCATGGAGAAATAAGGTATGAGCTTGACAGTTTGGATATGAAGTTAAGCTTTGTGATGAATACATTTTGGATTCTATTTGTGCTTTTCCAGGTTTTAAAAAGTAAATAATTCTATCAGTAGGAGTTCGCGCAGTCAGTAATATTAATAAATCGACATCTTCACTAACAACAGTAGTTGCATTTGTATTGAACTTTTCTAAAGCTGTTTCAATTATGAGGACATCGGCATCATTATTAGCTTGTTTAACAGTAATAGCTGCAACCTTTAATTTTTCAGATAGCATTGAAATGAAGCAAGATTCATTATGAGTATTAGAAAGAAATCACTGCTGGTTTGTTGGAACAGTCATAAATCGACCAAAAAGAACATCAGATGAGGGAGATATTTTAGTAGTTCGACGACGTTGTTCTGCAGCTTTGATATTTTTCGTACAATCAGAATAACCATCAAATATTATAATAACGTTGTGACCAAATTGTCTATGTACATAGTGGACGTACTTATCAAAAATAACATTAATTTCCCCTCGATCCCACACTACACGATGTAAAAGATATCCTCCATCGTCGATATAAGTAGTATTTGTGTTAATTTCAACGTTTACACATTGAAAGCAATGATAAATGGCTGATTTTTGTGTTTTACGCATTCTAATTGCACCGAAGTGTGATGATTGATAAGTAGCTAATTCATATTTGAAGAATGTTTCAAGTTTATCTTCAAAAGACTTACTAATGCCCATATGTTGAATAGTTGAGGAAAACTGTTTTTTTTTTTTTTCCCTTGACCTTTGACCTTACATAAAATTTTTATCACTAGTGGAATAGATGAGGAGTTTTCACATTTTATTTATAGTGATGTATTTAAGGTCTGTGCCAATTTTCAGCTCTAGGCGAATTTTTCCAAAATTTCAAATTTATTTATGTATTCTGTCTGGACTATATGGGGCGTCTAGTGCCATGTGTTGAGATTAAAAGAAGATGCATACTTTCTATTCTTATAAATACCGTTCATATATCTTTACTAAATTCTATTTTATACGCTTTTTAAATTAATATCACTTTAAAGTACTGTCAAAGTGAATATTTGAAAAAAAAAAAAAAAAACTTTTTTCTTTCGACATTTGACATTGCATAAATTTTTTAGCAAAAAGTAGGATCGATGGGGACTTATGATGCTTAATTATAAGGCTTTATTTAAGATCTGTGCCAATTTTCATCTCTATGGGAATTTTTTCCAAATTTCAAGTTTATTTACAGATTTTGTCTGGACTCTATGGGGGTGCACTATGACGTCTAGTGCCATGCGGGGAGATTAAAGTGAGATACATATTTTCTATTCTTATAAATACCGTTCATATATCTTCACTAAATTCTATTTTATACGAATTTTAAATTAAAATTACTTTAAAGTACCGTCAAAGTGAATATTTGAAAAAAACTTTTTCTCTCGACATTTGACCTTGCATAAATTTTTTAGCAAAAAATAGGAACTACGGGGACTTATGATGTTTAATTATAATGCTTTATTTAAGGTCTGTGCCAATTTTCATCTCTGTGTGATTTTTTTCGAAATTTCAAGTTTATTTACGGATTTTGTCTGGACTCTACGGGGCGTCTAGTGCCGTGTGGTGAGTTTAAAATGAGATACAGGCGTTTTATTCTTATAAAAACCTTCAAACTGTCTTTACTAAATTCTATTTTATACGCTTTTTAAATTAATGGTACTTTAAATTACCTTCAAGAAAGATATTTGTGAAAAACCGTTTTCTTGACCTTTGACCTTGCATAAAATTTTTAGCACACGTTGGATCGATGGGGACTTTTGGCATGTCATTTATAATGATGCATTAAAGGTCTGTACCGATTTTCAGCTTTGTGCGAATTTTTTTGAGGTTTAATGTCTATTTTGACTGGACTATTTGGAGCTGGACGGTTTTGCAACAAACCAGAATTTAATTTTCGAGGAATTTAATGTGAATATTGGATTTTTAGGGTTGCAAATACACAAAATGGCAATATTTTTTTGTGCATATAAATAACAAATGTCAATCTCATTAGGATTTGTGGAAAATAAATGAATTAAAATATGGTTTACAGAAATACCTCTCATAGAACGCAATGCTTTGGAACATATTCGTTATACTTGTATACAAACCAGTGGCGATATTTGCGACATTTTCAATAGGGAACATCTGATAGTGAACTGAAATAACGTATATCAGTTTTAAGCAATACAATTAATATTTACGGGAGTTAGAACCAGTGGCGGCTCGAGAGATTCTTTTACAGGGGGGCTGCATCGCTGTATGTCTAAGTACGATTTGAGAAAAATAATCGAAAGTGATTTTCCGACTAATCTATTTGAATAGGAAGTTTCGGGTTTTACATGCGCAGACTGAGCCAGAACAGGGTATAGCATAGATTTAAAGTTTTATATTACTGGACTTTCATTACCAAAAAAAAAAAAAAAAAAAAAAAAAAAAAATCTGAAGATTTTATTTTGTTAACTTTATTTATTAATGATAATGTTGCATATCAATATATTATTCATCTTCATACTATTATTTTCTGTAAGAAGGTGCGAATTACGAAGTGTACCTACATAATTGTAAATCAACATTCGCACATTAAATGATACACACAATGATTTATATAAAAAAAAATAATAAAGAGTTTGATTACATACTTATGTAAATCTGTATGGTTTTTGCTATAATAACTGCGAATAATTCGAATCTATAGTCCATAATGATAAAGAATTTCTTTTTGTGTCTATGTAAAAGAATTATAAGTTCTGTACTCATCAAAACTATGCAAATCGTACAACGATTATCTATACCTACCTACCAATTTTTAATTTAATCGGATAAGACATTTAGAGGCTAATACACTTCAAATAATTTAAGTCCATTAGCAAAATGACAAGGAATTTTTCTTTGTGTCCCTATAAAAGAACTATAAGCGTATCAAAATCTATGCAGTTCGTGTGATGGTGACCTTTAACATACATACCAAATTTCAGTTCAATCGAGCTAAGCGTTTAGGTGTTATCATGCTCACGCACATACATACACATGCCCACACCATACGCATAACACCGTAAAAATAGCAAAAATGAACTCGGGCAACCTGAAATGTACAGATACACCATAATCTCACTGTCGATTATTTTCATAATTACAAAACTTTTCTTACGTAATGTATGTTCAAAAAGTAAAAAGAAAAGAAATTTATTTAACACAGTTTTACTATGCAAAGTATTTGAAATAAAGATTAACTAATAGATTATCTAAGTTCAATCTGCGTTGTTTTAGAAAAGTGACTATTTCAAAGACATTATTTTCAAAGTTTTTCTCTGCAAATAAAGCATTTAAGTGATCACAAAAGAGTAAAAAAGAAGACCTATATAAAATGAAACGATTTGAAAATTTTATTTGAATATTTAGCAAAATAAAAATTTAAGTAAAAATCCTTTTTTAAGATTAGAAACTTTTTATTGTGAAGCCCTACAAAGCATAAAATAAAAAATTATTGAGGTAAAGACATGCTATAAAGAAACGTTTTAACAGTAATGAAATTTTGGATAAAAATATGGATATTTCCCTTTTGCAAGAGATGAAAATTTTTAAATATTAAAAATATTAAAAAAAAAAAAAAAAAAAAAAAAAAAACATTCGAGAACAATATTCTTAGTTATTAATCTTTTGTATAATTATACGTTAAGCCATAAATTTCAAAGGTCTCGAAAGCTTTTTAAAATGTTTAAAATATTTAAAAATTTTCACCTCTTGCAAAAGGGAAATATCTGTATTTTTCTCTAAAATTTTATTAGTGTGAAAACTTTCACTTCTTTATAGCATGTCTTTCTCTCAATAATTTTTTATTTTATGCTTTTTAGGGCTTCACAATAAAAAGCTTCTAATCGTAAAAAAGGATTTTATACTTAAATTTCTATTTTGCGCTTTCTAGTTATAAATAAAGCTTCTTAAAAACCTAATCAAAATTTCTTAGGATACTGTGTAGACAATTAAAGATTTTCTTTTAGATACTGACATTTTTTTTTAATTATCTGGAAAAAAAAAAAAAAAAGAGCACGTCGGCTTTCAAGGATCGAACCCACGACCAACGCGTTATCAGCATGACATTCTAACCAAAAGTCAAAGAACATGGTAGAAAAATCCAAGTAATGCAAAAAAATATTGTTCTTGAATGCTTTTCGAAATACTTTGAATATTTAAGAATTTTCATCTCGTGTAAAAGTGAAATATCGAAATTTTTCTTTAAAATTTTCTTGTTGTTGTTGAAGCATTTATTTTTTATAGCACGTCTCTACAAGAATAAAATTTTTTATTTTATGCTTTTTATGGCTCTACAACAAAAAAATTTCAGGTTTTTTTTTTTTTTTTTTTTTTTTTAAATTCTTTTTAGTTATTAAAAAAAAAAAAAAAAAAAAAAAAAAAGAGCACGTCGGCTTTCAAGGATCGAACCCACGACCAACGCGTTATCAGCATGACATTCTAACCAAAAGTCAAAGAACATGGTAGAAAAATCCAAGTAATGCAAAAAAATATTGTTCTTGAATGCTTTTCGAAATACTTTGAATATTTAAGAATTTTCATCTCGTGTAAAAGTGAAATATCGAAATTTTTCTTTAAAATTTTCTTGTTGTTGTTGAAGCATTTATTTTTTATAGCACGTCTCTACAAGAATAAATTTTTTTATTTTATGCTTTTTATGGCTCTACAACAAAAAAATTTCAGTTTTTTTTTTTTTTTTTTTTTTTTTTTTTTAATTCTTTTCAGTTATTAAAAAAAAAAAAAAAAATCACAATTTCTTAGGATACGTTGTAGGCCATGAAAGGTTTTGTTTTTAACAAATGACATCTTTTTTATTAATTACCTGCAAAAAAGTAACACATCGTCCTCTGAAGACCGAACCCACCCACCTCCATCGCGTTCAACATGACGCTTTATCCAACTGAGCCATTGAACGACGTAAATATTACTTACATTTACTTTAAAGTGGAAGCTTTTTTTTTTCTTTTTCTGCTTTAGCATGGCACGATGATGCAATGACAAAATCCAGTAAAAAAAAAAAAAAAAGTTAAAAAAAAAATATTTATTTATGTGTTTTTTTTTTTACTTAAAACTTTTTATTTGGTGCTGTTTTTTAATATCAAAAATATTTTATGATTTTTAATATCTCAAAAAAAAAAAAAAAAAAAAAAAAAAAAAAAAAAAATTCTAAAAAAATTCTAAGGATACTGTGTAAGCAACGAAAAATTTTCTTTTATCAATTGACACATTTTCTACTAATTATCTGCAAAACATATATATATATATATATATATATATATACTACTAAAAATATATGCTACTAATTATCTACGTTATTAACATGCCGTGCGGACCGAACTCTCGACCACCGCGTTATTAACGCGACGCTCTAACCAACGGAACCAAGGAGCGAGAAACGAAATGGCTTATATTTACTTTAAAATGAAGGCGCCTTGTTTACTAGCGTAACACGAAGACATGATGACAAAGTCAACTTCATAAAAAAAAAAAAAATCTATGTAAATAAGTAAAAAAAAAAAAAAAAAAAAAAAGAAAAGAAAAAAGAAAAAAAAAATTAAATTAGAAACTTTTTATTGTGAAACCCTAAAAAGCATAAAATAAAAAAATTATTGTGGCAAAGACATTCTATAATGAAATGAAGGTTTTAACACCAAGAAAATTTTATAGACAAATATAGATATTTCCCTTTTGCTAAAGATTAAAATTTTTAAATATTCAAAATGTTTTAAAAACACATTCGAGACCAATATTCTTAACTATTAATTTTTTGTATAATTATTCGTTAAGCCATAAATTTCCAAGATCTCGAAAGCTTTTTAAAATATTTTGAATACTTAAAAATTTTCATCTTTTGCAAAAGTGAAATATCTATATTTGTCTCTAAAATTTTCTTAATGTTAAAACTTTCATTTCAATATAGAATGTCTTTGACACAATATTTTTTTATTTTATGCGTTTTAGGGCTTCACAATAAAAAGCTTCTAATGTTGTTTTTATTATTATTATTTGTGCTTTTTATTTATAAAAAAAGCTTCTTAAAGAGCTAATCAAAATTTCTTAGGACACAATGTAGACAACTAAAAATTATCTTTTATCAACTGAAACCTTTTGTTTTAATTATCTGGGAAAAAAAAAAAAAGCACATCACATTTCAAGGATCGAACCCACGACCATCGCGTTATCAGCAAGACGCTCTAACTAAAAGTCGAAGAAAAGTCAAGGAAAGTCATGCAACATGCTACAAAAATCCAACAGATACAATTATATACAATATATATATATATATATATATATATATATATATATGTATTGTTCTTGAATGCTTTTAAAATATTTAAAATATTTTAAAATTTTCATCTCTCACAAATTGAAATATCTATATTTTTCTTTAAAATTTTCTAATTGTTGAAACTTTTATTTTTTTATTGCATGTCTGAGCAAGAATAAAATTTTATTTTATGCTGTTTAGAGCTCCACAATAAAAAGCTTCCAGCAATTTTTCCTTTTTTTTTTTTTTTTTTTTTTTTTTTTTAACTTAAATTTCTTTTTTGTTCTTTTAACTAACTAAAAGAAGCTTCTTTTTAAAAAAAAAAACTAATCAAAATTTATTAGGATATAGTGCAGACCATGACAGCTTTCCTTTTAACAAATTACATTTCTTCTATTAAATATCGGCAAAAAAGCAACACCTCAGCATTCAAGGACCGAACCCACCACCATCGCGCTATCAATATGACGCTCTAATCAACTGGGATAATGAGCCAAACAAAGTTACGCTTATATTTACTTTAAGGAAGCGCCTTGTTTTTTAGCGTGACACGAAGGCGCGATGACAAAACCCAATTTCAATGAAAAGCTTCTAATAAAAAACTTCTAAAAATATGTATTAATTAATTTATTTTTACTTAAATTTTTATTTTGTGCATTTTAGTAACCAGATAAAAAGCTGTTTAAAAAACTCTTTAAAAATTTTTAGGATACTGTGTAGTCAACGAAAAATTTTCTTTTATCAGTTGACACTTTTTCTACTAACTGTCTGCAAAAATTTACACGCTGGACCTTCGAATATCGAACTCTCGACCATCGCGTTATCAACGTGACGCTCTAATCAACTAAGCCAACGAGCGACAAAGAGAGATGCTTATATTTACCTTTAAATTGAAGCGCCTTATTTATTAGTGTGACATGAAGAAGCAATGACAAAATTCAATTGCGTGTAGAAAGCTTCTAAAAAATTTATTTATTTATTAGAAAAGGTTATTAAGAAAATTCTTAATTTCGTTTCCTGCATTTTTAAATTAAGGTGTTGTCTAACGTGATGTAAGATTTTATTTTGTTATGCAAAAGACTAATTATTTGAACAAAGGATATTAAATATCTAAAAGCACTTTGATATTGAAAATCTACTAAATTTGATCAAAGACCATGCCGACAAGGCATTAAGATAAAGAAAGTAAATTTGTTGCGAAAATATCTTCTCTCAAGTTTTTCTTTTCTTGATAAATTTCGTATAAAGTTTAACATACGCCTACACTGGTGTTCGAAATTTAAGTTATAAACAAAATTTCTTGAGCAATGGATGATTTTTCAAATTATTTTTTAAAGTATTTAAATGTTATTTTATGCAAACTTTGGTTAGATTGGTTTCTAAAACTTAAACAGTAACTTCTATTATTTTCCCCCCTTTATTATTTTACGCATAACTGATAAACAAATGAATTAATAAGCATTACATTTAGACGTCATGTTTATTGTCAAATAATTAATCGATTTTTATACAACTTTAAATATTTGTGAATATTTTTTGAAGTTAAGATTGTTAACGATGAATTACAGAAGGGCTAATATGCACATACTTCCTAAAGTTAAATTGAAACTCTTTTTAACACTTTCCAATAAAGTTGAAAAGTGTTTATGACTTCGGTTTGTCTGTCTCTCCGTCTTACCGCGCTGTAACTCCCGTAATTGTTCATGGAATTTTTAAAAACTGATATTCGTTTTTAAAGTTCACCATGGGATGTTCGTTATTTAAAAGGAAGAAAATACTACCACTAGTTCGTGTGTGCACAGTGATACCCTAAAGATGGTTAATTTGATGGGTTTTAGGTCGCACTAATGCTGCGTAATGGGAAATTGGAGACGGTCTGGGACTCACCCGTAGAGGTGATCCGGAGACATGCCATCACAAATATGATCCCCCACAGAGGGGATGGCTCTCCCGCTTCGGTGACCCCCAGAGGTATAATTTTTGATGGGAACATGGAGGACATTGCGGCCACGACAGATTTTACGTGCACCAGCCACCATTAGTGTACACGACGGTCTTTGGCCGGCTCGAGTACCGAACCCGCAATCTTCCAATTACAAGGTCTTTGGCCGGGTCATACTCGAACAAAATAACAAACTAAATGAAATTTCAAAATTTTATGAAAAGTGATTAAAAAAAAAAAAAAAACTTTAAGAAAGAATATTTTTTGAGGGATGGAAACATGCAACATTACAAAGGCATAATATAGTACATTTTAAAAATGACAAAAATTTCTTATTTATATTTATTTCTTATTATAATTTTTTAGGCATAGATTTGATTTAAAAGAGAAAAATAAATAATAATAGAAAAATCTTTAAAAAGTGAAATTTTTATACTGGTAAATATTTAAGTAGTATAGTTTGTTATGAATTTAATTTAAAAAAAAATCTTAATTTATTCAAAATTTTATTATAGCTTAACATTTTGTAATATATATATATATATACTAGAAACTTAATGAGCAAATTAATTATTTTCAAATTCTGTTTTAAGAATTTTTTCAATGCGTAGTTTAAGTGATTTATCACCTAATTTTGAAAAAATTACAAATATTTGCATATGATATTATTTGTCATTTTTATGAAAAAAAAAAAAAAAAAAATTGTTGTTGCAATCACGTTTTAAAATAAACCAATTTTGAAAGTTAACAACGTATCAGCATGAAAACAATGTAAATACAATGAATATTTTTGATAAACAAATGTCATATAAAATACAAGTACCTAAATAAATAACTCATTTAATAAATATATTAAAAAAAGAAAAATATTTTTTTTATATTTTTTTGTGTTTATTTTTGACGCCAATTAGCGATAGAGGGAGCCAAAACGATTATTTGATATTCAGTATTTCAGATGGAAGACTGTATTCGTCCGCGAAACTGTCGCATCACGGTATTTTCGGAGTAAAAAATAGTTCGATTTTTAAACTGAGTTATAAAAAAAAAACAAGAGTTTTCCTAGGGAAAAGGGAGATGTCAGGCACATCAGATAAAAGCGATTAATATCATATATCAATTAAACGACATTCGCTCGAGCCATATTCGAGAAAAATTTAACCACCCCTATAGACCGTTCATTTACAACTTATATAAGCCAATTCATATCTCAAAATATATTGCACGCAGAAATGTAGTGATTTCAGGGTAGGATCAGACAGAAGGTAAAATGCTATTTTGAAAATATCAGAAAAAAACATCCCATATTTCCCGAGATATTAAGTGTCGGCTTTCAGCGGTTTCTTTGATCTCAAATTAGCTGTATATATGAGTGTCGCAGTTTTCGTTCGTATTTTCCGCTGAGTGTCGCCGCGTTCGTTTGTTTTTTCGCTTGCGTCACTAGAAAAACTGCCGTTTATCATGATATGCATTAATTTGTTTGTCTTTTTATTCGTCTATCTATCTGAATGTTTAGCCGCCTCTTGCGTACATAATTATATTATTTTCAGAATTTTTTGAAAATTATGCATGTTATTCAAGCCCACTATATATATATATATATATATATATATATATATATATATATATATATATACATATATTATTTAAAATGGTATAAATAGCACAACGGGTTTGAGAACAAGGATACCCAAAGAGTGACAATGCTTTGCGTTTTATGAGAGTCATTTTCATAAACCATATTTAAATTACTTTGTACTGCACAAAGCATAATCAAATTGACATTTATCATTCATATACTAAAATTAGTTTTCTATAAAACGTGGTCTGTTTAGAAGTAAGCTTTACAGGGATACTTCAAAATATTCAAATACATTAAGCAATTTTATTGGAAACTGTTTCAATTGCATTTTCGTTTGTGTTAAACGCTTCACGGTAAAAAAAATTTTTTTGGCACTTTCCTGGGAAATTTTGGGCAGGTGCCCAATATTTACCAGTAATGTTCCTTGAAAATATCAGTAACCATCAAATATACACACATTCAAAATAATACTACATTCCTGAAATCAGGAACGTTTCACGTACGAAAACCAGTTATTCTCAAGAACCTGCCCCAAATTTATTAAAACCAGGAACGTATCCGATATATAAGAGTAACGTTATTGAATTTCTTTACAATGTTTTAACAATTTCCAACAATATTTAAGATTGATTATAAATTCCATTAGTTTATCTTTTTGTCTTTTATATCCTCTCTGTCCGTTACGTAATCGCATTAATCAAAGAACATTGAAGATTGAAAAATACATCGAGTACATACGTTTGGAAAGTGTTAATAATCTATACGGATCGCATGATTTTTCGTTCTTTTATACATTCTGTATTTAATTACTTTTTCTTCGATTTTTATTTATTTATTTATTTAAAAGCCGGTTGTAATTTAACATATGAAGGCATGAGTAAAATTTCCGACTTTAAATACACTGTAAAAATAATTCCGGCACTTTCCTGGGAAATTTTGGGCAGCTAATATGCCCAATATTTACCAGTAATGTTCCTTGAAAATATCTGTAACCATCAAATATAAACACATTCAAAATAATACTACATTCCTGAAATCAGAAACGTTTCATGGACGAAAACCTCTAAAGAGTGTACTTTTTCATAGGAACTTTCTTTTGCCGCTTGAATATCTTTTCTTTTGTAAATACCGTTAATTTTTGCAACAGACATGCTACGGAAGATAGAAGATACTGAATTTCTTAATCACATAATATTCTTCAACAATTTTTTTTTTTTCCCCCTCTTTCCGGCATGATGCGTCGCCACAATGTACGTATATCGGGGATCTGAAAACCTCTATGAAGGGCGTGTGGTACAAAGTGTTCTCCAAAGGTTAATGTGTAGTGTGGACTTATGAGTGATCGCGTATTAAGCCCTGTAAATTGCATAGAAATTTCCGTATTTCCACAACTCGAAAAACTTCAGTGACATGTATTTTTGTAAAAGGATAACACCCATTACCTCATTGGGTTATAATCATTCGTAATTCTGTGAATGAACCTTTCTCATTAACATAGATTGGACGATTTGGCCGTTCTTATGATAACCAAATCGCCTGCTATAATACCATTGGACTTCTTCTTTGAGAATTTGAAATAAACATCATTTGCAGGAAGAAAGTGTCGAACACTGATGATCTAAAGACTAGGTTTTTAACCACAGTAGCCTTATGGATGGCGACATGCTTGCCTGTATTTGGTGTGAAATAAACTTCAGTCTTGATATTCTTCATGCTACACGTGATTTTTCCTTAACAAGTGGAATAAAACTTTTCTAACCACTGTTATTATAAATTTATCTCTCTTCATTATTATATGAATTATTAAGCCTCAAAATGTGTCATGTATTTCATACTGATATATTCCAACGCATATGTATGCACAGTTTTATAACGCTTAGTAATTAAAAAAATAAAATAATACAAAGTACAGCCTATATGTTAAACATTGGTTCGAAAAATGATTATGCTGCTCATACGGAGTGTACTATTTGTGATATAAATTGCAGCCAAAAGTTTAAAAGTTTTCTTTTTCATTACTCTTTTAATGCTTTATAAAGAATTCAGACACAATTTAAAAGACACAATGAAAATTTTTATGAAGTGGCTACATAAGGAAGACGATTTCTTATCTCAATATACTTTTCACTTTAAGTCAACATTATTTTTTTACAACACAAATTGCTTTTTTACTACAGACCTTGGAGGTTTCTCAGATGAAAGGTAGTTGTATTTTATGAACAACATTAACCGTCGATATCACCTGAACTGTACTTGATTCGGTTAAATATTCTTTCTAGATAAAACACTTTTGTTTGTTTAATGCTAAAATAACATAAGTCGTAAGAAGATACAACGTGATTCTTCCTGTTGCATAACAATTTTACTTGAAATGACACTGCAATAAAAGATATGCAAGTCTATTTAAGCATTTCTCCCTAAAAAATAGTAGTTTTTTTTTCTGTGAATATTGGGTATTTGGTGCAGTAGGTGGTGACAAATCTGGTGAACGAGACTTGTGATGCGTGATCAACGGACATTGGTTATAGAGCATCCTTTATGGTCAATTTTTGGACAAAATCTTTATATCTTTCGCCTTCCAAGATTTGTAACAATCATATTTTGCTTTTATCCTTCGTACCTGAAAGTAATTTAGTTTTGAAAAGTTATTGTTTTATGTGTGCATCAACTAAACGGACGTTAATATTATTAAAAATGTATCCTTAAACGATGAAAAATATTAATCCCTAATCGAGAAAAAAAAAATGAAATAATAATTACAGATAAATTATTTTTATGAAAAAAATTCTTTTGATGTAATTCGAAATGGAAGATACAGAAAAGAGTACAGGTAAAGAAAAAAATATATATATATTACTTTAAAAACATTAATATATATATATATATATTTATATTTATTTATTTATTTATTTATTTATAATTTATTTATTTATTTATTTTTGTTGTTGTTGGTGCTAAACTTTAATGAATGGGTTCCCCGCCAGATGATAAAGATGTAAAAATTATTTTCAGTAAAGTGAAAAAATAAATAAATACAGAAGGATAAATACAATTTCCCCTTAAAAGTTTTGTTTATTTACTTTCAATTTGTTTTTATTACCTAAGCTATATAATTATAGATTTTATTCTAGTATCATAACTTATTTAATTGGTTAATGTATGTACTAATACGCGTTGATTTGATAAATAGGTTAACAATAATAAAATAATTTATAAAATTTAATTGAAAAATAAGAATAGCTTAGGGAGAGAGAGAGAGAGAGAGAGAGAGAAGCTTTCTCCATTTCACTATAGTTAAACATTTCTTTTTTTATATATATAAATTGAATCAGCATATATATTATATATATAGTTTTAAATAAAAAGTAATAAATATGTGTAAAAGTTTATGATAAGTGGACGTGGTTAACAAAAAGAAATTTAAAAAAGTTAATAAACACGAAAACAACGAATTAAAGTAACGAAGAAACATTTGCAAAATAACACTTCATGTGCTAACACCTATCTGCTCCCTCTTCAGTAGGTGGGAGCAGCAGAAAAGACAATTTTTAAGAAAATGAAAAAGTCCTAACAGGTTTCGGAAACATGGCGAAACAAGCATACTCTTAAAAACCGAATATCAACGAAATTCAAAAACAAAATTAAATTAATAGTGAAATAAATAAAAATGTACCAAGTATGCTTGATAAAAGTAGCTTAATGAAATTAATACTGAAATAAATAAAAATATAGCAATATACGTGATAAAAGTAACTTAATAAAGTACATGCTAGCTTGCCATGGCCCTACCCAGATCTGAAAGGCAAAAATACATTTTATTAAGAACTTACTTCATAGGTGGATTATAGAAATTAAAGCAGGTCTTCGGAGCAGATAAGGTGAAGACATAATCAGCGGCCTATAACTGGCATTTTTTAATTCATTATTTTCGTTTTTATCAACATTTTTAATTTCTTTTTGTTAACCACGCTCACTTATCTTAAACTTTTGCACCTATTTATTACTTTCTATTTAAAACTATATAATTTTTGTATAATTTTTAGTACTGCCGTTGGCGCCTTTTTTATACAAATGTACTTTAATTAATATGTAAACAAATATATATATAACTTTATGAATAAGTTTCATTGAAATTTCTCAGTACCTCGTTTCAAGGAATTACCTAAAATGTTTTGAAAATTTTGGATTTTTACCACATAATGATTTCAAGCAGTTAATTCTGCTGCAGATGGACATCTTTTAGCCAGTATATTATGACGCTTATCTAGTACTGGCTTTGGGATTTAAGTTTATACATTTTTAAATAATTAGAATAATTTATTTCAAATGGTCATCTCGCAGTCATTGGATTATCCCTCCACCCCTTTTATTTTCTTTGTAATCTTCCACGTCTTTCTCTGTTTAGCAGTTCCTGACATACAATCGGATTATAATAAAATTGCTAGCAGGCTTTTCCCGCTTAGTTGGTCACTATATTTAGATGATAATAATAATAATAATAATAAATTAAATCACTGTATTTTTCGATCACTTAAATAAAAACTAAAAACTAATTATTAATAATAATAATACCGCTCTAAACCTCATTTGTGGGAATTACACGCAATTTTGGGCTTGAAGTTTTTTCTAATCTATCTCACTGTCGCCGCTTGTATTTTGCTGCCCAACTGCTTCAGTCAGTTAGCGCTATTAGAGGCAGACTTTTTTTTTTTTTTTTTTTTTTTTAAGAATATGGTGCGCTGCTAATCTTGTACTCGTTTCGGGTCTTGTAATCATTGGGTTAATTCACAACTTCTGTTACCTTTTATATGAATACAACAAAATTATAATAGTACGATATTAAGCATTTAAAAATTTTCTTCAGAATTTAAAATTTTCTGGGATATTTGATAGTACAAATCTTTAATTCGAAATGTAAATAGATTATCAAATTAATATTTATTTATTTATTTAAAAAAAAATATAATAACAGATGAACAAATTACTGTACAACATAAAGAAATATACATAAATTCAGTTTGATATTAATAAATTATTAAAATGTGATTTATATATATATATATATATATATATAATAACCTTTTTTATATTTTAAATAACTTTTTTTTTTTTAA
The DNA here is from genome assembly GCA_963930645.1 of Salticus scenicus. Lineage (NCBI taxonomy): Eukaryota > Metazoa > Arthropoda > Arachnida > Araneae > Salticidae > Salticus > Salticus scenicus. Next base: position 384,971,661 of record OZ005648.1, read on the forward strand.
ATCTAACTCATTGTCATTAATTTAAAGTAGTATGCATTTATATTCTAAAAAAAAACATTTCGAAAACATGATGCTTTTGAAACTTAATTAGGTTTATTATGCTGACATTTCGAAGTTAAAAGAAAAGAAAAAAGAAAAATCATGTGGCTTGCATAGATTATTAATACATTCTAACTGCACGTACACGCTGCATTGCTTTACTTTTCATGTATTTTGGCTACTTCATCATACAACGGACAGACAGTCGTACAGAAAGATAAACAGATTTGATAAAGATAATTGAATTAGTAATCACTCTTAAACAATGTTAGAAATTTTTGAATAAACAGAACATAAACAGAAACTTAATTCCAGCAATTTCAAATTGTAGCCCTTAATGTAAATGAATGTTTTAGTGTGACCCTGTAAATCTTAACGCTAAACATATCATTAAAAAAAAATATTTTTACCGCATAAATATTAAAAGTCAATCTTATCATGACATTATTACGATGACAACTTTGTGCAGTACAAAGTTTTTAAAATATGATTTATAAAAATTCGTCTCATAGAATGTAATGCATTGGCATTATTTTGGGTGTGCCTGTACACAGACCAGCTGTATACCATTTTAAATAGGGAACATTCCGTAATGAACTTTAATAACATGTAACAGTTTGAAGAAATTCTGAAAATACTTTCGGACTCTAGAGCACGGACAGACGGGCAAAAATACAGAGTGGTAGATGTAGACTAATTGAATTCGAAATCACTCTTGAATATTGTTAGAAATTGTTTAAATGTTTAAATTATTTAAAATGAAAATGCAATTCCAACAACTTTCACTTATAGACTTAATGTATCTGCATTCTGAATACCATAATTTTTAGTCCTGTAAATCTTAAAGCTAATTATACTATGTTCTATACAAACCATTTTTTGTGCATATGAATAATAGATGTCAATTTCATCATGATTTGCGCAAAATAAAGGGTATTAAAATATAGTTTATAGAAATACCTCTCACAGAACGTAAAGCTTAGGAATTCTTTCGGATGTTCCTGTACACAAGACATTTGTGGTATTTATCATAAAAAAGCACCACAGAACTGGAGTTTAAAAATAATAAGTACAAAACTTTGAATAAACACCATAAAATGCAGAACTCGCTACAATTATTTCGGGTCGAAAGGAGACACGATCTTTCGTCAGGCGAACAAAGTAAGTCGTAGTTCTGCAAACAAAGCGGCAACGTATAAAAGCGATTTAAGTGAAGAGACAAAACAAATAAAGTCGAATGTAAACATAAATACTTTTGTGACGAGGATTATAAAAGTGGTAGAGAACCGATACATGTCTTTAGACACAAAAACGTCAAGTAAAGACAAGGAGCAATCCTGTTCAATCTCAGAAGTGAATTAAATGCAAGGATCAATCGAATTGGTCAAAGAAAGTAAACTGGAAAAATCGACATTAGAGGGTACAAGAACGAAAGTATCATCAACATAACTAAATCAATGAGGAAATTTATATACACCGAAGATTTTATTTATTTATTTAATTAATTTATTTTCTTCTTTCACTTTTATAATTCTGGTAACACCAGTATTTATATTTACATTCGACTTTATTTGTTTTTGCTTTTCAATTAAATCAGTTTTGCGCGTTGCTGCTTTTTTGCAGCACTTGTGCCTACTTTGTTCGCCCGATGAAGGGTCGTGTCTTCTTTCGACCCGAAATAATTGTTACAAGTTCTTTCATTTTAAGTTGTGTAATTTTTAAAAGGGGACATAACATATATATTACTTTCAGGAAATGCCGTGAATATTTACGGGAGTTATTTCGCGGACAGAAATTCAACGGAAGTGATGAAAACTTTCCAATTTTGTTAGGAAGTGTTAAAAAAAGAACTTTACTATTTTTATTTTTATTCAATCGAATATTTAAAAAAATATATTAAATGATTTAAAAATTTGATAGTTATAGGAATGTATATTATTATCATTTCTTAATATTAATATGAAAATATATTATAACTGTCAACTTTAGAAATTTATTACAAATGCAACTTTGAATATTTAGTATTACAAGCTTTTAATTATTTATATAAGATTTACTCCCAGCGATTGGTCAACTGCGATTGGACAATTAGTATTCGAAGCTGATACTCGCAGTTTGGCTTCCGCTCACGGGTTCCGATCAGTTCATCTTAGGGCCAAATGTGAGTGTCGTAAACATTTTGGTGAGATCTTCCAAATTCGATATCGAGAAATTGTCGCTTTGAAAACATTACGAAGACTTCGTTGTAAGGCCCCTGATCTCTTTTCTATCGAACCAGCAGTCCCACATCTAATCCCATTTTCTTTAGCAGTTTTAAATCTTCAAATTTCATTAGATGTACGGCAAATTGAAAGTGTCCTTCCATTTAAAAAATGCAGTTATCACACTTCAATACATGAACTTTTTTTTTTTTTTTAAGAATTATCAGTTATGTCCGCTAGATAAAAATTTAAAGTATAAATGTGAATCAATCTATTCCTGTAGTTAGCAAAATCTCACACTAGCTGTAATCTATTAGCTCGTACGTTAAATAAAACAGAAAATCTTGATTGTCCCTATAATTGTGAACATCTAAAAACGTGAAGAAAAAAAATGCTTTGCATTTTTTTTTTTTTTTTTTTTTTTTTTTTTTTATTGCAAAAATTATTACAATTTTAGTTTTCAGAATAGTACATACATTAAGCATTAAGTGCGCTTAGTACAATCTCACTTGCAATTATTTTTACATTAGTTATCTGAAAACATCCTGTAATTTTATAAACAGGAGAAAGGGTGTATTATTACTCTTTAAAATGTAATACAAAAGGTATTGCAGTTGTACATTTCCACAGTACTATTGAAAATTGTTTTAGAAACATTTTTATTTGACAAACATTTCTGTCTTAGAGCAGCTAATCCCCTCCTTCAACATTTTATTTGAATATTGTACTCACATGTATAAATCATTTCAGATTGTTATTAAAATTAACTTCAAATTATTAAAATTTTACCTCTACACTAATTTTGAAACTTATTTTACTAGCAGTGAGTAGTCATGTATATTATCTATAAATTGTATATAGATATAAAATAGTTCTTTTAAATTTATTAGAATTTAAACACAGCCATTGCCACTTGAAACGATTTCAAAGCACATTCTTTATTTTAATATCCTGACTGACTGTTATTAGAGAAAAATACATGAATATGGAATACCATTTCTGTTTGAATAACTAGAATAAACTGAAATATTTTGAATTATTGTGGATTGAACTATTGCAAACTTTCAAAAGTGTTGTTAATGTGTTTTGATAGTTTTATCTTAAAAAAAAAAACAAAGTTTACATGAAAAATTTTTAGTTAAGAGAAAAAAGAACTCTTTACGGGTGATATAGGTGAAGCGGGCAATATAGAATAGTTATGAAGTGAAATATGGAATACCCATTTAATTGAGAGATAATATGGAATACAGTAGTACTTTTACAGAGAAACATGAATAATTGCAATATAAACATTTTATTTTGAAATTATTATTGAAAATAAACAGTACTGAAAAAAAGTATCAACACTCAAATTTTACAAAAATTGCGATTAATAGGGACTAGTTTATATTCCATATTGCTTGAATCTCCATCTTGGAGAATAAATCAGTCCCAGCCACCTGGTGGTAGAAATAAGTTTATAGGAATCAGACTACTAACAAACCCAACTTTCCTATTGGAAATGACACTAGGTTTTTACTCACTTTAAACAGATTACAAAATTTGTAATATTTACACCAAAAATGTTTGAATCTTGATAAACTAAAGAAGTTGTATGACACAAAAACAATGACATGATAGAAAACAACGTATGATATCTTACGTCAATGCTATTCGCATTGACATATCCCTTTTCGACCCAAGCCCTACGATCGTGCGGGTTAGACATCCATGACATCCGCTTAGATTTTTGCATCTGGAACAGGAAAAATCATGAAATGAACTATCTAGCTAATTAGCAGAAAGTGTAAAGTACAATTTTCAATCAGCAAATGTCGGTTATAGTCGATATTTTTCTTTCAGTTTGCAAAAACAGAAGAATGTAATGTTTTAAGGTAAAAATGTTTTGGGTCGGAAGGGATAAGATAAACTACTGTTCATATTAAGCGATTAAGACGTTTGACGTGCTTCTGATAGGTTGATCACAATACAGGTGAGATATAACGGTATTCCATTTTACCCGGCTATTCCTTATTCCCTGTTCCTCTGCATAAGTAATAAATAGTTTACTTAAATTTAGTAGAAAAAAAATTTCTAATGCAACTTGAAGTACAGAAATTGTAACTTCATACAATTTCAAGCTCAGTCTTTATTTTATCACATTGACTACTAATGAATCTTTCCATACTTTGAAGGTTAGACACATTTTTCGAATTTCTAGACTTGATGGATTATCTTGGAACGTCAAGGATGTAAAGAGATTAATACACCATACATTTCAAGGAAGAATTTATCCTTAAGTCAAAAAGAGAATCAGTTTCAAATTAAAGAAAAAAAAAAAAAAAAAAAAAAAAAACAGAGATCAACCCTATAAAAAATAACGTTTGAAATTTGTTGTAGTTATGAGCAGGGCTGCCAGGTTGAGGATGATTTCCCTCAAAGTGGGAAATTTTGATGTGATTTTAGATATTGAGGGAAAAAGGGAAATTTTACTTTGTCAGTTTTTAAAGCATTTTTTGTTAGTTATTTTTCCTCTAACTCAAACTATCCGAACCAATTTCTCTATATGCTGAGATCTTAGAAGCTAAGCAGTGCAATTTTTTCATTTTTCGTAATAATAATGTAAAATATTCAGAAAAAAAAAATTACTGATTTAGTTTTATTCGTCCTAGCCATTCAAAGCATTTCCTGATTTTCTCAGAAATACACGTGAATATTGACTAAGATTCTTTTAGAAAGATACTTATGAAGAGCATTTTACCCAGGCCTAGGTCCAACGCACAGGGCTTTTAGCCATCTCTTAATTGAATAACATACATTTTTAATATTAAACTATAGTAATATTTTGCTGTCATTTTTTTTTTTTTTTTAAAAATACGAAGTTTACGATTAAAACGGAGTGGTATTTAATTAAAAGACCGCTAGACGCCCTGAAATTGTGGATAATTTATTTTAATCCTTACAAAATACCATATTCTGTGCAAGTTATACTTATTTTACCCTAAATAGCTTCAAAGCCATGTATGATGAGCAATTGAGGGAAATTTTATGCCAAAAAGAGAAATGTTCTAACGAAAAGTGGGACATTTTAAAATTTCGCACTGCTTATGAGTTGTATCCGTAGTGATCGCCATTTGTTGGATAGATTATAAGATCTAAGCGATGAAAAATGGGTTAACCTTTTGTCCAAAGTTATGTCCTTTGATTTCTAATCCTGAAGTTCCTGGGTCAAATCCAGTTTCCCGCACTCGTCACTAAATACCTATAGGTTGTACTTATGCGTAGAAGAATACCTATATTATACTTTTTGCTCTGTCATTGGCCGAGAGATTCTACTCTTAAATGTGTTAGACGGAAAATTGTTGGGGTTTGAACAGAGGTCGCACTTATCGATTTTGCCGTTTGGAATTATCTGTGGTTTTTCTAAGAAACTGTGTAAATATGTGTTTTTGTGTCTCAGAAAAAAAAATCACTAAGCAGAAGGGCGTTTACCCAGACATAGATCCCTAGAGTGGGCAATCGGTCTTTAAACAAACCCGAACACCTGTTTATGTTTGTTTATGAGCTCCTGGTAATAATAAAGACACGCACAGAAAACCACAAAAAATCTTATTTTCGTACTTTTCTTTTCAAAATCAGAAAGATGAGTTCTTTTTAGTACTGGTTAGCCAGATTTCAAAGACTGACCTTGGCACACTGCCAAAAAAATGGATTATTCCGGAGGGAAGAAAGCATGTGTTTAAAGGATGAGAAAAGAACCCTCTCACCAAACCAGTAATGGAAGATTCTCCTGTTATTTGTCTCTTATCCTATTTTATAGAATAGATTCTTTTTCTCCCCACCTCCGAGTCACATGATCCGTCTTTAATCCTTGGCTAAACAGTAAGTATACAAATAGCGAAAATAAATTAATAAATAATAAGTAAAATTGAATGATTTTTGTTAGAAACCCAGTTTTTATGCACTTATGTTTGCAAAAATTGCAACACTGTGAAGGAATGTTGCGACTGAGCTGAAATTTTTAGCAAATGCAAATTACAGTGTGTTAAGAAAAACATTAAAATTTCAGAGTCACTCCACGTGCGTGGACTAAATAGTCCTCGCTGAACTGAAACTGAAATCGTATAAATAGAGAGATGTACCAGGACATCGAAATGAGTCTATGGTTATCTGCTAGTGGTAAACGTCACGAAAGAGGGTGACATTTCAACAACTTATGGAGGAAGGAGGAATTTGAACGGGAGAAATCATTGGGTTTTTTGAAAGGAGATTTTCATGCCGTGCAATAGCGACGAGATTCAGACTACTCGGCAATCCCGGTGTGGACCCCGATGATATTCACCTGGTCCACGTGGCGCTGATTTACCGTACAGTTTCATCCAGATAGTTTGCAGCACTTTGGTCCATCGTTACAGGTATGCCAATATTTGCTTCATCAATTCGATGACGTCTGCTGCACCGTAGGTTGCGTGCAAAACCTTCATAATACTGGATCTCCCTCACGCAAAACCATCGACATGTGCAGCTACAATGGGCTCCTGGACATAGAGACTTGCACGCAGATTGGCAATAAGTGGTTCTTTCTGACGAATACCACTTTAGTTTGGGGTACTATGATGACCATATTCGTGTAAGACGTTATGCCACTGAACGCTACATTCCGGAATGCGTTATCGAACGCCATAGTGGACAAACATCTGGTGTTATGGTCTCAGGTGAGATTGCCTATCATGGACGATCTAAGCTGCTACGAATTGTGGGTAATCTTAATAGCAACAGTGACATCAATGAAGTGCTGAAGGCCGAAATCGTTCCTTTCCTTCAAGGCATTCCTGGAGCTATCTTTCAACAGGATAATGCCCGCCCACATGTTGCATGGAATGTTTAAAACTTCTTTCAGCAAAAGACATACAGCTTCTGCCGTGGACTGACTGCATATTCGCCGGATATACCGATTATTGAACATGTGTGAGATTTCGTGGGTCGTCGTCTCGCTCATGATTCTTATCCTACAGCTTCTACAAATGAATTTGGGGTATGAATATAAAGAATATGGAATGCTCTTCCCCAGGCAGACATTCATAATATGTTTTTAACTCTATGCCATGTAGTATAGCAGCACTTATTATAGCGCGTGTTGCTTACCCAAAATATAGATTTTGGACATTTAATTTTTTTTTTTTTTTTTTTTTGCTTTGAAAATGTAATCATTTATTTACACCAATACCAGTCGTTTGTGAATTAAATTTCATTAATTTCTATCAATTTCTTCATGGTGTTGCAATTTTTTCAAACATGAGAGTTGTGATTTTGTGCTGTCAAATATTAAAATTTAACTGCAAATTTAGATAAAAAGCAGCTATTCCTATTTAATTTTTCAAGATCGCATGGTTTATGATTAATAAAGTAAGTTTATGCAGTTAAAGTAAGTTTATAAATAAATATTTCTCGCTATTGAATGTTCAATTAAGTTCAAATGTCTTCTAAGTTTTTTATGTACTTGTGTGTAATGGAACAATAAGATATAATATTGACCTATTTATTATCTCATTTCGTTCTCATCAAAATCTAAATTATGGCGAATGTTATAGAAGACAAAATGTTCATTTAAAAGGAAATGGATTTAACAGTTCGAATTTAATTTATAATTTCCATAATGAAATTTTGTTTTTTGTTTTTATTTCCAGGAAATCGTTTCAAAGTTTCCGTTGTTGCTTGTGACAATCCAGCATTCGAATTTGATGACAGAGAAAGCATAATTAGTCAGCCAAAAGTCCGTAAGACAAGTGTTTCGGAATTTTTCTCCAGTTTTAATCCTGGATCAAGAAAGTCATCACTTAATATAAAGCTGGGAGATGAAGGTTGATCTTTCTATTACTTTACTACAATTATCAGTCATAAAAACATAAGAATTTTCCAATTTTATTTTTATTTTTTATTTTTATTTTTTTTTTTTTTTTTATGACAGAATAATTTTAGAACCACGGCAGTTGATTATTTAATGTTGCAATAAAATCAAATAATTTTGACATTAAGCGATGCACTAGGAACATTTCAATTAACAACTCCAATTTGATCACGTCCCCACTGAGATCTCAAAATAATTTTCTACACTGACGGTAAAAGTCCCTATTTTAATGAAAAATCATAAAAAAGTGTTTAAATTAACATAATAATAATACCATAAAATGTCTTATAAAATTAGCCCAAAAAGTCCGCACGAATTCAAAATCCGTCCTTACATTCTGAAAAAAAAAAAAAACTTCTAAAAAACGCTAAGCGTAGGAACAAATCAATACAGTTGGCAACACTGCCCCTGGATTAACAAAAAAAAAAAAAAAACTTATTCCGCTGACATTAGTGTAGAGGCTTAAATAAGTTAAGGCTACATACGAGCTGGCGCATCAGGAATTTTGTTGCTTTAGGGTTGGCACATGTACCCAGCGCATTCCGTAGATAAATAAACGGCAGCCATTATTTTTATCGTTTGTATTACTTTAGAGTTACTTTTTTAATAATTTTTCATAATTTTGTATAATTAAATTATGGTTTGGGGATTGTTTAGTGATAAATTGTTATAATGACTCAAGAGAACAACAAAAAACGTTCAGATTTCCATAAGATAATTTAAGAAAAATAAAATAAAATTACTCTTATTTACTTATATTTTTCTTTGTGTTTTTGACATGTGCAAGCGTAAAAATACAAAATATGTGTTATTTTAATCATATTATTTATATTAATAACCATAAATTAATTAAAGAAGACCTTTTATTACTATATGTTTGAGTTTTGGTGAAGTTTTCTGAAGTCGCCAAAGTTGTTTCGTTTCCATGTCCAAAATTACATTTATTTTAGGGTTCATTTTTTAAATGAATAGTATATGCTAGAAATAGCAGAAAAAGTAAGTAAATAAATAAAAATTTTCACTTTTAAACAGTAAGCTCTTATTTATTTATTTATTTATTTTGCAAAAAGTTATGGTTGTATTAGAAACAGTCCTAACAACGCATCTTATCCCCAGTACATTCACACAACATCCTGAGGATGAAAAAACATCACTAGAATGTACTGTGTATAAATGTGTTGTTAGAGATATCCCTTGTTTCTTATTGCTTCTGACCGATCGTAGCTTCAGATCAAGATTTCTTAAATTCGCTAGTGATGCGATAAGGACGCCAAGCGGGAATACTGCACTCTTCTGAGGCAACAAAATGGCGGCGATGCGCCCATTTAAGGGGCTCTAGGTTGAGTGAGTAAAAATAGAGTGAGGGGTGATTATTTGTATGACAGAGTTGTTTAAATCTAATATTCTTTTTATATTCGGTAACTCATAACAAGGCTTAATTTCCATGGGAACACATGGGCAATGAGCTACCGTTATTTCTTTATTTTATAGAGTCTTTATATATTGCTTAAGAACTTATTAATATTATATATTGGAAATCACCAGTGCATCATTTCTGAAAAACCAAAGTCCCTGAATTGTCATTTTTCTCCCCTACAATACTAATGATACTAATGATACTTACCGATCTCTTCTAAAAAAGAAAAAGAAAACCTATATGTATAATGTAATTTGGCACACAACTTTTTCTTGCTTTCACATTTCCCAGCTACAGACTAATGATTTTTCTCTCTTTCTTTTCACATAGTGGCCAGGCATTATTAGAATTAACAAATTATTAATAATTTTGTGTTTTTTTCTTTTGCTAAGCATTAAACTGCAAACATAACTTCAAGTTAAATGTATTAATTAAAAATCAGAAGAAGGAAAGCTAACAGCAGAATATAAAGTTTTTTTTTTTTTTTTTTTTTTAAGTCATCGATTTAACTGTAAGTTTCAAATAAAAAATGAGATTGTAAATTCTTGAAAGAATTGATTTACATTTTTGAAAAAGGAAGTAAACATTTTCAAAATTTGTCGATTCACATGCCAAATGAGAGACTTGTATGAACATAGAGTTTCCTAAACGTCAGCCCTCCCATACATTTTTATTAGATATTAAGCCCTGGTCCATATTAACTTGAATTTGAGATATTCATCAAAATATATTTTTGCAGAATTGACTTAGTCGTTAAAGAGTTAGAGAATGGTGCATTAATTAATTGTTGTTTGATTTGTGCTTCATAACCTCGCATGTTTCTCTGCAAAATATTTTACATTAATATATTAATATATTTTTGTTATAGATATAATTTATAATAAATGTTTCTTTCTCTCTGTTTAGTGGGCTCTCGAAAGAATAGTAGAGCCAATTCGATATTTGCTGATTTTTTTAAAGATTCTGATGGGTATGTAATGGATTATAACCAGGAAGCTCCTCCGAGATTGGAGTCCTACAGGAATTCTCTCACAATAAATAAGTACATTGTCCGACCGTCACTTGATGAACTCCATGAAGCCGACCATGTATGTTAACAATTATAGAATTTAAATTTCATTAAATGTACTATCACTAATTTCGTAATTATTTAAAATTGATATTTTGTCTTATTTTTATATTGTTCTTAAATTTTCCTAACAGAAAGGGTATTTATTACATATCGTATACAAGGATCTCAAACAGTCTATATTTTGGCTACCGTTATTTTGGTATTGTAACTTCGGCATAAGTAGATAAAAGAAAACCGTTACAGAAATTTTCTAAAATTTTACGATTCGCAAATAGTGGTAGACAAAATACAGACTAGTTCTGACCATTGACTTTTTTTATCAGATGTGTTTAAAAGAAGATAAAATATATGAAACTGTAAAATAATGTAATACATTATAACATTTTTAATCATTTAGAATTAGACTAATTTAAATGTTTACTTAAATTCAAAATTGAAAGTGCATTATAGAATTCCGCGATATTTTCAAATATGAATTCTATGCCAGTAAATAATCTTGGCTTGGCGACGACGACTTGACAAGTCTGTATTCTTTCAAAATTTTATCAGCAGATAAAATTTTCATGCCGACTTTATATATTATAGTGTCATTACAAATAAAGCCCCCTATTTAAAACAACAGAAGAAACAAAACAATATTTTCATCAAACATGAGCACTTTTAAAATATCAAATTCCGTTCCGATTATCATCATATATGTTCTTCTGCTTTAAAAGATCCGTTCAATAAATCAAATTTTATTGTCCATTATTCCCAAATAGAAATATTTTAAATAAACTAATTTAATTAAATGTTATATATATATAACGAGTGTTTCAAAAATATATGGACAAAGATATAAAGACAAAAAGAGGCAACTTGTTATAGGGATTTTCGTTCCCAAAGGAGAAAAAATTGTCTCTGGTCCTGCTAGGACAGAACACCGTAGCTTAATTTATTAACAGGAGATATATAGAAAATAGTACAATCGGTAACAAAGTCTCCGAACAATAGCAAAAATTCCTATGTAAAAAAAGTACACTTAATGCAGTTTTGTAAAATAAATCTTTGTCGAATTCTGTTCTTAGTCAGTGTAAAAACAGGATTCGACAAGGATTTATTTAACAAAACTGTATTAAGTGTACTGTTTTTACAAAGGAATTTTTGCTAGTGTTCGGAGACTTTTGTTACCGACTGTACTTAAGGATTGTTTTAAGGAAAGCTTAAAAAGAAAAAATAAATAAATAAAATGGAGTAAAATAAAATAAAAATAATTTTTTTTTCTTCGAGTACAGTCCGAGTTTCTTCGAGTACAGAAAACAAAAGTGTCCGAACACTAGCAAAAATTCTTATGTAAAAAAAGTACACTTCATACGGTTTTGTTAAATAAATCCTTATCGAATCGTGTTCTTAGACTGACTAAGAGCAGGATTCGACAAGGAATTATTTAACAAAACCGTATGAAGTGTTTTTTTTTTTTTTTTTTACATAGGAACTTTTGCTAGTGTTCGGACATTTTTGTTACCGACTGTATGTGCTATTGTTACTTCTCTATATGCCCTAAAACTTGCATACAGTTCTTCTACACCTACATTACTGAATTTATTCTAATTAGCACACACATTTCCTCCTCCAGCGTTTGTATTTTTGCCAGATAATTTTGAAACAATTTGTATATTTTTAAATAGTATAGCTCGTCAAATCATATAAACGTTTGTTTTCTTTGAAAATGTAAAAAGTGTATTTCCACAACATTTAATTATTTATATGTATATAAAGTGAAATTTTTTAAAACAGAAATGCCTTCTATTAGTTACAATAATAACTGTTATAAGCGTAAAAACATTACTTTTAGGGAAAACACCAATCTAGTCCATCATCAGGAAAAGGCCAAAACACAGGAGCTGTGAAATTTGGTTGGATTAAAGGAGTTTATGTAAGTAATACATTATTTAAGTATAATATTATACTTATTAATTCGTGAACATGATTGTAAATTTCTCCACCACGATTTTTAAACAACAATTTTGTATAATTCTGTATATTACTGAATAATAAAAATTATTAAATAAAAAAAATTGTATATAATTGCCATAAATTATAAAATAATCGACGCAATTGTTTGGGTCGAAATAATAGCACGACTTTTTTTGGGTTAAAAAAGTAAAGGACTAGTGTAGCGTCAGAAAGTAATGTATTGAGAAAAAAAATTGCATGACTACAGTCGGTAACAAAAGTATCCGAACAGTAGCAAAAATTCCTATATAAAAAAAGTAGAGTTAATACTGTTTTGTTAAATAAATCCTTGTCGAATCATGTTCTTAGTCGAATCATGTTCTTTTTATAACATCGGTTTATTTTTAGGTAGATTACATTGTATAAAATGATTTATTTGTAGCATATATACTAAAAAAAATGTATAACTTTAGTACAACTAATTTAAAACATCTTTATTAAAAATATCCAATTAGTTTAAATTAGTTGGACTGAAGTTATACATTGCTTTAAGTATCTATGCTACAAATAAATCGGTTTATTTGTCCGTCCGTTTGTTCGTTCTGTAATTCCCGTAAATATTAATGGAATTTCTGGAAACTGATATATGTTATTCGTTAACAGTTTCCAACAAATTTGAAAAATGCTTATGGCTGTTGATTACTGTTGAATGTTCTCTACTGAAAATGAAGTAAATACCACTAATGGTTTGTGTACAGAGACATCCAAGAGTAAAAGTTTGAACTAAAACATTGCGTTCTGTGAGAGGTATTTCTATAAAACATATTTTAATATCTTTACTCAAATTTTAAGGAAATATAAATATGTTATTCAAGTCTGCAATCGGATGTTCCCTATTGAAAATGCAGTCAATAATATCACTGGCTTGTGTATAAAGTCACCCGAAAGTATACCAAAGCATTGCGTTCTATGACAGGTATTTCTGTAAACCATATTTTAATAACTTTACTTTACAGAAATTTTAATGAGATTGAAATATGTTATTCATATGCTTAAAAGAATGCTTTCTGTTGAATATAGTATGACTATCATTGGGATTTACAAGACCACAAAAAATATTTAGTTACTTTAAAGTCTACTGCTGGAATTGCATTTTCGTTTACATTAAGCGTTTTTAACACTTTCTAAAAAAATTTTAAGGATGAATTTGATTTAAATTATCGCATCTATCTGTTCGTCTGCTTGCCTCTAGCGTCCGTAAATATTTTCATAATCCGTTAAAAATAATACATGTTACTCAAGTTCCCTATATGCAATGTTCCCTATTTAAAATGACATTAATGGGCCCTGTACAACAGATTTGTGTACAGGGACACTCTAAAAAGCGCTAGTACATTTCGGTGCAGGAGAGACATTTTTATGAATCACATTTAAATAACTTTTAAATGTAAAAAACATAATGAAATTAACATTTATTTTTGATATGCTAAAATAATATTTTGTACAGAATACAATATGCTTATTCCTCAGATTTATAAAGCTACACTGATATATTCAGGTGCATTAAGGGTTGCAAATGGAAACTGCTGGAATTGTATTTCAGTTTGTATTTTTAACACATATGTTTACACATTTTTAAAACTTGCATGTTTTCTATAGGATATAGTATGATTAGCATAAACGTTTACATGGCCACTCAAAAATATCCAGTTACAGTCGGTAACAAAAATGTCCGAACACTAGCAAAAATTCCTATGTAAAAAAAGTACACTTCATACGGTTTTGTTAAATAAATCCTTATCGAATCATGTTCTTACACTCACTAAGAACAGGATTCGACAAGGATTTATTTAACAAAACCGTATGAAGTGTACTTTTTTTACATAGGAATTTTTGCTAGTGTTCGGACACTTTTGTTACCGACTGTACATTAAGGGTTATTATTGGAATTTTATTTTCGTTTATGTTAGGCATTTTTAACATTTTCTAACAATTTTTAAGAATGAACGTGATTTGAATTAATGTAATAATCTGTCTCACTGTTAGTCTGTCTACCTGTTTGTTTGCCGACTCCAGCATTCGTAATGAAATTGCCATTTATTGTTAATATTCTAAAATAATATTTTATATGGACATGCTTAGCCTTCATATTTACATGGTACACTAAATTATTCAGATACATTAAAGGCTGCAATTGGCAACTGCTGGAATTGCATTTGTGTTCAGCTTTTGTTTTAAGGATTGCCGTTTGTGCTAAGCTTTTTTAACACTTTCCAACAATACTAAAAAGTAATTATGAATTAAATTATTCTACCTGTGTGCCTTTCTGTCTTTCTGTCTGTTCGCTGTGTGATAACGTAGGCAAAGAACACTGAAGGTTAAAAGATACATCGAGCACGTGAAGGTGGAAAGTGTTAATCAATAATCAATGCATATCGCATGCATTTTTCTTTCTTGTTTTAATCTGTTACAGATTTTAAAAAATATTTATTTTTACAAATCAAATAAATATGTTCACTTCATGTAAAATTACATTTAATTGTAAAATTTATTGATTGTAGTGTCTTTTTTTCGGTAGATACGATGTCTTTTAAACATTTGGGGAATTATGTTGTTTCTAAGAATGGGATGGATGACTGGTCAGTGTGGAATCGGTAAGTAATATATACATAATAAAATTCTGTATGCATCTAGGCAATTACATTATAGTAGTTTTTGAAAGATAAATTTCCATTTGTTTTGATTATAATGAGTATTAAGAAAATAAAATGATGCTGTTGTTACTTGTACTACTACTAATAACAATAACATTACTATTATTATTATTATTATTTCTATTACTATTTGTGATGTCAACTGCTTGGTTTTCCAAGCACTACTTCTTAAAATAGATTTTGTGATGTATTCGCTTTTTTCTTTAATACTAGGCCTGGCTATTGTGATTGTTCTATTGTCAACAGTTGTTACTGTCATTACTACGCTCTCAATGTCTGCAATATGTACTAACGGAGATGTACGAGGAGGTAAGTTTCTTTGCTCTTTAATGCGCAGCGTCTTCACCATGGGAAGCAATTATTTATTCTAAACTTCCAAAATTCACCCCAGGAATTTTTCAACAAAATTTTACTTTTATAATACAGAGGAAAAGTGGCATTCATTTATTTTCTTTTCTTTTCTTGTTCGTGGTTTCCGGTAGCGTTCTGTATTGAATGTGCATAAAAGTCCATCAAAAGCTTGACTTCTTTAACTTTGTAGCTTTATTACGTGCTTAATTGCTTACAACGAAAACTAACTTTTTTTAGCAAAGTATATCGGTTAATGTTGGTGGGTTTTACGTCACCCTAGTACTATACTATGGGCAATTGGCGATGGTCTGGAAGTCACCCCTAAGTCTGTCTTCGAGACATGTTATGACACATTAAACCATAGTTCTAATTAAAACGTAACAGAAACTAAATTTCTGATTGCAACAGTTTCGAATGAATATGCTCTAGAACAATAAGTTCGAGCGAATTCTTAAATTCTTAAGTACAAGCGAATTTGTAATGGGGTTGGTTGTCAAAAAGATCAATACCGTGAGAAATGTAAAAATGTAGTCAAATTATTTTATTTATTTATTTATTCACTTTAATGGATAACGCATATTGTGATTTTTTTTTTTTTTTTTTTTTTAGCTTCAGGACAAAGATATTTGCTTTTGATTTTGATTCCACTTGCTTTTTATTTTTATTTACTAAGAACCGTTTGCCTAATTTATTCGCATCCCGTGCGATGGGGAATCCAAGTTATCATTTAATGTATATAGTGATAGTAATGTTAATGAATTTTTAACGATTTAAGATTCATTAATAGCGAGCTAAAATAATGATTTAGGATGTGATTAAATTTACTTTCCTGACAACAAAAGTGTTCTTACTGGTGTTAAAATGAAAAAAAAAAAAATGAATACCCTTAAGAAAATTTTATATAAGATCTGAAATCAAAGAGCCTAGCTTTAATGCTCTAAAGGAAAAAAATTAATGAAAAATAAACTAGAAAAATAAAAATAAAATGCTACGATTTATCAAAACTTTCGTGAGAAAGTTTTGTTCCGTTCATTCCCCTTTATCCCCTCAGTCTTAAATACTATAGTAATTGATAAAAATATATGTGTATATTTTTTTCTTTTTTCTTTTTTCTTTTCTTTTCTTTTTTTTTTTTTTTTTAAGTAAAAACATTACAAGTTTTTCATACTCTCATGTCATATAATTTGTTTTATATTTTATGTAGTGTACTCAGTATTCTAGTTTTAATAAAAGTAGACAAGGGAATAAATTATAAGATGAAAACCAATCAAAGTCAGAAATTTGATTCACATTTTTAACCGTTCAATTATCAAAAAAACTTTTGAAACGAATTGTGTTCGAGAAACCTTATTACATTCTATATCAATTATACTGTTTAAAATATGTGTGTTTGTACTTTAATATAATGCATAATATATATTTATTATTATTATTAATTTTTTTATCATGCTTTATGCAGGAGGAGCATATTATTTGATTTCACGGAGTTTAGGTCCTGAATTTGGAGGAGTCGTCGGCATCCTTTTGTTTCTGGCAAATGCAGTTTCAGGAGCTATGTACATAATCGGAGCTGGAGAAGCAATAAGAGATATCCTCAGGGTAACAAAATTTTTATGCAAATTATTGGAAAACTCTAGAACTTTTGGTTAGTAACAAAAATGTTTGGTTTGTTCAAATAAGATAGCTGAAACAAATTATATCTATTGCAGTCAAATTTTCTGCTGTAATTTTTTCCGCTTAAGAACATACAAGTGTTTGTCAAAATAATGGAAACACTTTCCTTTTTTTTTACGTTTTGTGGAATATCTCGAAAAATACTTGATGTGTCGTTGTGAATTTTGGGAATAAGGAAAGCTTCCTTATATTTTCTAGCAAAGATTTTGATACGAATACCTTTAGGGGGTGAACAACAAATCCAATGAAACAAAAAATATTTGTGATTACCCTGCATTTGGAACTGCGTCCATTCATCAACATATTTTAGATGTGGTTATAAATGTTATATTTTATATGTTTGTAGAATTTTATGAGGCTAGCTCGAAAAATTAAAGAGTTATAAATACTTTATATAAAGATCGGAAAAAAAATTTCGCAAGTTTTTATTTTATAACTCTAAAGATTTTTTTCCGAAATTTCATAAAAATTTCAGAAAGCGTGATAATATATGCCTAAATCATTATACAATAGTTAAAAACAAATAAATTTAATATTGAAAGAGATATGGACAGTTGCAGTAAATAATTTATTACTTCGCATGCGCGGACTGTAACAAAAAAACTTTGATATAGTTTAATACTCAACTGTATAGAGTACCTCATAAAAAAAATCCAGTTGAAAATTTTATAAATTCATAGAGATATTCGATGATAAAATAAGATGTTTTTTAGCTGTTTTCTAAAAAGGTTTTTAGGAAAAGGGGTCATTTGCAAATGAAAATTTGTATCAGAAAAAAATTATGTTACCGAATAAAACTTCATACAATATTTGTGATTCATTTTTCTTTTTTTCATAGGTATGTACTACATACCTATAAAAAAAAGAAAAACTAATTGTTTGAAAAGAAAAATGAAACTTTATTTCTGATAAAAATTTTCATTTGTGAATGACCCCTTATCATAAAGACCTTTTTTAGGAAACAGCTTATTTATTCACTGATATCTCTATGAAATTTTATGCAATTCAACTGGATTGTTTTTATAAGGTACTCTATACAGTTGAATATTAAACTATATCAAAGATTTTTTTGCTACAGTCCGCACATACGCAGTAATAAATTATTTACTACAACTGTCTATATCTCTATGAATATTAAATGTATTTCTTTGTAAGTATAGTATAATGATTTAGGTATAAGGTATAGATTATCATGTTTTCTGAAAGTATCATAAAATTTCGCAAAAAAATAAATAAATAAATAAATAAAACTTTAGAGCTATAAAGTAAAAACTCGTGAAAATTTTTGATTTTTTTGATAAAATATTAATAACTCCTTAAATATTCGAGATAGCCTCACAAAACTCTACACACATATAATATATAACAATTATAACTGCATTTAAAATTTGCAGATCAACGGACGCACTTCCAGATACAGGTTAATCGCAAATATTTTTCATTTTATTGGATTTGTTGTTCGCCCTCTAAAGTTCGTCGTGACAAAATTTTTGCTGGAAAATATGAGAAAAGACATCTTTTCCTTATTCCCAAAATTCAAGAACAACACATTAAGTATTTTTTGAGATATTCGACAAAACATAAGAAAAAAAAAAGTTTCCATTATTTTGTTCAATACCTGTAATTTGTAACAATATATCGTATAAAAAATTACAAACTATGAAAAATTTGTAATAATATTGCCCCAGTTGAAAATAGTGTAGTTATTTATATAGGAAATACATAATGTTAGTTGGTATTCGTTGTTACAATAAGATTAATGTATTAAAGCAGCTACATTTTTATTTATTTATTTATTTTTTATTTTTTTTTTATTTGCCATAAAAAATAATGCAAAAAAGAATTGATACGTGTATACAAGCATTATTATTTTCCTTTTTTCTTTCTTTCTTTATTCATTTGTACGTAGACAGTTAAGTTATTGCAGAATCAAAAGTTAACCTTGAGAAAAATTAAAAATAGTATTATTAAATACTAGCTGACCCGTCCGGCTTCGCACTGATGAACAAATTTTAGTTAAAGATGGATTGATATGTAAAAAATCAAGAAATATATCAGTTTATATGTTATAGTCAGGCAATATTATTAACTGGAAAGTCAAAATATGATTTTAAAATTATTTTTTTTTAATTAGTTGTTAAATGTTGGCAATTTTTACTTAATGCTATTTATTTATTTATTTATTTATTTCATAAAAAGAAACATTTCTTTACTCATGAATAAAAAATATTGAAAAATAAACCTATGACATGAAAATGTTTTTGATAAAATTGACGTCATAATAGCTTTAATTATTATTTATTTTTTCATTTCGCAAATATATTTAATTTTTTCCATAATTGATTATTATTTTAATAATGTATATTAAAGGAGAAATCAATAATATGAAACAATATTCGTACAATATATACTATTACGGAATCTGGTGTGAAACAACCACACTACTTCCATTACCCACTATTACACGTAATATATACAATTTTTTGGAGATATTACTTGCATTTTTTGAGAATTTCGAGTAAGAGAAACTTGATACACGCATAAAGACACATACAACAGAGTTTGCATAGCGAGTTAAAAAATAAGGGGAAAAAATTAAATAGTTATTTTTTTAAACACGAATTTCCGAGATCTAAAACTGAACTACCTAATCAGGATGACCGTTAATATTCCTGTAATAAGCAGGTAATACTTGAGAAAGGTTATCTAAATTGGATTAAAGAAAAAATTTTCAAGAATACGTTAGAGCCGTAGATACCAACTTTTACCAAAACTTAACATACTCAATTATTGACCTAAAAACAATAATTACATACAAAAGGATATTTAATAGGAAGTTAACATGGCGAGTTTGAAAAAAATCCGTACAGGCGTTTTTAAAGGAACGCACTTGCGAAGTCTGAAATTGAGCTGTTTATAGAAGACGCCTACCAATTTTCCTGAACTAAGCAACTTTTCAATCGAAAGGGCATCTAATATATTATTTATATAGCAACTTTGAAGAAAATCATTAGAGGTGTTTTTGAATATGGGCTTAGGGTCCCATTTCTGGTTTTCGATGACCCAATTCCGGTTTTTCAATTTTCACGAAAATTTGGAAAATTTATCTGTACACCAGACCTGAATCACTTGTGAAGTTTAGTAGTTCTATTTTTATTAGTTTTGGAGATATGACAGCCAGAAGATTACATACACACGTGCACATATACACACACACTGACCAATTGCCAAAACCTATACAATACTTCCACTACCTACGGTAGTAGGGTAATTGAAGTAAACACATACATCTCGTATTTACTACGATAATATACAGATTTTCGTATTACGTTTTCGATCGCCAAATACAAAAATCGCCAATGACGATAGATATCAAATCTATGCTTTGTTTTCAATTAAAATATTGAAAATTTTAATTAAAAATTTATTTTACCAAAATTTATTATAGCTTCTAGCACTTAGAGAGAGACGGTGTAACTTTTGATTATTGAAAGAACAAAAAAAAAAAAAAAGCAATCGGCTTTTTAGTTTTAGCGATCGTTCTCTACATATGCATATAAACCTTTCTTTTTTTTTTATATTAGTATAGCTATTGAGCATAGGTATATTAAATAGGTTTCCAGTCAACATAATGTAACTCAAATAATTAAATGCTATTTACATTTCAGTAATGGCTGTATGCGCTATGTATATTGAGCTACTTGCCATAACTGTTAGTTGCTAAAAATAGTCGCCAAATAAATTTAAACATCTCAATACGCAAGCGAAGTATGACATCACTGACCGCCCGTGGATGCAAGAAAAAGATTTTCCATGTTAATCGCTCATTGGATTTTTTTTTTTTTTTTTTTTTTTTTTATTAAAATTCTAGAAGAATTATTTCCCGATTTTAATCCTCATATTTGGGTATAGATATGTATTAGTTATTGTATGCATGCGTTAGATTGAGTTATTTTGCTGTCAAATTGACAAAATTTTAATTTTAAATTTCAAAACTGTCACCCTTGGCGTTTTTTGTATTTGGCGATCAAAAACGTAATACGAAAATATACATGCCAGATGTATATTTTCGTAATATGTATTGTACGAAATATTGTTTCATATTATTCGTTACACTCTTAATGTAAGTTTTTAAAATAACCATGATTTTTGAAAGGAATTAAATTATATTCGCCAGATAATTTGGCGATATTTTTTTTTTTTTTTTCTGCCAAGGACAGGGATGGAACACGGGCGCAGAATTCATACCACTATCAATGTAAAAAAATTTTCTACTTCTTAAATCAACCATATTATAGGTAGAGAAATTTCTTAAACGGATTCCGGTATGAATTCTGCGCCCGTGTTCCATCCCTGCAAGGATGACGGATATCAAATCTATTCCGCTGCAACATATTAGTATATTATATCAGATACTTTATTTATACATTTGAAAACAAATTTGACTTCAAATTATGATAGAATATTTATCCTTTCCCTTTTAATTAGTTTATTAGTTGGATGTTTATTGTGTAAATATCATACTTTGAAATGAAATGTTTATGTTTTCAATCGAATATGGAAATTTGCCATTTTTTTTCTAGAGTTTTGAAATTTAAAATTCCAATTTTATCAATTTTACAACAAAAACAATTTAATCAAAGGATGCACATGATAACTAATACATATCTATATCCAAATATGGGGATTAAAATGGGGAAATAATTTTCCTCGATCTTTATTATTTTTTTTACAAAAAATCCAGTTCACTTTTTATATTATTGTTCGCGTGAAAATATATTTTATTATATGTCTAAAAATAAATTAATTCGTAAATCTTTTTGGCAACAATTATAAATTAAAATAAATAATATTATAAAATAGAATTTCTTATTTTATTTTATTTTATTTATTTATTTATTTTTAAATTCCAATTTCGTTTACACACATCAGTTTAAACCACGGAGTAATAAAGACTCCGTGGTTTAAACATTGATGCTTAGATATTATATCATATCATATCAAATTAAATTATTAGAAAAATAAACACTTTTAATTCTATAATGACGTCAGATTTAACGTGTAAGTTTAACAATTAAAAAAGCTTTATATGAATTTCTATTTAATGCACGTGCAAATATATTTCTTTTCTTTTCACGTCAAGATATTTTAAAAACGAAATGAATATGTAAATGTTTCTTTTATGTTGGCAGAAGCTATTTTTTTTAATATTTCGTTATTTCCATTTCTATTACGGCTTCTATGGGGATTTTAATTAAAATGCTCAGATTTTAAACTAAAATTTATTTTATCAAAATTAAATATAGCCTATAACAATATGGCATACTGTAGCTTTCGGTCAGTGAAAGAAGTTTTTAAATCGGTTCAGTAGTTTCAGAGATTACCCTCCACAAACAAACAATTTTTTGCGCTTTATATAATGACTAGCTGACCCGTCCGGCTTCGCACTGATGAACAAATTTTAGTTAAAGATGGATTGATATGTAAAAAATCAAGAAATATATCAGTTTATATGTTATAGTCAGGCAATATTATTAACTGGAAAGTCAAAATATAATTTTACAATTATTTTTTTTTAATTAGTTGTTAAATGTTGGCAATTTTTACTTAATGCTATTTATTTATTTATTTATTTATTTCATAAAAAGAAACATTTCTTTACTCATGAATAAAAAATATTGAAAAATAAACCTATGACATGAAAATGTTTTTGATAAAATTGACGTCATAATAGCTTTAATTATTATTTATTTTTTCATTTCGCAAATATATTTAATTTTTTCCATAATTGATTATTATTATAATAATGTATATTAAAGGAGAAATCAATAATACGAAACAATATTCGTACAATATATACTATTACAGAATCTGGTGTGAAACAACCACACGACTTCCATTACCCACTATTACACGTAATATATACAATTTTTTGGAGATATTACTTGCATTTTTTGAGATTTTCGAGTAAGAGAAACTTGATACACGTATAAAGACACATACAACAGAGTTTGCATAGCGAGTTAAAAAATAAGGGGAAAAAAATAGATAGTTATTTTTTTAAACACGAATTTCCGAGATCTAAAACTGAACTACCTAATCAGGATGACCGTTAATATTCCTGTAATAAGCACGTAATACTTGAGAAAGGTTATCTAAATTGGATTAAAGAAAAAATTTTCAAGAATACGTTAGAGCCGTTTTTGAGATACCAACTTTTACCAAAACTTAACATACTCAATTATTGACCTAAAAACAATAATTACATACAAAAGGATATTTAATAGGAAGTTAACATGGCGAGTTTGAAAAAAAATCCGTACAGGCGTTTTTAAAGGAACGCACTTGCGAAGTCTGAAATTGAGCTGTTTATAGAGGACGCCTATCAATTTTCCTGAACTAAGCAACTTTTCAATCGAAAGGGCATCTAATATATTATTTATATAGCAACTTTGAAGAAAATCATTAGAGGTGTTTTTGAATATAGGGTGTTTTTGAACTTAGGGTCCCATTTCTGGTTTTCGATGACCCAATTCCGGTTTTTCAATTTTCACGAAAATTTGGAAAATTTATCTGTACACCAGACTTAAATCACTTGTGAAGTTTAGTAGTTCTATTTTTATTAGTTTTGGAGATATGACAGCCAGAAGATTACACACACACGTGCACATATACACACACACTGACCAATTGCCAAAACCTATACAATACTTCCACTACCTACGGTAGTAGGGTAATTGAAGTAAACACATACATCTCGTATTTACTACGATAATATACAGATTTTCGTATTACGTTTTCGATCGCCAAATACAAAAATCGCCAATGACGATAGATATCAAATCTATGCTTTGTTTTCAATTAAAATATTGAAAATTTTAATTAAAAATTTATTTTACCAAAATTTATTATAGCTTCTAGCACTTAGAGAGAGACAGTGTAACTTTTGATTATTGAAAGAAAAAAAAAAAAAAAAAAAAAGCAATCGGCTTTTTAGTTTTAGCGATCGTTCTCTACATATGCATATAAGCCTTTCTTTTTTTTATATTAGTATAGCTATAGAGCATAGGTATATTAAATAGGTTTCCAGTCAACATAATGTAACTCAAATAATTAAATGCTATTTACATTTCAGTAATGGCTGTATGCGCTATGTATATTGAGCTACTTGCCATAACTGTTAGTTGCTAAAAATAGTCGCCAAATAAATTTAAACATCTCAATACGCAAGCGAAGTATGATATCACTGACCGCCCGTGGATGCAAGAAAAAGATTTTCCATGTTAATCGCTCATTGGATTTTTTTTTTTTTTTTTTTTATTAAAATTCTAGAAGAATTATTTCCCGATTTTAATTCTCATATTTGGGTATAGATATGTATTAGTTATTGTATGCATGCGTTAGATTGAGTTATTTTGCTGTCAAATTGACAAAATTTTAATTTTAAATTTCAAAACTGTCACTCTTGGCGTTTTTTGTAATTGGCGATCAAAAACGTAATACGAAAATATACATGCCAGATGTATATTTTCGTAATATGTATTGTACGAAATATTGTTTCATATTATTCGTTACACTCTTAATGTAAGTTTTTAAAATAACCATGATTTTTGAAAGGAATTAAATTATATTCGCCAGATAATTTGGCGATATTTTTTGTTTTTCTGCCAAGGATGACGGATATCAAATCTATTCCGCTGCAACATATTAGTATATTATATCAGATACTTTATTTAGACATTTGAAAACAAATTTGACTTCAAATTATGATAGAATATTTATCCTTTCCCTTTTAATTAGTTTATTAGTTGGATGTTTATTGTGTAAATATCATCCTTTGAAATGAAATGTTTATGTTTTCAATCGAATATGGAAATTTGCCATTTTTTTTTCTAGAGTTTTGAAATTTAAAATTCCAATTTTATCAATTTTACAACAAAAACAATTTAATCTAACGGATGCACATGATAACTAATACATATCTATATCCAAATATGGGGATTAAAATGGGGAAATAATTTTCCTCGATCTTTATTATTTTTTTACAAAAAATCCAGTTCACTTTTTATATAATTGTTCGCGTGAAAATATATTTTATTATATGACTAAAAATAAATTAATTCGTAAATCTTTTTGGCAACAATTATAAATTAAAATAAATAATATTATAAAATAGGGCAGTTCCTTGTTTGTAAACAAACATCTCAACTTTTATGAGTGGTTGGCAAAAAGGCTTGGGAAAAGCATAGCGATGGCGGATCACCAATATAGTAATCAATGGTGGGCGGGGCGCGGGAAAGTCGAGCGCGTGTTTTTGCCAACCACCAGACGTCACGAGGAAATGCTCTATAGGGCAGTTCCTTGTTTGTAAACAAACATCTCAACTTTTATGAGTGGTTGGCAAAAAGGCTTGGGAAAAGCATGGCTATGACGATTACTTGATTACTACCAACGGAAAATCAATGGTGGGCGGGGCGCGGGAAAGTCGAGCGCGCTTTTTTGCCAACCACATGACGTCACGAGGAAATGCTCTATAGAATTTCTTATTTTATTTTATTTATTTATTTATTTATTTTTAAATTCCAATTTCGTTTACACACATCAGTTTAAACCACGGAGTAATAAAGACTCCGTGGTTTAAACATTGATGCTTAGATATTATATCATATCATATCAAATTAAATTATTAGAAAAATAAACACTTTTAATTCTATAATGACGTCAGATTTAACGTGTAAGTTTAACAATTAAAAAAGCTTTATATGAATTTCAATTTAATGCACGTGCAAATATATTTCTTTTCTTTTCACGTCAAGATATTTTAAAAACGAAATGAATATGTAAATGTTTCTTTTATGTTGGCAGCAGCTAATTTTTTTAATATTTCATTATTTCCATTTCTATTACGGCTTCTATGGGGATTTTAATTAAAATGCTCAGATTTTAAACTAAAATTTATTTTATCAAAATTAAATATAGCCTATAACAATATGGCATACTGTAGCTTTCGGTCAGTGAAAGAAGCTTTTAAATCGGTTCAGTAGTTTCAGAGATTACCCTCCACAAACAAACAATTTTTTGCGCTTTATATAATGATATAGATATAGATATAGATATAGATTACGCAAAGGCTCAGAATTTTTTTATTTCATTAAAAAAAAAAAAAAAAAAAAAAAACCTAATATTTAACATTTAAACAACTTCCATTGACCCACTATTACACATATTTTAAATTATTTTTGTACATAGTGAGATCATAATATAATTTATCTAACTAATGGACGATTTTCCTGTTACAACCAATTAGTACAGTCGGGAAAAAAAAAAAAAAACGTAACACTCGCTGTAATTTCGTTATTTATTGAAGCAGGAACTTCTAATAGACATACTTTAATAGGAAATTAAATGCACTTTCTGAAAATGTGGTCGAATTTTGAATTAGGGGTCATCTACATATTGAAATGGACGCAAAATTTGATTTTTTTCAATAGCAACACCCAATTTTGACTTCATATTCGATTTCCTGAGAGTTTGGCAGTGCGGAAAAGTATACTGTTTGTATGCTTTATCTTTAGTATTTACAGAGATATAATCAAAAATGCGTTAGGGGGTTATCTCTAAATGTAGAAAAATAAAATTAAGATCCTATAAGAAATAGACAAAATTTTAATGTTTCACACCGGAAATCTTTCAGGAAAAAAAGAATTATATAAGTTAATAAAAACATATCCATTTTCCAGTTTCTTAATTGATAAGAATTCAGTTTTTTAGATTTGTATATACTTCAGTACTTTTTTTTTAGATAATTTTAGGTCTATTTAAATACATTACATATGCGACTGTTCCAGACAGTATTCTTTGAAAAAAAGTGCAATATTTTTCAAGTAAAAGTGTCTATTATGGCTGTACTGATCACCAATAAAGCTTAAATTTTCTTTCGTAGGTGTAACATAATATACGAAATGAAATATATTCATATACGAAATTCTGTTAATCCGTGATATATATATACAACAACGCATAAACTAAATCTTTTCGAATAAATTATTGTAAGGGTTCATGAAGTAAATATTAAACAATTTTAATCGCACTTACCAGTTTTGGGCTAGTTGAACTCTTTGAAGCTGTACGATTCGTTTTATAATTTCTATGAAAATATAATTTCTTAATTAATCATTTCGCGACTGTTGATATAGATTCACGCCATTTGAAAATCTGTAACTCTGTCAGTGGGCGTTTCTTTCGTAATTTGTGTGTTACTTATTTCTTAAGTGTGTACCCATTGTTCATATTTTGCAATAAAATATACTATGGATAGAAATATATTGATTAGAAAGAATGTAATTATAATGTATATCTATTTGTAATATAACTGTGAAAACAGAAAATTTGTTCTGAAATATTAAGCCTGTTTTTCTATTTAAAACAGTAAACCCCGCCTATTTAAATAATTTTTTTCTTCTAGTGTTCGTTTAAAAGGTTCAAAATTTATCACCAGTAATCGATGAAGTAAATACCACTTGTGCATATTTTTGTCAACATAAAATAAGGGGTTTAACACGAATACTCGATGTCACATTTACTTTTCTTTCCTTTTCTGTATTGTTTTGTTTTGAATAACGATGAAGGCTGTAACATGAAGGTATATAACGATTAACTTCTGAATTGTCTTCTTCAGAAAACAGGAATTCTTGATGATTAATGACTAAAAATCATCCTTTTTGTTTCATTTCCTTGTGTTTGACGTTGTTCTTATGTAATTTGACCCGTAAGTAAAAAATAAAAATATTTCATTTAATTTTCTTTGTTATTTTTTAAGATTTGATTCGCTATCTCATGCAAAACTTTATAAGAGACGGCCCCCTAAACCACTCGAAAGGAAAGATTTATTTATCTCGAAAACTAATCACTGGAATGAGCTGCAAATTTGCACACCCATATATTTCAGCATTAGGATTCATTTTATGTAAAAATTAATATAGGTCATAATTCATAATTTTTATAAATATGAATTTATTAATATTTTTCAGAATTAAAAATATTTTTCAGAATCAAAAGTAATGATGGATTATGTTTGGGTTTCTTCACTGTATCTTGTAAAAAAAAAAAAATTACATCGATCAAGTTATTTTTTGTGAAGATATTAATAAAAGTTTGAAATATGAATTTAACATTAGCACCTTCAAACTTTGAACGCTTATAACTCTGTGAAAAAATAAGTAAAATATACAACCAATATACTTTTTCGCGTTGTCGTGTTCCTAGGAATTCAAATATAAAATAAAAATGGGGCATTACCATTGAAAAAATCAAAGTTGGTGCGCGTTTTAATATGTAGACGACCCCAATTCAAAATTTCACTTCATTTTCTGAAACTACTCACAATTCCCCGTCGAATGATACCTATTACATTTCTCTACATCGATTAGCAACGAAGTTACGTTGAGTGTTGCGTTTTTTTTTTTCCCCGACTGTACATAATTTATAAGTACATGCAAACAAAAGTTTATATTTTGAGTTTAAAGGAAATTGGTAAAGCCGTTTTTGAGAAACTTATATCCGAGATCTAAAACTGATCTATCTAACAAGGACGTCTATCAATTTCCATGTATTAACGAACTAATACATTTTAAAAGATATCTTAAAAGGGGCTCATGTAGAAATTTTGAAGAAAATCGTTAGAGCTGTTTTTGAGAAACCGATTTTTTATCCCACTTTCGATTTTTCCTGCAATTTTGTAAACTCACTTGTTCATAGGCGACCAATTAATACATTCGAAATGACATTTAAAATGGAAGTCAAGAGAAGTGATACTCATAGAACAGGCTAAAAATATATAACAAATACATATACAAAAAGAATATTGTTCTCGAATGCTTTTTAAAATATTTGGAATATTTGAAATTTTTCATCTCTTGCGAAAATGGAATATTTTTCTTTAAATTTTTCTTATTGTTGAATTTTGTATTTTTTATAGCATGTTTCAGCAACAGTAAGTTTTTATTTTGTGCGTATTAGTAACAAAAAAATAATCAAAATTTCTTAGGATACTGTATAGACAATGTAAAATTTTCTTTTATCAATTAACATTTTTTCTATTATTTATCTGCAAAAAAGTAAGATATCGGCCTTCGAGAATCGAACTCACGATCATCGCGTCATCAACATGACGCTCTAACCAACTAAGCCAACGAGCGACGAATATTCTTGCGTATGTTTACTTTAAAGGGTACATCTTGTTTTTTAACGTAACACGAAGACACGATGACAAAATTCAATTTCAAGAAAAAGCTTCAAGAAAAAAAAAAAAAAAAAAACTTCTAATTTTAATAAAAAGCTTCTTAAAAAAAAAAAAAAAAAAAAAAAAAAAAAATACGTGTGGCACTCGAGGACTGCCGCGGTAAAGCTATTGCATAGCATTTTTTATCAACTTATGCAATTATAATTATTTATTTATTTTATTTATGCAGTATATTTTTTCTTTGATATTAATTCAAGTTTTTTCTTTGATATTAATTCAAGTTATACTTTTTGAGCGTGGTGACCGATATGAAAACAAATTTTTTTCTTTTATTGAATAAATGAGAATATATCCGCAATGAGAATATATCAAAAATATCCGCAATCGATTTGTAGGTATCGAAAACCTCGATGTACCAAATTTGAATGATCTAACTCTATTTTTTGAGAAAATGTATTTTAATAGGTTTTTAAAGGCCTGCAAGTCGAATGGGGATATTCAAGTTTTTTCTTTGATATAATTTCAAGTTACACTTTTTGAGCGTGGTGACCGATAAGAAAACAAATTTTAATAGAGAAAATGTATTTAATAGGTTTTAAAGGCCTGCAAGTCGAATGGGGATATTCAAGTTTTTTCTTTGATATTAATTCAAGTTACACTTTTTGAGCGTGGTGACCGATAAGAAAACAAATTTTAATAGAGAAAAGGTATTTAATAGGTTTTAAAGGCCTGCAAGTCGAATGGGGATATTCAAGTTTTTTCTTTGATATTAATTCAAGTTACACTTTTTGAGCATGGTGACCGATAAGAAAACAAATTTTAATAGAGAAAAGGTATTTAATAGGTTTTAAAGGCCTGCAAGTCGAATGGGGATATTCAAGTTTTTTCTTTGATATTAATTCAAGTTACACTTTTTGAGCGTGGTGACCGATAAGAAAACAAATTTTAATTGAGAAAAGGTATTTAATAGGTTTTAAAGGCCTGCAAGTCGAATGGGGATATTCAAGTTTTTTCTTTGATATTAATTCAAGTTACACTTTTTGAGCGTGGTGACCGATAAGAAAACAAATTTTAATAGAGAAAAGGTATTTAATAGGTTTTAAAGGCCTGCAAGTCGAATGGGATATTCAAGTTTTTTCTTTGATATTAATGAATAAGATAACAATAATAAGAAAACAAATTTTAATACAGAAAAGGTATTTTAATAGGTTTTAAAGGCCTGCAAGTCGAATGGGGATATTCAAGTTTTTTCTTTGATATTAATTCAAGTTACACTTTTTGAGCGTGGTGGCCGATATAAAACAAATTTTAATAGAGAAAAGGTATTTAATAGGTTTTAAAGGCCTGCAAGTAAAATGTGGATATTCAAGGTTTTTCTTTGATATTAATGAATAAGATAACAATAATGATAAGATAACAATAATGATAAGAAAACAAATTTTAATAGAGAAAAGGTATTTTAATAGGTTTTAAAGGCCTGCAAGTCGAATGGGGATATTCAAGTTACACTTTTTGAGCGTGGTGACCGATAAGAAAACGAATTTTAATAGAGAAAAGGTATTTAATAGGTTTTAAAGGCCTGCAAGTCGAATGGAGATATTCAAGTTTTTTCTTTGATATTAATTCAAGTTACACTTTTTGAGCGTGGTGACCGATAAGAAAACAAATTTTAATAGAGAGAAGGTATTTGATAGGTTTTAAAGGCCTGCAAGTCGAATGGGGATATTCAAGTTTTTTCTTTGATATTAATGAATAAGATAACAATAATGATAAGATAACAATAATGATAAGAAAAGAAATTTTAATAGAGAAAAGGTATTTTAATAGGTTTTAAAGGCCTGCAAGTCGAATGGGGATATTTAAGTTTTTTCTTTGATATCAATTCAAGTTACACTTTTTGAGCGTGGTGATCGATAAGAAAACAAATTTTAATAGAGAAAAGGTATTTAATAGGTTTTAAAGGCCTGCAAGTCGAATGGGGATATTCAAGTTTTTTCTTTGATATTAATTCAAGTTACACTTTTTGAGCGTGGTGACCGATATAAAATAAATTTTAATAGAGAAAAGGTATTTAATAGGTTTTAAATGCCTGCAAGTCGAATGGGGATATTCAAAGTTTTTCTTTGATATTAATGAATAAGATAACAATAATGATAAGATAACAATAATGATAAGAAAACAAATTTTAATAGAGAAAAGGTATTTAATAGGTTTTAAAGGCCTGCAAGTCGAATGGAGATATTCAAGTTTTATCTGATCTATACACAAATTTTACGCGTGCAGCTATTCACTGTTGTACATAGATGATAGATACCTATACACCTATATACTTTCTCACAAACAGCTGCTTATGTATTCGTCCGATTTCGGGGAAACTCGTCTCGATCTGTGCGAGCTTCGTACAGCCGAAGTCTACCGAACTGTGTTAGGTTTTTTTTTCGTTACGGAATTTTTCGATTCGGTCGCCGCACTCAAAGCCCGCGATAAAAGCTATACAATAGCTTAAAAAAAAAATCTAATTTCAATAAAAAGCTTCTAAAAAAATTATTTATTTATTTATTTTTACTTAAATTTTTAATGTGTTCTTTTTAGCAATTAGGTAAAATGCTGTTTAAAAAATTCTGCAACAAGTCTTAGGATACTGAGTAGACAATAAAAAATTTTCTTTTATAAATTGACACTTTTTTTTTTTTTTAATTATCTGCAAAAATTGACCAACTGTGCTAACGAAAGACGAAATGAATTGCTTATATTTTTTTAAGTGGAGGTGCTTTGTTTTTTTAGCGTGATGCGAAGACGTGATGACAAAATTCAATTTCAATAAAAAGCTTCTAATAAAATAACAATAATAATAATAACTATGGGGTTTCCGTAAAGCCTGCAGTATCGCTATCAAAGGCAAATTATTACTGAAAAAAAAAAATCTGATAATAGCAAAAGATATGAATCCAATAAATCGCTGTTAATTCTCCGACACCTTAGTGAAGTTTAACACCTTTAGACCAAGTAGAAAGTAATATTTCATACTTTAAAAATGAACTCTTAAAGTTTTATGGTAGTTATAATTAATAGGAATTCCTTTGTTAATGGAGTACATAGAAATGTAATATGCTTTTTATTCAGACGTATAAAAAAATTAATTTTATAATCCATTATTTATCTTTCTTTCTTCAGGTTTTCGATCAGGGTATCGTAGAGTATCCGAGTGATGTAAATGACATTAGACTGGCTAGTGTCATATGCCTGCTTCTCATGATGACTGTCACAGGAATTGGAATGGAATTTGAAAATAAAGTGAGTTTTCTACAATAAAAATTTATATCTTATCACGACAAAATACGTAGATATTTAAAGATCCTATTATCCTCACGCAATTCCAAAAGTAAGAGGAATTTATGTCACTTTGTGTGGTTGATACCTTGATACGATCCATCTAGCGATACGTCATGAAAGATGGGTAAAGAAAGAAATTTATTATAACAGTAGGTGAATGGAAACTCTACTTCTTGCATTTGTACTACATGACATATTTCTGTTGTGGGAGTAAAAAATAACATTTAATTTTCTTAGAATATGTAGGAGACCATATTTATAAATTTTTATTTTTATTTATTTATTTATTTTTTTGTTTAAGTTAAGGGTTTTTAAATTTTTACTGTAAATTCAAGCATTATTTTAAAAATTGACCGGAGACTGATAGCTGTGCCCAAACAACGTATATTGACAGATATTGGTGCGAAAATCTCATTTGAAAATTTTCTTATTTGTAAAATCAGGGCAAAATGAAATATTTATTTTTTTGTGGTGTGAAATCCCTGGAAAAATGTAATCAGCATAAAATTAGCATGATCAAAACATTACTTTTTCCCCCCTCTAGACTCAAATTATTCTATTGGCTGTTTTACTGGTAGCAATGATGAATTACTTTGTTGGCGCATGTTTACCACCAACAGATGACAAAAAGGCGTATGGTTTTGTAGGATGGGACGGTAAGAAGAAATTTCTTATTATCACAATTTTTAGCTTGTTTAAAAACTGTGTATTTGATATTTTGCTTTATATATATATATATATAATCTGTTATATAAATATTCCACTGACGGTGAGAAAAAAAAAAGTATATATATATATATATATATTTTTTTTTTTTTTTCATCTAAAATGTATAGTATGCTCCAATGCATTAACATGTCTTATTGAAAAAATGGTAAGTATTTAAAGATGAACTTCGTAAATAAACTTTAGAAAAGATAAATGCTTTTTATTCTGTTTACAAGATCTTTATTCTTTAAGTTTCAATATCAGTTTTTTAAATTATTATTATTATTATTAATGCTTTTTTGTAGCAGTCTTTTATGTTTCATACCCTGTATTTTCATGGAATAATCTATCGTAATATTACTAATAGAATAATTAAAAATCAATATTACTTTTTTTTTTTTTTTTTTTTTTTTTTATAAGAATGAAATTTTTATTCAGAAATTGAGGGAAAATATGTTCTAATTCTAGAGACAAAAATAAAACAACAAGGTTTAGGCTGTTGTTCTTCCCTCTTAAAAATTGCACGATTAATATTTTAAAATTGTTGTTATTAGAGAGTGTTTGAGACGGTTACAGGGGAAAAAAAATCATAATTATACGTGTTTTTCATTTAAAGTAAGTCAAATCATCTAATGCTGTATTCACCATTGACTCCCAGTAGAACGTAAAAATCTGACAAATGTCTAATGGCAAGGTCATCTATCCAGTATAATTTGCGTGCTGCTTCTGTAATCTATCTGAATGGTTAATCTCATATTTTTAGCTGAGAATATCAAATCTGACAATATTTGAAATTTTTAATGTTAGATAGCAGAAGAAGCGCGTCAAATTTTGATAGAAAGTTGCATCTTGTCCCTCACCGCTTTTGCACTTTCTGCATTCAACCGGGAGTCAAAGTTAATTATGAATGCGAACATAATAATCTTACGAAATATGTTGTTTCAAGAGTATTCAAGCAGTAAACCTGAATTATTTATCTTGCGAGCTCATGAAGTAACTTCTTATAAGATATCCCTCTGGGAGTACTTAAAAAAAGAAAGAAAGAAAAAGAGTAAAAGGAGATGTTTCTTCTGCAGATTTTAGTGCCCCACGTTATCTATTTCTTTCCAGTTAATTTAATTCTGCTATTTTTAGAGAAAGTAATAGAAGTTCGCCATATGATTATTTCTTTCTTTACAAATATGACGCAGTTTTTCATAATTTATGAGTGATACCCGACTTTACTGAATGAGCGTGTTCATGTATATTGTGTGTATGCGTACATGTAAGTAAAACCAAAGACTGTCTCTTATTAGTTATTTTAATTTCAATGTCTATTTGCTTCCCTACAATTACGGGAAAATCCGCTGATGATTTGAGCGATGCAAGATTTTACTTATTATACTTATTATACTTATTTTTCTATAATACAAAATTATCTTACGCTCATGCAAATATAGGGTACATCAAGATTAGTTGTCACAAAGCTTCTATTTTCTGCCACCGTGGAGCTAGAGCACTGTCATTTTGCTAGTAGATAATATATGTATTGGTGAGTCATCCACCATAACATCAGTGGGTTTATAACTATCACGAAGAGAGTGTCTCTGTTTCATCTTTTTCTGACTGATGAGTAAATTTTTTCATCGTAATTCATTTTTTTTTTCTGGTGAACCTATAAAAGGAACTGAACTGCTTTTGATGGCGATTTTCAAAACAATGGTTAAAAAGAGAGTGGTTGCATGCATTTATCATAATCTTTTGTGTCTGATATTTAGGACTTTCTTAAGGATAGTTCAATGGAGGAAGAACAGCTCCATGTCAAGGAACTTTCATCCTCAGCCTTGCTGAGGGTTCGCATTTGACTGTTCCCGAGAACCGAGGAACCATAAAAAGGTATCAACAATTCACATCAAACAAGACCCCCAACGAATCCCCCACAATATTAATTTTGTTGGAGTACCAAATTCGCCAGTGAACTAGAAAGATTGCTAAAACCGATGATAACGAGATTCGTGCATCCACCATGGTGAAAAAGAGAAAAATCTAGAAATTGCCAGACATGGAAGATCATATGTATTTGGTGCGACCAAAGTAAAATTGCGTGGAAAATGAACCCACTTGTTCAAATAAATAAGCGCCCAGTTTCTACATTCGTGGTAAATTTCAAACATTCAGCTAATATGCACATTTCAATAATTATAGGTAGCAATAATAATAGTCAAAATTTATTATCTTGAAGAACTCATTGCTTTTCCATATATCTGAGCAGAAATTTTTGTTGTCGTTGTTGTTGTTCAAGTGTTATTAAAAAGATTTACTTCGAAAAATTGATATGTTCTGCCTAAGTATCCGTATCTGTATCCATATCACGTTATGCCAACTAAACAGTAGGTGTAATCCCAAATGCGGAGTTAGTTGGCATAGTTCTAAGCTTTGGGGAAAAAGTTTTTGTAGTTATCTAATCACAGATTTAATTAATGAGTCCTATATGATTTTGTAGTTAATAAGTTAAGTTATCCGCTGCATTCTGTGAGGAGACTGTGCCAGTCTCCTTTACGTAATTACATTGCGCAGCACTAAGGCGACGTAAAACCCAACAACCAACCAACCAACCTTTCCATAATTAAAATATTCGTTTCTACTTGAATTGCAATCACAAATATATCCCATAATATAGGAAGGGTTTTATTTTTCTTTATTTTACGCAACCCACTGAAATAGTGAATTTTTTTCAGATTGAAAGCGTTTGTAAACTAATAAGTTTTCAGTTTATATTACTCACGTTTAGTAGCCATGGAATAATCTGCTATATAATTTTTCTATGAATGATAGCAGAAAAATCACGATTGTGTTTTTATTAATTTTTATTCAAAACAGCATTAACTTACGTTTCGTATTCATACATAAAAGCTTAAATATTTGTCTTCTGTACAGGCGTAAAGAGTACAATCTATGAGAAAACAAAATTTTGCAGATATTAAGAATTTTTCAGTGCACTTTAGTGACCTTCACAGACCCTCATGAAGGAGTTGAGATCGCTTCTTGAGCAACTTGATGTAATACAACACATCAGTGAATTTTAGAAGAATTTGTAGCTTAAACTGAACAATTTATTTGCAAGAATTTATACTTAATTTTAAAGAAAAAAGATTAGACAGAAAACTTATAGATTATTTTTCAAGATTTAAATGGCTTATATTTTGAAATGTATTTTTACTTTTTAAGAAAAATAACCTACTGTTCCTGATATAAGAAAATATTATACTTATTCTATATTCTAATAATTGTAAATTTACACATCTTTCAAATTTTGTCATTTTATATTAACGTAAAATAACTTGTTTGATTTAAGGACAGCTTTTGATTATTTATAAATTATATCGCAAAATATTTACTCAAATCCTTCCTTCATTACAAAAGATTTATTCTTATTCTTAACACCTTAATTAAACAATCATACGGTTGACTTGACTGTCAGTAGAATAATGACGCCGTAGCAACATCCTTTCATACTAACAAACTAATATGAATATGCATGCGTCTGATGTAAATAAACAAACACATACACACACAAAATTATATTTTAATTAGTATCTCTTAATCAAGTCATTGTTTTTTATACCAATATTCTAAACAGAGAAGACGTGATAGTTTTAAAATTAAGGAATATCTTTCCATGCCAGTACTTTAACAAGACAACAAATGACAAGGCGTTTTCTCATTCCTATCGGAATTATTCATAAAGGAATATGGTTGTGGTTATATTATAGATATAGAATACTTAGTAAGTGCTACTTTTAACATCAGTAACAATATTGAATCGTAAATGACTAGTATGACTTCAAGATTTTCTTCTATATTTTCCTAAACAAATTCCCGTAGTACAAATTGTTTATTAAAATTACTTTCAGTGATGAAGGCACGTGATTTTCATCTCAGATAAATCTAAAAATAAATGTTCAAAGAAAGCCAATTTTATGTATTGAAGGCTTACACCTCCAGGGGAGGTACTTTTCTCAAGGGAAGGGGGCAGGGTGATTCTTCTACATACACACTTTTTTTTCTAGTTTCTATTATTATTAACAATAATTCTTATTAATTTGACAATTACTCGTTAAAAAAATTCTCATTATGTCCATTTATACAAAATTTTATTCTAAAAGTTTTGAAGAAATAGAATGACGGTGCCACCTGTCCTCAAATCTAATTAGCACCAGTTTAGGTTAAAGTCCAACTGAATACTAAGTTTGGTTGAATTTCTTTCATTGTTTCGTGAGATATAGTGTCCACAAATTTTTTTATACACACAGACGCACAGATATACGGACATATATTTTGTAAAAATGGCCTAAACGTGTAAGTTCATCGAAAACCGCAGGTCGAAAATTTTCACGAATCCTATATTTTCTTCTTGTATATATGGAAGAAAGTAATAAGAAAAAATAAATAAAAAGGTATTGTCTTGAAAGTGCAAAATATTTTTTGGCATAGGCTACAAAATCTGATTACAACTTATCTGATTTTACATTACTCTCAGTAACTGTATTTAAATATTAATGTCTGATATTTTGTTACTTTTGAATACTAAAAAAAAAAAAAAAAAAAAAAACGGGGGTGGGGTGTGGGGGGTGGAAGGGTTAACTAAACAATTCTTTAAATTTTTCTATCAAAAAAAAAAAAAAAAAAAAAAAAAAAAAAAATTTTTTTTGCAAGTTTTCATTTCATGTGATGCATAAATAAAAATGTTCTCATTTGTATTAGAAAAGTATAACAAGTAGATATTTTGTTTTGAAGAATTCCAATATACGCATGAGATGGATAAGGGATTTTAGATTTACATAAGGCTATCTTTTGTATATTAAGGCTCATAAAACTTTAGTTTAAAGTGGATTCCGAAATACGATGAACATTAATGCCTGAACTGAGATTGATTGGAATGTAGCCCCCGGGAACTGAAGGTAAGAGCACTAATTATTCCGACACTATATAGGCAATAATAATAAGAAATACGAAACAAATAATCGATAACAATGAAGAAGTTCAAACTTAAGTAAAATTAATCATAAAAATGAATTAGTGTGGGCTAATTACAGTATTTTATGAGTACTATACCAGTACAAAGAATTAAGATATCTTGACATTGCATAAAATAACAACAAAAGAATGGAGATAAATTTAGTGTATTGATAGATAAGTGAGAGGCAAATATTACCAAGATTTTAACCGATTAGTTATCAGAAACGAGATAATATGCCGTAAACATGATCGCACTCAAATGCTTGACCTAGAAGCTAATTACAAAAAAGAAGAAGAAGAAGAAGAGTAGAAGAAAAAAAAAAAAAAAAGACTCCGTATACCTTTTTTGTAAACAAATTTAGTACCACAGAACTTATTTTAATCTATTCTTACATATAAAGGCATGCAATAAATGTGTTTTATTCCCTAATATTATTAACAATATTCATTTCTTAAAATTTCTTTGGTATAGCATTAGCACAGGAGCCCCCTTGTCAGCTTTTAAATTTTTGTTGTCATTTTAGTGATGAATTAAAAGGACTATCGTAATTTCATAAGTAAAGGTCTTGGCGAGAAACGTCCGAACTACTTCGCGCCAAATTTCAAATTTCGCCTCGGATTTCTATACTAAATCTGTTCCATTGCTTTAGAATAATTTTTCTTAATTTTATTTCAATTATTTAAAAAATGTGTTTGCACGTTCATTTTTTCGAGATTAATATATATATACAAAAATATTTACTCATTATTTATTTATTTTTGGCTTATAAGTAACGTAATCTTTCGATGTATAGTTTTTATGATTTTAATAAATTTTTAATAGTCAAATTTCTGTCTTTTTGCACACTTCATCGCACATTCATTTCCATTAGATTCATCTTTTCATCCCACATGTAGGTGTTCCTCAAGTAGAAACGGTGATTAGAAATTTGCCCCCCCCCCCCCTCCGCTCTCTCTTCATTTTCATAATTATATTTATTTACTACGATGTAAGGAGTCTGTCTTTGGTCACAGCCGTAAATAGGGAAGACAAAAAGTTCTATTTTTACTTTCTTTTACCCATAAGGTAGAGAAAGTATTGTTTTGGGGTCAAATTTTCGAACGCGAGATTTAGTTATATCTACACGTTTTGAGGTCCCCTGAAAACGAAAATCATGTTTTTAGCAAATGGTCTGTGTGTATGTCTGTCTGTCTGTGTGTGTGTCTGTGTATCTGTCTGTTATTAGCATATCTCAAAAACAAATTATGGCAGAAAGTATTCAAACTTGGTATTCTAAATGTGTATCATATAGGGATGCTACAGTAAGCTTTTCGTTAAGATCAAGCAAATGGTTCGTGTACAGGGACAATCAAGAGGATTCTAATACATTACGTCTATGGGGAAAATTGCAGGTAAGTAGAGTTTGACGTCTATAGACTGCACTAAACCAAACGAAACGAATATATATTTTTTGTAATAGAGATAGTTAACTGGGAAAAATTTTTTTGTGTATGTAGGAGCCTAGCCTCCCCCCCTGGAGGGGGGAAGTCCCCCCTCTAGGGGGGTAAATTTTCATGATGGGTATCTTTCTGAAGAGCTCGCCAATACCTTTAAAACAAATGGTTGAACCATTGATCTGCGATAATTTAAAACAAAGTTATCGATTTTTTTTACTTTTAACAAAAAAAAACTTAGATTTTTTTTTTTTTTTTTTTTTAATATTGAGAATAAAATGGACTTTTTTTTTTACATTTGGTGTTATACTACTTCTCTAATAGGGAAATCGTCTGTATTATCATAAAGATAATTTTTTTAAATAATAATTTTAATAAATTATTTTTTAAAAACAGAATTATTTTTTAATAACCGAATTAAATTCTATATAAATGTAGGTGCATTAATGAAAAGGGGGGTTGAGGAGGGCGGTAGCCTCCCCCCCTTCACACTGAACTAATTATCATATAAATCTCTTCCGAAGCCTAATCTGAATTGTTTAACACAGGTTTACATAACAGTACTCGTTATCTTACCTTTTAATCTGCAACCTGTATTTATAGTATTAAATTTCAGGGTAAGAGAAAGTCGTGTGAGTGACACACCAGATTATTTTTCATTCGTACTTTTATACTTTTCTTTTTCTTTTCCTTTTTTTTAATGCATCCAGTTTTGACTGGATCTCCATTCGTAAGATAGCTCTTTGTATACATTCTTAGAAATGATACACTTATACGTGTTTAACTTTATTTTGGTTATACTATCTTTACTTCGGCCTACTGCATATCTTTTCAATAATTACTAAAAAAAGTAATCCAGTAATTAAATCTTTTAATTCATAACGTATCGGGATTCCTCTATGTGTCGTATCCCTGCAAACTAATTATTAATCCTGTGCTTATTATCTGAATAAACTATATCTTTAAACATATTTAAAATACAACGTCAGTTCTATATGTAGATTGCTGTGTAACTATGTCAAAAGGCGCAACCACCTGACTGGTATTGAAAAAGGGCAAAATTATAAAGTTGTTTTTATTTTATAAATTTTAAAATACGCTAAAATGATGGTTATTGTACTTTGAAGTTAAAAAATATAAATATAGAGTTAAAGATAAACATTGTGACTATGATTATGATTCCCTTCAAGAGGAAAAAAAAATGTAATTATGTATTTTTGAATTATAAGTGTATTACGGAGAAAACTAGCTACAGTTCGTGAACTTATATACTCAACAACGGTGGTCAGCACGTTAAAGAAATGCCACCCTTAGACTATAATGGTACGAAAAACTTTTATGTGTATATGCTCTATAGAAGACCTCTCTCACGGTATGTATACATATACATACCGTAGAGTGCCCTGATTGATATGTTTCGGCAATAGGAAGAGTCAGTTTATATGACTAATATAAATGTTGATTAATCAATCTTGATTGATATAGCACGAAACCGTTCACTTCTTTAATTTTTTTTTTCTTTTAGTTTCGATTGCTGCTGTCAATTTTCTTCCGGACTTTAGAGGAGAAACATTCTTTAGTGTTTTTGCCGTGTTCTTCCCATCAGTTACCGGAATTTTGGCTGGGGCGAATATTTCAGGAGATTTAAAGGTGAAGTCAAAATCTATGCTTAAACATTTTATTATTATTATTATTATTATTATTGTTGTTATTATTATTGCATCTGTTATTATTATTATGTCTGTTAAGATTGTGTCTGTATTCACAGAACAGGTGAAAATTTCGATCTTTCATATAAACGATTAATGCAAATCCGGTGTTGGTCTGGTAAATCAGTTGTCAGAACACTGACATGTTATGCCAAATGAGCCAGGTTTGAATCTTGGCAAGCTCACTTTTCTCTTTTGCTAAAATAATTGGGTTGTTCGATAAATAATGTCGTTTTTTTTTCATGTTTTTCAAAGTGAATTTATTTATATTAACAACAAACATTAATCAATGATATATTGACCATTTTGTTGGATGACGTTTTACCATCTTTCGGTAAGTTGAAAAATTACACGTTCGAAGAAGCCTTGGCTTTTAGAAGCGAAGGTTTTAAAAAACGACATTACTTATCTAACAACCCAATATATTCATCTTTCCGTCAAAAATGTGTTTCACTAGAGCACATCTTTAAATGAAAAGACTTCATTATTGTTATTAAATGATGAAGAATATATCGGTATACATATG
Source organism: Salticus scenicus (assembly GCA_963930645.1). Taxonomy (NCBI): domain Eukaryota; kingdom Metazoa; phylum Arthropoda; class Arachnida; order Araneae; family Salticidae; genus Salticus; species Salticus scenicus. The sequence goes on from OZ005648.1 coordinate 385,013,900, forward strand.
ACATATATGAGTTTTGATATTGTTTTTGTTAAAAAAAAAAAAATAAATAAATAAAAAAATAAATAAATAATTATAATAATAATAATAATAATTGACAATTATATTACCATTTTTACTTTCCGAACACTATAGTGAGGAAAGTATTGTAATCATGTCAAAAATCCGAATTCGAGATTTTGATGTTTCTATACGTTTTGAGGTCCCCTGAGTCCGTTTTCACTATTTTTACGATGATGTATGTATGTGTGTGTGTATGTGTGTATGTGTGTATGTGTGTATGTCTGTGAACACGCTAGCGTCTAAACGCTTCGTTCGATTAACCTGAAAGTTGGTACGCATATTGTAAGTCACCATAGTACGAACCCTATAGATTTTGGTGAATCTAGCACTTATAGTTTTTTTACAGGGACACAAAGAAAAATTCTTTATCATTATGGCCTATGGGAGCAAAATCTTAAAAGTGCGATAGCATCTAAACGCCTTATTCAATTGAGCAAAAATTTTATACACATATTATAGATCACAAATACTCAATCTGTATAGATTTTGGAGAATCTAGCACTTATAGTTTTTTTACAGGGACACAAAGAAAAACTCTTTATCATTATGCCTATGGGGCCAAATTTTTAAAAATGTGATAGTGTCTAAACGCCTTATTAATCCGAGCAAAAAAATTGTACACATGTTATAGATCACAGTTGAACTAACTGTATAGATTTTGGTGAATCTAGCACTTACAGTTTTTTTACAGGGACACAAGGAAAAATTCTTTATCATTATGGCCTATGGGACTAAATTTTTAAAAGTACGATAGCATCTAAACGCCTTATTGAATTCAGCTGAAAATTTATATGAGTATTATAAATCACTGTTGCACTAACTATAAGCATTTTGGTGAATCTAACATTTATAGGTTTTTACAGGGACACAACGAAAATTTCTTTGTCATTATGATCTATGGGCTCAAAGTTCAGTAGCGTTAAATAAAACAACGTGTAATAGATGGAGAAAAATACTCAAACACTCTATTATGGTTTTCTCTCTTTTGTTTGTTTAACAACTACTCTTTCTTTACTTTATCTACAAAACTGTTAATTACTCAATGTTCGGAAAGTCGAGTGGAGTCACTCCAGATTTTTTTTTTCAAATAACAATTAAAATGACATTTCTATTTCATTTACTTTAAGTAATCCTTTTTATTAAAGAGATCTGGATTTCGATCATATATTTGCCAAATTTAATACAAAATTACTACTATTTTAAATCTAATTAATATTTCTGTAATTTTAAATGTTTGGAAAATTTCTATTCAAAAATAGCAATACTAAATCTTTTTTATACGTATAATAAAAAGTTTATCAGTTATCATATCACTGTCTCAGAAAATAAAAGATAAATAAAAACAAAATTCGGAACGTAGTATTTGGGAAATTTAAGGCAATTAACTGTCTATTTTTATTTATTATTTATTTTTTATCAGTAATGTTCTTTGAGTATATATCAGTAACCATCAAATATATCATAATAATATTATAGTTTTAAAAAATTAAAGAACACGCTTTTATAGAAATGTGAACTAAAAATGCACAAAATATCTATCTTAGTATTAAAATGCAGGGTAAGAGAAAATCGTGTGAGTGACACACCATAATATTTACATACATTTAAATCTTTAATTAAAATAATTTAGAATTAAACAAAAACCATTTTTAAAAAATCTCCCCATACTGGGCCCGAAAGCTAGACCTTTAGGTTCGTAGCGCGGCACTTTACCTCACAGCCACAGCGTTCACGTAAGGAAAGCCTTTTGTTACAATATAGATTTTTTGTTTGCTCCCAGAGCTGTTACAAACATACATACATACAAACATACATACAGGTGAATCTAATAAAAGCGTATTAAAAAAGAGCACTTGATTTCTCAAATCAGGAACGTTTCGAACACAATAATCTGTGATTCTCAGGAACCTGCGCCAAACTTATAAATATCAAAAGCGTATCCAAATTACAAGAGTAAAATTTTTAATTTTTTTTAATAGAGCATCGTAACATTTACCTTAATGGTTTCTTTAAAAGAAATAAGTATTAATATTTCACCATCCATTATTTTCAAAATCAGATACTGGCAGTAGGTAAAGTGTTCAAAACTAAAGTACTTGAAAATAAGGTAATTGTAAAATATATATTCCTTTCTGAAGGAATTAAATGGGCTTCAAAGGCTTGAAAAAAAAAAAAGCATTTTTTTTTTCTCTATTGTTTTAATATAATAAATAAAGTTTTTATTAAAAATTTTTAGCATATAAAAGAGCAACATTTAAGCAATATTATATAAAATATTTATGAAAAATTTTGGAAAATTCGGCCGGTGGGTCGAAAGATTTCTCAAAAACTATTGCATCGATCTTATTGAATTTTTGCATACTTCTTCAAAATAGAATTGACTAGTGTTTCAACGAAGGATTTTTTTTTTTTTTTTCCGATTATAACTAATTTTAAAAGACTATGCGTAGACTAAAATGTGTCAAAAATTGTACTAATTTTGCATTCATACATCTCTGGCAAAAACTTATTTTATTGTTATTATTTTACTCTTTTATACATTCACTAGTCAATTCTACACTCTTTAACAAAAAAAAGCGACGCACCAAGAAGGAGTTATCCGAATGGGACAAAAGTTAGTAGATGTAATGCACATGTAGAGAAAAACAATTGATTACAGTTTCAGAAAATTTGAATGATTTAATTAAGAGAAAGGACCTCCCAAAGTAAACAAGTCAATAACGCGTTGGTCCACTTCTGGCCCTTAGGTACGCAATTATTCCGCTTGGTATTAATTGATAGAGTTGGCAGATGTGCTTCTGTGAAGTATCGTGGCAAATTCTATCCAATTGGTGCGTTAGATTGGTAAAATCCCGAGCTGGTTTGTGGCCTTGAATACAGTTATAACGTTTGATCGGTGCTCACGTTCTGTCCTCTCTCTACGCCGACCACTTCCTTCCTGACGCTGCGTTCGGCCATGGTTCACCCATTCCTGTCAGTATTATCTAATACTGGTTCTGCTCCTATCCAATTGTCAAAACAATCGCAGTTTAGACCAACCGGTTTCTTTGAGCTCAACTACACACCACACTCAAATACTGACATCTACGTATGCTGTTTGCGCATCCGTATGCGAGGCATAATTCTTGTCTTTTTGAGACTATGCAATAAAATTCTCGAAGAATTTATGACCTGGAATCAAAATTTCTCATTTTTAATATTCTGCCAGTTGCGCAGTTAAGATGCGCTGCAGCGTCGCATGCTCATTCGATGGCAACCAAACATGCATTTTCCATCGAAACCTGTATGTATGTCAATTTTTGTCCAGTTTGCATTACTCCTTCTTAATGCGTCGCTTTTTTTTTTGTTATAGAGTATATTTTGAATAAGTGCAAAATTTTAATAAGACCGTTGCATTAGTTTTTGAGAAATCGTGCGTCTACCGCTTTTCTGAAATGTTTCCAGAAATAAGGACCCACCGGCTGAATTTTCCAAAATTTATTCTAAATATTTTATATAACATTGCTTAAATTGTTGCTTTCAACTAAATGTAACATTGCTTAAATTGTTGCGCAACAATTGCTTTCTCTTTTGTATGCTAAAAGTTTTGAATAAAAATTTAATTTTTTATATAAAAATATGCATTTCCTTTGTTTTGACTCCGAAACCCATGTAATCCCTTAAAACTAAAATTTTGGAGCATTATTAGTCACTGCTGTAACAATATTTGAAAATTTAGAAAACAGAAGCAAATACATATTTACATTTCAAAATAATTTCTTTTTAAAATGCATACTTTACGGAGTAATAATAAGGTTCTATATTTGCATGTCATAAAACATGCAGATTTAAAAGAAATGTATACTGATATCTCCGGCATAAGATTTTCCCTCAATGTGCTTCTCTCTTTTCCCCGATTTCAAATCCTAAATTCTGATAACGTCCTTAATACTTAAACAAACAAACAAACAAATGAATAATCTTAAAAATATGTCTTCAAATATCATCATATTTTAGGATCCCTGTAGTGCTATTCCTAAAGGAACTCTGCTTTCAATCGTTACAACTTCAGTGTCTTATGTCTTGGTTGTCATATGGCTGGGATTTACCGTAGTACGAGATGCAACAGGTCAATTAGAGGCTTATTACAATGGGACTTTCACGAACTGCTCCCTGACGCCATGCAAATACGGTTTGATGAACGACTATCAAGTGAGTACATTCCATTTCCAATTAGTTCATTCATTACTGAAATTTTTGTATTACCTTCAGCTATAAATAACTTGGTTAATCTATGGCGATATCCGATTCCCCAATTTCATGAATGGGCAGAAGCAAAACGGATAAAAAAGGAAACAATAATTGTAATACTTAAAAATTTCAATTAAAATTTCCTAGATTACAAAACGAATACATTGAAAAATGACCTACTTGGAAATTTGCAGCATGAATTTCTCGGTGCGGGCCTGCACCTCGCTTAGTGCAAAACTTTCAGGTGTGTGCTGGCTTGCTTGGCTCTGGCACTGAAGTCACTCACTTCTTCCTTTTTCCAAACCGACATTGACAAGTGGCGACACCCGTTCGAAAGAGGGAGGAGAGAGTGACTTCAGTGCCAGAGCCAAACAAACCAGCACACACCTAAAAGTTTCGCACTAAGGAAGGTGCGGGCCCGCACCGAGAAATTTATGCTGGAAATTTCCAAGTAGGCCATTTTTCAATGTATTCGTTTAATAATTGTAATATTTCATTTATATTACATGTAATGTAAAATAATTAATAATAAATGTATAATATCGAGGAAAAAAAAGCATTTTTTCAATCTTAATGTAGAACATAAAATGTGTGTGTGTATAAATGTATAATTCTTATCGAAATCTGTCTGCAACCAATATAAGTAGATTTCTGACTGTGGTACGAAACCAGTAGTGCTTCCATTAATTTTATGGTGTGTGCAGAAATTTTTCAAGTTAAAATATAGATATAAGTAGTTTTCTCTAAAATAGCTATTTACCTCATCTACGAGTATAGAAAAGTATTTCAAACTTTTGTAAATAATGCATGACTTTACTTTGTGTATTTTCTTTTTGTTTTACATTCTTAAACGAAATTTTCAAATATTCACTGATTCACTTTATCTTTTATTATTATTATATCCCCTAATGTTGCAAAGCCTTTCATTATCTATTCGTAATGCAGGATTTTAAAAGCTTATTATTATATTATTTTTCTAATACATGTTTTTAAAAGTAACATTTACTCAATCCTTCTTTCACTCGTTCACTTTTACTATGTTCTGTAATATGAGTAAATATTTCATAATTTATAAATGTTGCATGATACCTCTTTCTCTTTTTCCAAATAGCTTTCACTCAGTAATTTTTAACTCAGTATTACTTTCTACTATAACCATATCCCTTAATATGGGAAAGTGTTCATAACTGTACGACTGATATACTATTATAGTCTATTATAATATGGGTTGGTCTTATAGTGTAACTACACGTAATTAAGTAAATTCTCTCTTTGTACTTTTCACAACTTAAGAAGCTCGATCCCTTAATATTTAAAAATGTTTCATCCTTCTTTATTCCAGAAGGCTCTCGTAGCGAATTGAAATCAACATTTATTGTGAGTTAACAAGTTATTTTCCTATTCAAAAACAAAATTGTAGAATAAATAAAAGTAGAAAATTCATACTGATTCATTGCTATTACAAATGATAATGATAATTAAAAGTGAAAATTGGATCTAGTTGTTTTTTATGAGCATTATTTGTAGTGAATTGAAACACAATAAATTTTGCGGAATGAAATATCAATTCACTCCAGTAAAAACTAAGAGGAAACATTCTATATATAGAAAAGGTTAAAGTTGTTACTGATTTGAATTCAAAAGTCAATACACTATATTAACTATTAATACACTGCTGTTCCATAAATGGCCAAACACTTCTTTTAAACATTTTGTCAAATATCTCAAAAAGTACTGGATGAATCGTCTTGAAACTTCAGGAGTGTAAAGACCCTGTTATACTTCATATATTTCAGTGAAAGATTTACCCGAAAGCAAAAGGGTTACCAGTAAAAAATTAAATAAAAATGAAAATATTTGGAATCACTCTGTGTAAAAAGTAATGCTTGAAATGCAATCTGGCAGCAGCATGTTATTATAACATAAGGTTCTTTCTTATGCTCTGTATAAATTTGTATGAAGCTACCACATATATTCAAGGAGATAAATAACGGTTTCTTTAAAAATTTACCAAAAAGAGGGTTACTTTTTAAACTATAACACACAAGGTATTAACCCCAGTGCAAAGTCATTTTTAGGAAACTTGACATACATTCTACAATCAGGATACAAAAATATTAAATATCTAATAAAATATGAGCATTTTTGCAAAATAATTTTTAAGTACGCATCTGCAAATTTTAGCGAAATTTCATTTGCCTAATACGATAGCCAATAGTATGGAACTACTTATATGAAAACCCCATAAAAATATCCTGTAATTTAAATTAAAAAATTGCACGTGATAGAATGAACTGAATTTCAGTTCTTCTCAAAAATAAGGAATTAGTAAGGGAATTTTACCAATATTTATGTCTAATCACGAAACCTATATAACCATTGAATGAATCGAAATAAAATATCAGTAAAATCTCTTATAGTTTAACTTATTTATTTATTTTTTTTTTAAGAATTTTCCATAGAAGTTCATTTTATCGGGTACAACTTTTTGAATTTACACATTTTTATATTGTTTTTAGATAAGTAGCTCAATATATATATACACTGGCTGTTAAATTATGCAAAGGAAATTTTACTAAAGTTTGTGCATGCGCAGTTAAAAATTGCATAGTAAAAATGCTTATATTTCATTAGATATTTAGAATTTTTGCACTCTGCTTGCAGTATACTGTGTCTAATGTTGTATGTTAACTTTTTTGAAAATGGCTTTGCACTGAGTTTAATACCTTGCTTGTCATATTTAAAAAAAAGCGGCTTTTTAAATTTTTTTTTTTTTTTAAAAGAAACCGTTATATCTCAATGAATATATGTGTTAGCCTCATAATAAATGCATGCAAATAATAAGAAGGAGCATTATAACCACATGCTATAGTGATACGGCCTTTCACACATTAATTTTTATAAGGTGATCCCAAACATTTTCAGACTTATTTAATTTTTCATTGCCCCCCCCCCCCGCCTTTTACATTCGGTGCAAAACTTTCACTGAAATACGAAGTATAACATGCTCTTCACACTCCTGTAGTTTCAAGATGATTAGTCTAGTACTTTTTGAGATACTTGAAAAAAATTCTAGAATTGAATGTGCCCAGCCATTTCTGGAAAGGTAATGTATTTACATTTAATTGATTGTTATCATTTTCTTTATAGTTTAGCAATATCGTATTTTTATGTAAGAATACCTCGAGATTTTGTGAACTTTCCTGACAAGCTTTGCTATATTTGTAGAAAACTAACCCTTACTAGTCAGAAACCTGCTATCACGCCCCGTATTGAAGTATAGCCTATCACGTCATTTTGGTTGTCGAATCGGATATCAAAATAAATCATGGACGCCTTACATTTTTGCCACACGTGTGCATTTGTGCTAATAACTTTCAAATTTAAACTAATGGTAAAGGTCGCTCAATGCTCTTTATAGTGCCCATAATCTATAGAGAATATAAAGCCAACAGATACTATTTCTACATGATATCACCTATTTCGCTAGAAATTTAGAAAATAAATAATAAATAAACAGAAAAGTAATATCACTTTTCCGAACATTCATTCGACATGTTCAAAATGGGGAGTCTGTATTCGCAAGCATCAAAGATTAACAACTAGACTGTGATAGAGGAACTAGACTAACGACAGATTTTCACATGAGGATTTTTTTTCAAATTTTATTTTGTAATTATGAAATATTTATTTCATTATTATTATTATTATTTTAAACCTCAAATATTTTTTACAAAATATAGCTATCTATTTAGTCATGAAATAATATTCTACCCTTTTTGTGGGCATAGAATATGTAAAAATCCTCTGCTGAATGGATTTACAAAACCTTCTTCATCAAAAATTGTTGATCAGTGTAGTTGCATAGTAATAATAATAAAAGAAAGAACTTTCAAACCTGAAGTAAAACTTTTGTTTTTCATTATCATAATTAAATTACAAATTAATGTTTGCTTACTCTTTTACAATATTAAAAATTTAATAGCAAATCACATGTTCAAAACTATCCATTTAAAATTTTTAAAATTTAATGTAGACTACAAATTATGGGACAAGAAAATTACATTCGTTAAATTCCTTCTTCTATTGCTTTAAAATATATGCAGTATGTAATATTACTCTAATTTTATAATACCTAATTCCTGCGCATAGTCATGTCATATAAATCTATTTTACACAAGAAAATTATATTTAAGAGACAAACTTATATCTATTCAAGTATTACAAGCAAACAAAAGCTTTACATTTCATAGAGTAAAATTTCTGGCATAAAACGTATTTATCTAATCGGCGGATGATACGGAAGGAAATAGGTTAATAACGAAAACTTTTAAATTGTAAATGCATGTTAAAATAAATTATTATTCCTCGTCGTTAAAAGTCAGTATTCAGGCTTTTGTAATCTTCATGTACGATATTTTTTTCTTTACTTTTATAACAATCCTAAAAATAAGATTTTTCTGTTTCAGGTGATGACTTTATCAGCAGGATTTGGTCCTTTAATGTATGCAGGAATATTCGCTGCTACGTTATCATCAGCTTTAGTGTCTATCGTTAGTGCTCCAAGAATCCTTCAAGTAAAACACTTTTCAAAATATTTTTATTACTTTCCAAACATATATTGTTTCAGGAAAGCATTGCAATCATGAAAAAAAAAATATATATATATATATTAAAATATATATATATATATATATTAAAAAATATATATATATATATCATCATAAACTTTTGGTATCATCCAAAACATCAATTCGCTAAAATTTATCGAAATTGGAATGTTAGCACATGCAATAAATATGTTTTAGAAGGAATGAGTACTCTGCGGTGAATGTGCAGATTTGTATTTCTAACAAACAGCAATTATTTTGTGATGGTATTTTAGTGAAGTACACTGATTCCTACTCCGCTAATAATGATTCACTATATATATATACACACATATATATATATATATATATATATGCCATATATATGTATTAAATACTCTCAATGCCATAAAAATTTGCTCACCAAGAAGTAATTATTGGACCGTAACGAAACTTGGCATGAAGGTACGGGCCAGGCAGATATGCAGATGATTAGAATTGCAACGTGATTGCACATTGCGTAAGGCCATCAGAGGGCATTGAACTTTGTTCTTCTTGGAGTATAAAATAGGCAAGCAGAGCTTGTTTGGTGTACATAATCTATTTCAGAAGGACACTTTTTATATAGAGATGCGGTTACCCCGCCATCGAAGACAACACGAGCCACTGTCTGAGTCCGAGAGAGGAAGAATTATCGATATGATGGAATCCGGGTAATCAGCTCGGCGAGTAGAAAGCCACCTAGGCCGTTCTGATTCTATTGTGAGAAGGTGTTGGGACCAGTGGACAAGGGAGAGGTTGCTTACACGGCGATCAGCCTCAGGAGATGCTCGACCGACCAATAATCGAAAGAACTGCCGCTTCATACGAAACATACGCATAGCGCCAGCTGTCTCGTTGTCTACCATTCTGACATATGCAGCACATACATGACCTTTCCCTGTGTCTGTACGTGCCATCGATAAGCGCCTGGTTAGAGGACACTTGCTATCGTGGCGCCCATTTCGTGTGCTGCCAATAATAACCACACCCCTCTCCTCCGTTTGGAGTGTTATCGCGCTCGACGGAGTTGGATTATAACCGAATTGAACCAGGTTGCCTTCAGCGATGAATCCATATTCAATTTGAGCAGTGATGATTAACATGTACGCGTGAGGCAAGGGGGGAAGGAATGCCTCAAATTTGCCTTTTCTTTACAGCTGCACACCACACCCACAGGTGGTGTGATGGTATGGGATGATATTGCAAACGACACACGGTCGTCCCTAATATTGATTCACGGCACCATGACAGCTCAGGGGCACGTTCGTGACATACTTTAGCCATAGGTGTTGCCACTGATGGCAGGGCTTCCAGGAGTCATTTTTAACAGTACAGTGCTAAAGCAAACACATGAATGGTGTCACAGGACTGCCTCCGCTACAATGCCACCCTCTCCTGGCCTGCTCGATCCCTAGATTTGTCACCAATGAAGCATATCTGGTACCATTTGGAGCAGCAAGTTGGGCAGCCTATGAATTTGGACAAATTAGAAGCGCGTTTACAACAAGTGTAGAACGAGATGCCACAGGACATCCTACGGGACTTGTATCCCTCAATGCTCGCCTGTATCGCATCGTGCATTCACGCCAGAGGTTGCCCAAGAGGGTACTAAAACTTCCATTCTTTCGTAATTTTTTCTGTAATAAATGATCATTTCGCATATATATATATATATATATATATGTATGTATACATATGTGTATGTATGTATGTACATATATAGGGGGTCCACTAAAGTCGGTTCCTATCCTTTTAACTGCTGAAAGGCTGCAGCTATAGTTATGATAATAGTGTCTATGTGTAGTAAAGTGGTTATGCGCCACTTACAATGCATCCTGGCGAAAACGGCGGAGTTAGCTTTTATATCTCAGAAACAATACAAGATAATGAGGAAAGGGGGATTAAAAATTTATAGAAAATCATCGTTTTACAGTAAGGAAAGACACTTTGTACAAACATATGCTAAAAGCAGAAAGTCATTTGTTTTAAGTACAAAACTTTGAATAAATACCATAAAATGGAATAAACTCGCAACAAATGTTTCGGGTTGAAAGAACACATGACCAGTGTCGTCAGGCGAACAAAGTAGGCGCGAGTGCTGCAGTCAAAGCGGCAACGCAACAGGCCAACGAAAGTAGGCACGAATGCTGCAGTCAGTTGAATGGACTTTAGAAGGCACCCTGTGTGTGTGTGTGTGTGTGTGCGTACACTGTGTTATTTACAAAAGCATGCAAAAGTTTTATTCTTGACAAATTTTTCAACAGGCACTCTGTGTTAATGGACTAATCTCTCGACTCAATAGGTTTGGAAAAGGGTGCGGAAAAGACAATTACTCAAGAAGCTTGCTTTAACATTCATTCATTCTTAATATTAACACTCATTTGTATGTTTTCGATGTTCCACACTGTGATGCAAGAAAACGATCTTAGAAAGAGAAACAACTATTCATTATTAAATACCTACATTTTCGATATTCAAACTTCTGCCTGTTACATTAGGATCTTTCTTTCAGTTTTATGTTGTGCAAGTTTTTACGTTGTACAAGTTACGTTTCTCAGTTTACATTGTAGCGTAGCGAAAGACATATATACATTTTATTGTTCAAACGAAGGTCCAGGTGTGCATTACAGCTGACGGGCAAAAATTTTAACATAAAAAATAAAGGTATCTTGTGACAACTAAATGTCTTTTTCTTTCCAAGATCGTTTCCTCACGTCACAGTTTAGAAAATCGTGAACAAACAAATACATGATTTAAGCATTCTACTATTAGCATTTATTTCTACGAACTGTATCTTTATACATAAACCGATGATACTCTATAACTTTTTTCGAAATAGGAATGCTAGCTCCACCATTTTCCACCAGGTGGTGCTTTGGGTGGTCGCATCTAGTAGCACATATCCATTACAATACCTAAATACCACTTTTATGAGTATAGTGACATACGTTCTTTAGTTAAAAGGGTAGGATATGTACTTTAGAGGGCGCCCTGTATGTATGTATGTATGTGTGCATGTGTGTGTACACACACTGTATTATCTACAAAAGCATGAAAAAGTTTTATTCTTGACAAATGTTTTAACAGGCACTGTGTGTTGATGGACTAATCCCTCGAATCAGTTGGCTTGGAAAAGGATATGGAAAAGACAATGACCCAAGAAGAGCCCTTGCTTTGACATTCATTATAGCCCTACTTTTTACTGTTATTGGTGAGCACATTACTTTTATGAAATGTGTTATTATACTTAGTTTTATTTTGCTATAAACTAAAATATCCGTAAATATATATCAAGGTTACGAAATCTCTCTTTCTCCCACTCTGTTTTTGCCTTTCTCCCTTAATATATCCCAAATCATTCTAATAGCATTTTAAGGCTATACACTCAAACTTTTTTCTTATCGTATGCACTTATTTTACTAAAAGCCTGAAAATTGTTTCTTCACTATTACATGTATTTTATTGTTTTAATTTTTTACTGTATATAATTTCTCCAATGCAGCAATGTTATCGTGCTATCATATTCTTCTATATTAGTATACTTAGTATTACAACACACTGGTGGAAGAAGCGTAGAATTGGCCATAGGTGGTTCCAACTCACCTACAACTTGATGTATTGCTAGATATTGCAATTAAAAAAAATGTTGCAATATGTTTTTTTAAAATGAAAATAAGAAGCCAAAAATGTAGCGACGTTGATTTATATAGATGCTTTCGTGTGTGTTTTTGAAGATGTAAAAATAAGCAAAGAAATTCTTAAATGATCACATACTGTGTTGTGGCTTTTTATATATATTTTAATCTACCGTAATACTTTTGAAATAAACTGTTTTATATTCCTTACAAATTTTTTATTTTTTATATATTTATTATTTCTCTTCCAGGTGACCTAAATGCAGTCGCTCCCATTATTTCTAATTTTTTCATGGCAGCAAATGGTCTCATTAACTTTTCATGTTTTCACGCAAGTTATGTGAAATCGCCTGGTAATTTAAACACACATATATATATATTTAATTATAAATGCTTATATTTTAATACTAGAAAGTTTTTTTTTTCACTTTACTAGTCGTTATATATTGAAATGAATTATCAAAATTACATATCATGTATTCATATAAAAATCTCATATAAAGGAAAGATTTTAAAAAAGAGTCACTGAAATCGATCAAAATGTTGGTTTAGGTAAATGCCCATGCCGTATTGAGTCCAAATCTCTACTGTCTGCAGCAATGCTTTACCTGAGAGCACAAGCGCAGAAAAATATATATTCGCACAGGAACACCGGTTGTGTCAACAATGCCTTGGGAAGTGTCTTTCCCACCTGAACTGTGCTGGTCCCAATCCCCAATGCATGCGGTAGTGATATACCCTCGAGCATAACTATGAAAGTAAGTGCAATCAATTCCCAGACCCAAAACCAACCCATGTACCAAAGCGGAAAGTGGCATGAATTTTGCAAAATCCTTTAATGGTGCACGTTGAGTACACATAACGAACTCACACACCAAAAATTGCCATCCTGAGATTATTTGTATCACAGTTGCTCTTGAAAGCATACTTTTTGCCCCCCCCCCGGACTCCACAAGTGGAAAGGCAAAATGTCCCGAATTTAAATGGGGGAGTCGAGGAGTTGGTAAAACCATCTCACATATACATGTATGTCAAAGCTATATTCTAAAGCTATTTCGAATGAATTTAAAGTACATTGGAGGTATTTAATTATAATATCCTATATTTTGCATCTTAAATTGTAATCATATATTTCTACAATAATGTAGGTTAAGACAAAGAAGTGCGAATACCATACCAGATTCTTCTATGTGTGGTACACAACTTATATATATATATATATATATATATATATAGATAGATAGATATGCATGCAATATATTTACTTCACGTATATATTTTTGTTGATCTTGCTCTACTCAAATTACACAGGTTTGCGAAAATAATGTTGGCAAATTTTGAATTGATAATTTTAGCGTGTGATTTATGGTGTGTTGAAATCGAAACTGAGTCCAGTTTTTCTCTATCACGTACAAATTTTTGTTAATACAGGGTGTCTACCGTTACAGTTTCTTCATTTTCGGTAGTTTGTAGTATGTTTCCATGATTAATTATAATTAATCATAGAAACATACTATTAAAGTTACCATATAATTATATTGGTGGAAGAATCACAGAAGAAACGTATTGATAAAAAATTATGTGATACAGGAAACCTAGCTTCAATTTCGGTTTCAGCGCACCAAAAAAAAAAAAAAAAAAAAAAAAAAAAAACATAAAGATCAGTTAAAATTATTAAATCAAAATTTTAGATATAGACTTGTGTTATTATTATTATTATTTTAATTTCAGGTTTTCGACCTGGATTTCGATATTACAACTTATGGTTAAGTCTTCTAGGAGCCCTTATCTGCGTTGTTATAATGTTTGTCATGAATTGGGTCACCGCTTTAATCACCGATGTTGTGGTTATTGCTATTTACACTTACATATCCAAGACATGCCCAGGTATATATGCATATATATGTATTTTTTTTTTTTTTTCTATAATTTTAGTATTTGTTTGTGAACATGGAATAAGTGTCGTATAGGAAAAATATCGGATATCTAAGTGACATATAGGGAAGGATAACTTCAATTGTATATATTTTTAAAACCTTACACTGTTCGGATCTTATTACTTATTGCATAGCTGCTGACAACTATAATTTTTTATTTCCCCATTTTCTGAGTAAAAATTACATTTTTTTATTAATTACTAATATTTTTTAATTATTTTTATTCATAGAAAACTGCTGCAAAAATTTATAGAAGATTTTTATTAAAATTTGATAATGACCAAAAAATCGTAACAATCAACAGCAAAGTATACGAGGCTAAGCAGAAAAGGTCCAGATATTTTAAAACTTATTATTACTTTATAATTTTTATTAATTCTGAACTAGATTTTTACTAGATTAAATAGAAATTCGAATTATTAACAGGGTCTCTACCGAACCACCTTCCTTCCATGATTCTTCTATCCTTATATTGCCCCACCAATGACCGAGAGGTTCTTTTCATCGCTGGTAGACGTGAGCTCGTTCGTTCCCAGATCGCGCTCGTCGGTCTAGCCGTTCGGAGTTTTCCTTGGTTTTCTACGAAACTTGTGCAAATACGGGTTAGAACCCCTTAGAAAGACCCCCACGAAGGGCACTCCTCCCCCCCCCCCTCCTCAGATCTAGAATCCTAGCGCAGTCAATCCTCCTTATACCTAAAATACAAAACACAAACTTCACCCTTATATTACTCTAGTAACATTTTCCTTAGCTAATCGTGGAAACGTTCTATAGAAGTTTCCTATATAAATATAGTTGTTGAAAAATCCTGAAAAACATATGGGATTGGTAGACATAATCTTTTTAAGATACTCTAGATGCTATGATTTTTTTTTTTCAAGCAATATTAATATTTAAACAGGGTATAATCTAAACTGATTTCCAAATGTTACGTAACAAATTCAACTAGTGTGTTGTGGCCACCACAAGACTTTCTACTATATTTTCCTATATACGTATTCAATCAGTAACAATATTAAAAAAAAAAAAAATACGATTTTTTTCTAAGTTCTTTTTTTGTTAAAAGTAATACATATTCAATCAGTAACAATATTAAAAAAAAAAAAAAAAAAAAAAAAAAAAAAATACGATTTTTTTTTCAGTTTTTACTTTCTTCTATCTTCAATAGAAGAAAGTATTGGATTCGTAAAAATTTTCGATTTCGGGTTTTTGATGGATTTACACGTTTTGAGAAGTGTAGAACACGATTTGACCATTTTTAGAAAATGTTTGTCTGTCTGTCTGTCTGTCTGTGTGTGTGTGTGTGACAAAATTTTGTGGCAACTGTACCTCAGGAACTACTGGACAGAATTTCATACAAATTGGTATGTAGTTGCACCTTGACATAAATCAGTGCCTATCAACTTTTGGTAAAAATCGTCTTACAGGTTGCGTTGCCATCCCGCTTTTTCTAAATTTTTAACATGGTGATATAGGGCAAAAGTTTTCAAGATGGGTATCTTTCGAAAGGTCTCGTCAGTACCTTTAAAACGAATGGTTGAACTATAAATCTGTAATAATTTAAAAGAAAGTTATCGATTTTTTTTACATTTTACAAAATAAAACTTAGAAAAAAAATCTTTTTTTTTTTTTTTTTTTTTTTTTTTTTTTTTTTAACGAAATTATCAAAACTTGGTATTTTGTTGACTCCTGACATAAACTGGTGCTGATTAGATTTGGGGATCAATCGCACAACAGGTGGCGCTGTGATCGTATTAACATGGTAGTATAGGACAAAATTTCGTCTAAATGTACATAATGAGAGTTATTCTTAACCTGTGATTGTAAAATTAATATGAATTATTGCTAATAGTACTAGTTAATTAGGAAAAAAAATTGTGCATGTGGGGGCATCGCTACCCCCCCTGGGGGGAAGTACCCTCTGGGGTGTGGTAAATTTTCAAGATGGGTATCTTTCAAAAGGTCTCGTCAATACCTTTAAAACGAATGGTTGAATTATAAATATGTGGTAATTTAAAACAAAGTTATCGATTTTTTTTTACTTTTAACGAAAAAAAAAAAAAAACTTTGATTTTTTTTTTTTTTTTTTTTTTTAATATTGTTACTGAGTGAATTTGTATAGGAAAATATAGAAGAAAGTCTCGTGGTGGCCACAACATACTAGTTTTTTTGTTAAAAGTAAAAAAAAATCGATAACTTTGTTTTAAATTATCACAGATTTATAGTTCAACCATTCGTTTTAAAGGTATTGGCGAGATCTTTCGAAAGATACCCATCTTGAAAATTTACCCCCCCCCCCTCCAAGGGGGGAAGCGATGCCCCCACATTCACAAAAATTTTTACCTAGTTAACTATTACTATTATCAATAACTCATATTACTTTTACAATCACAAATTAAAAATAACTCTCATTATGTACATTTATACGAAATTTTGTCCTATAGTGCCATGTTAAAAATTTAGAAAAAATGCGATCACAGCGCCACCTGTTGAGCTATTGATCCCCAAATGTAATCAGCACCAGTTTATGTCGGGGACCAACTAAATACCAAGTTTGGTTAAATTTCGTTTAAAAAAAAAAAAAAAAAAAAAAAAAAAAAAAAGTACGATTTTTTTTTTTTTTTTTTTTTTAAAAGTAAAAAAAATCGATAACTTTGTTTTAAATTATCACAGATTTATAGTTCAACCATTCGTTTTAAAGGTATTGACGAGATCTTTCGAAAGATACCCATCTTGAAAAATTACCCCCCCCCGGGGGGGGCACTTTCCCCCCAGGGGGAGAACCGGTGCCCCCACATGCACAAAATTTTTTCCCTAGTTAACTACTACTATTATCAATAATTCATATTAATTTTACAATCACAAGTTAAATATAACGCTCATCATGTACATTTATACGAAATTTTGTCCTATACTGCCATGTTAAAAGTTTACATAAAATGTGATCACAGCGCCATCTGCTGGGCGATTGATCCCAAAATCTAATCAGCACCATTCCATGTCAGGGTCCAACTATATACCAAGTTTGGTTCAATTTCATTCATCGGTTCGTGAGATACGGTGAAAAATACGAAATTTTGCAACCACAGCGCCACCTGCTGGACGATTGATCCCCAAATCTAATCAGCACCATGCCCCGTCAGGTTCCAACTATATACCAAGTTTGGTTGAATTTCATTCATTCGTTCGTGAGATACGGTGAAAAATACGAAAATTTGCCCTATACTGCCATGTTAAAAATTTACATAAAATGCGATCACAGCGCCACCTGCTGAGCTATTGATCCCCAAATCTAATCAGCACAATGCCCCGCCAGGGTTCAACTATATACCAAGTTTGGTTGAATTTTATTCATTGGTTCGTGAGATACGGTGAAAACAATAAACCACAGACACACAGACAGACACACAGACAGACATTTTTTAAAAACTATCAATTCGTGTTCAGGACATCCCAAAACGTGTAGATCCGTCAAAAAACGGAGGTCGAAAATTTTCGCGAATCCAATACTTTCTCTATATTACATATAGAAGAAAGTAAAAATTGAAATAGGTGAGTTAAAAGTGGAACAACATTCTTTTAAAATTTGGATATTTACAAATAAAAACATGTTGCATCCAGTAATGATATACAAAAGAGCGATTACTCCAAAAGAAAGAAGAAAAAAATTTTCATTGACTGAACCCGAATAGTAAGGAAAATTTTTTTTAGTTTACAATGTTAGGTTTGGTGCTGGAAAACAACAATTCGTTTCACGTCTTAAAATAATATTATATCGCACAAATAAATAAATAAATAAATAAAATGAAATAAAATGAAATAAAAATACTGAGCTTATCGATATTTAACTAGTCAATGTTTTGTTAATATTGAGATTTTTAGGAGATTTATTCAAAAAACTAATTTAGAAGCACATAAAAAAATTATTATCCAATTCATTTTATAACATTTTCATAATTGCTAATCTACCAATTTAGGAGAAAAACATCAAATCACTATTTAATAATAATAATATTTTCTATTAATTATCTAAGTTTCTACATATTGTAAGTTATTAGAAAATTGTCGTACTGATTTCTATAAAAATAACCCAAAAGTTTGCATTTATGCAATACATTATATGTACTGTATAACAACTCATTTTAAATGTTTACTAATCAAAATAATTTTCTTATTTATCAGATATTAACTGGGGATCATCTTTCCAAGGTTATTCCTACCGGAACGCACTTTACCATTTAAATAAACTGTCAAGAGTGGAAGATCATGTAAAAAACTACAGGTAATAATAATAAAAAAATGCTATCTTTTCGTGATATTATTTAGAAGAAAGCAACATTCATAATTTTAATATATTGTTTTCACTAGGACAAGGATTTCCGGCTTTACTGAACACACAACTTCATAGAAGATTATACGATTTCCATTGCACAACACAGTAGTACTTTGGTTAAAAATCTTAATAAAATGTCTTATTACCACATAAAATTGAATAAATCAGGCTGTGTATACACTGCTAAAACTTTCAGTTCAAACTTGAACCACTGTATGGAGTAAAGTTACAAGCAATATCATAATATAGTTCAACCTCACTTTTAAGTTTTCTGCTTCTTGCGATTGAATTTAAATTGCACCAAAACGTGGATCTACAATACGTCAACTCACAAGGGAAGAACGAATCAGTAAAATTCCTATTGAAACCAAACCACACTGTTAAAAAAAATGCAACTCTGCTGCCAGAAATTCTCTGAAATTACAGAAAAATACGTTTTGTTAACGTAATTTTTCCTTTACGACATTTTTCTCAAATTACAGAGAATTTCTGGCAGCAAAGTTGCATTTTTTTAACAGTGCTAGCACAAATTAAAGAGCGTGGTCGAAAATATCGAGTAAAGTGCAAATTTTGTGCAACAACTCACCCATGGGTCAAGATAAGGCTCTAGAAAATTTAGCCCTTTTATCAAAATCGACGAAACAGAATTTGAGGGCAAGAAAGCGTAGCCCAGTGCCAGAGTGTTTGACTTGAGACAAGAAGGTCTTCAGTTCGACTTCCGTCTCGGTAAAATGTTGAACTTTTCTTTTATTGAAAACATAGTAATACCAATATTTGGTTCAACATAAAATTACCACATCATAGTAAAAGGTTAAACCATCGGGTGGTTGCAGCTTCTTCAGTACCAAGAAACTAAGACCAAATTTTTAACAGTGTAGGAACAACGTACATGAAGTAATTTTTTTCAGGAATAATTTGTCTTAGAGACATTGCAAAAGTTTATTTGTTACAAATAGGTTATAATTAATAAAGTTATAATTGGTATTATGTTTTTATGTTAAAAAGTTCTATAATACAAAAAATGATCTAGAAATTGAAAGGAAAAAGATAAATTTAATTTTTAAACTGTTTAAATAAATAAATAAATAAATAAATAAATAAACAGTAAATAGCAATGAAAATTTTTTCGACGGAACTCATTTACCGTCTTATTGAAAGTGCAGAAAATATATGTCCAAAAACTTTTCAGCATTTAAATTCAGGAACTTTTGGGTAATAAATGGATTCATTGGTATGTATTTTTTTATTAAATTAAATAAATATATATATATTTCTATTAATAAATATATCTTGAATGTTTTTAATTTAGTTTTCCAGTATTTGCCATAATTTTTCTTGGCCTGTTATAGCTATTTATAATACTATAACAGGGCTGTGTCGTCAGATTGTAGAAATACTGTATTTAAAACTACCATCTCTTTCAATGAATAATATTATACCGACGTGATTGTAGACTGAATTAGACAAATACTATTATAACAAATCAGCAGTTGAAATTAAAACAAGTCCTTCCGGCTTATTCGAAAGGGTAGGTTGATTTCTTTTTCCTTATCGAGTAGCCGTCATTTTGTTTCAAAATGGCGGCTACAAATTATTAACGAATTAGTAGAAATATTGATGTAGGATATCTACATTTGGAGTTTTAAGCAAATCGATTCATAAATACCTTTGTATGTGAATTTAAAATGTTCAAGTGGGCGGCGCTTGGAAACAAGATGGTGGGCCAAGTTGACAAATATATCAAATGCATTTGTGAGATAAGACTACTGTACAAATATAGTTGGAATTAATTTAGAATCTCAAAAGTCATCGTGTTGAAAAATTAAGTGGCTGCCACTTGGATCAAAATGGCAGAGAAAGTTGCTCAGTGAACTAATTAATCTAAGATATTGTTGCAAATTTGAAAATAATTATTATTATTTTTTTTTTTTTGTAGAATTTTTTTTAAAGAGGCTTAGTAAGGTGAATAAATGTTAATTTTCAGCATTTCTAGTTTGTTTTAACGTTAAAATAGCACAATTTTCCCTTAAAAACGCTTTAAAAAGCTCCAAAATGGGAGGTAATGGATTTGGTGCCATATTTGGCGACTTTTCCACTTGGCGACTTTTGGCGAGAAAATCTATAGTTCATTAATAAACTTCATTGAGATACTTATATAGTCCATTCAAACAAATTCGGAATACGCTTTTTACAATTTGAATTTGAAATTTTCAAGTGGTCTCCACTTGAAAACAAAATGGTGGAGCAACTTGGTTAAGAAACTCATCCAAGATATTCATAACACAAGTTAAGACACTGTCCAAGTTTGGTTCGATTTAGAGTATTATTTCGGAAGTTATCGTGATTTTGAATTTTCAAGTGGTAGCCTGATTTCAAGTGGCCCCGCTTAACTTCAAGATATCCTCCACTTTATTAAAAATGGCGGATACGTTCATTAATAAACTTCATTGAGACACTTATATAGTCTATGTATACATCAAAATTCAGACAAATTCGGAATACGGTTTTTACAATTTGAATTTTAAAATATCAAGTGGTCTGCACTTGAAAACAAAATGTCGGAGCAAATCGGTTAAGAAACTCATCCAAGATATCCATAACGCAAGTTAAGACGTTGTCCAAATTTAGTTCGATTTGGAGTATTATTTCTTAAGTTATCGTGATTTTAAACTTTCAAGTGGTAGCCTGATTTCAAGTGGCCCCACTTAAGATATCCGTCTCTTTATTAAAAATGGCAGATAAATTTCATTAATAAAATTCATTAAGACCCTTATGTAGTCTAGATTTACATAAAAATTCAAGCAAATCTTGCTTTAAATACGCTTTTTACAATGTGGGTTAGAAATATTCAAGTGGCTGCCACTTGAAAACAAAAAGTCAGAGCAATTTGGTTAACAAACTCATCCGAAATATTCATAACACAAGTTAAGACACTGTCCAAATTTGGTTCGATTTGGAGTATTATTTCTGACGTTAACGGGATTATAAATTTTCAAGTGGTAGCCTGATTTCAAGTGGCCCTGCTTAACTTAATATATCCGCCACTTTATTAAAAATGGCTGATACGTTCATTAATAAGCTTTATTGAGACACTTATATATCTATGTATACATCAAAATTCAAACAAATTCGGAATACGCTTTTTACAATTTGAATTTGAAAATTTCAAGTGGTCTACACTTGAAAACAAAATGGTGGAGCAACTTGGTTAAGAAACTCATCCAAGATATTCATAATACAAGTTAAGACGCTGTCCAAATTTGGTTCGATTTGAAGTATTATTTCGGAAGTTAACGGGATTATAAATTTTCTAGTGGTAGCCTGATTTCAAGTGGCCCTACTTAAGATATCCGCCACTTTATTAAAAATGGCAGATAAATTTCATTAATAAAGTTCATTTAGACCCTTATGTAGTCTAGATTTACACAAAAATTCAAGCAAGTCTTGATTTAAATATGCTTTTTACAATGTGGGTTAGAAATATTCAAGGTGCTGCCACTTGAAAACAAAAAATCGGAGCAACTTGGTTAACGAACTCATCCAAGATATTTATAAGATAAGTTCACTGTCCAAATTTGGTTTGATTTGGAGTATTATTTCGGGAGTTATCGTGATGACAAAATTTTCATTATATATATATATACTAGGAGGCTTTGCCCGCTTCGCTGGACATTAAACTTAAATGAAGTCTCAAAATACCATATCTTTATTAATAACCTAAGTTCTCGCTGTGATTGGTAGAGGTTTTCTCGCTCGCAAATTAAGGACTCTGGGTCTCCACAGTCTTCGGCACAACTTACTCACTTTTTACTTCCCCTTCCTCAGCGGCGAGTTCGAAGTTTTGCAAAATCACACTAATGTACATAATGCGTACACTTAATCAATATCCAGTCTGGGTCCCCACTGCCTTCGGAACACACTTCTTACTTCCCCTTCCTCAGCGGATGAGTTCAAAGTTTTGCAAAATCCCACTAATGTACATAATGCGTACACTTAATCAATATCCGCGCACAAAAATTCGCCATTCTAAGATAATTCAAAGCGAATTCAAACGGAAAAACATGTTTTTACGCATGTTTATTGGGAACAACTTCAGTATAACCCCACAACGATATTTGGCGATTTTTTTTGTTGGCGCTTATGGCTAAATCATAAATCATATATGATAAATGATAAAATCATAATCTAAATCATAAAATCATAATCTAAATCATAAGATCAAAAATCCAAAATAAACAACATATTAGGCTGCATATTATATCGCAAACAGTCCAGAACGACATCGTTATCCTTCAAACCGGCGCCAAAGAAAAATCGGCAAATTCAGCTGTGGGGTTATACTAAAGTTATACCGTTTATTGCCATCCGACTCCGAGAAGGTGTGTGTGTGTGGGGGGGGGGGGGGGGGGGGGAATTTCGAATTTCGTGAAATCCAGTTACAATAAATGCCGGATGCAAACAAACAATTTACGCACCAAATTTCGTGACCACAGAAGTCTTTAATAGAAAATATTATAAATAAATAAATACAAACGCACAGCTTTAGTATGGGAACCCTTTGGTGACTTTAAATATTTTAAGCCATTTCTGCGATGAACTGAATTGGCTATCTCAATTGTGCAATTAAAGATCTTGGCGAAATACGTCCGAGCTACTTCGGTTCCGAATTTCAAATTTTGCCAAAGGGATCCAATACTAAAGCTGTTCCATATCGAATCTGGTTTGAAAACGGAAAAAGGGTAAAATAAATTAGAAATATCAGACCTATATTTATAAATTTGATACCGAATGAAAGGGGCGATTTTGCTGAATCCAGGGGTTCAAACAGTTTTTTGATGCGACAATTAGATTTTTAAAAAATAACTAAAGTATGAAATTTAAGTGGCAACGGAAAAACGGATAAAATGAAAAATAAATTAGAAATATCAGACTTATTGTTACAAATTCAGTACCAAATGAAAGAGGTGATTTTTCTGAATCCTGGGGTGTAAAGAGTTTTTCGATACGACAATTAGATTTTTTAAAATTAACTAAAGTATGAAAATTAGATGGCAACACTTCATTTCAATCTTTTCATAATTTGTAGTGCGAATCACGCGAATACAAAAGTCTTTAACTTAAAAAATTATTTTTATATTTTATTTTTTCATTCAAAGCATTTTAGTGAAAAAATATTTATGGCGCATGCGTAGGCGTTTTTTACCCACAATTTAAACACTAATCATAATTTTGAAAATTTCTATAGATATAATTTTAAGTTGGGTGAAGACCTAAGTTTCTGCCAAGCGACGTTGAATTCCGTCCATCCGTTCTCGAGTGATGCCCGGACAAACGTGTTTTAGTCTTTTACCCCCTAGGGGAGGAACGGGGGAGAATTTCTGAAAAATTGATAGATATAATTTTAAGTTGGGTGAAGACCTAAATTCCTGCCAAGCGCCGTTGAATTCCGTCCAGCCGTTCTCAAGTGATGCCCGGACAAAAAAAGCGACATTCGGACACGATCACACACACAGGCAAAATTTTCTGAAGTCATTTTCGGCTTTCATGGGG
The DNA here is from genome assembly GCA_963930645.1 of Salticus scenicus. Classification (NCBI taxonomy): domain Eukaryota; kingdom Metazoa; phylum Arthropoda; class Arachnida; order Araneae; family Salticidae; genus Salticus; species Salticus scenicus. The sequence continues at coordinate 385,038,276 of OZ005648.1, forward strand.
TGTAAAACGTGAAGATATCGCAAAATTTTTCGATTCCGACAAATTTACAGACAAAACTCTGATTTTATTAATATAGATAGATAGAGAGAGAGAGAGAGAGATAAACGAAGTGATTGCAATAGGTCGATTTCTAAAGAAATCAACATAAAAGAATGTCATCAGAAGTTGGCAACTCTTTTAAAAGGATAGAATTTTAATGAAGAATCATTTTCAACATTTTTGCTAAGTGGACAATTTACAAAATAATAATAATAATAATAATAATAATTGGCAAATATAGTTTTTGCCCCAAAATCCTATTCTTGGTTTTAGTCACAATTTTTGTTTATTGATCAACAATCTGTAGAGTACTCTTCTTTTAATGAATATTGCAAAAATATTGTTTCCTCCGGTGCGCTCACCTAACCACATCCATTTTTCAATCTAAGTGTATATGGAAGAAATAAATTGGAATCAAATGGTATTAAATTCCAGTGTTACGTTTCTAATTTCAGACCTTCTATACTAGTATTGTCTGGTCATGTCAGTAGCAGGCCTCAATTGGTGGATTTAGCAGGACATTTAACAAAAGATCATGCATTACAAATATGTGCGGACATATCGAAAGTAAGCAGTGTTGGATTTTTTTACTTTTAAAGTAGAACTGATAATAAGATAAAATAATAATAATAATAATAATAATAATAATAATAATAATCGGATATTTGAATCACAAAATGTTTTCTTTGAAAAATTGTTTTTTAAATTGGTTTAGTACTTATTTTTTTTAAATAAATTAAAATTACGTACTTGCCAACTTTTACATATTTTAAATACCACTATTTATTACAAGAAATTTCTGCTAGAATAAAATTTTCAATTAAATAAAATGAAGAAAGATATATTAGAATAGTGGTAACAGAAATGTATAAAAGTTGACAACTGTGACATATTACTTTAGCCAATTAACTGGGTAAGACGACATTTTTGCTCCTGAAATTTGTGGAAGAAGTTGATAATAAGCTGACGGGCAAACAAAAGCTTACAAAATTGCTTCAACGAATACCATACTGCGAAATAACTATTACAGTTTGTTTAATTAATTATTTGTACTTTCAAAACATTTCATTTATGTATTAAAGACTATAAAATATACTCTTCCGAAATAAATGCTATCAATAAGTTAAAATGATTTTCATTTATTACTTAAGGTGGTATCACATTAATTTTCATTCCGATTAAAAAAAAGAAATCCCCATACTGAAATCATTCAAACAAAAGTTTATTATCCGATTAGCAGGTTAATTAAAATTTGATTTAATTAAAATTAGTTTACCTACAAGAAATATTTAGTAGATAACAAAGATATCATCGAAGAATATTCTGTTATGTTGATAGCACAAAAAGTAACATTATCCTCCTCCTTAAAACTTGGCAATGTTTTCGTCAGTCATCAGGAATGCAAAATTTTCTTTTGAGATTGTTTGTAAATTCAACATTGTTCCTAATACAGAAAATATAAACGGGGAAAATATAGAGACAATTTCAGATCAAACTGAAGGGGGGAAAATTGATTAATTGATTCTCATCACAGCATCAGGGTCTTTGTCATCCAAATGCACCAGATATCGTCCCTGCCTGTAATATACTGGGTTCGGGTTACCAATGCCTGCGGTAGAGCCTTAATTGGGCGCCCTGTGCGCACACATAAATAAACGATTTCGCACATGAACCTTGTTTGAGGTCTTTACTTGCTCTCTCCCGGGTTAGCTTGTGAAAAAAAAAAAAAAAAAAATCGTGGCTAAAAGGAAAGATTACTATGATACAAGGGCGGAGTAAACTTTAGGCAAAATCTCTGAGCGTTCAGTATAATGAAAAATAGACACAGGGAATGAAATAAACAAAACTCCGGATTAAAAGATGTCATTACTATGATAAAGTAGAGAAGGGAACCGTTTGACAAAATGTTAAATGAATACTGTCAGTACCATGAAAGGTAGGCAAAGGTGGTGTCAGAAACAAAAGAGCGGATTAAAAGAATTTTTATTGCAAAAACATTTAGACTCCTAATCTTCTTTCTTCTGGTCAGATCGAGGATTTTATTAGCTTCAAACCTTCCCTGACAACGTGGATCATTTCTATAAAAAACCACGTGTAAATCAGACTAAGAATTTTTAACTCTTTCTAACAAATTTAAAAAGTATTTATGATTTTGGTTACTCTGTCAGTCTGTACGCTCTTCAACGTTTGTAAATATTTTCAGAATTTTTTTCAAACTAATATATGTTACGCAAGTTCCCTATGGCGTGTCCAGTATTGCCAGATCTGACGGATTTTTATACAATAGTAACCAATAATTTTGAGAAATGATATTTGATATACCTAATAGACTATCAATCTTCGAAGTGATTAGGCAAACGTTACAATTAAAATTATTGGTGACTATTGAATAAAAAAATCCGCCAGATCTGGCAACACTAGGCGTGTCCCTATTGAAAATGGTATCATATGAAGTTGAAATGATTCCACGACTGCTTTGTGTACAAGGACACCCCAAAGAATGCTAATACACTAGGCTCTGTGTAAGTAATTTTTAGAAATCATATTTGAATAGTTTTATACTTCATGAATCATAATGGTTATTTGCTTTTGAAATGCACAAATTTTTTTTCTTCGTATTATGGTATAATTAGCATTAAAGTTTACAAGTCCACGCAGGAATATTCAGATACATCAAGAGCTGTAATTGGAAATAGTTCAAATGCATTTTCGTTTGTATTAAGAGCTAATCTCTAATTTCTGTTCATATTTATAATAAAGTACCTTGAAATTAATTCATGATGTTTGAGTTCACTATAGTATGTTCTAGGATGAAAAGAGTATAAATAACGTCACTGTTTTGAGTACAAAGATTCACAAAAAAAATTCCGATGCATTACGGTCTATAAAAGGAAATTTTTAAAGCAAAATTTGATGTTTTTATGCTACATACAACATAACGAAAAAGACATAGATTTGTAAAATACACTTAACATGTAAAATAAGATATGATTAGCGTAATTGCTTAATTTAGAGGACACTACAAAGTTTATTTTATTCGTTATAAGGTATAAGAGGAAATTGTATATTTTCTTTTAGAAGCTTTTTATTGAAATTGGATTTTGTCATCGCATCTTCGTGTCTTCGACTGAAAAACAAGGCGCCTCTACTTAAAGAAAAAAAAATGCAAGCAATTCGTTTCGCCTCTTGTTGACTCTGTTGGTAAGAGCGTCATGTTGAAAACGCGAGAATTGTGAGTTCGATCCTCGAAAAGTCGAAGTGTATTTTTTTTTTTTTTTTTTTTTTTTTTTTTTGCAGATAACTATTATCTACTCAGTATCCTAAGAATTTTTGAAGAATTTTTTTTTAAACAGCTTTTTATCTAGTTACTAAAAAGCACAAAATAAAAATTTTAGTAAAAATAAATGAATAAGTAAAAATTAAATATAAAATTTTTAGAAGCTTTTTATTAAAATTGAATTTTTTGTCATCGTGTCTTTGTATCACGCTGAAAAACAAGACGCCCCTACTTTTATGTAAATGTTAGTAAATTTTTTCTTCACTCGTTAGTTTAGTTGGTTAAAGCGAGGTGTCAATAACGCAATAATCGTGTGGTCGATCCTCGAAGGTCGACGTGTTACATTTTGCAGTTAATAAATTGAAAAGATGTCAGCTAATAAAAGAAAATCTTTCATTGTCTGTACAATATCTTACAATTCGATTCGTTTTTTAAGAAGCTTTTTTCTTCAGTTACTGAAAGACACAAACTAAAAACTTAAGGAAAAAGGAAAAACTGGAAGCTTTATATCGCATTGCCCTATAAACCATAAAATAAAAAATTATTCCTGCAGAGACATGGTATAAAAAAATAAAATTTTCAAGAATAAGAAAATTTTAAAGAAAAATATAGATCACTTTTGCAAGAATTAAAAATTTTTAAATGTTAATAATATTTTAAAAACATTTGAGAACATTTTTTTTTTTTTTTTTTTTTTTTTTTTTTTTTTTTGATGCATTTTTCAGATTTTTCTCGCAGGTTCTATGACTTTTTTTCGCTATTCTTTGACTTCTAGTTTGAGCGCCATGCTGATTACTCGATGGATGGTTGTGGGTTCGATCCTACATGGGCCTATGGGCTCATTTTTTCAGTTAATTACTTAAAAAGGTGACAATTGATAAAGAAAACCTTTCAGTGTCTACACAGTGTCCTAAGAATTTCTGATTAGTATTTTTAAAAACTTTCTTTCTTTGTAACTAAAAAGCACAAAATAAAAATTTAAGTAAAAATAAATTTTTTAACAGTAGAAGCTTTTTATTGTGGAGCGCTAAAAATTCCTAAAATAAAAATTTATTCTTTCAAAGACATGTTAGAAATTAAAGCTTCAGCACTAAGAAATTCTAGAGAAAAATGTAGATTCTTTTACAAGAAATTAAATTTTTAAATATTCAAAATATTTTAAAAAGCTTTCGAGCCCTTTGAAATTTATGGTTTAACGAATACTTATACGAAAACTAATAACTAAGAATATTGGTCTCGAACGCTTTTTAAAATATTTTGAATATTTAAAAATTTTCATTTCTTGGAAAGGAGAAATTTTTATAATTTTCTCTAGAATTTCTTAGTGCTGAAACTTGCATTTCTTTATAACATATCTTTGCAAGAATAATGTTTTAATTTATGATTTTCAGTTCTACACAATAAAAAGCTTCTACTGTTAAAAAAAATGTATTTTTACATATATATATATATAAATATATATACGAATGATAGATATCGTAATATTTTTTCAGTACAGCGAGGATTTTTTTAGTACAGTATATAGTGTGCATGAAAAGTTTAAACGATGAAAAGGGTTACATTAAAAAAAAATCTTTATAATGCTTTCTCTTCGAATTAAAGTCATAAATATTCCTTTGCGAAACTATTTACCGCATAGCTAAAACAAAGAAATTTTTAATATTAACTTGCTGTTTTTAGACAAAATACTAGAAAAGCAATCACTACATGAGAAAAACAGAAAAACGGCCACTTATATATATATTTATTAAATTAATAAACAGGTATAAAAATCATTTTTTGCAAGTTTTCTTCCTTCCTTCCTATTAATTTTTTTTTTTTTTTTTTTTTTTGAGCTGTCATCATGGAGATAAATACGTTGAATATTAAACTATTCAACGGCGCGAACTATAGAAAAGTGTTTCTAATTTATGCGGATCACATGATTTTTCGTTCTTGTTTCGTGTATTGCAAACACACACACAAACGTTGCGTTTTATATGTAACAGAAGTTTTTAGCATGTTCAATTTTAATTTTTCAAGTTTTATTTCGTTTTACCACGCACGTGTAAATAAACATATTACATTTCTTTCTTCTGTAATAATGTACTGATGGGGTTATAGTAGATTACGCTCTGGACATTTGATTTTTATATATTTTTAATATTAATATTAGTAATAATTGTTCGTTTTTTTTTTTTTTTTTTTAATTAACAATTACATGATTGTTTTTATGTAATTTTTTTAATTCGTGATATGTCATATCATGGTTTTACTTTTTGGCTTTTGTACATTATAATACTGAAATATTTTTATTATTGTTGTTGTTATTATTATTGTTATTATATGAAAATATGTTTTAGATACTTATATATAAGTTGATACAGACAGAAAGAAAGGAAGATAGATTGCCACTTATATTTGAATCTATTTTACTACATTGAAATTCATGTAAAATATTTGTGACCACTAGGAACCCAAATCTTGGCAATCCAGACGGCAGCTGAACGACTTGAACATGGAATGGCTCATCGAAAGGAAAGTGAAAGCATTTTATTGTTTAGTAGAAGCAGACAACATAGTGGATGGCGTTTGCCACTTATTACAAGTATATAATTATTAAACATTCTCCTTTGTTTTATTAAATGTAAGTTATACAAATGAATGATTAGAATATAAGTAAAGACAAATCTCAATTCTTTCAATATTCAAATCTGCCTAAAATCTGTTTATCTTGTTGGATTTTCATAAAACTTGTTAAACGTCATGTGTGACCAATCTCCTCCTCCTCCCAGGCAGCACCCGCCGAGTAAAATTTTGCGGTCCATAGCGGAATTCAGAAAATCTATATATCTAAGAAGTCAGCTCCCCCCCCCCCTGAGGGAAAACAATATTAGAGGATAGCTATATTTGTATGATAGACATATATTTGTTGTAGTGCATCAGTTCTAAGTATATCAAACTTCCCACGGACCAGCTTTCTATCAAGAATTCTATCACTACCATCATTTATTAATAACTATCTTCAAAGAAATATGTTTATTTTATGACAAAAATTTCTATTTAAAATTGGTACTTTGTATGTGCATATATGTATATGTATATTTACGTATGTACATATATGTGTGTGTGTGTAAGTGTTACGTATATTCTCACACACACATACAATGTGGCTCACCCGAATAAAATGAATAAAATGCATTTGCAATACAGCCCGTATGTTTAGTATTAGATAGGCATGTCACATACATATATAAATACTCATATATATATATATATATTTATATATATATATATATATATATATATATATTCTTTTCTATTTTTAATTATCGTTTGACTAGAATTTTATATTTATAATTATTATTTGACAGAAGTGACGAAAGCAGAAAAAATGCGTGAATCTTTCGTTTAATGCGAATTAAAGAGAAATTTCGATACGGTACTACTATACTTTGGAGTTATTACAAAAGTGTTTAGTAAATTTATATAAATCGGTTCAGGAAAGGCTCTGGTTTAATTTAAAAAATATAATTATACAATATTATATATATATATTAGGATTTTGGTCATAATATTTTTTATATGCTTTTTGCTCACTTCTGTTGCTTAGAAAATTGTTTAGTTCATATCAAACGATTCAGAAAATGTTCAAGTTTAATAATAATAATAATAATAATAATAAAAATGAATGAATGAAAGAAAGAATTTTTTTTTCAAAGCTTTTTGCTCTTGGGACCCTTTAAGACCAGTTGTGTGCACCAGTTATCAAGGCCTGGGTAGTGTACCCTCCATGGATCTCTTTCTAAAGGATCTTAACACGCATTCACGCGAGTTTCGCAAAAAATCAGGGAAAATCCCAAATGACAAGGCCGACGAGCGCAACCTGGGAACAGTTCCATGGATTTCGATAAAAAATAAAATATGAGATCGACCATCATATACACATTTATACTTTCTCTTATCCACATATAAGGTAGAGAAAGTATTGTTTGGAGGTCAAATTTCTGAAACTGAATTTTTGTTATATTTACAAGATTTGAGGTTCCCTCAATTCAAAAAACATGTTTTTAGCGGTTGGTCTGACTGTGTGTCGTGTCTGTTATCTGCATATCTCATGAACAAATAGTAGATCTTTTTGATGAGATCAAGCAATTAGTTTGCGTATAGGGACATCCAAGAGAATTCAAATACATGACGACTATGGGGAAATATCTAGTAAGTACACTGCTGACCTATACAAAATTGAATGAACATAAGTAGTAAGCCGCGCCGTTTGACCGACGGAAGTGACGTCATAGGAGGGGGGGAAGGAGGGGAGGAAACCGGAAGTGACGTAACGGTTGGTTGGTTGCTTGATCGTGAAAGATGACGGGGGGTAGAGTTTCTTTTTATCAGTTGGCAACCTGGACTTCTTGTCAAGACATATGACGGAAGGGGGAATGGGGGGTGGGAGGAAACCGCAAGTGACGTAATGGTTAGTTGGTTGCTTGATCGTGAAAGATGACTGGGGGTAGAGTTTCTTTTTATCCGTTGGCAACCTGGACTTCTTGTCAAGACATGTGACGGGGAGAGTTTTCTTAAAGGGACAACACAGATTTTTGTCAGAACATGACGTCATCAACCGAAAACAGGACAATATAGTATATTTTTAATCAGTAATTAATTTTTAATCAATATTTCATTAATCAATCTTAATGAGTGAAATTATTATTTTATTGACTATTTAAAAAATAAATATTTTGTTTAAAAAATGTACTGCCACTTTATTATTACTGATCGCTTAAAAATTAGATAAATGTTATTTAGTTAGATTCTTGCTCTAATAAAAAGGTATCAGTTATAACTTATATATATATTTTTAAATGAATCATTGTATATTAAACTTTCGTAAATATAAAAACTATGTAAATATTTATTTTTAAACTATTTATCGTATGAGAAAGTTAACACAATATATTTCCAGTTTATAAATGGTACTAAAACTTCATTATTTTTAAAAATGTATAATTATAAAGCTAATAATTTCAAACACTTTTATTATTATTTTAGCTATTAAAAAATAATTGTAAAAACTATGGGACATTTAAATTGTAACTTTATGCAAACATAGGTAAGTGTCATGGCTTAAATTGTTAATATGCTTTTGAATAAAAAGGATATAATGAACTCGAATTGTCAACAAGAAGGTGATAAGATAATGAAAATATTTCATGTGTATGAAAATTTGTGTTTTGAAGACTTAGTGATATAGGTGGTCATTATAAGATAATTCATTTTTATAAATTTCTATCAGAATTATGAAAAAACTGTTATGTACAAGAAAATTTCGCAAATTATTATTTTCGAACATTGATGTAGTTATGTGTAAATAATACAAGATGTCATACTTTTTTTCCCAAAAAGAGATAAACTATTTTTAAAACTAATTAACTTATTGAAGATGCGGTGTCTGTTTCAGTAGATTTATATATTTAAGAAGTAATATGAAAATAATGGAAAGTTTTGTGAATATGATGAATTATATTGTGGTGTGATGAAAAAAAAATATCATAATGGGTATATAGTAATACCAAAACAATTTATTTAATAATAATAGTAATAAGGAAATCCCTTAGTTCAACACATGCCGAAGGGAATTCTGTTTTAGATTGGACTACAATTATTATTTTAGTCACTCAATGTAATTTTTTGCTGAGCAAATCTAGCAGAATGCATAAGTTAAATTTTATTTCGTTAAAATAGAACATTCAACATTTTACTATAAAATATCTTTTAAAATATGACAGTATTAAACAAATTCCTTACTTAATCCAAATTATTAAATGATAATAACTCTTTTGAAAGAGTAAGGAAATAAAGTTACATTAAATAAATAAATAAATAGACTAAAAAGTTTTTCACAAGATAAAATATAAATTTTTTAAACTGAAAAAGAACATTGCATAAAAAATCTCATTATATTGCTAGATAATGATAATAATAATTATAGTAATACAATTAAGTTTCATTAAATAGTAATAAAAAGTAATTTTTGTTATATTTTTTCACTAAAAGAAAATAAAATAATTTATAAACTAAAAAAAGAAAGATAATTTTTTTTTTTTTTTTAATTTTTTTAGACTTAAAAATTAGTTATAAGAATAAAAAAGAAAAAAAAAAATAACAAGTTAAAAAAAAATTCACAAAAAGAAAATATATAAAATTCACAAACTGAAACAAAAGAAGAGATATGTTTAAAAAATATTTTATTAAATCTAAAAACAGTTACATTAATAAAATTAAAAATAACAAGTTTAAAAATTTCAGAAAAAGAAAATATAGAATTAACAAACTGAAAAAAGAAGAGAAATATTTTTTAAAAAGTATTTCGTTAAACCTAAAAACAGTTACATTAATAAAAATAACAAAAGTTTAAAAAATTTCAGAAAAAAGAAAATACAGAATTACTAGAATTAACAGAATGAAAAAAAAAATTGTTAATTTTATTTTATTTTTAATTTTTATTATTAAACTTAAAAATAAAAAATAAATAACTGTTTAAAAAAATTTCGCATGTTTTAAAATTAAATATGATAGCATTTTTACTATTGTAAATAAAATGTAAGAAAATAAAATTGTTTTAAATTTTTTAGAAATTGTTTTTATAAATTTTCCAAAAAAAAAAGAATTCAACTTTTTTTTTCTCAAATAAATAAATAAATAAATAAATAAATAAAAGGTATATATGTTTTGTAATTTATAAAAACATAAAATAAATAAGGAACATGTGCAAAATCTTTTTTTTTTTTTTTTTTTTTTTGCATGTTTAAAAAATAAAATCTGATCGTAATATTAATAATGTAAATAAAATTTTAAGAAAATGGGATTGCTTTAATATTTTTCAAGAAAGAAATATCTCGAACAATATTTTCTAATTGTTTAAAAAATGTTCACAAAAATGAACAAATCACCAATATCATATGAATATTTTGTGAAGATCACGTCATTTATCAATCTCCTTGTTGCCTATATCCCCTTGGAAGTTAAAAGCCATGTGGGTAAAACCTCTTCCCACCCCTATCTCGTGAAAACGGAAACGAAAAGAAGAAAGCTCAAGGTAACGTCTCCGTAGCTCAGTCGGTAGCGCGCTGGTTTTGCATGCCATAGATGGTGGGTTCAAACCCCATCGAGGGTAACATCGTTTTTTAAAAAGTCTGGCGAATTAAAGTAATTAAGTAATAAATAGTCAATAAAATAATAATTTCACTCATTAAGATTGATTAATGAAATATTGATTAAAAATTAATTACTGATTAAAAATATACTATATTGTCCTGTTTTCGGTTGATGACGTCATGTTCTGACAAAAATCTGTGTTGTCCCTTTAAGAAAACTCTCCCCGTCACATGTCTTGACAAGAAGTCCAGGTTGCCAACGGATAAAAAGAAACTCTACCCCCCGTCATCTTTCACGATCAAGCAACCAACCAACCGTTACGTCACTTCCGGTTTCCTCGCCCTCCTATGACGTCATTTCCGTCGGTCAAACGGCGCGGCTTACTACTAACATATTATTTTAGATGCATAAAAGCATATTTTGTGTAGATTATAATAGAGAAATCATTCATCATCAGTTTACAGTACCCAAAGTATTTGAATATAATGGGGTTATAGTTGGAAATTGCTGGTGGTTTATTTCTTTTTGTGTTAAGTGTTTTTCATATAAAACTAAATTTTACTGACACAATGTCATGTGTGTATAGATAGTTAATAGACTATATACAGGGCTACTCAAAATTACACTAAACTTTCTTTTCTATTGAATACGATTGATGGAATTTCTTTGCTACATTTTACTATATTGACGAACACTACTCAAGAAGGAAAATAATTTTTTCATATCCGAACTATAAATATTCTTTGATGCTCTATTTTTAACTATGATTTATTGTATAATATCACATTTTGAGGTGCTCTGAATACCAAAATCTAATTTTTAGCAGTTCATCTCTTTATATATCTGTATCAGCATAATTTAGATAGAAATATCTGCAGAAAGTAAAAATTGTGTATTTTAAAGTTCGTTTTTGGTTACCAATTGAAAAAATTGATCAATACTGACAAGTTTGAAGGCAGATTAATAACAGAGTTAAATATATATATAGAATAAATATAGAATAATTAAACGGTGGGGGGGGGGGCAATATATGCCAAGCAAAACTGTTCCTAAACCTAATTTTAGTTCATTTTTAAAGTAGATTGAACTTTATTATCTTCTTTAATTGATCTTACGACTTAAATTGCAATCTATCTCAATAGTACTGAAATGCAGGGTAAGAGAAAGTCGTGTGAGTGGCACTCCAGATTATTTTTCTTTCCAAATGACCTTTATTGTTGGGGCGGAAATATCGTAGGATATTAAAAAATCGAAGTAAGAACATGTGGCAAAGAAAAAAAAAAAAATTATGATAAATTAATAACTCTGTGACCTAGATTCCCACCTCCTTTTCTTACTGACACAGAGACTACTTAAACTGCATTTTTAATGAAGATACTCTTGTGTTTTAACTATTACTTTCCGTGACTTTCTTCTTTTTTTAAGAATTCTTTTATAATTTTTTTTTTTATAATTTGTATTTTAATGCTCTAAAAAACATGACAATTTTCCTATTTTAATTATAAAACTGAATTTAAATATTTATCTAAAGAAAAGCACGCTACAGAAACATCCAATTACAGTGCTGCTTGAATAAAACTATAACACAATACATCAAACATAGACAAAAAAAAAAAAAAAAAAGAAGAAGAAGAAAAAAAAGAAAAAAAAAAAAAAAGAAAAAAATACATGTTATGAATTTAAAAGTTCAAAACAGCCTTAAAAAAAGTAAAAGACATGTTAAAAATATCTAAATCCACAGCTCATTAAAATGATGCAATAGTAATTGCAAATCGATTTATGTTCACTATGCCATACGATTTATGTTCTAACAATTTATGTTACTGGGAAAAAAGAATTTTCAGTTTAATTCATAATTAAATACTTTTTTTTTTCTCCCTAAATTTTGGTATTGTAACAGAAAATACCTTACTATATATATATATATATATATTCAATTTTGCATAAAATGTTTCAGAGATAGGTGGTGTGAAAACTGAAAATATGTATTCAAAAAAGCATAAACAAACAGCAAAACAGTGCATGTGCTGTGTGTCCTACGTTAAGCAGGCAGAACCTTTAAAATAACATTTAAAAAAAAAAAAACATTTTTTTTTTTTTTTTTAATTTTTCTGCTTATGATATGGCCATAATTAATCTAAGATATAAATTTCAAATCCATTTACATCAGGAGAGTTTGAATTGAAATCAGTTATTTGAGTCTGATCAGATTGTAACTGGAATTTTTTTTGTTTGGGACATGTTCTGTGTATGAATATTGTAGCTGAAGTTTACCTAATTTCTTATCATGCTCTTATTATTTATTTCATTTCTTTATAATTCCTGATATTTTCTTGAAATAAATATCGTGATGCTTTCAGAATGCTCGACGATCTATTTTCTGTCAAATTTCGTTTTAAAATTGATAAGAAGTATTTCTTTAATTGCTTTTTATGTGTTTTTTAGAGATATTTTTATTAATAAAATTTTTGGTTTATGGGTACCACAGCACACAAATGCAACTTACTACATTAAAATGTGTACACTACAATAACATTACTGTATTTAAAGCCGCGAGCTCAATAAATTTTATGTAACAAATTTTATTACTGTCAATAATGCCAAAGCAAAACTACTCAAAGGATTTTTTATGTTTTTTAATTGAATCATCAGTTTGAAGATAGGAACAGATCCAAAATCATTATTTTTGGAAACACATTTTAACTTCCAGTGAGCATGTGCGTATTTGTAAAAGATAAAATATTTTATAGAAGAAGTATAGTTTTCTACGTTTAAACAAATGGTTTTCGTTCCCTTCTTTTGCCTTAGCATGTGTGTATAAACACAAAGCAAATTAAAATAAATAAAAAAAATTATTAAATAAAAACTCAATTTTCAATTTGTTGGCATTTGTTCTCTTCTTCAAATTGGAGATTCAAATTTAACTATTGTTATTTTGAATATAATTTAATGACGCTTTGTGGATATTTGAGTGAAATATTAGAAATTTTAATGTGAAAAAGTGAGTCTTTTTGTGTTTACATTATAATACTTAATTACCTTTTTCATTCCGTAGACTGCTGGGATAGGTAAAATGAAACCTAATATCCTCTTGATGGGTTTTAAAGAAAATTGGGGAACATGTGATTCAAAGGAAATGTTGGACTACTTTCACTTAATCCAGTAAGTAATTTTAATAAGTGATATTGTATTTTAAAGTTATTTTAAAAAAGATTCTTAAGGGTGCTTAATACCTATAATTACCGTGAGCCGTGGGAAACTACAATTAGAAATAATCAGCAGCTGATACATTTCTGCTTAAACATTTAGCAATATTATCAAGTGATTTTTTTTAATAAATTGTCCACTTAATGAAAATGTTTCTAAGATACATATGAAGAACAGGATTGTCCTTACAGTTTTCTGTCAGGATTCGGTTACGACAATAACTATGGGGCCAAAAACAAATTGATAAAAAAAAAAATAGTACTTGAGATCAACCTGTCTTAAAAAAAAAAAGAATAGCATGTTTATTTATTTATACTAAGCAGAATGTTAAAGGAATTTCATACTATTTACAAATAAGATAGCAAAACGCTGTAGAAATAATATGTCAAAATTAGAATACAAATATTGAACAAAAATAACGATGTGGTTTATTAGTCTGGTTCCCTGCGCATGCGTGAAACGTCGCATGACGCTGTGCAAAATTAATAAGGAACTCAGATAATCATTCGGTTAAAGATTACCAGCCTCTTATGTCGATGTAGCAAAATGTCTTTTTTGGAGTTACGTTCTAACATTAAATTCTGCTACAAATTAGAAAAATGCGCTGAAGAAACATTACATTTTCTGCAACAAGAATATGGAGACAAAATTATGGGATGATCGAAAGTTTTGAAACGGTAAAGCTTGTTTAAGTGAGAGAGACTCTATTACAGAGGATCCGCGAAGCGGCCGGACAGTGATCGCACAACCGTAAGCGAACATCCAACGGGTAGGAGAAGTGATCAGAAGTAATCGTGGGCATACAGTGGTGGACATAATTATAAGACACCTATCTAATTTGACAAATAGTGATAGAAAAAATTCAGAGCTTAAAAATGTTTTATCAAATACGTCAAAAACATAAATTTATTCTGTTATCACACGTAATTGTTTTACAGAAATGATATTTTTATAGAGTTTAATAAAAAAAAAATTAAAAATACCATGGACAAAATTATAAGACATCCTAACATTTTAATTAAAACACCTGCTTTTTTTCGAAAATAATGTGCAATATGCAAATTTTCTGCACGCTGTTATGACGTCAGCAGTTAACTAAAGCAGACGATAACCGACTTCACGCATTTACAAACATGCCACGAGGTACAGAATTAAAGGAAAGTGAAATTCGCGAAATTTGGAGATTAAATGGAACTGGTGCTTCAATTAATAATATTTCAAAAGTTATTAAACGCTCTAGGTGTGCAATTAGAAATGTTTTGAAAAGAGGAATTAATGGATCGGTGATTAAAAGGTCTGGACGTACTCCTTGCTTGTCCTCGAGAGAGAGACGCCATGGGCTTTTGCTCGCTACACAGAATAAGATGACCATTACAGGCATTAATAATGCTTAATTTAAAATTATGATTTTCCTCCCAGCAATGTTTAGAAATAGCCGAATTACGTCCGCAAATAAGAAAATAATAAATCGGCTATTTCTAAACATTGCTGGGAGGAAAATCATAATTTTAAATTTAATTCATCTAAAATAATTTGCAGGCCTAAATCCATTCATGAACTCGATTTCCTTGAAGCTTTTCATATTTATAAAAATTTTAAAAACCTTGTAAATTGTGATTTCGCTGTTCCCTGTTTGTCTGATTGTTGGAAATTTTACATTCAGTCCACGTTTTTTTTATTTTTCTACTGTTTACACAGCTAACATTCCTAAATTCCTATTGACCACACACTCCACCTTTCCCGTAATCCTATTGGTTGAAATAAATTCGGTCCCTCTCCTACATATACGAGCACTTCTCCAGATTCAGAATTCTTTTTGCACTGAAGACGGTACGCTTAAGGCTACCGAAACAGCTGTATGCATCGCAAATAGTTTTCTTTTGGCGTTTCTGACGTAGTAGTTTATTCGTGTTTTAATTGAATAACCATGTTAGAGGATTTTCTTTTACACCATTAGTGTCTGCTAACTATGCTGACCACTGTATGTGGAAAAAACGGTTTTTGTCTTATAATTTTTCCGTTATGTTTTTTAAGTTTTTTCATTAAATTGTATGAAAGTATCATTATTATAAAATAATTATACATGATAACAGAATAAATTTATATTTTTGACGTATTTGATAAAACATTTTTAAGTTCTGAATCTTTTCTTTCACTATTTGTCAAATTTAGGTGTCTTATAATTATGTCCACCACTGTAGTTGATGCAGTGATTGAACAAACTGGGTTTTCGCATTGTCCCTAGTGAGGATTCGGTACAAAAGTGTCACGTCATTGTTAACATCACTGATTAGATCCCCTACAATTGTGCAGCGCTCAACCCTTTGATCCCCGGGGAAATTGCAAGGAACAACCTGCAATAATGGAGCGCGATGTATGTGCAAATCCAAAGACAGGATAATGTGATACGTTGCATGCAATAAGCCAGTCTGTTCGGCCACTACATCAATTGTTTGCCCACGATAACTTCTGATCACTTCTCTTGCCCGTTGGATGTTTGCTTACATTCGTGCGATCACTGGCCACCCGCTTCTCAGATAATCTGTAACAGCGTCTCTCTCAGTTTTAAACAAGCTCTACCATTTGAAAACTTTCGATCGTCACGTAGCTTTGTCTCTGTACGCTTATTGCAATAACCGTAACGTTTCTTCAGCAGTTTTTCCTATCGTAACAGAATTTAATGACCGAACGTTGCTCCAAAAAAGACATTTTGCTACATCGACGTAAGAGGCAGTTGACAGTCCTTAGCCGAATGGTGATCTGAGTGCCTTATTAGTTTTGCAAATCGTCATGTGACGTCTCACGCGTGAACAGAGAACCAGACTTACAAACCAGACCACATCGTTCTTTTGATTCACCTGTACATCGGGTAGTAGTGGTGAGGGTAGTCCCCGAATTTATTGACTGTACTTCGTAGATATCGCGTGAAATAAAAGCCTTTGCTGATAAAAAAAAAAAAAAAAAAAGTTTTAAGTATGTATGCGCAAATGATACACACACACACACACACACACACACATATATATATATATTCAAATATGCAGCCTAAATCATACCAAAATCCTGTTAAAAAGCATGAAATTTTTAAGAGAAGAATCCATAAGAACGAGACATTATTTAAACAACCACTAAAATAGATTTTTCATTAAAGGGATATTCACAAATTGGTGTAAGTCAATAGATAATTAAACGAGTTACATAGCTATATATTTTTTAATAATTAATAATTAATAGCTTTAATAATTAATAATTAATAATTATTAAAGCTAACGGCTCCTATGTTAGAGCTATACCAAAGAAATTTTAAGAAATAAATATAATATAAATATTGTATAAATAAATATAAATAAGAAATAAATATAAGAATGCTCATAAAAATATGGTCCTTGGGAACCATGTATTAAATATTTTAAATATTAACTTTTGGAAAACGAAGACTGATTCAACGACTGTGAATTTTATAATGTTAAAATAGAATTATGTTCAGCTATAGATGATAACTAGCAGGCTACGCCCGCTTCGCTGGCCACTATATTTAAATGAATCTCCAAAAGAATTGGATCATTATTTATTTTTCACATCACATTATAAATAAAAACTAAAATAATTACATTGGAATCGCTCTAGACCTCGCATCGGGTACTCGCTGACTACGGCAGCTCTTTCTCTGCCCGCACTGTATCGGGAGCAGGTTCCCACTGCCTGCAGAAATCTCGTTCCTATGTATTTCAATATGGGTATTTATTGACGATAGGTGGGTCTGCCATTATTTAAGAACTACGATTTTAAAGATAACTGTATCTCAGCGTCTATTAAATATTTTAGTTTTTGAAACAAGTATTTTATTGCTCATGCTATTTACACTGTATTACAATTTGATTCCGACCAATGTATAATGAAATAAAATAAAAAAGTAGATTTTCTTTTAGAAGGAATTAAATACATAAAAAACAAATAAATTACAATCAGTTTAATCCTTTATGCTATATACTACCATTATTTCCTGACAAAGACTATAGATTAGAAAAAAAAAACTTTTAAAGAAATTAAATTAACAAATGAAAAATAATTGTTGTTATACTACAAAATTTATACATAAACATAACTGTTATAAATACGTTTTTAAATTTTAAATTTAATATATTTAATTTTTTCTACTGCATTACCATTTCATTTTCAATAAATATAATAAATTAAAAAGAGAAAAAAGATTCGCCCTCAAATAAATGTATTAAATAAAAAATAAATATAGTTTAAAAAACTAAAAAACACGCTTTTAAAGCACATCAAACTATAAAGTGAAAAATAATTCTTAATATAAGCTGAAAACAATAATGAACGAAAAATACTAGTATAATTGTGAAAAAAGCGTGGGTTGCTCGATATACGAAAAATATGGCACAAAGCACCCCACGCTTTTTTCACAATTATACTAGTATTTTTCGTTCATTATTGTTTTCAGCTTATATTAAGAATTATTTTTCACTTTTTAGTTTGATGTGCTTTAAAAGCGTGTTTTTTAGTTTTTTTAAACTATATTTATTTTTCACTTTTTAGTTCGATGTGCTATGAAAGCATGCTTTTTAAACTATATTTTAAACTATATTTATTATTTTATTATTTATCACATAAATAGCTACAGTATGTAAGTTTTTGGTTAAAATATTTACACACAATCGAAAATATCCCCATTCGACTTGCAGGCCTCTTAAATCTATCTGTACCAATTTTGAACGGCCTAACTGTATTTCTATTTGTTTTTGCCCCATAGCCCCCCTTACCCCCTCACCCGCCTACCCGCCCCTCCTAATAATTTTACAAATTCAAAAATATCCGCAATCGATTTGTAAGTATCGAAAACCTCTATGTACCAATTTTAAACGATCTGACACTATTTTTATTTTTTTGCCCCCCTCCCTTCCCCCCCCCTTCTTGCCCCTCCTAATAACTTTACACAATCGAAAATATCCCCATTCGACTTGCAGACTTTTAAACCTATCTGTACCAATTTTCAACGGCCTAACAGTATTTCTATTTGTTTTTGCTCCATAGCCCCCCCTTACCGCCCCACCCCCCTACCCGCCCCTCCCAAAAATATCCGCAATCGATTTGTAAGTATCGAAAACCTCTACGTACCAATTTTGAACGATCTGACACTATTTTTATTTTTATGCCTCCTCCCTCCCCTCCCCCACTTCTTGCCCCTCCTAATAACTTTACACAATCGAAAATATCCCCATTCGACTTGCAGGCCTCTTAAATCTATCTGTACCAATTTTGAACGGCCTAACTGTATTTCTATTTGTTTTTGCCCCATAGCCCCCCCTTACCCCCCTCATCCCCCTACCCGCCCCTCCTAATAATTTTACAAATTCAAAAATATCCGCAATCGATTTGTAAGTATCGAAAACCTCTATGTACCAATTTTGAACGATATGACACTATTTTCATTTTTCCCCCCTTCTTGCCCCTCCTAATAATTTTACAAATTCAAAAATATCCGCAATCGATTTGTAAGTATCGAAAACCTCTATGTACCAATTTTGAACGATCTGACACTATTTTTATTTTTTTGCCCCCCTCCCCTCCCCCACTTCTTGCCCCTCCTAATAACTTTACACAATCGAAAATATCCCCATTCGACTTGCAGGCCTCTTAAATCTATCTGTACCAATTTTGAACGACCTAACTGTATTTCTATTTGTTTTTGCCCCATAGCCCCCCTTACCCCCTCATCCCCCTACCCGCCCCTCCCAATAATTTTACAAATTCAAAAATATCCGCAATCGATTTGTAAGTATCGAAAACCTCTATGTACCAATTTTGAACGATCTGACACTATTTTTATTTTTTTGCCCCCCTCCCTTCCCCCCCCCCCTGTTGCCCCTCCTAATAACTTTACGCAATCGAAAATATCCCCATTCGTTTTGCAGAACTTTAAAACCTATCTGTACCAATTTTCAACGGCCTAACTGTATTTCTATTTGTTTTTGCTCCATAGCCCCCCCCCTTGCTGCCCCACCTGGGGGCTGAATTTCTAAAATTCCAGAAATTGATTTTTAGATAGTTGCCTTAGCTATATTTTAGAGCAAAAATTTCACGTATATCTATTTTTTTTTTTGTTTGGGATATATAGGATTATGCGAAATCACGTTTTACGCATGTGAAATCACGTTTTACCCCCCCTCCCCCCGCCCCCCTTGGGGACCGAATTTCAAAAATTCCAGAAACCGATTTTGAGACATTTGTATTAGCTATATTTCAAAGCAAAAACTTTACGGATATCTGTTTTTTTGTTTGAGATATGAAGGATTTTGTGCAATCACGTTTTGCTCCCAGAGAAGTTACAAACAAACATACATACATACATACATACATACAGGTGAAGCTAATATAAGCGTGTTAATAAATTGCATAATATAGCCGTTGCTAAGATACGCAGACGATAACAATCGAAGAATAAATTCATGAAAAAGGAAACATAAAAGCCAATGTTTAAAATCGAAAAAACATTAATTTAAAAAATTCAAATTCGAAATTCGAAAAACTCTCGATGAGGTGCGCACCTGCAGGGTCCCAGGTACCTATATGCCAAATTTGGAAGCTCTGCGATCAGTAGTGTAGTGTGTAGTATTGTTCATGTTTAGATTAGATAAATGTATTTATTTTCCTGTTGGTAAAAAAAATAAACTCGTATTTTTTTTTTTTTTTTTTTTTTTTTTTTTTTGGCAACAATTAAATTATGGATTCAATTTAAATGGCTAATTTTTTTTTCTATTATTAGCTTATTATTTTTATATTTTTATTAATTAAAAGAAAACTAAACAGAAATTCTAAATTCTGACTTCGATGTGCACAATGATCCTTCGGGGGGCACGTTTGTGTTAAATCTCGTGACTGTCCGAGCTACCGTTTTCGAGAACAGCGAAATATATATACAAATATTGCTCACTTAATAGTATAAGATAAGGTCCCTGCTATATCATAAAAGGCGAAGAAAACATACTCTGAAGCATTCCTGACTAAAAAATAATAATAATAATTATTGTAAAAAAAAAATAATTATTTTAAAATTGAAGTTTTAATTAATTTTATCTCCATTATTAGTGAAACTTTAGATGCGCATATTTCGTTGGCGATCTTGAGAATGCCAGGAGGCACCAACTATGCAAAATATTTCGAAACAGAAGAAGGACTTCCGTTAGTTGTCCCCCACGTAAAGAAGAGGAAAGAAGGAAAACAACAAAAGCGCAAAATTCCTGGTGAGTATTTTATAAAGAGGGAAAGTAACTGCTAATTGTTTCGATTTTTTTATACAAGTACTTTTTTATAATAGAAATTTTTATCTCATTTAATCTTAGAAAAATGTTACAAAAGATTTAAAAAAAAAAAAATTATATAAAAAAATAATAATAATAATAAAATAAAATAACGATGCTTAAAAACTGAAACACTTAGATGAGGGAATGAAATATTATGCATTAAAATTTAAGGTCATTAATTACATTAAGAAGATAAAGCGTTTTTTACATAAATTTGCACAAATTATTTTTTATAAAAGATTATTAGTGGCTTGACGGCTGTTTAATAGACGTCATTGGTGGGAAAATACAAATAGTCAATGCCACTTGTTTTGTAAAGCGTAGTTTTAGTTTGTACCTCAGTCTAGAAACATGCCTGTGTTTTAAAATGTCAACTCAAATAAATAATACCGTTTACTGGTACAAAAAATATGAAAGCTTTGTAAAAATAACGCTTTTACGAACGTAATTACTATATTCGGTCTGTAACGTCTCCATTGCCTCACCCTTGTTTATCCTATGTACAGACTAAAGCAAGAGATTTCTATATCAAGGGTAGATCGCTTCTGCAAGTATTTACACTTCATAATAGAACTGCATTTCGATTTCCGTTTCCAAATATCTCAGCAGAAATCTCCTATTCCACTTACTTTTGACACATATTCGTTATCTGTAAACTTACAATTTACCATTCATGTATTCACGTACTGGTGAAACCGCCGTAGCGTTTTACTTGAAATTCGTGTCTTCTGTAAATGATACATTTCTGAGTTTTAATGAAATTTACTTGGAAATATTTTTTATTGGCTAGTAAATTATGCAAAAGAAATCTTGCTAGCACCTATGCATACACAGTTAAAATTACTTTTACTAAAAATGTTCATATTTAATCAGATATTTGATATTTTTATATTCTGACAGCAGTATGTTTCATCTAATATAGTATATCAAGTTTTCTGAAAAATGGCATTGTTTTGATTTTTTTTTTTTAATCCTGCATGTTATAAACAAAAAACGTAGAAAAATTGTCGATGTTGTTAAAGAAACCTTTATATCACTGTTAATATATGAGCAATGCTCATATAAATTTATATCTATAATTGACTCATAATCATATGCTATATAGCTACAACACGTTTCAAGCATTTATTTATTTATTTATTTATTATTATTATTATTTCGGATGATCCCAAACAATACATTTTTTGGTACAATTGATTCACTTTTTGCTTTAGGGACAAAACTTTTTCTTGAATATATGAGGTATAATACATCTTTTTTGACCCCTAAAATTCCAAGAGCTTCCATGAATTATTTCTTTAGATACATTCGAGAAAAAAATCTAGATTCGAAAGTAGGCCTTCACTTATGCCGGTGACGGTACATCGTTTGGCGACGTGACTTAGATAGTGGTGCCCGGATTCTGCAGCATTCCATCTCCTTAAATACTAGTTATAGAGTCTCTCACAAAAAGTTTTGGAATTAGCAAATTTGCATTCTGGTTGGCTATAAGTTTGCTGTGAATTTCACTAAGTTCGTCACCAGGGTCTATTAGCATAATGCGATAGATATCATTTACTTTCATTTCAATGACTTCTGTTGTTACATGGCAGTACGGCTATCAGTATACAGAAATTAAACATTTTCCCTTACAATTTGTCATCCTTGGAAGGATTAATTTACAAGTTCTTAACAGTACTTAGAAAACAACATTTAGGAAATGCCACTGAATTTATTTGAAAAAGAATTAAGAAATCATTCGAGTCAAATTTAGCTTGGAACATTTTTGTCATTGCTAAAATCTTACAAAAGCGCCTCCAGTACTTTTTTAAACTTTCTTTTACCTATATATGGTGAAAAAAGTACATATATATATATTTGAGTTGAGAATTCTAATCTCATTTCTTCTCATAACTGTGTGTTTTAAGGCCTCTTAAAACAGAAAACGAGGCATTTAGCGATATATATATATATATATATATATGTATATATATATATATATATATGTCTGTTATTTGCATAACTCAAAAACAAAAACTAGCAGAAAATCCAAATTCGGTATTCTAAATCTATATTACACTTTATAACAAAAAAAGTCGACGCACCAAGAAGGAGCGATCCCATTGAGATAAAAAATTGGTGGTTATGAAGAGCATACATAGAAACACAAACTATTAACATTTCAGAACAATTAAATAACCTATTTCAGAGTCTTAGCGTTACAAAATGGGAAGTCAACAAGATATTGGCCCACATTTGGCCTGGATGCAATCTGCCACCTGGTGTAGCATATGGCATAGACTGATAAAGTTTCCAAATTGTGTCCTGCCGAATTTCTTGCCAAATTGTCTACTACTGTCAGGCCTAAATCGTCAACATTCCTAGATAGCAGTAATCGCCTTCCCACAACATCCAAAATATGCTCTATGGAAAAAGATCGGGCGACCTAGACGGCCAAAAAAGTATTGGGAAAGCTTAAAGACAATTCAAAGCATCATATACCGTGTGTGTACGGGCATTATCTTGTTTTGAAGTAAGTCCAGCGTGTCACAAAAGAACTGTAAAACAACCTGTCATAGAATGTACTGTATGTATTGCACTAATATAAGTGTGTCAAAAATGAGTACCAAAGTTGTTCGGCTACCAAAAGAAATGACTCCTCAGACCATAACGCCCTGCTGTGGACATTTGTGACGTGCGATAGTGAGGACAAGATCCCCTCTAGTCTTTACGTCTCCAGAACATCTGCTGCGGTTGTCAGGAAACAGTTGAAACGGGACTCGTTACTAAAGACTCTACATCTTCAATCAGCGCAGTTCCAAGCTGATTGAGCCCGGCACCACTGTAATCGGATTTAGCAGTGTACGGGCGCAAAAGATAAGCAGCGTAACACTCGGCGAGAGTTTAAATTCCACTTTCTCAATCGTCTGTGAAGGATCACTTGTGTGCAGGTCACATGTTGGCAGTTTATAATCACGAATCCGATGCTGTGAGAGCTGCTCTGACATTCGTTCATTTTTCACGTATTGTGGGATTAGGTCGACCCCTGTCGCTCTAACACTGATTTTAGTCTTTGCTGATCTACTCTTGCCAGCATCGTTTAACCGCTGCACCGCTTCAACCCGGTTGTCGAGCCCGGTTGTTCGATTTGCCCAACCAACTCCTTTCGTTCTGATTAGCATATCCTCCTTAAATCCCTGATATACTATGTCCATAATGAGCACGAACCTTTTGACGAGGAATTGTTACAGTCCACAAAGATATCCGCAGTCGAAATGCTACAGAAATTTTGACCATCAGATGAAGAATCGCTCTTTATATACACCTGCCAAATGTGCCAAATGTGCTGGAGCTCTCGCTATTCATTCATTGGATATCAAATCTTAATCATTTGCATGTTTAGCCAAAATGTCTTTGCATATAATGCAATCAGACAATTTCTTCTTGGTGCGTCTTTTTTTTTTTTTTTTTTTTTTTTTTTTCGTTGTTGCTGTTATACAGTGTATATAGCTATATTTCTTGAAAAGTTTTGCTGAAAAAAGACTTATTTGACTCCAGAGACTCTGTTGAATTCTCTAAAATAAATATTTTAAAAATTATAAAAACAAATGTACAAAAAAATAACAAATAAAAAATATATAAAATTCTCCAAACTAGGGATTTAGGATATAGGTGTAGTTCCTTCACGATGTTTCTGCAAACCATTTGATTACTTTCATTCTCTCGTTCCGTAAACGGAGCATAGGCACAATTTCTTGTAAGTACCTTTTGACATCGTTAGATTGCATTAAATATAACGAAATTAATACATATATTATCTACATAAATCCATATGTTTCTTGTAGAATATGATATTAAAAACATTCATTATTCCTTCACAAGGCCAAACAATTCAGATATGTAAGAGATTGTGATTGGAAATTGCTTGAAGTGCATTTTAAATCTTGCTATCCATGGATTTTTTTTTTCTGTTGGATGTATTTGATAAAAATTCCATATTAAACCGTATCATGTTCGGTAAAATTATTAATACACAAGCTTTCACCTGCAGAGCATGATTTAAAAGAGAATGTAGGTGAGTTAATAAAATGTTCTTGAAATGCAAGACAAGAAAAAGAGTGTGAGTTCCGTACACAGATTATTTTTCTCAGAAATGCGTCTGAATTTTAGAAAATGGTAAAATACGTGCTTAATTAGTTCACGAAGGGCCTCGCTGAATTACTTCTTAAGAAGCACGTAAAAGAGTGCGAATGCTACACAACTTTTACCTATTTATTTATTTCTTTTAGAAATGCGCTTGAATTTTAGAAAACGAATATGCATATTCAGTGAGTTCATGGGGGACCTTACTCTGTTATAAAGATTTGAGGATCGAGAAACCCTGAACCTCTGAGGAGCTCAGCAATGAAATTTCAAAAGAAGTAGTTGCCGCGTGATAGCTATGGAAAAATCTTTACGAAACGAACGATTTAGAAAAACATTATTTTGCTGCACCGTACGAATTTTAGAAATTTCAAGTTACTGCGATTGTATTTATCATATGCTTTTCAATACAAACAAAATTTATATGTGCTAACATTGAAATAATTGTTATTCTCGTTGGGCTTTTTGTTGGCCAACGGTTATGTACTGCCGTTGGCTGGTCGGATGGCCGGACCATTAGCAAACTATTGACCTATATGCAGCATTGTATTTTGGTATTTAATATTTGCTTTTTTTGTATTTTTACGCGATAAAATAATAATGTTTTTGTTGTATTTCAGTAATGCGTGTATTAACGTTATATAATCTCCTCTTAAATATGCGAAAGTTAGAAATGATTTCTTACATGCAAACATAACTTATCAATTGCTGATGCTCTTATAACATTGTTTATTATGGTGTGCCAAACGCAGCTACATAATAAATAACACTTATTTTTAAAGAATAAAACGCCCTTTTCTTAATGCACTAAAAAGAACAAAAGAACTTTTTCTGCTCAGTACCGCCTATCTGAATATTTGCATTTTGCTACTATTCCAATAAAATTGCACCTCGAATGAAGGAAAAGGAGGCTCAAACCATTTTATACTAAAATTTCCAATCTGGCTAATTTCAGCTCATATCTTTATAAATCCATAAAAAATTTTTATTTTCACGAAATTTTGGTATAAAATGGTTTGAGCCGCCTTTTTTCGTTTGAGGTGCAATTTTATTAGAATAGTAGTAAAATGAAAGCATTCAGATCGGCGGTACTGAGCTGAAAAAGTTATTTTGTTCTTTTTAGTGCATTAAGAAAAGGGCATTTTATTATTATTTTTTTTAAATAGGTGTTATTTTTTCACTTTTTCTTTTCGCAATATTTTATCATTTTTATATTTTTGATGCGCTATTTAGATTAAAATCGTTGTTGCTAAATTAAACTTCTTGGTGAAAAATGTTCGGTGTACTTCAACCCAAAAATAAAAAAAATCGTCCAGGAGGATCTATAAATAAAACTGATTTTAGTACAACATATATTAGCATTGTAAACTATATTAGCCTTTTATCAATGTGTAAAAAAAAAAAAAAAAAATTAAGTAATAATAACGTCAATTTTTGTGAGATGCATAATTTATTTTTTTTTATATTTTTTTATTATTCACGTTCAGATAAATGTATTTATTTTCTTGTCGGGGGAAAAAAAAAGAACTCGTAAATTTTTTTGGCAACAATTAAATTATGGATAAAATTTAAATGGCTAATTTTTTGCTATTATTAGCTTATTATTGTCATATTTTTATTAATTAAAAGAAAACTAATCAAAATTCGAAAATTGACTGTGTTAAATTGTAGTGTCAGACATGACTAATATTTTAGTGAAAACCCGAAGTCTTTAGGTAGTCCCGTAGTTTTAGGTCTGATTGCTGAGATAGAAGCAAAATGATGTGACACATTCGGACAAACGCCGGTGACAGACAGAGCGGGTATAAGAAAAGGTCTTAATAAAATGCCTACGAAGTGGACAAAAATAGTGCCTTTAGACCAACCGACACTATTTTATCTAACCAAGTGACAACCGCGAGAACAAATTACCTGCTGATGAACCAGCAACTCACGTTCCTAGAGATAATCTTATTATTATTATTTAAGTAAAATAACTTATCAGTACTTATTATTTATTATAGATATTAAGATTGTACTGGAAACTGTCCCCGAGGAATCACCAAGGCTTGGAAGCGCTGATGATGGAACAACTGCGACTTCAAATAATTTTCTGAATCATGAGGATATTTCTAACGACACAGAATCTCCTCCACCAATAGACTGCTGTGAAGAACTTCCCAAGTTCATCGAATTAAATTCAATAGACGCAAATCACAATAAACCACTTCCGCCGAATTTTGAAAAAATGGCGAATATATTCCATGAGAAGCAAGATCCAGGAACAATTGATGTTTGGTGGTTATATGATGATGGAGGTAAAAAAATGAGATATTTAACTAAAGTCTATATTGAAACTAAATTTTAAAAAATAAATTAATAATGTTAAATGTTAGCTTTTTTTTTTTTTTTTAATGGAGAAAAGATATACGTGTATTGTAGTGTTACACTGAAAATATACACATGCTTTCCCATCAGAAATAAGAATTTAAGGCTCCTTATCAGTTAGCATCAAAGTTAGTCAAATCTAATGTTAATTTATGGGAAAATTATTATTTATTACATTATTATTTATTACATAATACATATTTGTATATTTCACTTTTACATCGAAGATATCCATGAACGTTATATTAGTCCTTTTTTATTCCAAAAAATGACTTTATTTATTTATTTATTTATTTTGGAATTGTAAATCGCAAAATTTCACTTTACATGCTTAAAAAAAGTCTTTTTCTGTTATGCTTTGGAATTAATAAAAACATGATATTTTTTATAAAATACACATAAAAGATATAAACCATTTAAAGTTACATTAAAATTTAAAGCAACCAATATTTATAAGCTAATCGATTGATAGAAGCATTTAACTAATATTATCGATTTTAAAATAGAATAAAAAATACGTGGTTCTTTTTATTTAGATTATCAAAAACCGATTAAGTAATATGGTTAAAGTATTTTAATTATTTTAATGGTTCCATTATAATTTCACCTACTCGTGAAATAAAATTGATCGTATGGATATCTCAAAATATAAATTAGTTCAGAAAAATATAAAAATGTTATTATAGTTCAGCTCTACATTTTTTATCAGTGTAAGTTGCATTAATAAGTAAGCGTTAATACTTTAAAAAGGTAACATTACGAAAACGTCTGCTACGATAGATATTTAAACCGTTCCTTTTTTTTTCCTGACGTTTTCGGAGAAATATAAAAATGTATCACATCTTTATTTCATTAAATATTTAAATTACTTGAAGTCGAAGCAAATATGTATTAGATTTAAGAATTTATTCATTTGTAAAAAAAAAAAAAAAAAAAAAAAAAAAAAGAGTAATTTTCTTAACTTGAAATGTAATAAATGAAACCTAATAATAAATAACTCTTAAAAGGCAAATGAATAGCAGTAAAAATTCATTAAATGCGTTTCATCTGATGTTTTCATTTTAACTATTTACAAAAATGTTTGAATATTGAATATTTGATTACTAAATATCGTAAAGACAGAATTAGAAACTATATAAACTGAAAACCAATTTTTATTACTTTTACTTCCCCATCATACTATAGGTATGGGGAACTTAGGTAATCGTGAAAATTTTCGACCTCGGTTTTTTGACTTTTCTACACGTTTTCAGGTGTGAGGAATACGAAAATGACAAAATTTCTATGGTGTCTGTCTGTAGGGTGTCTGTTAGTGTGTCAGTGTGTCAGTCCGTTAGTGTGTTAGTCCGTTAGTTTGTTAGTCTGTTAACACGATATCTCACGAACAAATGATCGCAGAGAGGTCAGATCAGTTTTAAAATATTACTTTCGACACTGGCAAGAACCCTATTCATTTGCAACATTCGAATTTAAAAACTTCGTAAGTTATTAGAAATTTACGATTTTCTTAACATGGGAGAATAGGACAAAAATTCACTTAAACGTGCATTTAATGGAAACTTTTTACTGTAAAAATTTCAGACCAGTTTTAAAATATCAGTTTTGTAGCCGGAATGAACATCAGTAACTACAAATATGCTACTTTGGAAATTTCGCAAGTTATTGGAAATTTACGAATTTTTTAACATGGCAGTATAGAGCAAAATTTCACATAAACGTCAATTTTGAGAGATATTTTCATCGTAAAGATGTCAGACTACTTTTGAAATATTATTTAGGACACTGGCATGATTATTAATGACTATGAATTTTCCAATATAAAGATTTCGTAATTTATTGGAAATTTACGAATTTCTTAACATGGCTGAATAGAGCAAAATTTCACATAAACGTCAATCTTGAGGGATATTTTCATCGTAAAGATGTCAAACCACTTTCGAAATATTATTTAGGATATTGGCATGAATATCATAGACTACGATTTTTCCAATTTAAAAATTTCGTAAGTTATTTGGAATTTACGATTTACTTAACATGTCAGAATAAGGCAAAATTGAGCATAAATTTCCATTTTGAGGATCGTAAATACATTAGACAACTTCAAAATTACATTTATGATATTTGTTTGAACATGATTGAATACAAATATTCTAATAGGAAAATTTCGTAAATCATTCGTAATTTACGATTTTATCAACATAGCGAAATTGTAATTTTTTCATATAAATATATGAATTTTGAGGATTATTGCATTGGAAATAGTAGGATGAAAACTAAACAACGGAATTGACCCTGATAAAATAAATTAATAGATTAGAATAAGATATATATATCGAAGTGAACGATGGATAGCCTATTAGGCGGGGATTTCATTCTATCATAATATCAAGCTTTGGTCAAATTCATTTCTTTTAACATGATTATAATATGTCTCGCACTAGAAATTTATGGGAACATAAATATGATGGGGAACTGAGCAGAGTCCACCTATGCCAACTAGTTTCATATTGTTACTTAATTGGTTAATTTATAAAATACAAGACATTTCTCAAATTAATTTTTAAATGCATTTATGAATTAACTATCTAACTGTCAAGAAGTCATGATTGTTTATTTCTATTAACTATCTAATCCTCTAATTGTCACGATGATTTTCCCGATTCCTAGTAAAAGTAGCATTTCAACCTAAAATTTTATATAATAAAATGTGTTCTAATTTTTATGACACGCTTATTTGATTTATTTAATGAATTTAAATTTTTTATTCAAAATAATTTTAGTCGCCATAAAAGGCTACGGCGAATTCTCTCGATCTATTAAGTCAAAGGGTTTAAATAAATGCTAAAACAAACAAACAAAAAAAGATTTAATATCGAACATTAATATTTTTATCTATAATTAAATGCAAATAGTTATACTATTTGTTGTGCTTAAATAATTTTGCTGCCGACACTGAAATTACTTTTTTTTCTTTTTCTTTTTTTTTCTTTGAGGGGGAAAAACGAGAAAGCAAGGAAAGAAAAGCACAAATTTTGATGATTAACAGTAAAAAAAAAAATCGCTAATTTAAATTGAGATGAAACCTTTTTAAACTAGTATGTTGTGGCCACCACAAGACTTTCTTCTATATTTTCCTATACATATTCAATCAGTAACAATATTTAAAAAAAAAAAAAAAAGATTTTTTTTTCCTTTTTTTCTAAGTTTTTTTTTTTTTTTTTGGTTAAAAGTAAAAAAAATCGATAACTTTGTTTTAAATTATCACAGATTTATAGTTCAACCATTCGTTTTAAAGGTATTGACGAGACCTTTCGAATGATACCCATCTTCAAAATTTACCCCACCGGGGGGGTACTTCCCCCCCCAGGGGGGGAAGCGATGCCCCCCCATGCACAAAATTTTTTTCCTAGTTACGTACTACTATTATCAATAATTCATATTAATTTTACAAACACAAGTGTAAAATAACTCTTATTATGCACAGTTATACGAATTTTTGTCCTATGCTGCCATGTTAAAAATTTAGATAAAATGCTATCACAGCGCCACCTGTTGAGCTATTGATCCCCAAATATAATCAGCAACAGTTTATGTCGGGGACCAACTAAATACCAAGTTTGGTAAAATTTCGTTAAAAAAAAAAAAATAAATAAAAAATAAAAATACGATTATTTTTCTAAGATGTTTTTTTGTTAAAAGTAAAAAAAATCGATACCTTTGTTTTAAATTATCACAGATTTATGGTTCAACCATTCGTTTTAAAGGTATTGACGAGATCTTTCGAATGATACCCATCTTCAAAATTTAACCCCCCCGGGGGGGTACTTCCCCCCCAGGGGGAGAACCGATGCCCCCCCATGCACAATTTTTTTTCCTAGTTAACTACTACTATCATCAATAATTCAAATTCATTTTACAATCACAAGTTTAAAATAACTCTCATTATGCCCATTTATACGGAATTTTGTCCTATGCTGCCATGTTAAAAATTTGCATAAAATGCGATTACAGCGCCACCTGTTGAGCTGTTGATCCCCAAATCTAATGGGCACCAGTTCATGTCAGGGTGCAACTAAATACCAAGTTTGGTTAAATTTCATTCATATGTTCGTGAGATACAGCGTCCACAAAAAAATGGTACAGACAGACAGACAGACACACAGACAGACACACAGACAGACATTTTCTAAAAACTATCAATTCGTGTTCAGGACATCCCAAAACGTGTAGATCCGTCAAAAAACGGAGGTCGAAAATTTTCGCGAATCCAATACTTTCTCTATATTACATATAGAAGAAAGTAAAAATCAATAGTGAACTAATTTAACATTTCGGCAATCGGCAGCAAAAATATTGCCATATCATAATACGCAATGAGAAGGCGTACTCATCAACTGACTGTGAAAAAGTAGCCTTTCTGACGTCTATCTAGTAAAAATTAAGGTTCGAAATTGCCTTTTCAAGAAAATAATGATTTTAGGACAGTCGTCCACGAAATCATCGAAGTTTTGAAATGAACTGTCTATAAAAATCTGATAATTTTAAACGAACAATCCACCAAAATTTAGACAATTATATATATATAAATATGTAGGTATAAATTTTATCGTATTAATTATTGTTCGTGTTTCAGGTTTAACCCTTCTTTTACCGTATATTTTGACTACAAGAAACCGTTTTAAAGAATGCAAATTGAGAGTGTTTTCAGTTGCTCAAGACGATTCTATTATCAGTGACGAGCAATTAAAGTAAGTCATTTTACTAAGCTTTAATAATATATAATAGTATCACCTAACGGTGGAAATTCGACCACAAATGTATTCAAATCCCATATATGTATGTGTATCAACAATTTTTTAAAACGTTGTAAAAGCCGAACAACAGAAGAATTAAGTTTCCTGAAACCACATATATCAACAAGAATAAAATTTCATCAAATTAAAGTTACCTATGAAGACAGGTTGTTAATTATTGAAAATATACTTATATATATATGTGTGTATTCATCTATATTTCCAGACAAATGATAAAAGAACAAAATAAAATAAAATAAACTCTTTTTTTTTTTTTTTTTTTTGTAGGACAAACGGTAAAAGAACTTAATAAGTAAATAAATAAATATACTCCCTTTTTGTTGCCAAAAGACAAATTATAAAGAACATTTGAAGTTTTAAAAAATAAATAATATATAGTATTTACATATTAATACACAAACATGAAATTTATCGTACGGCTAATATCTCTTTAAATTAGAGCTGATGCAACTCATTAATAATAATAATAATAATAATAATAATAATAACATTTTTTTTCGTATTCTATAAAATATATGCCAAATTCCATTAAGTCCTCATTACACTCTAAAGGAATAATGTCGCTTTAATTATAATTACTTTGTCAGTTATCTTTGTTATCTTTGTCAGTTATTGAAACAAAAGCCATTTTACATGAGTTGCAAACTGATTATGCTGTAATTATCAAATAATTTTATTTGAGTGATATATTTAGACGCTTTGAATAACTTATAGATAATTCTAATTCTAAATATTTGCAATGCTTTGTATTATAGAGATCATTAAAAAGAACTCTTAAATCGAAAACATGAAAGCCAAAAAAATTATGAAAAACTGACTTTTCTCCATGAAGTATTGAAAAAGGCGAATTTGAATTCTTATTGAGAATATCAGCACCTCTACACTAGGCTGACCATATGTCCTCGAATCTCGAGGACAGGCACGAATTTCGAGGACAAACTACCTTCGTCCCCAAAAAATTACAACACATTTGGGGACGCCGGTTATAAAGTTATTAATGTTTTATTATAGTAATTTATTATATGTATAATAAATAAGCTGAAATAAGGTGCTTTATACATAAAAATTACTAAAATTTTACAATTTAAGGTGATTTAATTACTTTTTTATTTTTTTGTCCTCGAAATTCGAGGACACCGCCATCTTTGTCCACAAATTCAAGGAAAAAAATATGGTCACTCTACTCTACACTCAAAACAATGCGAAAATCATTTATATTAATCAAAAATAGACAAAAGTAAGCTTCTTATTAAAAAAGAAAAAAGAAAATCATATTCTTATATACTTGATTTTTGTGAAAAATATACTATATTATCCTCTTCGCTCCAGAGGTCCACATATGTGGACCTCTATTCTATGCTTTATAAAACCTAAACCGTTTTACATTTTAATTAGGCTAATAAAAAGCTGAATAATTTGGCTTTAAAATGATACCACTATATGGCAGCATAAAACCAAGTAATTTGTTAAATTTAATGTTATTTTGTCTAATTTCGCAAAATGGCATGAAAAGAGTGAGGACGAAAAAAAAGTATATAATTTTCATAATTATTTAAAGTATTCAGAGATTTTAAAAGAGAGTTAAAAAAAAAAAAAAAAAACTAACATAGATTTATTTATTTAAGGACATCAAAATTATAATTGTGTTACAGTTGGGAAGATTTAGTAACTTAATAGAGTTTAGTTGTTTAGACCCATACACCAGCACTGTACATTACTAACCACTTAAGTCTAAATTTAGGAAAAATGCAGTTTTTGTAATGTATAATGTGAACGTATATGTTTAAAACCCTTCAAATATTATTTATGTTGTTATTATAGCTTGGAGTGCGAAGAGGATATATCAATGTTAGACTAAAACTCCCTTTATGCGACAGAAAAATGTTTTGAAGTTTTGTTGACGAATTTGTAATAAAATCAAACCTATTGAAATATAGTTAAAGAATTTTTTTAATAAGTTTGATATAATTTATTTCCATGTATATTTTATTTTAACTCAATTTAAAGTTTATTTGTACTGTAAATGAAATTTAAACGCTACTAACTATATTTTACACAGCAAACATGGCGTGTTAAGCCGATATTTTATTCCTAAATCTCTAACACGCTATACTGAGATTAGAAGTTATTTTTGAATCATGCAATGAAAAAAGAAAGTTTTGCTCTAAAGTAAAATCTAGCAACATTTTTTTTTTTTCCTTTTATAACGAAATAATGAAATATTATTCCCACAGGGATAAAAAAAATTATCTTTTAGAATAGAATTTATTCGAGTTTTTATGATTTGTAATTTCATATAACATGCACATTAATAATAAGATTTTTCTTTTCTTTTAAATTAGCCTAGCTGCTTTGCTACGGAAATTTCGCATACATTTCAAAGACTTGACAGTGCTTTCTTCAGTAGGGGAACCACTCCATAAAGAAAGGTGTGTTATAGATCAGTTTAATATCAATTGGAATTTATTTTTACACATACATCTGATTTTTTATAGGGTTCTTTCGGTAATAATAGTGTTCTTACTGCTGCTGTATGTTTCCTAAAATTTTTAAGAGCAACAAATTAACTCAAAAATCTATATAATATTTCTCTAACGTGGTCCAGTTACGATTATATTTTGTTGAAACGATACGATAATGATCTAATTAATAAAATACGAAGGGAAAAAAATAATATTTATAAATGGGCAATATTTAAGCACGCGCACTCAGCTCAATGATCTAATAAGAAAAAATGACGACATTTGTCTGATGAGATTGTTTTATGAAAAAATTTATTTTTAAAAGTGGTTTCTTCAGTATCTTTTCAAGCATCATTTTAAACATAACAATACTTAAAGAAATATACAGATTGTAAATTATTACTATCATAAATTGACTAAAACAATGCAATGGTAAAATATATAACCAAAATAGGAATTAGTTTTTTAAAACAAAAAATCATACCAAAATAATTAAATAAAAAATCATCGCCAACGTGGTGACAAAAATTATAAAGGCATTGGGGGTCTTATAATAAAATTGTACTGCCTGCGTAAGTATGAAACTGGGTCATCAACCATGAATTTTATTTTGAAACCTTTCTTCGAATGATTTTAGTTTCACCATTGCACAGTATTGATTTGATTCTAATAATAATTTCGCTTCTGGTAAATTAAATTTGAATTAGGTGATGAAATTGGTATAATATTTATGAGTTTCATATTTTAAAGGTAACTAACAATAAATAAAGTGCGAAAATTTCGCACGGGTTTGCTAGTAAACAATATTTTGTTTTGAAACTGATGTAAAATGATGATTTTTTCTGATGCATTTTCAAAACTAGAATCTTTTATTCATTTTCTGAGTGGTCATCAAAAGAGTTAATAAAATAGTTAGAGTGGAGTATTATATTACTTCTGTACAATTTGAATATAATTGGTGGTTCTGGATTCTACTGACTCTTAGGCCTGTGATGGATAAAATACAAGGGAATTGATAGCTGAACTTTATGTAATTTTTGGTGCTGACTTCAAAAAATAAAACTAAAAATTTCTATCACGTCACGTTTTCTGGAAAATGTAATTTTACTTCGATTTTTAACACATACATAATATTTGCTTCTCTTAGTCAGTCGTCTATTTTATGTAAGATACCTTAATAAAAACAAATAAAACAGTATGTTGGTGATTTTCTTTTAGAATCTGCACCTTAATTTGATGTAAAAACCCAAGGAAACTTTTCGTTCCAGAGGCGCCTCATGCGATCTAGCAATAGAGGTTTTCATTCATTTAAAACTATCTTCTATAATAATAAATGGAAAGGTTTGTCTGTCTGTCTGTCTGTCTGTCTGTCTGTTCTTTTATACGTTCAGCCCCTATTGAACGCAGAAGTACAAGAATTGACATACGGATGCTCTGGAGCCTTTCCGATGTTTTCCTCGAAACAGAATTTAAAAATCTTAATTAGTTTCGGAGATATTAATTAAAATGCTGACCCATATCGATCGCGAAAATGACCAAAAATCCTTATTGCTTAAAAAGAGCCATTCTATCAGCATTCAGCAGACGATTTAAACGGCTGTCTCTAATGGAGAAAAAAAACATGTGCAAGTCATTAATGTCACATGATCTTTAACTGGGGTTAAAAATTGCAAATTTCAAAGTGCTTCAAATTTTCTTTTTCGTACACAACACTTAATATACAACCTATTCAGCACAAAACAAACCTGCAGTTAAAATTTCATCAAATTTCATTAATAAACAAAGCAGTTACATTTTAATTGTTAATTAAATTTTATTCTAACACGTAATCTATCTTTCAATAGACGATAGGAGTTTCCATAGAAACAAAATACATTTGAAGGAACTAAAAAATACTTTTTCTTTTCCTTTTTACTTCCATTACCCGACTACCGTGGTATATATATAGATTTTGGCGAAATAAAAAATATTTATTTTTCTTTTTACTTCCATTAATAAAACTACCGTAGATAATGGAATTAGAGATTTCACGTGATTTACATGTTTTAGAATGTCCTGATTAGGTTTTCTTTTGTAACACAGCTACTAATTAAAATAATTTCATAAGTAACACATTATTTGAAAGCTTTGTTGATTTGGAATTGAACAGTAGATCTTTTTAATTATCGAAAGTTTCACCAGATTTACACGCTTTGAGGTCTCCTGAATCAGTTTTCTTTTGTATCTCAGCTACTAATTAAAATAATTTCATGAGTAATGCATCATTAGAAAGCTTTTTTAGATTTGGAATCGAACAGTGGAATACAGAAATTTGTACCGCCAGATGGCGCTGTAATATTTTAAAATTTCAAAATTTCAATTT
The DNA here is from genome assembly GCA_963930645.1 of Salticus scenicus. Lineage (NCBI taxonomy): Eukaryota > Metazoa > Arthropoda > Arachnida > Araneae > Salticidae > Salticus > Salticus scenicus. Next base: position 385,075,385 of record OZ005648.1, read on the forward strand.
CTAATTATGATTAAATTATTTTTAATGCATCATTCGAAAGATATTTTAAAGTTCTTTTAGATTATCGAAAGTTTTCACCAGATTTACACGTTTTGAGGTCTCCTGAATCAGTTTTTTTTTTTTTTTTTTTTTTTTTGTATCTCAGTTATTAATTAAAAAAAGTTCATAAGTAATACATCATTTGAAAGCTTATTTTTGTTGATACACATTTTAAAGTACTTTTACATTATCGAAAATGGAATTCGAGATTTCACCCGATTTACACGTTTTGATGTGTCCTGATTAGGTTTTCTTTTGTATCTCAGTACTAATTAAAATAATTTTATAAGTAATACATCATTAGAAAGCTTTTTTGATTTGGAATCGAACAATGGATCACAGAAATTTCTACCGTCAGATGGCGCTGTAATATTTTCAAATTTCAATATTTCAATTTCTAATTGTGATTAAATTATTTTTAATGCATCATTCGAAAGATATTTTAAAGTTCTTGTATATTATCGACAGTTTTCACCAGATTTACACGTTTTGAGGTCTCCTGAATTAGTTTTCTTTTGTATCTCAGCTACTAATTAAAATAATTTCGTAAGTAGTACATCATTAGAAAGCTTTTTTGATAAGGAATCGAACAGTGGAATACAGAAATTTGTACCGCCAGATGGCGCTGTAATATTTTAAAATTTCAATATTTCAATTTCTAATTATGATTAAATTATTTTTAATACATCATTCGAAAGATATTTTAAAGTTCTTTTAAATTATCGAAAGTTTTCACCAGATTTACACGTTTTGAGGTGTCCTGAATCAGTTTTTTTTTTTTTTTTTTTTTGTATCTCAGTTATTAATTAAAAAATGTTCATAAGTAATACATCATTTGAAAGCTTATTTTATTTGATACACATTTTAAAGTACTTTTACATTATCGAAAAATGGAATTCGAGATTTCACCCGATTTACACGTTTTGGGGTGTCCTGATTAGGTTTTCTTTTGTATCTCACCTACTAATTAAAATAATTTCATGAGTAATACATCATTTGAAAGCTTTGTTAATCTGGAATGAAACAATAGATTACAGAAATTTCTACCGCCAGATGGCGCTGTAATATTTTTAAATTTCAATATTTCATATTCTAATTATGATTAAATTATTTCTAATACATCTTTCGAAAGATATTTTAAAGTTCTTTTACATTATCGAAAGTGGAATTCGAGATTTCACCTGATTTGCAATTTAAAGTGTCCTGATCAGGTTTTCTTTTGCATATCAGCTAATTGAGTAAGACCGTTCAAAATTGGTATATGCAAGTTAATTAGGAGGGGCTGGAACGGTGGGGAAGGAATAGGCGCGCAGCGCGCATGGGTTTGGGACCCGGTGCGAGATTTTACCCGATGATAAAAGATTTTATTTTTATTTTTTTTTTCTTAATAATAAAAGTTTGAGTTGAGAAGGAATATGCGTGTACAGCGCACGTATATCCTCAAGCGTGCGCGTGCAGCGCGCATGGGTCTGCGCTGCTGAAGGCAGTGGCGTCCCGGTGTGAGTTTTTACCCGATGCTAAATGATATATTTTTTAATTCCTTTTATTGAGAATGAAAGTTTATGAGTAATAAGATTGAATTTTGAGAAGTCATAAGGATGGTGAAGGGATACGCGCTCGCATCGCACGGGTCTACGCTGCCGAAGGCAGTGGGGACCCGGTGCGACATTTTTCCCGATCAGAATTTTTTTTTCTCTTTTTTTAATCACATGATACAAATTAATGCAATTTTGAGAATTCATTAATTATTGTGATTCATTTAAAAATAGTGACCAGCGAAGCGGGCGTAGCCTGCTAGTAAAAAAATAAATCGATTGATGAAAAATCAATTTGCTACGCCGAAAATCGATCATTTTACATAGATTTAAATGGATAAAAACCACTGTTGCCAGATAGTAGTTTAACATGGAATATTGTTCGAGAAAAAAAAAAATATCGATATCAATTTTACAAAATAACCTGATGTGATGGAGGGGGAAATGGAGGTCATTTTCGAAATCAGCACACTAAATAACGTAAAAATCAGTGAAAACTTCTCCTGTACTTTTCAAAAACTTCAATTTCTCAAGCCTGTGTTATTTAATTAGCATAAAAAAAATAAACAACTTTTTTTTTTAACCTATGTACAGTTGTAGTGGTGATTTTATTTGATATGTTGAACAAAACCAAAATTGTGTATTAATTTTCTGAATGGTTACAAAATAAAGTAGTGGAGTTGTGTTACTAAACACTTATGAGTTAATATTTATCAAAACTTAGAACTCAAGGGATATCATATATACTTACATAAGGGATACCTGATTCTCATATTAATTATGTGTAACAATTAAATAATATAAAATAGAAGTTTTGAAAATAAATCATAGAAAAACAGTTACAATTGTTCCTGTTCTAAAGATAAATGTGTAGAATATTTATCTCATTTTATCTATTCTTATATATACATATAAAAGGCAAGGGGTATCTTTTTTCAAATGTTGAATTAACATAAAGCAAGTTATAACTTTACCAAAGTAAAAGGAATAACGAATGGATGAACTCATATTATAATTAAAATTTACTTTGAGTAGTTTTTTCAATTAGTATATTTTTGAATGCTTTTTTGAGATGCAATACCATTCACAACATTGTGCAGGTATATTTGTTACAAGAATAATCTTTTATTTTATTTTATTTTATTTTATTTTTTCAGAATGTAGCCAGCATTTTTTAAAATTTCGTCGCAGTGCTACGTGCATTTCATTGCATACATCCATTCAAGTATTACATTCTGTGCCAGACAAAGATTTTATTTCTTTCCTTAACTGTAATAGAAACTAAGTCGGTCTGCTCTCGCTTAGCCTCGATTTTTACATGTGTATTTCCAAATTTATTTCTTCTTATCCCTTCAAATTTTTAAACATTAGTTTACATGATATTTAAAGCAAATGGCTTCATATTTTATATGGTGTATTTCATTATTATATTCCTGATTAAATTCATTGGTCTTCTGGTAAGTGACGTCACATAAATGTACCTGTGAACTGTATTGTCCAATCAATGATCTGTTAATTCCCCTTTACTTTTATCTCTGCTAAAACAGATCAGTCTTCAATATGTAATCGTTTGTGTAACATGTGTATGTCAGCTGTAATAGTTCTTAGTCGTTTATTAAATTCTATGTGCTAAAAATTTAGACGCCTCGTCATATCATAGTTATGGATTAATTATAAATTTTCTTCCTGCCAAACAAATAGTACATTTTACATCATAATATTTATATGTTTTGAAGCCAAAACATCTTCAAGAAAATTGACAAAGTAATACTTTAATTTTGTCTATTTATTTATTTATATTAATTTCTAGTCACGCTGTTGAATTTTACACATTTCATTTATTATTATTATTTTTCCCTGGCATGTTAAGATTCTACATAGCAACGAAAAGAATTCATTTTAAAGATAGAAAATGATTTGTGTTATTTAAACTTCGTTTTACGGATGATCAATTCTAATTTAATTACAGTCGGCAGCAAAAATATCCAAGAACTAGCTAGTAATTCCGATAACAAAAAAGTACGTTTAAAACTGTTTTTTTTAAATAAATCCTTGTCGAATCATGTTCTTAGACTGACTAAGAACATGATTTGACAAGGATTTATTTAACAAAGCAATATTAAGTGCACTTTTTTTGAGAGGAATTATTGCTAGTGCTCGGATACTTTTGCTGGTGATTGTAGTATCAGATCAATTCAAATTCTGATGAACCAAGTTTTGTTTTCTGTAATGATACAATAATTATTATGCACTATACTAAAATAATTTTTAAAATTAGATCTCTGTTAATGGACTATTGAATTTTGTATCTTCACTTTATTATTTGAATCAATAAACGAATCTTCCAAAACCATGGAAACCATAGTTAAAGTTTTATTTTCTTTATTTCAATACATTTTTCGCAATTGGAATGTAAAATTGTCTATTAAATTATCTCTTGTTCATTGATTTATTCCATAGAAATACACATAGAAACCATAGATAAAATTATTTTCTTTATTCTGATACATTGTTTAGCTATATGATATAATTTTCAGCGTTATTTTGGGAAAACTTGGGCTTTTATTGTTAAGAAGATAGAGAAACGATATTTCAAACGATCTTATTTTATTTTATGTAAAATGTAATGACAACATAATTGCTGAAAAAAATTAGTGGGATGATTTCCAGAACTGATCCTACTAACCACTTTATTCCACTTCGAATCCGGATCAACATGGATGTTTGTAGTGGTTCGGAATCAACATTAATCCTCAGCTTTAACTTTAATAGTCAAAACATTACTGCAAAATGACAAAACCAATTCATTGCATTCTATGTTTTAGACTGTTGTTGCTAATATTTTAGATGTGATTCACTGAATAAGTTTGTTCTGCAAATTTCTGTTACGATAACATTATATTACTCAGAATCTGGCTACAAAAAAAAAAAAAAAAAAAAAAAAATTGGTAATAAAGACTTTTATATTCTTTAAATTATTAAAGAAACAAATTTGCTGCATTGATCTATTATCATACTTCATATTTTATATTTAAACTAGCAGGCTTTGCTAACGGCTTTGCCCGTTTCGCTGGTCACTATATTTAAATGAACTAAAACATATATGATTAATAGTTAACAAACGCTATAGGGAAGGGATGTAAAGGAAAAAACAGTTACAATTTTCGTCGATACAAGATTCAATAAAAAAAAATATACAAATCAGAGTCCAATGAAGTACAGTGATTTACAGTTAACAGCTCGTTTATGATTTTTCCTCCTACTTATTCGTACATATTTTTCCCCCCAAATTCTTGTGTATTCGCTCTCATCTGGAACGATAGGTAGATATGTAAGTTTGTTTGTGAATATCACGCTAGAAAAAAGGGGAAAATAAATTAGAAAATTAGAAAATAAATTTGAAATACCAGTCGTATCGTTACAAATAAGGTTTCAAATGAAAGGGCGATTTTTCTGAATCCAACGGATTAAACAGCTTATCGATCGGACAATTAATTTTTTTTTTTTAAATTAACTAAAGTATTAAAATTAGGTGGCAACAGCAGAAGATTGTATGGGAACCGTTTGGTGAGAAAAGAAAACATCTGCTACTCATAAAGTCACATGTTTTTGAAGTGGGATTAAAAATTGCAGTTTTAAAATTTTTTTCAAAATTTCTCTAACGAACACAAAAATTTATATACAGCCAATACAACACAAGACCAACTTGCAGTTCGAATTTAATCAATTTTGGTTAATAAACATTTTTTTTTTTTTTTTTTCAAATTAAATTTTATTCTAACTTCGAAAAGATTTATGTGATATGTACGATGCATTAAGAATTTGGGTTTTAAAAGTTTTTTTTTTCAGTAGATTATTTTCTTCTATGGTTCATTTAACGGATGCCATTCGCCATGAAATCTCCTGCATCCGACCGGATATGCTATATGCTGCAGTTAGCGGTATTGTAATTCGCTTGTAAGCTATAATTTATTGTGATGGCGGACACATGGAGTAAGAGTAATATGCTTGTAAAAATTTGCCTTCTTCCAAATATGCATAAGTTTCCATGGAAATGTGTGATTTGTTCCCGTACGCGTATCTCCGAAATGTTGGCGCGTACAGGCGAACCTGGCGAATTTTTGTAGCTCGCGCCAAAACCCTCTCTGCCGCAAAGCAACCCTTCTTTCCACTTCATTCACGATTCGTTAAGGATTCGAGCAATCTTTTTTTTTTTTTTTTTCCCAAGAGAATAAACTATTAAAAATGTGTCAATGGAGTTTTAGTATCGTAATTTTTAAATAATATATTTAATGCAAAAATTAATTAGAAATCCTCCACCATTTAAATTTAATTTAGCAAGATTAATGAAGAAATAAAATTGTAATATTCTAATTTTAAAGCTTTTAAAATTGTTCTTGAAATACATTTATTTATTTATTTATTTATTTTACTTTCTCTTACCAACATATATGTAGAGAAAGTATTGTTTTGGGGTCAAATTTTCGAAATTGAATTTTTGTTATATATACACGTTTTGAGGCTCCCTGAATCATAATTGTTAAAAATGTGTCAAAGGAGTCTTTGTATCGTTATTTTTAGATAATATAATTTAATACCAAAATTTATTAGAAAACCCTTTAAATTTATTTTATCAAGATTAATGAAGAAGCATACTTGTAATATTATAATTTTAAAGCTTTTAAAATTATCCTTGAAATACATTTATTTTATTTTATTTTATTCTGTTTTATTATTATTATTATTATTATTATTATTTACTTTCTCTTCGTCAAATAAATTTGTTTCTAAACCTATTTTAGATTATTTGAAAAGTACATTAAACTTTACATTCTTACGCTATTGATCTTAAGATTTAATGTGCAATCTGTCATTATAATATTGAAATGCAGGGTAAAAAAGAAAGTCGTGTGAGTGACACACCAGATTATCATTATTATGATCATTATTTAGTTTATTTTACCCATATATTGTAAGAAAAGTTTTATTTTTGATTCAGATTTTCGAAATTGAGTTTTTGCTACATTTGCTTAAATATCCTGAAACAAAAAATTAGGTTTTTAGCGGTTGCCTGAATGTGTATGTGTGTTTGTTATCACCATACCTGAAGAATACTGGGACTCGGATGAAATATTAAGTAATTCGTGTACAGTGACTAAGAAAAGAATTCAAATTCATTAAGTCTATGTGTGAATTTTCTGGTAAATACAATTTAATATTTTTGGATGAAACAAAATAAAATAAATTGAACTTTTATGTGCATAAAAGAAGTTTCGTATACAATGTAGAATGTATATCCTTTATTAGAAGTGTACACAGAACCCCACAAAAGAATTCAGATATATTCATACAATGGAATTGCTGAAAGGTCATTTCATGTCGTGCTATGTGTTTTAAATTCTGTGCTAAATTAGTACACTATATTGTGTTTGTAAAATATATAGTAAATATACAGGGCTACCCCAAATTAAATGAAAGCATTTCTTTTTATAAATAAAAATCAATGTAATAAATGCAATTAAAGTTTAATTAATTTAAAATTATTCTCTTATTCTAATTTACTTTATCTTATCCGTAAAAGGTCGCGAAAGTACTGTTTTCGGATCAAGTTTTCGAAATTGAATTTTTGCTACATTGATATGTTTTGAGGTTTCCTGAATCCAAAAATTATGTTTTTAGTGGTTGGTTTATGTGACTTGTCTGTGTGTATTATAGATATTGAGTTTGTAAAATGGGTGCATCAGTTTTTAAATATCACTTATGTTATTGATAAGGACAATATTGCTTTGGAACAATGTAAGTTGTAAACGTTGCATGTTATTCAAAATTTACGTTTTCTTTTTAACATGGCAAAATAGAGCAAAATTTCGTTTAAACGTCCATTATGCCAATATTTTGTCGTAAACATGTAAGACTAATATTTTAAAATGTATTTTTTAATACACTTCATTAAATAATAACATTTTAATTTGAAACTTTAGTAATTAAAAATTGTGTTTCCTTCATTTGACAAATTAGGCCAATACTTCCCACGAACTTGCAATATGGGGATCAGTTGTGTTGGAAATTAATGTACGAAAACAATCCTAATAAAATTAGTCATTTAATTACGATAAGTCAAATGTATCGAATCGGATAGAGGGTAGCCTATGAGGTGCGGCATTTCAGTCTGCGACTGTGTTGAGTGTTCTATCATACTCATTCCTTTTAATATGAATACATTTCGCTCTCAATAGAAATTAGTAACAATAAATATAGGATGAGAATGGTTATGCGCATCATTATTACTTTGATTTGTATAACATATTAAGTTAGATTGTTTATGATAACTGAAAAACAAATAGAATAGCATTAATAAAATGTTTAACGTTTTATTTTATAACTTTGTATGTTGGGGTTGGGGGGGGGGGGGTAAAGAATGAGAAATGGACATGTCCGAGGAGGAAATTTACGTAGAAAATTTTATGAATTTCAACGATAAAATTTAACACGAAATATCTATTTTATTATGATTAAGATGTTCTTTAAAAATACATAACAGATAAATATAAGGTGATAATTTATGAAAATTCAAGCACTGCATCGTAAGAGAAATATTTTATAAAGTCGTACATTTTAAAAATTTAAATACAAAATGATAATAAAAATAGTTGAAATGTAAAATGGCGTACTACTGATTTGGACTTATGAACATTCTTCATGCATTTTACTAAGAATTTGTAATTTGTTTGAACAATTTTTACAAACTTTTTGGCCTTATACATGAAATCGGATCTCAATGCTAATATATTACCATTATTATTATCTACTTCTCTATTCGGAAAACTATTTCTTAATTTCAAGATATGTTTCTTTTTTGCGATTTAAATCCTACATTAATCATCATCAGAAAAAAATAATAATAAAAGAAAAAAGAAAGAAAGAAAAACGCCGGATGTTTATACAGGTTAAGCGGCGTGAAGTTTCTCTTTGCACTTCCAGATTTGGCGAAAATCGCATTCTCTGGCGAAAATTTGTGAATTTGTTCTGCACGCGCCACCATTTCGGAGATACGCCGTACAACACTTCTATCAATGGAAAATTTAACTATTTATTTTCTTTATCGATATACGCATATATACACTGCTTAAAACAGCTAGAAGATATAATGAGTTTGGTATGAAGAGCAAATTTTGTCTGTGACGTAAAAAATGGGGTGTTATAGATGAAGAGGGAAAAGCATTCCTTCTGTAGGAGGAGATTAAAATTAATTGGAACGTGTTGAATATTTTGAAATAGCAAATACGATCTCGCTCAGTAACATTGTTTAGCTGAATCGCTAGCCTGGAGAACCATCGATCGTTTAGAGTCGAATCAAACGCAAATGGTTGTAGTGGAAGCGTTAAGAGTTTCTCAAAGTGTCATTTTCAGACTGTATGCAATCGGTTTTAGGAAAAAGGAAATATTCGCTGATGATTTGGAAGAGGGATCATACGCCTGTATTAACACAAACTGAGTATCGATATTTAACAGTAACGGCCAGAAGAAACCACACAATGAACGCCACTTTAGTGCAACGGGCTACTCTACTGGTACCAGAGATTCGACTGAAAATGCTCAAAACTAACTCCATCATGTGAATTTGTATGCTAGCAGACCTATGGTTTGTATTTCGTTGACAGTGGCTTGTGTTTCGCTGACGTGTTGTTATAAGAAGCTGGGCACAAGATCATCTCAAATAGGGAGAAGAAGAATAGAGCAACATGCTCTTCACGAACGAGTCCCACGGTAGAGTTTAACCTGATAATAGGCGGTTTCTTATTTAGAGAGAACCTGATACTCTCAATAATACTGTTTTTGCGCATAAAAATGTCCAAATTGGAGAAAGGGAAACTAGGGTGCCTATATTGCATCTAGAGTGACTATATATATCTAGAGTGCTTTCCTTTATCTAGGCATTCGGTCTGGGGCGGTGATTCTGTCAATGGAAATATATTAAAACTTCTTCACACACCATAAATTATCAGTCCTGCTTTTGCCTTCAAGGCAGTAGCACGTGTTTGCACCTGATGAAGAAAGGCTACGTCCTTTCGAAACCGGTTGTGCTGACTTAAAATTTATGAGTCGTGATTTTGCCTTCAAGGCAGTAACACGTGTTTGCACCTGATGAAGAAAGGCTACGTCCTTTCGAAACCGGTTGTGCTGACTTAAAATTTATGGTGTGTGAAGAAGTTTTAATATATTTCTATTGATTGTACGCCAGTTTTCGAATTTAGTTTTTGGTGATTCTGTCAATGGCCGCGCCGATCCTACATTATCAGGAACGGAGCACTAACGGCTCAGCGATATAGAAATGAGTCAGATCTATTGTGATCCTTTACTCTGTAAAAATCGAGATGAATTCATTCTCATGGATGATAACACTAGGCCACATCGTATTCATTCGGTGGACAATTATTTTTTCGGCGAAGGAATCCTTTGAATAGATTCACCAGCATGTTCCTCTAGTATGATTCCAATAAAACAATTTTTTAACAAGCCAGGGGTAAGGGTTTGGTAGTCGCTCATTACCAGCCGAAACATTTCAGCAGATGGAAAGTTCTCTTCTATACCGGAGTGCGGGAGAATACTACAGTCCCTCGTTGATAACCTCATTGGTTCCATGTCTCGTAAGTGTTCGACATTGCTTTCGCTTAGAGTAAGTGTTACCGCACTTTAGAATGTAAAAAACAGGGAAAATAAGCTAAAAATCCATACAAAAAAGCATGGGACGAGAAGGAAAAAAACTCACAATGTTAAATGTGGGAGGGGGGGGGAGGCTAAAACCGGAAGGAATAAAAGGTCAGAATTGTCTAGAAAAAGTAATCAAAGCTCGGGAAGGGATCGGGCTCGGGCCCCTGAGGCTATCGTCGAGGTTTTGATACGTCTCGCTTTGTATGTGATTCGGCGGTGGCTATACACCTTATTGAAACTCATTTTTGTCCGAGAAATCCCATTTTTTGTTTGTTTGTATAATATGCACGAATTGGGGATTTTTTGTTGTTTATCGCAAAATATCGTCAATAAAATTAAGTATTGCTTGTTCATTGCTTCTTTGTTTTCTTTTATAATATCTTACAACACTAATACACATAATATGTAAGTCAACAAAACATTTCCTTATCTGCAGTTTATATATATATATATATGCGTGTGTGTGAGAGAGAGAGGGAGAGAGAGAGAATAAGTTTTTCGCAATCAATTTTTATTGTTTAAAAAATATTCATAGACTTAGGGGGCATCCTGTATAGATGGATGTTTAAAATTTATTAAGGTCAGGTACTAAAATTACTTGTTAATATTTGAATTAAAGTCTAATAAAACTTCTCAGTGATTTATCTACTATTAATTTTAGAAGAACTGAAATTATTTCGATTAAATTCTTTTAAATTAACTAATTTCTTTCTTTTTCCCTAGTGCAAAAAGGTTTGAAAATATGATTTCCAAATGGATCACATCAGAAGAAACTCGTAAAGAACCAACTTCTATTTCAAGAAGCACACTCAATTCTTATAAGAAAAAGGTATCACCTTTATAAAATTTAAAAATAGATAAGTTTAAATTGAGATTTTGGTGGTGTATATTACATTCATAAATTGTATTAATATTAGTTTTTAAAGGTATACTTTTGCTTTTTATTTCTGTTTTACACTGCTTGATTGAATTAATTCTGAAATATTTTCCAACAAATATGAAAAATATATATTCATATCAGAATTTCAAAAACCACAGTTAGTATAAAATTCCAATGTCTCTAAGATGGATATTAACAAAAGAGAGAGAGAGATAATTAAAAAGACAATTATATTTACATTTAGTGCCTTGCTCAAATCTATTGATAATATATTTTTATAAAAAAATCTAACAAGGAAGCATTCAAAAGGTGTCGTCTTCAAAAAATATTGAAAAAAAACATATATGATTCTACTCTTCATAAAACACCAGAAAGTGGAAAAATTATCGACTGATATGAATTACAGCGACCGCAGATAATTGTCAAAATGAAGCATATTTGGCGATTTCACACAGTTAAGCGATTGATTTTGAGTACTTCACGGAGAAGTACACGGTTCTGTTCGTACACGGCAATTTCGGTGCTAGCGAACTTATCACCTAACAGCACTAAATTGCCAAAAATGCTTAATTTTGATAATTTTTTTATGGTCGCTGTAATTCATTTCAGCCGATAATTTTTTCACTTTCTGGTGTTTTATGAAGAGTAATAAATCACACACATATATATATTTTTAAGACGACACCTTTTGAATGTTTTCTTGTAAGATAAACAAATTTGCCCTTATGCCAATTCCTCCGGACGTTATATAAGCGGGGGAACCTTCCCTTCCACACAGGATCAGAATTGTATGTGTGTGTTGGTATGTCTTTGGATCATCCCTAAAAGTGAATCTCAGACCGTCACCAATTCCCCTAAGTGTAATTCTCTATGTGTGAAATGAAACCTGTTTGCATGTAAGTACGAATCAAAATAAGCTCAATGCAATCTTGCTTGCCAAAGCACAATTAGTGAATTATTATGACAATATATTTAAGGTTTTTGATGAACCAAATAATAATAAGAAAAAAAAAAAAAAATCCAAAAGAAAAATTATGCGGTTCGCATAGTTCATAAATTATTTCCAATTTATAATTATCCGTTGCATCGTTTAACCTTCAATGCATTTTACCTTCATGATAACGCATTAAAATACATTTAGTTTTTTTTTTTTTATAATGGAGGAAAAAAATTAAAAAAATTCTTCATTATAATTTTATTTTTAAAGAAAAACCGTACAGTAAATTCCTTTTGTGTACCTTGCATATTGATTAAAAACAGCAAGGCTATGAAAATATATTTCATTTTTATCAATGAAAGAAAAATATCTCATATACAAGCGCCTTCGCAGCTTTATTTTTAAAGAGAAATTATTTGAAGAAATCGCTTTTGTGCAGCCTTGTTTAATGTAATAAATTTTGCATGCAATCCCCCTATAGTGAACTAAAAAATTCCTCATAACAATAGAAATTTACACTGAAGATTTTCCATGTATATATTATTATAACGTATATAAACAACATCGTACGCCCCTGTAAGTATATAAATAACGCTAATCATACTTTATAATTCACAGGAAAAAATGGTTTTGTATATCTGATTAATGTATAATGATTTCTTTATGTTATGTGAAGCATATAGGTATTAAAATGTCCTTTAAAGAAATACGTCTCATATACCGTAACGCATCGGAAATCTTTGGTAAGTCCAAGTAGTTATTTTTACCATTTTCAAAAGTGAACGTGAATAACATATATCAGTTTCAAGATATTCTAAGAATATTTACGGAAATTGGAACGAGCATAGGCAGACAGGCTTTACCATTTACAATAAAGTATATTAGTCGGTATATCAATGAAATTATAATGCGTTATTTGAAATATTTATTTGATAAAATTTTCAATATGGTATCATTTCTCTTATAAACAATACCAACTAGATGATCGAGTTCACTGTGTCTCATTATAAAAAGGATTCATAGTGAAATACAGACATTAGTTTTCTGAAATATATTCTTTATTTGTTTGCCCTGAAAGGAGCACAGGTTACCAGAGTGAGATAATTTTCCTGGCAATAAGGAAATATTAAATTGAATTATCATTACAAGCTACTAATTATAATTTTTTGTTAAAATCGTACAAGCAATTTCCTAGAAAACCAGGTTTTTGCTATGTTTTGTTTCAGGCAAATTACATGTTACTATCGATTGATAATTTTCCTGAAGAAGATACGTCAGATGGATATTTCATTTCGAAAACCCTCTAACACTATATATATATTTTCAAAATCGTTCCAGCGATTTCCAAGAGCATCAATTTTCAGGAAAAAAATTACAGAGATACTACTTACATAGATAATACAAGATTAGACAAATTTATCGGCGGAATCCCACTAAAAAGTCTACAAAAGAATTAAATACTTTCGTATATTTGGCGCAAAAAAAAAGACAAAAAATGCACGCGATATGGCGAGCAACATCCTTTCCCTCCAAATGCAAGTAATATTAACGCGTTTACGAATTTCTTGCAAAACAAATCTTTTTGAATAACGTTATAGTAAATATAGTTTGAAATTAATAGATGAAAGAGTTGGCTGTTTCTTATACAAGCTTGTTTAGTATATGCATGTGGCCTTTTATTAAAAGAATTTCATTTTAGCTTTCAAAAATCTTTCTTTTCCTTTTTCAATTAATTAATCTTACGAGCTGCAAATATTTAAATAGCAGTCAACTAGACGTGTAAGTTAAACATATCTTTAGTTTTTTAATTGGTTATTGAAAAATCTTCTGTATTTTGCAATTTGCAAATATACATATATATATATATATATTAGTTAATATTTAAAACGAAATTTACAGTTTGAAAAATTATCTTTATTTATTTATTTTTTTTTTTTAAAGACAATGTTTTTGGAAATTAACACGTACAATGTTGTTTGAATGTTGCATAAACAATACATGAAAAAAAAAAAAAAAAATGTCACTCACAAATGTTACAGAAGAAGAAATTAATTTGAAGAACCACATTTTTAAAATATTAAAAAATATGAGTTTTGTAAGTTATAAAAAATTTAAAGGCATCCTTCATATGATGCACATCCTTCATATTACGAAATATCGGAAAATTCCGATAAAATTGAGTTTACGACTGAATTGCTTCTTAAAGATTTGAAACCTCAAAATAAAATATATATATATATCATGGACTAGATGAAGGCTGTAAATTACTGGCATAATGGGGATTCTAGAAATGCATATCGCAGGTTAAAAAGTGTCCAAACGAAGTTTAAAAAATATATAAAAATTACGTTAATTATATCATTGGAAGAAACAAATAGAAAGTATAACTAATCGCAGGAAAAAAAGGAAAAGATAAAAAAAAAAAATCTGGAGTGACTCCACTCGACTTTCCGAACATTGAGTAACTAACAGTTTTGTAGATAAAATAAAGAAAGAGGAGTTGCTAAACAAACAAAAAAGAGAAAACCATAACAGAGTGTTTGAGTATTTTTCTCCATATATCACACGAGGTTTTATTTAACGCTACTGAACTTTGAGCCCTTAGATCATAAGGATAAAGAATTTTTCGTTGTGTCCCTGTAAAAATCTATAAATGCTAGATTCACAAAAATGCTTATAATTAGTGCAACAGTGATTTATAATATTCATACAAATTTTCAGCTCAATTGAATAAGGCGTTTAGATGCTATCGCTGGTCTCATAGACCATAAAGATAAAGAATTTTTCTTTGTGTCCCTGTAAAAAAACTGTAAGTGCTAGATTCACCAAAATCTATACAGTTGGTTCAAATGTGACCTATAACATGTGTACAAATTCTTTGGTGAGATTAATAAGGCGTTTAGACGCTATCACACTTTTAAAAATTTGGCAAAGAATTTTTCTTTGTGTCCCTGTAAAAAAACTATAAATGCTAGATTCTCCAAAATCTATACAGATTGAGTATCTGTGACCTATAATATGTGTATAAAGTTTTTGCTCAATTGAATAAGGCGTTTAGATGCTATCGCACTTTTAAGATTTTGGTCCCTTGGCCATAATGATAAAGAATTTTTCTTTGTGTCCCTGTAAAAAAACTATAAGTGCTAGATTCACCAAAATCTATAGGGTTCGTACTATGGTGACTTACAATATACGTACCAACTTTCAGCTTATTCGAACGAAGCGTTTAGACGCTAGCGTGTTCACTCACAGACATACACACATACATACACACATACATACACACATACATACACACACATACATACATACATCATCGTAAAAATAGTGAAAACGGGCTCGTTGGACCTCGAAACGTATAGAAACATCAAAATCTCGAATTCGGATTTTTGACATGATTACAATACTTTCCTCACTATAGTGTTCGGAAAGTAATAAAAAGCTTTTTCTTAGGAAGGGGCAGGGGGTAGAATTACACCTTTTAATGAAGCATTTTTCAATATCAAAGTTTATCATCATAAAATTAAATTTGTTTTTGCACATTTTTGCAATCCTTTTTTCTCCTGTTCTTAACCTGTTTTTCTCCCTCTTCTAATATATGATTATTATTTAAACCCATAAAGAGCTTAAAATATTTTAATTCTTTATAATTTTCCATTAAAATTTGGTTTAAAGTTTGTATAAATTATAAAGATACACGTTTCCTAAATTATAGTTATACAAATGTATATCTTTTTAAGTTAGACTTATTTAAATTAATTCTGTGTACAGAGTTAATTAAAAAAGTTATTTGCTACATTTTATCTAACCAATGTAATAAAAAGTAAATTAAAATGAAATGTGTAAATTTTCAATATTAATGTGTAATCTATACTGAAATTTGAAACTTAAATTTAAGTCTGAAATAATTTTTATCAATTTAAATTTTGATCTAAATTACTGGTTGTGAAATCGGTATTCTCCGAAAACACAAAATAACGCATTTATAAGTGATTGCCGTTTACAACTGTTTCATTTTCAAACTGTTATGTACGTTCTTTTTAATTTACTATGTAATATAAATAAATGTGCGCACTGTTTTACTTTAAGCCATGCTATTTAACATTCAAGTAAAACTTACGCTTAGTTTAACTATTTCCCGTTAAATTAACGGTTGTTTAAATTGATCGTTAGGTGTACTTATAAATATATATGGCAAAATTGTAGTTATAAAAGTGTATTTATTCAAAATAAACCTTCTTGAACTAGTTCAGTATGAAGAGTATGGAAAACGTTTTTCTGTAATGAGCATTTATCAAAAACCCCGTTTTGCATCAGTTATCATTGTGTCAGCAACGAGCGATAAACAGCCAAGAATCGGACATTTTCAATATCTTTTTGCAGATGATATATAGTGATTCTCCGCCGGAATTTTTTTTATAAACATGCATAACCTCATGAGGAGTGTATTCTGTACTTTTATCAAAATTTTTTGCGTATGCGCCGGTGGAGACCTTCCGTAGGTATCCTAAAGGTGAGAGCAGGGATGGAACACGGGCGCAGAATTAATACCGGTATTTGTTTAAGAAATTTCTCTACCTATAATATTGTTGATTTAAGAAGAAGGAAAATTTGTTACATTGATAGTGATATGAGTTCTGCGCCCGTGTTCCATCCCTGTAAGAGTGTTTCTGATCTAAATATCCTCTCAAAAACAAACCTAACTCTAAATTTTTATTAAAATCATGCCATTACTTAAATAAATAAATAAATAAATAAATAAAATAAAAATTCTGCTTACTTTTCTTTTCTTCCCATAAGCGAAGCGCCGGTTACTGCTGATTTCAGGGTTAATAATGAACTCTAATGTTCGTGAAGATGAGGATAAGCATTATATTAATTTCCGAGTTAATACACAATTTCTGCCATATTTTGCAATCAGGGTATAAAGGGATAACAACAAACGCGAATTATTCTGACGATGAGGATAAGCCCAATCGCTTTTTTAACGCAAAAATCCCTTAACCCTAAACTTTCGTCAAAATCGTCAGAGCCGTTTCTTAGGTACTAAGACAAATATATAGATATGTATGTATGTGTAAAAAGTCATGTGATTGACTCGTTTAACATAAGAGAAACATTTAAAGTAAAATATAAATTTTCGTGAAATGTACATTATAAAATTACTTTTCATTTGGATTTGAAAAGAATTGTATCAAATACACGATGGACTAGCACGATTTTTTTTTTTTTTTTTTCTGTTTCAGACGAATCAACTTTTGAGGCTAAGGGAGCTGTTAGAAAAACATTCAAAGAACTCTAACATGATCATAATGTAAGAATATTAACTTTTTTACTTATTTTCTAATGAAAGGATTTCTGTTCTTTTACAATTTATTTTCTAATATTTTTTGTCTTAAGTATAACTTGCTCAAAAGCAAATTAGCATTTTTTGTCTTACTGTACCTGTATTGTAACTATTGGTTTTATGTAAAACTAGCAGACATTGCCCGTTAGCGTACTAGTGCATAAATGCTTTTGCAGTTAGAAAATATTATGATGACATACCTTCATATTTATTATCAGTAATAGTAATCAACAGAAATAATATCAAATAGTACTTTATGAATTAGCATTGCAATTGTATTAACCTTTTCAGTATTACTTTTTGGAATAACGTATTATCCTCTCGACCATAAAATGTCAATTTTACTCAGTATATACAAGGTGCGCCCATAACGTAACTGGACTAATTTTTATAAATAATAAAAATATTTCTCATTTTCAAATAAATTTATTTCCTTCAAAATAATCTAAGGAATCTATACAATTTTTCTAACGTTTCTTCAAGTCATTTAAACACTGTTTATAGTCATTGGAACCAATCGTTCTCAAAATTCGTGTAACATTTCCCCACGTTTTCCTCATTCTTTGAAGTTTCAGGGCACCCTGTCTTTGGTTCACCTTCAAAGCTTTCTCATCCACATTTAAAGCGGTTGTACCACTCATAAACTTGCGTTCTTTATAACGATGCATCACCATATACTGTTCGAATCATCTCTAAAGTTTTGGTAGCAGATTTACCTACTTTGTAAGAAAATTTAATGTTCCAACGTTGTTCCATTCCGAAGCAATTTTTTTGTACAATGCCTTCTCAATTAATGAAAATGACTACGGCTTCTTGATATGCGGACGATTAAATCACCAGTTTAAACTGGCTTTAATAAGAGTTAAGATGTAACTCTTTCTAAACGTATACTTATTCTTTCTTTCTTTTTTTTTTTTTTTATCGCTTGGCTTTGTAATTAGTCCGGTTTCTTTATGAGGGCACCTTTTAGTATTACGATATGTTGTGATCACTGTTACAAAAAAAGATACAGTTATCAAGAGGACGAAGCTGTTCATGCGCAGAGCCATGTTAATAAGCTTTGTCTGTCTTGGTAATCAAAATTTTAAAGTACAGTTTCTTTCTGCAACTATTCGAATGGAAGACATCTGATATCTCATGTCAAAGTATAATTAAGCAACGTATAAACATTAAGTTTTGCTAGAAATTTAGAAAAACGAAGAAACGGTTAGAAATCTAATGCAGTGTTAGTGCATGTATGCGTATGTAAAAGAAGTGAGTAAAAAATGCGTTTATAACTAATCCAGAATTTCGTTTTTTTTTTTCTTTTTAGTGCTAGAGGCCTATTTCAGTCGGTACAGTTGTCGAATTTTTATACGTCACTCTTAATAGTGCTAAGGGCCTATTTCAGTCGGTTTATTGTTTTTTTAGGCCCGAACGCAGATGATCATGAACAGCTTTCTTTCCATGATGAAACCGTTTGAACCAGTCGTAGTATTTGCCACAGTTAGGGCTACTTAAAGCATTTTTATTAAAGCTTATTATTTATTAGCACATTAAAGTCCATTTAGTTCAAGCCGCTGCAGAGACGTTTCAGAGGGAGGGGTATTTGTCCGTAGATAGGAGTTTCACAGGATTTGTACAGCCTGGTAGTGTTTGTAACAGTTAGAATTCTTTTCAAGAAACACATTAGGTTGACGGCGCTGCAGGTGCCACAGAATGGGAGATTTTGCTAGTCAGAATTTTCAGGTGCCGCTACCTAATTAGTCATTCAAGGTGATTAGTATGAAAATAAGAATGATTTCATCATTGAGCTAAAAAATTTCCTTTTGTAAACAAGTTTTTTTTTTTTTTTAATGGAACTTATTAGTTTTAATCTAATGTCGTCATCATGACCGTTCCTAACCAAATGTTAAAAAACATTAAATCACGTTAGAAAATAATAAATATTGTTAGACTATTCTAAATTGCATTAGACAATACGTTTTGCTGCTTACACTGTATGAGAATGAAATCGTGTCATTTTTCCCTCTACAGAAGGTTTTACAATTAATAATATATTTTGGTTTATGTGTTGTAAGACATAGCTTGTATCATGTGCGACTACCAAATAACTTTGCTGTTTTACTTGCAGGACAATGCCTTTACCAAGAAAGGATGGTTGTCCAGCACCATTGTATATGGCATGGCTCGACATTCTTACCTACGAAATGCCACCATTCCTACTTGTCAGGGGAAATCAGAGCTCTGTTTTGACTTTTTACTCTTAACCGAAAAAATAATAGTTATTGTAGTATAGAGTATGTAGCTATTAGAGACATGATGTTGTGAATATTTCATTAATTTTTTTATATTTGATTACAAAATGATAAAGGTAACAATAATTGTAATAATCTGAATAAAAATTATTTTCTCTTTTAATCAAAAGTCTGTATTTTTGTGAGTTTGTTTATATGTAATTTATATATATATATATATAATAAAATAAGTTAATTTGCCAAAATATAGCACAAATGGTACCTAACAAAATTGTTTATATCCTTAAAATTACTCAACTCGTGAATATAGTCTCAAAACTCATTTTAAAACAAATACCAATTTCTCTAGCTTATAAGGACATAAATATTATGTTGATTAACTAACTCTTTAATACTTTCTCATTAAGTTTTAATTTTTTCTTTTATTTTTTTTTTCTTTTTATATAAATTATTATTTTACTTTTTACTTTGTTACTACATGGTCTTGCAGAGAGTTTGGGGAAAGTTGGATGCTCGGAAAACTTACTTAACCCGCTGCACCCGTGTTAAAGCGTAATAGCCTCTGCTCCTGCTTCTTCTTCTAATTATTATTATTAATTTTTCAATTATTAATTTTTTATCATATTTGCTACATATGATCTTATCTACCAATGTTTCAGAAGCAATTCATATTAACATTTTAAATATTGTTTTCCTTGCATAAGGCTACCTTTCTATATGTAGTTCTTTGTTCATTCATTCACGTTTTTATTCCTGGTGTTTGGTCATTATAATGATGTATAATAACTAAAAATCTGCAATGTAAATCGAAGTAGGACACTCAAATTGTTGATAAGATGCTTTTAGTAGGCTTCAAATTTCAGTTCGTCGAAAGTGAGAAGTAAGCCTATGCCTAAAAAGGGCTTATAAGACAGAATCAGTATCCTATCTATTTATGTGTGTGTGTATGTGTGTTTAAACAGAATTACATCACAGAATTCCTATTTAAAAGAAAATACATAGATCTTCACTTTAAATTCTTCGATTATGTCAAAGTCTAAACAAAGTGACACACAGATACACACACACATTTTCTAAGGATGGTCAAATCATATTCAAGAAATCTCAAAACGTGTAAATCCATTAAAAAACGTGGGTCGAGAATTTTCACGAATCCATACTTTCTTCTAGTCCTCCGCGGGTCGAGTACACTTGACCCGCACCCGATCACAGGAAGGATTTCGACCCGAAAGCGCAGCTTCTGACCCGCAATCCAAAAAAAAATAATATTCAATTTACATCACATAAGAAACCGAATTCAAATTCTATTTCATAATATACAGTTACATTATTAAACAAACGTTTCAGAGAATTAATTATTACATAAATATTACAAGGTTATAATTATATTAAGATTAGTGTATAATTAAAATCATATTAAAAATAACTATAGTCTAAGTATAAACAAAACTTTAGTGTATAATACAGTTGAACCTCGTTAACATGAACTCTTCCCACAATTCCCGTCAATATGAAGATAAGTTTCTGAGTTACTGATAGTATGAACTACTGATAACATGAACAATTTTTTTATTCCGCTTCAGATTCATGTTAAAGTGGTTCGACTGTATAACAAAATTTCTTGTGTATTACACTTACTTTTACAAAACCCACTATTTCAAGTATTCACAGTATATAAAACAAAGTGAAATAAGGAAGCAATTATACGTTGGATAGCAAATAGTTTTCTTAGTTTTCTCATATAACGTTTTAAATACAGAGTATTAATATTTATATATTTCTTATTTACAAATTAAACTTATTTTATGATTCATGTTGCTTTAACCCGTTAACGCCCAAATTAATTTTGCAAAATATATATTTTTAGCTGATTATTTCACTTCTAAATTAATATAGACAACTAAAATATATTAACTTAAACAATTCTTCTGATATTTTTTAATTTAAAGCCTATCTTCATTTATTGACATTTAGTGTTCTAGCGAGAAAACTTCGAGATAGAAAAACTTTGAGATAACAGATTAATTTCCTATTATATGTTGCCAAAGATCTCGAAAGTAAAGTATTATTATATATTATTATTCAACTTGATTTAAGTTAGTATACCTGCGCAAAAAGCAAATATTTGTGCGACGAATGAAAAATAATAAAATAACTATCCAAATTATGAAATAATAATTAATAGTAGGCACATGAAACTTTCAGGGATCATTTAGAGTGACGCTATAAACTGTCACTAAAAAGCAGAAATCATTTTAAAAAACCCACAAAAAATATACGTGCCATTTTATTAGCTGTCCTCAAATGAGGACACTGGGCGCTAACGGGTTAAACTGCTATGAAGGAAGAGAATGTCATCCTGTCTCTCGATTCGAAAGATTATATTAATAAAAAATCAACTTTTTTAAAAAAAATTTTTTGCGGGTAGACTCGCAGTTTTACCCGCAGGTCAAAAATTAATGCTAAATCGACCCGCAAAGCAGATAACCCGCAGGTAACCGTCCAGATGCAGGACTCTACTTTCTTTCGA
Source organism: Salticus scenicus (assembly GCA_963930645.1). Lineage (NCBI taxonomy): Eukaryota > Metazoa > Arthropoda > Arachnida > Araneae > Salticidae > Salticus > Salticus scenicus. The sequence continues at coordinate 385,097,602 of OZ005648.1, forward strand.
TGTATATAGAATAATAATAATAATTATTATTATTTCAAGGCACTAGAACTTTCTGAATAAATTAAGAAATATCGATAAAAGGGAGTTGTTTAAATGTATGTTACGAAAACAAGTGGTCCTTATAACATTTATGATTGTTTCTTATTAAACTATTCCTGCGTGACTTCACAGTGCGTGATTTGAAACAGAAATTTTATTCTTGTTTCTAAGGTAACCGCGAAGTGTCTGAACACCCGTATTTTGTTTGGCTAATCAATAGAGTCTTCCAAAAAAGTATGAAAACAGAGATACGGTTATAACTTACCTGATCCTTTATAGATGAAACGGTAAGAAGATATATCACCAAATTGTGTTTCTTCAACTTCTTGTTTTCATTGTTAGAAGACCAGAGAGAAAAGTTGTGAGTATGTTATTTTTACGTTGAGCAGTAAATATTTAGCTGAATTTGATTTATTTTTTTTATTGTTTCAGTTAAAAAGAATAAAACATGTTTAAAATATAATAACTTTAAATAATAGCTGAAATTATTCGGAATAAAATTCAATAAAACTTTAAAACATCTGTGTTTTAACAGATTATAATTTTATCCATAATGAGAACGATATTGAAAAATTGTTAAATAATTTTTTCCTTCTTCTCTTTTGTCTAAAGTAAAATTTTCTCAAACATTTATCGTAATTTCATAGAAAGTGTTAGAGATTTTTTGGTTTACATGAAATTTACGGCTTCCTGAAACAAAACAAATCAATATTAATAACTGTAATTTATAATATTACTTATATTATAAGGATCATTTACTAAACAGAATAATTTTTATCCAGAGACCTTGGTTTTTTCTCAGTAATAATTGAAACTTCAAAATATCGTAAAATATGCTAGTTTGTAACAGAATTTAGTTTCATCTTAATGGCAACGACATTATAAGATTATTATTATTATTATTTACATTCTCTTCAGTAAAGTATTAGTTCAAACACTCACTAACACATTCATTTGCATTTTACACTACTTCATTATGTTGAAAAGCATTTCGTCATCATATTTTTCCTTTTTCTCTCCTTCTCTTACTTTAGCCTTTCGCTCACAAAAGCCATCGTCTTCAATCTGCGATAAAAGCGTCGTCAATTTTTCAGTAGGCCATCTAGAATAAAGTATGATGAAACATTTATATATATGTATATAATGATTTATTAAGCGTAGTAGAATCCAAGCAACAGATACAAGATCACTGAAACCACAAAGACCAATAAGAATGAAAAATTTCTTTATGTAGGAGAAGCTCAGAAAGGTGAAAAAATTCATCAGGGGATGAAATACACATATTTAAAGAAACCAAATTTATTAATTAACAGCCTGCATAACAAACGAAACAATAAACCAATTCAACAAAATCTTAACAGAAAAACATAAGCTAAATCAAAATTTATGTGAAATTAATTTAAGAAACTTAAGAAAGGAAGGAAGGAGGCAGGCGGATATATATATCTGTGTGTGTGTGCATATATTGCTATAATTATAACTTGGACAAAATGAAAATTTAATTCTGTATATATGTATACATGTGTATAAAACAAAGTGGCATTAGAGTGAAAAACAACAACCGAAAATCATGCAGTTCTTATAGATTATTAAGACTTTCCAACTATATGTAATCTTTGCTTAGTTTAATCTTCAAAGTACTTTGCTGGTGTGATCACACAGTATACAGAGAAAAGGGCAGAAAGGCAGACAGGTAAACTAACTGAATTAATAATCACTCTTTGACATAGCTGGAAAGTGTTAAAAATACTTAGTATAAAATCGAAAATGCAATTCCAGGAATTTCAGATAAAAGCCCTTATTGTGCCTGAATATTTTTTTGTTGTAAAATTTTGTTGATATACATCCTTGGTATAAATAAAATAATTTGCCAAAAAATTAGTAACATTTGAAAAAATAATATATCTATATATATTTCTAAATAATCATGCACTTTTCACAAAAATGCATACAAATACAGTGGAGCACCGTTTATACGTTTTTCAAGGGACCGTTCCTAAAAAACATATAACTGAAAAAAACGTACAAGTGAAAATTCGTTTTAACATTAATACACAATAAAGTATCATATTAATAATAAAAGTCTAATCAATTTTCATGATCTCCTTTACATTTATTCGAATACGATATATTTTTAATTATATTTAAAATATTTTTAAAAGGTTGAATAAAAATTAAATGATAATTAAAAATATAGAAATTCAGAAATTTTTTTCAAGATTTCGATTTTATCCTTTAAAGATAAAGCCTTTTGTTCTCTAAACGAAGATGACATTTTTGCAAACGATTAAATAGAGGAAAGAAAAAAAAATTGTTTCTCCAACCGTAATGTCAAATAAACACGATAAGAAAATCTTCCAAGTCGCCCAATGGAAGTGAGTAATAAATTTTTAAGTTTACCAAATGCCTATACAGTTGTGGGCTTTTTTCCTTTCATACCCCATTCCTGGAATCAATTAAAAGAGAAAGTGGGAGGTCTTCAAGTGGTCACTGGCTACTTGTATACCTACCATTGAACCCAGTCGCCAACTGCTTATCTCTGAAAATTTCTCTAACCTCCCCTTCCCCCAGGCAATTGATACAAGTCGCACTTAGTTCTATAGCCGCACTTTGTTACCACAGTTCTAGGAAAAAGTAATCGAAAAAAAAAATAAGAATAAAACATAAAGAGCCTTCATCTTTCTTTTTTTTTAATCCTGGAATAAAACTCAAACTTCGGATTGTACAAAGAGAAAACAAAAACAAACAAACACAAACAAACAACAACAACAAAAAAACGTATAAGTGAAATTAAGAATTTACTTGTGTCGTATAAACGAAATATTTTAACATTAGAAATCAATGGAATGATTTGGGACCGAAGTCGAAAAACGTATAAATGAAAAAAGCGTATAAATGAGAAACGTATAAAAGGTGCTCCACTGTATATAGTAAGTGAAATCATATGTTAAAGTTACAAGTCATTCGTAGCATTTTATGATACAGGGTGATCCAAAGTATAGGCACTTTACATCAATTTGTGGTTGGATCCCTGATTGTATTCGGGACTAAATGGATAGTGGAATCTGCAAGTTTATAAATGGTCAACACATGTGTGAAGTTCAAGGTCGTTTCGTCTAGTATTTTTATTTTATTTTATTTTATTTTATTTATTTATTTTAGAAAATAGAAAAAATTTCAAAATAAATAAATAAATAAATAAAAATCTAATAATTTGATTCCCCACAATACACACATGTTATGCGTGCACATCCACACCCACACACGCAGTAAAGTCATGAAGCACTCCTAATTTATAAAATTCTTTTGTAGTGATAGAAACAGCCATTGTGATCGAAACTGCTAAAAGATGTAGGAGATAGATTTTGGTTTTGGTTGCCAATTGCATTAATTTTTCGAATTTTTCGAATTTGCTGTATTTACATTTTTTTTTTTTTTTTTATGCCCCTGAATACAGGTTTTTAGCAGTTGGTCTGCTAAAAACCTAATAAGTTAAATAAAGTTTAATTTTAATTTTACGAAATAAGCTGAAATTTAATAATAAAACATAATAATAATAATAAAATCACTATTGTTCCAATGTCTTGTTTAGAAAGAAAAAAAAAAATAGTTTGCATTCATCTTTAAAGTATTGAATCTTACAGTGAAAATTTTAGGATGAATTTGTAATTATTTTAATGATATGCTCATTAGATTTTCTTTTTGAATACTTATCAACATTTTTACTTTTAAAATGTCTGTTTTGAATAAGAAAATTTTGTTATTAAACACCATTTTAAAATGAAAGAGCTTAATTTTAGCGTTACTTTAATAAGTTCAAAATTTAATTGTAATAATTGAATGGTGTACATGCTTTCTTAAAATAGTGAAAATTGCAGGATGAATTAACTCTTTAAAAATTTTTGTATTTCTGTAGTTTTTGTTTTTTATAATTAGTGATTAAGTTATTGTTTCACATATAAATGAAAAAATTGCTACTAATCTAGTTTCTCATTATTATTATTATTATTATTTTCACTAATGCCTTAAATACTAAATTATATAAAATAACTTACATATGTGACCCATCCCCTCCTTTGATAAAATATAATTTGCAATTTTATTTAATTTTGAACTATTTAATAGTTTGTTTCAGTATATTAATATTAGTTAATTATTTTTAACATCAAGAAATTAATAATGTACTAATTATTTAAAAGAAAATAACAGGTTTTGTGAATGTGTGTTAAAAATAAATAAATAAATGAAAATCTCTTATAAATACCAGTAGATTAGTAATTAATAATTAATAGATCACAGATCATAGTTATATAATGCATTAAAAATACTAAAAAATATAATACACGTAAAATTTTTAGTGATATATCATTCTTCTTAATATATATATATATATATATATATATACTTTTTTTCAGCTCTAAATTAAAATATTTGAAATATGTACTCAATTATTTATGTTTTTTTTTTTTTTTTTTTTAATAAGAAATAATAATTTTTTAAAACATTGGCTATTTAATATTTTTAATACAGAAATCCTACATTTAATTATGTAGTAGTAAAAAAAAATCTTTTTAAAAGTAGATATTGAAATTTTAATGTATATTTCAAAACTAACTAAATTGAAATTGAATTTGTTAGTTTAATATGCTTACAATTACTTAGATCTTAAAGTATTCATTTCATTGCCAGACTTATTTACTATAATTTAAATATTTGCAGTTACTGAACATTTGCTAACTTGTAACTTCATTATAATCAAAATCAAGTAATTTATTTAGCAAATGATATACATTTTTAAGAATAAGCAAAGATTTTTGCAATGTCAAGATAAAATATTTTACTTAATAGACATAAATCCGTTTTACATTTTAAAAGTTATAAAAAAAAAAAAAAAAAAAAAAAAATCATGTGCAAGAATATTTGCAGTGAAGAAGAAAGTTATATTTAGAGAAATTATCATAGATATTCAAGTAATATACTTATATTTTAATGTACTATCATTTTATTCATTTTATCAAGCTGAAAAAAGTAACAGAGTATTCGTTGTACATTTAAACTGTTGTCAACTGGATTATTATTATTATTTTTTTTTTTTTTTTTTTTCTAATCTTATAAATATATTATGTAGAATATACGTGTTGAAATTTGAACAATATCATTAATGGGAGGGGGGATAAAATAAACAATATTACCATGAGTATTTCCTGAATAAATAAATAAAAACTTTTTTAAATACATTATCACTGAAATTCACCAGAGATTTTATTATTTTTATTCTTAATGAGTTATTCATTAGTTCACTTAATTTAAACTTCGCCAGAAATAACTGATTAAAAAAAAAAATGAGTTAAGTGCCTTGATATTTTTTTTTAAATGCGTAAGTACACTGATAAGAAATGCATAAGTATTTCATTCCCTCACTCCATACACATTTAATACATATTAGAAAAGTAAATTTCCATACGATTTGTCAAAACAAAAAAATTTAAATACATAATAAAGAAAATTTAAATAGCCGATATATTTTAATCCTATATTTGGTGTTTCTTCAAGAAGAAAAGTCGAACTACATATCGTGACTGTGAAAATCCGCATGGAGGCTTTCACTAGTCGAGCCGGTGCTGGAACTGTGCGGTTGGTCGTTGTTCCTGAATTAGCGAAATTCCTGCTCTCTAGCGTACTTGACATCTGTAGTACAAATTAGAGTCCTCGATTTTTGTAAATCGAGGGCTCTAGTACGAATGACTGTTTTATAGGAATGTTTTGAGATTATTAGTTTATTATTAATTTTCCGGTACAAAAAACAGTTTTATTCAACTATTCCCGGAATATTCTTTAAAAGAAGTATAGTCAACGACTAGACCTGCTTACTACTTACAAAACTTTGAATAAACACCATAAAATTCAATAAACTCGTATTTTATGGTGTTTATTTAAAGTTTTGTAAGTAATAATATAAAACGCCAGTTTTGTGGTGCTGTCTTATTAATTACACCTGCTTATTTCTTCAACAAATTACTTTCTACAGGCAAAAATGTCGACAATTTTCGTAACAGCATCGTTACGGTCTCTGTCATTAGCTTCTTTTGAAAGTTCTATGTCGGTAATCTTATATGATGGTCAAAACCCCTGCATATTTGTTTTGTTCATTATGAATATAATTTTCGTAAATATCTAAAAAACCAAAAGTTACAGAAAGACCAAAAAGGGTGGTGCACTGCTATAGATGTTATAGCAAACCTATATACCAATTTGTTATGTTTTACTTTACTTCCACCTGTTTTTGAGTTATGCGACATACACACATATGCATATACAAAGGTCACGAAAAATCCTGCAAATTCGTAGATATCTCTGAAGAAGGAGCTCATATCAGGATTAAAATTGGAGATGTACAACTACACGTCATGACTATTACAAATATATAAAAGGTAACAAAACCACTTTAAAACACGTATATACAATATTTTTATTAAAAACTACACAAAGCTTTTCGCTATCATACTAATAGCATCATCAGGTGTAATTACGTTACATAGAAACTAGCAATATATAAATAAAGAAGTTCAAATGGTTTAAAGTTACGGTTACAATAAAAATTTTAATTTACAGTTACAATAAAAATTATTATTTTCAGTATTTTTTTTTCTCTATGAGCACAACGCGTGCCAAATTTTAGGAAGTGATGCAGCGTCCTTGGAGTTAATAACTTTATTGTATTTGATAATATTTACGGCTTCTGTTATTAGCAGGTCTTGAAAGTCTCGAGGGGCTGAAATAATTTCGGACTGGGTCCACATAGGAATAGCACCAGGGTGTTCGTACAGAAAGTCTACTAGGATTGAACTATTTTTCTCTTTAACATTACGTATGTGTTCAGTAATTCTTGCTTTAAGTGTGCGACGTGTTTGCCCAATGTAGTAAAACTGTTCACTATTATATTTGATAGGGATTTTATAAACCCCTCCAGATGGTCTGTTGATATCTCTGTCATTAACAACTAAGTTTTTAATGGTACAGGGGGAGGAGAAAGGAATGCATAGATTAAATTTACGTAAAATAAAATGCTTAAAATTTTTAAATTCATTACAGAAAGGTAGACTAATAATAATAGTATAATAATAGTAACTATAATAGTGAACAGTTTTACTACATTGGGCAAACACGTCGCACACTTAAAGCAAGAATTACTGAACACATACGTAATGTTAAAGAGAAAAATAGTTCAATCCTAGTAGACTTTCTGTACGAACACCCTGGTGCTATTCCTATGTGGACCCAGTCCGAAATTATTTCAGCCCCTCGAGACTTTCAAGACCTGCTAATAACAGAAGCCGTAAATATTATCAAATACAATAAAGTTATTAACTCCAAGGACGCTGCATCACTTCCTAAAATTTGGCACGCGTTGTGCTCATAGAGAAAAAAAAAAATACTGAAAATAATAATTTTTATTGTAACTGTAAATTAAAATTTTTATTGTAACCGTAACTTTAAACCATTTGAACTTCTTTATTTATATATTGCTAGTTTCTATGTAACGTAATTACACCTGATGATGCTATTAGTATGATAGCGAAAAGCTTTGTGTAGTTTTTAATAAAAATATTGTATATACGTGTTTTAAAGTGGTTTTGTTACCTTTTATATTATTTATACACGTGAAATGTTTTATAATTTTAAACTTTTAATAGTTTTTAATCTTAATTATTACAAATATAAATTTACAATGTTCTACGATCATTCATTTTTGAGCTATGCGAGATGCAAAATCCATTTCGCAAAAAGGGATTATAATACTTCCTTATATATTGTATAAAGAAGTAAAAGAAGGGCATTTTTAAACTTAATTTTGTATTTAAATTATACTTTCAAATTTTATTTACTCATGTGTTTTGGTAGTAACAAAGATTTTCCTGTTTGATAGTTTTTGATTCTTTATAACTGTAAATGTATTACTGTTGAATATTAAATTATTCGTTTATTAGTTTCCAAACATGCATAATGTAAGGTAACGATTGTAATCATTCAAACATTGAACGATGAGCTTTTAGTGTATATATAGAACCGCTATCAGACGAAGAACCATAAGAAAGTCATTACCACATAATACCTCATAAACAAGTTTTTTATGAGGGAAACGATCCAAATATAGGCCGTTTGATACAAATTACCTCACGTATATTCATCAATCACGCATTTACGACTGTTAAAATCACATACGGTGGTCTTTAGCATGAAGTCCGCAAATCAGAGAATCGAGATTATAGAATAGAGCAGGAGCATGTTTATAAACAAGCGACGCTATTCTGATCTTCTGCGCAACTTTTGCGCATGTAGGCAAAATATCTGTCTTTCTCTACCTGAATTGTCTTTATCTTTTATAAGGAAATTAATTCAAAAATAAATTTGAGGTGTAGAATTAACACTTGAATATACATTAACAACTCAAATATGAATTTGATTAAGCTTGAATTATCGTCTACATAAATAATATAAAATATTTTTCGCTGGTAATATGAATTTTTGCTTGTAGGTAGGTTCCTTATAGGAAACCTACCTATTGCAATGGTCCTCATGGCACGACTTCTGGAAAATTTCTTCATATCTTCACCGATCATGACCCTTAAAACCCAAAACCACCCTCCATTCAAAAGTTTATATATATATATATATATATATGTATGTATACTATACATATATATATATATATATATATATAATGTGCGTATATATGTATACATATATATATATATATGTATAAAGCTTTTTCCCATGTTAAGTTGTGAACTCGATAACTGGAGTAATTTTTATTTAAATTTTACCAGCTCGATATATGTTGTCAGGACAGTAAAAATCTCAGTCGAGTTTCTAGATGGGGTATCCAGCTCAAAGGGTGTGGAAATTTTCATTTGCCCGAAATTTCTTTAATATTGAAAATAGGAAAAAACTTCAAATCAGGTGAATTAACGCCTTACCCTAAAGAAAAATTTTTGTATTTAAACTTTTTCGATAGCTTCAATTTCCTAAAAGTTACAAGTTAAAAAGTGATTTTTCGTCAATTGTGATGAAGCTGACTTTTTCTACAGCTTTAATTGCTTAAATTTATAATCTGATGCTTACGTCACGTTGAAACGATATTTAAAAATACCACTAAAAATATAAAAACCATGTTGACCACTTTAATTAATCATTTACAAATATAAAATTGAAATGATACGTTAGTCTTAATAAAAATATCGTTTGTGGTGAATAGTTAAGAATGCGGGTTTAGGCAAGAATTTAAAATTTACGATTGAAATTGAGAGTAATACATTACAGCTTCCTCTGACTTTTTACCTTGTGGAAACAAGATATTGGTCTGTGAAGAGATATGATGTTTTCACGTGGGAAGAAAATAAACAGACGCCAAAACTGCCATTCTCCATCGCCAAGCTCGCCATATTTTGTCATCAAATAACGAATTTCGTTGTCAACTATCAAATTTTGCTGCCAAATCACAACTTTCATTGCTAAGTTGCAAGTTTTGTCACCAAAATCTCGCCAAATCATACAATTTACTGAATTCGTAACAATTAACATTGAAATTTAGTGGTGCCCAAGTGGTCCAATGTTAACTGATGTTAAATTTAATTTTCCTTATAGGAACTCTACCTATTGTAATGGTTCTCATGACACGACTTTCAAAAATTTCTTCATATCTTCATCGATCATGATCCCTAGAACCTAAAACCACCCTCCGTTTAAAAGTTTATGTATATATATATATATATATATATATATATATATGTGTGTGTGTGTGTGTGTGTGCTTGTACATATATAACGATATCATCGATAAAATTTCTTGAAAACAGAATAGCGACGTAAATAATACTATGTGTGGGAACAAAGCAATTTCATAAAAGTTATAGGCTGTAAAGTGATTTGTCGTCAATAGTGAGAAAGCTGACTTTTTCTTGCCGAAAGGCAAGAGTTTAAAATATACGATTGAAAATGAGAATACAGTGTACGACGCAAAAGTTTAGACAATGACGTTATTCATCTTTAAAATTTAGAATTATGACGTCAGAATTACAAAAACCTGTATATATATTTAAAATATGTTTTAAAATGCTATAGTCAAAAGACAGTCGTTTGATTTGCTATAATTTTAATTTTTTTGATAAAAATTTACTTGTTGCAAAAGTTTAGACACAATTATGAGTTTCTGTTAATATTTGCTGGCATATGCAAATTTAAAATCGATGATGTCACAGATTTTTAGTACTTAAGTTCTGCAAACGATAACGCTTCGTAGTCGACATGCTGCGAGCTAAAAAAAATTCAAGGGAATGAGGTTTCAATGATTTGGCAGTTGAAAGCTGAAAGGAAGAGTGTTTCATAAATTTTGGCTACTATTAATAGATCTAAGAAATCTATTCATCGAGTTTTATCGCGTGGTTGTGAATATAAAGCAAAATGTAGATCTGGGAGGCCACGTATAAGAAATGTACAAGAGGATCGCCTGATACAAAGACTAGCGAGTACCCAACAAATGAGTGTACGTGGAGTTCAAAGGTCATCGGGACTCTCTGTATCAAAGGATACGATTCGTAGACGAATTGTAGAAAAAGGAACAACAGTTTATAGCAAAATGTAAAAGAAAGCAGCTCTGAAGCCACATCATATGGTACAAAGAACGGTTTGAGCTCGAAAGCATATGTCATATGGACAGAAATGGCAATCAGTCATATTTAGCGATGAAAAAAAAGTAGAATCTAGATGGTCCAGATGTCTGGTCATCGTATTGGCATGATTGCGAAAGGAACCTCTAGGTTTTTTCAGTCGGAGATAAGGAGGGGGCTCGGTGATGATTTAGGCAGCCATTTGCTATAATGGACAAGTATCTCTGACCTTTACCAGTGGTCGTCAAATATCACAGCATTATACAAAGACATTAGAAAATAACTTAATGCCATTTGCTGAGCTTCTAGGTGGCCCTCAGTGGCAATTTCAACAAGACAATGTTTCGATTCACACTGCAAACAATACAAAATCTTGGTTTAATTCTCATAACATAAGAGTTCTCGACTGGCCAGCATGTAACACAGATCTTAATCCTACAGAGAGTCTTTGGGGCATCATGTCTCGCAAAGTTTATAGCGATGGTAGACAATACTTTTCTGTACAGGAACTCAAGACATCTATTGAGGATGCATAGTACGACATCGGTCCCCAAACTGTGCAAAATTTAGTTTCTTCGATGGAATCTCGTATTTATGATGTAATACAGAAGAACGGATGCATAATTAGGTTTTAAAAATTGTTTATTTAGATTTTATTTAATTTTTGTCTAAACTTTTGAGACAGTATTATATTTTTGTTACCATTTAATTACTTGCAATATGTACAGTACTACTTTTCATTGTTATAAATATTGTTTATATGCACAGCACATTACATTCGAACTATGTTAGGAAAATTGATTAAATATTTTTCGAAATCTACATGAATTTTTTCATTGTCTAAACTTTTGCTTCGTACTGTATTACGCTAGTCTTAATAAAAATATCGTTTGCCGTAAATACTGGCAAAACTGATTCAGTCAAGAATTTAAAATATATGATTAAAAATGAGAAGTAAAATTCCTGAAAACAGAATAGCGACGTAAATAACGCAATGTGTGGGGACAAAGCCATTGGCTAAGATGTAATATTTCTTTACTTTTGTAACATAAGGGATTTATATATAATATATATATAGTACGAAATATAGGTTTTTTGATTAAAAGTCTAGTTAATAGTATTAAAACATCTCTACTAATTTAATTATTTAAAATAGAGATTTTAAATAATTAAATTACCTTTTTTTAACTAGACTTTTTTTTAAATAACTTTCTTAAATAGATTTTTTTTATTTATAATTATTGAAAGGAAAAAAAATATATCAACTAACTTAGTTATTAAAAATCTCTATTTTTTATAATTAAACTAATTTTTGATTACGATTTTTGGATTAATTAATTTATTATTATTATTTTGTTTTCTATGATAATTGACAGAAAAATATCTTTTTTAAGTAAATGTCTTTTGAAATATATTTTTTTCGAATAATAGCCTAAAGAATAGTACTGAAAAAGCTCGGCTAATTTAATTATGAAAATTGTATATATTTTAATATGCATTTTTATCAATTAGATTATTTAAATAAAGTAATTTTAATTAGTTCTTTTTGCTATAATCATTGATAGAAGATATCCTTTTATATTACAAAGTATTTTGAAATAGTTTTTCAATTAAAAGCCCAAACAACAATATTGAGTAATTTGATCTAAATTAATTATTTAAAAAATATTTTTGATAATTAGATAAGTTTTTAGTTATACTGTATTATTAATGATTTTTTAATTAGTTTTGATATAATAGTTATCTGAAATAACTTTTTATATATAAAAATAATTTGGGGGTGGTAGTTTAGGTGTTAAAGCCAATTGAGAACACGAGGGTCGATGACCATGACTTCGGATCGAACCTAGAACTTCCTGTCAACAAGCGTGGAGAGCTGAACCGCTCGGCCAATGAAACAGGCTTTTTTATTAAAAGTCCAAATAATTTTAAAGTTTAGAAATTTTTCCAGCAAAACCATTTTTTAATCTATTCCATTAATTATACATTTTTGCATTTTAACGATATACTGTAAACAATTTTAAGTATTATTTTATGAATTTATTGTCAAGCTATGTTTTGTTAAATACTTTTAAGTTGGAATGCTGAAATTTAAAGCAAATATTTAGCATTCAAACATTTGATATAAATATGAAGTAAAGTAGGTTCAAAATTTATTATGATCTAAGCTAAGAAATATAAAACTATTACACATTCCCCAAAATTATAAAATTTTGATTTTTAATTTAAATAGATTATTCAAAAAAAAAAAAAAAAAAAAAAAAAAAGTGATTTTAATCACAATTTTATTTTAAATTACGAGTATTTTAAAAATTTAAAAAATTTAATACATATTTCTTTTTCTAAATTTACTTGGGCCGCGGTAGCCCAGTCGGTAGAGCGCCGGCCTCGTAATTGGAAGATTGCGGGTGGTACTTGAGCCGGCAAAGACCGTCGTGTACACTAATGGTAGCTGGTGCACGTACAATCTGTCGTGGCCGCAATGTCCTCCATGTTCCCATAAAAAATTATACCTCTGGGAATCACCGAAGCAGGAAAGCCATCCCTTCCATGGAGGATCAAAAGTGTGATGGCATGTCTCCGGACCACCTCTGGGGGTGTGTCCCAGACCGTCGACAATTGCCTATCTGCGCAGCACTAGTGCGACGTAAAACCCAACCATCCATCTAAATTTACTTAAATAGGAATTAAATATTAATTTTCAAATGTTTTAAATATTATTAAGTATTTTTATGTTTGAATGCTGAAATTTATGGCAAATATTTAGTACTGATGTAAATAATAAGTAGGTTGAAGTTTTATTATGCTGTAAAACATATAAAAGCCAAAAAATTGTAACATTTAAATTTTGATTTAAATCAATTATTACAAAAAATAAATAAATAAAAAGATTTTATCTAGAGTCTTTTTAAATCATAACTTCATTCAATTGGTTTGTTAAATTCAATTAATCATGATTTCAATCAATAATATTTTAAATGTTTAATATATTTGTGATTATTATTATTATTATTTAAATATAAATTAAATATTGATTTTTAAATATTGTTAAATATTTTTATGTTTGAATGCTGAAATTTAATGCAAATATTTAGTATTCAAACATAAAAATGTTTAATAAAAATGAAGTCATCGATAAATTCACGAAGTAGTACACAAACATATTTATTTATTTATTTATTTATTTTTTTTTTTTAACTCAAAATTAAAAAGTTGTTAGCAAAGAGCATTTCAAAATTTTATTTTGTTACATTTAAATAATTTTCGATGAATTATTTGCATTATTCTGTTATATTTCAATACATTGTATGCATATTTTTATAATTCTAAAGCAATTATACAATTATTTACAAAAAAAAAAAAAAAAAGTTTTAATGCACAAAACCTTTTATGCATTTTATATCAATTACAATTTTTTGTTACAGCAAATAAACGACCAATAATAGCAATAACCAATTGCCAATCATAGCAGTAGATCGTTCAATGGATCAAATGTCTCAAAAAAATTTTGGGGCGATTTGATCCACGACCGGTTCACGGGATACATTCCACTTAACGACTTTGATCCAGACCGATTCACGGGACTAGACGCATTGATACATGATCGGTTGGATCGATCCTGGATCGGTCGAAAGCCTGAATCCGCCCATTATGTTCTTTCGTCTGATACCACCTTAAGTTTTAAGGTCTCCTGAGTTCATTTTTGCTATTTTTACAGTGACGTATGTGTGTGTGTGTGTATGTATTCGTGCTAATGCGTGAGTGAAGAGAATAACGTCTAAACGCTTTGTTCGATTTAACTGAAAGTTGGTAGGCATAGGCGTAACCTAGTAGCCCACGAAGGGGGCACTTTTATGAATTAACTTGATGATTTATATATTTTTTTGCATGTACGTGTTTGATTATTATTTTATTTATTTATTTTTCAGATTTCAAATTGTTTGGATTGGAAGAAACAACTGTTAACATCTGAATAAATTTTGGAAAAAAATAAGGGAGACAAAAAAATTAAAAATAATCAACATAAAATAAAAAAATGGATGAACCTTCAACAGCACTTGAATTTGAACGAACTTTAGTATTGATAAAACCAAATGCTGTACCTAAATCAAAAGCAATTGAAGACATGATTGAGAAAACAGGACTCTTTCTTCTGAACAGAAGACGTATCTATTTAAAGCCAGAACAAGCTAGAGATTTTTATATACAATCAATACAAGACGAAAGCAGCGCTAAGTATTATAAACTTTATGAAGATCTAGTGAAATCAAGCCATAGAGGGCAAGAGGTACCTGTTATCAATATCACTGATGCCGACGAGGAAGATTATAGTTCAAAAATTGAAGAATATGTAAATTTTATGACAAGCGGTCCCGTTGAAATCATGGTTGTTGCTGGTCGGGGAGCTCTAGCAAAAATTCAAAAATTGATGGGTCCTGAAAATCCTAAAATTGCCCGAGAGACACACCCAGAAAGCATCAGAGCCATGTTTGGAGGTGAAACAACTTTACGCAATGCTATCTACGGAAGTGAGAGCGTAAGCAGAGCAGAGAAAGAGATAAAATTCTTTTTTCCAGGTTCAAAATTTGATGTGGAATGTAAAATAGGTACATCTGGAGAATATTTATCAAAAACAGTAAACCCAATTCTCTTGAAAGGCCTCATTCAGTTGTGTCGTCAAAAGCCTGACAATCCTTTAGTATGGCTAGCAGATTGGTTACTTGCAAATAATCCTAACACAAAATCGTAATTTGTTAAATGAAACAAGAAGAAATTTATTTTGAATGTCAGAATAGTTTTTCATTTCCTCAATAGAAGCACTTGTTTCACCGCAAAGCAGATTTTGAACAGTTCCATCAAAGAATTAAAAAAAATAATAATAATTATGAAAAATTAAAGCAGATTTTGGACAGCTCCATCAAAGAATTAAAAATAATTATTATTATGAAAATCTGCGTCATTAAGATTTAAAAAACTATCATGTTATTCAATAATTCTATGCAAGGAACATACAATATATATATATATATATATATAATCGAACCTCGTTAACGTGAATCTCAAGGGGGGGGGGGGGGGAGTAGGTTATTGTTCATGTTATCAGTAGTTTATGCTATCAGTAACTAATCTTCATATAACAACTAATTTTCATTTTGACAGGGATTGTAGAAACAGTTCACGTTAAAAGTAATTAACGTTAAGCATGTTCACATTAACAAGGTTCGACCGCATATTTCAATTGTTTACGAAGTTACAACAACTATGTGAGCACAAACGTCCTTTATTTAATACAAGTTTATGTAAATGAGAATCTTTGAACATACAAATTCTTTTATTTTATTTACAAATATGAAATTGCTTTGCATTTTCGAATCATTCCGCTTAAAATAAAACAATTATTTTTTTTACAGTGATTTGTCTTTTATTACTGTAGGCTACAACTAGAAATAATGACTTTGTGACTAATACATCTTAAAATTTAATTTTCAAAAATATTAACGTTACAGAATTATATATGAAAATGATTGTTTTGAAAATGGCAGAAAATAATGAGTCTAAATTTGAGATTAACCACAAACATACTTACAGTGGTGTTAATTTCGAGAACGTTTTTAACGAACATCCACCTATAATTTTGACGAGTAATATGCATGACAGACGATTAATCTTCGGTGTGATTAGGCAAACTTTATAGTAAAAAGTTTTTGGTAGATATTTAATAAAAAAAGTCTCTAAAATTGGCACCACTGCATACATATTATCCTCAATTATTTTTTTATCTTTTTAGCATTAGACTGCAGCATTTGATAACTTCTGCGGTTTTTTTATTTTATGTTATTTCTTTTCTTTTATTTTATTTTGTGCTAGTTTTGTTATCGACAGACAGATAACAAAACCAGCACAAGTTGGAGAGGGGTTTATCTGTAGTGCCAGCCAATGTCTAAACAGAAAATTTAGTTTATAAGATTGTATCAGAACTAATTTCTAAGACATGAATTCTTCATGAAACTTTCAACAAACCGTATGTATTTTCCCGTTTCAGTCAAAATCACAAAGATCGGAACTACATTATGTGTGAACATTTTTTAGATATTAATTTAACTACACAAGGTGTTTTTTTATGTAGCAAAAAAAAAAGAAAAAAAAAAAAAGAAGATGAAGAAGAAACACACACACACGGGCATCAGCACTCAGAGGCAAAAAAGAAATTTGTTGTAGCAAATGATTATGAACAGGTATGCTTAATCATCTTAACCACTAACCAACCAATCAACCAAACATATAAGTGCAACTAAATTTTAAAAATGTACCAAAATTTTTGGAAGTTTTATACTTACCCCCCCCCCTCCTGAATTTTTTTCTGGGACACCGTTGACCGCCCAATGTTTTAAGGAATTTAATGCACTTCTGACAATCGACTACTACAAGATATGATATGCGTAATTTTATTCCCAGCTAAAAACCTGATCCCCCCATATTTTGAGCTCATTTATTTGTTCCATAGAGAAATGAATGTATACCAATTAATAATTCCCTATTTTGTTTAGTTTTTGATATACAGGGCTGCAAAATTGGGTAAAATCGTGCAAATTTTCAAAATTCTTGTATTACAAATATACTCATATTTTGTTCCCTAATTGACTTAAAAGCATGTTTGGCACCATTAAAAAGCATTTAATACAAGCTTTTAAATGATATATCAGATGGATATAGTTTTCAAATTTTTTATTTCGAGGTCAAACATTTTCATTCATAATTGATAATGATGACGAATCTTTCGTTGTGCCCATGTAAAAATCTATGACTGTTGTAGTCACTAAAATCTGTACAGTTCATGCTACGGTGACCTATAACATACTTGCCAACTTACAGCTCATTAAAACAAGGTGTTTAGACGCTATCGTGTTCACTCACATACATACATCATGAAAATTCGTGTGAAATAGTAGTTATCTCTAGCAGGGTAGCTCAAGTCATGACCAAAATTGAAGAAGTTCAATTAGATATCATGACAGTCACCAATATAAATTTACAACATTCTATAACATTTCATTTTTGAGTTATGTGAGATACAAAATCCATTTCTCAAATCAGGATTACAATAATTTCCTTTACAAATGTATGTTCGAAAAGTAAAAATAAAAAGATAAAAAGTAAACTACAAAGCTGTAAAACCTGACAGGTTAATGATACATATATATTTTTTTTCCAATGCATCCCAACTAAAAGTAGTAAATTATCGAAACTGTGTAGAATTGTTTGGATTTAGATTATTTTACTTATCATAATGGCCTATATAGTGATCGAATGATTGAAGTGCTCTTCTATTATTGAATTGAACTGTTTTTAAAACATATTTATGCTTTATTGAAATTTATTTTTCCGACTGAGGGAAAATAATGCCAGGATTGGGAGTCGAACCCCAGATCTTTGACTTACAAGGTCCTGGGGTTCGACTCCCGGTCCAGGCATTATTTTCACTCAGTCGGAAAAATAAATTTCAATAAATGATTTTCTTCCCAATCAGTTGATTGTGTGATTTTAATATATTGTATTTCTTTCTCCTATTGTTTGATGGTGTTTTCCTTTACCTGCGGCTTATTTCTGTCGAGCTATCTACATGATAGACCAGATGTTTCTGCCTAAAGGTTGTCTGAGTGAGTAATGTCCACCGGTTGTCGGCCTAGATAGCTCAATTGGTAGAGCCTTGACCTTGTAAGTCAAAGATCTGGGGTTCAACTCCCGGTCCAGGTATTATTTTCACTCAGTCGGAAAAATAAATTTCAATAAATGATTTTCTTTCCAATCAGTTGATTGTGTGATTTTAATATATTATATTTATGCTTTTCCAAAATGAGGCGCAAACATTCAAACCGTGTTTTCTAAAAAAAAAAAAAAAAAAAAAAAAAAACTTAGTGATTTTTTTTTAAAACTTAACATAAAAATAGTATGTCCACATATCTTCCTAGATATGTCCAGTATTGGACCTAGAATAGTTAATTTCAGATAAGGATAGGGAAGACTGGGGTACAATGGACCACTCCCTATAATTTTTTTTTTTTTTTTATGGTTCGTATTTTGGTATATAGATAGCAGTACTACAGTGATGAAACTTAACCAGCAACTTCATGCCTACCTGACAATTTAGCAATTTTATTCTTGAAAGTTGGTTTGTAGTAGCCAAAACTAAATATTTTCTGCTAAAGATTTTTTTCTTTTCTTCATTCAAGAATTGTGTTTTGAAAGATATTATATAGTATAAAAGAGAGGTAAGGATTTTTTTTTTTTTTTTTACATTTGCTGTCAGAAGTCCACTCTGGGTATAATGGACCACTAAGAACCAGGGTACAATGGACTCTGGTCCATTTACCCCACTTCTCTGTCATAATAAACTGATTTACGAAATCTATATTTTTGAACTGTTAGCTATAAATTATACTTAAAAATTTCATAGTTAACCTTAATTAGATCTATTATGTCTTCAAAGATGAATAAGAAAGCAATTTGAGGTTTCTTCTTATTTATTTTTAACAAACATTCGGTTACTTTTGTATTCTTATATTTTACAAATATCATACAGCTATAATAGACTAAATTAAATAATGCAATTAAAAAATAATAATACAAATAAGTTTGACGAAAAAGACTGTTTTACATTTTGTTGGTTTAATCACAGAAATAAAATATAAAGAATCTGTTTTTGTGAGATTCATGCAACGAAAACCTAATCAAGATCTCTATATTTTTTCCTGAGAGTGTTGATATATCTCTTATAAATTTTCAAGCTATTGTAATGATGAGTCTTCTAGCTTCCAGACCCTAAAACTTCACAAAATAACAGCAGACTTTCAGTTACACAAAAATCATCTGGTGTATCATTTTCTAATTTTAATGTTCATTAATTTACTTTATTTGTATAAATCACAGACATAAATAAGCAAATATAATATATTCTACATTTTATACTATTAAATAACACACTACATTTTTATATTCTTTAAATTTGACCTGTGGTCCATAGTACCCCGTGTCATGGACCATTGTACCCCGGGGTCGGGGTACAATGGTCCCTTTTGTCAGATGCTATTAAAAAATTTATATTAAAAAAGTAAACATAATTGTTGCTTTTGACAGAGTGCAACATAGAACCCAATATATAAGTGATATGCACACATATTTTCAATAGCGAGAAATCATTACTTTGTGAGTAAAAACTTAAATTTTCCAAAATTGGTCCATTGTATCCCAGTCTCCCCTAACTATATTATCAATATGAGTATTAAAGAGGAAATGAATTGTAAAAGAATTATTTTAAATATAACTTTATTAGCGTGCTCATGTCGTAGAGCAAACAATGCGACCGCTAGCTGCAGTGTACAAGTATATACTGAACAAGAAAAGATGGCACCCAATAGATGTCGCTTGATACACATTAGTCAAAATAACCTTTAAACATGCTTCAATTTCGAACAATACTAAACATAAGAGCTATGTTAAACAATGAGAAAACATAATTATGACAAAATGAAATGTATATAACATGTTAACAATTTTTACAGATTTTCATTTGCCTTGCGAGATCTGAATTTAGTATTTATTATTTTACATTAACTCCAGACAAAATTGTTAAATTCAGAAATTTCAAAATATTTTTACGCAAAAGGCTAAATTGAAAATACATTTCAAGTTCTATATACATACTCTGTTTAATTGTCTGATTGAATTTTTATCGTATCTGATTTTAAAAGCAATCATGAGTTCATTATAAAAAAAAAAAAGAAAGAAAGAAAAATGTTTTCTGGAACATCTATAGCATTGCATGCATAATTTTTTAATTTTGTGAGCCAGCTGTGAGACTGCATAAAATGAAAGTGAAAGCTGTATGTGTCACACAATTCATACAGGCAGAATAATGGTTTTTATTTATTATTATTTATTATTATTATTTTATTTTTACTTTCTCTTACCCATATGTATAGTAGAGTAAGCATTGCTTTTGGGTCAAATTTTCAAAGTGGAATTTTTGTTAAAGTTACAAGTTTTGAAGTCCCCTGAATCCAAAAATCGTGTTTTTAGTGGTTGGTCTGTGTGTCTGTCTGTTATCAACATACCTCAAGAACAAATAGAAGCAGCAAGTCAATCTTGGTACTCTAAATCTGTATCATACAGTGATGCCACACTAAACCTTTTGTTGAGATCAAACAAATGGTTCGTGTACAGGGACGTCCAAAAGAATTCCAATGCACAATGTCTATGGCTGAAATTTTCAATAGGTACCATGTAACATCTATAATCTGACTAATTAAGCAAAAACATTATTTTTCATTGAATGTAAAACAAATAAATTGTAAGCAGTTCAATTGCTGTATTTTGACGTTTAGATGAAATTTCTACTTGAAAATTTAATCAACATTCATAAGTTTCACGGAGTGGTACTGGTAAAAGTTGGCTCAGTAATTTGGAGTAAACTTTTAAATTTGATAGCAGCTTTGAATTCTATATAAATGCAGGCAGGGAATTGAGGGGGCCAGAACCTTCCTCACATACACTTACTTATTTGTCAAATAAAACAGTAACTAAACCAAGTTTTTTTTAGCATAGGTTTATATATGGACGGCTCATTATAAAAGAGATGTAAACCCATATTTTTTAAATATGTATATTTTTGCTTAATTGTATCACATTTTGTCACATCTTTCATTATAAAAAAGAAAAAACTCCAATTATTGCATTAAATGAGAGTGCAGAAAATTTTAAAAAGAGGAAACACGTGTCTTCATAAAATAAACTTCAAATGAAAAAAAAATCTGGAGTGACTCCACGCGACTTTCCGAACATTGAGTAATTAATAGTTTTGTAGATAAAGTAAAGTAAGAGAAGTTGTTAAACAAACAAAAGAGAGAAAACCATAATAGAGTATTTGAGTATTTTTCTCCCTATATTACACGATGCTTTATTTAACGCTACTGAACTTTGAGCCCATAGATCATAATGATAAAGAATTTTTTGTTGTGTCCCTGTAAAAAACTATAAATGCTAGATTCACCAAAATGCTTATAGTTAGTGCAACAGGGATTTATAATATTCATATAAATTTTCAGCTCAATTGAATAAGGCGTTTAGATGCTATCGCACTTTTAAAAATTTGGTCCCATTGGCCATAATGATTAAGAATTTTTCTTTGTGTCCCTGTAAAAAACTATAAATGCCAGATTCACCAAAATCAATAGGGTTCGTGCTACAGTGACTTGCAACATGCGTACCAACTTACAGCTCATTCGAGCAAAGCGTTTAGACGCTAGCATGTTCACTCACACACATACATACATCATCGTAAAAATAGTGAAAACGGACTCAGGGGACCTCGAAACGTATAGAAACATCAAAATCCCAAATTCGGATTTTTGACATGATTACAATACTTTCCTCACTATAGTGTTCGGAAAGTAATAACACGTGCGAGAACAAACTATACAAATATGTTCCTAAAATTTATTTCAAATAAAAAATAATGTGAGCAGGAAAAAACTTAACAAAACAGCAGTTATCTGAACATTCAATTTTTAGTATCAAATCAATTTTTAAACTAGTCTTAAATGAAAAAGTAGTAAAAAGCTTGTAAAATCAATTCTATTAAAGTGTAAAAAATTCTAAATTTTAAATGTAATAATTTCCTTGTATTTAGGATGCAAGTTTTGTTTCAGTAACTCAAATAATGCAAAATATGCTTCTAAATAGCAAGATAAAAATTTTTATATCAATTCTACTAAAGTTAAAATATAATGTTCTAAAGTTTGTCTGCAATCCATAAGGAACAGCTTGTTTTTTTTGCTGGATTCACTGGTTCCTGAAAGATAAAAAAAGAAAGAAAAAAAGAGGAGGAAAATAATTAACTACATACTGAAAAGTCTGAAGTAGTAGACATACAAACAATAAATACAGTCAAACCCCGATTTAGTGCCATCATCGGTACGTATAATAATATGGCGTTATAACGGATTTGGCGCTATATTGAATTATAATCCTAACTGTATAATTGAAATAAAATTAAATATTCACTTACTTCCTTATATTACAAATATCAGAAAAATTGAGTATCATAGCACTGAATATGTGATATTTTATTTCGATCTACATAGTATTTGTATTTAAGAATGAGAAAAATATTTTAAAATAGCTTTTTTTTTTTTTTTTTTTTGTTACAGAAATGTTCTCAGTGTCTTTTTCTAAAATTAAAAGATTATCAATCATATTTTTATCGGTTGAATTTTTTTCTAAATAAGATCCTTAGTTTTTAAAGCAGTATTTTGCTCCATAAGATTTAATTTCTTCTTCTTTAATTTGAATTTCCTCTTCAGATGAATCTGAATTTGGGTTGTTATTTGTTATCAGCCCAGCAATTTCCTCTTGACTCGTTTCTTCAAATGCTTGAACATTTTTGTCTACATTAATATATTCAACTGTAGTGAGAGGATGCTGCATGCTAGTTAAATAGTTTATGTCATGCTGTAAATCTTTAATTTATGCAGTGTTTAGTTTATTAATTGATTTTTCACAAAGCCAGTATGGCTCCAGAAGTTAACTACAGTCTCCGCATAGAAACTTCATCCCACGCTCTTTTCATAATCCGAATCGCATCTTTTAGGGAGAGAGCAGAAAAATAATTTTTACTGATACGGTCAATAATGTGCCTGATATGGTATTTCCAGTAATGCACTTTGAAAGAATTTATGATTAACGTCTCCAGTTACAGTAACCTTTTTCGCACTCATCTGAAATATTCACATGTAAAGAGCATCTTCTAATTTTTCATATTTAGCTGATTTAAGTTTTTTATATTTGACCGAGGATTGTTAAGATTAAACCATTTTTCCCGTTGTCATAATATGTCGCCAATACAACGTCTACGAATAGGATTTTTCCACAAGAAAGTAAAATGACTAGATATGCTTTGTTGAGATGCATTTGGATTCATCTCTGTATATTCACAAAGTTGCCGTTTTTCAGAAACTGAAAAAGTATGTTTTTTTGACATTTTGAAATAAAAGAATAATAATAATAATAATAATAATAAGCAGAAAGTTTTCGCTGACGTAACAGTTTGAGTAAATACGCATTAAATTAGAAGAACCTTTATCTTATCTCTCAATAAAATTTTATTCCTCCTCATTTCAATCTATTACAGCGAGGAGGTTTACATGGCGTAATCGGCTGCGGTAAGAGCGCTAATAACATAGCGCTTGACTGGAAAAAAAAATAATAAAATACGAATTTTAACAAAAAGTTATAATATTTTAGGAAATGTAAGTTGGCGCTACATCGAGTTGGCGTTATAACGGATACTTTACATTGTAGTTCCTATTCAGAAGATTTGTTCACCCATACATGTGGCGGTTAAACGGGTTTGGCGGTATTTCGGGGGGCGTTATATCGGAGTTTGACTGTATATGTTATTTTTTTAAATAATTCCTCATTAAATTTTTTTAATGAATTATTTAAAAAGATATTATTAAAATTATTAGGAGGAATTATTTTTTTAAATAATTCATCTATAAATTATAAATACAGCAAGTTTATTAGACAAAAAAAAAAAAAAAAAGAGAGAGAGAGAGAGTGAGAGAGAGAGAGAGAGGAATACAGTTTCAAAAATAGAGCAAAATTAAATAATAATAATAATAATAAAAAAAATGAAATGAAAAATTTCAAATTCCAATATTTTGATTTGATTTCCATGTCAAAATGTTTCACTGATGAATTTTGAAAATTCTTATTTCAGTTTTTTTTTTCTTTTTTTTATTATTCATTTGTGACTTAGCTTTATTTATTTATTTTCATAACAAACTTGATAGGATTTCTTAAAATAAATAAATAAATAAAATATGCAAAAAATACCAGTCATATTTGGGTCATTTCCATATAAATTCAAGGAGTTGTGTTGATCGACCATTTTTGTTTCTTTTGATACTTATGTCCCTTATAGGCCCTTATGAGCGATGTTCAAAACAATTTTTATTTTTTCTCTATGATTAAACCGAGATTTTACACAGGTCATCAAAAGTCATTTTCCTGGTTAAAATTGGGATTATTAGACCGTTACATTTTGACACAAATCGCTTTCAATTAAATTTATAAGTTTTAATTTTAAATACTAGTATCAAAGTACATAAGGTAAACATGTCACATGCTTTGTTACACTGATGTACCTTAATAACTAAAATAATTACAATAGGTCAAACATCAAATTTTTGTCAATTTCAATAGTAAATAACTCTTCCAAGGAAAAAATCACAAAATAAAATACCATACAAATTAATCTCTGGAATCACCCTAATCAAAAAGTGTAATTGAAATTCTGTAGTATTGAACCCTTTAATGTGTACAGTCCCCTGAAATGTCAGAAAAAGGACAAAAATGACATTTTCAGACCCCCGTAAACCAAAAGGGGATGAAATAAAACAAAATATTTCTTTGCCATTTCACTATTCTATTAAAGTACTACGCATACTGTAAGTATTGTTTTGTGTTTTAGATTTGTAAAAAAAATATAGCTGTTTTAATTCGTCTAATTTGGCTGGTTAACAAACTTTAAGTAGAAAATAAAACATTGCAATTAAATAATTGCAGACCAATTGTTTTACATTAAAATGGAGCTTTATAATAATTCAAAATTACTTTAATGAAATTATAATTAAATTGTAAAAGTTTTTACTCATATTTTATAAAAAATTAAACATTATTCTATACATATTGAAAATTGATTGTAAAAAATAAAGTATAACTCACTTTTAATCTTTAATTATTTATAAACAATTAAGCATTTGTAAAAAATTGTTTAGTTAATATATACATTCTAAAGCAGAAAAATAAATAATGAAAAATCATTGCCCATTTATACATTATGTACTACATAATCTATGCACTGAAAAGACATAATTATGAAAAATCAGAATTGACACGAGTATTTTTAAATGGAAAATTTTATATATATTTTCAATGATTAATATTACTATAAATAGCTATAAAATTTTTCCGTTTTGAAGTTTCACACCAAAAACAGTAGATTTGGCACCTATGTAGACAGATTCAAATGACCTTTTATTTTTTATTAAATTATTATTATTATGCACACTCCTTCATACTTCTTACTTTTGATAATAATTTTATTCTGAATTTACTTAAATTCATTAGAAATAGAACAATGGTTCACTCTTCTATTAGGAGTTTTATTGGCAGAATCGAACTTTCCTGAAGCATTGTTTCGGAAAGTTCAATACACTGTGTGCTTACATACACTGTTAAAATAAAAACACAACTTTGCTGCCAGAAATTCTCTGTAATTTGATTAAAAAAAGTCATAAATTAAGGAAAAATGACATTGACAAAACGTATTTTTCTGTAATTACAGAGAATTTCTGGCAGCAAAATTGCGTTTTTTTTAACAGTGATATATGAATTCAATGCCTGTAATAGTAGCGGTGCAGAAATTATATATTTCTATTAGAGTTAAAATATGATTCTCTGCAGTTCTTTGCAAACTGGCCTTTGTAACAAATCTTTTTACAGTTCCTCTGATTCCATAACACGGTCCTTTACCGTGTGATGCTGCATAGAAATGCCGTTCAGCATTCAAGTTAAAAAAAATTTTTATAATGGTATAAATTAATAAAGTTCTTTCTATTTTTATAATGTCGGTTAACACTATCTGTAAAGTAATAAATTTTTTCCACGTGAGGAATGGTAAATTTCACAATATGTAGTACATCTTTTTGAAAAGCATAAACTGCATAATAGCAGTGCAACTCAAAAAATTACTTATTACACAAATGCTCTTTATTTGTAAATCATTATCGTTATCCTTGTAATAAATTGCAAAAGGGTGTAAAGCAGCTTGTGTGTTAACCCAATGATAACTTTGTTTTCATCTTGTGCAACAGAATTAAAATTTTCAGTAAAATCTTGAAATTATACAATAAAATGTTTAATACTTTAAGATTTTTCTGAAAATTTTAAATTTTTATGAAGTACATAACATATAAATGTGCAATGATTTTTCATTATTTATTTTTCTGCTTTAGAATGTATATATTAACTAACGAAATTTTTTACAAATGTTTAATTATTTGTAAATAATTAGGAAAAAAATGGGCAGAACTTTTTTTTTCAATCAATATTCAATATGGAATAATGTTTAAATTTTTATAAAATAGGATTAAAAATTTTACTATTTAATTATAATTTCATTAAAGTAATTTTACACTATTATAAATCTCATTTTAATGAAAAGCAATTAGTCTGCAATTATTTAATTCCAATGTTTTGTTTTTACTTTAGCTTGTTAACCAGCCAAATTATGTGAATTAAAACAGCTATATATTTTTTTTTACAAATCTAAAACACAAAACAATACCTACAGTACGCATAGTACTTTAATAGGATAGTAAAATAGCAAAGAACTTTTTTTTTTTTTTAATTTCATCCCCTTCTGGTTTATGGGGGTATGAAAATGTCATTTTTGTCCTTTTTCTGACATTTCAGGGGACTGTACACATTAAAGGGTTCAATACCACAAAATTTCAATTGCACTTTCTGATTAGGGTGATCCCAGACATTAATTAGTGTGGTAGTTTATTTTGTGTTTTTGTTCCCTAGAAGAGTTATTAACTATCGAAATTGACAAAAATTTGATGTTTGACCTTGAACTTTGACCTATTGTAATTATTTTAATTATTAAGGTATAGGAGTGTAACTAAACATGTGACACCTCTACCTTATGTACTTTGATACTAATATTTAAAATTAAAATTTATAAATTTTATTCAGAGATTTGTGTCAAAATATAAATGTCTAACAATCCCATTTTTGACCAGGAGAATGACTTTTGATGACCTGTGTAAAATCTCAGTTTAATCGTAGAGATAAAATAAAAGTTGTTTTGAACATTTCTCATAAGTGCCCATAAGGGTCATAAGTATAAAGAAACAAAAATGGTCGAGCAATACATCTCCTTGAATTTATATGGAATGTCCCATTTACAACATTAACGATTTCACGGTATGATGTTTTGGTGTCGCCGTCTATCGAAGAAACATAGTATTAAAAGGTTTTCTGGTGCCGATTTTGTTAGAATATTTTTATAGTTTCTAGTTTTTTTTTTTAAATAATTTTTTTTTTTCCCTCTCCAACTTTTCTAATTATTAAAATCCTAATTTACGGAAAATAAGAAAATCGCGAAAAAACAAAAAAAGGGAAATAACAAAAAATGCAAAGATAGTAGAATATACAAAAAAAGGGAAAGGAAAAGAAAAAAAAACGAAAATAACAGAAAATCACAAAAAAGCGGAAAACCGTGGAAGAATCTCATGCCTGCATTACATGTTTTTCTCAGAAAACTAAAATTTCTTAATATTCATTAAAAAATTAAGTTTCTAAGTTACTTCAAATTATTTTTAATATAATTTATAAATTCTTATAACTATGATTTGTATTAAACACAAAAATCGATAACACTTACTGAATCTTGACTTATTTTCTTGCATATAAATTTGAAAAAACCTCATTTAAAAATCACTTTCCAAGGAGATAATTCACTTTTAATATGAACGAGCCATATATTACTAGTTATCTTATTCTTTAACCATGCCTTATAGCACTGAAATGCAGCGTAAGAGAAAGTTGTGGGAATACTACACCAGATTATTACATATATTATCATATTTTCAAATTATCAGTTTGCAAATAATCCCTATTTTAAACAAAGAATCCCTTTTATGTACTATAAACATTTGTTTCCTTTATCATAATTTAGTTCATTTTAAAGGTATGGCTATGAGGTTTTTTATTAACGGTTTTGTTGGATGAGAAAGAAACACTGTCTTATTGGTCAAATTTGTATAAGATGCTGTATAAAAAATAAAAAAATTTGGACATTTTCAAAAATTAACAAGATGTTTTTCTTTCTTAATATAGTAGTAAAATTTTCTTAGCAGATTAATCTTTTCTCTTACCTTATGCTAAATATCTCAATTTCCCACTGATTGCTAATGAAGAAAGAATTAAAGCTCGTATCAATCTTTTGGGATACTTAATATTTGGGATGTATCACAGTATAATCATAATAATTCCATTAAACAACATCAATAATAATTAACACAAGGCAGTATTTTAAAAATACTCATCTAATTCTGTGTAAAGTATAATATCATGAGAAACCAGTCATTTGGTCAGTGACATTGGTTGTACTCTCAGCCCATTTCAAAACACCAAAAACCTAATTCTCTCTGTCAGGACACGACACCCATATTGAACATTTGCCAAAACTTACAAAATTGAATCAGTTTACCCAAAAAACTAAGTAAATATTTAAAATTGATAAACTTAACGGCCCTCTTCACTTACCGTCGCCGGAAGCCCGAGCCAATGTTATTCTATGGGGAAATTTTCTTTCTAAATAACTTATTAACTAATACATATTTTTAAATTCTGTTTTCACATTCAGAAAATTCCCAGCTGTTAAATTGACGGACCTTTTTCAAAAATGTATTTTTTTAATTTTTAATATTTTATTTTGAAATTGCAAAATGAAAAAATTTCACAGATTGAAAATTCGTATTTTGCAGCTTCAAAATAAAATATAAAAAAAACTTTTTAAAAAAGGTCCGTCAATTTAACAGCTAGTAATTTTCAGAATGTGAAAATAGAATTAAAAAGTATGCATTAGTTAAGACGTTATTTGTAAAGAAAAATATACCATAGAATAATATTAGCTTCGGCTGTCGGCGACTGTGAGTGAAGCGGGCCCTTAAAAAGACAAAATATATTTCAGTCAAATTTATCACAAAAGACATACTTCGCTTTATTGATGTAAAAGAAAAAAATGCATATTTATGTTCCAGTGAGACTTATGCAGTGAAAAATCCTGTATCAAAATGTATTCATTTTTTCTGCAATTGATGAATCTGTTGTGAAACTATTGCAAAGAGTCTTCTGAATACTAAAATTTCAAAAGAAAATAGCAAATTCTCTGTAACAGAAAAATCTTTAGGTGCGTAATTTTTGCTAACTTTAATCTTACATTATAAGGAATAAACAGAAACCATGTATAAAAAATATAATACATTCTATATTTTGTGCTACTAAAAAATGTACTTACTAAATACAGGATGGTTATAATTAAACTTCCCCTATAATCAGCATCCTACAGAGCAAACAGGTGAACAGAATGCAACGAAATTTGGTATATAGACTATACGCTCATGGAATTTTGAAAACAGCTGAAAAACAGCTCATTTAATCAATAATATCTCTATGAATTTTTGTGATATTCAACTGGATTTTTTTTTTTTTTTTTTTTTTTTTTTTTTTAATAAGGTGCCCTATACAGTTGAGTATTAAACTATGTCTGTCGTTAAAGTTCTTAACGACGTTATATAAAATTTATCATTTCAAACCATGTCGCTACTTTGGCGACGCATTTTAAATATATATTTTCAAAAATAGTTAATATAGACATTTTCATAATATTAAATTTAAATAAGGTAAATATCTTACCTTATCGGTCCAGATTCGTGGGGACTGCCGGCCTCTGTTGGTTCCTTTCTATTCATTGGAGTCGATTCACGACATAAAGCCAAAATAATAGGATATCAATTACGGCTACACACATTTATTACATACTACAAGGACGAACACGAAGAACACACTGAGTGGAAAAGAAGAAAACAAAACATTAATATCGGCGCGCAGCGCCATCTACAGGTTTTAGATTAGACCAATAAATAACACATTGGCCCCCGGATGAACATTAACTTTATGTTCATTTTCCCATTCTAATTATATCTAATATTTCCATATCTAATATTTTTCTAATTGTAAGTCCACACAAATGTCACAGTTTATAAATGAAAGTTTTTAAAGTTTATTTAGTCCTTTTCAAAAATTTCAACTGGATAAATCAACTGGAAAGGACGTCTCAATGTACCTGTAGAGGTTTTTATCTCACAAGATCGAACCCTTCCATCTCTACCGGGAAACACTTGTGTGACAACTCCTAATTTCCACAGGTATCTTGGCAACTTAGCATCGTGGATTAAAACAACATCATGTGGCGAATATTCACGAATACTGGAGTGTCGACTTGTCATGGCGTTTTTGAGCTGAAGAAGGTATTCCTTCTTCCATCTTGACCAGAACTGGTCCAATATTCTTTCTTTTTGATTAAAACGTTTCACGTATGCTGCTGAAGTTCCAGGAAGCACATGTGGTTTCATATGCACGATAGGTAGGGTAGTAAGTCGCTGACCTACCAAGAAGTGTGCTGGCGTAATTGGAGAAGGTTCTCCTGAGTCTGCATAGACATATGTAATGGGTCGCGAATTTATTGACCCTTCAATTTCACATATAACTGTATGTAGCTGTGTGTGTGTTAAAGTGGTTTTGCCAACCACCTTTCTTAAGGCAGATTTTACAGATCGCACTAGTCTCTCATAAAAGCCTCCCCACCATGGCGACATTTCCATGATAAACTTCCATTTTATTTTATTACTACTATAGTAATCTTTAACGTCGGGATGAGTAATTATTTTCCAGATGTGCCTTAACTCAATATCAGCTCGATGAAAGGTTCGTGCATTATCGGAATATACCGTATGGCAAAGACCACGCCTTGCTACTATTCTTCTGAATGCTAGTATAAATGTTTCTGTAGATAGGTTCTCTACCAATTCTAGGTGCACTGCTCTTGTAATTGCGCATGTGCACAACAATATATATATTTTGCTATCATTATTTCGAATGTATAAAGGGCCTGCAAAATCAAGGCCTATCACTGCAAAGGGCTTTTGTTCATTGATACGATCTGCAGGTAACGGAGCTGATATCTGGGCTCCAGATCTAGCATTAAATTTTATGCAAATTCTGCATCTTCTTAATACGCTTTTTACTGCCTGTCTGCCCTTGACAGGGGTAGTAGTAGCTTCAAAAAAATTTCAGGACACAATTTTTATAAAATTTCAGGACAATTTCAGGACACACGCACTAAACGTTACCCATTTTCAGAAGATTTCCAGCTATCATTTTACAGAAATGTAACTATATAAATTACATAATGTGGTAAAAATACTTACTTAATAAGTTAAAAATATAATTTATTAAGTACATAAAATACAATTGCACTAAATACAACTTGTTTTCAAAGATATAAAAAAAAAAAAAAAAGAATGAATGAATTTACAAATAGCTATAATGTGTATTGCAGCAGTTTTAATTTCTAATTGCTTTTGTGATATTAAAATTTCATAAAAAACTTAGTACTTTTTATAGTAAAATTTTATATTTATCTATATTAAGTCTATAAACAAAGTTATGTAGTTAAAAAGGATCTTAGAAACTAATGTGATAAGAAAAATTATATATATGTAACAAAAGTTTTAACAAAAATACTTAATGAAAAACTATCAAAACCGAATGAAAAATGGATTCAAAAACTATGTAAACTAGTATGTTGTGGCCACCACAAGACTTTCTTCTATATTTTCCTATATACATATTCAATCAGTAAAAATATTAAAAAAAAAAAAAAAAAAAAAAAAAAAAATTACGTTTTTTTTTTTGTTAAAAGTAAAAAAAATCGATAACTTTGTTTTAAATTATCACAGATTTATAGTTCAACCATTCGTTTTAAAGGTATTGACGAGATCTTTCGAAAGATACCCATCTTGAAAATTTACCCCCCCCCCCCCGAGGGGGTACTTCCCCTCCAGGGGGGGACGCGATGACCCACATGCACAGAATTTTTTTCCTAGTTAACTATTACTATTATCAATAACTCATATTAATTTTACACTCTCAAGTTAAAAATAACTCTCATTATGTACATTTATACGAAATTTTGTCCTATACTGCCATGCTAAAAATTTAGAAAAAATGCGATCACAGCACCACCTGTTGAGCTATTGATCCCCAAATGTAATCAGCACCAGTTTATGTCGGGGACCAACTAAATACCAAGTTTGGTTCAATTTCGTTCATTGGTTCGTGAGATACGGTGAAAAATACGAAATTTTGCGATCACAGCGCCACCTGCTGGGCGATTGATCCCCAAATCTAATCAGCACCATGCCCTGTAAGGTTCCAAATATATACCAAGTTTGGTTGAATTTCATTCATTGGTTCGTGAGATACGGTGAAAAATACGAAAATTTGTCCTATACTGCCATGTTAAAATTTACATAAAATGCGATCACAGCGCCACCTGCTGGGCTATTGATCCCCAAATCTAATCAGCACAATGCCCCACCAGGGTCTAACTATATACCAAGTTTGGTTGAATTTCATTCATTGGTTCGTGAGATACGGTGAAAATAATAAACCACAAACAGACAGATATTTCTTAAAAACTATCCATTCGTGTTCAGGACATCCCAAAACGTGTAGATCCGTCAAAAAACGGAGGTCGAAAATTTTCGCGAATCCAATACTTTCTCTATATTACATATAGAAGAAAGTAAAAAAACTTTAGTAAAACAGTCTTCTAAAAATATTATTTTTTTAAAAGTAATTTTTTTTCAACATCAGACTTATTTCGTTTAATCATAGATAATTTTTTTTCAACAGTCTTAAGTGTTGCATTAGCAGTTTCTAACATCATCTGTTCAATTTTAATGGTTTGCATATCATTATTTTTTATCCCACACTGCAATTTTTCTGAGGATTCGTTGCACAAAACATGAGCAGCTTTTTCTTCATCCCTCAAATCATTTTCTTCCGAGCTGAAACTATATTACCGTTTCGATCAACTTTAGACAGCCAGTCAGAGGAAAAATTAGTGATTCTGGGCGTATTAATGCTAAATTAACTAAGCTCCATTAAACAAGCAAAAACCGAAATGAAATACGTTCGAACCCGCGATAAACATTATGCGCAGCGCGCTTTCATTTCAAACTGCCGAACTCTATATCGCATCGTAGCGGATAGCGGTGCGGTAGCTTCTAAAAAACCCCGGCCCTTCACGTTCCTGTACATAGACCTTATATATAAGGTCTATGTTCCTGTATGTATGAACGCGGCGCGCCATTCAAGTTCTTCCCCCCTCTAATTTAATACAGCGCGGCGAATTTCCTCCCTCCCCTTCCTCTTCGGGAGTTCGGATTTCGGAACGTCTTGCGTCATCCTCCAGCACACGCTTTCCCCTTGCGAGCGCGTATAATGATGCGTTCGTTCCGTCGCCGCTCGCTGTGGTCTTGATGAGATGTTTCCCCACTGTCAGTCCGGCAGCCTTCTGCGCTGAATATCAGTTGAACTGAAATTTCAGGAAATTCAGGACATTAAGTGAAAATTCAGGACATTTCAGGACAATTTTTTTTTTTTCAGGAATTTCAGGACAACTACGACCCCTGCCTTGATTACCCAAAATTCCTCCAGTAATTGAACTAATGTATCATTAATGCCAAAATGAAACACTCGTTAATGCGCATTTTTAATTAACAAATCAATTAATTTACCCTTTGAAGGCAACAGGATCGGGTGTTTTTCGTTAAAAGAATAATTTGATTTCTGAAGCCTTCCTCCGATACGCATTATTCCCTCGGAATCCAAAAATTGTGAGAACTCAATTAAATTTGAATTTTTAGAAATAGGTTCCCCATTTACCAAACAGTTTAATTCATTCGGAAAACTAATTTTCTGTGTATATTTAACCCACATTATTTGCGCACTACCAATTTCTTCAGCCGATAATGGACCGCTAACTTTCTCGTTTTTAGGATTCGTGTTGTTAAGAAATCTCTTTATCCATGCCGTAATTCTGAGGACTCTTAAAATGTTACTATATTTTTCTAGATCCAATATTGGTTCAACTGTTTCTATACAGATTTTAAACTGAATTATTTTTTCAGGTGTTTTCCTTTTTTCTTCGGTAATATATTGCGTGTCTACCTTTTCCCCAATATCATTACCTTTACCATTTAGCTCAGATAACCATTTTGGACCTTTAAACCAAAAATCATTATTAACTAACGCATTTGCGCTAATACCACGAGTAACTAAATCTGCGGGATTATCCTTTGTATTACAATATGACCAATTTTCGGGTACTGACAATTCTTGAATTTCAACTACTCTATTTTTAACAAAGGGTTTCCACTGTTTCGCCGATCCCTTCACCCAGTGTAAAACGATAGTAGAATCTGTCCAATAAAATTTCTCGATGATAATTTCCTTAAATATATCACAAATATATTTCGCTACTCTAGCTGCTATGACCGCTCCCATTAACTCCAATCTTGGTAACGTTAGTTTCTTTAGCGGCGCAACTCTAGCCTTTGACATAATCATACTTACATAACATTTTTTATCATTACTGATAACCCTAAAATATGCAACACAACCATATGCAAGTGGTGAAGCATCTGAAAAAATGTGTAGTTCTACACGCGAATTTTTCAAATCAACATACGTGAAATAGCATCTATCTATTCGAATTTCTAATAAATCCTTAATTTCGTTACACCACTTTATCCAAATTCCCTTAAGATCATCCGGCAATTCGTGATCCCAATCCATACCTCTTTCCCACATTCTTTGAACAAAACACTTTATCCTAATTAAAAAGGGAGATATAATCCCAATAGGATCAAAACATTTTGCAGCTGTATGTAATACATATCTTTTCGTACATACCGATATATCCAAATTTTCAACTATAGATTTCAAAGCTAATCCTAATTTATCACTATCTTTTTCCCACACCAATCCAAGAATATTTATTACACTATCATTATTTACCTCCGAAAAAGAATCATTTTTATCCCACATGTTCTTTAATTTCTGTGAATTCGTACTAAAC
Organism: Salticus scenicus; assembly: GCA_963930645.1. NCBI lineage: Eukaryota > Metazoa > Arthropoda > Arachnida > Araneae > Salticidae > Salticus > Salticus scenicus. The sequence continues at coordinate 385,133,148 of OZ005648.1, forward strand.
TTTCTTAATTTCATTCCAGCCTTTGCTAAATTATTTACCGCAGTAGAAGTTAATTCATAGGCACCGTTTACGGTATCGGAGCCATAAAGCAAATCGTCCACAAACAGAGCTGAATTTAACATTTCATAACTATCCGGATAAATTTCCTTATATTCCTTAATGTGTTTCTTAATTGTTGCCGTTAAAAAGAAAGGAGAAGTTGTACAACCAAATGTAGCTCTGGTCATTCGCATTATTTTATAATTCTGAGTGTCCTCGTCAAACCATAAAAACTTCAGATAATTTCTATCGGGTTCCGCGATTTCTATCATTAAAAACGCCTTTTCAATATCTGCGCAAAACGCAATCTTAAACATTCGAAATCTATTAATTACATCCAAAATTGGTGGTATAAGACATGGCCCTTTTACGAGACAATCATTTAAAGATTTACACCCCGATACTCTACTGGAACAATTAAAAACAATTCATACCTTTGATGTTTGTTTTTCCCGTCTTACAATTTCTCGATGTGGAGCGAAATACTCTTTTTTTGAGCGACCGCATTCTTCAACGATACCTAGTTGTTTTTGTTCTGTGATTATCTGCCTATATTGCTCGAAAATCCATTTATCCGCTTTTAATCTCTTTCTCAAATAATTGAATTGTCGTCTTGCATTTTCAAAATTATTCTCAAATTTATCCATACCATGATCATTCCATAATAAATGAGTAACATAATGACCCTGTTTATATTCTAACTGTTTATCAAATTTATTTATTATTTCCTGATCGGAAGCAGAAATCAATTTATCATCATTTATTCCCAAAAATTCCAAAGACCATAACCTTTGCAAATCATTACCCGTACAATCGGATGATTCATTTTTTTTCATGCATGGATGGTTTTCATGTAAACAAAAAGAGTTACCACATTCGATCTTTAACACGGAGGCGCCAGTAATTAAGTTGTCTGGGTTGCTTCCTGAATTATTATTGCCTGACAATGTCCATCCGAATAACGTATTTACAGCAAACAACGAACGATTAATTTTCTTTTTATTTTTTTGCAGTTTCCAAAATAACCCTCCGCCGATTAGAATGTCTGGAGCCTTCGAATGCAATTGCGGAATTTTATTTCCTTCCCCCTGACTCGAAATCAAAAGTTTTCGAAATATTGCGTCATCCAGAATCTGTAACTTCGTAAAAGAGATTTGATTTACGACCAATGCCTCTACATAACATTTCTGTTTGTGGTTTTTTAAATGAGACAATTCGAAATTTACGACTGAATATTCATTTGATTGAGGCTGTTCACACGAAAACGGATATATTATGATAGTTTCTTTTCTAATCACCGGCAATTTTAATTCACGCGCGAGTGATATGTTTATGAAATTTCTTTGTGATGCATTATCAAATAATACGGCACACTTTAGAGAGTTTAAATTAGAATTATTTGTTATTCTTGCGAAGCAAGTTTGTAAATATATTTCATTATTCTCAAGCGGATTTTGTACAGGACACTTATAGGACAATACAGAATTATCATTTTCGCAAGCACTGTTCTCAGAATTATTTGTTTGGGTATGTTCGATGTGATTTTTATCTTTCATATGAGCCGTTGGTGGAGTTTCCGATTTTTGCTTATAGCAAATTAATGTATTGTGTTTTCCTGAACATGTGTCACATTTGAGACCCGATAAACAGAATTTTGCTGTATGTTTACCTCTTTTGAAACATAAATAACAGATTCCCTGTTTGCGTAAAGACATTTTTTTATCCTCTAAATTTAATTTACACATTTTACTTTCGTGATCATTCATTGCATCAACACAAAATATACATTTACTAACAGTTAATTTAAAGGCTGATGCCTTTTGCATTGTGTTAGAATTTTTATATCCCGAACCAGATTTCCGGTAGTAAGCATTATTATTATTATCCGATGATTTTGAATCAAATCTGGAATTTGAGTTTTTATACACGCTATTGTGAGTTTCTACTTCGCGTTTTAAAAATAAAAAAGTTTTTTCCCTAGTCTGAACTTCTAATTTTAAATGTTTTAACAAATCTTGTACATCCCATTCCTCGGATTCTGTTTTCGTTTTATTATAGTCTATCATAATACTGGTAGGTATTAATTTTGTAACAATTGGAAATAACAAATTTCCGTAGGATTTTATATCAATTCCTAAATTTTCGAGAGATTTAATATTAACATCAAGGGCGTCGTGCAGTAAGCGTAATTCTTTAATTTGATTTGGAGATTTAACAGGGTTCAAATTTAATAACGCGTCAATTTTATATCTTATTATAATATCTTTTTTTCCGAATCTAGATTTTAATAAATCAATTGCAGTATTGTAATTTTGATCTGAGAGTGCTAAACCCTGAATAGCTGTTAAAGCTTGAGCTTTTAAAAAGCTGCGTAAATACACAAATTTCTGAACATTAGAAATGTCGTTGTTGTTATGTATTGTGATTTCATACTGGTTCCAAAATTCCATCCAGTTTTCAGGAGAACCGTCATAAACTGGAATTGATAACTTGGGTAATCTCACAGAACTAGCATTAATTCTTTCTAAATGCAGATTGGGTGTTTGCTCATTTCTTTGCTGCGATAAGATCGGAGTGACGTTTAAATTTTTAATTTTCTCTATCTTATTCATAATTTGAGCTTTTACATCAATAATTGAATCTCTATACTCTTGTCTCGATTCTATTTCAGATTGTAGCTCGTTGAGATCCGTGATTTTGGCCTCAATTTGATCTTCAACTTCTATAATTTCGTTATTCTTTACTTGCAGTTTTTCTAACTGTGATTCAAATTCAAAAACATTTAACCCTTCGTCGGGTTCATTTAATTTTAGGTATATCGTATTCATGAGTTTTGTACACAATCCCTTGAGGGTAGAACGTTTTCGTTTTAACTTTTCAACTTCGGTTGCCATATTGTTAATTTATAAATTTGAACTATAGAATAAGGAACAATTCTTAATCATATTTTAAGGGCCTGGCAGTCCCTGTTCGGGCGCCAAATTTATGTCGTTAAAGTTCTTAAAAGTTATATAAAATTTATCATTTCAAACCATGTCGCTACTTTGGCGACGCATTTTAAATATATATTTTCAAAAATAGTTAATATAGACATTTTCAGAATATTAAATTTAAATAAGGTAAATATCTTACCTTATCGGTCCAGATTCGTGGGGACTGCCGGCCTCTGTTGGTTCCTTTCTATTCATTGGAGTCGATTCACGACATAAAGCCAAAATAATAGGATATCAATTACGGCTACACACATTTATTACATACTACAAGGACGAACACGAAGAACACACTGAGTGGAAAAGAAGAAAACAAAACATTAATATCGGCGCGCAGCGCCATCTACAGGTTTTAGATTAGACCAATAAATAACAATGTCAAAGGTTCTTTTGCTATAGTCTGTGCATGCGCAGTAATAAATTATTTACTACAACTGTCCACATCTCTTGAATATTAAATATATTTGTTTTAAACTATAGTATAATGATTTAGGCATATGTTGTCATGCTTTCCGAAAATTTCCTGAAATTTGAAGAAAAACTTTTTGGAGTTATAAAGTAAAAACCTGCGAAAAATTTTTGCATTTTTTAATAACTCCTTAAATATTTAAGATATCCTCACAAAACTGCACACACATATAAAATATAATATTTATAACCATATCTAAAATTTGCAGAACAATCGAAGCTTTTCCATATACAGGGTTATCACAAACACTTTTTTTTTTTTTTATTGAATTTGCTGTTCGCCTTTTAAGGACATTCTTTGCTGAAGAGGAAAGATATGTTTTTCTTATTCCTAAAATTGAAGAACAACACATTAAATATTTTTCAAGATATTCGACAAAACGGGAAAAAACGAAACTGTTTACATTATTTCTAGATACTAACAGAGTTAATGTGTTGGACTGGCAAGCCTGTTCTTACGACCTGAATCCTATGGGAAATGTTTGGGAATTCCTAGTCTGCTGAATATATGCAAATAGCATGAACTACTCCTCTGTTGCTGAATTAAAGAAAGCTATTTATACATGCATGGAACAATTTAGATAAATCCACACTGGGAAGTCTTTCTAAGCATATGGAAAATAGAATTTTCAGTTTCCTTTGTAAAAAATGACAGTTCAGCAAATTTCAAAAGGACCTATATTTTGTGCAAGACAACACCGCACTTTTCATTTTTGTTTATATATCAATACAACATGCTCTACTGTTGCAAATTTTGCATTGTTTTTACTTTTATAGTTGTTCAGAATTGACACAAATAATAACTGCATGTATTATAATTGTCTCTAACCAGGGTGGCTAACATTAGAACTCTTCCAAATTCCATGACTACTTTTCACCATTTTCCAAGAGTTTTCCCTGACTTCCGCTGTCTATAGCTTACAAAATTTTAACAAAATTAGCGAATAATTTAGCAATTTACAATAATAATTTTCCAATGATGGCTTATTTCCACAAAATTTGTCAAAATTCCCTGACTTTAGATGAAATTCCAGGATGATTCCATGACTTTTCCCGACTCAGTTAAATTCACTGACTTTTCCATGATTCCTGACTAGTGGCTCAATAGACAATTTGCACGTTTTCTGATTTTATTCTTATATAATAGAAAATGAAAATGTAAGAAAATAAATACATACATTTTCTTTATTTGAAATCTAATGACTGATTTATAACAATTTTAACATTGCACTATTTACTCTATCGAGAAAACGCAGTATAATATATCGTGACGTCACTCTTTATGACAACAAATGGGAGTAATCATTGTTTACATTCAATTTCGTGCCTTGCTTTGCTTCTTGAATCAGTGAAATAGGTTTTGTACATTATAATAATGACGGATATTAAAAAATCGAAGTATAAATATTGTATTGTACCATTTTGCACTAATATAACGGTTAATGCTTCTCAAAATTTATTCTTTAGCGTTCCACAGGATCCTATTAAACAAAAACATTGGATAGATAACTGGCATGAAAAGAAAACAATTGAAAATAATGATGATGGAAAATGGTGATAATGATATTAAATGATTATAAGATGAAAAAGAAATGCTCAGAAATCACATAAACAATTATAATTACGTAAGTAAGTTAAAACGAATTGCTGTTTACTAACAAGGCTAACAAAATGTAAACATTGAAGCATCATAAAGTGTGACGTCAGGCAGCATTTTCAAGTCATGTGATTTTTGGTTAATTTTAAAGTTATTTTTGAAATTAATGAGAGCTTTTTTTAGCATTTTTAATAAACTTTTTGAAATTTATGGGCCTAAAACTACCAGAAAAATAGGATTTTGTTCAAATCCCCCATGTATGCAAGCTCCTCATTATCAAAAGAAATGTAGGTAAACCTTTAATTAGCAGAGCACTACAAACTTTCGCGAAATGTTAAAAGTCTTTTTTCATTAAACTATTTTTTCTAGCTATAATCTACAACTAGTAATGAAATGTTATTATAATGATTCCAAACAACGTAAGTATATAAAAAAATAAATAAAATGTACACAGTAAATATTGACAGAAAACATGGCAAAAATTTGATATTTATTGTTCTAGTTATCTTTACAAAACTACATTACATCTGAACACTGTAAAATGCATAAAATTTCACATACTTGTATCATGAAAAATGATGTAAGTACAAGATGCATAATCATACCACAGACAGATATAAAAATTCACTTATGTTAAAAATTTGGCAAAAAAGTGATCTCATGTAAAATTAAGATTTCAGGTAACAATATATAGAACTAGAAGGTAATCATATGCTTGTTAAAAAGTACTTTTCTTACAAAGATATTTACATAAATATTAGGATATATATATGTTTTGCATAGGTATATTTTCAACAATAATCACATTCACATCACAGAGTTTAAATAAATGCAGATATATTGATCCAGTACCAATATTAATAGACTTATGTGTTCAAAATTTTTGTTCATACAGCAAAAAGACTGCAGCACAGAAATAGCACATACACAAACATCTTGAAAACAGTTCTCAAACTGGAAGGTTTGAATTTACGCAAAAATTTTATCTAAATAAATAATTTAAAAATAAAAATGTCTATCATTAAAGTCTAAAAATTAATAAAAATATTGATTAAACTTTACTTAAAAGATCCCCCCTCCCCCTCCCCCTCCTTCCTTTAAGGTACTTTACTTCCTAAACCCTATATGATTATCACTGTTAAAAAAGATGTTAAAATTTCTTAATTGTGTAATTTTTATTTATATGTATATAGCAGAAAATACTTTGTGAACGGATATGTTGAGTTTTCGTCGTCAGAAATTAAAAATCAGCATCCTTTCAATGATACTATGGGAAGAATATGTTATATTGGACATAAGCCAATATTTTTATTCAACCAATTCTTTCATATCATCAAAATAGGCTTGTTTTATTACCGATATCAAAACAATGTATGCTATTAAAACCATACATTTTATTTTCACCTTTATGCATTTTATGAGAGAAAATATATTTTGCAAATTTAAATTTCAATTAAAATTATAATTTTTTATTGATTTCCATTGACTATTTTGTCTGAATATGAAATTATGTTAAGAATCTCAATAATAATCTATTAATAAATGAATGCAAATCTTGGTCCTTTACAAATTATTTAATATAATTTACAAAATTTCCTATTTATATAGGTTCTAATAAACTACTGTGTACTTTAAAATTTGTTGTACATATCAGACATTCATATTTCATTATACAGGCTATCAACGTCTGCCTATAAATAATATGAAAATACAGTAAAGCACCATTTATATGTCTTTCAAGGTACTGACGTAAAAGGACGTATAAACAAAAAGACATAAGCGAAATTTTAATAGTAACATTTTGATTACTACAAATTTAATGACACTTAAGCAAAATTTATATGAAAATACTAATTAATAAAACTTCTTAAGTTAGTAAATGTATATTATACTTTTTTAAACACAATTATTAATTAAAAAATAAAATAAAAATTCTTATAAAAAGTGAGAAAAATTATATTATTAATGCATGACTGGGTACTAATTACATCTATCATATATTGGGTATTATATTACATTTCTTATGAACTATATAAACATACTTTGAATATTAATTATATAGATTGCGTATCTTTATCAAGCATACGATTTATGTCCATGCCAGATAGTTATTTAATAACATTAAAGATCTTTAATATTCGTCTGATTTTTGCTGGTTGTCCATAAGTATTAAAAATTCTACTGTGAATTGATTCTTTGATCAATATTCTTCGATCTTTCATGTGTTTCTCCATTTAAGATGCTTTCTAGAAAAAGTCTGTCTTATTTAGAATGGAAAATAATAGAGATAGGTCGAGAAATTTTATGAATTTTAGCAAAGTGGAAAAGACATAACTGATATTAGCGGCGTATAAACGAAGAATTTTTGCCTTAAATGAATAGGAATGAATTGGGACTTCACTAAAAGGATGTATAAATGTAAAAGATGTATAAACGAGAGACGTATAAACGGTGCTTTACTGTAATAATCAAAAAATTCTTATTTTTACCCAGAATGGCTTAATATGAATGTAGAAATTAAATTACTTATAAAAAGGATTTTTCAAAAATATACATACAATAGTAAGCAAGTAAAGTACACATCAGCAATAAAAAATTGGTGATTCAAAAAGACCACCTAGATCATGATTTAGTGATATAAAATGTTATACAAACACACAAGAGCATGGTTTTTATATAAATTTAGCAAATATATCAATATGTTTATGTGAAAACAGAACAACAACTTCATGATATTCTAAATGAAACTGTCCAGTGTTTCTGTTTTCATGAAAGTAATTATACCAAAGGAGGAAAGTTTACTTCAGGAATTAAAATTTAAATATATTATACAAGAATGGTTTCAAACTACTTGTAGCTGAATGCACTGAAAATCTAGTGTTGAAAAATAAAGATAGAACGCAAACAGCATAAATTGAAAAAAAAAAAAAATGTATACAACAGTTGTTTCAGATTAGAAATAATTAAGAATTGTTTTTCATCGGGCATTTAAAAAAAAAAAAAAAGACAAGTGCCAGTGTGGAACGAATAATATAATATGAAACTCAGCATGGCAACAGCACAGAACCTCCAGTAACAATTGAATAAAGGGCAAAATTTATTAATACCACTGGCCACAGACTCACAAAAGAAAAAATGTAACAAATTTGTGTTTTTAATGGCCACCTTTTCATTCCTTAAAAAAAATGATGTATTTCTTCTACTCCATAAAACCTCATTTTTCTACTAATTTTACTTTAAATTTCAATTATTTCATTACTTTATATCAATAACATATTTCAATGATTTAATTTTACATTAATATTAAAAGAAATTGAAAAAAGGTAATTTAGTGTTTTTAACAAAAGAAATCTACTAATTAAAAAAAAAAAAAAGAAAAAAAGTCACTAATAAATATAAAATGTATCAATTTTGACATTTGCTATTGAGCTATTAATGATGTTTACTAAACAAACAAAAATTGGAACTAGAAATAAGTAGATTAAATTAAATAATTTGATCTACATCTTTAATTAAAGTTATTTTAAATATGTATATTTCAATTTAATTTCTAAAAGTGATTTATATTCAATATTTTTAAATATATAAACATATTTTTTTCCATTTATTCTTTTAAATATAACAATAAAATACAGGTTTATAAAAATATTTTATGCAAGGAATTTGTTGTACTTTTATGAGATTTTATGTGATTTTATCTGTTAACGGTATGGTGGCAATTGTTCCTAGAACGCCATACTGGTGTATACTTTACTTAAAAAAAAAATAAAATAAAATGTTTTTAATTATTTCTGTAATAATATTTGTTAAACAGTTTTTACAAAAATAAGTATCAAAGAGGTTTTTATAAATGACTAGAATTTAGAATAAATTTGAACTAAAAATAAGTAAAAATACATTTGCAAACTGCAAAACATATCTAAGTTTTAAATAAGACACTTAAGTTGTATATGTGAAAAATAATATAGTTAATAAGTACAAGTAATTTCAATATAGAAATCTAATTTTACTGCAGAAATCAATCATCAATGAGGCACTTTCCAATATAAACTCAAACTATCAGAGAATTTTTGAAAGTTTTAAGGTGAACAAAATTGTTTTAAATAAAAAAAAAAAAAAAAAAAAAAAAAAAAAAGTTGTTGCATGATAGCTTTTTTTTTCTCCCACAATGTATAATCTACTATAAGAAATTGATTCAAAATCAGTATAGAAATATAAAAGTACCTCTTTATTTATTTATTTTTCTAAGAGAAAAATTGTAATAAACTGTAATTTTATTCTAAAACACTCAGCTTTAAAATATATAAATATACATATTTTAAATATGTCTAACACATAGCAACAAAGTGACAAAATTGATTATAATAATCAAGTAGCAGTAATATTTTGAAATGTTCAAAAAACAAAAAAAAAAAAAAAAATATTTTTGAAACACACATAAATTTAGTGCTAATAAAATTAAAATAAAGGATGTGAACAAATATAACAGAAAATGTGCTAAAGCAATATAGAAAAGATATACAACAAATATAAACTCATAAAAAATAATTTAACATGAATGAAGACAAGATATTAAATAAACATAAGTGACATTAACATAACATAAAAAGCAAGTTTTGGCTCTTTTTTAAGGAGAATACAAGAAAGGGATAAAAAGTAAATCTTAATATATAAGTTTAAAAGTAATAAATAAAATAAAAAGCAAAACAAATAACACTTAAGTCAAAATAATCTCATAAACTTAATGGAATGTCTAAAGCTACATATAAGAGAACCTCAACTTTTGAACCACCTAGTTTCAGTAGGAATTGGGTGGGATGTAGGTAGGTACTAGCAAGAAACTAATGCTCCTAGAATCCCCTCCTAAAATGTGTTGTAATCCAGAGAAAAAAAAAAAAAAACTTGAAGTTTACCAGGGGTGAAACTACTTAGCATAAAGGAAACCCATGAAAACTATTGCATATATGCAGAATGAATGGCGGAGAATGACTTATTAGACATATTTTGTGGCTATTATTAAAAGTATCTATTTATGTATTTAACAAGTTATATTAGAAGAGTTCTTAATATATTATTCGATATATTAAACATTCAAAGAAAGAAATTTTTATTAAAACATCCTTAAAGTATAATTTACACAGAGTGTGTGTGACTGTACAGAAACAAATGTATATGTGGTATATGTTTATCAAAAAATGTTCAATATTACATTTATGACTGTACATTATTTTTGCAATAGATACAACAAATACAAATTACTGTATGATGAAAATACAATTATTCTACATATTCTTTACACTGGTGATATCTTTTATAAAATACGCAAAACATATGGGTTTTTTTCACCTAAAACATCTTAAAAACTAAAAATGGATGTACAGTTTACATTGTCGATTTTTTAAAGGTTATGGTGGAAAGAAAATACAAAGATTACATACAGAATATTATTATACACAGAAATTATATACTTTATAAGCATAACTTCCACTTTTCACTAATTAGTTTTGCACCAACCATAAATGTACATTCAACTATAATCAGAAAAAAAAAAGGTAGAAAAGATTTTCCCCATATAAACCATTCATGTAAACATAGGGATTTTTTTTCTCTTCTTCACATCCCTATGCTTACAGACATTAGTTTCTCATTAGTACTTACCGATTCCACCCAATTGCAGCTAAAACTAGCCACAGTAAAAGTTGAGGCTTCCTTCTAAGTCTTACAGTCACTGGCAATAAATATTTGACCATCATAAAACAGATAGATAATGAAGTATAAAACATACATGAATTTTTAATAATTACAATATTTTAGAGAAAAACTGAATTAATCTCCTGATATTGCTGGAGTAGAATAAACAATTAAAAAAATATAATTTTGACTAAACGTAAACATATTATTTTACGGAAAAATTGGCAAAAATATTCTAACAAAAGTAAAAAAGTTACCAGAGAAAGGTTTAGCTTTGAGATGTTGCTCTATAGTCACTTTTTGCACATAAAGACCTATTAGACTGGAACCTAATCTTAAAGTAAATTCCAAATCATTCTGAAAATCCATGCCTGAATCAGCCCTTCGCAACTTAAGGCCAGAGCACTAAAAATTTAAGAGCAAAGTAGAAGTCAAACCTGAGTCCTTAATATAATGTCTGATGTTCATTAGCCTAGCTATTGAGTAAAGGAAGAGGGAGAAAATATAACCATAATATTTTCAATAATAAGAACATTAAGATGAAAAAAAGTAAAAAATATGTATCGACTCAACAAATTTTGGAGTCATTTTTCGTTCCAAAAGAGTGCAGTTTATATATTTTCCCAGTAGCAGAATTTTCTGTATCTATCTGCAGTAAAACAAAATTTATTTGCAATATAAGAATGCTGGACCGCCTGGTTTTGTAAGAAATACACCCAATTCATAAAATACATAACATTTGCACTGTCAATGAAAATAAATTAAGACACTAGTACATTATCTGCAGACCAGAGCCTCCTTAAGTAGATGCCTTCCACGCGCAGCGAATCCCAATGTTAAATTAGGCAACATTTAAAAAACAAAACTAACGCTAGGTGACAGCACCTACGCAGAGCAACAATTTTCTTCTCTTTCATAGATAAGTTATATTTTTCATATAAAAATCTAGCTATTAATTTCAATTTAAAGTCCAAAATTGTATTTTTTTTTTTTTTCTTTTAATTTGAAAAAATGATGTGAAAGTGCTTTATCGTAAATATTTTCAAAAAAATATTCAAATATTTATATTTAAGAAAGTATAGGGTTTAATTTCCTTCGGAAGTGGACAAGACCTATTTTAGCTTTTCAACTAATTGAATCTAATAAATAACACCTTTTTTTAAAATATATTATTAATTAAAAAACGAAATTTAAAATTAAATAAGCAAAAACATGGCATGTCTATCACGCAATTAAATTATTTTTTATATATTTATTCAATAAAAATTTCAATTTTTTTTTTTTATTTAGATATCAGATGAATGTTTTGTTTATATAAATTAAAATCTCTGAACTTTAAATGAGTTTCAGTTTAGAATGAATAATTTATAATGATAAATTATTAAAATCATGTCTTTTTTTTCTTTTTCTTGGTCATGTCCTTTACGTTACATTTTTACCTTATTAGGTGTGAATTTTTTTCTTAAATCGAGAATTTTATATTATTTATAAGAAAAATAGACCAGCACATTAATGAGATAAGTTAACATTCAGTAATAAAAATTGGAGAAGAAAACAATCTGTTGTCTAGTCCGTCACAAAAAATAAATAAATAACCATTAAGATTTAAATTTTTAAAATTAAGGATTTCTTGAGTATAAGTTTTCTCTCGCACGAAGTTTTTTTTTTTGTTTTCAAGATTTTATTAGCTTTACCAGTTCCGAGAGTGTATGCTTTCGAAACTGATAGACAGTTTCGAAATAAAGATGTGTTATGTTTACATGTTTTGAGGTCTCCTGAAACGAAAAATAATGTTTTTAGCGGTTGGTCTGTGCGCGTCGGTTTGTCTATCTCGGATATACTTGGAAAATGCTGAAAGTGTATTTCATTTTGTGTTAGGTGTTTTTCATATAAGATTAAATTTAAATGCACAATCTGATGTGCACATAGTTTATTGAAAACATACAGGGCTATTCAAAATTAAGCTAAACGTTCTTTTCTGTAGAATGTAATTGACGAAAGTGCTTTGCTACACTTTTTTTTATGTCGACGAATACTGTTGAAGAAGGAAAATTAATTTTTCGAACCTATAATGTAAACAAAGTATTTTTTTGAAGTTCTATTTTCAACTCAGGTTTTTGAATAAAGTCACGTTTTGGGGTTCTCTGAATACAAAAAGCATTTTTTTTTTCTGTTTTTAGTGATTGATTTATATGCATATTTATTATCAGAATAACTTAAAAACAAACAAATGCAGAAAATTCACAATTGTATTTTAAAACTCGTATTAGGTTTCAATTTGAAAAAATTGATAAAGATTGGCAAATTTAAGGATAAATTAATAACATCCTTGAAATATTTTTACTTCCATTACCCTACTACCGTAGGTAATGAAAGTATTGTGTTCGGTCCAAAAATTCGATATCGAGTTTTCCCCTAATTTATATTTTTAAGGTCTCATGTGTCCAAAAAAAGTAGTTTTTGGCAATTAGCCAGTATATGTGTGTGTGTGTGTGTATGTGAGTGTATGGATGTGGAGAATTTCTATTTCAAAAAATCAAGTCATCTTTCTGTTATACCTGATAATTTTTCAAATCAGTAATCATGATATTTAATTTTTACATGAATTTTTAATTCCATATTCCATTTGTGTGGTAAAAGGTTAATAAAAGTAATGTTATGAATCTTAAAACTTAATATTTTTAAAAAGAACAAAAGTAGAAATAAAAATGTTCTATTTTTTCTTTTCAATATTCCCAACACTTTTGTATCGATTTAACTGAAATAATCAAATTTTTATACGCATTTACACAAGTCTTTAAAAAACAGTGGTATTAAAAAAATATAAATCAATCTTGTTCCTATATTGGAGTATTTTATAGTTTTATTCATAAGTTACTAATGTAATTTATGAATAAAACTATAAAATACTACAATATAGAGTTACTTCAAAGTAACTAAGAACAAGTTATTTTTCTGTATTCCTACATCAATAAATAAAAATTTCATTTCATTTTGTAATAAGCATAACTATTTTATTTGTTAAATCTAACTTACTAACAGAGGTGTCAACCCTTCGAATTTTTATACCATAATTTCTTTTAAATTTATCTTCGTCTTAATCACAGAATTTACGATAATAAATAAAAATAATGTTTTTTGTGAAAAATATTATTGATATTAAAAAATCCGGAGGGTTGGTAATTTTGCATTAATTACTTATGCAGTTTACATACCTTGTCTTGAAATATGAAACCGTGAAAACTTATATTTTCACGGCGACTCCGATTTACAAAATGGAACGACGCAATACACCATATTATATTAAAAACAAAACAAAACAAAACAAAAAAAACTCCCACATTTGTTAAATTAATAAAACGTAAACCATGAAGAACTCAATTGAAACTCAATTGAATCGCGGGAAAATAAACAGAACTTTATGACTCGGTATCAAGCGCCATCTACTGGCTATGTTCTTCTTGTACTGTTGCCAAGTTTTCGAGCGACTCGCTGGGCATCTACTTAAGGAGGCTCTGTGCAGACATAATGCAATTTAGTATTTTTAAGCATGGGATTTCTTTTTCAGCTGTTAAATCAATCTGCAGAGCTTAAACCATCTGTAGAACTTGCTAAAATGCTGCATTCTTTCTCCTTTGCTATGTTCCACTTTACAATGTAGCAAATATGCAAAATAATTTTTCCACCGCAATTCAATCTAATTTAAATCAACTTAATTAAAATGTGATGCTGGTAAAATGGAATGAACGGATGGTGCAGTGGTAGCGTGCTTGACTTGCGATACGGAGGTCCTGAGATTGAGTCCCAGCAAGGGTGTTTTGTATTTTAATTTTTTATTCCAACTGAAATATTTATTTTTTACATTTTTAATTAAATTAAATTATTATTTTAAGAGAAAATATTAATTATATTTTTTAAAAAAAGTTTTTTTTCAGTGCGGACAATTTAATAACCTTATAATTTTTAACCAATTTATTTATTTATTTATTAAATTAAAAGAAATTACAGGGTTCCCACTCTTAAAAAAGAAAAAAATTCAAGGATTTTTCAAGGCCTATTTAAAATTTTCAAGGACTATAGGGGAAAATCGCAGAAAGCTAGGCATATACACAAAATTTTAGAAACTACTTTCATTAGTATTTTTTATTTATTTATTAATAATTAGAATAACTTTGACTGTTTTCATAAAACATTTTCGATGGATTGACCAAATTAACTTTTACAAGAGTTAAAAAATGATTAGTTCAAGATTTGGAATTGTATCATTATGATTATTCCAAAGTTTTTAGGTTTGAGTCTTGGCCTGGTCACTTTCTGCTTAAAATTAATGACCAGTCCATCAAACAAGTATGAGATTGGCAAAAAAGGCAAATAAGTTGAAACTATATGCAAAAGCAAGACAATGAAGTAAGAATTTTATGACAAAATCATTATTAGAAAATGGCATGTGCATGTGGAGATGGAAATAGTTTAGCCTTGACAGAGTTCAGAAAATTCAAGGATTTTCAAAGACTTTGCATGAAATTGAAGTACTTTCAAGGGCCCTTGAAAAAGAAAATGAAATTCAAGTACTTCTTAAGGACTGTGGGAACCCTGAATTAATAATTCAACAGAAAATACTTTTATATTACATTTAGATAAATTTTGTGAAAATTTAATGTTACATTTTAATTACTATTTTATATTAACATTATTAATAGCAAGAGTTAACCGTCTGCTTTCAATTTTATTATTATTCATGCAATTTTTTGCATGAAAAATGCTGGATGAACACAACAGCTGCTGCTTAACTATTTGATATCACATTTAATTTTATTTCAAATATTTCATTAAACAACTGTCAAATTTCGTGATGTCAGAAGAACTGATAATAAAACTGGACACAATGACAAATTTTCTCAAAATGATTTCACTAATTTATAATTAGTTTACATTTTAAAAAAAATTCAAAATGTGGGTAAATTATGAATTTTACAAATCTAGGGTGACGAAAAGCCAAATATTAACAAAATGTTCGTGATGAACAATAATTGACAAAATTGTAATTCAAATAATTGTGATCAATCTTCATATATTTTTTGTTCTCATTGTGAAAAATATGCTTATGGTTTCATGATTTTTCTACTTTTACTTATAATTGCTATAAATTAGAAACTATAATCGTAGCTTTATAAATAAATAAATAAAAAAAATATATTTTGTAAATTCATGGTCAATACTTTATTAATTGGAATAAAAAAAAAAAAAAATCTTAATATAATAAATATTTTTTCTTAAATTAATAATTTAATTAAATTAAAAACATAAAATAATAATTGAAAAAAAAATTAAAATACAATACACCCTTGGGGGGGGACTCGATCTCAGGACCTCCGTATCACAAGTCAAGCACGCTACCACTGCCCCATCCGTTCTTACAAGGATGCATGTTTTGTTGGTTTTTATAAAAATAACTAAAATTATTAGGGGGTCATATCTTGCCCCCATGGGTGTTGTTGCAGCAAATTTGTACTCTACCCTATGTTATCGACCATGCTCATTAATTTAAGCTTGGCTTCAATAGCAATTTTACTAATTCATACTTCTCCTGTAAGTGCAATAGTTGAAACGCTATAAGCAACTGACATTCAATATATTGCTATAAACAATAGAACAATTCAATAGAAAAACATTAATATAAACATATGTGAACAAGAAGATCCATTCAGTTTGATTCAAAGAAAAATATTAAACCTGGAAAGAAAAAAAAAAAAAAAAACACAAAGCAAAGAGAAGCAATGTTTAAATATATTATGGAATTTAATGTTACTTATTTTTAGTTTAAAGAAAAAAAATAATAATCTATTCTATTACTTTCTCAGTTGAGTTTTCTCATATATATGTATATATATATAATAAAGATGATCTATTAAGCATAGTAGAAGCCAAGCAACAGATAGAAGATCACTGAAACACCAATGACCAATATATATATGCACACAAACAACTCAAAATATATATTTAGTGATTTTAAATTTTAAGTTATTAAATTGTTTGAGGTAAAACAATGTTTTCACATTTAGTCAAAATTACACTTCTTAATTACTGCAATATCATTAACAAATTATAAATCAAAGACAGA
Source organism: Salticus scenicus (assembly GCA_963930645.1). Classification (NCBI taxonomy): domain Eukaryota; kingdom Metazoa; phylum Arthropoda; class Arachnida; order Araneae; family Salticidae; genus Salticus; species Salticus scenicus. The sequence goes on from OZ005648.1 coordinate 385,150,054, forward strand.
AAATTTTATTTTATTCACAAAATTATGTTCAATGAGATAGGAGAAATCAGAAATTTGATTCAAATAAAAAGGAAAAATAGTGGAGTTTTTACAATGTATATAAAATGACTTTCAAAGTATTATATATTAATCTTCTTCCCCACCAACTCTAAGCAACTCTTTAATTAATGTTCTGCTATGTTCAGTAAATACATGAAAACTTATTTTTTTTTTTAAAGATTATTGAGTTTGCAATACCAACAATTCTAAATCAGGAAAAAATAATAATAACAATAATAAATAAATAAACAATAGAATAAAAAAAGCAGATAGAAATTCTTAAAATATTAACTTTCAAGTAAAATTTATAAAAAGGAATATATAGATATATTAATAACAAACTTTTCAGTATTTTTTATCTATTAAAACTCAATCTGGAAAAAAAAAAAAAAATCAACTTTTTCTTTTAAAGGATTAAAGAAGAAAAAAAAAAAAACTGTTGAAAAATCATTGCATGAAAAAATACATTAAAAAAAGTGGAACAATTTTTTGAGCAGAACTTTCTTTTCAACTAGAAGTAATATTCTGTGCAAGCTGAAAATTCTTTTCAGAAGATTAATTGTCTTAGAAATAGAATATAAAATACATGTACATTGTAACAATTACTTTTATTAATAAATGTCTAATAAGTTTTTAATACATTTGTTACTTCAGGAAAGATTTAAAAAATAAAATAAATAAGTGATAAACCTATGTGTTGTAAAAAACAACTTTCACTTTTCAATAACAATATTTAACACACAAATACAAAATAAATTGAATTCATTAGAATAACAACAACACACAAAGGTGCAAATATTCAAGATATAAAAAATTAGAAAATGCTTATTTAAAGAGATGTTTCATCTAACATGGTCGGCAGCCTAACCCTATATTATTCTGCATGAAAATTTATTATGCAAATTACTTGTTATCTAATATATTTTTTAAATTTTGTTTTGCTGTTTAAAAATTTCACAATTGTTAAATTTATTATCATTTACCAAAAATATTTTTTTTCCTTCTTTTTTTTTTTCCATTTTGAAGCCACCTAGTTAATTTTTTGCACTTAAAGGCCCGCTTCACTCACCATCGCTGGAAGCCGAAGCTAATGTTATTCTATGGGAATTTTTTTTTACTTATAACTCAATAACTTATAATATTTTTAAATTCTGCTTTCACATTCATAAAACACACAACTGTTAAATTGACGGACCTTTTTAAAAAAAGGATTTATATGTGAAATGAAAGATTTCACATATTGAAAATTCTTATTTTACAGCTTCAAAATAAAAAAATCCGTTTTTAAAAAAAGTCCGTCAATTTAACAGTTGGGAATTTTCTGAATGTGAAAACAGAATTTTAAAATATGTATTAGTTAATCAGTTATAAGTAAAGAAAATCTCCCATAGAATAACATTGACTCGGGCTTCCGGCGACGGTAAGTGAAGAGGGCCGTTAAGAGCTTTAAAACAAAATAATAATAATTTTTGAGAAACAAAAATTAATTTAACTTTTCACAGCAGTGTGTGTCACATCTGACACACACCTACAAAACCCTTCTTTTTTAGAACGGATCATAATTATTGCTGATGTAAACTTTGTGCTACATCTGGAGCATTTAAACATACATTTTCAAATATCTTTTATTCACTAAATGACAGTAGTTCATTCTTTTTAATATTTTCATTTAAAAAAAAAGAAACAAAGAAAAAAGATCCTGCATATACAAAAAAGGCAGAAATTGCTTTAGTTTTTTCTTCTCGAAATCATTAACATAATATAAGGGGGGAAAAATAGACAAGTAAAATTCCTTAAACTTTTTTATTTAGGCTGCTTTTAAACTAAAATATTTCAGTATATTTGCTTAAAATCTTGTTTAACACATATTGCACGGGCTATAAAAATCCATAAATAAAATAAAACTAGATTTTTTTTTTTTTTTTTTTTTTTTTTTTGTAATTAGCATTATTTAAAGTGACTAAATTACTCTTTTCACAATAAAAGGTTAAATCATACAGTGAAGAATTAATAACTGTGAAAACAATATTTAAAAATTATGCAATAGATAAGTAATTTACATATATATATATATCCAATAGATTAAAATGCTTGCCAGTGATGATAGGTGAAGAGTCTCCTTAAGTCAAACATTTAGTTCAGTTATAAATTATCTAAGTACATTTTCTTTTACAAATACGTGTTCATTTAACATGAATATCTGCCATAGAGGCATTCATAAATATGCACATTAATACCACTGACATTCCATTGAAATAAACCTCTAAGTACACTTTCATTATAAAATCTATATACACATACATTAAAACCACCATACATTAAATATAAAATTATGGCACACTTTATGAAATTTATAAAAAGTCTCCAAAATATAGCAATACTTTTTGCTATAATCCATATCAGTTGTAAACTACTTGATACCATCAACAAAAAGCATGACGGTATTTCAGTTATTATGGCAACAAAGTCAGTGTTTTTTTTAATAAAAATCTAACACCTGTTTTCTTTTTTTTCTACTCATCATTAAAGTATATCACATAATCAAATAGCAAACTTACAAGGCACAGATGAATTATTAGAAAATAAAATATATATTTAGCATTAGTATTAAAAAAATAAGGTATTTCCAATTGATATCAGCAAGTAAATATGAGCAGTAATTAATATAAAAGTTGCTAAAAAAAACCTTCAATCAAGGCTTTTTTAAGTTAGATCGTTTTTAAAGGAAGTTTTTAAATGTATCAGTATTTTCAATTAATATTAGAAAATAGTTTTGAGCAATAGCTAATATTAGTTTGAATACAAAAAAAAAAAAACTTTGTTTAAGGCTTACATTTACTAAAAGAAAAATTTTAAATGTATATATTGCAAGTAAGAAACAATTTAAAGTTTATGATCAAACACAGAGAAAGATAGTTGTCTCCATTTAAAAAATTCTGAAAATATGTGAAAGAAAAAGGATGTAGTTCGAATTTTTGTTCATTTGATTTAAGCCAACAAAATTAAAATTTTGAATTAGTAAAATATTTCTTAAATGTTCTCAACAAAATAGTTATCTTAAAAAATGATTGAAAGATAACCTAATAAAGATTCATCCTTTTAAATTCTGTAAAACTTCCAGGCACTTTTCAAATATTCCAAATAAAGACGATTTAAAAAAAAAAAAAAAAAAAAAAAATCCCTTGCATTTTTTTGTAATAAGGTTGTATTACAATCTATAAAATCCTTAAAATATACTTTAAGAATAATAATTTATTATTGTAATCACTATTACGATCTTACTTATACAGGCAATTTGTATTAAATTCTTATTTAATACATATCTGGAATTGATATGATTATTCAGTGTAGTTCAGGCATGAATGTTCATGTTTTCCAAATATTTTTCTGATGTAAAAGATAGTCTTTAAATACCTATGTTGCTTTTAAGAAGTTTAACTCTTAATATTGTATTTTGCTTTAGTTCTTAAAACCTAACCGTAACTGCAGGAGGAAAATAAACTGTTGATTTTTCTATTCCATTTTGAAATCTAAATATTTAAATTGAAACAAATTTAAACTGAATTGTAATGGTTTAAAAAGTTAAACTATGCAAAGAATTTGATGTGCTGCATTTTTTTTTTTTTTTTTTTTTTTTTTTTTTGCAGATTAAGATTAATTTAGATGAAGATCTACAATTTAAAAGTGGATTCTAAATTCAAATTACTATGGCCATTCATACCTGAATTATGACCTATACACAACACCTGACAATCGAAGACCATTCAAAAACTAAATGGGTGTCTATGCAAGGTACTTAGGCTTGAAAGCTATGCTTTACAAGGTTTTTTTTTTCTCTCTGTAGTTTGGATGTAAGGTCAATTGTTATATGTACATAATTCAATAATTATATAAATATAACGGCAGCCAAACTACCATTGAATATATCTTAAAGCCAATCAAATTATGGAATTGGATGGAAAAAAGGATTTGAAAAATAAAGTAAAAATTTTTGCACATATGAAATAAGCTTAAAATGTATACAATTCAAAACCAGTTAAAAAGCACACTCCCTTTTCACAGAAATTTAATTTTGTAAAAAGGAAAAAAAAATAAGTTAAAGCCATTGTCATCTAAATATTTGAGCAGTAAAATATTTTCAAGAAATTAATTATATATATGTTCAGAAGAAAACTTTGTCTATATAAAAATATGAAAAAATTAATAAAAATTCAGTCTTATGAATATTTAAGTAGTTTCATTTAATTAAAAATGAACTTCACTGAAAAGCAACACTGGGATATCAGCAAAACAAATATCACAAAAATATAAGGCAATAAACGGCTCTCAAAATTATACCAAATTTGCTTGTTTGCATTGAATTAAGGTACTACTTGATTTTTACAGCCCCTGTAACCAAAAACCACCAAATTATATTAAAAATGAAAGTTAAACAAACAGAAACTATAGAAAAACAATTAAGAAGATTTTTAATAGTTTAAATTACAAATAATTTACATGATAAATTATTAATAATAAATTATTTCTTTAAATAAATTTAAAGAAGATTAAAAGATAAATTTATTAATTTAAATTTCTTTAAAATCAAATTGCAGGAAAATATCAATAAAAAACTGCATGAAAATAGTTTGACTTTGGTGGCAAACTCGATAATGTTTTGATAACAAAAGGCCATAAAAATCAAAATAATAATTAAAAACAATTTAAGTAATTTTTTATTAAACTAAGCATTAAAGAATGCAAAATTTAAATAAAAATACATACAATAATAATAAAAATGTTAAATATTTTCTATATGTTAAAATAAATTTAAAATTAGTAAACAAAGAATAAAGGTATAAGAATAGTAACATAATGTAAACATGACAGAAAAAAAAAGTACATTTGCTTGCCGATGACTATTTACATATAAAATATTAAACTAATAAAAGCTTTTTAAAAGCTAGGCAGTTGAAAAAACGGATATATCTATTAAAGTGAGCCATCTTCCATAAGTTTATGCATGTCAGACACTATGGAAGCTAAAAGATCTTTATGGTTACTGTCATGAGAGAAAACAGCATCCAAAAACGAAGGATTTGCAAAAAAATCAAATACATGATCTATCCTGTTGATAGACTTATCAGTGAGATGACGTGAGACCAGTGATTTTAGAAGAGCTCGACATTCATTTAGACCCTGTAACAAGAAATTCCGGTCATAAGAAAAATCTACTTCATGAAAGCTAATGATGGCCATTGCTGTAGAATGAAATTTTTGCTTAAATTTTTCAGCAGTCCACAACTCATCTTGATTGAACTGGTCATTTCTGTATAATATGCCAATCTTGATAACCACCTATAAAAGAAAATATTCAGTTGAAATGTGTTTTAAGCAAAAATTTAATTAAAATCTCAAAAGCGTTAAAACTGCTTTATACATGAAACTGTTAAACAACAGCAATTCAATGAAATAATTACAAAAAAGAGGTACTGTTTTTGAATAAATAAATATATAAATAAGACATTTAAATTTGTTCTAATGATTTTACCTTTTTTCAGAGTTGCCTGTAATTTAGCTGAATGTCTTAACCCCTTTAACATTCACTACTTAATTTATTTTAAAAATTACTAAACTAATTTTTAAAATGGCTTTTAGACGCATAGCTCATCATAAATATTTAAAAAATAAAAAATTAGCATTGTTCTTTTTCGAGAAATATTTGGTTTGAAACATCTATAAGTTAACCTTATTAAATTCAAATAATATTCAATTTAATAAATAAAACACTTTGTAAGTAAACATTATCGACTACAAAAACTCGTAAAAGTTGTTTCAGGCAAAAATAATACTCCAGCTCTAAATTAAATGAAAAAAAAACTAGACATGAGTGCATCATCAAACCAGCAATTCACACTTGCACACACTAAGAAATTTCAAGTGACTTATGCATTTAGCTTCCTTTGAAGCATTATTTGTTAAATTTTGGAATAGTGCTGCTACCTACCGAACAGAAAAGGGAACAAAAGTTTAAAACCTAATTAAAACAAGGGGAAATGTTAAAAAACTGCTACACAGAAATTGTTAAATTAAGTCAAATGTTTGGTTTCGCTGAGAAACCAATGAATGTTAAAGGGTTAAACAAAATTTCGCATCTTATTGCGATAGCTATGAAAGAAAACCTCTAAATTGCTAAAGTTGGTTCTCAAATGGAAATGTACAAAGTGTTCACTTCAAATATAAATAATCTATTTATAAGCTAGAAATAAGTTACATAAATATATTTAATCTGAAGCACATAACAACAAACATTTAGCATTTGTATTCTAAAGTGAGTTGCCAAGATATGTGACTGATAATAAATGGTTTTAATTAAATTAAAATCATACAGCTTAAAAAAAAAAAAAAAAAAAAAAATTCTTATGGATTAATTCAAAATATTGTTTCATATTGGTAATTAAAAGTTTTGAATTACTGAAAAAAAGAAAAAGGAAAACTCTTTTAACTTAATAATTATCTCAGCATGAATTATAATTTGGTTGTAGATCTCATGTTTACAAAAAAAATCTGGTGTGAAACAACCACACAAATTCCATTACCCACTATTACACGTGTATTATATGCATTTTTGTGAGATAATGTGATCAAAAAGCATAAAAGTGACCTAAAGAAGTAGAAATATAAAACTTTTAGAGTAAGAGAAATTTTATACACATATAAGACATATAAAACGAAGCTTACATATAGCAAGGTAAAAAATAAGAGAAAAAAATGCTAGAGTTATTTTTTGAAATCCAAATTTCCGAGATCTGAAAATCACTTACCTAAGCAGGATGACTGTTAATTTTCCTCTAATAACCATGCAATACATGAGAAAGAAATGGATTTATATAACAATTTTCAAGAAAATCGTTAGAACCATTTTTGAGATACCAGCTTTTACAAAAAATAAATTATTGACCGTAAAACAATAATTACATACAAAAGGATATTTAAAAATGAGTTAATGTGGCGAAGTTTGAATAAAATTCATAAACCACTTTTAAAGGCACGTGCTTGCGAGACCTAAAATTGAGCTTTTTATGCAGGACAAATAATAACAGGAGACTTGGCGTTGGAATATTAAAACCCGAATAAACTACTACGTCAGAAACGCCAAAGAAAAATATTTGAGATGCATACAGCTGTTTCAGTAGCTTTAAGCGTACCGTCTTCAGTGCAAAAAGAATTCTGAATCTGTAGCAGTGCTCGTATATATAGGAGAGGGACCGAATTTAGTTTAACCAATAGGATTACGTAAAAAGGTGGGCACTGTGGCCAATAAGATTTTAGGAATGTTAGCTGTGTAAACAGTAGAAAACTTAAGAAAATGTGGACTGAATGTAAAATTTCCAACAATCAGACAAATAGGGAACAGCGAAATCACAATTTGCAAGGTTTTTGAAATTTTTATAAATATGAAAAGCTTCAAAGAAATCGAGTTCATGAATGGATTTAGGTCTGCAAATTAATTTAGCTGAATTAAATTTAAAATTATGATTTTCCTCCCAGCAATGTTTAGAAATAGCCGATTTATTGGTTTCTTGTTTGAGGACGTAATTCATATGTTCTTTTAGACGAAATTTAAGACTGCGTTTAGTTTGGCCAATATATGATAAACCATACTGACAGGAAATACTATAAATGCCCCAAGAATTATGCATATCAATGGGATCTTTTAACTGAGAAAAGGTGAGTTCATTGAAAGGCGAAAATATTACTTTAAAATGATATTGTTTGAGAATTTTAGGTATGATTTGACTGGATTTAGGAAAATAGGGTAAAACAATACTGATATTAGAAGAGACTGATTTAGTAGACGAAATACGAGGGAGTTGTAATTTTTGGATAGCTTTGTCTATAATGGAAGGGTCATAACCTCTGTCAATTGTGATGGCTTTCAGGTATTTAATTTCAGATTTTAATAAAATAGGATTTGAACAAATATTAAGGGCATGGTTTACAAAAGTATAGAAAGCAGCCATTTTTTGGTTAGGTGGGTGAGATGAACGTGCATGGGGAGGAAGGGAGACTGCAAAATTTTTACGATAGACGGTGGATGAAAATCCATTTACAGTGCGAGAGACGAGGGTTGAAGGTGTTGTCAACGTAATGGGCCCAAAAAAGAAAAGATATTTTCTTAAAAAGCTTGCTTTCAAAATAGTGCATGTAAATATCTGCGAGAATCGGGGAGAGAGAAGAACCCATGGCTAAACCTTCAGACTGACGATAGAATTTTTTTTGGTAAGAAAAAGTGGTTTGTGATAAACAAATGCGGGTAAGAGAAATTAATTCTTGTATTTTGAAAGATGTGAAATGAAACTCTTTTAATCTATTTTCGAGACAGCAGAGGGCGCCACTTATTGGAACATTAGTGAAAAAAGATTTTACATTAAAAGAAACCATAGTGAGATTAGTGTGAGGGCAGTTTTGAATATTTTTTGCAAATTTTATGGCATTCTTAACAGTATAACTATTAGCAGCAAGAAGGGGAGCAAAATTTGTGGTGAGAAATTTAGCTAAATTATATGAAGCAGTACCAATGTTAGAGACTATGGGATGAAATGGAATATTGGGTTTGTGAACTTTCAGTAAAACATAAAATCTGGCACAATTAGCAATAGAAGGAATAAGATGAGATTTAGTTGAGTCCAATAACAAGGGGCAAGATTTTATAGCAGATTTAATTTTATTTAATTCTTGAGGAGAGGGGCCACGGGGCAGAGGAATATATGGGCCATCATTAATTAGTTCGGTAACACTTTCGATGTATTGTTTTTTTTATCCAAAATAACAATCTGACCACCTTTATCAGCTGAAGGGTGAAAGAAAAGAATCTTTTACTGAGAGAAATTTCGGAGAATAAAAAAAAAAGAATTGCATTTTAATTTACATTTAATTGCAAATTAAATTTTATTCTAATATTCTATTATGCGTATTTCAAATTCTAATTAAATTATTTTTAATACTTCATTCGAAAGACATTTTGAAATATTTTTATATTATCAAAAGTGGGATTCGAGATTTCTCCTGATTTACACGTTTTGAGGTTTCCTAAATCTTTTTTCTTTTGTATCTCAGCTACTAATTAAAATAATTTCATAAGTAATACATCATTTGAAAGCTTTGTTGATTTGGAATTGAACAATAGATTACAGAAATTTTTACTGCCAGATGGCGCTGTAATATTTAAAAATTTCAAATTCTAATTATGATTAAATTATTTTTAATACATCATTTGAAAGATATTTTAAAGTTTTTACATTATCGAAAGTGGAATTCGAGATTTTACCTGATTTACATGTTTTAAGGTCTCCTGTTTAGGTTTTCTTTTGCATCTCAGCTACTAATTAAAATATTTCCGTAAGTAAAATACATCATTTGAAAGGTTTGTTGATTTAGAATTGAACAAGTGATTACAGAAATTTCTACTGCCAGATGGTGCTGTAATATTTTTAAATTTCAATATTTTAAATTCTAATAAGCGAGGAAGGCATTGTATGTTCTAAACTGGGGATATACTGGGTTGTAATTTTGACCGGTCAAAACTGATTTTGACCAGGACGCTGGTCAAAAATGGTTTTAAGCGTCCAAAAATGGTCAAAAGTGGTAAAAAATGGTCAGCACTGTTAAAAATGGTTTTAAACAGCTTTAATTTTAATAATAATTGTTTTTGCAATTAAAAATAACTTAATAAGTAATAAAAACAACAATTCATTAAAAATAATAATACTAATATAATAATGTTAGAAATTTAAAAATGGACCAGGCAATATAAAAATATAAACCAGTTGCAGTGAAAGCGTAAAAAATACACTTGGACCTGATGTCTGGTGGGCAGCAATGAAGAAGATAAAAGGCATTGATGTAAAATTTGTTGATTTCGCATTACATCTAATGAACTGTTGTGCCAGCTCGTATTCAATAGAAAGACTATTTTCAAAGTTTGGACTTATTCAAAACAATTTACGAAACAGTCTAAGTTTAGAGACAACTGCAAAACTTGCGACTTGTAACCATTTTTTAAATTGAATATAAATTCCAAAAAAGAGTTTGTGTAAAAATTAATTAAAACAATTGTGTTGTTTCTTGGTGATCAGGGGTCTGTTCAGACTTTTCAGGCAGGGTCCTGTTTTTGGGAAATTGTGAAAATTTTACACGTAATTTTGTGAATCAAATATTAATATGAAAATCAGGTACTACTGAACTTTTCGGCTAGGGTTTTCTTTATTATTATTATTTTTTTTATTTTATTTATTTTTTAATATAATTTTGCGAAATAAAATTGCAGTTAAAATAAGGTTTTATTTTAGACAATGAAAGTTCACTTTTATAAAATTAAACTCGCACATACGCACAGAAACGTTTTATAAATTAGAAATTGAATAACAGCTTTTTGGGAGAAATACAGCAAAGCACATCAGATTACTCAAGCCGCCTTTCGCTCTATGGAAAATTAGGTTTCGAAATGAAAGAAATTTATCAAATGTCTGTTTTTAAGAGAAAAATTTTTGTGAAGGGTCCTTTTTAAGGATAAAAAAATTTGTGAAGGGTCCTGTTTTAGGATAAAAAAAATTGTGAAAGGTCCTTTTTTAAGATATAAAATTTTGTGAAGGGTCCTTTAACGGACCCAGTTTTACCTCTAGACAGACCACTGGTGATATTATTTGTGTTACGACATTCCTATGTTATGACATTTTTAACAAATGTTTACTTAGTTTTAACATATTATACTAAGATATAGTTCATTGGTAGCAGATTCTAATTTCTGACCTTGATTGGTAGTAAATAAATTCAATAACGAATTTCAGTGGTCAAAACTGATATCGACCAGGACGGTTAAAACCAATACAACCCTGGATAAGGCACTGCAAGCGCCATCGAGCGTGACTTGGCTAAAGTCAGAAATTTGAAAGATCATAACATGGTGAGCGAACAGGCTGTTTCAGATATTGAAACTGGAAGAGGGCGCTGAAGTACATTATTAGTTACATTAGCTATCGCTAGTCAGTTATTTAAAAAAAGAAGGAATTTAGATATATGAAAGCATGCTTTAGTTACTATAGACTTCCTTGCCATCATGGGTGATGAAAAAAAAAAAGTTTGGTACTGGTAAGAGCACAGTGGGAGGAATCAACAATCTTGGGTAGCAGGAGCAGAGTACGAAGCCTGCAGTTTCTCAGCTGTCCTGTGAATCATAGGTATAATGAGGCTGCATGGGGTAAAGAGCCATATTCATTTCCTAAGTATCACCGGCTGGAAATGCAGTTAGAACAGGTCTAGCATCTCACCTTTTCCCTTTTTATGAAGCGAAAAAGTGAAGGTGGAAAACACGCTACCGAACAGGAATTTACTGCGATTAAATTTTTCAATAAAGCTATTTTCACTATATGTCAATAAGCTGTTGTAAGATCTGAAATGGGAAAAAGGCATTGCAGGTGCCACCGAGCGGGAGTTTCATAAAGTCGGATTTTTCAAGGATCGCGAAGCAGCTGGTCACCGAAGGCGGCTAGTCATAAATAAATGTGATGATTTATTTTCTTTCCTTAATATTTTTCAAAAGATTCAATTTTTTTTAGGTTGTATTAATTAAATATTTTAGAGCAGTAAAGATAGCACTTTAATAAACAAAAACATAGTATTTTAAAATGTGACATTTTATCAATATTTAACTTTACTTTGAAGATTAGGACTAAAAAAGGGATTTATAAAAAAATTAAAATAAAGGTGATTATAATTAGGAAGGTGATTATAATTAAGGAGAGAAATAATTTAACAAATTCTCATATCTGTCTTACACTGTAACAAATTAAAAAGAAAAAAAAAAAAAACTGGTGTAGCATTATTTTGGGATAGTTTTTTCTTTTTTTTTTAGTAATGTCATAAATCTTATATAAGTAAGCAGAGTTCCACCCAGGTTTAAAAAAGGACAGGATGCTGATAGTAAGAAAAATGTACTTTCTAGATTCTAGAAGGCAGTTTTTAAGGGCACAAAATAGAGACACTCATTTAAAGATTCAGTCATATGTATGCATACAATAATTATTTTTAAACTTGTTTTACGTTTGCTTCTTGTTACTAATGTATAAAAAAATGTTGATGGTCATACAAAATAGTTGTATTTATATGTGTATCATTTACCTTCAGTATATCATTTCATTATTATTCAGTTGTAAAATATGAATTAGGCTCCTGTGGAAAGATTCAGCATAGAGAAAACTATATCCCTTAATCTATATTTCTTAAACAGATAATATACGGTCCCAGTAAGCAATATTAACTATATTTTTCGCAGTGATAAGTACATGCTAAAATTTTTACAATGAAATGATCAATTTGATAACTAATATATCAATAAGCAGATCCGCATAATACACATGAACGCGCAAATGGCATTCGCGGAAAATTTGCTGAGCTTACGGAAAATTTTCTGCAAACAGCAATCGTGGAAAAATCATACAGCTACTATACATTTTTGGTTTCTATTTGCGCAATACATTATTAACGAATGCCGGTCATCTGCACTAATATGACGAAAGCAACTGATAAGAGCACTGGTTCTGTTTTCTTCCCGCTCATTTCAAAGTTCGAAGTATGTACTTTCGCGGCTGCAGCAGGCGGTGGCCACTTTAAGGCAGGAGTGGATGGGGGGAGAAGGAGCGATCAGCTTTCTTTTTCTTCAATCACGAGAGGTTTTTAATTGGCACTTGATATTTGTTGTGCATCGTGCCATGCTTGGAGGTGAGGACAGCCTTTTGAATGGAAAAGCTAGAGTGAGGAGAGGGTGAATCATTAGCGGAGATCATCATACTACATCCTAACTGGCACATGGGAGAGAAGGAGATGCTGTTCGTTTAGTTTAGTTAGGCTGTAAGTTACACCTGCACGTCAAAATTTTTGTAGATTTTTTTTTTTTTATGTAGCTTTTTTCGAAACGTTTTATTTATTATCTCATTTATTTTAAATTTAATTTTGTTAGAAAGGCGAACATAATTTCCAATAATGCTAGATTCCACGATATTGATAAAAGATGAAAAATAAATAAATAAATTTCTATGTGATTGGCTTTCAAGAAATGTCAAATTAATTATGAGTAAACTGATTAAATTTTAATTAATTCTTATTTTTATAAAACATTTATTTTCTTTTTCTCTGAGTAAAAAATCTTATTATTATTTAATATTGTTCTGATTTTTTTTTTTTTTTTAATGTTCTGATTTTTTAAAAGTGTTTCTGATTTTTCTGATGTTTTCCCTAAAATGTTCTGATTTTTACCAGTTTTAAGCTGGCAGGTATAAAATCGGAGCAATTTTTTTTTTCTTTTTGCAGAAAATTTTTGCTTTAGATTTTGTGTTCACAGAAAGTTTTTCATTTTATCCGAGTCTGTCAATAAGTAGCTTTTCCTTTATATGAGATATGGAGCACAAAATACTCACTTTTGAAGAGTTTAAAATAGAAGAATATAACAGAAAGTTAAAAAACTGCTTTAAAAATGATTAAATTTTTCATGTGTAAAAAGTACTTACTAGGGATTGAAAAATGTCTAGGTTGCGTTACTGTTTCTCCTCTGAAGATTATTACATTGAAAACCTTACGCATTAAATTCCTTTTACATGTTCTTTACAATATATATATACTGGGTGATTCAAAATAGATGTTACAGCGATTATCTCGTAAACTAAGAAAGATAGAAACATACTTCCAATTACAAAATTAGAGCAAATTAACAGTAGATTTCAAATATGGCATTATTTTGTACAAGGGGCTGTATACATATTAAATACAAAATTTAATTTTTATACGGCCCCTCTTATCATGTGACTTATATTTAGAAAAATATTCTCCTCGCTCTGACATGCAAAATAAAAAAAAAATCATCTCTCTAAGTCAAAATCTCGCTGAGTTACTGCAATTTGAAAATGATGACTTACACCACTTTTTTTTCAATTTTGGCATCTATTTTTCGATGCCAACAGGCTCACTTTAGGGGGTTATCTATGAGATGAGAAAATTTAAAAAAAGATCCTTTATTTTAAAATAGCAACTAAAATCATTCAAGCACGTGAAATCAACAGTTTTAAGATTTCAATGCAAATTTACATTATTTCGTATTGTTAAAAAATTTAATAGTTAAATTTCTTAGGGGTCACCTACAAATTAAAACACGTTAAGAGAGGAAAAAAATTAAAAGTCTAGCTAAACCGTGTGGAATTTTCGCGCTTTATTTTTACCACTTTCCATCATAGTTGAAAAATTTAATGACTTCGGCTCTTTAAAAATTGCAGCCAGGTTGAAAAGTGTTAATGACTTCGATTTGTCTGTCTGTCCATTCGTCTTTCTGTGTGTCCGCGCTCTAACTCCCGTGAATATTCATAGAATTTCCTGAAACTGATATATGTTATTTGAGTTCACTATCGGATGTTCCTTATTAAAAATGGAGTGAATACCTCTGCTAACTTGTGGACAGGGACACCCGAAAGTATTCCAAAGCATTGTGTTCTATGAGAGGTATTTTTATAAACCATATTTTAATACCTTTAATTTATGCATATATTCATAAAATTTAAATACTTTATTAAAGTTTTCTATCGGATATTTCCTATAGAAAATGGAGTAAACACCATCACTGGTTTGTATACAAGGACACCCGAAAGTATTCCAAAGCATTGCATTCTATGTGAAGATATTTCTATAAACCAATTTTTAATTACTTTGCATAAATCTTAATGAAATTTAAATATGTTATACATATGCACAAAAGAATGCTTTCTATAGTGTACAGTATGATTAGCATTTGATTTACAGGGCACACAAAAATATTCAGTTACGTTAAGGGTTATTATTGGACATTTGCTGGAATTGCATTTTCGTTTACATTAAACATTTTTTAACAATTTTTAACTGTGAATAGGATTTCAATTTGCATATTTTTTTGTCTGACTGTCCATCTGTCCGTCTGCCCGCTCCCAGCGTCTGTAAATATTTTCAGAAATGATATATGTTATTCAGGTTTACTATATGATATTCCCTACTTAAAATGGCATTAATTAATTCTCTACAATTGGTTTATGTACAGGAACGCACATAAAATGCCAATGTATTGCGTTTTGGGACAGACATTCTTATAAATTACAATTAAATAACTTTATACTGTAAAAATCGTTAGGAAATTCATATTTATTGTTAATATTCTAAATGTTTTGTATAGAATATGATATCGTATAGATGTATAATTCTATGTCAGGGGGGTTACCGCCATTCTCAACCCCCATTTAATTATAGTGCCTATACTTATCAAAACAAAAATCAAGTCTGTTATCAATTTCCTTGAAGCTTGCACTTTTCAAGTGGCAACTAGATATGGAATCCGAAGTAACAAATTCGCATTTCCTGTAGTTATTACTTTCTCATACCCATAAGGTAGAGAAAGTATTGTTTTTGGGCCAAATTTTCGAAAGTGAATGTTTGTTATATTTACACGTTTTGAGGTCCCCTGAATATGAAAATCGTGGTTTTAGCGGTTGGTCTGTGTGTGTGTCTGTCTGTTATCAGCATGTCTTAAGAACAAATAACAGCAGATATTCAAACTTGGTATTCTAAATATGTATCATATAGGGATGCTACACTAAGCTTTTCATTGAGATGAAACAAATGGTTCGTGTACAGGGACACTCAAGAATATTCAAACACATTACGTCTATCGGGGAAATTGCAAGTAAATAGAGTTTAACACCTATAGACTGCACTAAACCAAATGAAATGAATATATATTTTTTATATGCATAAAAACATGCCTCATGTAGAATATGGCAGGGAAATCATTCACTGTTCATTTACAGGGAAATCATTCACTGTTCATTTACTTTTTTATTGTTAGTGAAAGTGCTTTACTATAATATTTTACCATGTCCAGGAAAACTGCTCAGGAATGGAAATGAATTCCTCATACATATATGATAAATAATGTATGTTTTTAAGCTAAATATGTATCACTTGTTTTTTTTTTTTTTTTTTCTTTCTTGTGTATTTACAGGTTTTGAGGCTTCCTTATTACCAAAGTCAAGTTTTTAAAAGTTTGATTATTGCCTGCGTCGAATAATTTCATGAGATCACCCCTCACACAGAACTAAATATCATATAAAACTCTTTCGAAGCCTAATTTGAATTATTTTAACATAGGTTTACAGTACTCTTTATGTTACCTCTTAATCTCCAACCTGTATTTATGGTATTAAATTTCAGGGTTAGAGAAAGTCGTGTGAGTGGCACACCAGACTATTAGTTGTTAAATTATACTGATAATTCATATATATACAGATCAACCAATAAAAATTTACCTTTCGTATTCAGGAGGTCTCAAAATGGTGTATAATACAGAAAAAAAATCGCTCTTCAAAAACTACTTTGTTTACAGTATGGGTATGAGAAATTAATTTTCCGCTTTGTGTCATCAGTGTTCTTCGGGAAAAAAAATTGCAGCAAAGCACTTACGCCAATTACATTTATTAATAATTAAAAAAATGTTTACCTTAATTTTGGGTAGCCCTGTATATTGTGTATAAACTATATACAAATGACTTTGTGTACATAAATTTAGTGTTATATGTAAAACAAGTAACATAAATTGAAATACACTTCTAGCAATTCCCAAGTATAGCTCCAATATATCAAAATACTCTGGGTGACCCTGTAAATGAATGATGAATGATTGCTATACCATAATCTACATAAAACATGCTTTTATGCGTATAAAAAATCTGTTTTTTTCATTTTGTTTAGTGCGGTATATACATGTCGCACTGTACATATGAGAAATTTCGCTCACAGACGTAATGTATTTGAAATCTCTTGGATGACCCTGTAAATAAACAATTGTCTGATCGCAAAGAATACTTTAGTGTAGCACCGCAATATGATACGGATTTAGAATATCGAATTTGGATTTTCTGCTACTATTTATTCTTGAGATATTCTAATAACACAGAAACACACACACACACACACACACACACACAGAGAGAGAGAGAGAGAAAGAGAGAGACCAACCGCTTAAAACATGATTTTTGAATTCAGAGGATCTGAAAACTTGCAAATATAACAAAAGCTAATTTTCGGAAATTTGACTCAAAAACAATTCTTTCTCTACACCGTGTATATGAGTAAGGGAATGTATAAAAGAAAAGAAAGAAAAATGAATTTGAAAATTCCCTTTTAGTACAGAAATTATTCATAAATTTTATTTGTTAAATTATCAATGAGTACTCTCTTGTGTATTCACAGAGACATTACAGGTTAAAATAGCCGTCTTTCCCTGAATGATTTTTCTCCCCCCCCCCCCCCAAACACTGACCAATGTGTGCCTTATTACAAAAGCTATAGTAATTACAATTTCTCACTTTTGATACAACTCCTTAAGATTTGGCGAAAAATGCTAGAATTTTGAAATTGCAATAACTCAGCGAGATTTTAACTTAGAGAGATGATTTTTTTTTTTTTTTTTGATTGTTAGAGCGAGGAGCATATTTTTCTAAATATAAGTCATATGATAGGAGGGGGCCGTATAAAAATTAAATTTCATATTTAATATGTATACAGCCCCTTGTACAAAAAAATGCCATATCTGAAATCTACTCTTAATTTGCATTAATTTTGTAATTGGAAGTATGTTTCTATCTTTCTTAGTTTACGAGATAATCGCTGTAACATCTATTTTGAATCACCCGGTATATAGTGATGTTATCCGCAACAATTCCAGAGTTGTTTCAGTTCAAAATTGTAGGTTAATTAAAATTCACTCTGTACAGAGAGATATACATTTTCTTTTATTATATTATTAACTCCAATTAATTTTGCAGCATAAAATGCATGCATAAAGCATATTATTTTTATGAGTTTATAAATCATAACACAAAATAGGGAAATATATAAGTTTTACTCTGAATAACATTTATATAATGTATTTGATAATTTCGTATCAGTTTCCAACACAAATTTATTTGAGGGAAAAAAAATAAAATAAAAACAATTTCATAATTTTTTTCTAAATGCAATTTTAAGAAACAAACTCCAAATAAACATAACTGTATTAAATAAATAACAGTGAAACAGAAATTACCTTAATGATATTCTTTACAACTTTCTCGGCTTCCTTTTTATTCCCAGATTGGTTCTTGCAAAGCTTGTAGAGATTATCAAGGAGATTACCAGTTGTATCATCAATGAAAACTTTCGCAATGCTCTTATTTGCCATACGACTAAGTAGTTTCTTCTGAGCTCGAAAACCAATGTCTTTAGCTTTAAAGTTTGGGTCACTCACTATGTAATATGAAATTCAATTTAAAACATTTGACAGAGTAATACATTTATGTATAGATGAACAAAAGCAATGCATAAATAAGATTGGTATTTATACTAGTATACAAATAAATTTTATTTATTTACTTTTTTTTTCTTAATGCTTATGAAACAAGCATATAATTTTCTAATTTTACCTGAACCAAACGTTAATTTAAAGCTAAAAATTTCCTTATTTATATTTTTCAGTTAGCAAAGAAAACATCTCACAGCCCAAAAAATTTTTTTCCTTCTCACATATTTTGTAAAAAGTTTAATGCTACACTAAAACCTTATTCTAATTAAATTCTCAAACATTTTCTTTTAATGTTTATTATTAATTTTAAATCAACTGAAAAAACCCTTTTATTCAATACTGTCTAAAATATTGTAATATACGATAGTTAAGGTAAAATATTAACATTATAAAAATATGAATTTAGATGGAGCAATACTGAACGCAAACCTGTTTCTCCCCAAAAAAATTTGCAGCTCTCGGAGTGAAAGAAAGTAGAAACAGCTTTGAGAATAACTAATAAATGATGAAAAAAAATCATACACGCTTTTTACATATTACAGCTACTTTTATTAGAATATTATGTTATCTCTTTTACAAAAAGTTATTTTTTTTTCTTTATTTCAGACACTAGTGCACAATAAGATGTTATTTCGTGATAATTGAGGAGTGAAATTCATTGTTATCAAATACAAAATTAACCCTTTTGGCGTTAAGCCCGTCTTTTTCCATTATGCATAGTTGAAATAAAAGGCTCATGTGACTAAATTTTGAAATACACGCTGCTTTTTTATAGAAAATAAGATTAATAAATATCTGTATTATGCAGTATCAAATTCTCATACTTATAAGTATTCACTTTAAGAATCATTAAACAGATATGCTGAAAAAGTATAAAGTAACAGTTTTAAAAGTAAAACCGGGATAATTCTGAAAATGGCAGATGAAGGGTTGTGCACTAACATAACAAATGAGTGAGAGGAGATATAGAATATTCTTATAACTCAAGGTTTATGGCTATCGTAAATCTGAATAGCATAGCTTTCTAGTGCACAAAGTTGCAGTTGAAATCTAAAAAAATGTTGCCACTTATAAACAGCGGTAACTTGAATTTTTTTAAAAAAAAACCCTTCAGAATTTAAAAATGAAATTAAATTTAGAAATTTCTCAAGCAATAAAAATTTAGATACTTTTATGAGAGTTATTGACTTACCAGAAAAGCCAAAAAACATATATGTTTTGCTTTAGATTTATAAATAGAGCAAGTTTATTGTTTATTATCAGTTTCAGAAAAAAGTTAGTATGACAGATTCTTTCATTGGATTTTTAATAGGATTTATTTAAATTGCATGAATCCCAGTAGCACAACTTTCTGTACCTGTCTGCAGCAAAACAAAATTTGTTTCTGATTGAAAATACGAAATCAAATTTGTTATCACAAGAAGTATTAGTAATTCATAAAATATGTAAAATTTGCATCTGCAAAGAAAATAAGTTAAGAATATGGAAGCAATACAATAATCTACAGACATTATGCAAATTATATTTGTATTTTAAGGCCTGGTATTTCTTTTTGAACTTTTAAAATAATCTGCAGTGCTTGCTGACATGCTGCACTCTTCTACTACTACAACTACAAAAATGATTAAATAGATTTTGAGTTAAAGAATCTTTTATATGCTGAAGCAGTTCCCCACCATTTATAAAGCAGATAGAAAATCTCCCTCTTTTAAAGAAAAAAAAAAACTTCAAACTCAATACATATTCTTTCCTCTTAAAAAATAAGGGGGGGGGGGGGAGTTTGGTACAAAGAATTTTCCTGGAGCTCTTAAAAATGCTTGTACTACAGAGGAAAGAAGAGGATCATTCTCATTTTAATCAATAAAAAAGCAAGATGCACATGTGGCACCTGCTCCAACAGTCATATAAATGACCTAGTTTACATGGTGTAAATTGAATTATTTTTACTCTGTGTTAAATCAGTTAATACAAACTTACAATTTTTAAAAATACATGCTAAAAATTTATCTTATAACAATAACTTTCCCTTTTTTTTTTTTTTTTTTCTCTCTCTTAAGTAGTTTTAATCAATAAGAAAAAAGTATTCAACAAAAAAAGAAAAAAAAAGAAAGAAACTGTATTACACACTTTAAACAAATTTTGTTATAACAGTAGTAGATTATTGATGCAATAGTGTATCTTGCTTCAATTTAAGAATACACAAATGATAAAGAATAAGAACTCTAAACACAAACAACATAAAATGTAAAAAAAAAAAAAAAATGTATTTTTTTTCCCCCAATCCAAAACAGCTAAGTATTTTCATATATTTTATTGTATTTGTGTAAAAAAAAAAAGTCCCAAAGTCTCTTAAGTAGAGGTGCACAACCTGCAACCCGGGAGCCACATGCAGCCCACTAGCCATCAATTTGCGGCCTGCGGAAGGACAGATATTTTAGGTCAAATTAGTCATCAGTAGGAGAGAAAAAATGAAAAAGAAAGAAAGAAAAAATATTTTATTATTGCATTTAGAAAACCTTTTTGTTGTTGTTGTCTGTGGGAGGGGGGGGGGGATTGTTGGTTTATACACACATTTCTGTTTGAGAGCTAAGTTTTCCATTCAATTTCTCAATGATGCAACCCACAGTATGTTCCTTAATTTTTTATTGGAAATATCATGGAATGATCTATTGGTAAGTGATCTTTATCTACCTGAGAAGATTAAAAACTGAAAAAGTAACAATTAGTGAGTAAAAGTTCCTCCCCCCCCCCCCCCTTAAAAAAAAAAAAATTCTCTTATGTGTATTAAAATTAATGGAAAAGGCTGAGGCCGCCTTGGTTGCTATTATAGTAGTTTAGCAACCAAATCCTCATTAAATTCATTAAGACTTTTGCAGACCTCTTTCTGTTATGCCAGAACAGGAAGGTGACAATACACTGTTTGAAATTCATGTGGAAAATGACAATTAAAACCCTGAGAAGCTTTTTCACATACAGATCCTGCCAGTGCCATCTAATACCTCAAAGCGGTATTTTCATACTCACTTGCCTATACTAAAACTGCTTGTTTTGGTACCTTCTATCTGCCTTTACATTGCTAGATGTTTTTGAGAATCCCAATATAACCTTTTTCTTCTTCCCCTCTCTCTGCAAAGCAATACATTTTATTTATCCTTTTTTTGTATTTTATATACAGTCAACTCTCAAAAATCCGCAACCCTAAAATCCGCATATCATTTGCAATGTAAACAAACATTGTCACAATTGATTTGTTGATTAGTGGATTGCAAAAATTCAGCTGTATTAAGAGACAAATCAGTTTTTAACTGATGCTGATGAATCACCAACCACTCAACATATTGCAGAGGAGGAAATTCAGGGCTCGAGGGTCATCGACTGGATCATAAACAACAATATCTGTCTTGTTAACACCTCCGTTCCTACCCATGTTTCTCCGGGGGGATCTTCCACTTTAATTGATCTCTCTCTTGTTTCACCTGACCTGTTTTCGAATACCTGTGTCCAGGTCCACTCTGATACGTTTGATAGTGACCACTGCCCAATCAAACTTACTTTCGATAGGCTGCCCGGCTCTAGTCCGTGTCATAGTGTTAGGTTAAGGTGTGACTGGGGGTCCGCTACCGTTAAGCTTAACAAGGACTTACAGGAGTGTAACTCTCCGTCCTATGAAGACGTGGTGAACATTTGTCAAAGGTCGGTTGCTGTTAGTAGTCGAAAGATTACGATCTTGGATCGTGTTGGCACTCCCTGGTGGGATAGCCGCTGCAGTTACCTTCTTGGGCAGAAACGCAAGTTCCTTCGCTTGGCAAGAAAGCACCTAAGCTCGGCTTACTGGATGCAACACAAGCAATTTGCTGCTCGTCTCAAGAAAGAAATCAAGGACGCTAAACGTATGTACTGGTCCGAGGTCTGCAAAATGAGTGGGAAGTCTGGCGATATCTTCAAACTTCTCAAAGCTCTCCAAAACCGGAAGAACCCTCCCCAGGAGTCCTATAACTACATTAGCACCTCAAATGACAGTAGGTTGGCTGCTGCTAATACTTTTGCTCACACGTTTGCTCGCCCCCCTATCGACTGCTACATCCCGCTGGACTTCAGTGCCAACGTGAATAGCAACATTAGGAAGCCTTTTGCTCTCTCGGATCTTCAACACGCCTTGCACAAGTCTTCCCATCGCACCCCTGGAAATGATGGTATTTCCCTCCGACTTCTCAAGTGCCTCGACAATAGCAGTCTGCTCAGACTGCTCGACTGCTTTAATAATCTCTGGTTGGATGGTCGAGTTCCCAAGTCCTGGAAGGAAGCCATTGTCGTTCCTATCTTGAAGCCGGGCAAAAATTCCAGTTCCTCGTCTTCCTATCGCCCAATCTCCCTCACCCCTGTTCTCTCGAAGGTTTTTGAGCGGATGGTTCTTCGGCGGATGATTCCTTGGGTGCTCAAGAATGATGTTTTCCATGTGAACCACTACGGGTTTATTCCTTTTAGGGACTGCGCACCTGCTTTGACGAAAATCTATGCAGATCTGGCGTCTGCTCGGCGGCAGAAGTGGTTTAGTGTTCTGGTTTCGGTGGATATTGCTTCTGCTTACGACTCTGTATGGCCGGACGGTCTGGCTTTTAAGATGCTGTCAGCGGGCGTTGACGGCCATCTCACGAAATGGTGCCATTCGTTCATGCAACGTGCTATCCAGGTTAGGTGGTTGGGAACTTTATCTGCCCCTGTCTCGTCCTTCGTGGGGGTCCCGCAAGGGGCTGTCTTGTCTCCTTTACTCTTCTCCTTCTATATGAGTGATATCTTTGAGGCAATTGGACCTCGAGTTAATGCTGTTGTATACGCGGATGATACCTTCCTTTACGCGTCTGGGCCCTGCCTGGATGACATTATGCATGATATTCAGGACACCCTTCATAATCTGGTTCGCTGGTGCAACTACTGGAAGTTAAGTCTCAGCCCTCATAAAAGTGCTGCGATTGTCTTCTCCAGAAGGAAAACCTCGCCTGACTCTAACCTTCGGCTGCAGGGGGAAGAAATTCCTTGGGTAGTCTCCCTTCGTATCCTTGGCCTGTTGTTCGATCGGAGCTTAACGTGGGGCAATCACGTCTCTCGACTCCGTGAGAAGACTTTGAAGAAACTTAACCTTCTGAAGAGCATTAGTCACACTTCCCGGGGTGTTGGCACCAAAAACCTTCTCAGAATCGCTCATGCTACTGTTGTCAGCTCCCTGTACTTTGGGAGTAATGTCTATTCCTTTGCTTGTCCCTCCACTAGAAAGAGGTTAGAGCCCCTTTTGAATGCTGTGCTTAGGGTGGCTACGGGCCTCCCTCGGTGGACGCCTATCCCCGTTCTTCGCCGGGAAGCTAACTCGCTTACTGTGGCTAGCCTTCAGGACCTCCATAGGGAACGTTTTTTCACTCGCCACTTTGGTTTAGGTACGTGCTCACCCATTCATTCCTTGGTGGATCCTTCCAACTTTGACTCTGGCTCTCCTGGTTCCCTCGTGAGGGATATTCTCAGTCAGTTTGGTTTGAGGTCTCAGGATTTATTGCTTTGGATCCAGCCCCCCTATCCTTTGTGTGACAACATTTCTCTTCTAATCGATACCTTAGACTTCCAGAGCAGGTCTCTCCATCCGGAGCTGGTTCAGCAGACTTTCGCCGAATATGCTTCTCTACATAGCGAGTGGCATCAAATGGCTACTGATGCCTCCAAAACTAGCTCTTGCACTGGCATCGCTGTTTGGGACATGTCTTTGCGCTGTGGACATTCAAAGCAAGTAGACAATATAAATTCTATCTTTACGGCTGAAACGCTTGCGATTGGTTTGGCCTTGGACCATGCCCCTCTTCAGGGTAAGCTTATCATCTTCTCCGACAGCAAGACTGTGATCGCCAGCCTCCAGGCTATCAATTATCGCTCGCCAGTGGTAATTACTTGGGCTTACTGCAAGCTGGCCATGGTAGCCAGCCGTCTGGACAAGGTTCAGGTGGTTTGGGTGCCTGGCCATATGGGTATCTATGGGAATGAAATGGCCGACATGCTTGCTCGGTCCACCGTCTCTGCACCGATCTCTTTCAGCAAGGTGTCTCCAGAGGACATCTGTCGATACCTCTACACCATTCATAAAAGAGATGACGTCCAAGAGTGGCTCTTAGGGAAATACAGTGTGGATTTTCCCCACCTCACCAAAAGAAGCTGGGAGCATCGTAAACTTTGTCTGCCCAGGAAAAGTGAAGTCCTCCTCAGCCGCCTGCGGACTCGAACCCTCCCTACCCGGGCTCTCCTGTACAAACTTCATATGAGTGACTCTCCTCTCTGTCCAACCTGTCAGGTTCCAGAAACTTGTGACCATTACCTCCTAGCTTGTCGCCGCTACGCCTCAGCTCGGCACGATCTGTATAGTAATCTCAATCTCCTTGGTTCTTCGCCTTCTTTCAGTGATTTATGCGACCTAGCTGTCTCCGGAGTTACTCAAGCTCGCCAGTTGGTGTCTTTTATTCTCAAGACTGACAGATTCTGACTTTGGCTTCTTCGTCTTACCAACACGTTCTTATCTGACGATGCGTTTCCTCACATTTGAGGTCTTCATCGAACTTGTTTAGGATTAATAGGGGTGTAAAGCCTTGCAGCTACAAACCCCATGCTCTGAGGGTCTCCCTCCAAACAACAACAACAACAACAACAACAGAGGAGGAAATGATAAGTGTAATTATACATAATTATTAAAAAATAAATGATAATCATTTAGAGGAAAAGGAGAAGGACAGTTTTCATGAAAGATTTTCTCTCATGCAGATAAATACTCAAATTTTCTCATAGCACAAACTTATGTGATTGACCAAGAATTGCTGATTTTTTTGCAGGTTATACGAAAATAAATATGTATGAATATTCTTACTTAAACTAGTATTGATCAGACTTTTCAAAAATCTAGGTAATTTGTAACTATAATGTGATAGATAAAAATTGTTCTTTAAATTAAAATTTCATGAATATTTGTACTTTTATTAGACACACTATATTTCAGCATTGTATGTATAACATATAAATTGTATCTTAAAGATTTGCTACTCAAATGAGGTTCTAAGATGTAAATAAAAGAAATTACTCTAAAATCTGCAAAATTCAGAAATCTGCAAAACACTTCGTTTTAAGCTGTGCGGATTTTTGAGAGTGTACTGTATATGATATATTTATTTAATTCTTTTGCTTACAATTCAATAACTTTATGATTATTACACTTTGAGATTCACTTGACTCGCTGATTGAAAATTTTTAATAAAAATTTTATTATATATATTTTAAGAAACACACATATATATATATGTTGTACAGTACAGTGAATACATCTGCACAGTTCCATTCTTTTACATTACCTCGTCTGTGGCCCTTCATGTTCCACTCAACAGCGAGAGTGGCCCATCAGCCAAAAAGTTTGTGCACCCCTACTCTTAAGCTTATTTAATAATTCTAATCTTCATGTACCCCTCTCCCCCCCTTTTTTTTTTACTGTGTTCATATCTTCAGTTCTGTGATTTTCAAATTTTTTTTAGATTACAATACTTATGTATGGAAAAAAAAAAAGGAATATCATAACAGATAATAGACAATAAAATAAAAAGTTATTACTGAAAAAATACTTATATTTAAAAATAAAATAACTTACTCTTCTTTTAATCTTTTATAAGAATTCTGAAACCTGAAATATACATTAAACATTACATAAAGATAAAGCAGCAAACAAAGAAAATTAAAATCTAAATTACAAAATTAGATTTTAACAAATCAAAATTCTTTGTAATAGAATGTGCTATTCCTTTGGATTGTTAAATATATAGGACTAGCATTAAAATATAAACTACATATATAAAGTAACAGGTGTTAGTTCAAGGCAAGTTAAAAATTGGGATCATTCTGCTGTACTAGTACTATTATTTCACACAGCAAAAAAATGGTCTGAAATTCAAATTAATAAAATCTCCTTTAAAAAAGAGACAAATTCATAAAAATGACCTTATCGCAAAATTTCATTTTAGAAAAATAGTTCCTTTAAAATATTTTTCTACACCTGAACCCTTTGCAACAGTCACGTTAAAGCCTAGAATTAAAAATATAATTAAATTATAAAATGTTAAAAAAAAAAGAAAAAAAAAAAAAAAAGTTATAAATTATCTATTATACTGTTCAACAAATTTCGATGATGAGGTTTTTGTAAATTCATTCAAAGTAGATTATTTACACTTCCTTGGCTTTAAAAAGGATAGAATATTATCACACCACTAAATAATTAGCCCTAGTATGTGAAATAAGAAGATGTGGAGTAATGAAATTAATAAGACATGTGAAAAAAAGTAAAATATACAAAAAATCATAATCATTTGAGGAACTATTGCCAGTATCATAATATACCTTCATCACACAACTCTTTTGGTGCTTCTGAAATAAGTAGACTTTACCCCATGTTGAACAGGTCACATGGATAAGGAGACATTCAGATAGGTTAAATTCCTTCTCTGTTTAATCGAGTACGATTGGTATCATACAGAAACAGCAGTGTGATAGTTGATTTTTATATTTTTTCAGAATCATAGGAACTGCAAAATGAAGTGCCCATTATATATCTTGATCCCTGATTCAACAACTAAAATTAGGTAATAATATAATAAGTACAAAAATTTGAATAAACATCACAAAATGCAAGAACTCACAACAAGTTTTTCAGGTCTAAAGAACACACAATTCTTCGTCAGGCAAACAAAGTAAGTGTTTGCATTTATGGTATTTATTCAAAGTTTCATACTTATTACTTTTAAACACCAGTTCTGTGGTGCATTTTTATAAGGTAATAATATGCCATTTCAGTTAAAATTGTGACAGTTGTTTCTGATTAGAAGGCATTTATTTTTCCCCAATCACAGGAAAACCTGTCAAGAGAGTTCACACAATCTTGAGGCATTTTTAAATAAAAAAATGATATCCCTAAATTATAAACAACCAATAACGAGCAATTAACTATAAATATTATAAAATCAAGTCAAGTAACAATTGTTACATCTAGTGAAGGTTTTCCACTTAGTTTTTATTCATGTGAATTGTGCTACATTTACGTCATTACAATTCTCCACAATGTTTTTAAAAAATAAATAATAGCCTAATATCTATAGCTTTTTTTCTTTTCTTTATCATTTTCATCAGCACTAGTTTCATATAAATTTATACTTTTACTTTAAATATCTGTAGTCCAATAAGCAGACCTGTTCAACCTGAAACACTTGGCAGACCGCATTGGAAATTTATTTCACTCATGCGTACAGCAATGTTTGAGGGTGTATGAATTCTGCATATATATACACTGTAAAAAAAAATAATAATGGTAGTTTTTGCAGCAGACACATTTATGAATGAGCCTCTCTTTACAGATGTTTTCACTGTAAA
Source organism: Salticus scenicus (assembly GCA_963930645.1). NCBI lineage: Eukaryota > Metazoa > Arthropoda > Arachnida > Araneae > Salticidae > Salticus > Salticus scenicus. The sequence goes on from OZ005648.1 coordinate 385,177,913, forward strand.
TTACACCATTTAACAGGAGAATGCACTGGAAAAAATGGATGCCAGCACATTCTGCTGAAAAAATTACCGTTATTTTTTACAGTGTAGGAGAGAAGAGGGTGAAGATCTAGAGCAAAATACATTTAATATTAAATTATTTTAATTTATAAATTAACAATAGAACTATGAAAAATGTATGAAATTCATTAATAGCTATAATAAAATGAATGAATAATCAATTTAACAATTTTTTTTTTTTTTTTTACAACAGCATATTGTTTGCTGTTTGCTTACTTAGCAATCATTAATAAGTGTTTTCAGATCAAAAATCCAGAACCAATTTATTAATGGTTAAGTTCTGAAACTTTAAGCATAATTAATTTCCTTGCAGGTAGCAAATTACTTCATGGGCCAACCACCGTTGGTCTAAGGTCTATAGCTCTATGCAATTACAGTGAACACTTGTTAAAACGGACAATCAAGGGCCAGCAGTTTTTGTCTATATTAACGACAGTCCATTATAATAGGAGTTCATAAACTGAAGTTCTGTATGAACTCTAAAATCACTATTATACACATACACAGTATAACACAAATGAAAATTTGTTTCCTCCAAAGCATGAAAACCGATGCTTACTTTCAAAACTTCTTTTCTTCATATAGTACAACTTGATAACAAAATCATTTGCTATGTCTCCACAATAGAAGTGGAGACATTTACCTCCCACAGTGTAATAGCACAGAGTGAAAGAGATTAACCCTTTTATTATTGAACCTTTTCATGTTAAAAAAAAAAAAGAAAAATATTGAATTTGAAAAGATTTTGGGAACTGATTCTTTTTCGAAGAAAGTAAGCGTTGAGGGAAAAAAATGTCCATCTTAACGAATGAATTGTACGTATAAAGCGATGTTTATTACATGCAATTCCTATAGGCCTTAGCCGGGGATTCTGTTTTTGTACATAATAATGAGAAATCCATCTTAAACGGGGCCATCTTAACGAAAGTTCACTGTACTAGTACTAGATAAAACATTTTCATCAAAAATATTCAAAACTTACTAATAACAGTTTTAATTGGAATACTTTCTCACAGCCATATTAAAAGGAGAATTGGTACATGATAAATAAACCAAAAGGAAAATATAACAACATATAGAACACCAAAAATTCAAAAGTGGAACCACAGACAGCTGTTTTGGTGAAATTGAACATCCTGTCTCTTTTTATACACTGATGACTGTATGCTTAAGGCTACACATCAGTCAGATTTCCCTTTTATTTCTTCCCATGTTACGTAGGTTTTTGTTGCTTTGCTTTATGAGGATATCTCATTTAAAACTGAAGTTTTTTGAAATATTTTCTTTGAACATGTTGCCTTTTAGCTTAGTGAGCAATTTTTTGAAAACCTGTCAACATTTCCTTTTCACTTTTTCTTTTTGTTTATTATTTATGTGTATGTGTGTGTTCCATGCATCACATATTTTACTTTCACTTTATATAGAGCCATTTTAACATAAAATAAAAATAGCATGTAAAAGTGAAAAAACATACAACCTGTTCAAAGGAGCATAAAATCATGCTTCTACTCTATTTATACTCTTAAACCAAATTTTTAGAAGTCGCCAAGAAGAATCCTGTAAAGCTGTATCCATATTGCTTGATTTAAATATAGTACTTTGTGATATTATAGTACATATAAGTGACAGCTATAATTGAAAACCTTACACAGATATTTCCTATACTCAACAAAAATCAATAGAAATTACACAAAATCTTGTTTTTCATAAAAATTTGTCCCCAAAATAGCTGTAGTTAAGCAAAATATATGAAAAGTGCTATTAGATACGAAGTATTAATAAAAATGCATCTCATACTATATGTTAAGCAAAATGAAATAGTTTGCTTTGGGAGAAACAGTTTTCAAATTCTTTAAAATAATATAAATCGAAACTGTAATATAATTTTTATTTTAACAGACGTCGAGAAGTTATCAAAGATAATTTTATTTTATTAATAACATTAGTAGAAAAGTATTCCACAAATGATTGCAAACTGCTTTAAAATACAGCAATCGCAAATAATACAGTTTGACATTACGTCAAGTCACAGCGACTAATATTTTGACATTTCCGGTTCCTTTAAACATGTAGATTGTTTAACAAACACTTGAAAATGCAAAGTTTTAAGTCATATATATACACACTCATACGAATCGGCAATGGGAAATTATAAACCATTACTATATATAAATAGCATCTTTAAAACTTACATAAAATAAAATCTAGGAACTCATCCTGTTCTTCAGAAACCACATATCAAAACTTCAATTACCTACGACATGCTCTACATCCATACTCGTTAAAATTGCCTGTATTTGTAAATTGTAAACGTTGAGCTACTGTTGCCAGATCCATCGAAATAAATTCAGATTTGAGATTTCATAAAAAAATAAAATAAGATCATGGGACGTCGGCAACAAATTATTGAAGCACTAGCAATAATTCCTACTTAAAAGCTGCGCACCCATTACTACTGTTTTGTTATTAAGGCTGTAGTACGGGCTAAGACTAGTCCATGGTATTAGAGGGTCTCTACCTTCATGGACTAGTCTTAGTACGGGCTGTACACACGGATTAAAAGAGTATACAATCTTCTTCTGTGGCTGTATATCAGTGAAATCTCCAAAATCTTTTCTCTATGTTATTCCTATGGGAATTAAATACCTTCAGTTTTTTAAAAAATATCTCAAAAGGAAATTGTGATTTTTGAATTTGGATTTTTGCATGCAATTTTTGAATGTCTTTAGAGTTTAGACTAGTGGGTTAATTTAATTTCAAAACTAATTTTCATTATCAAGAAAATTAGACAAGGCTTCAAAGAACTGGAATTTACTCAATTCTGTTTGAGATATTTGAAACTTTAATCAAGAGGCTAATAACTTCAATTTTTTATCTGTGCATTGGTTTAAAAATATTGAATTTTTATTAAAATGGAAAAGAGATATTTTAATAATAAAACAGACATTTTTATCTTAAAGTTGAATCCTCGTACTCTAAGACCAGTAATCAATCACTTCACAGGTGGTTGTTCCCGACTGTTAGCGTGAGTTTTTCGACTTCACCTTTTCGTTAATTACACGGAGGGAGGGATCTTTAAATAGAAGTGTACTAGTTATCTATTTTGAAAACTACCAATGCAATCATACAAGGAACTTGTGTGTTAAACTAATTCATCTTTTTTTTTTTTTTTTCCCCTCACAATAAGTGTAAAGCTATCTCCCCAATCTTGAATTAAATATTTTCCTACAGAATTTTTAATTTTCAGTGAGAAGACCACTAGATATTTCACCACTAATGACAATACACTATCTACCATTGAGTATTTGGAAACTTTCAAATTTTGACATTTATCGAAATATCTAAAAAAGTTCTTTAGAAAATATATTCAAACTTTGGGAGTTTAAAGATTTAAAGAATATAATATTCCTCATCCTCATATATTACAGCAAAAGTTTTCCATTGAAGAGGAAAGGGGGACTAGTAGAAAATTAAACAAAAATCAAAATGTTTTGGATCACCCTGTAAAAAGTAATGTTTGAAATACATTTTGGCTGTAGTATGTAATTATGAGGATTTTTCTAATTATCTGTATAAATTTTTATGAGGCTACCACAGATATTCATTGAGACATAACGATTTTTTTTTTTTTAAATTGCAAAATAAAATACTACGTTTTAAACTATAACCTGCAAGGTATTAAATCTAGTGCAAAGCTATTTTTAGGAAACTTGGCATATTGCATTAGACACAGCATACTGTAATCAGAATGCAAAAATGTTAAATCTTACGAAATGTGAGCAATTTCACTAGATAAATTTTAATTACGCAAGCACAAACTTTATAAAAATTTCATTTACATAAATTAAACGATAAAAGTATTAAGCTACTCATGTGAAAACCCCAAACAAATATCTCTATATATTAAAAAAAAGTTACTGTCACTAGCGTCAAATTTTTTTGTCTGCGACAACATTTTCTAACGGAGGGCAGGGTCCTCCGCGTCATGAGAGGTATCAATGTGTTCCGAGTACTCCCGGGAAAACATTTCAGCCGCTTAGAAATTTCTATCATTTTAATTAACGAAGTTATTAACTAAAACGAAAAGTTTATGAAGGTACTCTATTTGTCATTTTGAAAAAAGTTTCTCCCAGTGGCGTTGTTCTTCTGTCATGAAGTCATTTTACACGAGAAAGTTAAAATATGATTCATGGTTGTACGTAGGTAGGTAGGTTGGTTGGATTTACGTCGCACCAATACTGCGCTATGTGTAATTGGCGACGGTCTGGGACGCACCCCTAGAGATGTTCCGGAGACATGTCATCACAATTTTGAACCTTCACGGAGGGGATCCCCAGAGGTATAGTGAGATGGAAACATGGAGGACTTTGCGACCACGACAAATTTTATGTGCACACCAGCCACCATTAGGGTACACGACTGTCTTTGGGCCGGCTCAAGTATTGAATCGGCAATCTTCCAATTACTTGCTCAGCGCTTTACCGACTAGTGTACCGCGGCTCGAAACCATGGATGTAAAAAACAAAGAAAATAAATATCAACTTTTTTTCTCTACTTTTAGAAAATTAATCTTCTTACACGGGAAAATTAAAATATGGTACATGGTTATATGTAGGTAGATAATTGGGTAAGTTGTGATTGACGTCGCACCATTACTGCCCTATGGATAATTGGCGACGGTCTGGGACGCACCCCTAGGGATATTCCGGAGACATGCCACCACAGTTTTGGTCCTACACGAAGGGGATAGCTCCCCAGCTTCGGTGGCCCCCAGGGGTATAATTTTGATGGCAACACGGAGGATATTGTGGCCACGACATATTTTTATTTTCCGTGCACCAGCCACCATTAGTGTACACGACGGTCTTTGGTCGGTTCGAGAACCGAACCAACAATCTTCCAATTACGAGCTCGGCGCTCTACCAACTGGGGTACCGTGGTCCGGATTTAAGGTTGTAAAAAAGAAATAAAAAGGGTCATATACTAAATCTGCAATGCAAAATGGTCTAGATATTATGATTTTCTTTCTATTAAATATATATATATATATATATAGTTCAATTTGACATTGAATATGAGGATTTCCATAATAATTTTCTGCTTTTGTCTTGTAATATGCACTATTAATATTCCTTTTCAGTGAAAGAAAGCAGCGAATAGGCGGACAGAGTTCTGCATGTGTTAATAAGTAAAGTGAGTCGGGGAGGAGGCGAAGCCTCCTTCGGGGGTTGGTGAACGGAGCGAGCAGGGGGCAGAGTCCCCTAGTTGTATAAATTAAAACAGTTATGAATAATAGAATGAACAGAATTTCAGTTCTCTCAGAATAAAAGCTAAACTATAAGGGGTTGTAATGACATTTTTATTTTGATTCAATCATTACCAAATGGTAATACAGTGTTTGCTGATTGTAAATAAATATTGATAAAACCCATTATTATCTCCTACCTTTTTTTTTTTTTTTTTTTTTTTTAAGAGAAACTAATTCTGTTATTTCTATCTCTCACACATCATTTTGAATTTACACTATATTTGTTTGGGATTTTCATATAAGAAATATTTTTGGCTATTAAAATATACAAATGAAATTTTTTAAAAGCTTGTGCATGTATAGTTAAATATTATTTAGTAAACGTGTTCATATTTCGTAAAATATTTAATATTTTCATTCTGATTGCAGTATACTGTATCTAATCCTAATGTACGCAAAGTTTCCTAAAAATGGCTTTGCATTAGGTCTAATACCTTATGTGTTATAAATAAAAAAGAGGTATTTTGTTTTGAAATTTTTTGAAGAAATCAGTACAACTCAATAAATATATATGGTAGCCTCGTAAAAATTTATACAGATAAGATAATTAGAATAATCCTCATAGTCATATTCTACGACAAAAACACATTTCAAGAATTACTTTTTACAGGGTGATCCAAAATATTTTGACATTTCTTTGATATTTTACTGGTCCCTTTTTTTTCTCCAAGACAAAGCTTTTGCTTAAATATGAGGTATATCATATTTTTTATACTCCGAAAGTTTCAAGATAAGTCCGAAAGAATTTTTCTCGATATTTGACAGAACATCTAAATTCGAAAGTGTCCTAATACTTATTGGTAGATTGTGTATGCAAAAAGTCTGTTGCTTAAAATATTATAATTAATATCCCAGATGTTTAAATTACATCAGTAGTTTATTTACTTACAGAACTAGAATACAGTGGGACTGTACTTGAAAACTGATAGAAGTGCATTTCAGGTTGCGCTGTGTATTATTAAAGTAAGACTATATATAAATACACAATACGGTGTACACATAACTTTTAGTAAATATACAGGGGTAGTAATAAATAAGCAATAACATTCTTTTTTATTGAATGTAATTGATGGAAAGGCTTTACTATAATAATTTGCCATGTCCAGGAAAATTTATCAGGAATGAAAATTAATTTCTCATAGACATACGATAAAGGAAATGCATTTAAATAAAATTTTTATTGTTGGTTTTTTTTGTATTATTACACTTTTTGATGTTCCCCATTATAGTTAAGATTTTGACAGTTGATTTTTGTGTATGCTTCTTGTCAGCGTAACTTAAAAACAAAATAATTGCAGACAATTCTAATGTATATTTTGAAGTTCATATCAGTTTGCTACTTCAAAAGCTGCTTGATAACTGTCAAGGAGTAATGCGAGTACAAATTGTTAAATATTTTTTTTTTAAATTTAACAATAGCCTGAAATTCTTTATTTTACACAGTTACATAAAAATTCTTAAAACTATAGCCTATGAAATCAAATTATTTAAAGTGCAATAGTGCCTAAACAACTTATTCGATTGAGCTAAAAATTTATAGGTATGTTACAGGTCACCGTCGCAAAATTCGAATAGAATTTGATGAGTGTTTAACTTATAGTTCTTTTTCAGGGACGAAATAGTAATAATAATTCTTTCAAGAAAATAGTGTATGATTATAATTTTATTTAAAAAAATTATTTAACTGTTTATCTTTTTTTACTCCACTTGGAAGGAAATATACAGGGCAAAATGTATTCGGGAGAAAAGCAGACGGGCGAGATGCTGGAAGTGAGATTTCTCCCTGCTGATGGCGATGCGAACCCCGGACGTTACATAATAGGATCGGAAAAGACGCTACCAAAATGTAACACCAAAACAAGGCTTTGGGCAATTTGAATGGGTTATATATGTATATATATATATATATATATGTGTGTGTGTGTGTGTGTGTGTGTGTGTGTGTGTGTGACAAAATTTTGTGGCAACTGTATATCAGGAACTACTGCACAGAATTTCATACAAATTGGTATGTAGTTACACCTTGATAAAAATTAGTACCTATCAACTTTTGGTAAAAATTATCTCACAGGTTGCGTTGTCATCCCGCTTTTTCTAAACTTTTAACAGCGTGGTATAGGACAAAATTTTGTATAAATGTGCATAAAGAGAATTATTTTTTAAATAATCATTGAACATGTAGGAGCATCGCCTCCCCCTTCCTGGGGGGAAGTCCCCCCTCAAGGGGAATAAATTTTCATGATGGGTAACTTTCAAAAGAGCTCGCCAATACCTTTAAAATAAATGAATGGTTGAACCATCGATCTGTGATAATCTATATAATATTACTGTAACGTGGACCAGTTTCAATTATTTTTGGTCGAAAGAATACGATACGCGAGGATAAAAGAATAATATTTATACATGAATAATATTTAAGCACGCGGACTTAGCTCAATGGACTAATAAGAAAAAATGACGACATTTGTCTGATGAGATTACGAAAAAAAAATGTATTTTTAACAGCTGTTTCTTCAGAATCTTTGCAAGCGTCATTTAAAACCTAGTAATATTTTAAAGATATATACAGAATATGAACTTTTGTGTCATAAATTGACTAAAAAACACAATCATAAAAAATATAATCAAAATAGGAATTATTTTATTTTATTTATTTAATTTTTTTATCATATAATTATTTTTATCTTATAATTATCTTACCATGTTTTTATTAACTTCTATTCCTCAGATGAAACTCTAGACAACGGAGGAGCTGGTGTCAACTTTATTTTCCCACAGAGTGGAAGCACAAAGCAATTTAAGATCGGAGGAGGCAAAATAGCTTCAAACTACACTTGTGAACTCATTGCCATCCAAAAAGCCCTAGACGAGTATATAAATCTCGAAGAAAATGAAAGAGCCAATGGGTTAATCATCTTCAGTGACTGCAGAGCTGCTCTTCAAGCAATTCAAAGGGGTTCTTCAGGGCTAATTATAAATATACACCGTACACTTCATAAGCTTTTCCATTTGAAGAAACAGTGCACCATGCAGTGGATTCCCGCGCATGTTGGCATTACTGAAAATGAGACGGCTGATGCCTTGGCAAAAGAAGCAAGACAATTAAACACCAGCAGGGTTACTCATGTCACCCTCAGCGATATCAATTCCGTTGCTAAGGCAAAATTCAAGGAAAGGAAACTTAAAATCAAACACCAAATCCCTGAAATCAGTACCAACAGAACTCTCACCAGCACTCTAACAAGACTCCGGACAGGACACTTTAGGGGGATGAAGATCCATAAAGACGGGACAAGGACTTACTGCCTCTGCAAAAACTGCCCAGACATAGAACTAACCCCCAAACATCTTTTCAACTGTCCTGCTATTCTGGCGCAATTGCAGCAAATAAGTGACAATCCGTGGGCAGACTTATATGAAGACAACTGCCTTCAAATCGCAGATGCTGTATATAGGACCTTTGGTCCCATTTAATTTTTTTTTCCCTATCCATGACACGACACCAACCACCAACCAACCATTAACTTCTATTCTTGTTTGTTTGTTCGGTACAAATCTTGCAATCTAATTTTAACTAACTTCCCTACTAGGTAGACATTTGAAACTTTTACAATAGCTCAGAGCCCGGTGACAACACAATACTTCGAAGTCAGATTTTCAAATTTTCGAATAGTTGTCTTATAATTAATTAAAATATGAAAATAATAAGCTCTTAATAGCAATAAAAAAGCCATTAAAATATTAGCCATAATTTAATTGTTGCCAAAAAAAAAAATACGACTTCATTTTTTTTCGACATAAAAATAAATACATTTAATTTAATGTGAACGTTAAAAAATTATAAAAAGTTAAATTATGCATCTCACAAAAATTGACGTCATTATCACTTTAAAAATTTTATATACATTGATAAGTGCTAATGTAGTTCACGATGCTAATATACGTTGTTCTAAAAGGAGTAATATTTTATTTTTCATTATTATTATTTTTTTTTTTACTGAACTGAGTCCGCGTGTTTAAATATTGCTTAAATATTATTTTTTATCCTAGCGTATTTTATTATTGATTCATCATAAAATTTAAAATCATGGCATGTAATTTTTTTTTTTTTTTTTTTTTTTTTTAATCTCATAATTATTCTGCAATACACTTATAATCCAAAATTATATACCTACTAGCAGGTTTTGCCCACTTCGCTGGACATTAAACTTAAGTGAGCTGTCAAAATCCCATATCTTTATTAATAACCTAAGTTCTCGCTGTGATTGGTAGAGGTTTTTCTCGCTCGCAACGTGAGGAGTCTGGGTCCCCACTGCCTTCGGCAGCAATTTACCCACTTCTTACTTCCCCTTCCTCAGAGGATGAGTTCGAAGTTTTGCAAAATCCCACTAATGTACATAATGCGTACACTTAATCAATATCCACACACCAAAATTAACCATTCTAAGATAATTCAAAGCGAATTCGAACGGAAAAACATGTTTTTACACATGTTTATTGCCCTCCGACTCCGAGAAGGAAAGGGGGGGGGGGTAGAATTTCGAATTTCGTGAAATCCAGTTACAATAAGTGCCGGATGCATATAAACAATCTACGCACCAAATTTCGTGACCACAGAAGTCTTGAATAGAAAATATTATAAATAAATAAATACAAAAAGCACAGCTTTAGTATGGGACACCTTTGGTGACTTTAAATATTTTAAGCCTTTTTTTTTTTTTTTTTTGCTATGAATTGAATTGGCTCTCTCAATTGTGAAATATAAAAGATCTTGGCGAGAAACGTCCGAGCTACTTCGGTGACAAATTTCAAATTTTGTTAAAGGGATCCGATACTAAAGCTGTTCCATACACAAAATAAATAAGTAAATAAATAAATTTAAAATAATAGAATAAAATAAAAAAAAATAAAATAATAAAATGAAAACTCTTTTCTGATATTTACAAAATAAAAATAAAAAATCTTAATAAAATCCAAATTATAATCATTTACAATTAACGGGAGAGCATAAAAGAACCTCATAAGATACATAATAACAACAAAAAATCTTGTTTTACTGCAGGAAAGAAAAGTACTGCTTAATTAAATAAAAATATTAAACTAATGCCAAATATCTCTATGAAAATATTTATCCACATACAAATTCCTGACTTAAAAAAAAAAAAAATCACCAACTTTTGTAGGTCAGCTATTTATTTTTCTCTCTAATTTTTATTATTATTCACGTGAAATTAAAAATATTTCATTTTATTTCTTGAAGATAAAAAAATATATAAATGCGTATAAATAAATATAAAACCTTCTACCGAAGCTAGGTTGAAAACGGAAAAAGGGTAAAATAGATTAGAAATATCAGACCTGTATTTATAAATTTCATACCAAATGAAAGGGGCGATTTTTCTGAATCCTGGGGTGCAAACAGTTTTTCGATGCGACAATTAGATTTTTAAAAAATAACTAAAGTATGAAATTTGAGTGGCAACGGAAAAACGGAAAAGGGGAAAAATAAATTAGAAATATCAGACCTATCGTTACAAATTCAGTACCAAATGAAAGGAGTGATTTTTCTGAATAATGGAGTGTAAACAGCTTTTCGATACGACAATTAGATTTTTTAAAATTAACTAAAGTATGAAATTTAGATGGCAACACTTCATTTCAATCTTTTCATATTGGGCTCTTCCCACCGTCGTCTGCTCAATCACGTGATAGAGGAAAACGAATAATCGAATTCTGAGAATCGAATTCAATTAAATATTGTTCTTAAGAACATAAATTTTTGTATATTGTAGTGTATCTGTAACATTAACTGATCTAGCAATAAATAATAGCTTCTTGTGGAATGTTTATGGATTATAATTTGAAATTTTAAAATGTTTTCAATTAAATTTAATTGCATAAAGGTGTTACAACAAGTTAATTAATTTAGTTACTGGTCTAAATGGATTTACGCAGTACGATATTTCACTGTCACTGATTTAAGTACCAAAAAAATCAGAGTATTAAACATGTTCTTCATGAACATCAATAACAAACATAAACTAAATGATGATTGTAAATGTATGCCGCAAACAAAAGATGATGAATAATGTTATAAAATGGATTAAAAATGATGATTTATAAAAAGTAACACAGACTAAATATGATTGATCAAAAATAAGAATAGAAAATATGTTATTTCAGCAATCGCTATAGATAAACAAGACTTTGTCTGCTATTTGTTTTTCCTATATCATGTGACCTCTGACGTCAGGTGGGAAGAGCCCATTCGTAGTGCGAATCACGCGAATAAAAAATTCTTTAACTTAAAAATTTATTTTTATATTTTATTTTTCCATTCAAAGCGTTTTAGTGAAAAAACATTTATAGCGCATGAGCTGGCGTTTTTTACCCACAATTCAAAAATTAATCATTTTTTTTTTAAATATCTATAGATATAATTTTAAGTTGGGTGAAGATCTAAGTTTCTGCAAAGTGCCGTTGAATTCTGTCCAGCCGTTCTCGAGTGATGCCCGGACAAAAAAAAGCAACATACAGACACGGTGATACACACACACACAGGCAAAATTTTCTGAAGTCATTTTCGGCTTTCATGGGGTGTGAAACGTGAAGATATCGCAAAATTTTTTGATTCCGACAAATTTACAGACAAAAGTCTGATTTTATTAATATAGATGGAATTTTAGCTTGTTTTACAAGTTTAAAGGTCGTAAATAGTAGTTATAAGGATTAGAATCCTGTACACAGTTACAATTTAATTCTCAAGTTGAAAGAGATATTAACTTAGTACATTGAAAAAATTATACAGCGAAAACAACATTACAATTTTGCCCTTTTCAAAGGCCGTCAGTTGGCTAAGAGTGGATATGAATTCAGTTAGTCTGTATTTTAGTCCTGTTTATACGTTGTGTGAGCACGCAGACAAAGGATATTGAAGGCTAAAGAATGCAACGAGTACGTACATTTGGAAAAAGTTAATTATTTATGCGAACCGCATGATTTTTCGTTCTTGCAACCTTTCAATTTTGAAACCTTTGTGGTTGGGTCTTCAAGGCTTAAGTGCAAATCCGGCACTGCCTATTCCATCTCGATATGAAAGTAGAAGCATTCCGTAGTTATATACGGTCACTGTCTTGTCTAGGAGATCAACCGCTAAAAAAAAAAAAAAAAAAAAAAAAGTGCTGACAAAATCTATAATGTGTTAATGGGTCCTAGTCAGTGTTCTTGTGATCGACGAAAAACCCAATAAATTTCCAATTTTAGTTATTTAGTTCAAATTATATCACGTTTGAAACTTTGATGCCCCTAAAATATTAGCGCCACTGTATGAAGTTAAAGTTGTTCATTTCCATATTTTCCAGAATTTCTCATATGGCCGCGGTAGCCCAGTCGGTAGAGCGCCGGGCTCGTCATTGGAAGATCGCGGATTCGGTACTCGAGCCGGCCAAAGACCGTCGTGTACACTAATGGTGGCTGGTGCACGTAAAATCTGTAGTGGCAGCAATGTCCTCTATGTTCCCATCAAAATTATACCTCTGGGGGTCACCGAAGCGTGAGAGCCATCCATTCCAGGGAGGATCAAAATTGTGATGGCATGTTTCCGGACCATTTGTAGGGGTGAGTCTCAGACCGTCACCAATTGCCCCTTGCACAGCACTAAGGCGACGTAAAACCCAACCAACCAACCTACCAGAATTTCTTATAAGGCTCATGACAGCAAGAAATTGCCCATTGCGCAGCACTAGTGCGACGTAATAACCCAACCAACTAACCAACTATGACAGCAAGAAATTTACAGGGATTAAATTCTAACTACAATGATCGTAAATTGAGGAGAATGGCACAAAACTCTTCTTATGCTATCCGCGATTGTAATGAAATGTTCGCCCTCTGGTGGGTTAAGGCGAAATTACAATAAACATGCTTTAATTAGAATTCCATCCAGGCGCCATTGTTTGCCGATATTCAGTTTCACGTATATTTATTGAATAAAAATGAATAAATACGGTAAAAAAGATAACACATACTTTTGTGTGCCACAGTGTAACTCCAAAGGATCAAGAAATCCAGAATTAAGCTTCCATTTATTTTCAAATGACAAATTTAAAATTTCAGTTGCTTCGGCTAATGGAAGTAAAGAATTAATCAGATGATTTGAAACTAATATTTGTTCAACTTCAGTTAAAAATCTACTTCCGATCGAACTTTGAATAAACTGAATTATTTTTTCCAAAAGCAATCAATTTTCCAAAATGTAATGGCGGAGAAATTATAGTACGAATATTAAGTAGAATAACAAAAGAACAATAATGAATACACGTGGCTATTATATTTACTAACAACTGCAGTTCACAAAGCGCCGTCTATCGATCATTACAAACGCGGATTGTTGATGTATTTAGAAGTTACTGTCAAAATTTTAGTTATCATCTTGTAAAAATTAACTTGATTGTTAAAGTGTATTACAGAATGCACAAGCGAAGCGTGACGTCACTGACCGTCGGTGGGGACAAGGAAAAGATTTCCTACGTTAATCGTCCATTGGATTTTTTCTAAAAAATTATTAAAAATCGCGGAAAATTATTTCCCGATTTTAATCCCCGTATTTATTAAAAATTAAGGAAAATATTTTCCTATTTTTATCCCGATATTTGGGTATAATATAATTATAAATTAGTTATCGTCAACGAGATATATAAATTAGAGTGCTGATTCAATGGATGAAGGATTAACTCACGGAGTAATATTAATAGGAGTTGAAGGTCCAATGGGAGAAAGCTACGAAACTGTGATCTAAATTTTTGGTAAATATTGAGGGCGCCACTTGTCATTCCTCCCTACCTCGGCGCGGATATACTGTTGTTTTCAATAGAATTTTGCTGGAGTACATTTAAAATTTTTTATTTTAAGCAATTTTATTTCTTTGTAAGTTCTTAAAACTGCATAATTCAGATGTTTCAAATAAATGCTTCGTTCCTAGTTGTAAAACAGGCTATGATAGTGATAAGAAAAACAAAAAAAAAGCCCTAGGAGAAAAATAAAGTCCGAGTTCGTGTTTTCTGCACCTAAAGTAAGTTTATTCTTTTTCTTTACAAAATTTCATCCATTCTCCTTCCTTCCAATTGACCGTTTTAGCTAGGTTTGGTTCATAAGAACCGTCATTTTTTAAAAGCTTTCTTTCAAAGTAAAATTAGTATAAAATGGCTCTTAAAAAAAACATGTTGGTTAGAATACTCTATTTAATGAAATTTGCTTTCAATCGAAATTTTTTCAGCTTGATATTATTTTTAAAAAAATAATTAAAACGAGACATTTCCCCATTGAATAACATTGCAGAAGCTGGAGAGAAGGAAGGATTGCACGCTGGCGCCATCTATAAACATTAGAAAACAACATCACAAAATTTCAGCGTTACCTTCTTCTCCTGTCTTTTTACTCCGTGGATTAACTTTCCGTGGTTCAAGATGAATCACGTGATATGCTCGAATAGGTTGCTGTGTTTGGCCCTTTATCGCTATTTTGGCATTTAAAATATCAGTTCGACAAATTATCATTATTATTAGGTAACATGACAGTCCTATGACCGAAATAAATTGCTTTTAAAATAATTTTACACGTATTTCACATTTTAATAAATAATAAAATACCTTTCTTTTCATCGTTTCTCAACAAACTTTAAAAGTGTTTATAAAACAAAATTTAAACTTTTAAAGAGCTAAATTTAACAACAAATAATAATTTTTCAACTATTTTTAAGCATTTTGTCGGTTAAAGTTCAACTACACGAAATAAAAAAGAAGTAAAATCAAAATCAAAATGGTTTAGAACAAAAGAATATTAAACTACGTAAAGTAAACAAAAACATTGAAACCGTTGCCATAGAAATGTACTGAAAATGAGCTGTTACCAAGGAAACCACCGAATACGCATGTGCAAGGAAAGCATGTCACATGACTCATCTTGGACCTTCTCAAGGGTTACCATTTATCACTCTACTTTATATATCTCGTTGGTTATCGTGCACATGTGTTAGATTAAGTTATTTTGCTGTCAAATTGAAAATATTTTAATTTTAAATTTCAAGAAACAAAATATCTATCGTCCTTGGCGTTTTTTTTTTTTTTTTTTTTTTTTTTTTGTATTTGGAGATCGAAAACGTAATACGGAAAAATGTTGAGTCCTCGAGATTCGTGAATTGTCTGTGAATGAAAGGCAAATCTTACAGAGACTTAAAAGTTTATTTACGGAAAATTCTAGGAGATTGCAGATCTAAATCAAGTATCAACTTCAGTTTCACCAGTAAAAACAGCTTAAATAACACCCGACAACATAAAATTTCACAGCATAAACTGGACTATAGCAGCAGACTGCAATGAAAGAGCACAAG
This sequence comes from Salticus scenicus, assembly GCA_963930645.1. Taxonomy (NCBI): domain Eukaryota; kingdom Metazoa; phylum Arthropoda; class Arachnida; order Araneae; family Salticidae; genus Salticus; species Salticus scenicus. Next base: position 385,193,665 of record OZ005648.1, read on the forward strand.
AGACCTTAGTCAGAAGCTCTTAGCAGTAATGTTGGTTGGCCTTAAACTGACTGACTTGGCCGGATTAGGATTTCTCTTAAACCCTTCTATAAACCAAGAATTTTCTGGTAATTTCTCAAGGAATCAAGATAGAACTTAGATATTCAAGATATCGATGGTAAATACTTTCTCGCCAAGGTCACCAATGAGAGAAAAACTCGTCAAATTTGGCGCCAAGGTTGTGGGGATCGAATCGCTCCCAATGCAGAAACTGAACGCACCCGAACTGAACTACTCAACACACCTCTGCGTAGGTGTAGCTCTCTTGGCAGCTAACTGTCATATTAACTGTTTTCATATCTAAACAGTTTTGGTTTGTATTCGATCGGCGCCATTGTAACACACATATATTGTTTTGCGTTGTTTTGTTATTAATTAAATATTGTTATGGTTAGTATCGCTTTTTATAATTAGTGTGTGATGTTTGTTAAAGTCCTTCTGATTACCTATCATAATACGACTAGCCATAAGTGGTGACCCGCATATTTTGAACATCATTCATATTGTTTTCTATTGTGTTCGCTATTCAAGATGCCATCCGACAACGAAGGTGTTACACTGCCTTCAGTAAATAGAGTTTCGGTAAAGGTACCTCCATTCTGGAAAGAGAATGTGCGAATTTGGTTCACGCAAATAGAGAGCCAATTCGCAAATGCTGGAATCACAGCGGATACTACTAAATATCATACCGTAGTCGGAAATATTGAGACGGATATACTCAGCCAGGTGAGTGATATTATCACTTCTCCTCCTTCTTCTAATTCTTATGATGCACTAAAGTCGAGATTAATTGAAGTTTACACTGACTCCGAAGAACGTCGATTAAAAAAGCTGTTACAAGATCTTGACTTAGGCGATAAACGTCCGTCAGTGTTACTTCGGCAGATGCAGGATTTAGCCGGCAGTAAGGTGGGGAATGATCTATTAAAATCTCTTTGGCTTCAGCGCTTGCCATCACAAATGCAAGCAATTTTAGCTACTTCGGATATTGAGCTATCAAAATTAGCTGTAGTAGCAGACAGGATAGCCGACGTTACATATTCTAACTCAATTAACTTAGCCGAAACACAGCCTAAAACAGGAAATGATCTTGCTATAAATAATGTAGTAAATGACTTGCAACAACAAATTCATGAAATCAATAAAAAAATTGATAAACTCTTTAAAATTTGTTCGCAAAATAGAACACGTAGTCGAAATTCCGATTCAAAATCTCGTTCCCCTAAACGTGAAGTTATTTGTTGGTATCATAAGAAATTCGGTGATAAATCCACGAAATGTTCGCAGCCATGCCATTTTAAGTCGAAGGAAAACTAGAAGGCCAAGCGTGGGCGGCGACAAACGCCTATGGCCAGAACAATTGTCGCCTAGTGGTTTTTGAAAAAACTTTGGGTATAAACCTGCTGATTGACACAGGCGCCGATTTATCAGTTTTGCCACCGACAGCCGATGAACGCCGTAAACCAATTTCAGTTTTTCAGCTAGTTGCTGCAAATGGCACAAAAATTAATGTATATGGAAAACGTTCCGTAAATTTAAATTTAGGTTTACGTCGAATTTTGCCATGGACGTTTACTGTTGCGGAGGTCTCCCGACCAATTTTAGGGGCTGATTTCCTACATCATTATGGAATTATTGTTGACTTGAAATCAAAAAAACTCATAGATGGCCTAACACAAGTCACTTCTATCGGCAAAATTTCTTCAGAACCCGTCCCAAAAATAACTGTTCTGCATGATACCATTCAATTTGATAAATTATTAAGGAAGTACCATTCTGTATTTGAAGATGTTCCTAAATCACCGAGTGATTCTGAATGTGTTAATGTAATGCATGTTATCGAAACTAAAGGTTCTCCGGTTGCTGCTAGAGCCAGACGTTTAGCTCCTGACAAATTAGCCGCTGCAAAATCCGAATTTACATATTTAGTGCAAAAGGGAATTTGTAGCCCATCAAAAAGTTGTTGGAGCAGTCCATTACACATGGTTCGGAAACCGGACGGTTCATGGCGCCCATGCGGCGACTACCGTGCTTTAAACGCTATAACAGTACCCGACAAATACCCAATTCGCCATATTCATGACTTTACTTCGAATTTACACAGCAAAGTAATTTTTTCCACATTGGATTTAAAGAAAGCTTATCACCAAATCCCAATGAATAAGGAAGACATTCCCAAAACTGCAATAATTACCCCTTTTGGTTTATACGAGTTTAACTTCATGACTTTTGGTCTACGCAATGCGGCGCAGACTATGCAGCGTTATATGGACCAAATACTCTCTGATCTCGATTTTTGTTTTGTATACATCGATGATCTTCTTGTCGCATCCTCCTCAGTTGAAGAACACTTTAATCATCTTAATACTATTCTAAAACGGCTTGCGGATCATAATTTAACTGTAAATTTATCCAAATGCACATTCGCTTCAGACAAAGTTACATTTCTTGGACATCTTATTGATAAATCTGGTATAGCTCCTTTGCCTGAAAAGGTTCAAGCTATCGTAGATTACCCAAAACCCCAAACTGTAAATGAATTGCGTCGATTTCTGGGAATTTTAAATTTCTATAGACGTTTTTTGCCTCATGCAGCCGAAATGCAGCTTCATTTACATGCCATGCTAGGTACTAGCAAGAAAAATGATAAAACACCTTTGGTATGGTCCGACATTACTAACTCTGGATATCAACAGTGTAAACAAACACTTACTCAAGTTGTTAATTTAGCTCACCCGGATCTTAGCAAACCTATTGCACTAATGTGTGATGCTTCGGATAAAGCAGTTGGGGCTTGTGTTCAGCAACACACGGGAGAAGCTTGGGAACCTTTAGGTTTCTTCTCTAGGAAACTGAGTGAAACTGAAATTAAGTATAGTGCATACGACAGAGAACTTTTGGCAATATTTGCGGCAGTAAAATATTTTCGCTATTTACTAGAGGGGAGAAATTTCACTATTTTCACTGATCATAGACCCTTACTAAAAGCTTTTACTAAGCAATATGACACCCTTTCACCCAGACAGGTCCATCAATTAAACTTCATTGCTCAATTTACTACTGACATCCGCCATGTGAGCGGTCAAGAAAATATTGTAGCTGACACGTTTTCTAGAATATGCAACGTTAAATATCCTGATGCCATTGATTTTAATTTAATTGCAAAAAGTCAGGATAACGATCCAGAACTTAAAAAAATTCTTGAAAATAATGAATTTAATCTTAAATTTCAAAAATTACACATCCCAAACAGTGATTTGCAACTTTTTTGTGACACATCAACTAATAACGTGCGACCCTATATTCCTCAAGAATTCCGTAAGTCTGTTTTCAATGCCATACATGGGTTAGCACACCCAGGTGTAAAAACAACAGTTAAACTAATTACAGAACGTTTTATTTGGCCAGGTATAAAAAAAGAGGTTGCATTAATGGCTAAATCTTGCATCGCTTGTCAAAAAGCAAAAATTTCTCGCCATGTATCTGCACCATTAGAGGAATTCAAAGTACCAAATGCACGTTTCTCACACATAAACATCGATCTTATTGGACCATTGCCATCTTCACAGGGCTTTACATACTGCCTTACCTGTATTGATAGATGTACACGGTGGCCTGAAGCTTTTCCAATTTCGGATATAAAAACTGACACGGTAGCTCAGGCACTCTACACCGGATGGTTCGCAAGATTTGGAATACCAGAAAGTATAACTACAGATCAAGGACCTCAATTTTTAAGGTCATTACCTGCCTTGCTGAAGCTTTTTAACGGGTTTTTAAAGGAAAATGAATTATTTTAACGCGGAAACAAGCTAAAAATACAGAAATTTAACATTTTATAACCTGACTAAGCCTCTTTGGATGAAATTGTATAAAAATAACTACTACTATTTACAAATTCGTAATATATATTGTACGAAATATTGTTTCATATTATTGATTGTTCTCTTGATACACGTTTTTAAAATAACCATGATTTTTGAAAGAAATTAAATATGTTCGCGCGATAATTTGGCGATCTCTTTTTTCTTCCCCCAATTGATGACAGATATCAAATCTGTTCTTTAAAAAATTAATTAATAATTCGCTTTTTTGAAAATTGCAGATGTAAAATAGTAACTTATACGTCTGCACATACGCAAATCTAAACTTTTAACTTGGGCATAATATAAACACTGGATGATTTGTTTACATAATAAGATGTTTCTGATTCCAAAGAGCTATGAACGTTTCGGTGCAACTTGCAGGCTGGTCCACAACCCTATTTGGCATTTTTTTTGTCGCCGTTTTGAACGATAACGATGTCGTTCTGGATTCTTTGCAACATTTGTTTACGTTTAGAAACCACGGCAACCATTTCCGAAAACTGCATTTCGCCGTAATCACCGAAAGGAAATTGCCAAATAGAGTTGTGGGAACAACTATAGTATTTCCCCTCAGCTAGATTTGGCGATTTTTCGTTGGCGATTATGGCTAAATCATAAATTTAAAAATCATAAATCATATAGCGTAAATGATAAAATCGTAAGCTAAATTATAAATTATAAATCATAAAATCATAAATCCAAAATAAATAGCATGCAGGCTGCCATATTATATCGCAAAGAATCCAGAACGACATCGTTATCGTTCAAATCGGCGCCAAAGAAAAATCGCCAAATTCAGCTGAGGGGAAATACTATAGTTGTACCAAAATCTATTCAATTGCTAAATGAACATTTTAAATCATACTTCAAAGTATCTAACTCAGGAGATGAAAGCATCTCAGAATTATAAATGTTTTTAAAATAAATTATTAAAATATTTTCTGTTGTCGTTTACGGGTCTAGTCAAGAATAAGCGACAGTCTCCAAATGAGCGATAAAGGTGACGGGTGATTCTCACCAAATTGCATATGAGGAAAAATACAATCTTCTGTTGGCATCGTTCAAATTTGAAATTGTACCGAGGTTGTCGCCTTTTTACTCCGTGGTTGTCGCTTATTCTTGACTAAAGCTTCGTTTACATTAGCAAGTCGGATGTGTACACCCACTGACGTTTGCTTACGTTATTACTTCGCTTACGCATTACAAGGTAGGACTAGAGCTACTTAAATAAAATATATAGGCCAGCGCATCGCCGCCATTTTGTTGCCTCGAATGAGGGCAGCATTCCCGCTTGGCGTCCTTACCGCTCAACAAGCGATTTTAAGAAGTCTTGATCTGAAGCTACGATCGGTCAAGACGATCAAAAGCAATAAGCAACAAGTAATATCCCTAACAACACATTTATACACAGTACATTCTTGGTATGTTTTTTCATCCTCAGGATATTGTGTGGATGTACTGGGGATAAGATGTGTTGTTAAGACTGTTTGTCTGTTTCAAATACAAATCATAACTTTTTGAAAAAAAAAAAAAAAAAAAAAGAGCTTACTGTTTAAAAGTGGAAAATCTTTATTCATTTACTTACTTTTTCTGCTATTTCTAGCATATACTATTCATTTACTCGTAAAAAAACGAACCTTAAAATAAATGTAATTAGGATACGGAAGCAAAACAACTTTGGCGACCCAGAAAATGTCGCCAAAACTCAAACGAACAGTAATAAAAGATCTTCTTTTATTAATTTATGGTTATTAACATAAATATTATAATTAAAATAGCACATTTTTTTGTATTTTTACATTTGAACATGTGAAAAACACAAAGAAAAATATAAGTAAATAAAAGTTATACTATTTTATGGTACTTACGTATTATCGCAACCAGGTTGGCGCGATTTGTAAGTTTGAGTAAGAAAGTTAAGTTATTAGTATTAATTAAGTTATTATTATTATTAGTTATTATTATTATTATTATAAGTATATTATTATTATTATTATTATTAGTTATTATTATTATTATTATTATTATTATTATTATTATTATTATTAAGTTATTATTATTATTATTAGTTAAGTTATTATTATTATTAGTTAAGTTATTAGTATTAGTGAAAGTATTTCACGGCATTCAATCTAACCAGTAAGCAAAATAATTTCTTTACAAAAAACCACGTATAACACGTAGGGTTGCCGTAAGTAGGGTCGCCAATTTTGGCGATTTATGCGAATTTTGGCCTGGTTGCGGTAATACGTAAGTACCTATTTTATTCTTCCTAAATTATCTTATTGAAATCCGAACATTCTATGTTATTTTCTTGAGTGATTATAGCAATTTATCACTAATCAATACATGACGATGTGAATAATGGCTGTCGTTTGTTTAACTACGGAAAGCGCTGGGTATATGTGGCAACCCTAAGGCAACAAAATGCCTGATGCGCCAGCTCGTATATATAGGAGCCTTAGGTAGGACAGGTCTAGAAAACTTAAAAAAATTATCATTTGCAGAACCGACACGATTTTTCCAATTTTTCGTAACAACATCATTTTCTTTTCTTGCTGACGTTAAATGTTATGTAAAATAATGATAAACATGATACAAAGATACAATTTGCTTTTCAAAATTTCTAGCTGCACAAAACACACGTTCGACGCGCTACTTTTGAACACCATGACCATACATGGAAATCTTAAAATTAGATATTATATTCTTTTCATCCATGGTTTGTTTTTATGGTTAAGAAAAAGTGAAAATCACGGAGTAATATTAATAGGAGTTGAAGGTCCAATGGGAGAAAGCTACGAAACTGTGATCTAAATTTTTGGTAAATATTGAGGGCGCCACTTGTCATTCCTCCCTACTTCGGCGCGGATATACTGTTGTTTTCAATAGAATTTTGCTGAAGTACATTTAAAATTTTTTATTTTAAGCAATTTAATTTCTTTGTAAGTTCTTAAAACTGCATAATTCAGATGTTTCAAATAAATGCTTCGTTCCTAGTTGTAAAACAGGCTATGATAGTGATAAGAAAAACAAAAAAAAAGCCCTAGGAGAAAAATAAAGTCCGAGTTCGTGTTTTCTGCACCTAAAGTAAGTTTATTCTTTTTCTTTACAAAATTTCATCCATTCTCCTTCCTCCCAATTGTCTGTTTTAGCTAGCTTCGGTTCATAAGAATCGTCATTTTTAAAAAGCTTTCTTTCAAAGTAAAATTAGTATAAAATGGCTCTTAAAAAAAACATGTTGGTTAGAATACTTTATTTAATGAAATTTGCTTTCAATCGAAATTTTTTCAGCTTGATATTATTTTTAAAAAAATAATTAAAATGAGACATTTCCCCATTGAATAACATTGCGGAAGCTGGAGAGAAGGAAGGATTGCACGCTGGCGCCATCTGTAAACATTAGAAAACAACATCACAAAATTTCAGCGTTACCTTCTTCTCCTGTCTTTTTACTCCGTGGTGAAAATGAAAAACTAAAAACAACAAACAGAAAAAAGGCAACCGCTCTGGAAAATGTTTTGAAGTATTTAATGATGTGTGAATCTAAATATCGTAATATTTCTTTATTAAAGTTTTCTTTATTAAATTTATTGGTTTAAAATTGTATTTCCATAAACAAAAAATGGATATAAATAGAAATGTTAGGCTTATTTCTAATCATCCTATTTTGGACACAAAGTACAGATATGAAATACCCACTACTGGTAACAGATTTAATGTTCTCGACAACCAGATGAAAAAAAGAGAGGTAATATAATACGGATACGTAATACGTATAAAGCTTTACATGTTTTGGGTCTCGTCAAGAATAAGCGACTGTCTCCAAATGGGTGATAATGGTGATGGGTGATTCTCGCCAAATTGCATGAGACGAAAACAATATGACCTCCTACTGGCATCGTTCAAATTTGAAATTGCGCCAAGGCCTTATTCTTGACTAGACCCCACGTTTTATTAAATATAATGTATCGGTACTGGTGTAAAAATCTCATTGGCTATAAAAACTGAGCACAATCGGGATATTGGTCCACATTTTTTGGCCCGTTTTTTAGGTACTATATGGAGCAATAGCTATGTCGTTTAGTATTCTGTGGCAACATGTTATGGCAACACGCATGCCACTTATTTTTTATGGTAAACTAATCCCCATTAATATATTTTGCTCATGCTGTTAGTCTACGATTCCATAAAATAGGTTGTACTTTTACATTTTATGGTACAAGTATAGTGTTGGTCCTCAAGGGGATTTGGCAATTTTTCTTTGGCGCCGTTTTGAACGATAACGATGTCGTTCTGGATTCTTTGCAACATAATATGGCAGCCTGCTTGCTGTTTATATTTGATACCCATAGTAAGCAGCGTTCTGTTGTTTTTTATTACCATGGCAACCAGCATAGCAATTAATTATAAAGAAGTAATTATTCATTATTCTATTCTATTTCGGCTGGTGAAAATGGTGTATATAAAAATGGTGTATTATATAAAACGGTCGAATTTTTATTTTTTATTATAAACTACCAAGCTTTGCCCGCTTCGCTGGGTACTGTTTTTAAATGAGTTCTCAAATTCCCATATCTTTATTAATAACCTAAAAAAGTTCCTAGTTAAAGTTCTCGATGTGTTCGGTAGAGTTTTTTCCCGCTCGCAACGTGAGGAGTCCGAATCCACACTGCCTTCGGCATTAACTAACTCGCTTCTTACTTCCCCTCCCCACCGAGTAAGTTCGAAGTTTTGCGAAATCCCGCGTACACCTTATCAACATCCACACACTAAAATTCGCCATTCTAAGATAATTTAAAGCGAATTCAAACAGGAAAACGTGAATTTACACGTGTTTATTGCTCCCCGACCCCGGGGGTGGGGTGTAATGGGAGAATTTAGTAAAATCCCGTTACTATAAGTGTCGGATACATATAAACAATTTACGCATCAAATTTCGTGACCACTAATCCCATAGATTTCCCAAAACAAATTTAGCGCTAAAAGGGGGTCTTGAATTTGCTACTTCGTAAAGCCTCCTACCCCTCCCCACAAAAAAAAAAAAAAAAAAAAAAAAAAAAAACGAAAATGTGATTTTTGTAAATATTCTAAAGAAGACACATGGCTGTTTTCAATACCTTTGTACCACTTTTAGTAGGGCTCTACTAAAAGGGTCCCGGTGATGGGGCATAGTGGTCCACTTTGTAAGTGCACACAATTTATTTTTTTATTCGTAATATATTAAAAGTAGTGTCATGAAAAAATTAGGACATGTCAAGAAAGGTTTAAAAAATGTTTGCTAATTTTTTCAAAAACCTTGCTTTTTCTTTTATTTTTGGTGAAAAAAAAATTAAAAGTGTAAAAGTGGTCCACTGTGCCCCGGTCTCCCTTATAGTTTTAAAAAAACATAACATTTATTTCAAGAACTATTTTAAGCCCAAAAACCAATAAAAATATAAACAGAATATGAAGAATTCTTACAAATTAACGAAAAGGTGTCCGATAAAAGTATCGGCAAAATAGGATTTCCCCTTTTATACAAGAAATTATATTAAAGAAAAAAAAAAAAAAAAATCATTGCTAATATTGTGACAAAAATTCAAAAGCCAAGGGAGAGATTTAATAAAGTTGCGTAGCACGGTAATGTTTACTTATTTATTTATTTCTGTATATAGCAATCACTATGATAATTTATCATATAAATAAACGAGATGCTGTGTGTGACTGTACTTGCACGCTGTCCGGCAGAAATATTTGATTAATTTAAATTAATATTTAAATAAATAAATAAAAATAAGAATACGTTTAATGGAAAATATATATAACCATAAAAATATTAGTTGTCTAAATTGCAGCAGCAATTGTGCTTATAGCATAATGTTATAAGGGATTAATCCTTTGCCCCGCATTATTGGCACTGTTGCAATGAAAGCAGTTTTATAGGTTAAGTGAAAACAAAAGGAGTTCATTCATTCATTTTCTGTAGGGTGAGCCTTGGCGACAAACTTGGTGAGTGAGTGACCAAATTTGGTGAGAGGGCAAACAAGTTTGGTCAAAAATGGTACTTTAGAATTTTTCAAGTTTCGAAGATCCCCGACACACGGAGCACAGATACCGCAAAATAAATAATAGAATACTATTTTTGTAAGGTAACTATCAATTAAGGAGATAATCTTATTATGAGCTAAAACAAACTTTAAAACGAAGTAAAGTTGTAAATTATCAACTGTTTAGCCAGAATTTAATTCAAAACGAATTTTTTTTTTTTAATTATTTTGATAGTGCAGATCTTTTTACAATTTTTAGAGTAGAAAGTTTATTTTCTAAAATATTCCAGGTTCTTATAAATGAAAAAATCGCTTTATGCATATCCTTTTTAACAAATAACGAAATTGAAATTACAAAAAGAAGTCATCCAAAAGTTAATGAAGAAAAAGGCGATAAAAGTTTATTTATAAATCAAATCTTTAATTTTTGCTAAAGAAAATGAAAGGAAAGATAGCTTATGAACTTTAACGTCTGGATGACTTTAATGAAATGATTCTTCTTGAGCATTAGTCTATCTAAATGGGCCTTTCGGTGAAGTTAAAGCAACTAATGGTTGGGCAACCTGTGCAAAAGCAGGAATAAGAAATCTGTAAAAGCCGCACAAGCCCAAAAATTTCTTAATCTGCCTCTTGGTTTTTGGACTAGGAAAACTTTTAATTTTGACGGATATTAGAAGAGATTGGAAAGATTTTATTATTACTTATGTGGAAACCCAGAAAATTTACCTCTGTTGCATGAAATGTGCATTTATTTAGGTTTACTGTAAGATTTGAGTTTATGAAAACCTTTAGTAATTTATCTAATTTTTGCATTGTTTCATCAAAGCTATTGCTACATATCAGAATGTCGTCTTGATATACAAAAATTCCTGGCAAGTTGATTTCCTCTATAGTCGACTCCATCAACGCCTGAAAAATGTTGGCAGAGGTTTTCATTCCAAATAGAAGGCGGCAAAATTTATATAAGCCGAAAGGGCTAGTAAAGCTTATTTTCTCCCGATACTTCTCTGAAAGTTGCACCTGGTTGTATGCAGAAGGCATATCAAGAGAGGTGAAGAATTTAAAATTAGCAATTTCAGATATAATGTGTTGGATTTTCGGGAGCGGGTAACTTGAATGTTGAATGATAGAATTGAGGAGCATCAAATCGAGGGCGAGCCTATATTTTTGTTTGCCTGACCCATCATTGTTTTTTTTTACTAGGAGCATAGGGCAGTTGCAATGTTTTCTCTATAATCCCTGCTTCCAAAAGTTCATCGATTTGCCTTTTTGCTTCCGCCTGTTGAGACTGAGGAATAGGGAAAGGCAGGGCCTTAATTGGATATTTATTGTTGAACTTAATTTGTGGTTTGACTCTCTCTGAATGGCCTATGGATGATAAAGTAATTGCCTGAAAATGATCTTTTAAAGTGGCATATAATACATCTTGTTCCCTGGGATTCAGATGCTGAAAGTTAATTTTTGCCTCATTGAATTCAATTTTCCTATTCTGGACAGTTCGTGGAGTTGGTTGAATTATATGAAAAAATTCTTGAGTATACGGGGGATGAATTGAGCAATCAAACTTTTTATTTTGATTAAAAGCAGGTTTTAAGTCAGAAATTTGCTCTATGTGGCCAATGCTTGTATTTTTATTTATGTGAACAGATTCTTCTGATAAATTTTCTGCAAAAATATGAAAAATAAACTGTGTACTCTTTTCATTTTGTACAATGGGTACAGAATCCCCACCTTCAGTGCTGTCTGTGAGTTGATGAATGGGTTTCGTAAACGACACAATAGCTTTATGAGCTGTGAGTTTTTTATTCCTGCCTGACGGTATAAAAAGTAGAGCCTTATTTTGAAAAGTAGGTTCAAGTATCACTCGAACTTTTACATAACTATTCTCATGAGGATGAATCAGTAATTTTTGTATTAAAGTTACTTGCTTATTTTACAGGACGTTACTTTCGGTTTGAACGTCTTAACTACAGGGAACAAACGGTGGTACATGTATTAAATCATTAAAGTTAATGTTTTCACTTCTTCTGTTTACATTTTTGTCTGGTATAACTTTCATGGTAAAATGTTGTGCATTTATGTTTTGTTTTAAACTCTTAGAAATATTTATGTTTGGATTTGTTTGTTTTGCATTTGAAAAGAAAATAAACTCATCTTTAATTTTACAGAGCTCCAATTCAGGAAAAATAGTCACATTGAATTTATGAATGAAATGAAAACCCAACAAACCAGTAAATGACGAATTTTGATCCAAGTTAAATAAATATAATGGGTGTCTAAAATATATTGTTCCAATTCTGATTGCAATTTCAACGCAACCCTCAAATTTTACTTGAGAGTTTATAGTGGATATTTGGACGGTTCTAGACAGATATTTGTATTTCACTTTCTGTTTTATGGACTCAAAATATTTCTTCGACAAAAGGGATATGGAACTGCCAGTATCCAATAAAAATGTAATATTTTGGTCCGCAATCCTCATGGGAACAAGAGGGATAAATGGGTTAATAATATTAACATTGGCAATTAAATGTGATGGTTGACTTGAAAGATGAGAACGTCCTTGACTATTTATAGGAGATGTATTATGATTAGTGTTTGGTGCCTGAATGATATGAGAGCAACTCGCACCATTATTTGTCTCACACTTTAGTTTGGGTGGTTGTCTATATTAGGAACACCTGAAGTATTTATAGGATGCATTTTGAGCAAGGTACAGTTTATAGCAGAGTGGCCCAATGATAAACACCAATGGCAAGATATATTTGGATCAACTGGTATTTCAGACCCAGCCTGATTTTTAAATACAAAAACCAAATTCTATTCAAAATGTACATCTTACTTTGGCATTTGCAAAACGCAGTCAAAAACTACTTTGATTCAAATAAACAATTAAGATTTCATAAGCTGAAAAAAATATGGGATTGATTTGGTATTTGTCGTTCTTGGGGGGGGGGGGGTTCCTAATTTACCTGGCAAACATATTTAATTCCTTTCAAAAATAATGGTTATTTTAATAAGGTACATTAAGAGAGGAATCAAAAATATGAAACAATATTTCTTATATATATATTACAAAAATATAGATCTTGCGTGTATATTTTTGTATTAAGTTTTGATCGGCAAATCCAATGATTGCCAAGGACGACAGTTAACAAACTAAACCAAATTTGCAAATTAAATTCTAGTAACTTCTTATAAACATAAATACCGAATTGCGAAGGATGTTCGCAGTTCTGTGTAGACCTAATAATGGATCATTTGTATGCAGTAAAAAATTTGTATACAGTATCATAAAAAAACAATACTATTGTAAAAGTCACCCCGCCCAGCAAAAAAAAACCTACCTTTCTCAAGCAGCCAAAAAAAGGATTGATATCAAATTTCGCCGCCGCTATTGGATCCTGGAAACTCAATGCCTAGCTTAACGAAGATCTGCCAATAACACTGCATGTATCTTTCTAATAAATCCTAATCTCTTTCATCATTCTTTGTTATCTGTGTTAGTTTTTTGGCTGCATTATAAAGTTATAATTTAAAGTATTTTTAAGACGGCGGGGTGCGTAATAATATTTTAACTTTACTAACTAAATTTTTTATTAATTAAAACTTCTACATAGGGGACGCACCCCGCCGTAAAAATACTTTAAATTATAACTTTATAATGAAGCGAAAAAATCTAACACAGATAACAAATAATGTTGAAAGAGATTAGGATTTATTAGAAATATATAAGTAATTAGTTGACAAGATATGATTTTATGCTGGAATTAGTCAATTAGTGCTTGAAAATAACTTTAACGCTCATCTCTGTCTTAAAGTGTAGTGTTGACGTATTGAAGAATTTAATCGATTCATTAATTCATTTGCATTAAGTTTTGATCCCACATCAATTTTTATGCCCATTGCAGTTTTCAGAATCTGTCATCGGCTTTTCTGTCACCTGAAAATGAAAAATATATAATTCAAAGTAGTATTCTTTTAATAATAATTCTTTTAATAATTTCTTTTAATAATTAAAAAAAAATCTGATGTGGGCACCACATGACTTCCTTATACACTTTTAGAAATATACATAATGTTAAAAAATATTGTCACTGGACCCGAAACAGTTGGCTAAAAATATTTAAAAAAAATGCATGCATACGTAAAAAAAAAAAAAAATAAATAAAATAAATAAATAAAATTGTGCCTTGAGGGGACTCATTTTAAAATCCTTGGGGGGGGGGACTCATGTCAAAGTTGTGCCTTGGGGGGACTCATGTCAAAGTTGGGCCTTGGGGGGCCTTATTTCAAAGTTGCACCTTGGGGGGACTCATGTCAAAGTTATGCCTTGGGGGGGACTCATGTCAAAGTTGTACCTTGGGGGGGACTCATGTGCCTTGGGGGGGACTCATGTCAAAGTTGTGCCTTGGGGGGGGGACTTCGGATCCGAAACAATTGGATAAAAGTGTTAAAAATGCATTTTCACCGTGTTTCTGAACTATTCCGGAAGTTTCAAATCTCTAACTAGTCGGGAACGGGAAGTTAGTTAAATAGATTTTCTGTTGAATCATATAAACGCTGCTAAAGGCAGCAGTGACACTAAGCAATTGGCTAAAAATATTTAAAAAATGCATTGTCACCGTGTTCTGAGCTTTTCTGGAAGTTTTAAATGTCTAGCTAGTCGGGAAGTTAGTTAAAAATCGATTGCAAGATTTGTACTGGTAACGCTGCCGAAGGCAGCAGGTATCGGAAACAGTTGGCCAAAAATATTAAAAAAACGCATTGTAAACGTGTTCTGAGCTTTTCTGAAAGTTTCAAATGTCTAGCTAGTCGGGAAGTCAGTTAAATTGCAAGATTTGTCCAAACCGTTTTTGAGTTATTACCGTTTTTTGATACATTATGGCCAAAACCAATGTATTTTTGGTCATTATGAACCTAATTTTCCTAAATATCTCCAAAATGGAAAATCATACAAAGTCCAAAAAGGGAGGTGCAGAACTATATGTTATAACAAACCTATGTACCAATTCGCAACTTTCTACGTTCAACCGTTTTTGAGTTATTACCGTTTTTTGATACATTATGGCCAAAACCTATGTATTTTTGTCATTATGAACCTAATTTTCCTAAATATCTCCAAAACGGAAAATCATACAAAGTCCAAAACGGGAGGTGCACAACTAGATGTTATAACAAACCTATGTACCAATTCGCAACTTTCTACGTCCAACCGTTTTTGAGTTATGCGACATACACACACACACACACACAGACACACACACACACATACAGACGTCACGAAAAATCGTGTAAAATCGCTTATATCTCTAAAACGAGAGCTCGTGTTCAGACGACACTTGCAGGTGTACAACTATACATCATGACAGTCACACGTATAAATTGGCAACATTCAGCGATCATTCGTTTTCGAGCAATGTGAAATACAAAATCCATTTCGCAAATCGGGATTACTATACTTCCTTATACTTTGTATAAGGAAGTAAAAAACCATTAGAGTTTTTTTTTTTGGTGTTGGGGGGGGGGGGGGGTTAACATTGATTGATTCCCCGAAGGCTCTAGGTCTGTGGTGTGTGTCTCACCGTGAGGGTTTTTCTAAGGATCCTAACCCGTATTTACGTCAGTTTCGGAAAAAAACGATGGAAAAATCCGAACGACTACGTCGATAAGCTCGAACCTGGGAGTGAACCCATAGAATAATAATAGCAAGAAGGAGCATGGCAATACTCTTAATGCTTACAAACCCCTTCTAGTGAAATGCCAGCGAAAGCTACTTTTGCTACTCAAAACCTTAAAGTAGGGCCATAGAAAAATAATAATATCGCTGTTTGTTGTGGCAACACAACAGCTTATTAGAAATACTTATGCTCCTTCTTCCTTTATTATTATTCTATGAGTGAACCAGACATTTCCCGTCTACAAACCTTTAGCACGGAATCGCTCAGCCACTGGTGGCGGCATTAATTTTTAAGAAGTTTTAACTCTGTACCGCAGATTTGAAAATATCTACTGAACACTTGGTTACTAAATAAAATATTGTGGCAACTTAAAAAAACTCACCCCATTTTTTATTCTCCTACAATCTTCAAAAGTATAAACTAAATCCCTGAAAGTGCCATGCATACAGTCGAACCTAATTAACATAAATACTGTTAACGTGAATTACTTTTAAAATGAACTGTTTCCACAATCCTCGTCATAATGAAGATTAGTTTAGTTATATGAAAATTAGTTACTGATAGAATGAACTACTGATAACATAAACATTTTTATCCCCCTTGAGATTCACGTTAACGAGGTTCGACTGTATATATTTTTGTGAGTTAAAAGTTATATTTATATTTTAATTTGCATTTAAATTTTTATTATAATTAATAATAGCCCAGTTTTTTAAATAAGTGAAAAATTTAAAAGCATGACAGTGATTTTATTATTATTATTATTTTTTTTTTTTTAATGGGAGGGGAGAGAATGGAATTAGTAAAAGTACCATATATTTTATCATTGGATATGTTAAAGCATTTATTTACGATCATTCTTAAAAAATAAACCAAGAGTTTAATTTAGATCCTCATTTTAAAATAAATAAATAAATAAATAAATAAAAATAAATAAATAGAAGTTTGCTTTTTTTTTTTTTAATAAGTTATTATAAACATTGTTTGTTACAATATTTTTTTTTCTAAAATTCTCGAAGTTATAGCTTTTTATATAATAATTTTAAAAGTTTTTAGCATTAGAGAATTTTCAATAAAAATACCAGCTCATCCTGAGAGTCTTAAAAATACCAAATGATGCAGAATCCCAATATTTTTAAAGTCTATGACTTAAAAAAAAAAAAAAAAAAAAAAAAAAAAAATAGAAAAATAATAGAAAAAAAAAAAAAAAAAAAGACTCTTAATTATAAACATGAAAAGAGAGATCTGTAAAGTTCTATAAAAATCTGTGATAGTGTGTGTTGGGGCCTGGACGACAAATTGACATAGAATGGCCGTTGTTTTAACAATCATATAATTTTTTTAAAGCAATTTAGGCGAATAGTATTTCAATTTTAATGCTCACTGCTGTCAATTCTATAAAGTTATGTGTGCTCAAATGTCAAAACTCTCCAATAATTTCATCCTAATACTATGAGCATTTTCATTTTCTTATTTCATCTGCAGCCAAAATAACATAGCACTGCCTTTTATCAAATGATAACAGGTAATAGTTACAATGTACCTGTTTGTACATCATAGCTTTTATGCTGCACTTGTGTTTGACACTAGATTTCTCTAAAAAAAAAAATCTGATGTGGGCACCACATGACTTCCTTATACACTTTTAGAAATATACATAATGTTAAAAAACATTGACATTGGACCCGAAACAGTTGGCTAAAAATATTTAAAAGAAATGAATTATGACCGTGTTCTGAGCTTTTCTGAAAGTTAGCTAAAAACCGATTGCAAGATTTGTACTGGTAACGCTCACGAAGGCAGCAGGGACCCGAAAAAACTGGCTAAAAGTATTAAAAAAAGGAATTTTACCATGTTCTGAACTATTCTGAAAGTTTCAAATGTCTACCTAGTCGGGAAGTTAGTTAAATAACTTTTTTGTTGGACCATATAAACGCTGCCGAAGGCAGCAGGGACCTGAAACAGTTGGCTAAAAGTATTAAAAAGATGCATATTCACCGTGTTCTGAACTATTCTGAATGTTTCAAATGTCTAGCTAGTCGGGAAGTTAGTTAAATAAATTTTCTGTTGAACCATGTAAACGCTGCCGAAGGCAGCAGTGACCCGAAATAATTGGCCAAAAATATTTAAAAAATGCATTGTCACCGTATTTTGAGCTTTTCCGGAAGTTTTAAATGTCTAGCTAGTCGGGAAGTTAGTTACAAATCGATTCCAAGATTTGAACTGGTAACGCTGCCGAAGGCAGCAGGGACCCTATACAGTTGGCTAAAAGTATTTAAAAAATGCATTTTCACCGTGTTCTGATCTAATCTGAAAGTTTCAAATGTCTAGCTAGTCGGGAAGTTAGTTAAATAAATTTTCTGTTGAACCATGTAAACGCTGCCGAAGGCAGCAGTGACCCGAAATAATTGGCCAAAAATATTTAAAAAATCCATTGTCACCGTATTTTGAGCTTTTCCGGAAGTTTTAAATGTCTAGCTAGTCGGGAAGTTAGTTACAAATCGATTCCAAGATTTGAACTGGTAACGCTGCCGAAGGCATCAGGGACCCTATACAGTTGGCTAAAAGTATTTAAAAAATGCATTTTCACCGTGTTCTGATCTAATCTGAAAGTTTCAAATGTCTAGCTAGTCGAGAAGTTAGTTGAATAAATTTTCTGTTGAATCGCATAAACGCTGCTGAAGGCAGCAGGTATCGGAAACAGTTGGCTAAAAATATTTAAAAAATGCATTGTCAACGTATTCTGAGCTTTTCTGAAAGTTTCAAATGTCTAGCTAATCGGAAAGTCAGTTAAATTGCAAGATTTGTCTAAACCGTTTTTGAGTTATTACCGTTTTTTGATACATTATGGCCAAATTTTTGTCATTATGAACCTAATTTTCCTAAATATCTCCAAAACGGAAAATCATAGAAAGTCCAAAAAGGGAGGTGCACAACTAGATGTTATAACAAACCTATGTACCGATTCGCAACTTTCTACGTCCAACCGTTTTTAAGTTATGCGACATACCCACACACAGACACATACACACACATACAGACGTCACGAAAAATCGTGTAAAATCCCTTATATCTCTAAAACGAGAGCTCGTGTTAAGATGACACTTGCAGGTGTGCAACTAGGCATCATGAAAGTCACACGTATAAATTAGCAACATTCAGCGATCATTCGTTTTCGAGCAATGTGAAATACAAAATCCATTTCGCAAATCGGGATTACTATACTTCCTTATACTTTGTATAAGGAAGTAAAAAGAAAAGAAAAGAAACTTCATATTTTTTGTAACTTTTTTACATGAAAGCAAAATATTCATTCATTTTTAAAATCAGTTTTAAGTAGTTTAATATTGCTGTCTTTGTCATTTTGAAAAGAGAAACATTTAACAGAATGTGCCTGATTTTCTTTCTATACTTATAAAATTTTACTACAGAAAAGTAATTTTTCTGCATTTGTAAACCTGCTATTTTAATGCTGGTGACTTTGAAATAATAAACCAAATAAATTATTTTAATAAATTTAGTATATAATTTCTTTTTATATATAAATTTCGTAATTTCAAAGCTTTACTTTTTTATTTGTCTCTAACTAAAAATTCAATATTGATGAATTTATTAAAGAAAGACAAATTATTTTATCAATTTAAGTATCTATTTATGTTTATGTAATTTTATTTTACGAAAGTATTTCTCTGCATATGAATACTATACATGCACACACTATACAACTTTAATGCACAACTACATACTTTGAGCAGTAAAGTTGGATGCAGCTTGAAAATGAGGTTTAATATGTCATGTATTGGGTACTTTCAACGGCTATTGGGTTAAATTTTATTTAAAGTTTAATGCTCTTCATTTTTCGTGAATAAGAGAAATGGCTTTTCTTTTATCTAAATTTCTCTTTTTGCGTGTAACTTCCATGTACAAATAATTTCATTTGATTATGGAATCAATAAATATTTTACCTTTTTTGAAAGGTTTGTTAAAACAAATTAACAGTCTGAATTTTACAGTTTTCTGTAATTAAAATTTGCTTTAATATAGCTATATAACAATGTGCATCATATAAATTAATTTACTATGGTATACGTCAGAACTGTATACAAAATTTATTATAGACTTACTAGTATTTCCAAAATTATTATGTATGTATCTATTTATTTAAAATTTAAATATGTTCTCTTGAAAGACTCTATTTATATTTATATATTTTGATTATATATTTAACAGTTCGAGAAATAATCCTTAGAAAAATTTTAGAAAATATAAATGATTTAATCAAGGATGGGTTGAGATCTCATTCATAATTACCGATAGTTAAATCATTTCCAATTTCTAATATGTGTACTTCAATTTTCGTTCTCCCTGCCACAAAAGGTATGCTTGCTGTTGCTAGCAGAGTTGGGTCGATCTCGATTTCGCTCACTTTCGCTTCCGCTAGGCAATGACGTCAGATGGGAAGTAATGCAACCTAATTGGTCTGCTTTTTAGCAGATGTCTTCCTTTGCAAGTCCTATAATTGATTTCTCCCGATTTCTCCTTGTCTTGTAATGTTTCTCAAACAAGATGTGTAATGCTGCTTAAAAGAACAGTGTATTCTAAAGTCTTAACATTTTCCACACGTATATTGAGGGAATTTACACAATGTTCTTGAGGAACGTTAGTAAAATTTTTTACAGTGTATATACATACATACATATATATATATATATATATATATATATATATATGCTTCCCTTACATTTACTCCATTAAAATGTTCAACAGTTGCCGAAAAAATACGATTATATGATCCTGATTTCCTAAACCATATTTTTTCAAAAAGTCAAAAAACATTTATCTCTCTCTAAACAAGTCACTCAAAAAAATTCTAATACGTCCACCTTCTTTTCCGAAAATAGGCTTATCTTCCGTTAAATAAAATAGCAAAAATAGAATAGAATACTGAATATTTAAATGTCGGTTAAGTTATCTTCGTAAATAATTGGAATGCTGTTTGCCATGGTCATAAAAAATAAACAGCTAACAGGTTGCCATATCATATGTTGCAAAGAATCCAGAACGACATCGTTATCAAAAGCAAACACGTTTTATTTATGAGACAAAAAATTTTTAAGTTAAAATACATTTAAAAAACAAAAATTACATATAAAAACAATTAAAATCAGACGTTTCGAAACCCGTCCGACGTTTCGAAACGTCTGATTTTAATTGTTTTTATATGTAATTTTTGTTTTTTAAATGTATTTTAACTTTCGTTCAAAACGGCGCCGAAAGAAAATCGTCAAATAGTGTTGTGGACCAACCTGCAAGTTGTACCGAATATTTATATTACACTCATGTTTGTGAAAATTTTAACACCAAGAAGGAATGCGAACATAAGAATGATATTTATTGGGCATATACATTATAGTAGGAAGAGCAATTGATTAAATTTTCAATAAGTTTTGAGTAATATATCCTGAGAAAGGAGTACATAAAATAGCGACCTCTGGGAGTAATAACAACACTTATCGGCCTAGACATTGAATCGAACAGCTATTGGAGGATATATTCGAGTACAGCACTTCACGAAGCTTCAACATGATGCCACAGTTCATAGACTGTAGTTACTGGTGAATGGTAGCGGACCACTCGCTTTTGAACGATTAAATAGACATTTTCATTAGTGCGATATTAGGAGAACGCGCTGGCCGGAGCAACGGTTGAACATATTCTATCAAGGAAGGTCCGGACAATACAGATAACTTTCAGTCATGCATTATCCTGCTTAAATGTTGTGCTACGGAAGCCTAGAATATAGGGCAGAGGGGCGGGCCTTAACTCACCAGAAACTTAATGGCCGCTACTTAGAGTGCCAGGAATGCGAACCAGAAGTAATCGAGACGTGTATCCAATGGGACCTCATACCATCACTGCAGGTGATGGACAGTGTGACGATGTCTAATCCCAGTCGGTAATGTGCATTATTCACAATGGTGTTAAATACGGATGAGGCAATCTTGATGCTGTAAACAGGATTGTGATTTGTCTGAAAAGCGACTTCACGCCATTCCAGCGACCAGGTTCGTCGTTGATCACACATTAAAGGCGCCCATAAAAGTGATGCAGTTTTGAGGGTAATCAAAATTTTGGTAGCCTCATACAAGGTCACCACCTAGAGTGATGGAATGCGGTACCATTGGATACACGTATCGATCAAATGTTGTTTTCATTCCCGCCAGTCTGAATACCCGTCATTACATTTCTGACGAGTTAAAGCCCATCGCTTTGCCTATATTCAAGGCCTCCAAAACGCAATATTTAAGTAGGACAATGCACGACCACACGCTGTCCGTATTGCCCAGAGCTTCGTTGATGCAGAATATGTTCGACTGCTGCTCTGCCCAGCGAATTCTCCTGATCTTGCACCAATGAAAATGACTGATTAATCGTTGAAAAACGACTGGCTCCCCAACTCATACTAGTAACTACGATCAATAAATTGTGGCATTGTGTTGAAGCTTCATGAAGTGCTCTATCCGTACATGTCATCCAATCGCTGTTTGAGTCAATGCCTAGTCAGATAATTGATGTTATTGCTCACATAGTTCGCTGCTTTTATGTACTGTATTCTCAGTACATATTACTTCAAATTTCCTGAAATTTTAATCAATAGGTCTTCCTACTATAATGTATGTGCCCAATAAATATCATTCTTATACTAGCATTCCTTCTTGGTGTTGCAATTTTCACTAACATGAGTGTAAAATATCAAAAGAGCGAAGATACAACTATGTAATAACAGTCATTTTTTACTTACAGAAAGATAGCATGGCACATGAATTACAGGAAAGACTGGAGAGGTAAGTATACTTTTACTTCGCATTGTTTTCTATTCAAAAAGTAAAGTGATAAGTGATATGGCATGAAATTAATTTTCATTGGTATTGACAAAATTGTATCTTGTAACAGGGATCGGCGCGGTCACTTTTTTTCATATCACTATATTTATGAACCAATATCTGTATTATCCAATCCAAGACAACCACTACATTTCTTCGATTGAATAATACTGATATTGCTACATAAAAATAGCGATATGAAAAAAAGTGACCTTGCCCACCTCTGCTATCATAAACTACTGTATACAGTCAGTAGCAAAATTATTGAATCACACATCCAAATTTTTTATTTTTATTAACTTCTATTCTTGTTTGTTTGTGTGTTTGTTTGTTTGTCCGGTACAAATCTTGTAATCTACTTTTAACTAACTTCCCTACTAGCTAGACATTTAAAATTTTCACAGTAGCTCAGAACCCGGTGACATTAATACTTCGAAGTCAGATTTTTGAATTTTCGAATAGTTTTCTTTTACTTAATTAAAATGTGAAAATAATAAGCTCCTAATAGCAATAAAAATAGTCATTAAAATATTAGCTATAATTTAATTGTTGCCAAAAAAAAAAAATTTACGAGTTCATTTTCTTTCGACTTAAAAATTAATAAATTTAGTTAAACGTGAGCGTTAAAAAATTGTAAAAAGTCAAATTATGCATCTGGTAAAAATTGACGTCATTATCAATTTAAAGATTTTCAACACATTGATAAAGTGCTAATGTAGTTCACGATGCAAATATATGTTGTTCTGAAAGGATTAGTATTTTATTTTTAAAACCAACATTTTTTTTTTTTTAATTCAACTTTCCCGTTACTCTTTTACCAATCACATTAGAACGTCCATCTTTGGAATATCGATAATAAGAATTTTCTCGCCAAAAGTCGCCAAAGAAGTCGCCAAGGGCAAAAAGTCGCTAAATTTGGCGCCAAATCCATTACCTGCCTATTGGAGCTTTTTAATGCGTTTTAAAGGGAAAATTAAGCTATTTTAACGCAAAAAAGAGCTGGAAATGCAGAAAATTGTCATTTTATCAACTTACTAAGCTTCTTTGTAAGAATTTATACAAAAATAAATACAATTATGTACAATTTCGTAACAATACGCATTGATAAACTGCTAATGTAGTTAGTTATATAGCTATGATTTAATAGAAAATTAAAAAACATGGTTTATAAAAAGTTTTTTATCTTATAATTATTCATTTTTACTCTCTTCTATATTCAATAGAAGAAAGTATTGGATTCGTAAAAGTTTTCGACTTCCGGTTTTTGATGGATTTTACACGCTTTGAGAGTTCCAGAACACGATTTGACTATTTTTAGAAAATGTCTATCTGTCTGTGTGTGTGACAGAAATTTTGTGGCGACTGTATCTAAAGAACTACAGCACCGAATAGCATTTAATTTTATATGTAGATGCACCTTGACTTAAATTCGAGCCTATCAACTTTTGGTGTCAACCGATCAACAGGTGGCCCTGCTATGCAGGGCTATATCTCAGGAACTACTGCACAAAACTGTTTATAAAGTCATATATAGATGCAACATGATATAAATTAGTGCTTTCTGACTTTTGGTGTCAACAACTCAATAGGTGGCGCTGCTATGCAGTGTTTTCCACAATTAAAGGTAAGGCTATATTTCAGGAACTACAGCACTAAAATACATATAAATTCATATATAGATGCAGCTTGATATAAGTTAGTGCCTATCGACTTTTGGTGTCAACCGCTCTACAGGTGGCGCTGCTATGCAGCGATTTCCTTAATTTAAAAAAAGGCTATATCTCAGGAACTACGGCATAAAAATTCATATAAATTTATATGTGGATGCATCTTGACATATGTTAGTGCCTACCAATTTTTGGGGTTGACTGCTCAACAGGTGACGCTTCTGTGCAGCGATTTTCATAATTTAAGGAAGTGTTATATCTCAGGAACTACTGCACAAAATTGCTTAAAAAATTATATGTGGTTTCACCTTGACATAAGTTACTGCGAATCAACTTTTTTACTAATTGCTCAACAGGTGGCGCTTCTATACGGCGACTTCCTCAGTTTAAGGGAATACTATATTTCAGGCTCTAATGCGTATAATCAAACAACACTTGATATGTGAGAAAACATTATTCCGATTCAATTTGGATGCATATCTATCTACCAATAGTTGCGCTGCTGTAGTGCAGTTTTCCCCGAGAACGGGAACGCTATATTTCAACTTCTATGGCATGTAACTGTACTAAACTTGATACATGAGATAACTATTATAAAAAAGCCTTTTTTAAGATGTTAGTTAAAGTGTGTTTCTTTGGATATTCAGTGTTATTTTTCTCTAAGATGAAAATCGCCTGCATTCATCATGATAGATAATTTTAATGAATAATTGTTTTTGTAAATTATTTGAACTGAGGGAATTTATATAGGACAAGTCTTGTGGTGGCCACAGCATACTAGTTTTAGTTTGATCACTAATTTTTACTTTCTTCTATATTCAATAGAAGAAAGTATTGAATAGCTCAGCGAAGCGAACACACAAAGCGAAGCCAACACATTAAATGGTATTAAAATTGATTGATAATGGTTTTTATGTGTTTTCTTCATTCAGAAAAGAGTGAATCAAGAGCTCTATGTAATTCTAAAAGCCATTTGAATACATTGGCAGTACATGAAGCTTTATTTCCCTATTCTAACAGCAGAATTTGAAGGTGTTCTTGATTTGCCTATTCTTTCAAATAGTAAAAATCATACAGCGATAAAAATCTCACGTTAATCCATTTCTCTTTTTTTTTCAAATTTATACTTCAGTTGTTAAATTATAATTGTTATCAAAAATTATTGTTTGCGGGTATAAAAGAGTTTGAATTTACATATATAAACAGTTTCTTTTTTTTTCCCCTGTAAATATCACCTGTCTTGATCAGAAAAATTTCAGTGTGATCCAGAAATTCAAACTGTTAAGGCTCATTACTTATAGTTGACGCATCATCTGGTGCTGGTGTGTAGGTTAAAGAGGACTTCTTACTCAAAGGGTCCAGGCGTTTGTAGGATGCCAGCTTTGGGGGTGTTTCTAAGGGATCCCAGTCCGCTTTCAAGCGAGTTCCGCAGAAAACCACAGAATAATCGAAACGGCTAGGCTGACGAGCATGAACTGAGTTCGAACACGGTCATCCCGTGTACCACCTTTGAGAACAGAACCTCTAGACCACTGGTATGGTCATTTATCGGTGAAACGTTAATAATTTAGTCGAGTGCATGCAGCATTTTGCTTCTGTCACAGATCTTTTAAATTTACGGGATAAAAACCAACAGATAAAATCTACTAATTTAAAGAATGCTGCCACGAAATCATTTACAAGTAATAAAGAATATCCGTGTTTACCTTGGAACTTTACTGACATATCCCATAGTAAATGGGTGTTAAAACATTTTGAAAAATCTTGTTCTGTTTAAATCAATTTAAAAAACGAAATGATATTGTTAATACACCATAAAATAAACATATTGCCCGATTTTAAAGTGTGTATCATCCATCAAGATATTTTGTGTTTTCTGACACCTGACACAATATATGAGAATTATTTTTTAACAAGTTCGGCATAATAACATAAATATGGGAAAGTGTTTCATAATGTATTGTTTTCATGCGTTCGTAAGTGTATGAGCATGAGACGTGCATGCGTGTAAAATAGAAATTCTCTTAAAATGATTTATTATTTTTCCACACATAAAATGGTTATTTACTTCTCTACAATTGCGAGTAAATGTTTCAATATTGCTTGGTGATTTTTTTTTCTTTCTAACAGTAATATAGATTTGTCTTATACAAGTGAGAATATTTATAATTAAATTAAAATCATCATTTTCATTTTCATTTTCCATGATTTGCAACTATTCTGTATCTCATAATATGGAAATTCAAACAATTTCATCCTGCTTTATTTCACATGGCTCACTGAAAAGGTAACAATGCTTTTATCGCAGATAAGGAACAATATCTTTTCTTGCCTAAAAAATTGTTTATGAAAAATTTTAATTTAGTGCCACAGTTCTGTAACTTTCTTATTGCACTGGGTACTTTTGACGACTCATGAAAGGCCAGTTTCTAAACATTTCATAGAAATTATCAAAGTAGTTTACTTTCTGTAATTTTTTCACACATTGAAGAGCAAGTTACCAGTAAAAAATATTCTCCGAAAATAACAACCTGTTTATGAGAGAGAGAGAGAGAGCTTCCAATCTTTTTTTTTTTTTTTTTAAATTTTAAATGGCAAGTCGTTTACATTCTGTATATATATATATTTTCTCTGACGGAAAAGCGTGCTACAATACTTAATTTTCTTCAAAATATCTTTCTGCAGTATTTTTTCTCCACGGCAGATTAGCGGCTTATGAATGAAAACTAATTTTGTCAATGATGACTTACACGTCAGATTGATTTTTGAGAATAAAATCATATTTCTAATTTTCAACAAAATAATCAAAGTAGTTTTTTTCCCGGGATGTTTTCTTCTCATGATGGTATAGAACATGTTAACAACGCTTTTATTGCAGACTGAAACAAGTCTTTAGCCTTAAACACTTTTAAAGCAGTTTAAATAAGGCAGCAAGAAAGAAAAAATATACGTTTCGTATAGATTAGGAAACATTTTGCAATTTTATTTCCAAATTAATATACATAAATATGTATACAAAGGCATTTTAACAATATTTATGAAAACAAGCGCACGGACTGATTAACAATTGCATAGACAGACAGATGAATCGATGTCATAAAGACTTTTAAATTTAGTTGGAAGATGTTAATAAAACTAACAGTATCTGTTATGTTTCTTTGCGTTCATTATCATTATTATTATTATTTACTTTTATTCAAATACTAATTATTCTTCATGTTAGAAAATTTGATCATTTTCATATTAATTTATCAGTTTGTACTCCATTACAATTTCCTGCATTTTAACACAAAGAAGTACTTTTTAGCCAATTAGTTTCAATTTTTTTTTTTTTTTTTTTTATTCTAAAGATTAAATCGCTGCAATTTTATTTTTTTTCAACAATTAAACCTGTTACGGTTCAGTACGGGTGAAAAGTGTAATAGGTTAAATTTTCTGAACGCATTAGTGGTAACAATTGAGTTAAAGCGCTGTGTGAGTGTGAGAAAAGAGCGGAATATAAAGAACGGTGGTATTTCAGATTATCTTGTTTTCGTTTTTATCTATACAGGAGCTAATTAAAAGGTTGAAAAAGTAATAATCTTGCTACAAAAGTGCATTATTAATTTGTGTATTGTAACTAGGCTTAGGGTACCGTTTCTGCATAGTTTTATCTAGGTCTGGTTTTCAAAACTATACTGAATCTAAAATATAATAGTTCAAAAATTGAAAAAAAAAAAAAAAAAACTTTATTTTATAGTACGCACCAAATCGTGTTTTAAATACTCAATATATTATACAATATGTATATCGGACAACAAAATGGAATATGAACTTCAAAATATTTCCTTTTGATCCTCATAATGTAATTCAGTAGTTTGGCGTGCCTCTGTAAACCAATCATGAACACTTTTGTGAATACTGTAAGTTAATATCCTTACGTTTTGTATAGTATGAAGATATTTGTGGACATTTACTTCTCATTGACTGTAATATATCGAATTCTTTTATGAGTTCTTATACAGAAACGAATAACGGTTTTATTAAAATTTTATATAGAAAGCATACAGTACTGAAGCTGAATAAAATGGCAGTCTAAATACATTCTAAAACTATTTATGAAAATTTAAGTACAGGTAAAAAGGATGGTTTTAAACACATTTCAACCTTGTTAGAAAGTATTAAGATGAGTCGGAGCTGTTTGATAAATAAACACCCACACCCACACACATTAAAAAAAAAAAAAAAAAAAAAAAAAAAACAATTGAATTCAGGGATTTGAAAATGATACATTTTTATAGAGATTATTGAAAATTATATGTTAAATATATTTCGACGACACGTCTCATTCGCAATAAAAATTGCAAAATGTTATTTTTCAGTATTGTGAAACACTGCTTAAATTTTCAGAATTGATTTTAATGAAGTATTTATAATTCATGTAAATTAGTTTTGGTATTAAAAGTATAAAATTAGAGATTTGTTTTCCTTTTCCTATATATTGTCTATATATTATATATACAGTAAGACCCCGCTTAACGCGGGGGATACGTTCCATCAAAGTAGAGCGTAATGCGAAACAGCGCTAAACGAGGCTATCTACAATTTCGGGGAATCCCCGGGTTGAAATAAAAGAGCGCTAAAAGAAACAGCGTTAAGCGGGGTCTTACTATATATATATATATATATATATATATATATAAATTATGTGTATATAAATTAATTTGTATATATATATATATTTCTTCTAATAAAAAAAGTTACAGAAAAGAAAAATTATATGGAATACTTTATTTACAGAGAAATGAAATTTACCCACAGAGAAATAAATCAAAACTGATAATTACATTCGGAATTAATAAAATAAAAGAGTAATTAACTGCCAGAAAGTTCTTTTCTCTTTTACATGTAATCAATTCTGTTACACACCATGATTGTGTTTGAAATTTCTGTTAATATGATACCGGCATTTTTTTCCCCTTCAACTAGCACCAAGTTCTTTCTAGGAAATAATAGGTGGTATTGCCTCTACGGGATTGCCTCTACGCGTGAAAGAAAAACTACCACTTGACGAAGACAAATGAAGCTGTTTATTATGAAAATGCTTTTTTTTTTTTTTTTTTTTTTTTTTTCTTTTTACGCGTATTAACCTATTAATTTACTGGCATACGAGTTTCGTCGTACAATCATAAATATTTAGTTCATTGTTCAAGGAGAAATTAACAATGTGAGAATCCAAGCGCTTCACAATAGAAACGTTTCAGAAAAGAGTCACCATTTGTTTGCTGAAATTAACAAAAGGAAAAAAAAAATAAGAACACCACAAAAGCAAATTCAGCAACAAAATTTCCCCCTCCAACTAATAATTTTGTTGTTTTTGAGAAATATAATAAGCAAAACTGAGAATTATGACACGTAAAAAATATTAATAATAATAACAATTTTCTAGTGCCCATGTTTGCTTTTGTATTACTTGGTATTCGTATTATTGTCTTTCTACATAATATCTTTGTTTGTTCGTGTATAATGTTTTAAAATCACCTAGAAGTACTTTTTGCAATTCAAGAGGAAAGTGGCGCGGAGGGGGGGGGGGATTATAGTATTCCGAATGAAGTATTATGGTTCTTAAAAGGGGAAAAGTATGCTTGATGCTTTTCAAATCATAACATTAAAGTTAACGTAAAACTTTGTGGACCGCAGGACATAGGACATTTTGAGGCCTCACACTTTTATGTTACAACTGAATTTTACGCACAGCTATGCATTTTAAGGAATGAAGTTGAACTCTTATGTTTGTCCTATACATCAGAAAATGTTTCTACGAAATTTATTGGCACCGCTTGTTTTCATTTTTCCCCTTTTATACACAAAACTGAAAATAAAATGCAAAAAATGTTACACGTTTCATAAATAAATGCATCAATATGAGGCGCAGACGACAAGAAGTGAATGAAAACGTCATGCCTTAATAATGAGAACATTTCACATTTTTCTAAAATTGTTTAAATGTTGAAGCAGTTTTCTAAGGGTAAGTTTCATGAAAATAAATAAATAAGATAAAATAAAATAAAATATTGGTAGAAGTAAAAAAAAAAAAATATATATATATATATAGGGGAGATCCGTGTACCTAGGGCCATCATGTACCTAGGGCCACCCCACTTTATTTGAATAATATTTAATTTTAAGTTTTAATACTCAATTGGGCGAGTAACAACACCAAATGCTACTTTTACAACTACTTTGGAACATTTGAGGAGAAAGGTTTTACAAGTTACATGTAGAAAACGAATTTACATGGTTTGAAGTAAAATTTTGCAGCTAATCTCTTTTGCTATTTTACAAAGGCAAATCCAATATTTTTCTTTCATATTTAGTGTATAATGTTGATTGCTATATGGTGTAATAAATGAGATATTTAATAAGTCCTCTCTGCATATGGATTTTTTAGTGGAAGGCATTTTGAATGAAGTTACCAAAACTTGTACCTAGGGCCATATAGCTGCCTTGTACCCAGGCCAGTGTGTTTGGACCTTTTAACACTTTTGCGACCGCATCTTTTTGTCTTTTTGACAGTAATGTTCGCCTGTGGGCGTTTTTCTCATTAGTTACAATTTTTCAAAACAAAATTTTCCGTATTCACATTTATATTACAAATGGATATGCATTATAATCATACTGTCTCTAATCAAAGTATTTGCAACCATAGTATACTGACTGTACAAATATGAATATTGTGTATGTTTTTTAGAAACAAATAATATACAAATTGCAAAAGAAACGCCCACTGGTGGAGTTTCATATTTTCAAATGACGTGAATCTACGTCAGCGGTCGCAAAAGTGTTAAGAAGCACAGCCTGTAGTAATTGGATGCTGGAAATCTCTGGTAAACCAATCACTATATATGACGTTGCTGAAAATGTTGGCAAATCCTATCTGCCTGTAAACATTCTATCAGGCTTTCGTGTATCCGGTATATGGCCAATGAATCAAAACACATTCACTGAGGATGAATATTTAAGTTCAAATGTGACTGAAAGACTAAATCCCTCCATAAATTAAAAAAAAGAAGAAAAGAAAAGAAAAAAAAAAAAAGATTTTCCAGGAACCAACAATGATAGAACTGGATGTCTCTGTTTAGTGTCCTGATGAAATTTCGAAACCTTCAACATCTAACATCTTTTCGTGTGTCATGCTTTAACAGGTACGAACCTAAGCAAAATCTTTACCTAAAAGAAGACGTCCCACATCAAAGAAAAGATGTGACCAAAAACCAGAGAGATCTAGAAAACCAAGAGACACTCCAGAAAAAAAGAAAAAGAAATTGAAGAAAAAAATTGTTCTGTTAGACTATCCCAAAGAGAAAAAAAAAAGAATGAAAAAATTCGTGTTTCAAATTAAGGCAACAGCATGATAATTATTATATAATGAATAAATATATTACTTGATATATATATATATATTAAATAAAATACATACTTATTTTCTATTCATTAGAAAGTGAAATATAAATTTGAGAAAATGGCCCTAGGTACAATGAGGTCTGGCCCCAGGTACAATGAGGGTGTTGTACCTAGGGCCACGAGGGAAGTTTTTTTAAAAACCTTCTATTTGTCGGAATTTATTATTTTAGGTATTTATATTAATCACAGTTGGAAGTAATTAGTGCTAAAAATATGCACATATCAGTTTGATAATTTTAAATAGGTCAAGGGCTTTGTTTTTGGGCATTGAGAAAAAGCGGGCCTAGGTACACGGATCTCCCCTATAATATTTTAATAGCTTAGTTAACAATTTGGGGCCCTTCAAATCTGGGGGTGTCACTCAAATGTCCTATTTACCCATACAATAATATGTAAATGCAGTTAAATGTTTAAGTAATTTCGAAAAACTTGGCTTTAATTGATTAAAAATTGACCTTACAAGAAAGGTATAGATCTAATTTATTTAGTAAGGCAGTAGCACGTGTTTTTTGCACCTGATGAAGGAAGGCTACGTCCTTTCGAAACCGGTTGTGCTAGCTTTAAACTTATGGTGTGTGAAGAAGTCTTATTGTCTATTTATCGTTTGTACATGGAGTTTTGCATTTAGTTTTAGTTAATGTAAAGTCTTTGATATTGCTATTATTTGTTTCCCTCAAGTAAATTTCTCAATATAATGGCATAAAAATGACAAATGCACATAAAATTGGTAAAAAAATAAATAAATAAATAAATAAATAAATAAAAATAAAAAGAAGAAGAAGTAAGCTTTATTCCCAAATAAACATTTTCCTGCGTAATTTTTAAATAAATCGCATGATTCAAAAGCTGAGTGACTAACGGTGAATCATTACAGAATTATTTAACATATGCTAGACGGAAGTCAACGGCGGAAAAGGTAAATTTAGAAATTCCTCTTCTTAAAAGAAAAAAAAAAACACCTTCCAATAACATTTTCTTATTGTATGTCTTGTGTCAAGTAAGGAAATGACACTTATAACATTTGCAGAAGTTAAAAATTATTGTTTAAAATACTTTGTCTATTGTCCAAAATACTTTAATCATAAATACAAAGGTTTGTAGTTAGTTATTCTATTTGAAAATCGTTTATCTTCTCGCAGATGTCTTTGTTTTGGAAATAACGACTGGTACGCAGCTATTAGTAATAAGTCATACGGTGCTAATAACACTTTAAAAACCAACAAATGTTTATTACTTTCTTCTATATCCAATTTTAGAAAGTATTAGAGTCATAAAAACTTATGACATTCGGTTTTCCATGGATTTACACGTTTTGAGAGCGCCAGAACACGATCAGATATTTTATTTATTTATTTATTTATTTTAAGATCTGACAAAAGTTTTGTTCCAACTGTGTTTCAGGAACAACTGCTCAGAATTAAAAATTTATATTTAGTTGCACCTTGACATAAATTAGTGCCTATCAATTTTTGGTGCCAATCGCTAACAGGTGGCGATGCTATACAGCGATTTCCCCAATTTCAAGGAATGCTATATATCAGGATCTACAGCAGAAAATTGCATATAAATTTACATATCGATGGCCCTCTACATAAGTTAGTACCTATGAACTTTCGGTGCGAATAGCTCAACAGGTGGCGCTACTATACACCGACTTCAGCAATTTCAGGGAAGGCTATATCTCAGGAATTAATGTACAAAATTGCATGTAAATTTATATGTAGATTCATCGTGACATAAGTTAGTGCCTTTCAACTTTTGGTGCTAATCACTCATCAGATGGCGCTGCTATACAACGATTTTCACAATTTAGGAGAAAACTATATCTCAGGGGCTATTGCATATAATCGAACAAAATTTGATATTAGAAAAGGCCATTGTGAGACATTAAGCTGATTGAATTTAGGTGAATATTGGCCGATAGGTAGCACTGCTACACTCCAATTTTCCCAGAGAACAGAAAAGATGTCATCTACAAGGTAAAACTTCACTTTCGTTGGACATTTCGTGTAAATACCTCTCTGAGGTGAAAATAGTCTGCATTCATAATGGAAAAAAATGATAATAAATAATTCATAAGGCGGGAATTTGTGTAGGACAATACAAAAGAAAGTTTTGTGATAGCCACAATATGCTAGTTTTAACTATGTACTTCATTTGCTTCTTATGGATGAGAGTGGAAAAATTTGTGTAATTTTTTTTTAGTCAAATTAAAATGAAATAATATATCTATATCTATATATATATTACTGTAAATTATGCATCTAAAACATTTTCAGTGGAGATTTAAAAATTTAAATGGAAAAAAAAAAAAAGAGAGAAAAAAAATTTTGCTGATGGTTTATGCCTATTTTTTAATTATATGTTACGATGTTTGTTTATTAATTTATTACACATATTTATTTTTTCGATTTTCTTATGTAAAATTTATCAGAAAAAAAGAAAAAAAAACGGTTTTAATCTGTTGACATATTTTTTTCGATACCTACCCTGATTTTAATTATATTATTTAGTATGCTACAAAATTCGAATGATATAGCTAATGTTCTTCTTAATACCATCAATTCTGAGAGTAATAAAAACTAAGCTAGCTAATTTTATTAAGAATTACACCAAAGAATGTTTTGCAATAGCCTACAAAAATCTCAAAAGTTTTTATTTATTTATTTATTTAATGTAAAATCTAAATATTTTAAATTTTAATGCGGTATTATTACTTTTTCTTACCCAAAAGGTAGAGAAAGTATTGTTTTAGGGTAAAATTTTCGAAAGCGAGTTTTTGTTATATTTACACATTTTGAGGTGCCATGAATACGAAAATCATATTTTTAGCGGTTGGTCTGTGTGTCTGTCTGTTATCAGAATATCGCAAGCAAAAATGGTAGCAGAAAGTCCAAACCTGGTATTCTAAATGTGTATGATATAGGGATGCTACACTAAGCTTTTCGTTGAGATGAAGCAAATGGTTCGTGTACAGGGACACCCAAGATAATTCAAATACATTACGTCTATGGGGGAAATTGCAGGTAAAAAGGGTTTAACAGCTATAGACTGCACTAAAACAAATGGAATGAATATATATTTTTTATATGCATAAAAACATGCCTCATGAAGAATATGGTTGGGAAATCATTCACTGTTCATTTACGTGGCACCGCAAAAGAACTAGATTATAGTGCGACTATAGATGAAAATTGATGGAAGTGTGTTTCAGGTTGTGCCGTGTGTTATTACTATAGGATTATATTTAGGCGCACCATTTGGTCTGTACATAATCTTTAAAAGGTATACAGGGCTGCAAATATTTTAGCGATAACATTGTTTTTATTGTTAGTGGAAGTGCCTTACTATAATATTTTATCATGTCCTGGAAAGTTGCTCAGGAACTGAAATGAATTTCTCATAGACATATGGTAAATAATATATGTTTTAAAGCTAAATATTCATTGCTTGTTTTTTGTATATTTGCACGTTTTGAGGCTTCCTAATTACTGAACTCAAATTGTTAACATTTGATCTTTGTCTGTGTCTTTTAGAGTAACTTAAAAATGAATAATTTTAGGAGATCCAAAAGTTGTATTTTCAAGTTAATATAAGTTTGTTGCTGGAAAAGTTTGATCAAGACTGATAAGTTTCAAGAAATGTTGCGTGTGAAAGTTGCCTGAATAATTTTAAGTGAACTTTTAATTTTAATAACAGATTTAAATTCTATATAAATGTGTGTGCAGTAATGAAACGGGTGGTTGAGGGGGCAGTAGCCCTCCTCACAAAAAACTAGTTATCATATAAAACTCTTCCGACGCCAAATTTGAATTCTTTTAACACAGCTGTATATATCAGTTCTCATTATGTTACCTCTTTATCTACAACTTGTATTTATAGTATTAAATTTCAGAGTAAGCGAAAGTCGTGTGACTGACACACCAGATTATTTAATAGCGTTTCATTTTTGAATTTAAAATAATCAGTCTTTCTAAAAATATTTTTCAAAAGTTTTACAATCTATTTTTCACAAAATGTAATTTCATTTTATATAACCTATAAATGCACAAAATCCTTTTTTTTTCTTACCGTTTTTTATAAACACATTTGTATTGTTTTTGAAATATATTTTAAGAAACTAAGCTTTTTTCTTAACATCAGTTCAAAAACAATAACAAAAATAAGAATACGATTTTCAGTTTTGTTTCGAAGGCCTGTTGTCAAGACGTAAATGCAATTCAAGGCACTTTTTCTTAAAACCGATATTAGAAGCAACAAATGTACAGCTGATAAATATGAATTTAAAGGAAAAAAAAAAAAAAATAGAGAAACGCAAAACAAAAACTGAACATTACTTTAATTGCGTTAACGAATAAAAACGCAGCACTTTTACTTAACACCGTCGTGCTATCATGTTTCGCAGTTCCAAAAATAACTCATCGCATTAACAAAACGCCTTTCAGCATAGATGGTATTTATGGATACCAGATTTGTAAAAAAAAATATATCACATTAAGGCAGTGTCTTTTTTTTTCTTTTCCTTTTTGGCCTTTATATTAATTCTAGAAGATTTCTGTGTATATCAGTTTGCCGATAAATACGAAATTGAAAAAAAAGGAAATTTTTAATTAGAAAAGGAGCTATGTAAGGGAAAAAAATTACAAGTGATAAAATATTCATATATATATATATATATAAAATAATCAGAACCTGCATAACTTTTGGAGTTAGGGTGAACCTCAGTATAATTTCGGGATTTATAATCTTTTAACACATAAAACAAACTTATAAATTTTACAAATTTAATTCTGATGTCTTAGCGTAATTAAGATTAAATTTTTTCTCCCTCTACGCATTGTCATATTAAAATACTACAGGATAAAAATCAGTGACTGTGTTTACTGTTGTTTCGTATTCACATGTCTGTTTCTACACACATAAAGGTCACGTTTGATTGATTAACTGCTTATATATTCAGATCTTTCAGATTTTCATGATTAAAGAACTTTTTTTTTTTCAAATTAATGTGTACTTTCTGTTGCTTTAAGCAAACTTTCTTAGAAAAAAAAAATCTCCATGTGAACATTTGAAACTGGAATTACAGACACCGTTTTCAGTCATTTCATACTTGCCAACTCTCCCTTATTTTATGGACATGTCTTCCACTCATCCGTATCCTCATATATTTATCTTTTTCTGAGCATTTAGAAGTTATATATATTATTTATCAAAAAGTTTGCCAAATTTTCAAAATTTTTAAGCAAGATTTTCATTTTTGCCGAAAAAAATTGTTTTGCATTTTAATAGATACCAATATTTTAAATTAATAATTACTACATATTAACATATTAATTAATTTTCACCTATGGATATAGATTTTTGGCAATTTAGGCCATGGATTAAACTACTTAAAAACTGCATATGTTGAAAACCTGTTAATGTTGTCTAAACCTGTAAGTGGCGCACGTAGAATCTCCTTTTCTTTTTTATCTTTCAATGCTTACAGGTATTTATTTCGGATAGTGCTTCCCGATCCTTTTCGATAATCCAGTCCTGATAAAACTGATAATAATTTATAATTACAATGAATGCACGTATATATACAGGTAATTCATTTTTGTTTTATAAAATATATATGAATTACTAATTTCCTTTAAAAAACGGTGTGCTAAAGACCATAAAACGGAAGCGTAAACTGCTGCAGTAAAATGTACGACATAATTTAAAAAGCATTCTTACCAATCACATCAAATAGAAAGCCATAGATTCGACTGATTTTAAGTAGCCTTGTATATCGTCTATGTATTGTATATGCAACTTACAGTTAAAATTTGGTAAATTAAAAAATATCGCATGACACAAATCAAAATATATTTTCAAGCATTTCCCCTGCAATAAACAGACACAACCTGTAATACACTGTATATAAGGTAAAGCTAGGAGAGTTTGCGCACATATCAACAAAACGTTATAAAAAAATCTAAATTTTATTTTTTTTGCTAAACTGTTGGCGCATAGCTTTGAAGTGATCCTTCTTCTACGCATTTCCATTACTATTTTGTTGTTATACTATGATTTAAAGCAACAGCTGTAATAAAACCAAGTGAGCTATTTTGCGCAATCTCTCTTTATAGGGTAGGAGAGATTGCGCTTAATTTTAACTACAATTAAATTGTCAACAATGATAATTGCACTTAACACATTCCCGCCGGCACATTTTGTTTACATAGCCTTCTCAAAAGTATCCGAGCCCTAGTCAATAATTCCGATGTAAAAAAAGTACACTTAAAACTGTTTTGTTCAATAAATTCTTGTCGGATCATGTTCTTAGACTGACTACGAACATGACTCGACAAGGATTTATTTAAGAAAGTAGTATTAAGTGTACTTTTTTTAGACAGGGATTATTGCTAGTGCTCAGAACTTTTGCTACCGACTGTAGCTGTGACCCACCGGTGGGTCACGCCGGCGTGAACGTGTTAAATGACATTGGTATAAGGTTTTTGTAAACAAATATTTTTGTATTACATGTAGGTATTTCAATTAAAAAAAAAATAAATAAATAAAAATAAAAAAAATAAATAAAAAGATTGAACACTTTTATTAAAAAAAATAATTTAAAGACAAAAAGACAAAAAGACAAGACAAGATAATAAAAAGTAACATTTAGTAACTAGATAATATGTTTAACTTAAAATTAATAAAGTTCCTTTTCAGTTTGAATGGGTTCTTGTTTTTGACCTAATCTGCCGTTGTCTATAATCGTTGCATTCGTTGTAATAAATGAGGAAACTTTCATGTAACCGCCTGTCACAAGTAAAATTTATAAACGAGTCCATAGGAAATCGTTTAATTAAAAAATATTTTGCAATACTATAATTCTATAAAAATTCCTAGAAAGGGTTTTGAAAATTTAAGCAAACATTTTTGAAAACGAGACAAAATAACCATGAGACTGTTCAATCAATGAACATGCTCATTTAAGAGGGCACTCGGCTGTCGATATTGTAGAACTGCCTGGAGTTTCAGAGCGTCCATTGTACTCCTTCCTGCCGATCCCCTATGGGCGCAATCACTCCTAGCTTTACCTTCGACAAAAAAATTTGGGTGCTGTTGAATTTAGATATTTTTCTAATATTCGGAAGAAATACTTATTGAATACAGCAACGTAAAGAATATGTTAAGCCTCAGGTATTTATGAGATTATTTTTTCCGAAACGCGAAAAGGGTATCAGTAACAAATAATAAAGAAAAAAGTATTTGGGATCAATTTGTAAAAAATACTGCTTGAAATGCTTTGCAGGTGTTGCCTA
Organism: Salticus scenicus; assembly: GCA_963930645.1. Classification (NCBI taxonomy): domain Eukaryota; kingdom Metazoa; phylum Arthropoda; class Arachnida; order Araneae; family Salticidae; genus Salticus; species Salticus scenicus. The sequence continues at coordinate 385,232,569 of OZ005648.1, forward strand.
TAACTATGATGATTTTCTTTTTAAAATGTGTTTTCATTTGTATAAGAATGATACGCATTTTCATGAATGTATAAATTTTTTTCTAACTGCATGGGCAGTTTTTCGTAAGATTTTTGTTTACACAACAAAGTTTTCCTACTAATGAAACGCTATTTTTTACAAAACTTGTCATATTGTAGTAGAGACAATACACGAAGGTCATTCCGAAATTTTTGAAGTACGGCTAAATGGTACAAGTTAAACTTACCAAATCTTAGGAGTGTTCCAAATAGTTTCCTCCAACATCATTAAACTTTCGTAGGCGAATTTTTTAATGTTTCAAGCCACCCATTTCTTAGAATCAATAAAAAAAATGCTTGTATAGTATTGGAACGCTTTCGAGTAATGTAATCCCCCACAAGAAATCAAGAAATCAATTTAAACAATTACTATTATTAATTTTGGAAGACCATTTTTGAACCTGAGTTAAAAAGTATGGAAAACTAGCAACGGTTTTACTGCATAAATCAGTGTGGCGCTAAAAGCGTTAAGTTATTTCAGCAAAGGATAGGATGAATTCAATCTGAATGATTAAATAATCAATTTTCTAGTTCAATTTTTTGATTAGTTATGATTAATGTAAACTTGAGAGCGCTGCAAACATTATAATCCCATAATGTAAAATAATTCAATAATCTCTATAACATTTCTATAACGTGGACCAGTTACGATTATATTTTGTAGAAACGATAAGATAGTGAGAATAAAATTCGAGGGGATTGAAAAAAAAAAAAAAGCAATATTTTAGCACGCGGACTCAGTTCAGCAATCTAATTAAAAAAAAAAAAAAAAAAAAAAAAAAAAAGAAAATGACGACATTTGTCTGATGAGATAATTTTATAGAAAAAATTATTTTTAAAATTTGCATCTTTACAATCTTTGGAAGCTTCGTTTTAAACCTAGCAATACTTTAAAGATATAAACAAAATATGAATTTGTGTCATAAATTGACTAAAAAATGCAACAATAAGAAGTATAACCAAAATAGGTACTACGTTTTTTTTTTTTTTTTACAAAAAAATTTGCCAAAATGAATAAATTGAAAGGCATCGCCAACATGGCAGTAAAAATTTAAAAGTCGTCATAGGGCCTGAGGAAGTATGAAAACTGGATCGTCAAACATAAATTTTATTTAAATTTTATTTTTCTTTTTCAATGATTTTAGGTTAACTATCACTAGCGTTTCATTCGCCCCCTCCCCCCCCCCCACACGCACACTCACACACCGGAAAAAAAAAAAAAAAATGACTTCTGATGAATTAAAATTTATATTGGGTGGTAAAATTGGTTTAAGACTTACAAGTTTCAAATTTTAAAGGTAAATATATATGTATATATATAAAAAGAAAGAAGGAAACTGCGGAAGTTTCGCAAGGGTTTGCTAGTCTAAATATTTTTAATTATAATTACATTACGCGAGTAGAAAAACAATAAATAAAAATCAAAGACAATTGTATAGTAATCGATAATTAAAAAAAAAATAAAAATGAATTTACATAGAACTACAAATTTTAAATATATTTCTTTTTTTTTTTTTTTTTTTTTTTTTTTTCAGAGACTAGCTTAAAATAGTGAAAAACATTTGAGAGGTTTGTTTCTTCTTAAGAAAAAAAAAAAAAAAAAAGAGACATAAACTGGATGATACATTTTTTTTTTCTTTTGAAGATCAAAGATTCATTTTTCTTTTATCTGCTTAGTATCATAATTCAAGTGCTTAAAAAAAGGTCCCTCTTGTTGGCTTTGCGACGATAAAATGTGCATTTCTGGAGAAATATGATAGCATTATAAATTTACAAAGATAAAAGAAAAACAACGAAGTATAATCAAGTGCAACGAAAAGATTAAACGCTTTTCCAGTTTTTATTTACTCTTGAGTGTGTAAAAGAAAAAGGTTGAAAAGATTTTCGTTATCTCAAAGCAATATATTTTTTTTTTTTTTTTTTTTACTTTCCGAACATACATATGTAAGGAAAATATTGTAATTATATCAAAAATCCAATTTTGAGATTTTGGTGTTTCTATACATTTTGAGGTCCCCTGAGTCTGTATTCACTATTTTTACGATGATGATTGTATGTGTGTGTGTATGTATGTATGTGTGTGTGTGTATGTTTGTGTGTGTATGTTTGTGTGTGTGTGTATATATGTGAGTGAACACGCTAGCGTCTAAACGCTTTGCTCGAATGAGCTGAAAGTTGGTACGCATGTTGTAAGTCACCGTAGCACGAACCCTACTGATTTTGGAGAATCTAGCACTTATATTTTTTTTACAGAAAGAAATATTCTTCATCATTATGGCCTATGGGACCAAATTATTAAAAGTGTAATAGCGTCTAAACTTCATATTCAACTGAGCAAAAACTTTATATAAACATATTGTAAATCTCAGTTGCATTAACTGTATAGATTTTCATGAATCTAGGACGTGTAGGTTTATTACAGGGACACAAAGAATAGTTCTTTATCATTGTGCCTTGTCACTGTCGCACAAACTGTATAAATTTAGGTGAATCTAGCACTTATAGATTTTTACAGGAACACAATGAAAATTTCTTTACTATTATGATCTACTAGTATAATCTACTAGTATACCTTTTCAAAAATGACGGAATGTGAAATCAATGAACGTAGTGAATCAACGAAGATTTTGCCTGCTACGCTGGTCACTATATTTAAAGGAAACTCTTTTATATCGTTTTATAAACAAACAAACAAAAAATCATGAATTTGCTCAAAAGCTCGCTTCCTGTCCCCGCTGCCTTCGGCAGCAACCCATTCGCAGACTCTCGGGTGCCTGTGACAATAGCTTACCAGTGAGCTTTCATTTGGGTGCTTATCAGATGACAGTTTCGAAACGGACAGTATCGAAAAAATTGAAGTAGCAATTTTATATTTGAATCCCAGTTGCATATGAACTACACGATAAGTGGTGTACATAATATTTTCTTTCGCGTTATTTTTTACATTTATTTGATTTACTCGATCAACTATAAAATTACAACAATTTCACGCCAAATATGATATTACAATATGATCGGCTACATCTATCGCATGAGACAATTTTTTTGTGGTTATAATAGTAGTTTAGTTAGTTAATAGTAGTTGGTATGTAGAAAAATAAATAATTAAATATGTAAATATGTAAATTTGATTATAGTACAGCCTTAATATACTTAGCTGCCCTTGTCGACTTTTGAATTTTTATTGCCATTTTAGACAAAAATACATAATTTATGTGATTATTTTTTCTCTTTCTGTTATTTTTCTTTCCTTTTCTTTCTTTTCTGTTTTTCAATATTTTATAATTTATTTATATTTTTGATACGCTAACTTGGCTTAAATTGGCTTTCACAAAAGGAGAGTTCTTGGCGAAAAATGTCCGGTCTATTTCAGCCACAAAATTTTAAAATATTACCCAGGATAGTTAAACAACATTATTTAAACAAAACAAAAAAGAAAAATTTCTAAAATTGAAGTATATTAAAAAGGTTACGGTTGTTTTTTTTACTCCATTGTCAGATTTTCATATGCATGAGTAAATTTAATCTGTATAATATTTCTCTAACGCGGTCCAATTACGATTATTTTATTTTTTAGAAATGATACGGCAGTGGCTTAATGAAATACGCGAGGATAAAAAATAATACATAAACAATATTTAAGCACGCGGACTCAATTCAGTGATCGAATAAAAAATGACAATATTTGTGCGATGAGATCATTTTATTAAAAAAATGTATTTTCAAAGGTTGCATTTTTTACAATCGTCATTTTAAATCTAGCAATATTTTAATGATATAATCCCCATACGAACTTTTGTCATAAATTGACTAAAAACCGCAATAATAAAAAGTATAATCAAAATAGGTACTAAGTTTTTTTTAACACAAAATTATGCAAAAACTAGCATGTTGTGGTATACTGTAAAAAATATGTCCTATTTGCTGCCAGAAATTCTCTGTAATTTGAGAAAATACGTTCTGACGACGTAATTTTTTCTTAAATTACGTGTATTTTCTCAAATTACAGAGAATTCCTGGCAGTAAATAAGACATATTTTTTACAGTGTACATTTACATTATTTTAATTTGCTGATTAATTTTATTACATGTAAAAAATATGTCATATTTGCTGCCAGAAATTCTCTGTAATTTGAGAAAATACGTGTAATTTATGAAAAAATTAAGTCGTCAGAACGTATTTTCTCAAATTACAGAGAATTTCTGGCAGCAAATGGGACATATTTTTTACAGTGTAGGATTAGATTCATATTTTAGGCTATTAAAAGTAAAATGGTATGTTTCACCATAAAAAGGGTTGTAATTTAACTGCAACATTATTTTGGTGCCGTGTTTCATTATTTTAGTAGTGCCATTGTAGGAGTAAACACTATAATAAAATAGTGAAAAACACCACCAAATATTGGCTGCTGTTTAATTGGAATCCTTTTTCTGCTGAAACACACTTTTTTATTTTCAACAGTGTAATTGCATGCACTTCCGTTGTTACTATTTCCAATGCAATAATCCTCATAAATTTGTCTTAGTCACCCATGTTAAGAATTTTTTTTTTTTATTTCAAATAACTTACGAAGTTTAACCTAAAATTACGCTAAATAGTTGCTGGGCGTTATTATCTAATATAGGGAGATATTAATTTTCCAAAATACTTTGCATTTTAAAAAATGATCAATATTTTATTTTATTTAAACATAATATGATAATAGTAATAATAATAAAAAATTCTACCAAAACAGAACTTAATTTATTACCGGGTTCCCATTTTTGATTCAGATTTTTCCTCTTTAAGCATTTGTATACGCTTACAGTTGGCAGCAAAATTATTCGGACTCTAGCAAACGTTCCTATAAAATAAAAATACACTTAATACTGTTTTGTTAAAAAATCTTTGTCGAAACATGTTCATAACAAGGATTTATTTAATAAAACTGTGTGTACTTTTTTTATATAGGAATTTTTGCTGGCACTCGAATAATTTTGCTGCCGACTGTAGATTCTGTAATGGACACTTTCTTACTATGCAAAATTTAAGATAGTTTACGGAAAATAGTAACAAGGCTTTTTCCTGTATGGTAAATAAATAAACAAACAAATAAAATGAAAAATACAATAAAAGTGAAAGAAAATGAGGTGAAATAGATAAATAAAATAGAACTCTGTCTTAACAATGAATAAAATATAACCGATATTTGTTGTCAGTAGGAAAATAATCTTTAAGCGAAGGGGTTGAAATTGAGGTTGAGTGTATACTATGTCGCACTAGAACTACACAATGGGCGTTTGACAATGGTCTAGTATTACACTACGGATGGTCGAGAAACACGCCATCAAATTTTGATCCTCTGCGAAGGGGATGACTTTCCCGCTTCAAGTAACTTCGAGAGGTGGCGTTTTTTCCAATTTAATTGAAGATAATTTAGTTTTGTTGGTAAATTTAGATGATCTGGTGTGTCACTCACACGACTTTCTCTTACCAGGCATTTCAATACTATAAAGATTGGTTGCATGTTAAGTCTTAAGATCAATAGTGTAAAATAATGAAGTTCACTGCACTTTTAAAATAATCTAAAATAGGTTCAGGAACAGTTTTATTTAATATGTAATTCTTATGTGATAATTTATTAATATGTAATTATGTTTTATTTAATATGTAATTCTTAACCCCTCGTTCAATTATAATGCATATAATTAAAAAAAAAAAAAAAATCAAAACTGTTATTAATTTGCCTTCAAACTTGACAATCTTGATTAACGTTTTAAATGGCAACCTAAGACAGACTTCAAAACACCAAATTTTTATTTTCTGCAGTTATTTGCTATTAAGTTATGCTGGTAATATATATACACACAGATCGACCGCTAAAGATTGGACTTTCGAAATCAGGACACCACAAAACATGATATCATACAGAACTAGTTGGCATAGGTGGACTCTGCTCAGTTCCCCACCATATTTATGTTCTCATAAATTTCTAGTGCGAGACATATTGTAATCATGTTAAAAGAAAAATCCCGGCCTAATAGGCTATCCGCCGTTCACTTCGATATATTTATCTTATTCTAATCTACTAATTTATTTTATCAGGGTCAATTCCGTTGTTTAGTTTTCAAGCTACTATTTCCAATGCAATAATCCTGAAAATTCATATTTATTTGAAAAATTTACAATTTCGCTATGTTAATAAAATCGTAAATTACGAATAATTTACAAAATTTTCCTATTAGAATATTTGTATTCAATCATGTTCAAACAAATATCATAAATGTAATTTTGAAGTTGTCTAATGTATTTATGATCCTCAAAATGGAAGTTTATGCTCAATTTTGCCTTATTCTGACATGTTAAGTAAATCGTAAATTCCAAATAATTTACGAATTTTTTAAATTGGAAAAATCATAGTCTATGATATTCATGCCAGTATCATAAATAATAGTTCGAAAGTGGTTTGACATCTTTACGATGAAAATATCCCTCAAGATTGACGTTTATGTGAAATTTTGCTCTATTCTGCCATGTTAAGAAATTCGTAAATTTCCAATAACTTACGAAATTTTTATATTGGAAAATTCATAGTCATTAATATTCATGCCAGTGTCCTAAATAATATTTCAAAAGTAGTCTGACATCTTTACAATGAAAATATCTCTAAAAATTGACGTTTATGTGAAATTTTGCCCTATACTGCCATGTTGAGAAATTCGTAAATTTCCAATAACTTGCGAAATTTTCAAAGTAGCATATTTATAGTTACTGATGTTCATTTCCGCATCAAAACTGATATTTTAAATCTGGTCTGACATTTTTACAGTAAAAAGTTTCCATTTAATGCACGTTTAAGTGAATTTTTGTCCTATTCTCCCATGTTAAGTAAATCGTAAATTTCTAATAACTTACGAAGTTTTTAAATTCGAATGTTGCAAATGAATAGGGTTCTTGTCAGTGTCGAAAGTAATATTTTAAAACTGATCTGACCTCTCTGCGACAATTTGTTCTTGAGATATCGTATACACAGACTAACAAACTAACGGACTAACACACTGACAGACACCATACAAATTTTGTCATTTTCGGATTCCTCACACCTGAAAACGTGTAAAGAATTAAAGAAACCGAGGTCGAAAATTTTCACGATTACCTAAGTTCCCCATACCTATAGTATGATGGGGAACTAAAAACAGAGTTGAAAATTCAAAAAATGCATTGTTTAGAGTATGTGTATAAAAAATTAATTTTGCTTCCTGAGCAGTGTTCGTCGGCATACTAAAATGTAGAAAAGCTCTTCCATCAATTACATTGAATAAAAAAGAACATTTAGCTTAATTTTAGGTAGCACTGCATATTGTCTATAATCAATATGCACCATGAAAAATATTGTGTGCTTAAATTTGGTCTTACATGACAAATATCCAACACGAAGGAAATTACAATTCCAGCAATTTCCAAGCATAGCCGCAATATATCCAAATACTTTGGGTAGCCCTGTAAATGAATGATGAATGATTTCTATACAACAATCTTCACAAAACATGTTTTTATTCATGTAATAAATTTTGTTCATTCCGTTTTGTTTACGCCAGCGTATAGATGTTATACTGTACTTACGAGAAAATTTCCCATTGGAATAATGTATTTGAATTCTCTTGGATGTCCTTGTTCACAAATCATTTGCTTGATCTCAACGAAAAGTTTAGTTTGGATTTACTATTATTTGTTCTTGCGATATGCTGATAGCACACACACAAACACAAACACAGACCAACTGCTAAAAACATGATTTTTGGATTCAGGAGACCTCAAGAAGTGTAAATATAACAAAAACTCAATTTCGAAAATTTGACTCAAAAACAATTCTTTCTTTATTATATGTATGGGTAAGAGAAAGTATATATATATATATATATATGAAAGAAAGAAAGAAAAAACAAGTATAACATGTGAAAGAATTTTTAAAGAGATGGAATAATATAAAGGATAACTGAGGCAAAATAACTGAGGCAAATGTCATCTTAGTGAAATACAAAGCGTCTAGTATTATTAGAATTTTTTTTCGTATATTTATCAATGATTGGTTGGAATTTTAAATTATGAAATTACGTTAATGAAGGGTAAGCGTACAATTTTCAATATTCGCAAATTTGAAAGTGTATGCAGAGAATGTTTCAAAAAATCGAGTCTGAATTTAAAACAAGTCTTTTAGTTTAAAAGATACTCGTATTCGATCTTTATCTTGAGTAATTTTGTTCTCTGAGAAACTTATTTTCTCTGCTATGATACATCCAACTTCGTCGAATAGTGGAATGACCTCTTGTCACTAGATTAAAAGCCCCAGGGGAAGCTGGGCAGTTTTGTATCTTTCTGACAAGTCTGTAATTAACCTGAAGAGAGATGGCCGAACAAGATATAATTTCTTATTCCCTGATATAATTAATTTTGTAGCATAAATTTCAAATTGCAGTGGGAAACAATAACGTTACTATACGTAATGATCAACAGTTGATATTTCTCTTTAAAATATGTTTTGATTTATGCATGTTTACTGTGGGAAACATAAATAGCATAAAATTATTATCAAAATAGACATAGACATAAAATAAATCAGGGGGTTTTGCCAATTTCCTCTGTGTTTATTACAATGAGATGCTGTAGATTAGGTTTTCTGCTCCACGAAGTAGGGCTTGTTAAGGCTAAATTAAATATATATATATATTCTTTTAACTAAAATTTACTACCAAAATTCTCTATCCTGTGATACTTTTCGTCTTCGATACAAAATATGTATACATCGGATTTTGTGCACAAAAGAAAAGAGGGAAAAAATCTACTTCTATTATTCTATTTTAACTTCTATTATTTTCCTTTCTCATTTTGAATGTACTGTGTGTTTTCAGTTCTTAGTCATTCCTCTCAGAAAGAGAGGCGAAAAATTTATCGCGACTGAATTACGGAGAAGAAAATATACATCTCGGACCTGTTCAACATTCACCATTAGTGCATGGTGAATGTCGACATTTACTGGTGTAAGTCAGAAATAAGGGTATTTAGCAAATATTTCGGACATACACCAAGCAACTATGTGTTTGTTGACATTCACCGGTGAAAGTCGACATTCTCCAGATTTCGGTGTTTCACCGTAACATATATATATATATAGTGAAAAAAAAAAAAAAAAAAAAAAACTATTTTTATCTGCAATCAGACATCATTAATATAAACTAAATGATAAATGAGTTTTTTTGTTATTTTCTCCTGCTCTATGTCTGGTGTTTGCTGATTCAGGACAGACTGCCATCTAGTGTATAATTTTGATGTTATTAATTATTTTGGTTGATTCTTTTAATAGGGTGTATTACTGAAAGTTATTAATATTCAATCTTATAATAAAATATTATACGGAATTAAATTGCTGGATTAGTATTCATTTCTTAGTGCATACCTCCTTAACATATTACAAACTATTTCTAAATACAGATTTCAACTAAAATGTAAAGGGAAAAAAAAACATATTTCAATAATACGAACAAATTTCAAGTAATAGATGAATATAAACAAACAAATAATAATAATAATAATAATAAAAATGAAATAAAAAATAAAATTGTGAAATGCATATTAATAAATGTGATGTTTAAAAATTATTACAATTTAAAATAAATGTTCCAAAATGAAACTTAAAGTAAAACCGAGTAAAATATAAAATATAATTAAGTTTTACATGCATTTACGTCACTCCTATATTTCATCTACTGCTTGTAAAAGAAAGCAATTTCATAAATCTAAAATAAAATTACAAGAGCATCCTACTTTAAATTTCCATCACTTTATATTAAACCCAAGTGCGTATTAATATTTTAATTTAAAATAACTCTAAAAGAAAGAGGGTTCTTGATACGTTGTTATAAAAATTCCTCAACGTAGCATAAAAATAATTTTAATGTAAAGAGTGTTTGTGCATTATTTTAAAACACATTTCTCCGCATTCCCTTCGAAATAATTAGGCAAGGAGGTTACAATTTAAACTCACATGCTTGTTTAAAGCTAGAAGATGGTAAGTAACCATATTTAGGTTTGTTAAAGAGTAAAAAATTGCAAATGTTGACGAACATAAAAGCACTAATAAATATAAAAGGAATGATTTAATCACGAGTTAATGCTGTTTAAGTAAAATTTATTTTCTGATTACTTGTTATGGATGACTCTTAGCAGAGAGTTATAAATTTTAATCAACCTAAATGCGTGTTTATTTCTTTGTTAAGTTTAGCTGTTTTCTGAAATTAATGCGTCAGAAAGATGCGTGACTTTGAAATTTTATTTATTTATTTATTATTATTTAATTTTCATATTTATTTGATAGCTTGTAAATTCATAAATACAATGATCCATGTTACATAAATATTCACGATAACAATGTACATTTTGTTTTACACATACATAAAGACACAACAAACGCCCATGACTGAACGAGATTTAGTGGGCAGTCTCCTATCGATCGCACCACTGGGTCTTTTGTTGTGGCTTTTTTTTTTTTTTTTTTTTTCTGACTGTACATAAAACTATACCCTAATTCCAAGTAACTGATAAATATTTGTATATTCAATTTTAAGTTAATTAAATGATTTTTCTTGCTGTACATAGAGACAGACATAGAGACAGAAAAAAAAAGTCTCAATAGATAGGCTTTACTGTCGTTTCGGAAATTAAAAAGCAATTAAGTTATTTCCAGTTTTCCCATTAAAAATTATGTTTAATTATTTTATTTTCATTAGGCCATGATGTGGAAGATTTTGTTTCAACAATCATGTTGTCAGTCTCAGATTTTTGATGAAAAGATGCACAAAATACACTGAAAAATATTCTACGTCTGACATTAAAAAAAAAAAAAAATAAATAAATAAAAAATATGGTTTTAGTAAAAATAGTTCCATGTTATCCTTATAAATTCTTGTTCCCTTTGCTAGCGAGTTCTAGATACCCCTATTAAAATTCTAGAGCGTTTTTTTTATGCTAACATGACCTAATCTATTTAAAATTATCTGCAAATGAATGCTAACACGAAAGGCGACTTTTACTATATTTCTAGTTTATGAATCAGTTCTAGAAACCAAAGCGAGGATTTCTAACAATACAAAGGATTCAAAATATAATGTATCGTTTTAACATCTAGAAAAGTATAGCCTAGAAATTCTTGATCATTTCGTCTATTCAGTTTGTGTACTATATGCGCATAATTTGAAAATCTGTTTTTCTAGTTTAGGGATTCAGAAAATGACTATTAATTCGTTCTAGATAAAAGCGGCGTATTTTTTTTTTTTTTTTCTCAATGTACGTTTGAGCTTGTCTATTATGTTCTTCAAATTTAACGAATTAGAAGTTTTTTTTTCCCGATATCTAAAGATGAGAAATATTTAAATATATATATATATATATATATATATATATATACGAAGTATTTTCTTTAAATTAACCGTCGGTACAATATATTAAATATTAAAAACAAAATCCATAATTACTTCATTAACGTGAAAACACTACTATCAAAGACATTACCATTTCCTTTTTACTTTCTCTTACTCACAGGGTCGAGGAAGTATTGTTTTAGGGTCAAATTTTCGAACGTGAGTTTTTGTTATATTTACATGTTCTGAGGTCCCCTGAATACGAAAATCATGTTTTTAGCGAATGGTCTGTGTGTCTGTCTGTCTGTGTATCTGTGTGTGTGTTATCAGCTCATGAACAAATAGTAGCAGAAATTCCAAACTCGGTATGCTAAATGTGTATCATTTAGGGATGCTTCACTAAGCTTTTCGTTGAGATGAAGCAAATGGGTCGTGTAGAGGGACACTCAAAAGTATTCAAATACATTACGTCTATGGGGGAAATTGCAGGTAAGTAGAGTTTAACATCTATAGTATAAAATGAAACGAATATTTATTTTTTGTAATAGAGATAGTCAACTGGGAAATTTTTTTTTTGTGTATGTAGGAGCCTGTCCCTCCTCGAGCGGAGTAAATTTTCATGATGAGTATCTTTCAGAAGAGCTCGCCAATTCCTTTAAAACGAACGGTTGAACAATCGATCTGCGATAATTTAAAATAAAGTTATCGATTTTTTTCATTTTAAACAATTTTTTTTTTTTTTTTTTTTTTTTTTTTTTTTTAATGTAATATTGAGAATAAATTCAACTTTTTTTTGGATATTTAGTGCTATACTACTTCTCTAATATGGAAATCGTCTGCATTATCATGGAAGATAAATTTTTTAAATAATAATTTTAATAAATTATTTTTACTGAGTGAATTTGTATAGGAAAATATAGATGAAAGTCGTGTGGTGGCCACAACACACTAGTTATTTGTTGTTAGTGATGTGCTTTACAAATAATATTTTACCATTTCCAGGAAAGCTGTTCGGAAATTGAAAAAATTCCTCATAGAGATATGGTAAATAATGTATATTTTAAGCTAAATATTCATCGCTTGTTTTTTGTATATTTACACGTTTTGTGGCTTCCTGATTACCGTAGTCAAGTTTTTTAACGTTTGATCTTTGTCTGTGTCTCTTAGAGTAACTTAAAAGCGAATAATTTTAGGAGATCCAAATGTTGTATTTTGAAGTTAATATAAGTTTGGTGCTGGAAAAGTTTGATCAAGATTGATAAGTTTCAATGAACGTTGCGTGTGGAAATGGTCTGTATAATTTTAAGTAAACTTTTAATTTTAATAGCAGAATTAAATTCTATATAAATGTAGGTGCATTAATGAAACGGGGGGTTGAGGGGGTGGTAGCCCCTCTCACACAGAACTAATTACCATATAAAACTCTTCCGAATAAGCCTAATTTGAATTCTTTAACATAGGTTTACATAACAGTATTCGTTATCTTACCTCTTAATCTCCCACCTGTATTTATAGTATTAAATTTCAGGGTAAGAGAAAGTGGTGTGAGTGACACACCAGATTATTTTACTTTCCGAACATACATATGTAAGGAAAGTATTGTAATCATGTCAAAAATCCGAATTCAAGATTTTGGTGTTTCTATACGTTTTGAGGTCCCCTGAGTCCGTTTTCACTATTTTTACGATGATGTATGTATGTATGTGTGTGTGCATGTACGTGTGTATGGGTGTGTGTATGTGTGTGTGTGAAGTCTAAACGCTTTGTTCGAATGAGCTGTAAGTTGGTACGCGTGTTGCAAGTCACCGTACCACGAACAATATTGATATTGGTGAATCTGGTATTTATAGTTTTTTTACAGGGACACAAAGAAAAATTATTTATCATTACTGCCTATGGGACCAAAATCGTAAAAGTGCGATAGCAGCTAAACGCCTTATTCAATTAAGCAAAAAAATTATGCACATATTAGAGGTCACAGTTATTCAATCTGTATAGATTTTAGAGAATCTGGCTCTTATAGTTTTTTTGCAGGGACACAAAGAAAAATTCTTTGTCATTATGGCCTATGGGACCAAATTTTAAAAAGTGCGATAGCGTCTAAACGCCTTATTCAATTAAACAAAAAAATTATACACATATTAAAGGTCACTGTTTCACGATTTGTATAGCTTTTGGTGAATCTAGCACTTCTAGTTTTTTAGAGGAACATAACAAATAATTCTGTATCATTATGGCCTATGGGGTGAAAGTATTTAAACTGCGATAGCATCTAAATACCTTATCCGTTTGAGTGGAAAATTCGTATACGAGTCATAGGTCACCATCACACAAACTGTATGGATTTTTATGACTCTAGCACTTAACGTGTTTTACAGGGACACAAATAAAAATTGTTCCTCATTAAGACCTATAGGCTCAAATTATTTAAAGTGCGATAGCGACGAAACGCTTTATTCAAATGAACTGAAAATGTATATACATGTTATACGTCACCATCACACGAACATTATGAACTTTAGAAAATCTGGCACTTATGGCTCTTTTTAAGGGACAAAATACAAATTTCTTTATTATTGTGGCATATGGGCTCAAACTTTAAAGTGCGATAGCGTCTATATGCTTTATCCGATGAAGCTGAAAATTTATATAAATATTATAAGTCACTGTTGCACTAAATATAAGCATTTTGATGAATTTATCATTTGTAGGTTTTTTCAGGGAAACAACGAAATATTCTTTATCATTATGATCGACGTGTTCAGTAAAATAGCGTTAAATTAAACGTCGTGTAATGCATGAAGAAAGTACTCAAACACCCTATTATAATTTTCTCTTTTGTTTATTTAACAATTCCTATTACTTTACTTTATCTACAAAACCGTTAATTTTACGTTGTGAACGTGTTCATAAGTCATTTAATCTCTTATAAGTAGCATGTAATCATTTCATTACGATAAATTTTTAATAATAATAATTTTTACATCAATTTTTCTAATATCTAATCTTTAATCAAGCAATAATAATGTTAGTTATTTAAAAAAAAGGGGGGTAAATGAATCTTACTCAATAGTTTTCAAGCACTTTAAATTATTTTTAGGTTGATTTCTTTAGAAATCGACCTATTGCAATCACTTCGTTTATCTATATATATATATATATCTATCTATCTATAATGAAAATTTTGTCATCACGATAACTCCCGAAATAATACTCCAAATCGAACCAAATTTGGACAGTGAACTGATCTTATAAATATCTTGGATGAGTTCGTTAACCAAGTTGCTCCGACTTTTTGTTTTCAAGTGTCAGCCACTTGAATATTTCTAACCTACATTGTAAAAAGCGTATTTAAGCAAGATTTGCTTCAATTTTTATGTAAATCTAGACTACATAAGGGTCTAAATGAACTTTATTAATGAAATTTATCTGCCACTTTTAATAAAGTGGCGGATATCTTAAGTTAAGTGGGGCCACTTGAAATCAGGCTACCACTTGAAAATTTAAAATTAAGATAACTTCCGAAATAATACTCCAAATCGAACCAAATTTGGACAGCGTCTTAACTTGTGTTATGAATGTCTTGGATGAGTTTCTTAACCAAGTTGTTCCACCATTTTGTTTTCAAGTGGAGACCACTTGAAAATTTCAAATTCAAATTGTAAGGCGTATTCCGAATTTGTTTGAATTTTGATGTACACATAGACTATATAAGTTTCTCAATGAAGTTTATTAATGAACGTATCCGCCATTTTTAATAAAGTGGCGGATATCTTAAGTTAAGCAGGGCCACTTGAAATTAGGCTACCACTTGAAAATTTAAAATCAAGATAACTTCCGAAATAATACTCCAAATCGAACCAAATTTGGACAGTGTCTTAACTTGTGTTATGAATGTCTTGGATGAGTTTCTTAACCAAGTTGCTCCGCCATTTTGTTTTCAAGTGGAGACCACTTGAGAATTTCAAATTCAAATTGTAAAAAGCTTATTCCGATTTTTTTTTTTTTTTTTTTTTTTTTTGATGCATACGTAGATTATACAAGTGTCTCAAATAACTTTATTAATGAACTTTATCCGCCATTTTTAATAAAGTGGCGGATATCTTAAGTTAAGCGGGACCACTTGAAAACAGGCTACCACTTGAAAATTTAAAACCATGATAACTTCCGAAATAATACTCCAAATGGAACCAAATTTTAACAGTGTCTTAACTTATCTTATAAATATCTTAGATGAGTTTGTTAACCAAGTTGCTCCGCCATTTTGTTTTCAAGTGGAGACCACTTGAAAATTTCAAATTTAAATTGTAAAAAGCGTATTCCGAAATTGTTTGAATTTTGATGTAAATACAGACCACATAAGGATCTTAATGAAGTTTATTAGTAAACTATATCCGCCATTTTTAATAAAGTGGCAGATAAGTTAAGCGGGACCACTTGAAATCAGGCTCCCACTTGAAAATTTAAAATCACGATAACTTCTGAAATAATACTCCAAATGGAACCAAATTTGGACAGTGATAATATCATATAATTATCTTGAATGTTTTCACTGGGCAACTGGTCCCGACATCTTGTTTCTAAGTTCCAGCCACTTGAAATCACGATAACTTTTAAAAAACTAAACTGATTCAAATAAAAGTTGGATAGTAAACTGATGGTTCAAATATCTAGGCTAAGTTTACTTGGTGACTTGATCCGCAATTTTATGTCCAAGTGGCTGCCACTTGAAAATTTGTCAATATGATAACTTTAGTAATACAGAATCAATTCGCATCAAATTTGGGTAGTGGATTTATTCTTCAAATATCTCATAGAAGTTCGCTGGGCATCTCACTCCGCTTTTTTTCCAAGTGGTGCCACCGGAAAATTTCTTATGACGATAATTTTTGAAATACTGATTTAATTTGAACTAGAACTGGACAAGGAACTTATACAAGTATACTGGATGATTTCGCTGGGCAAGTTATTTTGCCATTTTGTTTCCAAGTTGCAACCACTTAGGACTTAGACTGCCACTTTAAAATTTGCCATAAAATTAACTTTTGAAACACGGCACTGATTTAAACCACAGTTGGACAGTGAACCTATGCTTCAAATATCTTGGATATGTTTGCTGGGCAACTTGTTCCACTGTATTGTTTCCAACTGGCGGCCACTGGAAAATTTCTTATCACGGTAAATTTAGAAATACTTAATCAATTCAAATCAAAGTCGAAAAATGAATTTATCATTCAAACAACAAAAATCTACAAAATACACGTAACTCGTGAACCAATCACGTTATTGCGTCCATCTTTGGTATATCGATAATAAGTATTTTCTCGCCAAAAGTCGCCAAAAAAGTCGCCGTAGGGGGGAAAGTCGCCAAATTTGGCTCCAAGTCCATTACCTGCGTTGCTGGATCTTTTTAATGCGTTTTTAAGGAAAAATTAGGCTATTTTAATGCTAAAACAAGCTAGAAATGCAGAAAACTAACATTTTATCAACTTACTAAGCCTCTTTGAAAGAATTTCTACAAAAAAAAAATTATTTTCAAATTTGAAACAGTATTTTAGATGAGGAACTTTCTCTGCCATCTTGATCGAAGTGGCAGCCACTTAATTTTTCAACACGATGACTTTTGAGATTTTGAATTAATTCGAAGTATATGTGTACAGTAAACTTATCTCACAAATTCATTTTATATATTTGTCAACTTAACTCACCATTTTGTTTCCAAGCGCCGGCCACTTGAAAATTTTAGATGCACATAAAAAGGTATATATAAACCGATTTACTTAAAAATCCATATGTGCATAGCCTACATCAATATTTCTACCAAGTGCATTAACAATTTGTAGCTGCCATTTTGAAACAAAATGACGGCTACTTGATAAGGAAAAAGAAATCAACCTACCCTTCCGAATAAGCCGGAAGGACTTGTTTAAATTTAAATTAAAGGGTACATATCAAACATTAAAAATCCTGAAATATATATATATATATCAGTTTTATGTTTTTTTTTTTTTTTTTTTTTTTTTTTTTTTTATAAAATAATGTTTTCATTATTAGAATTCTGGGAAAAATCTACCATTTTCTAATATAACTTCTTTAAAAAAATCTGGTGTGAAACAACCACACGACTTCCATTATCCAGCATTACACTTATCAAATGCACTTTTTGGAGATAATGTGATTAGGAGACAAAAAATTGACCTAACAAAATAGATACCCACAATTTTTCTGGTATGAGACAGATGATACATATAGATTTACATAGGAGTTTAAAAATAATGGAAAAAGGAATAAACGATTGAGCAACTTTTTGAAACACCAATTTCTGAGGTATAAAACTGACCAACGTAATCAGGATGACTTAATTTGCCTGTAACAACCACGTAATACGTGAGAAAGGATACCTAAAATGGGTTTATGTAACAACTTTCAAGAAAATAGTTTCAGCCGTTTTTGAGTACTTGACATATTCAGTTGTTGACCGGAAAATAACAATTGCATACAAAGAGATGTCTAAAAAGGGATTAATTTGGAGAGATCGGGAAAAAAAAAAAAAAAAAACTGTACAGCCGTTTTTAAAGGAACGCACTTGCACGACCTGAAATTGAACTATTTATACAGGACTCCTATGAATTTTTCTGAACTAAAGAACTATATCATTCTAAAGGACATCTAATAGTGTGTTTATATAGCAAATTTGAAAAAAATCGTTCGAGTCATTTTTGAGATACTTCTGGTTTCCGATGCCCCACTTCTATTTTTCCAATTTTCATTAAAAATTGGAAATGTCATCTGTATACCAGACTTGTTTCAATTCTGAAGTTTCGCAGTTCTATCTTTATTAGTTTCGGAGATATCATAGTCAGAATATTGCCCGCATACATACACACACGCTGCCAATTGCCAAAAATTACTTTTTTGGATTCAGGAGACGTTAAAACATGTAAATCCTGTGAAAACTTGATATCGAATTTTGATTACTAAAATAAATTACTACTATACGATACTCGGGTAATGGAAGTAAAAAGAGATACAACAATCTGAATAATTTATGCTTGTGAAACTATTCTGTCTGTATGTTTCCTAAATTATTTTGAGAAAATATTCACAACTTCGTGTTATCATTTTCGTGTATCGCAAATAAATTCTGAAATATTTACATAAAGCAATCTCTTCATGTTTCTCAAAATAATTGCGAAATTTCTAAACTGAAAATATAACTGAAACATGAGAAACCTTGATTTTATCAATATATAGATCTTTTAATTTAATATTTCGGTTGAAGCCTTGAACTATTTAAAAATTACTTTACTGCCATAAATTGAGTGAAAAATATCAATATAAACCTCCATAAAAGCATTGAACATTCTAGAATATTCAGGTGAAAATTAAAAACTTTGCTTTATGTACTTTAATTATGTTAAAACAGATTTTTTAAAATTTAAATTAAATTAAATTTTATTTTATTTTTGTCGAATATTTATTAAGATCCACATTAACAATTGTCGCCTTAATATTTCACAAAATGTTGTTTGTAAATACGTTGTTTGTCAGAATATTTTATCATCGTGTTATGCTCTTATAATAGCGATATCTTTTCTTTTTTTTCGTTTTCCAATTGTTTTAGATTTGTTATTATAAATGGAAAAAAATGTAAAGTATTTAACTGGGAATATTAGAATGAACTTTAGATTTTTTAAAACTCCATTACAAAAACGATGAAATAATTGCATTTGTACGTAAAATTTGCAATTCAATTTGAATATTTTTCCAGTACTTGTTTTTCGTAAGAGATATTTTCAGTGTTTGATCGACATATGTGAATAATTTTAATATGAGTTGATTTTATTTGTTGCATATTTTCAAAAATGAAAAAAAAAAAGTTTTTTTTTAATAATATTATACAAAACTCACAAATATTTTAATGACATTAAAATCGACTGTTCAATGATAAAATTTTGTTACCACGTTGCAAATACTGAAAAAATCTTGCATAAAATAAAGTAATGTTTTGACATGTAATAATTATGTAAAAGAAGTTATAAATCTCCTCTATAACTCTTATAATTATATATATATATATATATATATATATAAGTATATACTTGTGCATAAAAATATCACAACGTTAAATATATTAAAATTTTTTGAAACATTTTAAATTAAAATAAAAAAAGAAAAAAAATTGTAAATTTTTGAGAACATTTAAAATGCTCTCTGCTAATTAATTTTCAATTTTTCTCTCGATTTTACATCATTATAGTTTAACAATATGTTCTAAAAGTATTTGTGCATTACTTTGTGGATTCATTGATAAATAAATTTTTAAAGTTATTTTATGTTTGAATTTTTAAAATTTACATTGAATTTCAGCATTCAAATATAAATATAAATATAAATATATATATATATATATATATATAAATACCTTATCAATAAAAATACAAAGCAATACACAAATATATTTAGAATATATTGTTAAGCTATAATAATATAAAATGGAGGAGAAAAAATGAAAATCAATTAGCAGAGAACATTTTAAAGATAAAAAAAAAAAGAGAGAAAATTTTAATTTAATTTTACTAGCTATAGTTTTTGAGAAATTTAATTACTTCATATTGTTATATTTCAATACATTCGTAAGAAGATATTTCATAATTCTAAGACACTAATTCACAAAAATGATCTATAAAATCTTGTTGATATAGTTTGAAGTCAAAATGCAGAATTCTTTTGGGATTATTATTATTATTATTTTTTTTTTTTTGATAAAATACTTTTTAAATTATTCTCTTTTAAATTAGAATATTGTATTTCTAAAACGTCTGATTTAGAATTTTGCCAAAATATTCCGCGAATTATTCAAATACAAAAGTCAAACACTCTCGAGAAATTTCAAATAACAAGCAAGAGGAACTTTTGGAAAGCATAATTTCAGGCTAACAAACGGAATTGCTATTTACAGGAAACTTTGATTTTAGAATTTTCAGTAAGGTATATTTAATTTATTATTTTGGATAAAGTCTTAAATTAGTTGAGAGTTTATTTATTTATTTTTTTATAAAATGGTGTGGTGTGATAAGAGTTCATTAAATAACTGTATTAAAGAAATTAGATGTACAAGAACAATCAATAGAAATTAGAAGTTTTGTTGAAAGTCAATGTTATATATTTTAATAAATTAAATAATGAATAAATAATTGAAACAAAACTTATGAATCATTTATTAGAATTTTTAATACTGCTACATAAATAATTTATATATGCAATATATACAATTTATATGTATATATATATATATATATATATATTTAATACATACATGAAATATTTATATCGTTAATTAATTTGACTACCAAACACTTAATCCCTCCAAAGGAAATAAATAAACAAGAACATAATTAAGCCGAAATATTTATGCAAACTTATAAATTAAACTCAATCTAGAAACTTTGTGATACATATGAATCTAAGTTAATTCATATGAGTACATAATTTATTAAGCCTACTGTATGATTTTTCTTTTATTATTTATGTATAAGAAGGGTATACGCTGACCATTATTACTTTAAATTTATTTACTTTTTATTTTGTTTGTTATTTATTTATTCTTTTGTTTAGTGAATATGTTTTTAAGTTGTTATTATATGTCACGATAACACATAAATTCTACATACAATATATGTTCATATGTTTATATGTTACATGCCACAATTAGATATTTACTTTTAACTGACAGTTTTTTTTAAACTTTATTTTAAAATTATTTGCAGACAAATATAATATGAAGTGTATTTTTTATTAGATCATACGTATTTTATATATGATAATTTTTAATTTTTAATGCGAACTTTTTAACTTCATTAAAAAAAATCCCGCTAAGTTTCCTTTATTCATAATTTAAGAATTCAGGATTATACAGAGTGTCCCAAAAAAGCGAAAATGCTGTTTTATTCTTTACCTGAGAGATAAGTGGGCAATGTAAAAGGCAAAATTGAAGGTATAAGGAATAAGTCAACGTTCATAAAAATTTCTTCTCGTTAATTTCCTAAAAATAACATTTTTTGAGTTTTTATACAACTTCTCTTGACAAATTTGGTCAATCAGAAAGTTTTATCTTTTTTCGCTTTTCTTTCTTTCTTTTCTATCTTTTCTTTTCCTTTTTCTTTTTTTAATGCAACAATATCATTACAAAAATCCGCATAGTTCTATCATTTGAATTAAGCGAGTTATACTTAATTGAAATTTGAAGGTTGAACAGAGGGACCACACTGTAAATACAAGTGTCTGAAATTCAGACAAAATTGTGTCTGAAACGGGTGTTTAATTTTAAGATGCTAAAAGGTGTCTTAAAAGGCACATCGCTTCACACTCGAAACGTCTGAAATTCCGCCATCTTTGATCCTGTCTGAAGTGAATATTTTTCATAAATAAATAAATAAAAAGATGCGTTTTATACTGTTTACCTGTGAGATATAGATTTTAAATCTCCCAGAGCATAGAATATATATATTAATAATTTTTACAATAATAGCCCCCGTTGCGAATCGAACTGACAACCTATGGATTCAAAGTCGAGTGTCTTCCCAATCAAGCCATCGGTGCTCACGCTGTATGCTGCTTATATAACGAAATATATTCTAGTATCCGTAAAACAAATTGAAGTTTTATGTCTTTGCAATAAAACTGTTTACAAGAAGTAAAACTTAATACATATTATCTTAAATTTCATGTGTAGAGGTTTAGAGTTTTTTTTTTTTTTTTTTTTTTGTAAAATGCGTAATAAATATGAAAAAATACTAGCCTATGGATTTTAAACGATTTTTTTTTTTTTAAACTGGTATTTGCAAGAGAACAAACTATATGGATGAAACAAAAAAAAAAAAAAAAAAAAAAAAAAAATGCTCTTTTACATTTTGAAGTGTAGGGAAACATAAAATAATTTTTAAAACGCGAAAAAAAAATCAATTATGCACAAATTGTTTAAGATTGTTTAGCTACGAATTCGCTTTCTTAGCTACAAGTTACATGCTTCGTTTATCTTAATATTTTTTTGATTTATTACATGTGAGAATTTTAAATAAAAATTAACTTTGTTTTTTAATTTTTAACAGAATAAGATCCGTGTCTAAGTATTTTAAATAAGTTAACTACTTATATTACATAAAATAATGTCAAATTTATTTGTTTAAAAAATTGTTAAAACAGGATATGCATGCTGCTTAAAGTAGATTCCATATGGAAAATTTGTTAAGTAATACAAATGTCTGAAATTTGTAATGTCTGAATTTTTAAGTGTATAAATTGTAAAATGTCTGAAATTTTATGTGTCTGAAAATGTTATATGTCTTAATTTCAGACATATCGACCTTATTCAGACACTTATCTGAGCTCATTTATAAAAAAGACACTTACGTGTCTTAATTTAAGACAGCACATGCGTCTGAAATTTTGCATGCGTAAGTGTTTCAGACATTTATGTGTCTGAATTGACATTTCAGACACACTTCTGTCTGAATTTAAGACGCTTCTATTTACAGTGGCATATGTCAAAATCGAAATGTAAATGTGGAACTTCTACAAAAATATAATGCACATGGTAACACTTGCAATAAAATCATTTTTGCGTGCTTAGAGAAAATTCACGACTCAGACACACATTTTAAATTGCATTTTATACTAAGGCTGGTATTTTTAATTGAAAAAAAAAGAAAAAAAATGAAAGAAAAATTAAATAAATAAAATAATAACTATATGCAAGCATATAATTTATTTTCTATATATTTAATACGCACACACACACACACACACACACACACACACACACACACACATATATATATATATACATTTTTTTTTTTTTTTTTTTTTCAAAACGAAGTATTAAAAAATGCACTGTAAAACATTTTGTGTAAGAATACACAACATGAGGCTGCTTACTTGCCACAACCATCTAGAGAAATGTTATCAGTTGTAATTGCGTAAAATTCCACTGTATGCCACTGTTACACAGCTATTGCTGATAACATTTCTCACATGAGGTTGAGGAAAATAAGTTCCCGCAATAATGTTGTGTATTCTTAACCAAAATTTTTTACAGTGTGAATTCTCAGACGATTTTTTACTTTCGTTTATCCGTAATTGGTAGAGAATGTACTGTTTTGAGTGAAATTTTCGAAATCAAGTTTTTGCTATCATTACATGTTTTAAGGCACCTTGTACCGGAAAAACAGTATGACTGATTTGCATGTCTGTCTGTTTGTATGACTCTGTTATTAGAATATCTTATGAATAAATATTAACAGAAATTCCAAGCTTAGTATTCTAAATCTGTATCAAAATGGATTTTACACCAAACTGCTTATTAAGACCGAAAAAATTATTTGTATAGAGGGAGAAATAAAGTATAGAGAATTCAAATAGAATACGTACATGGGTGAAATTTCTGGTAGGTACAGTTTAGCACCATTAGACTGTACTAAACAAAATGAAATGAGCATTTATATATTTTATATGCAAAGACGCATATTTTGTATAGAATATGGCAGAAAAATCACTCATCATTCATTTGCAGGTTGGCAAAGAAGAATTAAGGTTTACATTATCTACCTATAGGCATTTGGAGACTTTCGTATTTAGACGTTTTGTCATAACATTTGAAAAGTTTTTTAGGCTTCATCTTGAAACTTTGGTAGCGTAAAGAGCATATTATATTTCACATATTTCAGCAAAATTTGTGTCCTAAAGAGGAAAAGGGGACCAGTAAAAAATTAAACAAAAATCAAAATGTTTTGGATCACCCTGTAAAAAGTTATGTCTTGAATGCGTTTCGGCTGCAGCATATGTTTATAAGAAGTCTTCTCTTTATCTGTATAAATTTTTATGAGGCTACCATATATATATGCATGGAGATTTAACGTTTATTTTTAAAAAAAGTTCAAAAAAAAAAAAAAAAAAAAAATCCACATTTTTAATTAGAACATGTAAGGTATTAGACCCAGTGCAAAGCCATTTTTAGGAAATTTGGCTTACAAAATTAGACACAGTATACTGCATTCAGAATGTAAAAATGTAAATATCTTGCGAAATATGAGCATTTTTATTTAATAATTTTAAACTAAGCATGCGCTAGCTTCTAAAAAATTTCACTTGCACAATTAAATAGTCAAAAGAACCGAGAAACTTATATGAAATGCCCCAAACCAATATCGTGTAAACTCAAAAGTTATGAGAGATAGAATTATAGAATTAACAAAATTTCACGTCTCAAAAAAAAAAAAAAAAAAAAAAGAGGAAGATGCTGAGCGATGTACCGCTCCAGATGCAGCAATGGATGGGATTTCAGCATGAAAGAGCTTCAGCCCCCTTTTCCCGCACTGCCATAAAATAGAGGGAAGCTACGAGATATGCGACTCTGTACCAATCCCATGGTCATCTCGTCCACCCGATCTGTCCCTTCTTGATTTTTTTTTCCCTTTAGCGTTACATGAAAATACTAATGTATAAAATTCTTTTGGAATCAGAAATGGATTTGTTGGCAAGAGTCACTGTTGCAAGTGGAGTTAATGCCGATACACCAACATATTCGCGAATGTTCGTCAATCGACGCATCGTCTTTTCGAGGATGCAGGCTTTTACAGATGCAGGCCGCAACTTCAACTCCTACTTTAAAGCTTTCTTTTAAACAGAAATATTCTGTAAACTCGTCTTTGTATTATAAATTATCCTTATTGTGACGTGTTTTGTCTCATACAGTCTCTGTATTTCTAGGCGTTAGCGCTTCTGAAACGTATTTGAATCGACATCTCTATATATTAAAAAAAAGGTACTGTCGCTGGCGTCAGAATTTTTTGTCTGCGACCGCATCTTCTCGCAGAGGGTAGAGCTCTTCGCGTCATGAAAGGTATCAATGCGGGCTGAATATTCCAAGGAAGACATTTCAGTTGCTTAGAAATTTCTACCATCTTAATTAACGAAGTTGTTAATTTAAAATAGTCAGGTTAATAAAGGCCCTCTATTTACCATTTATCAAAAAGTTTCTCTTATGAGGTTTTTTTTTTTTTTTTTTTCATGACGTCATTTTTCACAAAAAAATTAAAATGTGTACTTCAGTATAGAACCCCTCGGCAAAATTTGAAATTTGGCACTGAAGTATCTCGGATGTTTCTCGCCAAAATCTTTACTTACGCAATTGCGATAGCCATTTTAGTTTTTAGCCAAAATGACAACAAAAATTCAAAGCTGCCAACGGGTTCCTATGTGAAAGGCTATGAAAGAAATTTTAAGAAATGAATATAGTAACCGATGCTAGGGAATGAAACACAGTTACTACATGGCTTTATATGGAACAATTGATTAAAATAAGTCCTGTCGTACTAAATTAAATTCTGTTTTGAGTAGAATTTTATATCTATTATTTCGAAAACAAAAATAAGCTTAGAAATTTTAAGAAATTAATTATAAAATAATAATATCATATTTCACTGCAACATCATTAATGTATGCATTACAAATGTATTGCAAACCATTAAATTAATCGGGAAAAGAATTAATTAAGTTTCCATTACGTTAGACCAATTGAAATATCGAAATATTTTAGTTATAGAATACTTTAAATAGTTTTGTGCAGTCGCAATAACCTATTTAATTTATTGTATTTTTGAAAAGCAAGATTTTTGAATAAAATTTCTCAGACATTTCCTTTAAATTATTCAAATGTAAAACTCAAATACTCCGGAGAAGAATTTCTTAGACCTTGCATTGATAAATTTTATGAATGCGTAATTTTAGGGCTCCAAACTCCAAATAAGGACACTCCATTGATAAACTTTGATTTTAGAAATCTCCGAGGAGAATTTTTAATTTATCGTTTTAGATGAAGTCCTGAATTAGTTAAAAGTTTGCTTTCCTTCTATGAAATGGGTTTAGGAATCAGTAAAGTGTTTCATTAACAGCAATAAACATTTAAAAGCCCTCAGGTAAAAATTATTTGCTTCGCTGAGTGCAAATGATGAATTTTTCTGTATCGTTTAATTAGAACACGAGCTGTTCGGGGCTTCTAGAATTTTCGACGACGTCATATAAATTATTCATTAAGAGTTATTTTTGTTAGTTGATTGTCACAAACAGTTAAGTTGCTTCATGAAAAATTCCATCAAATTCATCAATTCAACAGAAAACGTTTGTTATTCTGAAAATAGCATAATAATCTAAAGTTTGCAATTATTATTTTGGTATAAATCAATTGTTTATTTCGATGTTTTATTATAAAGTTAAACTTTTTCAATTTTTTTTGTCTAAGTTTTTAATTTATTACTTATTATTAATGATATTAATATAATTTAAATTAGTTTTAAATCTTCATTAAATATTTTAAGAAGTTAATTTTGGATTAATATTATTTTTATTTTAACTGATAGTGTATTCATTAACTTCAGCTGGAACTGTAATTGTTTATTCTGTGTTAGATTCCATTTGCTATAGTTGAAATCTTACAGCATCTTTTCACTTGGTTATAAATAATTTTTTTTCCAGATTTTTTTTCCATTTTTTTTTTTTTTTTTTCATTTTAAAGGAGGAAAGAGGTACGTACACTATATGTATTGTGGATTTGGATGGCCGTTGGTTATTGAAGTTTACAACTGTTTTTTTTTTTTTTTTTTTTTTAAGAATATTAATTATTTTACACTTGTACATTCACATTGCTTACATAAAATATTTTAAGATTAAAAAAAAAAAAAAAAAGTCATAATAAATAAATAAATAATAAACAAAATAAACAAAAGATTTTTCTTATATGTCTACAGACAAAACATACATATTAATTTTTTACTATATTTCCTTTGAAGCATTTTTTGTATTCATTCAGCACATTAAATTAATATTAATAGTATATGTACATTTTGTGGCAACATCAGGGATTCCTATATTTTTGTTATTCATGTCAACTTTTGTTTTTATTTATAGACTGAAAATATGCGAATTTAATTTTGATTATTGATTGCAAATGGACATTTCATAACAATGGTTGCTATTTGGATACAATGTAGATCCAATTTTGAGAAAGTAATGATTTATGTTATTTAAAATATAAAACTGCAGTATAAAAGTTTTATAAGAGCTATAATATATACGTATATTGTTGAAATTCTATATTTTATAAATTATTTAGCAACCTATGTGTTCTTTTTGAAGACATCATTTTAATATTATTGGGTTGTTCGAAAATAATTTCGTTTTTTCCTTTGAAAATGAAAGACGATTTCTTTATATTGAATAAATATGTTATTGAATTATATATTCTCCACTTTGATCGGTTTCTTAGCGATCTCACGAGCTGTTATTTGGCAGTTTTTATAAATCAATACTTTATTTTGTCTTCATTAGCATAAACTGATTTTCCAGAACGTAATGCCTCTTCAACGTCAAAATTGCCGGAACAAAATTTGGTAAACCAGTTTTGACACTGGCTTTCTTTAAATAAATTTTCTGTATACACATTGTATAGTTTTTTCCTTGTTTGAACAGTATTTTCGCCTTTTTGTCTGCAAAAACAAAATATGCTGAAAATGTCGCTTCCGATTTTCTTTATTTGGTAGGGCACCAATCAAAACCTATTGAGTAGAATAAAACGAAGCAAGCTTTGCTAAATCAGCTGTCACAGTATATAATGGTAATGCAGCTTAATTGTGAAGATGGTGTTAAAAAAATACAATTAAGTCCTCTGCTGAGAAAAACGGAATTACTTTCCGAACAACCCAGTACCTAATGTCATGACTTAATATATTATATTCGGTGCACCTTGTAAGCAAAAGTCTTACATAATTGAAGTGTCATTTAAAAAAATGTATTTCTTTTATCAGTTATAGTATACTATTTTCACTGTTATTGCTTTCAAAATATTGTATTGCATTTATAATTCTATAGGTGACCATATATATTTAGTGTTACTTGATTTAGTTTATATATATCATATATGCATACTTTATTGTTTTATTATATTATTTTAATACATATTTTCATTGTACTCTTTATACATGCCTATGTATTGATAGTTTAGAGAAAGCATGGTTGACTTAAAATGTTTTCTGGTCAAGGCGGAGAAAATATGTGATGTTGATTATCACATATTCTAAAAGATATACTATCATATATATATATATAAACATTTTAAAGTAACGAACACATTTTTATGACCTCTAAATTGTAACTTAAATTCACATGTAGTATGTTCTTTAAATTTTTATATCCTCCCTCTTCCCACATATGTATTTTTTACTAATTGCAACTATATCGAAATCTTTGATCATGTGTTATTCTTTCTTTAACGTAATGCAGGTCTACAATAGCATATTATGACTTTTTCTAATTCGGTTTTTTTTCATCTTGCAAATAAATGAAATTAGTCGCCATGTGTGCATTCCTTGTTTTACAACATGGCACATTATTTTAGTTCCCCATCATACTATAGGTATGGGGAACTTAGGTAATCGTGAAAACTTTCGACCTCGGTTTTTTGACTTTTCTACACGTTTTCAGGTGTGAGGAATCCGAAAATGACAAAATTTCTATGGTGTCTGTCTGTAGGGTGTCTGTTAGTCTGTTAGTCTGTTAGTGTGTTAGTCTGTTAGTGGGTCAGTCCGTTAGTTTGTTAGTCTGTGTACACGATATCTCAAGAACAAATTGTCGCAGAGAGGTCAGATCAGTTTTAAAATATTACTTTCGACACTGGCAAGAACCCTATTCATTTGCAACATTCGATTTTAAAAACTTCGTAAGTTATTCGAAATTTACGATTTTCTTAACATGGGAGAATAGGACAAAAAATCACTTAAACGTGCATTAAATGAAAACATTTATTGTAAAAATGTCAGACCAGTTTTAAAATATCAGTTTTGATGCCGGAATGAACATCAGTAACAATAAATATGCTACTTTGAAAATTTCGCAAGTTACTGGAAATTTACGAATTTCTTAACATGGCAGTATAAGGGAAAATTTCACATAAACGTCAATTTTGAGAGATATTTTCATCGTAAAGATGTCAGACTACTTTTGAAACATTACTTAGGACACTGGCATGAATATTAATGACTATGAATTTTCCAATATAAAGATTTCGTAAGTTATTGGAAATTTACGAATTTCTTAACATGGCTGAATAAGAGCAAAATTTCACATAAACGTCAATCTTGAGGGATATTTTCATCGTAAAGATGTCAAACCACTTTCGAAATAATATTTAGGATACTGGCATGGATATCATATACTATGATTTTTCCAATTTAAAAAATTCGTAAGTTATTTGGAATTTACGATTTATTTAACATGTCAGAATAAAGCAAAATTGAGCATAAACTTCCATTTTGAGGATCCTAAATACGTTAGACAACTTCAAAATTACGTTTATGATATTTGTTTGAACTTGATTGAATACAAATATTCTAATAGGAAAATTTCGTAAATTATTCGTAATTTACGATTTTATCAACATAGCGAAATTGTAAATTTTTCATATAAATATGAATTTGAGGATTATTGCATTGGAAATAGTAGCATGAAAACTAAACAACGAAATTGACCCTGATAAAATAAATTAATAGATTAGAATAAGATAAATATATCGAAATGAACGGTGGATAGCCTATTAGGCGGGGATTTCATTCTGTCACTGTATGAAGCTTTGGTCAAATTGATTTCTTTTAACATTATTGCCGAAACGTCAGTGGAGGCCCTCTGTTGAGACTCAAAATGGTTTTGGGCTGTGTCTGTCTGTCTGTCTGTCGCGCGATAGCGGCCGCCAAAAAAGCGCTATTTACTTGAAATTTGGTACACATGTTCATGAGCCCCACGAAATCAGCTGTATAGTTTTTGGTATGTATTCCATTTGCAGTTCGTATACAGGGACACGCCAAAGTTTTTCTTATCATTACGGCCTATGGGAGAAATTTATATGTATCACGATAGCGGCCACAAAAATCACGCTATTGACTTGCAATTTGGTACACGTGTTCATGTGCCCCGCGAAATCTGCTGTATAGTTTTGGGTGTGTATTCCATTTGTAATTTGTGTACAGGGACACGCCAAAGTTTTTCTTATCATTACGGCCTATGGGAGGAATTTGTATGTACCGCGATAGCGGCCACAAAAATCACGCTGTTGACTTGCAATTTGGTACACGTGTTCATGAGCCCAACGGAATCAGCTGTATAGTTTTAGGTGTGTATTCCATTTGTAGTTCGTGTACAGGGACACGCCAAAGATTTTTTATTATTAGGGCTTATGGGAAGAATCTGTATGCACCGCGATAGCCACCGCAAAAATCAAGCTATTGACTTCCAATTTTTGCCGAAATGTGAATGGAGGCCCTCTGTTGAGACTCAAAAGGATTTTGGATTCCGTCTGTCTGTCTGTCTGTCATGCGATAGCGGCCGCAAAAAACACGCTATTGACTTGAAATTTTGTACACATGTTCATGATGCCCACGAAATTAGCTGTATAGTTTTCGGTGTGCATTCCATTTGTAAGTTCGTGTACAGGGACACGCCAAAGTTTTTTTTACCATTATGGCCTATGGGAAGAACTTGTATGTACCGCGATAGCGGCCCCCAAAATAACGCTATTGACTTGCAATTTGGTACACATATTCATGAGCCCATTGAGCAAGCATTTGACGAAACTGATATAGATCTGAGACTGACCGCCTTGGCGAAAATAATGCTCCTTTTATACTTTTCTATCGAAAACAGACTGTTCTGGAAATTTCTCGTATCACATCAGCCAATGAGATTAGAGCTTCCATATTTGGTATATCCCTAATAAGGATTTTCTCGCCAAGATCGCCAAAAAAATCGCCAAGGAGGGAAATGGTCGCCAAATTTGGCGCCAAATTTATTTCTTCCCTTATAGGAGCTTTTTAATGCGTTTTTAAAGGAAAATTTGGCTATTTTAACGCTAAAACGACTATAAAGGCACAAAATTAGCGTTTTATCAACTTACTAAACCTCTTTGAAAGAATTTATACAAAAATAAATGCAATTATTTACAATTTCGTAACACTTTATATCATATACAAATAGGTATACAAAGAGAGATACAACGGGGGGTTGAGGGGGGCTGCCGCCCCCCTCAGGAATGTATTTGATTTTGGTAATAAGTCGATCGAATCAATATATACTATTATATAATAAGGAA
Organism: Salticus scenicus; assembly: GCA_963930645.1. Classification (NCBI taxonomy): domain Eukaryota; kingdom Metazoa; phylum Arthropoda; class Arachnida; order Araneae; family Salticidae; genus Salticus; species Salticus scenicus. Next base: position 385,264,213 of record OZ005648.1, read on the forward strand.
TAAATAAAAATGACCTATTGAATAATGTCTGATGCAAATAGGACGTTGAGGCTCCTGATCTGCAGATCCACTAGTAATATGTCTCGCACTAGAAATTTCTGAGAACATAAATATGATGGGGAACTGAGCAGAGTCCACCTATGCCAACTAGTTTTCGCAAAAGTTTGTGCTCCCATGGCGAAGGTTGACTTTTATTGAGGACCATTTGAATTACAATTATCTGGTAATCTTTTCAAAAATTGTATGTACTCATAAGTAACATAATTACAACCATTTTTTCTCTTATTTTGAATTTGGCTTCGGTTTGAGCTTTGGCAAAATTAATGAAGAAATCGAAGTATCACTTCGTCACCATGATTTGACCTGTGAAGTCGACGTTTTGGGCTCCCATTCCAATGTTATTAAAATCTTTTCAAATATAATTGTCCAATAATAATAACTTATAAAATGGTCACCTATACGAGAGTAATATATCAAATAAAATGTTTAATAATTTTTTTTTCGTAATTATCTATAAAAATGCCTTGATTAATGATCACTGTGTTATTGACGGTACATTTCGTAAGAATTCTGAAACTGTTTTTTCTTTCTTTCTTTCTTTTTTTTTTTTTAAGTTAAACTTCAATAAACAGCGGTCATCCAAATCTATAATACATTATAATTATAGTTTTACTACCTGTATATTTTTTTCTGATGATGCTTTATCTGTGTGAAAACTGAAAAAAAAAATGGTGTCTTATGCTTTTAATTTGATTCTGATTTCAAGGTATTCAAAAAAGTTACGAAAAAAGGAAAGGCTTGCTGCTACTTATCAAAACGAACAATATTTACTTTGGTACCTAGGATTGCATTCCAGTTTGAGTGCCAGAAATGTGGGACTTCAAAACATGTTTCTCAAGCACAAGTCAACACTACTGATATTCTAGCGAAGCAGAACTTATTCATTAATTACAGCGTGCTGAAGTATTCAGTTCTTGAACTGTTCCAGTGTGAAGAAGCAGCATCGATGTTGCAGCTAATGGATTTATCAATGCTCTGTAGGAAGAAAGTGAAATTTAAAATCCTGTAGTTAGTCGACTATCGCTAGTCTTTAACTATGGTGGCACAAATGCAATGCTGGAACAGTATAGTAGAAACATCGTCCGGACTGATTTGTAGAGGCTAGCATGTATAAGAAATTGACAGGCGTACATTAAGTATTAATTAATAAAATTCAGATTTACGGTAAACACTGATTCACTAAGTGACTCGGTAGCGGTGTAAGGTGGCACTAGCATCGCAAAATGCACACATGATTAAATATAATACATAACATATATATTTACATGCACACATGATTAAGTATAACCGTTGTATGAAGTGAAATTGTAAGTGATAGCTTGGCCGAAAATGGCTAAGATGCTGGGCTGATGACTTATGGGAATCCAGTCAGCAACAACGATTACGACTTAAGTTAGGGTTTGTATGGGATTAGAATATATTGTAAATTTATGATTTTTATGATGGTTAGGTAGCTTACAGTGCCACCTAGTGGCGAAAATATGCTGTGAACTGCCATGAAACATTGTTATATTCGTCACATTTCTATGGATGCCTTAAAACGAACATTTATGACAAACAGTATGGGAATTGGAGCGATGTATCACGTGTGATTTCTGAAGCATCCCTATTCAAGCTGTAGTACCGTGGTTATAGAAGACCATTGCCTTCCTGGAATGACTGTTTTCTGATTAATTGCAGACTATTACTCTCAACTCATGGACAGACATGTGATTTACGCATAAATGAAAAGTCACCTCACTTTTTCATCACATTGTGGTCTGACACTTTCTCTATATCACACACCCCACTTATGTTGCTTGCGTTATATTGACCGTGTTTAAATACACGGAATTTGTGCAGGGACATGGAAACGTTTATATGCGAGTTCATTCATTTTTTATTTGAGGGTTAAGTAATGATGTAAAGTTTGCATTAGTGTTCATAAACTGGTAGCAATATCTCCTTATATTATTAAAATCTGTACGCGCGTGTGTGTGTGTGTGTGTGTGTCTGTCTGTGAGAAACGTCTTGACGCAGCAAAAGCTCGGCCGCTAACGGTCGCACGGACTTCGAACAGGTACCGATGGACAGAGAATTTATCGCAAATCTGGGTTATCTAATTTGCTAAACGATGCGACCCTAATTAGCGGAGATATTAATTAAAATGGTGACCCATGTCAAATCAAAAAACGATTCGAAATTGGAGGTGACCGCCATTTTGTTACGGAACAGCCTACCTCGAAAGAAAAAGCATAGAGAGAAAATTTCGGGGTTTTTTGTAAAGCGATCGTGTTTGAACGGTTCGACGTATCGGAAATACACTTGTACCAAAGGAAAGAGCATTTATTACCGATTCTTACGGTACAATTTTTTTTAAAAATTACGGATTTTTTTATATTTTTAAAAAAAGTTTTAAAAAGGGTCGAAAATTTCTCTTTTTCGCGGTCGTTTTTCTTTAAACGACCTGTACGACCCAGTATTCCTTCCATTTCTTAACAGCTGGTATATAAAGAAAGGCCATTTAATCCTCTTTCGAACCATATAAACATTTTTACAAAATACGGATTAGCGATCCACATTTTTAGATTTTACGAAACATCGATTTTTTCGTAAAACATTTTATAACTCAAAAGCGTTTAGAGATAAATCATTTCTTTTTTTTTTGTACATAGACCTCGCATTTATAATTTAATTCCTAAAAGATTGAGAGAAAATTTCAAAAACTGAATGAGTTATAAATTTTTTAATTTCACGCTTTAAACCCATTGAAACAGAATACCGACCTTCCTTCCGTCAAATGAAGCATTGCAAAATGAAATAATGCAGACGTCCATTGCGTCACCATAGCAACCCGTTCAATTTCTCGACGAAAGCGAAAAAAAAAAAAAAAAAAAATAATAATAATAATAATAATAATAATAATAACAGCTGGCACTGATTGAGAATCGGAGGTATTTTGAGTAAGATAAAAAGTACATTTTAATTGCACATTAAAATGTCGCTTTAATATTTTAAAATTTCAATATTTCAGTTTCTAATTAAGATTAAATTATTTTTAATACATCATTTGAAAGATATTTTAATGTTCTTTCATATTATCGAAAGTTTTCACCTGATTTACAGGTTTTGAGGTCTCCTGATTAGGTTTTCTTTTGCATCTCAGCTAATTGAGTTAGAACGTTCAAAATTGGTATACGTAGGTTAATTAGGAGGGGCTGAAAGGGTGGGGAAGAAATAGGTGTGCACCGCGCGAGATTTTACCCGATTTACACGTTTTGAGGTGTCTTGATTAGGTTTTCTTTTGTATTTCAGCTACTAATTAAAATAATTTCATAAGTAATACATCATTAGAACGCTTTTTGGATTTGGAATCGAACAGTGGAATACAGAAATTCGAACCGCCAGATGGCGCTGTAATATTTTCAAATTTCAATATTTCAATTTCTAATTATGATTAAATTATTTTTAAAACATCATTCGAAAAATATTTTAAAGTTCTTTTAAATTATCGAAAGTTTTCACCAGATTTACACGTTTTGAGGTACCCTGAATTAATTTTCTTTTGCATCTCAGCTACTAATTAAAATAATTTCATAAGTAAGACATCATTAGAAAGCTTTTTTGAATTGGAATCAAACAGTGGAATACAGAAATTTGTACCGCCAGATGGCGCTGTAATATTTTCAATATTTCAATTTCTAATTATGATTCAATTATTTTTTAATACATCATTCGAAATATATTTTAAAGTTCTTTTAAATTATCGAAAGTTTTCACCAGATTTACACGTTTTGAGGTGTCCTGATTACGTTTTCTTTTGTATCTCAGTCAAATGAGTTAGATCGCTCAAACTTGGTATACGTAGGTTAATTAAGAGGGCCTGAAAGTGTGGAGAAGAAATAGGCATGCACCGCGCGCGTATCCCTTAACTTGTGCGCGCGCAGAAGGCACGGGACTGCGATGCCGAAGGCAGTGGGGACCCGGTGCGAGTATTTACCCGATCAGAAATGATTTTTTTTAAGAGGCACGAAGGGTCAGGGAAGGAATACGCGCGCGCAGCGCGTGTATTCCTGAAGTTGTGCGCGCGCAGCGCGCACGCGATTGTGCTGCCGAAGGCAGTTGGGACCCGATGCGAGTTTTTACCCGATGAGAAAGGATTTTTTTTTATGGGGCACGAAGGGTCAGGGAAGGGATACGCGCGCGCAGCGCGTGTACTTGTTGTAAAATTTATACCCTTTCCGTGTTGATTCTCAAATTTAAATTTAAATTCATTCACTACTTAAATATAATTTAAATTCACTTTATAACCTTTAAAATTTAAGTTATTAATTAAATGAATTATAGCGTTTAGTGCTATTTTCTCTTTTGATGCTGCCATTTGAGTTAAAGATAAATTAAAATTAAAAAGCTTAATGATAATTACTTTTAGTTAAAAATTATATTCCTTATTAATATATTTATGTTTAAGTCTTTTGAAATAACTTTAATTACTTACCTCATATTTAAAAGTATATTTTATTAAAATTAACTTAAAGAAAAATATGTTTAAATCCTTTTACGGATTGTTCTTTTCGCTACTTAGCGAGGAGATGTAATATTTTTTCAACTGCAGAGTCTCTTTGCTTAGCCCATAGATGGCGGCTGACTCGCAGCGTCGTGTTGCTATAGTTATGGGAGGCGTTCCTATTCTACAGCATCTAGTAGCTGTTACTTGAATCCGTTTCGTGACTATAAAAAGGAGGTAGGAAATATGTAATCAGTCTCTTAAGCTCTGAAGCCCTTAATCTTTTAATCTTTTATGTTTTTTTTCAGTTTAGCTCAAAGTCATGAGCTGGTATTTCGATATAATTATAAACTGTTTAGTTTTATTATGATTGTAAATTACGTTTTTGTGACTTGTTCGTTTAGTGAAAAGTAGCTTTCTATTTGAACTCAGTATGGCAGTATTTTTAAGGGTATTTAACCTTTCGTCAGCAACCTTTCTAAAATTGTTTCAGCTGATTTAATGTTATTCATCATTTTGTTTCAACTTTAATAAACTGTTTTAATCGAACTTTTGTCTTCAATGAATGCCACATATATTTATCTTCTTTATAGCTTTTTAGAGCTGAGCAACTATCATTTCACTGCACTGCTAACTCTGCTAACTTGATATATGTGGAAATTGTTTTTTTCACAATAAGCGGTTATGGGCAATTTGGCTCGTTGTCAGCTCATAGCATTAAAATTTTGATAATAGTTTTTATGGCATTCTAAGTGTTTGAAGATAAGAAATTGAAATGGCAGTAAGTTTAAACCCCACGATTGAAAAATTACGGATGAATAATTATACTACGTGGGTCAAGGACATTAAATTTATTTTAATTGAAAGAAACTGCTGGAATATAATATGTAAGAACGAAATACTGCCTGTTGAAGATGCTGAGGCCGGAATAACTTCAAAACAAGTGGAGGATTTTAAATCTCGTAGTCGAGTTGCATTATCCACAATATATCTGAATACATCGCCTGAAGTCAGAAGCATTATTGAAAATTGTGATTGTGCTATTGATGCCTGGGAGACTTTGAAGAAGACCTTTATATCAGACTCTAGAGCTCATCATATGGGACTGTTTACAGAGTTCATTAATTGTAGAATGTCTGAGAATGAAACGGTTAATTCTTTTGTAACCCGGTTATCAAGAATACTGGACCAGCTGCGTGAAATTGGTCATGCTATGGAGGATGTGTACTGCTGTTTTCAGCTCTTGCAACACCTACCATCCAAGTTTGAATCTGCAGTGCAATATTTGTTGCGTTGGAAGAACGACCAGTTCAAGTTCCAGAATATTGTGTCCGAGTTAACAGCGGAGGAATCGCGTCTACAGCTTCGTGAGGGTGATATTAAGAAAGATGCTAATAACAGTGTTCAGATACAGAACATCCAGCAAAAAGGTAAAAAGCCTTTAACTTGTTTTAAGTGTGGCCGTATTGGCCACTTTAAGAAAAACTGTTTTTTGAATAGTAATGTTAAATTTAAACCTAGAAATTTAAAGTATAACTCCAACGGTCGTGACAAATGCAAATCTCCCCCCTCCTACTACATAGCTCAAGCTAACTTTAGTAATTTAAGTGATGAGGACAGCTTTATTTTTGATACTGCTGCTTCAAATCATTTTCTAAGAAATTTAGATCTTTTTGAGCATTATACTCCTGTGGAGGGAGAGGAGCTTTTTGTCGCGATCGATGGTATTAGTTTTCCTATTACTGCTAAAGGAACTGTTAAGTTGGATTTTGGTAAAAATGTATTGTATTTAAAAGATGCGTTATATTCGCCAAGGTTACGGAAAAATTTAATATCAGGTCCTAAATTAGATGTGAACGGTGCCACATACACTGGCGGTAAGGGTCGAGTGTCGGTGTTCGGTAAAGATAAAAGACATATTTTTACTGCTAAAATTAAAGACGGTGTTTACTATTTATATCCTAATGTTTCTAAAGTTAAAAAGGGGAGTAAAGTGAATGGGGGGCACCCAGAAAATCCTTCAGTTTCTCTTGCAAAAGTTAATGAAATTGGGTATTGGCATGCTCGTTTTGGGCATGTAAGTCCTGATACTATTGTAAATACTAGCAAGAAGAACGGGGTGAGGGGCCTTCCTAAACTTAAGTTTAAGAAATTTTTTTGTGAACCTTGTAGGATTAGTAAACAAAACCGTGTGTCTTTTAAATCATCCGATGTTCATGGCGTTAAATCACCGTTAGAGAAAGTATTTATGGACGTCTGGGGCCCAATTAAAGTAACTGGTAAAAATGGGGAAAGGTTCTTTTTGTCCATTATTGATGGATTTTCTAAAAGGGTTGCTGTTTATCCTTTAAAGGATAAGTCTCAGCTTTTTGGTGTATTCGAGAGACACATTGCACGGGCAGAACGTAGTTTGAATAAAAAATTGAAAGCTATTCGTACGGATAATGGTTCCGAATTTGTAAATGACAATTTCAAATCATTTTGTAGTAAAAATGGAGTTGTTCATGAGTTAACTAACACGTTCACACCTGAGCAAAATGGGTTAAGTGAGCGGTTTAATCAAACTTCTTTAAATTGTGTTAGAGCTATTATCACGGATAGTGGTTTGTCTTTTTCTTTCTGGCCCGATGCAATGTTGTATTTCGCGTACACTTGGAACCGTTTAATCCACAGAGGACAAACTAAGACTCCTTTTGAGTTATATACTGGGTTTAAACCATCCGTAAGACACCTGAAGCCGTTTGGGTTAATTTCGTATGTAGGGATCCCAAAACAGCATAGAGACCATAAGCTTGAACCTAAGGCTAAAAAGGGAGTACTAATAGGTTATTCATTAAAGACTAAGGGGTATAAAATTTGGTTGGAGGATGAGGATAAAATAGTTGAAACTATAAACGTAACGTTCTCTGATCAGCTATTTAGTAAATGCAGTGGAGCGGTGATGGGCACCTCACTGGAGGAATTGGACTTACTTCCGGAAAGTCCAGTTGATTGTCAAGTTTCCGATCCTGTTGACATTGTTTTCGGAGGTGAGCCCGATGATTCTAGTGACGAGCCCGTCGATGAAACTCCTGTAGATAAATCTTCTCTTAAACCTCTTTCTTCAATTACTTGGAATAGAAAACCCGTACCCAGAAAAATGAGTGACAGAGTTGACATCTTCTATTACCCGGACAACACTAAAACTAGATTGAGATCAATGAACGATGTCAAGCAATATTGTGATAAAAATAATTTAATTTTTGACTCTAATTTTTTTGATTTCTCTAGTAGTAATAAGTTCGAGGGGGTGGTTGATCAGCAAAACTCAGATAACCCAACTTCAAGTTTAACTCATAAAAAATCATGACTAGTTATCCCTATACCTAAAACATATAATCAGGCCGTTAAATCTTCAGAATGTATTGAATGGCAAAATGCCATGGATGATGAGATAAATAATATGAAAACTCGTAAAGTTTGGCATCTGGTTAATTTACCGGAGGGGAAAAAAGTTTTGGGAAATAGATGGGTATACGCCGTTAAAAGAGATGAGCTAGGAAACGTTGCCCGCTTTAAAGCGAGGCTCGTGGCCCAGGGCTTTCATCAGATAAAGGGGGACACTTATGACGAGACGTTTTCACCCGTCGTTAATTTCTCAGTAATACGTTTCTTTTTTTCATTATTGGTCTCATGTTATAAATGGCATAACGTTCAATGCGATATAAAATGTGCTTATCTTTATGCACCTTTAAAAGAAGAAATTTATATGTCTCAGCCAAAAGGATATGTTGTAAAGGGAGGGGAAAATCTTGTTTGTAAACTAGACAAAGCGTTATATGGCCTTCATCAAAGTGGTCGGTTCTGGTATTATGAGTTAAATAAAGTACTATTAGATTTAGGGTTTAATAAATTTAACTGGTGTAATTGTTCATATTATTTTGAAAATTATATTGTTTTATTAGTTTATGTAGATGATTTAGTTTTGTTTGGTAAAAATCAATTTCAAATAGACAAAATTCTTAATTTATTAAAATGTAAATTTGATATAAAAATTTTAGGTAAAACCAAGAAATTACTTGGTGTAGAATTTAATTATGAAAATGATTCAGTACAAATTTTTCAGGAATTATATATTAATGAAGTGTATGACAGGTTTAAGTCGTTTAACATCCCTTTCTGCTCATTACCTATTGTAAAAGGCATTAAGTATTCGAAAAAAGATTGTCCTACTAATCAAAATGAAATTGATGAAATGTCTAAATTTCCATATCGGAATATCTTAGGATGTTTATCTTTCATTGCAAACAGGACACGACCTGATATTGCCTACGCAGTTAATATATTCAGTCAATTTCAAAATTCACCGGGGTTTAATCATTGGAATGGGTTAATTAAATTACTTGGGTATGTTTCGTGTACTCGAGATTTGAAATTAAATTTGAATTGTTTTAATCCATGTTTAACTGCTTTCTCTGACGCTGATTTCGCGATGAATAGAGATGACTTCGTATCAATGGGGGGACAAATTTTATTTTTGGATAATAGCCCTATTTCTTGGAAAACTTTTAAGCAAAAAAGTGTTTGCCTTTCAACCATGGAAAGTGAATTTGTATCCATGTGTGACGGGGTTAAAGAATTAATGTGGTTTGATAATATATTACGAGATTGTATTGATTTTAAGTTAATTGCTATTTCATATGAACCACCAATACTTTTTGCTGATAACCAAGCAGCTATTAATTTTACGAGGTCTCCTATAGAGAATAACAAATCTAAACATATTAATGTAAAATTATTTTTCATCCGTGAATGGCTATTTGAGGAACGGTTTGATTTAAAATATGTAAATACTAAAAATAACTTTGCCGATCCCTTCACAAAGCCCCTTACTAAAGGTGATATGTCTAAATTTGTAAATAAGGTATTTATTAAGTAAATGTATATAGAGTAAATTTAAATTTTTTTTTGAACGTATAATATATATTTGAATTTTTTGAAACTGAAAAATGTTTTTTTAGAGGGATATGTATGCATTTTCTTGGTGGGTTTTTCCTACGTTTTCCATTGTGTAGTGATGTATAGTTTAGTTTAACTTTTGTATGAGAGAAATTCGTAGCGCTACGTGTAATTGGTTATGTGTATGTTATGTAAATGTTTCATATATTTGTGAATATCATCGTTTTCTTATTTTGACAATGGGGAATGGGGGAAAAAAAAGGTTTCCTTGAAATGCTGTGCATATTTGCTCTGTATTAATATCTTGTTCTTTCTTTTAGTAGATGTGTATAGTATATTGATAGTGCTACTTTTTTTGAAAGTGTGAGTTGGACTTGTGGACTCTTGATCTTATGATTTACGAGATTGACAAACCTTGTAGCTTTGTGTGAAGTATATTCTGTAGAAGACATATGTGAATCTCTCATCAAGTCACTAAATATTCAAGGAATTTTTTATTTATTTTCTAATAAAATTTATATTGTAATTGCTCACGTTTGTGTTTGTCGAATCAACACGGTGGGGGGCCTTGTTGTAAAATTTATACCCTTTCCGTGTTGATTCTCAAATTTAAATTTAAATTCATTCACTACTTAAATATAATTTAAATTCACTTTATAACCTTTAAAATTTAAGTTATTAATTAAATGAATTATAGCGTTTAGTGCTATTTTCTCTTTTGATGCTGCCATTTGAGTTAAAGATAAATTAAAATTAAAAAGCTTAATGATAATTACTTTTAGTTAAAAATTATATTCCTTATTAATATATTTATGTTTAAGTCTTTTGAAATAACTTTAATTACTTACCTCATATTTAAAAGTATATTTTATTAAAATTAACTTAAAGAAAAATATGTTTAAATCCTTTTACGGATTGTTCTTTTCGCTACTTAGCGAGGAGATGTAATATTTTTTCAACTGCAGAGTCTCTTTGCTTAGCCCATAGATGGCGGCTGACTCGCAGCGTCGTGTTGCTATAGTTATGGGAGGCGTTCCTATTCTACAGCATCTAGTAGCTGTTACTTGAATCCGTTTCGTGACTATAAAAAGGAGGTAGGAAATATGTAATCAGTCTCTTAAGCTCTGAAGCCCTTAATCTTTTAAGCTTTTATGTTTTTTTTCAGTTTAGCTCAAAGTCATGAGCTGGTATTTCGATATAATTATAAACTGTTTAGTTTTATTATGATTGTAAATTACGTTTTTGTGACTTGTTCGTTTAGTGAAAAGTAGCTTTCTATTTGAACTCAGTATGGCAGTATTTTTAAGGGTATTTAACCTTTCGTCAGCAACCTTTCTAAAATTGTTTCAGCTGATTTAATGTTATTCATCATTTTGTTTCAACTTTAATAAACTGTTTTAATCGAACTTTTGTCTTCAATGAATGCCACATATATTTATCTTCTTTATAGCTTTTTAGAGCTGAGCAACTATCATTTCACTGCACTGCTAACTCTGCTAACTTGATATATGTGGAAATTGTTTTTTTCACAATAGTACTCTAAAGTTGTGCGCGCGCAGCGCGCACGGGACTGCGCTGCCGAAGGCAGTGGGGACCCGGTGCAAGTTTTTAACCGATCAGAAAAGATTTTTTTAGGGGGCACAAAGGGTGAGGGAAGGAATACGCGCGCGCAGCGCGTGTATCCCTTAAGTTGTGCACGCGCAGCGCGCACGGGACTGCGCTGCCGAAGGCAGTGGGGACCCGGGCCGACTTTTTACCCAATCATAAATGATTTTTTTTTAAATTTATTTTCTTAACACTAAAAGTTACTGTTACTGATTCATTAATTATAGTGATTCATTAATTATAGTGATTCTTTTGAAAATACTGACCCGCTAGCGGGCGAAGCCCGCTAGTGTTTCATTAAAAAGTGCAAGACGCTTAAAAATGGAAAAATATAATTAGCAACTGGCATAATTTTTTTTTTTGATTCATTTTGTTTTTCTTTAACGAGTGCTTTGCCACACTAAGTTTAACAAAGAAACGTATAACCTATAAATTTCAGAAAAATATTCGATTGCAAAAAATGACAGAGAAATACTTAGTTGAAGTTATTGTTTAACACAAAGAAATACACGTGTGATAAAAATATCAGATATAAATTTGTCCTGATAGCATTAATCTCTATTTTCGACAAATATATTTTGTTTCTCTTATAATGCTTTTCAACTATGTTGAAAAGTATTTATGGATTTGGTTCGTGTAGCTGTCTGTCAATGTATGCCCTAATTTCTGTGAACACTTTTAGAATGCCTTAAATTAATATATGTTATTCAACTTTATTATGGCATGTTCCCTACCGAAAATGACATAAAAATGATACCGTAAATGACTGAAATGTGTATAGGGACTCACAAAATTATTCTGAAGCATTAAAGTCTGTAAGAGGTATTTCTTTAAAGTATATTTTAACATCTTTACCTAACAAAATTAATTTGCATTATTCAAATGCACAGAACTATGTTTTCTATAGAATATATGATTAGCATTAAACATAAGTTTACAGTGCTTCATAAAGTTGCCCACATATGGTTAACAGCTGTTCAGTTATTCAGGAATAAGTGGGAAAGCTTAATGTTTATTATGGTGTTGAATTTCATCAACACCAATACCCAGGTCTTTATGTCTTGAATTTGGCCGCGTCGAAAACTATAAAAAGAAGGCTGTTGAAAGAAAAAGGAAATACTTGCAGAGAGTCAAAAGAAACATCTTGCTTAACTGTTAATTTATTGTATCCTTCGAAAAGATAAACAACTTCAAAAGATTCACTACATCATGAATGACAAACGAATGTATCTATCTCACGCGGAAATTGGGACGGGAGGAGAGGAGAAATTAAACAAGCACGTCTTACTTCAACGAATTCAAAATCGAAAAGCTACACTAAATCTGCCAGCCACAGAGAGCTTAAAATTGCAACCCCAAAAATTGGCATCCTTAAAATTCAGCCAAAAGAATGCCAATCTGTTTCTTTGTCCTCCTAACATATTAATACAAAATTTTTGAATATAAAATGTCGTTATAAAGTTAGATCGATTTGACATTGAGAAGCAACGCCAAATGTCCTTCAACTCTCAACGTACATAGCCGACGCCACTTAGACGTGAACAAGGCGATTATAAAGCTATTTTTAGAACTATAATGACGGGGAAAAACGATTATAAATCTATTTTTAGAATTATAATGACCTGCTTGAAATAATAATAGGTTTTAACGTAAATAAGAGGGTAATAAATATAATCTGAAATGATTGTTTTTTATTTTATTAATAGCTATTTATGCTAGGAATATGCTGATAACGAATTTTAAATTACCCCGTCAAAAATAAATAATTATAGCTAAATTGATTTAATCCATTCGGGGAAATGTATAAACAAAACTACTTTTCAAAAACCCCGATATAAATATTGCTTTATTTTATTCTGAGAGTAATGCGTTTGTAAGAATAAAGGACAAAGAACACAAATTTTGATTTGTAAATAAAACGGGAAATTCTATATAATTAATTAATTGAATTAGATAAATTTAAAAAGATTTATTTTATATAATCTATATTAATCCCTCCTTTTTGTTATATATTAAATTTGAATAACTAAATAAACTTTTAAAGGACATATGTGTGAGAACACTCACACATTTATATTTAAAGTTATAGGGATTTTTATTAAGTTCATTAAGTGCATTATATGATGCGAATGCACTTTTTTTACAATATAAAAGGTTACATAAATGCGATCGATTTTATATTTTCTATTAAGAAAAGCAACTGTAAAAATTAATTTTGTGAGAATTTTTCCATATATAGTTAAAAACAAAATATATTTTTGTGTAGTCTTTCTGCTTTTAGACAATATGCAAGACTACACAAAATCAATTTATTGTATGCTTTTTCTTTAATACTTAAGCTGTAAAACTAATTTCTGGAAGACTTTCTCATTCATAATTTAAAACAAAACGTATTTTTGTGTAGCCCAACTATTTTAAAATATCCTTACGCAGGTAAAATACATTGCAGATTAAACGATCGCAGTTGGAAAGTTTTCCATAGTAAGTGCGATCTGCACATAATTTTCTTTCTTATTTCTTTTCAGGATCGATCGAGAAATATTTAGGAGCAGGTGGGAAGAAAGTGAGGAGTGCAAGCAAAAATGGATTCAAGATCGTCAGAAAGAAAAGAACAGGCATCTACATCTATTGGAACAAGATTTACTTAAGGTCTGTATGAAAAGACTTTATACAAAGAAATATTTCATGTAACATATTTTTATAAGGGATCTCCTTCAGTTTCCTTAAAAAAAAAAAAAAACAGAAATTAGTTTACATTGTAATTAATTCAAAGGTGAAAATTGTAGCTGATGAAACATAATAGGAAAACCTAATTAATTTTACCGTTTTGATCGTCAGATACGAAAAAGTCATAGCTAAATTATATTAATCCTCGTTGATTGATACAAAGAATCAGCATATATGGTTACGCTCATCAGTGCCTGACTCTATCACGCTTTAGGCTTAAGAGATTTCCTTATGAGATCCACCTAATTTTCATACTTTAGTTAATTTTAAAAAATCTAATTGTCCGATCGATAATCTGCTTAAGCCGACGGATTCAGAAAACTCGTCCCTTTCATTTGGTACCTTGTTTGTAACGATGTTTTGATTAGATTTTTTAAAATTAATTAAAATATGATTAATTAAAATTAATTAAAATAACAGCTTTAAAATAGACGTTTAAATTTTTAATTGTTGCCATTTTTGTTTTCAGCATAAAATGAAATAGGTTTTCACGTGAAAATAAATAAATAAATAAATAAATAAAAAATAAATAAATAAAATAAATAAAATTAAAATTAAAAAAATTAAATAAATATTAAATTTGTTCAAGCATATGAAAAAATGGCGTCTATAAAATAATAATAATAATTTTAAATTTTAAAGTTAACGAAGAGGTAAATAAAATACGAAAATTTTACACGGGCTTCCTAGCAAATGAATTATTTGAAGTGAGAAATAAATAAAATGAAATGATCATTTTCCAACGAGCACCTTAGTTGTCCTACAACTAACTAGTCTTAAATATTGAAATCTAACAATTTCTAAAATCTAGCAGATTTCATTCAGGAAAAGTGATGTCATTATGTTATATCTGACATTTTCATTCATTTTAGGTAATTTTTCGATATGGTATAGATTTAAAATAATGAAATTAAGTTTCAGATTTACTTTCACATTGTGTCAGATCACATCACATTACATTTAGGAATTACATTCATATTACACTTACTATTTTTCTTCTTTTCGATTACAACTAATTTTACAAGGCTATACGTGGAGAGCCCCGATGACCAGCGAAAACGCGTCTGAAGACGCCCCGAAAAAGGGGGGATTCCAACATGACTGTCCCAGACCTTATATATATATATATATATATATATATATATATATAAGGTCTATGGTCCCAGCTATACGGCCCGACAACCAGGAGTGATGATCTTGGGTGCCATTTCATTTTATAGCAGGACCCCTTTGGTTGCCATCCGCAGCATCTTTAAGCAGAGTAGTACGTCGACGAAATTCTACGTCCCGTTTTGTTGTCCTTATCACGAAATTTTGAGAGTATATTTCTACATGTTAATACCTGTCCACTTACGGAGATAGTTTCTAACTGCTTGTTTTCTTCCTCGCCCAAAGTTATTTTCGCGAGCAATGTCGCTGGTTTTCTCTACCATTGAGGACGCTTGGAGCATCATAAAAAGGGTTCTACAATTTGGACAAAATTTGGCACTATATCTCACAAAAGGACATCTGCCAACTCTATCAATTAATGCCAAGCCAAATAACTGCTTACATAAGGGCCAGAAGAGGGTCTATGCGTTATAGACTTGTTCACTTTGTGAGGCTCTTTCTCTTGATTAAATCCTCCTAAATTTCTGAAACTGTAATCATTTGTTTTTCTTCACATGTACATCACATCTATTAATTTTCATCCCATTCGGATAACGCCTTCTTGGTGGTTTTTTTGCCTTAGAGTATATAGGGGAGAACCGTGTAATATGGACCATCGTGTAATACGGACTATGAGGAAATTTATATGTTCAACACTAGACGGTGAAACCATCACATTACTTTTAGTGAATATTATTGTTATCCAAAGCAAGAAGTGACTTGTACATGCGTACCTGTATTTGAACGATTATGAAAGTGAGTTTTCAGTTTATATGATCATTGATGTAATAAGTATGTTAAAATGAAAGTATATACTTTCTACTGTTAAGTAACTGTAATATAATTTTCGCGTTAATAGTAGCAAATGTACTTATTTTCTGAACAATCTAGGCATGTGTTTCATGGGCGCCAATTTGCATAGCGATATATGATTGGAAACATAGTTGCTCTGTTTATGCGTGTAATATGAACCGTGCTCTGTTGTGTAATATGGATCAGTGGTCCATGATAAAAACAGAGAGGTTTTGTTAATGCTCGCCATACATATATCGCACACTCAAGACCTTGAGGCTATGGAATAATAGGCCAGAGAAGCAGGGATAATCAAGCTATCTCTTCCTTCGCATACTACCCATTGAACATAACCATTTGGACCTCCCTTTTTTTCGTTCATTTCTACTATTCCCAAGAGGTGGACAATTGTATGAGGGAACATGCTGGACAGTTCGTTTCACCATTCCAAGTGTGTCAACTGTTCGGGAAGGACCACTATTGACTACTTGGTCCATATTACACGAACGTATGTGTAATATGAACCACCGACACGTAAATAAAATAATTATTTCCCGCAATTATTAACACTTACCAGAGTGCTTTACTAAGCTTAAACCATGGATCTATACAATTTTAATGATCAGCCAACAAATTAAATATTTTTATTTTAATAATTTTAGTTTTATGACCATTCTTACTTAGGGGGCTATATTACACAGGGATCTCCCCTATATATAAACCGTTTTTCAAACACATCACACATTTACAAAGACATATGTAGATAAATGCTATTGAATTACATACAAAATCACCTTTTATTTTCCCTTTAATGAATGTTTCATAGAACTAACTAATCTTATAGAGAAATTTAATTTTTTAAATTTATTTTATAAACCTGTTTTCCATCTACGCCTCATATCTCTGCTGAATTTTTAATAACAAACACACAAATACAGACACACTGACCAATCATCAAAGACATGATTTTGGAATTCAGGGAAATATCACGTCTGATTTTGACTGAGATTTACCTGTTTGAAATGCCTGGATGAAAACGAACATCCCCTTTAAAATTTTGTGTAAAAAAGGGGGCATGCTTGCTTAATATTTTAAATAATTAACACAAAGTTTCTTTAATAATAATAATAATAATAATTTATTTATTTATTTTTCTTTTTTGCTTTTCATCTGTTTAAACAATCTAATAATTGTATGTATCTTTGTACGTCAATTTTTGAACAAAAGATTCTCATTTTCAAGTACTTAAAAGTACAGTCATAAAAAAAAAATAATAATAATAATAATAATAATAATAAAATAATCATCAAATGATTAAAGAATTTTTTGTTTCTCTATTATTTTAATCATTCAAATCTAAGTGTGCCATTTTGTGATACTTTGCATGTTACATTTGACAGGGAAATATTTCGGTAACACGTTTTTGAAAAGAAAAGTGCCATGTTGATTTACAAAAAAAAAAAAAAAAGGCCTTTCCATCTATTTTTCAAGGAAAATATTTTGACAACATGTTTATAAAATATTTTTTACAGTGGAAATTTATAAGACAACTGTCATTAATCGAAAGTGCTGTTCAGTTTGCCCTCGCCACTTACAGTGCTCTAAGAGTACTTAAGAATCTAAAAACGTGCAGAAGTAGTTTTCCGGGATACCTTATATATTAAGGAGAAATAAGAAGATATGTAACATCAGTTTTCTTGCATTTTAAGAGGAAACTTAGAAATACAACCTGTAAGTGGTCTCTAGTCAAAATGGCAATGAATATCGTACTTTTTCAAATTCTAAAATTTAGGAAAAAAAAAAAAAATCGCAAAGCTCATTAAAATATTTTTATTACTCTAGATTATTTCAGAATTTCGAAAGTAATTATTTTCTTTTTGATAGCAGACATTTTCTGGAGATTTTAATCGGTACATACACTGACTTACTGAGAAAAATATTACTTCAACTTTACAATCTTGCAATTTAGTTTTTGCTTGTTAATAAGCTTAAATTTTTATAGAAAAAATCTCAGGTTTATAAACCTGATATGATTATCTTTAAGCTTCAAAGTTAAGCAGAGATGAAAATAATAGAGTCTAGTGGAAACTGTATTGAGCACGTGAAAAAAATATGACAAGTTTTTCTTTTAAATAAAATCATTTATTTAAAAACTAAATTGATTTGCCTAGTGAAATAAAAATATGGCAAACAAAAATAAAAATTGTAAAACATTTAGACGATTTGTTTAATATTCTTCAGGGCAGATAGATTAATACAGAGTAGTTACTGAAGCTTATATTATTACTGAATGTTACTTGTTTTAAAATGACTATTAATCTTGAATTAATCTAAAACATTTACCTAAACCTCATCTGGAAAAGAACAGCTTTCTACATAAGCTTTAACATTGTCGAGGTTATTGTCGAGGCAGCTTATACTGAAATATACAAGCTGCGTTTCATACTAGCTTCAGAATTGCCGGGATTCACATCGGCACTAACACTGAAAAAGCCACACCGTCGCTTTCTTGCCTAGCTTAAGGCTCCTATATATGCGGGCTGGCACATCAGGCATTTTGCTGGTGCTGCCTTAGGGTTGCCACATGTACCTAGCATGTTTCTCTGATAAACAAACCACAAACATTTTTTTTATCGTCTTGCGTTACTTTAGAGTAACTTATTTTACTATATTTCATAATTTTAGCTAAGGAAACAATGATATGGAAGTTTGTTTAGCGATAAACTACTATAATCATTCGAGAAGTGAATATAAATTGTTCAGACCTTCTATTACTGTGCATTTGAGTTTTGGCGACATTTTGTAAAAGAAACAGAAACCGCCCTAACAACACATCGTACATCCATAGCATATCCTCAGAATAAAATGACATCCTGAGAAAGTACTGTGAAAAAAATGTGTTTTTAGGAATAATATTGTTGCTCTTATTTTGACCAGATTAGCTTCAGATCAAGATTTCTTAAAATCATTAGGGAAGCGATAAGGACGCCAAGCGGGAATGCTGTTCTCTTCGGAGGCAAAAAATGGTGGTGATGCGCCGGCCTATTATTTTATTTAGGGGCTCTAGCCTAACTACTTATTTAATTCAAGTGATGACGTAGCCGTATGTCATTTGCATACGAGTAGCTTCGGCTAACGTATTAAGAGAATTTTAAAATTTATTTTACAATAGAATAAACTGTAAGTTCTTAAATATTTATTAATTTAAATTATAAAAACAAGTAGAAAGATAAATTACTTAGATTTTAATAACCATCGGTTTTAATAAAAAAAGGAAAAGTAGTTAAACAAAAGAAGGGAGTGAAACTGAATAAAATAGTCAGTGTCAAGAACATGCTAAAATTTTAAATTTCTAAACCTAACAAAAAAGTTTTAAAAATCTGTGCTTCCCTCAGATTTTAGTTTTGTTTCCGATGTCGACTGCACTATCACATAATAATAATAATAATAAGAAGAAGAAGAAGAACAACAACATTTTTTATCTTTATTACTATATTTCGTTGAAAATATTCACTCAGTTATTAAAAACTTTCATTTCTTTTATAAAGTTTCTTGCAAATTTTCTTATAGAGTTAGATATATGCTATAAATTATGCGTAATGGAGGATTTTCTTTTATTAACATGCAATTGCTGCTCTTCTCAATCTGCTATAAAAGAGTCGTCATCATTTCCAGTGCTTGTTTGCAAATCTGGGATTATACGTACATAGGAAGCAATATTTGTCATCCGTGTACATTCAATTTTTGTAGACTTCTATAAATATAAACCTTCCCATTTGCAGTAAATCTGCATTATATTAATTAGGTGGCTTAATTTAGATTTAATCACTTATTTTCTAGCTCTCAAAAGAATAAATAAATTTTTGAATAAATTTGTGTCACAATTGAACAATAATCGCCTTTCAAAAATATTTGAAAGACAAAATGATAGGACATAAGAAAGTGAATAAAAATAATGCATAATTTAATGAGTATATTCTACAACACTCCACTTTGCTGTTCTAATTTAATACTTTCTTCATTAAAATCAAATGATTTTTTAACGAAATGAATAAAATAGCAATAAACAATCAAAATACTTTTTAAAACAATTTTATTTATCTTTAAATATCTTAAAACAATAGTTTTAATGATCAAGATCCTTTCGCGATGTTTACTTTCTTGATGAAACGTGTATTTTTTATAAGTATTGAAATCTCTTTTATGCTGCTGTTTCAAAAAGAATCTGATTTTTATAAAGGCTCGAAGAAGATGCCTTAAACGGCTCCTTGACTGCGAACAAAAGCTCTACGAAAAGGAACTGGCGGAAATGGGATTTTCCATAATAAAGAACTGAAGTGAAATGGGAATTCGTGTTTTCAAAAGATTAACATTTGTTGTGTGAAATCATTATTTTACTATGTATGAATTCAGAAATAAATTCTCATGATAACTGGGTGCAAAATTAATTTAGATTGCTTTTCTTTTGTTCTCACGATAGAGTAATTATTTATTCTTGACATTGAATTTATTTTACATTTATTTCTTATCGTTTATTTATAGTTGTTTTGGGAAGTCTGTCATGAAGAATATTCCTTTTTAAAAGTTTTGGCTGAAGCAAGCAGTTCTTTGTTTTTTCTATTTTCAAAGACTTCTGACAGAACATACATGCATAAATATAGAGGAAAAGGGGAAAAAAAAAAAACTGATTAGTGCAATTTTGATAATTTATTAAAAGAAGGAGTAAATAATCTTTTGAATCACAAATGTAGTAAGGAAATTTATTTAGCAAAATACATTTATTTTATGTTTTATGTTTTATATTCCGATAATCCGACTTCTTTCTCTTTCTCTTTTTTTTTTTCTTTTAGCCTTTGTCTCTTTCTTTCTCGCTTTAAATTTCTTTCATATACGCGAAAATATATATATATATATATATATATATATGCTCGTGATTTTTTTTATTTTTTTTTTGTTCAATTTATTTATTTTGAAATTTATTTTTTAAAATAACGTTCGTATGTCTTTGGAATTTTACGAATGCTGAATCTCAAAAACCAATGCTCGGAAATCCATAATACTATGCATCTTTTTGGACATTGTTAATTTATTGGTGAATTCAGAGTAAATAATCAACAGATACAGACAGCTGCCAGTGTGCATTATTAATGACTCTCTTTCTGTTAAAGGTAATAGCACCATGCAATACATAAGATACTACATATGAAAACCATGTTAATTAATTTTGGTGCATATCGTTCTAAAGATGCTACTAATATTCAAAAATTTTTGTGATTTAACATCCTTACCTCAAACTCTACATAATAAAAAGAAAACAAATTTGCATTTATGAACTGTGGTATTCAAAATAACACGACTTTGCTGTTGAAATAAAACAAGAATATATAGATGAAAAAGATTTGATGGTTATCATTCAGGTGGCCCTCGACTTTGTAGAATTTACTATTTTGCACATTTAAGAAATGAATTTTTAAAATAAATTTTTAACGATGGAGTCGACATTGCGCTCTCACGTATGATTTTATAAACTTTGAGGAAATTCAGAAATTACTGGTGGATCTGCAGATCAGGAGCCTCAACGTACTATTTGCATCAGACATTATTCAACAGATCATTTTTATGTATTTCTTTATTTAAAATACGTATTGATTCTATTGACTTCCTACTTAAACAGAAACGTTTCTCAGGGGGACTGCCGCCCCTCAACCCCCCACTATACCTGTCTTTCTATAACTATCTGCATATATATATATATATATATATATATATATATATATGTATGTATATATGTGCATTCCTACTAACTGGTAGTCTTGTATTAATTCTCTGTAATTCATAAACAATTGTACAAAATTTCATGCAAAAAGATTACATATCGGAATTATTTTGTGTAACTCTGTAAATTAATTACCAATTCTATGCCCACACATTTCCACATAAAAACATGCTTTTAAAATTCTAATAAAATTTCATTATATTTAAAGGGGTGAAACCATGTCGAAATACACTTTTAAGAAATATCGACTATAGACCGTAATAGTACGAAATTCTTTTATGTATCCCAGAAAAGGAGCTACATTTATTATATACGCCAATAATAAGAATACAACTTTTTAATTAATTTTAATTCATTAATATTTCAACGTAGGTTAACATCATTTAGATTATTACAGAATGTCATCTAAAATCTTTTGTGTGGTCCCGTAAATGAATCATTTAATCTATACATATCTCTTTTTTTACAGTAAAGATGCTTTTATACATATTTATAATGTATGTTAATTCCACTATGTGAATGCAGCATAAACGCGTTAAAATGCGGTTAAATAGAAATGTGTCTATAGGCAATAATGTCATGCAATTCTTTTGTGTGTCTCTGTAAACAAACCATAAACACTGTATACATCAGCAAAAACTATTCAACTTATTCTACGTTTTTCATTAATAATTTTTCGAAATTTGACATAATTTGTTATAAGCATAAGCAAATTTAATTTTTAATAATTTCTTAATATTCTCGTGGGAATGAATTTCTTTTATGTAAAAAAAAAAACCTCCTACTCTTTTTTTTGGCAATAGTTCAGTTTAAAGCTATTTTTTAAATGGCTAATTTTAAAGCTAATATTAGGTTAATATTTTCATATTTTAATTGATTAAAAAATATATTTGTAACACATATTATACATAAATTTTATACTTCTGCAGTCCTCTTCCATATGAACATTAACTATACAAAATCTCGCACTTCTCCGTGCATGGAATGTGCTTAAAAAGGGGTATAAAGTTCTTCCTTCACGTATTAATCTATACACATATATGAGCCGCTCAGTGCACACATCGATTAACTCCATAAAACAAAAAGTTGAGAAACGCGATGATGTAATGTATATTGTTTTTTAAAATTCCTCTGATAATATGAATTCAAATATATAATGTAGAATGCATAATTGCAGATATAGCTTTCATCTAACGGTGTATAAAATTAATAAGAAAGAATAGCCAACAAACAATCGTCAGTAATGTTACAGTTTTTATGTGACTGGTGGAGTTAATCGATTTGGCAACTGAAAAAAGTAATAAAGTTAAATTAAGTCTTTACATTTTTAAGTTTTTTATTACAGAAAAAGTTAGTTATTATACATTTTTATCACAGCTTTTCCATAAGAATGTATGTTGTCAGTTCTGTTATATTATAATTTTTGTAATTAATTCATAGCAGTTTTATGTCAGCGGCATTATTCTTTGGGATGATTCAGCAATATTATAAATAATGTCTTCTTCATCAGCTGTATGCGAGGATTCGTCATTTCGATTTGTTGACAAGTTCTTATAGTAATCGTGTCCAAAAATATGGTATTTTTATTTTAGCAGTATAATTTAAAAGAAAAAAATATATTACTTTTACTACAGGTAAAGTCTACTGTAAACGTTGTTCTTTTTATCTGTTTACCGATGTGATTTTGTTACGAATATTATTGAGCATCTTCCGCTGTTTAAAAACAAATAAGCGTCGATGCACGGCCAGAACAGATACAGCGTTACCGAAACGATTTACATTAGAGTATGGAGTTAATCGAAATGGCTTCTGAAATAAATTACTTATTATTCAATGGCCAAAAAAAATTTGCCATTTAACGGTGCTAATCTTTATTATTCCGGAAAGTTATTATAAATACAAAAAGTTATGATTATACCAAGTGCTTTGACATAAAATTTAAGATTTTTCAAAAAGTGGAGTTAGTCGATGTGTGCACTGAACGGCTCATATAAAGCTGATTGTTTGTCTGTCCGGATTTTTAGTTCGTTATACAAAGCTACGCCGTTCAACTGACCGCTACAACAATGTTGTACTTATTAATCAGGACAAAATCTGGCTAATGCAGTATTTTTTAGTACAATCGGGTCGAAAGATATTAAATAAAAACACCATTTTAACTTTAAAATGATTAAAAAGAAAGAAATATTTGATGCCAAAATAAACAATGCGTGTTTACTTTTTTTTTTTTTTCTGAAATAAAATAAAATATTTTTAATTTCGCATGCATAATAATAAAAATTAGACAAACAAACAAACAAAAGAAGAAATTTAGTTACGCTATGAAAATTGGTACCTATTTAATCAATTCGCGTGTAAATAGATATTTTCATAGAGATATTTGGCAATAGCTTGAAATTTTTATTCAATTAATTAATTTTCTTTTCTACAGTAAAACAAAAGTTTTCTTTTTTTATTGATAGTTTATGTGTAATTCATGGGATTCTTTTATGCTCTCACCTTAATTTTAAATAGCTATAATTTGGATTTTATTAAGATTTATTTTTATTTATTTACTTACTTTTTGTAAATATTATAAAAGTGTAAGTTTTTTTTCTTTTTATGGAAGAGCTTTACTGTCGAATCCCTTTGGGGAGATTTGAAATTTGTCACCGAAGTAGCTCGAACGGTTCTCCAAGGTTTTTAGTTGCGCAATTGCGATAGTCATTTGAATTTATAGCAAAAATGGTCAACAATATTTAAAGTCGTCAAGGTGATCCCATACTAAAGCTGTGCCTTTTGTATTTATTTATTTAAAATATTTTTCCTTAAAGACTTCGGGAAATCTTTCACGTATTTCTCTATCCATTTTACACCTTTGTTCAGTTCTTTCATTGATTTCAAAATTCTATGCGCACTTTTCCGACCTGTGAAACGGCGGGTAAATCTGCTAGTATATAGATAATAATAATAATTATAATAATGTTTGATAAAGTTTTTACTCCAGTTGATGTATATTGTCGGGGCACAATATTTGTTGTGTCTTTTAGCTTCATCTATTTTAGTTATCTTTTCACCTCTGAAAGAGGTGACTAATAATAATAATAATAAAAAAATGCTTTATGGTATACTAAACCTTTACAGTACACCAAAAATCTTAGAATACAAACAAGAAAAAAAGAAAATTTTTAGTAGAGAGTTTTTAATTACATTTTTGAACAGAAAAAAAGCAGATTTACTTGGTATGCTTCTTTATATTTAAATAACTAAGGAATAATGTAGTAACAAGGGGTTAGTTTTCTGTGAAATAGTAAAAAATCATTTTCATACAAAAGCTATTTCGAAATCTGGAGGTGGTCCAGGGATGAATTTTCCCTCCCAAGTAAAAAAGTGATTATTTAAAAATTTTGTTCGTTAATGGGTTGAAATCCCCCCTTCTCTCCAAAAAAAAGAAAAACCTCTCCCTTATGGAGTCATTTAACTTCTACATTTTATGAACAAAAAAAAAAAAAAAAAAAAGGTTTTCAAAAATAATTAAAAGATATTTTTATTTATCTATTTATTTTTCATTATATGTATGTATATATACATTTTTTCCAAATCTAAAAATATCAATAATATGGAAAGCAAGAAAAAAAAAAAAAAAAAAAAAAAAAAAAAAGGAAAATGATAAGTTACACAATAAATTAATTATTACATTTGTAATAGTAAAAATGTGAAAGTACAAGATAAACTTTTGAAAAAAAATTTTTTGCGTTTATGACAATATAAAATAATTACTGGTGCATTTAATATTTGTATTTCAGCTATAGCTAGTTCAGAAAAAACAAAGGTCAATGAAACATTTTTTCCAAAAAAATACACAAATATTGATGAGGTTAAAAGGAACTAAATTAATTAAAGTAGATAAAAAAAAGAAAAACAAATGTATGTAGACCTTAATATATGTTTTTAAACACGAGATAGTGCTGTTAAATCCTAATAGATGACAGCACCAGCAAGCCCTCAAACCATGATTTAATTGAAAAAGCAAAAATGAAATTCCATACTGCTAATATGGAATAATATGAAATAAGTTTTATTTAAAATCACTAGAGCTGACAAAAGTTTACTTCTAGCTAAATTTTTAAATTCAATCAGATTGATATTAGAGTGTAAGATTTAAAATTTTAACATTTAAAAATTTATTGTTTGAAATTAAAACAAAACAAAAGAGCAATTTTCAATTTCAGTAATATTAATTTAAATATTTCATTTTGAATATTAATAGAAATTTTTACACTATATTCAAAGTGGGACATTTTTTATATTTTATAAATTTAATTTTTTCTTTTTGCCCCAGGGCATAAATTGTAACATCTGTATTTAGCCCAGGTTAATAACTTCGTTCACGTATTCCTGAGCGAAAAAAAAAAAAAAAAAAAGATAAAAATAATTATTTGTTTCCCAAAAGATAACTTTTAGTACTTTTAGAAAGAAAAAATGAAGCTGCGTTTAAGCAGCACCTGCAAAATATACTACATGTTAAGTACAATTGTGGTTGCTGTTTTCACGATGCATTTCTTCTTGCGCTTATCGTCTGGTCTGATGAACAATCGGGCTTAATTATTTCGATGCGAAACAAAATGTGTGCATTTTAACAATTTATAGTACTTGTTTACGTAGTTTTTATTTTGCAATAATTTTTTTCTTCTTTTTTTTAACCGTTAGATTATTTTTCTTACTGCTCGCGTCAATGTGGTCATAACCGTTAAAATATTTTGCTATCAACTCTGACATTTCACGCAGATTTTAAAGATTCTATTTTTTATTACAAAAACTAAATTAATAAGAAAAAGGAATTTTTTGTTTATACAAATAGAATTGCTAATAAAGATTTATAACTGTATCTTTCTAATTTTCATAAAATTGGTACAAAAGATGCATATTACATTGTTAAAAAAAAAAAAAAAAAAATCTAGTGCGTTTTAAGAGAACAGCGCGTTTTTAGAAAACACACACACACAGAAATAAAAGAAAAGGATTGTTCTTTTTAAAATAGTCTTTGGACGTGCATGGTCAGCTACATCCGAGAACATATTCTACTGGTTGCCAAGGGTCCTAGTCCTAGGCCTATAAGTGGAATCCCTCCGTGAGGCGTCTTTATAAGGGATCCTAGCCCGTATTTATGCAAGTTTTGGAGCTAATCACGGGAAAACTCCGAACGGCTAGGTCGACAAGAGTGACGTGGGATCGAATCCGGCACTTCCGTCCTTCTAGCTTTGAGCGCAGAACCACTCGGCTACTGGTGGAGTTATCTTCTATAGTACAGGCAACGAAGGCCAAAATTTCACGAATAGAGGAAAAAAATCGTGTAGTTCTGAAATTTTACATACTCATAGCCGAGAGGGTCCTGAACAACATACTAAAAGTCCCCGCCCGTGGGGGGTGAGCATGGGGCAGGGGGGCATTTAAGGGGGGCAATTTTCAGTATTTATTAAATATCTTAAAAACTATCGCATTTAGAGAAAACATGTCAATTACAAAATTAATCTACGTAAAATTTCCTACAAAAATGTATAGTACATTTTGTTTGTACGATCATTAGTTTAGAAGATATAGGGAGATGAAATAACACATTTTCTTGAAAAATTCTTTTTTGCAATAGTAAAATCAACTAAAGTGTGCAATTAAAAGGGTTCTTGTCAAATATTTTCTAATGTGAAAAACAAATATATACATAGGGAATATGCAAGGATAATACAGCATGTTTTGTAAGTTTTAAATAATTTTAAGGCTAGTAGGCGCAAGTGGCGGTTTGAGTAAAAATCTGGATAAGTCCAGTCAAAATAGGAAAAATAGAAAAAAAAAAAAAAAAAAAATGGTGTAGTTTTGAAGTTTTGCACACTCATAGCCGAGAGGATCCTGAACAACATACTAAAAGTCCCCGCCCGTGGGGGGTGAGCGGGGGGCAGGGGGAGGGCATTTAAGCGGGGCAATTTTCAGTTTTTATTACATCTCTTAAAAACTATCGCATTTAGAGAAAAAATGTCAATTACAAAATTAATCTACGCAAAATTTCCTACAAAACTGTATAGTACATTTTGTTTGTACGATCATTAGTTTAGAGGATATAGGGAGATGAAATAACACATTTTCTTGAAAAATTCTTTTTTGAAAGAGTAAAATCAACTAAAGTGTGCAATTAAAAGGGTTCTGTCAAATATTTTCTAATGTAAAAAACAAATATATACATAGGGAATATGCAATGATAATACAGCATGTTTTGTAAGTTTTAAATAATTTTAAGGCTAGCAGGCACAAGTGGCGGTTTGATAAAAATCTAGATAACGAAGACCCAAAACCGATCAACATTAAAAAAAAAAAAAAAAAAAAAAATCGTGTAGCTTAGAAATTGAGCACAGTTATAAAGTTAAGTGCCCTGAATAACATACTAAAAGTCCCTAACCATGGGGGGGGGGGCATTTAAAGGGGGCACAATTCAGTTTTTATTAAGTATCTTGAAAACTATCGCATTTAGAGAAAAAAAAATATCACAGCTATAAGATTTTTTTTAATGTTGATCGGTTTTGGGTCTTCGTTATCTGGATTTTTACCTAAACACCACTTGCGCCTACTAACCATAAAATTATTTAAAACGTACAAAACATGCTGTATTATCCTTACATATTCCCTATGCATATATTTGTTTTGTGCATTAGAAAATATTTTATCAGAACCCTTTTAATTCCACAATTTAGTTGATTTTACTATTGCAAAAAAAAAAAAAAAAAAAAAAAAAAGAATTTTTCAAGAAAATATGTTATTTTGTTCCCCTATATCTTCTAAACTATTGATCATACAAACAAAATAGAATATACAATTTTTTTAGGAAATTTCACGTAGATTAATTTTGCAATTGAGATTTTTTTTTCTCTAAATGCGATAGTTTTCAAGATACTTAATAAAAACTGAAATGTGCCCCCCCCCCCCCGACTTTTAGTATGTTATTCAGGGCACTTAACTTTATAACTGTGCTCAATTTCTAAGCTACACGATTTTTTTTTTTTTTTTTTTTTTTTATGTTGATCGGTTTTGGGTCTTCGTTATCTAGATTTTTATCAAACCGCCACTTGCGCCTGCTAGCCTTGAAATTATTTAAAACTTACAAAACATGCTGTATTATCCTTGCATATTCCCTATGTATATATTTGTTTTTTACATTAGAAAATATTTGACAAGAACCCTTTTAATTGCACACTTTGCAAAAAAGAATTTTTCAAGAAAATGTGTTATTTCATCTCCCTATATCTTCTAAACTAATGATCGTAAAAACAAAATGTACTATACATTTTTGTATGAAATTTTGCGTAGATTAATTTTGTAATTGACATTTTTTCTCTAAATGCGATAGTTTTTAAGATATGTAATAAAAACTGAAAATTGCCCCCCTTAAATGCCCCTCCTGCCCCCCGCTCACCCCCCACGGGCGGGGACTTTTAGTATGTTGTTCAGGATCCTCTCGGCTATGAGTGTGCAAAACTTCAAAACTACACCATTTTTTTTTTTTTTTTTTTTTCTATTTTTCCTATTTTGACTGGACTTATCCAGATTTTTACTCAAACCGCCACTTGCGCCTACTAGCCTTAAAATTATTTAAAACTTACAAAACATGCTGTATTATCCTTGCATATTTCCTATGTATATATTTGTTTTTTACATTAGAAAATATTTGACAAGAACCCTTTTAATTGCACACTTTAGTTGATTTTACTATTGCAAAAAAGAATTTTTCAAGAAAATGTGTTATTTCATCTCCCTATATCTTCTAACTAATGATCGTACAAACAAAATGTAATACACATTTTTGTAGGAAATTTTACGTAGATTAATTTTGTAATTGACATTTTTTCTCTAAATGCGATAGTTTTTAAGATATTTAATAAAAACTGAAAATTGCCCCCCTTAAATGCCCCCCCTGCCCCCCACTCACCCCCCACGGGCGGGGACTTTTAGTATGTTGTTCAGGACACCCTCGGCTATGAGTATGTAAAATTTCAAAACTACACGATTTTTTTCTTCTATTTTTCCTATTTTGACTGGACTACTACAGGAAAACTCATGTCAGTCAATTTCAAAATTAATTTATGTAATGGCTCTCGATTTGTAAACCAATATCCATTTCGTTTACATTCTTTTGAAAAACGAAAGAAATAAAAAGTAAGACTATTATGAACTTTTTTTATCAACCTTGAATAAGATTAAATTGTAATAAAAATCAGCAAAGAATTAAGAGTAGTAATAATTCATAAATGTGAAAAGTATTCATGTCGAGGTTGCCCGGCCGTAAATTTAGGTTAAATTCATATATATATATATATATATATATATATACAGTGAACTCTCATTAAGGTGGCCCCGTTTATGATGGATTTCTCGTTATTACGTACAAAAACAGAATCCCCGGCTAAGGCCTATAGGAATTGCATGTAATAAACATCGCTTTATACGTACAATTCATTCGTTAAGATGGACATTTTTTTCCCTCAAAGCTTACTTTCTTCGAGAAAAAAGTCAGTTCCCAAATTCTTTTCAAATTCATTTTTTCTTTTTTAACATTAAAAGGTTCTATAAAAAAAGGGTTAATCTCTTTCACTCTGTGCTATTACACTGTGGGAGGTAAATAGTATTGATTGACAGTGACAGTTCAGGTCAACAATTTGCACCTGTCTCCACTTCTATTGTGGAGACATAGCAAAGGATTTTGTTATCTAGTTGTACTATATGAAGAAAAGAAGTTTTGAAAGTAAGTATCGGTTTTCATGCTTTTATATTTTTAGTGAATAAGAGAGTTTGAGGATACAAATTTTTATTTGTGTTATACTGTGTATGTGTACATAATAGTGATTTTAGAGTTCATATAGAACTTCAGTTTATGAACTCCTGTTAAAATGGACTCTCGTTAATATGGACAAAAACTGCTGGCCCTTTATTGTCCGTTTTAACGAGAGTTCACTGTATATATATAAATACATGACATGAACGCGCATGGAGAGGTAGAGCGATTGCAAAAATTAATTTCCTAGTTCATATCATCCACCTGTCTAAAAAAGCACAGCTTTTTATACTTTTGTTGACCGTCCGTTTCTTTAACATTTGTTCCAATTTTGTTTTATTAAGCTCTGAAAGCAAATATCTGAAAGCCATCGCAATTGACGGAAGTTACAATCCTGCCATTGTAGATAAAGCTATTCAAAAATTACAGCTTCCTCGTACTTTGTCTACTAAATCAGTCTTTTCTAATATCAGTATTGTTTCTAATATTGTATTGTTTTTCTAAATCAAGTCATGCCATAGCTAAACTTCTTAAACAATATGGTTAATAATTTTTTCTCCTTCCAATAAACTCACCTTTCCTCAGTTAAAAGATCCTATTGATATGCATAATTCTTGGGGCATTTATAGTATTTCCTGTCAGTGTGGCTTATCATATATTGGCCAAACTAAACGCAGTCTTAAATTTCCGTCTCAAAGAACACATGAATTACGTCCGCAAACAAGAAACCAATAAATCGGCTATTTCTAAAGATTGCTGGGAGGAAAATCATAATTTTAAATTTGATTCAGCTAAAATAATTTGCAGACCTAAATCCATTCATGAACTCGATTTCTTTGAAGCTTTTCATATTTATAAAAATTTTAAAAACCTCATAAATTGTGATTTCGCTGTTCCCTATTTGTCTGATTGTTGGAAATTTTTCATTCATTCCACATTTTCTTAATTTTTCTACTGTTTACACAGCTACACATTCCTAAATTTCTATTGGCCGCACTCCCCACCTTTCCCGTAATCCTATTGGTTGAACTAAATTCGGTTCATCTCCTATATATACGAGCACTTCTCCAGATTCAGAATTGTTTTTGCCCTGAAGACTGTACGCTTAAGGCTACCGAAACAGCTGTATGCATCTCAAATATTTTTCTTTGGCGTTTCTGACGTAGTAGTTTATTCAGGTTTTAATATTCCAACGCCAAGTCTCCTGTTGTTATTTCTTAAGCTTATACGGGCTTAGTTGTGTTATTGGTCTTCTGCTCATATTGTTACTGTGCAACCTGGTCTGAGAAGCCTCATATGAGGGGGAGATTAGGTCAATAATATTTTTAGCTATTTTCTTCATTTCAAAATGTGCAAATTAGTTAATCGTTTCTACCGTTTACGTACTAAAAATTTCGGTCCTCAACCGTCTGACGTTCCTTTTACAATGCATTTATTTTTCTCAGTAATTTTACCTAAGACTTAAGATAATATATTATACAGAGTTTTCTGTTGAATTTTTTAACAGTGCGCATGGAGAGGTAGAGTGATTGCAAAAATTAAATTCCTAGTTCATATCATCCACCTGTCTAAAAAAAGACAGCTTTTTATACTTTTGTTAACCGTCCGTGTCTTTAACATTTGTTCCAATTTTGTTTTATGAAGCTCTGAAAGCAAATATCTGAAAGCCATCGCAATTGACGGAAGTTACAATCCTGCCATTATAGATAAAGCTATTCAACAATCCTGCCATTATAGAAAGCTATTCAACAATCCTGCCATTATAGATAAAGCTATTCAAAAATTACAACTTCCTCGTACTTTGTCTACTAAATCGGTCTTCAAATATCAGTATTGTTTTACCATATTTTTCTAAATCAAGTCATGCCACAGCTAAACTTCTCAAACAATATGGTTAATAATTTTTTCGCCTTACAATAAACTCCCCTGTTCTCAATTAAAAGATCCTATAGATATATATTTGAGAATTTATAGTATTTCCTGCCAGTGAGGTTTATAATACATTATTCAAACTAAATGTAGTCATTAATTTCGTATAGAAGAACATATCTTGTATACAAGTAACCAATGCATCGGCCATGTCTAAGCATTACTGGGAGAAAGACCACAATTTAAAATTTGATTTTGTTGGACCAAACCTATACACGAACTCGATTTCATTGAAGCTTTTTACATCTATAAGATTTTAAAAATATTGTTAATTGTGATTTCGCTGTACCCTATTTGTCTGATTGTTGGACATTTTACATTCAGTCTACATTTTCTTGATTTCTTCTTAATTTTTTCATAGCTAACAGTTCTCAATTTCCTATTGGCCAATCCCCAAATTCCGCATAATTTTATTGGTTGATCAAAATTCGATTGTACTGAAGACGGTACGCTAAATACAACCAAAAGAGCTGCCATCTGCTCTTTTTTTTTTTTTTTTTTTGTGTGTGTGTGTGTGTGTTTAAGATGTTGAAATTTTTTCCTGTATCTAGTTGTCAGTTTTGGAAACATGATAATTAGAAGATTTCCCACACATATACATACTGACCAATTGCCAAAAAACATTTATTTATTTATTTTTTATTTTTTACTCAGGAGACCTTAAACTTGCAAATCAGCTGAAAACACCATACCGAAATTTTTGGCCGAAAATAATACTTGCATTATCTACGTACGGTAGTTGAGTAAAGGAAGTAAAAAAAAAGATTCACTTAAATATTTATTTCTTTTAGTACATGAAAAAAATCCTTATTTATTCCATGCAATTAGAAGGAAAGAAAAGCTTAAAAACTTTAAAAGTAACAAGAAGCACCTGTTACTTTCGACTTATTATGATTTCTTACTTGAATTTATTTTAATTATGGAGGAGTTTCCAAAATAATTATTAAGTACATACTAATTATTTCTGCTTTTGATAAGTATATAATTATTTCAGCAGCGTTGAATTCTTCAAAATTGGATTATGGATCATTATAAGGAATGAATTTTAAAAATATGCATTGTGTAGAGAAATGTAAAAAGTCGACGATCGATGAAAATATGATTTACAAATTTAAACACATTTTATGTAAAACAGTGGGTTATTAAAAAAATTAAATTTTTCAGATTTAAAGGACTAACAAACTAACAGACACCCTACAGACTAACACCATACAAATTTTATCATTTTCGGAATCTTTACACCTGAAAACGTGTAAAAAAGTCAAAAAACCGAGGTCGAAATTTTTCACGATTATCTAAGACCCCCATACCTATAGTATGATGGGGAATTAAAATTCGTAAGTTATTCGAAATTAAGATTTCCTTAACAGGGGGGGGGGGGAGGAGGATAGGGCAAATTTTTTGCTTAAAAATGTGGTCAAAGGAATACTTTTACAGTAAAGGTGTCAAACTAGCTTTAAAAAATAATCAGTAATGATGCTTGCATGAACAAAATTATCTATGAAAATTCAATTTTCAAAACTTCTTTAGCTATTTGAAATTTACGAATTTCTTAAAATGGTAGAATAGGACAAAATTTTGCATAAACGTCCATTTGGAAGGATATTTTAAACGTAAAGATGTCAGAATACTTATAAAATATTATTTAAGATACTGGAATAACCTTCATTGACTATGAATTTTCTAATTTAGAAATTTTTGTTAATTATTCGAAATTTACGATTTTTTTTTTTTAACATGGCAGAATTGGGGAAAATTTTGCATAAACGTCTAATATGAGAATTTTTTTCATTGTAAAGGTGTCAGACCACTTTTAAAATATCATTTATGATACTGACTTAAACATCAATAACTACAAATATTCTAATTTGAAAATTTCGTAAGTTATTCGAAATTTAAAATTTTTTCAATGTAAGTATATAGAGCAATATTTCATATAAACTTGCATTATTGGGATCGTTCAATGTAAAATAGAATGTGATCGCATGGAAACTAAATTATGAAACTGAACGCAATAAAACAAATTAACAAATTTGGATAAGGTAAAGTATCGAACTGAATGGTGGGTGGCCTATTAGGTAAGGCATTTAAGTCTGTCATCGTGTCGAGTGATCGGTCAAATTTGTTTCTCTTAACATGAATATAGTATGCCCTGTACCTGTACCTGTACTAGAAATTTATGTGATCATATATATGATGTATATCTGAGCAGAGTCACCAATGACAACTGGTCTTGATTTAGAATGCCTTGCGTTTGTATGATCGCTCTTAACATTTCTTGCTACGTTTGTGAGGAAGTGACCCTACATAGTTAGAGAAAAGCTACATCGCCATTGAATGAAACGAAACAGAAGTTTCATTTTGTTTTCGGGTCAAAGATCAAGATAGATCATGGGAGCTTCATGTTGTGTGCATCATTTGTATCAGCAACTATTATATATATATGTATCAATATCAACTTAGCCCTTCTCAATAAATGTAATTGTAATGAATGTCGTTATTTTATCACTTTTTATATACTTTTGTCCATGTAATGATAATTTGTCATAAACTTCCCAAAAAGCGTGTTGAATGGTTTAGTAAATTTTACTTTGCAACCATGAATTGCATATTTCATAAATTTCGTTATGCACGTCATTACTACATTAAATATACACTGATGGAAAAAAAAATCCCAACACCAGGAAGGAGCTGTGCTAGATAAACGAAATTTGGTAGGCGTGTTTATACATCTGAAAGATGACGTCGATTCAAATTTCGAGCTACGCGCATAAGTGTGGCGCTAGTAGCGCAACTATGAACATGCAAATGAGGTTTGCTTTAAATAAGCGCTGTAAAGTTCGTGATCGTTATTTACAGTTGAGATTTGACGTAGTGGGTTAATGTTAGTCAAGGATGCCTCTAAGAAGACGAAGAAGCCATTATCAACAGCTCACTGAGTTTGAACGAGGTCGTGTAGTAGGGCTACGAGAAGGTGGGTTTTCTTTCCGCGATATTGCAGAGAGACTTGGCAGGAATGTATCCACTGTGCATGAGTGTTGGCAGCAGTGGTCAATGGAAGGTACTGCCTCAAGAAGGCCGGGTTCCGGGCGGCCACGTGGCACTACTGAGAGGGAAGACCGCCGTGTTCGGCGTATGGCTGTGGCTAATCGTACTGCGTCTGCAGCTGAAATTCGAGCTGCAGTTGGCACCACAGTGACACAACGAACTGTTACAAATCGGTTACTTCAAGGACAGCTCCGAGCCAGACGCCCTGTAGCGTGCATTCCACTGACTCCAAACCACTGCCGTTTGCGACGTGAGTGGTGTCATGCTAGAGCTCATTGGAGGACGGAGTGGAGATCTGTTGTGTTTTCTGATGAAAGCCGGTTCTGCCTTGGTCGCAGTAATAGCCGTGTGCTGGTTAGAAGGAGGCCAGGTGAACGCCTGCTAGTGACCTGTCTGCGGCCTAGACACACAGGGCCTACTCCTGGAGTTATGGTTTGGGGACAAATTTCGTATGACAGCAGGAGCACTCTCGTGGTTATCCCACGCACCCTGACTGCAAATTTGTACGTCAGTCTAGTGATACAACCTGTTGTGCTGCCATTCATGAACAGCATTCAAGGGGTTGTTTTCCAACAGGATAACGCTTGCCGCTGCTGTAACCCAACATGCTCTACAGAGTGTCTACATGTTGCCTTGGCCTGCTAGATCACCAGATCTTTCTCCAATCGAGCACGTATGGGACATCATTGGACGACAACTCCAGCGTCATCCACAACCAGCATTAACCGTCCCTGCATTGACCGCCCAAGTGCAACAGGCATGCAACTTCATCCCACAAACTGATATCCGACACCTGTACGACACAATGCATGCACGTTCGCATGCTTGCATTCAAAATTCTGGCGGTTACACCGGTTACTAATATACCAACATTTCACATTCGAAATGGCTCTTCTCGCCAATGGCTCTACCTGTGATCTTGAAACTTTAATCAATTAAATATGTTACCTAGACAAATGTATTGCTGAAATTTCATTACTGTACAATAATTTTTTCTTGGTGTTGGGATTTTTTTTTTTCCATCAGTGTGTATTAATAAAATCAGACTTTTGTCTGTAAATTTGTTAGAATCGAAAAATTTTGCGATATCTTCACGTTTCACACACCATGAAAGCCGAAAATGACTTCAGAAAATTTTGCCTGTGTGTGTGTGTGCGTCATCGTGTATGTATGTCGCTTTTTTTGTCCGGGAATCACTAGAGAGCGGCTGGACAGAATTCAACGGCACTTGGCAGGAATTTAGGTCTTCACACCACTTAAAATTATATTTTTAAAAATTTAAAAAATTTTGATTAGTTTTTGAATTGTGGGTAAAAAACGCCTGCGCATGCGCCATAAAGATTTTGTCAGTAAAACGCTTTGAATGGAAAAATATAATATAATTTTTTTTTTTAAGTTATTCGCGTGATTCGCACTACGAATTATGAAAAGATTGAAATGAAGTGTTTCCATCTAAATTTCATACTTTGGTTAATTTAAAAAAATCTAATTGTCGTATAGAAAAACTATTTACACCCAAGGATTCAGAAAAATCACCCGTATCATTTGGTACTAAATTTGTAACGATAGGTCTGATATTTTTAATTTATTTTTCCCTTTTTCTGTTTTTCCGTTGCCACATAAATTTCATATTTTAGTTATTTTTAAAAAATCTAATTTTCGCATCGAAAAACTGTTTGCACCCCTAGATTCAGAAAAATCGTCCCTTTCATTTGGTACCAAAATTATAAATATAGGTATGATATTTCTAATTTATTTTTCTCTTTTTTCGTTTTTAACCCAAATTCGGTAGAAGGTTTTATATTTATACTAGCAAACCCTACCACGCGTTGCTGTGGCTAAGTTATACGTTGAATTATATTGTATTAAACTATTCAATACAGTTTAATTATTATTTATGAATAAAGACGAAAACGTTGTAGCCGATCGCAAGATATCGCGGTTTAAAAATTTGGCAATATTAATGCACACTGCCTTATTTCTTTTGTATGTATGGCCTTGACAAATAACTGACTGTTACTCCTATCCCATTATATGAGCATAGTCCGCTGTCCACAGAGCCAAATTAAGACTTGGACACATGGGGCACTGGCCCAGGGCACACAAATTTGGGGGCGCCAAATTTATAAATGAATTTAAAAAAAAATTCAGTACGTTTGTGTACTATAGGAAAATGTAAATATGACCATGAAGTTTTAAAGTAAGAGAAGTGGTAAAGGAAAAATAGCTTTTATTTTTTTTCCCGCTTGTTTATATTATTATCTAGATTTCATTAGCATGGATGCCTTTTTTGACCCACACTTTAGGTATCAGGATATCTTGCTAATTCTGAGAACTTATTCTTTGCCACCGGATAAGAAATAAGCACAAACATCTCCACCCCCTTTCAGGATAGTGGGACCAAAGAATGAATTAAATACGGTTTTTTAAAAAAAGAATTTGCGTTTTTTAGATTTGTTATTTAATTTTGTCAATGTGCTACGTTGTTTGCCATATTTTAGAAAAATCACAAAATGTAGCACTTAAAACCCATTTATTCTGGTTTCAATGTTTTTATGGATATAAATAAATCCTAATTGTATTGCTGCGTATTTAAACTATTATCGATAAAACCGATATTTTGCCCAAATATTCCTCAGTTTCATTTTACTCAGCGATTATATTAAAAAATTAACTACATTAATAAATTACATTAAAATTTTGAGTGAAACATAATAATTTTATTTTATTTATGTCATTCGAAATATCCCTTAATTATAAAAGTCGTACAATATATAATACATGGAAAAGAAAATTTAACTGTATATATATTGGGAGAGGGAGTGGCACCATATAAAAGATGTGCACAGGACCTCCAAAAGTCACAGTCGGGCCCAGACAGTGTCGCAAAATGTACACTCGAAAGACTAGTACTGTGGTAGTACTTAATTTGATATTATTAAAAGTAAACTTTTAATAATTTCAAATTAAGACTTTGAAAAAGTACTTGCTCTTTTAACTATCAGTAACGCTATAAATGTTCACGATGGAAAGGTATCAATAGGTCCTGTATTATTATTTC
This sequence comes from Salticus scenicus, assembly GCA_963930645.1. Lineage (NCBI taxonomy): Eukaryota > Metazoa > Arthropoda > Arachnida > Araneae > Salticidae > Salticus > Salticus scenicus. Next base: position 385,302,578 of record OZ005648.1, read on the forward strand.
AACGTATGAGCATTACTAAGTTTTTTGAAAATGAACTTGAAACATTCTTCAAATATGAATTAGCTCCTTATCCATTATTATTACTCTTCAAAGCAATTGGAATGCGTAAAACACAACAATCAGCCATTTATGATTGCTTTCAATGTGTAAATGTTGAAATTGATAATGCAAATACTACTTATATCGTCGATTGAGGATATCTTTTACATCGTGTAGTGTGGGTTTGAGGAGAAACATTCGATGCTATTTTTGAAAAGTACATCCACTATGTACATAGACATTTTGGTCACAACGTTATTATAGTATTTGATAGTTCTTCTGATTATATGAAGAACACCAAAGCTGCAGAACAACGTCGTCGGACTACTAAAATATCTCCCTCATCTGATGTCCTTTTTGATCGATTTATGACTGTTCCAACAAACCAGCAGCAATTTCTTTCTAATATTCATAACAAGTCTCGTTTCATTTCAATGCTATCTGAAAAAAATAAAAGTTGCAGATATTATTGTAAAACATGCTAATAATAACACCGATGTCCTCATAATTGAAGCAGCGTTAGAAAAGTTCAATACAAATGCATCTACTGTTATTGATGAAGATGCCGATTTGCTAATTTACTGACTGTATGAACTCATAATGATAGAATTATTTACTTTTTAAAACCTGAAAAAGCACAAATAGAAGTAAAAATGTATTCCTCACAAAGTTTAACCTCATATCCAAAATATCAAGCTTATACCTTATTTCTGTATGCAATAACTGGATGCGATACTACGTCAGCGTTTTTCAAACGAGTTAAAACAAAAATATTTAAATAATTTGAAATACATCTTGATTTAATTGATTGAGCTGAAGTATTTACAAATATAGGCTCTTTTCTAGATATCATTCTTACAAATGTAACCCACTCAAATCTTTTAATTTTCTGCAATATAATGCATCTGTATTTATTTTCTGTTCAGAACCATTTATTTATTTTTCGATTAGAAGTGAGTGTTATCAATGAAGTTTACGAACAGCCAGACAAATTTCTAATACTTCAAACTTATTATCCAATTTTTTCAGGAAACTACTTAATGTTTGTTTTCTGTGGTGCGTCTTTCCTTTGGGGAAAAGCTGATTATAGATGAGAACTTCTTTTAGTGGTAACGACATTTGGTTAGATGGATTTAAGAAAAAAAAAAAAAAAAGATATTTTATTTTTGCTGAAATAATTAAAAACCGTATGAGTAAAGTAACTTTTTTATTTTTTTGGTGAATGAAAGAAATGGACCTCTAACACCAATAATGAGAAAACTGTAACAACAATTTTAGATTAAAAAAAATAGTATAAAGTAATTTATGTAAAAGAAATGGCATGCTGTTGTTACATTATAATTAGGTGCAAAAATAATATAACTTGGGATCCGAAACATTCCTGTATATGCTCGAATATCTTTCAGCGGCGCAGTAGCTTCATTTCTAATGCTGTGAATATTAAAAGCAATTCAATACATTTCTAGCCAATCTTTATCTGAGAAGTAGCTCTGTATGTGCTTAAGAGAAACAGAGAGAGAAAGAATAGTATAGTGGGGTCTAACCAAAAATTGAATCATAGATTTTTATAATTATCATCTCATATAAGAAATTTTGTATGAATCCTTGCCGTAAGAAACTAAAATATAGAATTCAAGAATATAGTAAAAGAGTGTTGCATAACACCGTGATGTTCAGAAAAACTAATCAGTATAGTTCCTATAAATAGGTATCGTACACATCAGATTTGATGAGAATGGGAGATACTATACCATACTATAGAGAATGGGATACAGCTGCGAATTATACATTTAAAACGTGCTGCAATACAGTGCCATTTAATAAACGGTACTTACCAAGAACTAAGAAGCATAGTTCCGTTTCTACAAATGGGCAACTTATACAACAAGTTTAGTTTGGTTTCATGGCAAAAAAAAAAAAAAAAAAAAAAAACGAGATATAGTACACAGCGTTTTAATGCCACATGTTGAATTATACATTAACATACAGGGTGTCGCAGAACTGCTAGATACACTACAAAATTAAATAAAAAATAAACCAGAAATATGAACAAGAGATTTAAATGACGTCTGACTAATAACAGAGCTATACTTTTACTGTCCATTATTTTATGCCAAAAAGTTTAATAGATGGCGCTTGGTGTGTCACAAGGTCTTCAGCAAGAGAGTATGAAGTCCAATTACGTGTCCTCCCCGATACCCAGATTTAATAACTATGAATTTCTTCATGTGAGATTATGTAAACGATTTCGTCTGTGAGACTACTTGCCCTAAAGTAGACTTTATTAAATTTCATTTTGTAAATCTAACAATCTCTAACAATGTCTAACAATCCGACAAGAGCAATCCAACAAGCTGCTGCTAACTGTAATTTTATGGTAGCACTCAATAAGACATCTATATATTTCAGTAACTCTAATAAAGAAAAAGAAATTTTTCTTGCTAAATATATCAAAATGACAGACAAAAATAGTTTCGACATTGTACAGAGAAGTCTCGAAAGAAATTCACAGTAAAATCAGTAAAAATTTCAACACCTGGTGCAGAACATATCAGTGAAATATTAAACTTTTCTTGAAAACAACATTAAAAATTCAAACACAAGACTTTTATCAAAAAGTATATATTCGTCAGATTCCATGCTTTCTTATGCACTTGATACAGGCATATACAAGTTGCATTTGGTATAAGTATATGAGTTTCCTTGATTTGTGTATATTAGCAGGTTTTGACCGTTTTGTTGGTCATCATATTTAAATGAATTTTCAAAATAAATAAATGAATCAAAAAATCACTATTTTTACCATGTTTTTATTAACTTCTATTCTTGTTTGTTTGTTTGTTTTTCCAGTACAAATCTTGTAATCTATTTTTAACTAACTTCCCTACTAGCTAGACATTTGAAACTTTCACAGTAGCTCAGAACCCGGTGACAACACAATACTTCGAAGTCAGATTTTCGAATTTTCGAATAGTTTTCTTTTAATTAATTAAAATATGAAAATAATAAGCTCCTAATAGCAATAAAAATAGTCATTTAAATATTAGCTATAATTTAATTGTTGACAAAAAAAATTTACGAGTTCATTTTCCTTCGACATAAAAATAAACACATTTAATTAAACGTGAGCGTTAAAAAATTGTAAAAAGTTAAATTATGCATCTGGCAAAAATTGACGTCATTATCACTTTAAAGATTTTCTATACATTGATAAAGTGCTAATGATGCAAATATATGTTGTTCTGAAAGGATTAATATTTTATTTTTAAAAACAACTTTTTTTTAAATTCAAATTTCCCGTAACTCTATAACCAATCACATTAGAACGTTCATCTTTGGAAAATCGATAATAAGGATTTTCTCGCCAAAAGTCGCCAAATAGTTGCCAAAGGCAAAAGTCGCCAAATTTGGCGCCAAACCCATTACCTGCATATTGGAGCTTTTTAATGCGTTTTAAAGGGAAAATTAAGCTATTTTAACGTGAAAAAGAGCTGGAAATGCAAAATATTGACATTTTATCAAATTACTAAGCCTCTTTGAAAGAATGTATACAAAAATAAATAAAATTATTTACAATTTCGTAACAATACGCATTGATAAAGGGCTAATGTTTTCAGTTCTATAGCTATGATTAAACAGAAATTAAAAAAAAAAAATGGTTTGTAAAAAGATTTTTATCTTATAATTATTTTAATATCAAATTGTAAATAAAACTAAAAAAAAAAAAAAAAAAAAAAAAAAAAAAAATCCATTGCTTTTGCTTCCCAGCCTCTTCAGACATCTGTACTGTAGGCGGACATTTTTTTAGCAGTACATTGCACCATTTATTTTGTACTGGCTTTGAGTTTCAAGCTTATGTATTTTTAAATAATTGGCCTAAATTAATTTCAATTTTTAACCCGGAATTCTTGAATTAATATATCAGTCAATTTTAATAATAGAAGTATATATATATATATTAACTTAATAGCAAGTTAATTTGTAATTTGCTTAGTGAGTGAGCAACTCACACAAGATTCATGGCTATTCATTAAAAATGAAAAAAACAAAACAAAAAAAAAAAAACAATAAGATTACAGTTTTTGTATTGTGATTCAGATGCATATATTTTAAAAATGCATACCAAAAATACTCATTACGTACTTTTTGCTGACGGTAGTAATTAAACACTCCTCGAGGATATTATTGTGAAAATAAATACATTAATAAAATAAAGCTCTTAAAAAATCTGAAAATAGCATCTTTTTCTTCCAAGCTTTTATTTTCCTGATTACATAAAAATCTCTGTTTATTTTTTATATCATTAGGAGAAGAAAAGCACTTTTTAAAAATCGAACTTACACTCGACGACTCATTTGTAACATCTTATTTTCAATCCATTCTCATTTTGGAGAAAACTCAACGCAATAATTACTCTCAGCATCTTCAAATACACAGAAAGAGATCATTAAAAAGAAGATGTTGGAAAACCGAATATGATGAGAAAAATGTGAAAATCAATAACCTTGTCGATTTAGGATAAAGTAATGTTTTTACAAATATTCTTTTATAGAATTTTTTTTTAAAAACATTCTTCATATTTTGTACCAGATAAGCAGCTACAGCTCGTCTTTTAGTATTTTACAAACACTGCTATCTGTAAGAACCGTATTATAGTCAAATGTTAGGATAAATACATTGTTAACTAGTATGTTATCGCTACCACATGACTTTCTTCTATACTTTCCTATATAAATTCACTCAGTAAAAATAATTTATTAAAATTATTAATTAACAAAATTATTTTACATGAAAATGCAGACGCTTTCCATATTAGAAAAGTAATATAACACTAAATATCCAAAAAAAGTCAATTTTATTCTCAATATTACATTAAAAAAAAAAAAAAAGTTAAAATAAATCGATATTTTTATTTTAAATTATCGCAGATCGATGGTTCAACCATTCGTTTTAAAGGTATTGGCGAGCTCTTTTGAAAGATACCCATCATGAAAATTTACTCCTCTCGAGGGGGGACTTCCCACCCACGAGGGGGGGGGGCACCCAGGCTCCTATATACACAATTTTTCCCAGTTGACTATCTCTATTACAAATAATTCTTTTAAATATCATAATGATTATTAAAAAATAATTATCTTTATGGACATTTTTACAAAATTTTGTCCTATATCATCATGTTAAAAATTTAGAAAAAGCGGAATGGCAACGCAAGCTGTTGGAAAATTTTTACCAAAAGTTGATAGGCACTAATTTATGTCAATGTGTAACTAAATACAAATTTGTGTAAACTAAATATAATTGCCACGAAATTTTGTCACACACACACACGGAGACAGACAGACATTTCCTAAAAATGGTCAAATCGTGTTCTACATCTCTCAAAACGAGTAAATATATCAAAAATCCGAAGTCGAAAATTTTTACGAATCCAATACTTTCTTCTATCGAAGATAGAATAAAGTAACAATTATAGTTAAAAAAAAGTGTTAGTGAAATTTAACTGCAATCAATATTTTGGCGCTAATTTCAACCATTATAATATAGCTTACTACTAAATGGGGAAATACAGCGCGCCGACCTTCTAAAAAGATTAGTACACTATAAAAAAATAATTTTTACAGAATAGGTATATAAAATTATTTAACAGAAAAAACAGTTCTTCTCTGCATTTCCCTTACTCCCTGAACCTTAAATACGCAACAGTAGCATGGTAAGATTCACATTTTGTAATCTTGAAATATCACCCAGCGTCTCTTTCCCCCCCCCCCCCCAAATAAATAAATAAATAAATAAATAAAAAGAGATTGCAAGCAAACAAAAATCTCCTATCACTGAAAAAAAAAAAAAAAAAAAAAAAAAAAAAAAAACTAGTATGTTGCGCCCAGCACATGACTTTCTTCTATACTTTCCATTACAAATTCCCCCAGTAAAATTAATTTATTAAAATTTTTATTTAAAAAAATTATCTTCTATGATAATGTAGACGATTTCCATATTAGAGAAGTTGTATAACATTAAATATCCCAAAACAGTGAATTTTTTTTTTTAATGTGGTTTTTAGTGAAGAAAATCGGTGACTTTATTTTAAATTATCGCAGATCGATGGCTCAACCATTAATTTTAAAGGTAACGGCGAGATCTTTTGAAAGATACCCATCATGAAAATTTACTCCCCTCGAGGGGAGACTTCCTCACTAGGCGGGGTGGGGGTGGGGGGGGGGGGAGAGGCTCCTTCATACACAATTATTTTTTCCAGTTGACTATCTCTATTACAAATAATTCTTTTAAATTTCATAATGATTATAAAAAAAAGAAAAAAAAAATTCTTTTTATGCACTTTTATGCAAAATTTTGTCCTATACCACCAAGTTAAAAATTTAGAAAAAGTGGGAGGACAACGCAAGCTGTTAGACAATTTTTACCAAAAGTTGATAGGCACTAATTTATGGCAATGTGTAACTACATACCAATTTGTATGAAATTCTGTGCAGTAGTACCTGAAATACAATCGCCACAAAATTTTGTCACACATAGAGAAAGACAGACATTATCTAAAAATGGTTAAATCATGTTCTACAGCTCTCAAAAGGTGTAAATTCATCAAAAATCCGAGGTCGAAAATTTTTATGAATCCAATACTTTCTTTTATTGAATATAGAAGAAAGTTAAAAAAAAAAAAAAGTTCCTACAATTAACAGAAACTAGAATGTTGTGGCCACCACATGACTTTCTTCTATATTTTCCTATGCAAATTCACTCAGTAAAAGTAATTTATTAAAATCATTATTTAATAAAATTATCTGCCACGATAATGCAGTACGCTTTCCATATTAGAGAAGTAGTGTAACACTAAAGATCCAAAAAAGTTCATTTTATTCTCGATATTACATGAAAAATAAATAAATTAAAATTAAAATTAAAAATAAAATTTTTTAAAAAAAATTGTGACTTTATTTTGAATTATCGTAGATCGATGGTTCAACCATTAATTTTAAAGGAAATGGCGAGCTCTTTTGAAAGATACCCATCATGAAAATTTATTTCCCTCAAGGGGTGACTTCCCCCCCAGGGAGAGGCAATGCTTCTACATATACAAAAAAATTTCCAAGTTGATAAAAAATCTGTGTTACAAATATTTCTTGTAAATTTCATAATGATTATTAAAAAATAATTCTCTTTATGCACATTTATACAAAATTTTGTCCTATGCCACCATGTTAAAATTTAGAAAAAGCGGGATGGCAACGCAACCTGTTAAACAATTTTTACCAAAAGTTGATAGGCACAAATTATGTCAAGGTGTAACTACATACCAAGTTGTATGAAATTCTGTGCAGTAGTTCCTGAGATAACAGGTGCTACAAAATTTTGTCTCTCTCTCTCTCACACACAGAGAGAAACATTTTCGAAAAGTGGCCAGATCATGTTCCACAGTTCTCAAAATATGTAAATCCATCAAAAACTCGAGGTCGAAAATTTTTACGAATCGAATACTTTCTTCTATTGAATATAGAAGAAAGTAAAAACTGCAGAATGGTGTGCCACAAAAACTGATTTTTTAACAATAAAAAACATATTTTTAACAAAAATAAATAAGTAAATAAATAAATAAATAAAATAAAACGAAATAAAATAAATAAAATGAAATGAAAAAAAAAAAAAAAACTGTTTATATGTATTTTTTAACGAACTTTAAAAATTTTTAAACAAAATATAAGTTTTGTGTAGTCAATAAATATATTGCAACGAAACTTGTTACTGTAGTTTAACATGGATGCATGATATGGGAAAAATGTTATAATATCGTTTTTCAACAAAACTCTGCTATATGAGACGAAGGTTAATCACGAAGAATTATTTTCTGATTTGATTACGATTACTCCCTTTTGATTTTGTGAAGGCATTCTATGGTTACTAGTTTTATGTTGTAATAAATGCCATAGGTACCCAAGTTTACTTATGTTATCTACTTCTTTATATTACTTCTTTATTTAAATTTTATGTGATATGATTATTGTTTACGTCAGCTTTATGTTAATTGTAAGAACTTTCTTATGTTAATCTTTTTTACAATCCAATTGTGATTATTATAAGTCTGAAAAAGTTCTGATGTCCTTACAATCATCATTTGTAATTATTATAAGTCTGAATTTTGTGATTATTATAAGACTGATTTATATTGTTTGATTATTATATTTGTGATTATTATATATATATATACTGTTATTATTATAAGTCTTAATTTTGTGATTATTATAAGACTGATTTATAATTTTTGATTATTGTATTTGTGATTATTATATCTATATATTGTTATTAATATAAGTCTGAAAAAATTGTGATGTTCTTATGATACATCTTTTTCATATAATCCTATTGTTATTATTATAAGTCTGAAAAAATGGTGATGTTAAGGAATTGCATTAGTTACGTGTTAAGCTGTTAACAAGTGTCTGAGAATACTGTGAAAAAGTCATCTACTAAGATAAACTATTAACTATTGTAGAAAATGTAAAATTTTGTTCTTGAGAATCAAATAAAACAATGTTTGAATAAGTAGTTCCGTTTGTTAAGCTTTCCCACAAGCCTGATCATAAATTCAGTTTTTAATCTTGCTCATGAGATGCATTCCCTGGTCATGTGAGGATATGTACTGCGCCCACCAGAAGGTTAATATAGTTATACTGATTTTTCTTATATATCTATCTATCCGACACTGAAAGTTTAATGCGTAAATTAAAAATTATAAGAATTTTAGCGAGTACAGATTTATATAAGCGGTATTTAAAATTTGTAATAATAATAATAATAATAATAATAACTATGAAAGAGAAATCTTTACGTTTATCATATAAATTAAAATCTAATATTAAATTATGATTAAGAATAAATTTCACATCTAAGAAGTAAATTTCATTATATTTTAAAGCAGTTTTACTAACTGAAATAATATTAGGATGACTAACTGGTAAAACAGGATTATTGTTACGACTATTTAAATAAAATATAATAAAATTATCAATACACATAAATAATCTAAAATTATTACACAATATATTTCTTTCGCAATAATATCGATATAAATCAGCAAGTAGACTGGAAGCAATACCTTGCCGCAATCCGATTCTTTGCTTATAAATGATATTATTAAATAAGATATAATCATGATGCAGAATAAACCTTGTTAAAGTTTTAATAGAGGGAAGAGTCATTTTATCATTAAGATTTAGAATCAACAATATAATTAAAAATATCATTAAAATCAAGTGTTTTAATATTAGTTAGGATTTTAATATTATTTATGGGTAGAAAATCATTTTTAATGTAATAATTATTTTTATTAAGTATTACTTAGTTATACAATTTTTTAACTTTAAGTAATAAAACATATTAGTATTTGTAGTATAGGAATTACAAGCAAAAGTAACAGTGGGGAATTTAATAGGTTTCTTATGAAATTTGGATATTGAAACTAAATAATGATAATTGTAATTGTGATTCTTAGTATTAATTAATTCATTATATTTGTAAATATGCTTATTTTTTGTATCTATATTATCTGAAATGTTACCAAAAATATTACTATTATCCACATACAATTAATAAAGTTATTATTAACTGCTTTGTCAATATAAGTAATAATGAATTGAGATTGAAAGTCTTTAATTGCAGAAAGCAGAATTAATTTCCTTAAAATTATAGATTTGATATTTGAGTATTTATTCATTTTATGTACTAAATATAGTTTAAACTTACCAAGTAAATTAAATTTTCACTCATTAAAATGTTCCACAGGTTTATTGTAATCTATTGCAGTTTTATAAATGAATAAATCCAAATCAAGATTAAATTGAGTAATAATGTCATTGAATTCGTATTTAAAATAACTACGACATTTGGTAGCATGCATATATTTTTATCAAGCGACAAAGAAATACACCAGCTACTGAAATCTTTATTAACCAAGTATAATATTTATGTTATGTTATTAGATTTATATTTACTCATATAAGTATGAAGCAAAGTAAACATTTTATTATCCCAAATATATTTGATTATATTTATTTGACTTTACACCAACACTCTATACATACTATGAATATTTTCATTTTTAGAACTGTTTTACGCCTTTTAAAAACTTCAGATATTTAAAAATAATTGAAAAATACTGATACTTTAAAATATTTACAATATAGTTGAAAAATACTCATACAGATAATTTATATACTAATTCGATTCTGAATATCAAAAAGTTTTTTTTCTCCTTTACAGTTTATTTAAAATCATAAACACACACATTTCTTCTTCTTCGTCTTTTTCTTTTTCTTTAAATAATCACTATTATACTCTAAATCGACAGCTCAATATTGATTTTCGCATTTCTTCCATCACATAGTGCTTTAAGCTGACTTCTTTTTAATGATCCATTTTGTGTGATTGAAGAGCTCAGAGATGTTCAAGTAATTATTGCTTGGAGTCTTCTCGAAAATGAGAATGGATTGTAAGAGGTTATAAATGAGTGGAAAGTAAGTTCGATTTTTAAAAGTGCTTTTCTTCTCCTAATTATACGAAATAAATATGAATTTTGTGTGCGTTTAAGAGAAAACTAAATTCTCATATTTTGCCATTATTTTTAACGGGTGCTTAAAATTGTTTCATAAACGAGGCAAAATAAAACTAATTTTATTTTTCAAAATAGATTGGAAGTAGTTTTTAGGAAAATTTCTTACTATTATAGTATTACGCAATATAAGCGGTATACGTTGCAAATGGCTAATGAGACGATTGCTCTGACAGCTTTTTTTTTTTTTTTTTTTTTTTTTTTTTTAACTGAGAAAAAATTCTGTGACTGACATCTAGAGACTAAATTGCGACTCTAGTAAAAATAGTTCCATGTCATCCTTATATTAAGTTCCCTTTGCTAGCGAATTCTAAAAAACAATATTAGAATTCTAGAGCATTTTCCTATATTATCATGGTCTGTTCCATGATAGCGAATTCTTAAAAACCCTAATAGAATTCTAGAGCATTTTCCTATATTATCATGGTCTGTTCCATTTAAAAATCTCTGACAATAAATGTGAACACAAGTGGCGAATTTTAGTAACCATAATTTTGGTTTATGATCCAATTCTAGGAAGTCAAGTGAGAATTTCTTGCAATAGAATGGATTCATAATTGCAATATTCATAATATTATTGCACTATCTAGGAAAGTGTAATGCTTTATTATTCCGTCTATCCAGTTTATTTTTAACACGCTTTTATTAGCTTCACCTGTATGTATATTTGTATGTATGTTTGTATGTATGTTTGTAACCGCTCTGGGAGCAAACAAAAAATCTATATTGTAAAAAAAGACTTTCCCTACCTGAACGCTGTGGCTGTGAGGTAAGGCTCCGCGCTACGAACCTAAAGGTCTAGCGTTCGAGCCCAGTCAGGGGAATTTTTTTAAAAATGGTTTTTGTTTAATTCTAAATTATTTTAATTAAAGATTTAAATGTATGTAAATATTATGGTATGCCACTCACACGATTTTGTCTTACCCTGCATTTTAATACTAAGATGGATATTTTGTGCTTTTTAGTTCACATTTCTATAAAAGCGTGTTCTTTAATTTTTTAAAACTATAATATTATTTTACCTTATACGCATAACTCAGATATCTATATTTCGAGTTAAAGGATCCAGAAAACGACTACTTATTCGTTCTAGATGAAGGCGGTAATTTCATACTTTTAGTTTCCATAACTATTGTAACTTTAAGCAATACTTAAACTTGTAATTCCCATAACACAATACACAATTGATTAAAAGACTGTTATGTTATTAATGCAGTTTCTCTGAAGCCTTTGTATTATGATCTATATCTTTAAATAATTACTTATTATTGTCTTTCTTTATGCTTTTTATTTTACATATGTTATTTCATATTAAATTTTATTAAAGTATCACTATTATACAAAAATCTTATAACATTAAATTGTTGATGACTCTGAATGAAAACAAACTTATTGGAAAATCTTGGACAGAAACATACTACATACTAGATGATGCGCACTTCAAACATCAAATATTTGAATCTTTACGCATTATTAAAATGTCACCCGAGTAAACTTTGATCTCTAATAAAAATATCTTTAACAAGAAACCCACACTAATGATAAACTAAGAAAATATTTCAAGTATAATGCGCTAAATATTAACTTCCTTCCATATAACCAGCTGCTGCAGCTTCACTTTCTTCAATGTCGCAGCTGATGTTAACGTTATTTCCTATAGATACTTTCTGGACATCGAGGAGAGAATTCATTTGCCTTGAATGACAGTTTTATATCTTACACAACTACGGTTGACATGAAGTTTATTTTAAGATAATGACTTACTTGTGGTAAAATATGAAAACTTTAAGAACATTTAGGTAAAATTTCCGCATTATTGCTAAAATTAAATATATTCTGAGCTAAAACAGTACATTAATTAGTTTTTTGAATAATTGCAGGAATGTAAATAAACGGTTATTTTCGAATATTCTATTTCTGTTCCGTTTATTGTGATGGTTTGAGATTTTTAACAATGTTATATTGCTAGTTATCTTATACCTTTAGTCGACACAGCGCTGCAGACAATCACATAAACTAGTATTATTCTCCAAACTACAGAAGCATTGTGCTATATTACTCCAATAACGTACTCTCCTTGACCAGCCTAAATGTTCTGAATGCTAATTAAAGGAACACTCACAAACAAGCGTCTTGTATAAAGTTGTTAACTATAAGGACTTCTTAGAACCATACTATTAGTATTTTCCTCTCCGTGTTGTGGAAAATTAATCTGAAATTGATTGAATCACAGTGGCTTTCGTTAACGTTTCAAAAACTTTAAAAATTATCTTTCGCAGGTTTTGTACCACGGGCAGCTTGAAAAAGGCTTTATTGCCTTTGTTTTTATCCATTCAAACTGATTTCAATGATTTCAATTGCCAACTTGTATCCACTTGTGATAACTATTCTTTTTATCCTCTGCGCCGTCTATCTTAATAAATCGGGTAAAAAAGTGCTCTTAAGAATTTCCAGCAATTTTTTTTTCCTTTTTTTCAATAATTGAATAATATCAACAAGCATTATAATCAAATTTCATGAGTTGATGTTCGGTTTATTCTGATTTCTGTGTTTCCAGACTTTTTTATACGCTTTTAAGTAGCGATGTATTTAGATTCACATTAGATTTTATTAACCCATTAACACCCGAATTAATTTTGAAAAATATATTTTGATGAATGTTTCAATTCTAAATTAATATACACAATTGACAGAAAATATATTAAATTTAAACATTTCTTCTGATAATTTTAAATTTAAAGCCTATCCTCTATTGAGGACGTTTGCTGTTCTAGCGGAAAAACTTCAAAGTAACAGACTATTTTCCTATTATTTGCTGATAAAGACCTCGAAAGTAATGTATGAATATATATATTATTATTCAACTTGACTTAAGTTGGTATATCTGCGCAAAAAACAAATTTATATGCAATGAATAAAAAATCATAAAATATCTCTCCAAATTTATGCAATTATAATTAACTAGCTGTAGCCTGCCCCGCTTTGCTGTGGCACATTATGGTTGCATGGATGAGAAATGAGGAACAAAACAAAGCATACGTTTCATAGAAGATTAATTTTGCAATGCTTGTGGGTATTTTTGTTATTCCATTGTCTGCGTAGATATAAAGGTTATCTGGTTTGCCGACACGGGAACACGCAACATACAGTTGTTCGTGTGAGAAGAAATCCGCATCTAAATCTAAACCATGCATTTCTAAAGATAGACCTTGAGATTTATTGATTGTGATTGCAAACGTCAATCAAATTGGGAATTGCAATCTTTTAAATTTAAATGATGCATCGGTCGGTATCATGGGAATTCGAGGAATGAGGACATCTTCACCTTTGAAAGTCCCCGTTAAAATCGTTGCTTCCACTATGTTGTTCATTAATTTATTAACTGCGAGTCGCGTGCCGTAGCAGAGTTTTATTTGATTAATATTCCGCAACATGATAATTGGCACACCTGTTTTCAATTTTAATTTGCGTGATGGCATCCTTGGCAGATCAAGTGAGTTGAAAAATTCCGTAGGATAATGAACTACTTCATCTGCTTCCAAAATGGTGTTTATCGACTTATGTGTAATTTCTTCACTGGATTGAATAACATTATTAAGTTGATAGACATCTTTATTCTTCGCGGCAAGGATAGCTCGTTCACTGATCCAATCGTGATTCCTATAATTAATTTGAATATTAGGAAATACTTTCGATCAGTTCTTCTTTCGACGTTACTAAATTACAAAAATTATCAGGAAATGATATTCGTCTTGACGTCTCATTGTCTGGCAGCTTTCCGTTCCCAATGTCCAGTAACTCTCCAGTGCAAATAATTGCGGCACGAAATCACAAAGCGTAAAAGGCGAAGAATCCGACTACATAAACATTAATCCAATTTCATACAAATTGGTATGTAGTTGCACCTTGACATAAATTAGTGCCTATCAACTTTTGGTAAAAATTGTTTTACAGGTTGCTTTGCCATCCCGCTTTTTCTAAATTTTTAACATGGTGATATAGGACAAAATTTTGTATAAATGTGCATAAAGAGAATTATTTTTTAGTAATCATTATGAAATTTACAATAATTATTTATAATAGAGATAGTCAACTGAAAATTTTTTTTGTATGTGTACGAGCCTCGCCATCCCCCCTCCCCCTTAGGGGGAAGTCCTCCCTCGAGGGGAGTAAATTTTCAAGATGGGTATCTTTCGAAAGTTCTCGTCAATACCTTTAAAACGAATGGTTGAATTATAAATCTGTGATAATTTAAAACAAAGTTATCGATTTTTTTTTACTTTTAACGAAAAAAAAACAAAAAAAATCGTTTTTTTTTTTTTTTTTTTTTTTTTTTTTTTTTTTTTTAACGAAATTTAACCAAACTTGGTATCTTGTTGGCCCCTGACATAAACTGGTGCTGATTAGATTTGGGGATCAATCGTTCAACAGGTGGCGCTGTGATCGTATTTTTTCTAAATTTTTAACATGGCAGTATCGGACAAAGTTTCGTATAAATGTACATAATGAAAGTTATTCTTAACCTGCGATTGTAAAATTAATATAAATTATTGATAATAGTAGTAGTTAATTAGGCAAAAAAATTGTGCATGTGGGGACATCGCTTCCCCCCCTCTGGGGGGAAGTACCCCCCGGGGGTTGGAGATAATTTTCAAGATGGGTATCTTTCGAAAGGTCTCGTGAATACCTTTAAAACGAATGGTTGAACTATAAATATGTGATAATTTAAAACAATGTTATCGATTTTTTTTTTTTTTTTTAATTTTAACGAAAAAAAAAAAAAAAAAACTGAAAAAACGTATTTATATTTTATTTTTTTTTAATATTGTTACTGAGTGAATTTGTATAGGAAAATGTAGAAGAAAGTCCTGTGGTGGCCACAACATACTAGTTTTCTTCTGTGGTTGGAACTCGTCTGTTTATTTTCGAAACCGTTACCTCACAAAAAAATGTCAGTGTTTTCATAACAATATGTATACTCGTATTCCAGTGAGTATAGAAGAAAGTCATGTGTTGTCTACATCAGCTTTTTTTATTTTTAATGAAACGTAATATCTGGATCTCTTTTTAGATATTGTTGATGTGTTAAAATTTTTAGATATAAAGTGCTGGTTGGAGGCGCACGGAAGAGTTCCAATTCTGTAAGTAGTTGAGATATTTAAAAATTCAAAAAGTTCCAGTTCCATGAAAATTTCGCTATCTTGAAACTCTACTTACCTATCGCTTAATTTTCTTTATGTGGGTACAGTAGGTTGAGATTTCATTTGATTCAAACCATGGGGTGGTACTACAAAACACAAGCTTTAATAATTTTTTTCCTTCAATGTTACATTGTTAAATTATAAAAAGCTCGTGTTTTTTTTTAAAGCCAATTTGTTGTAATTTTTATATATACATTTTCAGAACTGTAAATATAATAACGAAACCAGGTCAAAGTTGAATTATGCTGGAGCATTGCTACATTTACTCCCACTTCATCTCATTTTTATTTATTTACTTTATAAATTTAATTATGAAAAACCTTTCTCATATTTTGTACCAAATAATCATTCGTAAGAAGTTCATGTTACTTGTGGACAATTTAATACGATTAACGTAAATTAAATTATCTCAGGGTAACATAGCTTATTTGTCGAAGGGATAATACATAAAATTCCCAAATTCATTACTTTTTTTTTTTAAATTCTATTTGGTTCCAATTCCGATAAATACCATAATTTGTTTCGATTTTAAATTATTATCATTAATATTAATTTTAATATTATCAAATGTATTTAATTTTCATTATTTATTATATTAATTTTAAGTATTTTAACGCTTTCCTCTAATTTAGATAAAGGTTTTGACCAAAATTTCGCGATTTATAGTGGGGATCGAGAAAGAAAACAGCCATATTGCCAGTTGGCGGGTCCACACACAGAATTACATTAATTCTTTCAAACATGTTTTTTTTTCTTTTATTTATTTATTTATTTATTTTTAAATAAACGGCTAAAGTTACTACTATGTATTTTACAGTGATTGAATATTTTGATTTGGTTTCGAGTTTCAATTATCAAAATTGCAGAAATTAAGAGTAAAAAATGTTTGAAATCGATTCAGCACAATTAAAAAAAAATATTGATAGAAATATTTTTATTTTATTAAACTTTTTTTTTTCATTAATAACCAAAATTGAAAATGGTCCATTTATGTATTAACAATTTGCCGAAATTACATAAATTTTAATGAACAATATTGTTAATACATTTTCAAAAACGTATGCATGCACCTAAAATTAACCTATAAAAGTTAGACAAATATTCGTCATTTTAAAAATATTTGTTGAATGTAATTATATCTAAAATATTATTTCTTATAATCACAAGAATTTTCTATCGCAGAAAATATACAGCATTAAAAATTAACGGCGAAGAAAATTGTTTTTACTGAAATCAGCTTTGTTTCTAATTGAAGCAAATAATATTTAGTGCTTAATTGAAGGTTTACCTGCATAATTAATGTCATAACTTTTCGCTTAATTGAGAAGAATACTTAATTTACTTAACTACAAATTTATTTGTGTTTCCTTATTAACAGTAATTCAGTACATTTTTTTTTCTTTCCTTTCCCTCTTTTGTTTTTTCATGCATCAGAAATATTTTCATTAAGGTTAAATTATTAATACATTTACATACTAAGAACAAAAAGCTTTTCAAAGAAATTTTTTTCAATGTAATTATTCCAAAGGAAAAAAAATTAGTTTATACGAAAAATTTATTAAAAAATAAAGAAAGAAAGAATTTAATTATGTCAGATTACCTTAGGTTGTTATTTTCCTCAGGTGTTATTTGACTATGATTAGTGAAACTGCTAAACTGATTACAGCCATTGTGTTTCTAAACATTGCAACGATTTTTAAAAGTATGATTACCAAGAATTTAATAAAAATATTTGTTATCCATTAATTTTTAAATTAAAAACATCTTGAGTCTTCTTAAATGATTATAAATAAAGGAATATACCAAATTCTTATGCGATTTTCTGTCTCATAATGTTTGTTAACCCATACCTTTATTACTATTTTTTTTTTAAATCTTAATGTTGCTATCCTTTGATAAAGAGTGTCAAATTCATCATGAAAATTAGTGTGATGTAGCCATCACAAAACTTTCTTCTATATAATTCTAATAAATTAATTGGTCGAGTTAAAAAAAAAAAAAAGATGCATTACAGAGCTATATATAGGCCTATACGCAGTTAAATTATGTCAGCCTAGTTCTCGATGAATGTCGTATCACATATTTTTTTTTCTTATAAATAATAGAAACTGAAATGCAGATTTTTCATTAAGGGAGTAAATTATAATAGGAGCGTGCACTTTCGGCCAATATGTGCCCATATCAAGTTGAATGGATATATACATTACAGAAGCTGAGATACAGTTTAACCATAAATAAGAGAAATCTTACTAGAGTAGCGCTACCTACCAGCTAATATACACAAAAAGCTGATAGAGAACAATTAAGAGGAAATTAAATATAACATTTTTTGAAATGGATGAGATGATGTATATCAAATATGAAGAAAGTTTAACAGAAAATAATTATAACAATTAGTACAAGAAAAAGAAGGAACAGAGCTCACCTCGGCTTAAAATAGGTAGAGCAGGTTAATCTAGTTTGCTGTATGTCCAACCTTTCCCAATACCTCTGCAAGACCATATGGTAACAAAGAAAAAGCTTAAAATAAAAAATAATAAATTATCAAAAAAAAAAAAAAAAAAAAAAAAAAATAATAATAATAATAATAAAGCAAAAATTAAATCTTTATGAAGACTATCTACTAGTTGAATTATTTAAGGATATCAACATTCGTGTTAGTGAACATATCATATTATTTAAAGACTTATTAAAAACAACTTCAATTTGATACAATAATTTAACTATAATCTTAAACACTATCAGGAATAATTTTACTTAAAAGAATTAAATTTCAGTCATGTTAATTTAAACTTACGTTATGTATGAGTTACATTCATAACGCCCAATTTTAAGTTGAAATAGTTATTTAAATCCGTAAGTGTTACTTAGTAGTGTTAATAATTAATAGTAAAATTGTTATAATATATTTTAATAATAATAAAAAAAAAAAACTTGCTGGTTGAATACATAGGATAAAAATTTAAATATAATTGAAATTCAGGGATTGTTTTTCCTTATTTATGTATATACGAGGTAATTCAGAACCCTACGTACAAAGTTTTGGTGAGGTAGGGCACATCATAAGGATTGACAATTATATAGGAACGATCGCGAACGGCATTTTAACCGTTTAATAGCTGGATGTTTTTGACTAATTTTTAACAGTAAAACTCGATAATGGGCGTATTTATTTTATTTTATTTTATTTTATTTTATTTTATTTTTCTTTAACTAAACGTAATTCTGATATATCACTTTTTTTTATGTAAACATTAACATCTAAAAATCTTTTGTTCAAAATGCAATATACAAAAGCCATGTCCATTTATGTGTTTTACTGTTAAAATTTAAGCAAAAAACACCCAGTTCAACACCCACTTCTTAAAAGATTAAAATGATGTTTGCGGTCCAGCGTAATTTTTAATTTTTCTGATGGGCCCCACCTCCTTTAAAGTTTAGTCCCTTTGGGTTTCGAATCACCCCGTATATATATATATATATATATATATATATATATATATATATATATATATATATAGATGTGTGTGTGTGTGTATGTATGCAAAATAAATAAATGATAATTTAAATAAGTATTTTATATTTAATATATTAGTTGAAGCTTGCAGCTAAAAAATTTAACCAATAAAAATAATAAAATCTATTTTCCAGAAATCCAAGATTTATATTTTGGTTATTATTAAAGTTTTTAATTTAAGTTCTTAGTATTTTACAATTTTTCGGCAGAATAAAAATGCGCTGTTTCTATGATTTTTATTATGTTTCTGAAACGTGCACCTTTCTATGAGTAATCATTGCTATCTTTTAGAATGCCTATAGTTTAAATCGTACGAGAGTTATTTTACCAAGTGTATAAAATAAAAAATTATTAAAATTGCATTTTTATGGATAAAAATATTATACGATTATTAAATGCACTTAAACTTCCCGCTCGCAGAAGTTTATCTTTTATCTTTGAAATTATATACAATGTCCAAAAATGGAAAACTTCGTTTCCATTAAAGTACACACTAGGGAGAAATAAGGTCATAATAATTCTCCCATTTCGTCGACTGTATTTTAAAGATTTTTATAAGGGGGACATTATATCTTTCTCTTCTGTTTTTCAATGTTTAAACCATAAAAAAAATGAGGAAAATGTCTGATGTAGTGTGATTTGTTATATTTAAAGATTCCGTATTTTTGAAATGTGGACAATATGTGGAAGTTTGAAATTTCTTGCATTAAAAATGTTTGGATTAACAGGAGAAAAAAAAAAAAATCTGTAAAAATATTTTAAACACTTTAGCACATTAATTTTCTTGATATTTATGAAGTTAATTATATCTTAATTTTATTAATATAAAATCATCATACTTAATATACTCATTTTCCGAATATTTTAAGCACCAACAGCAGCGAACATAACTCGTCTGTATAAACTACTTTTATTAATAGTTAGAGACAGAAAGTTTCTTTAATGATCAATTACCATATCAAAAGGGAAATTATTTTTTTTATTAGGAGACTCATACCATTATTGTTTAGCATAAACCCTGAGTATAAAGAACATCAAAAGGAAAATCACACACACACAAAAAAAACTTTCATATCTGATTGAAAGTATCAAGTCTCCTTTGGAATGTATGAGATCAGAGAAAGGTTTGAATAATGTCATAACTGATGCGAAAGAGCTGACAGAGAAATCGAAGTTTATCAAGGAAAATAACAAACCAGTTTTCTTATGCAATGAAGATCAATCTGTTACAGCAAGGAAGCTTCTTTCAAAATAAACTTCTTCTCTATGGGTTTAGATCCATAGAGAAGAAGTTTATTCCATTGAAAATGGGGTAAAAATAGAATTTTCATTATAGATGTGATCGTACATTATTAAGTTGATTATTTTAGAAATTTATTTTCAGAAATCGCTTTTCCTTTCTTTCTTTCTTTTTTTTTTTTTTTTGAGCATAGTCCAATTGAAATACAATCTCTTCATTTAATTACTTATTTTTCTTATGCATTACGCAAAGTTCACCTTTTTGAATTTTTGCGATTTTACACATGTTTATTTAACATTGTAACAGAATGTTAACCCGCTTCCTATTAAGATAGAGTTGAAATTTTGCATACATGCATAACTTCGTTTGCATTATGTGTTCAATGTCATTATGTGTTGGACCGCCAACTCCAGTTAAAAATTTATTTTCGATTTTTAACTTACTTCTTATCATCCGATTGAGCTGGAATTTTGCATACCTGATCTATTCTCTAATGATAATGGATTCCGTATAGACTTAGAAGGGGGAGGGCCTGGAGACCTAGCATCACCTACTCCAACTGAAAATTTGATTTTAGTACAACATGAAAAAAAAAAGTTTTTAAACTTTTAAAAAATGCATGGCATTATTTGATTTTGGCTTAAAGAAGAACTTATATATTTTTTCAAGATTTTCGTATTATTCGGACTATTAAAAATTTCTTTTGTATGTTCTGGTCATTTTTTGGGGGTGATGAATTTTTTTTTCTTTTATTGTTTTCAGATAGGATTTTATTTAACGCGTGATGGAAGCTAATGCCCATAAAATAGTTCTCAAGTTAAAAAAAAAAAAAAAAAAAAACTTTTTCTCAGTTTTTTATAGATTTTCAAAATTTTTACTTTTTTATTCATTCGATTTTATTTTCTCTTTATTATGCAATTAAAATTCTCAAAGTTCCGTTTTTTGAATATTATGCATAAAAATTAAATAAGATCATGAATTTAAAAAACACAACGTATTTGATGAGCATTTAATTTTGACCGGAAATTTATAGACTTGCTAACACACTAATGTTTTTTTTTTATAGCTTACATTATCTGTATTTAAAACGAAATACTTTTCTACAATATAATTTTCTACGAGACGAAAAAAAAAAAAAACCTTTTCAATAAAATACCACAAATTTCAAAAACTCGCAATAACTATATTGGGTTGAAATAATTAAATATGATTATTTATTAGATGAAAGAAATTAAGCAAGTGTGTATTCTTCGACCACATTTTATGAAACAATGGAACCATCTGCGCAAGTGCTAAATCAACGAGTCCAATGCTAAACTAGGGGTGACAGTCATCTGACTCAGAGAAAATGAGCAATAACACAGAGCACGGAATTACTGGATGTTTTCCAAATTTCAAACTGTCGGTCAAGCTGGCATCCCTCCAACATTTTGGACGCGTCCTCACCGCTAGTTTTAGGATATGTGGCTGCACTGTAGTTGCAATTTGTGCGTCGTTGACTTCACGCTGCACTCGTATGTACTTATCTTGACCTGATAAAGAGTGGTACTTTACTATTTTCATCCAAACATTTAAATAGACAATAAGACTTCTTCACACACCATAAATTTTAAGCCAGCACAACCGGTTTCGAAAGGACGTAGCCTTCCTTCATCAGGTGCAAAAAACACATGCTACTGCCTTGGAGGCAAAAGCAAGACTTGGAGGCAAAAGCAATGTCTTGCTTTTGCATCCAAGGCAGTAGCACGTGTTTTTTGCACCTGATGAAGGAAGGCTATG
Source organism: Salticus scenicus (assembly GCA_963930645.1). NCBI lineage: Eukaryota > Metazoa > Arthropoda > Arachnida > Araneae > Salticidae > Salticus > Salticus scenicus. The sequence goes on from OZ005648.1 coordinate 385,324,975, forward strand.
TCCTTTCGAAAGCGGTTGTGCTGGCTTAAAATTTATGGTGTGTGAAGAAGTCTTATTGTCTATTTATCGTTTGTACACCAGTTTTGCATTTAGTTTTGATCCAAACGTTTGTTACGATTTTTTGAAATTTATGAGGTTTTCTAATAAATATTTTTTTCCCATCATCATTCAGTTTTTTGGTTAATTTACAACTCAAATTTTATTAATCTTTAAAATTATTCAATAATTTAGGTAGAATTGCGTTATTATTCCCTGGCAAAATAAAAAATATGTCATAGAGCATTAAACTGGCAAAAAAAAAAAAAAAAAAAAAAAAAAAAAAAAAAAAAGTAAATAATAAATAAATATAACACAACTTTTATAAAAGGACAAATAATCAAAGTACTAACATAACTATTGAAAGAAAACAATTCCATCAAAGAAACTTACGTTATCTCTCTAAAGTAAACAATGAAGAGCTTTGAAAATGTTTAAATGATACACTTTATTACGAAAATAGGAAAGGTGTGCTATTCGAAAATTTCGAAGTACATAATTTCCTCTTTTCGAATATATACATGATGCTAAGAAAGCAAAAAGATTTCGATTTTGTCTGGAACTTCGAAATCACGCATTCATAGAAAAGCAATTCTTCTAGATTGAATTTCAAATGCAAACTGTGGAAGTTATTTTATGAACAATGTGATATCCGTTTGATAGAATATTCCTGAGAGAAGAATCATCGTATCAAATGAAAAGTTTAGATGCAGTGGAACTGAATGCAGCAAACGGGAAATAATAAAATGAATCACAGTTACGAGTTCAGAAATCGAAATAAAAATAAAAATGCATATTTATACAGAAAACAGATGAAATTTCCGTCAACAAAATTTATAGAAATCGCTGTTACTATTTCTTTGTAATATTATATAATATTTAAATTAATTGTTTTGAGTCTATAAGGCAGTAGTATATTTACTATATTTAATTCAATAACAGGTACTTTTAGGTTATTCTACGCATGTCATTTTTTTTTGATAAAGTACAAAATGAAGCAACTTATATGCTTTCAGAGTTGCAATGTAAAAATGAACAGGGCGATAAGGAAAAAAGTTACAAAAATTGAAATGAAATATCAAAAATACAGGTGAAGAAAAGAATTTTTTTTTTCGTATTATAGAAAAATATATATATTTGTTTTAAATCTAAATAACCTACATAATTTATGCGTCTGCTGTTATGTGCAATTGTTTCTTTAACCCTTTTTTTTCGTGTGGAAACTATTGCCTTTCCACCGTCATTGTGGTTCATGTCGAGCAAACAATTTCTCAATCGAATTGAATGCCTTTTAAATTCTTTCAGATGCTCTTAAGACGGCTATGGAGCTTTCGTTCTTTTCCTAATCAGGGCGATTTCCTAAAGTAATTTATGACAAATGCGAGATAATAATTTAGCGCCCTTCACCCTTAGGAGCAGTTTACTGTAAAAATTATTTATTTTACTGCGTTTACTGCACATTTTATGCTGTCTGCTTTTTAATGCAGGTCGTCACAAGCTAACGCAATTAATGGCATTAAACATCTCCAATGTGTTTAAATGTAGCTACGCTATATTAACTGGTTAAAAAAAAGAAAGAAAGAAAAAAAAAAGTCAATTGAGATTGGGACAAGAAAGTGCTAAGCCACATTTTATTTGAATTAAATCAAACACTGTAAAATGTCTTATTTTTGTAGAATACTACATTGTAAATTATATTATCCTACATATTATGCGCTTGTAAAGTCACTAGGTGGTAGCATATATAAAATAGTCTCGTTTTTGTTCAAAAAATTTCTAGAGGTTTTTTTATAGAAAAAAAAATATATATAATAAATACATTATATTAATACCATTTAAAGTAATGCCATATTGTTATTCAGAATATGTCATAATATTACTAAGAAACTGGCAAAAAACTTTCTATATATTTTGATTTGACTATTTGATCTAACATTAAAATCAATATATCTCAGAATGGGGCTTAACATTCTCTTTTCCCGGACCCCTCCACATGATTTACGAAACACTTGTTCAACACTGATGAAGAAAATATACAAAATTAATGATAGGGAAAGTTAATTTACTGGGCGATTTGTTTAGTTATTGTATGTGTTTGTATCGATGGAATCCAACATACCATTTTATATACCCAAGATAGCCAATCCTTTCACATGTTCTCTGGAAATGGTCGACCTCAGACAGCTTTTAATTAGTTTCAGTTGAAGAAACTCCTCTCACTACCAGTAATTTATTCAGGAATGGTAAGTAGAATTCTTAGTCACAAACATATTTTGAAATATATCTATGATAAAATTAATATTTAAGTAAGTTAACGTTTTTTCTGAACAGACTTCTTGTCTCAGGGTAGGTGCTAAAAATGAACTATCATTTAGCATCTCATTTCCCTCAGTACTCTGCAAATTTAAACAGCGTTCCCATCGGTTGTTTATTCATTGCTGAAGGCGATTAGCGTCATAGAGATATCTAACGCTAACACTTTTACGTTTGATTAAACCTCTCTGAGAAAGAACTGATTGTTTGAATGCAGTTATAAGGTCCTGTTTCTGCACATCATTAAGTCATGCATTAAATAGCATGCAATTTTCTACAGAAAACATGCTTTTAAACATGCCAATGATGTACGTTAATTACATTTTGTTGAATGCAGTGTAACCATGTTAAAATGTGTTTAAACGAAATTCTGGCCATAGGCTGTAATGATAAGAAAAACTGGCATGTCCCGATCCATAAACAATATACACACTAAAAAGCATACAGCTATTGCTGTATAGCGCTTGAACATGTGTACCAATTTGCAAATCACGCGGGAATTTTTCGGCCGCTGTTGCGGTACATACGAATTCTGTCCATAGGCCGTAATGTACATATAGATTAATCGCGAAAAACTGGATTTTCATATTCAGGGAATCTCAAAACGTGATTTTATTGAAAAAATACATGTGTTGAAAATATAACTTTAAAAAATATTTTGTTTACTACAATGGTGTGAAAAATTGATTTTCCTTCCTGAGCAGTATTCGTCGACATAGTACAGTGTAGCAAAGCACTTCCATCATTTACATTCAATAGAAAAGAATGTTTAGCTTAATTTTAGGTAGCCCTATATGTTTCCAATAAACTGTATGCACATCAGATTGTGCACTTAAATTTAGTCTTATATGAAAAACACCTAACACAAAATGAAATACACTTCCAGCTATTTCCAAATATACCCGAGTTTTACAAACAGACACGCACAGACCATCCGCTAAAAACATTATTTTCGGATTCAGGAGATCTATAAACGTATAAATATAACACAACTCTATTTCTAAAATGTCTATCAACTTCTAGAGCATGCCCTCTCGAAAATGGTTGAATAAATAAAATTTTGAATAAAAAAAACAAAAAAAAAAAAAAAAACTTTTGTCTGAGGGGAAATTATAACTCAAAAAATCTTTAATTTTAAAAATTTAAATCGCAATGGTTATTTTTATTTATTTATTTATTTATATTATTATTATCATTTTTTTTTTTTTTTGGTGACGGACAAGACATTTGATTGTTTTCTTTTCCAATTTTTGTTACTAAAATTTTGTTAATTTATCTCAATAAATCTTGGTGTGCTGGTCTACCTGTATGTCTTTCTTATAAATAATACAAAATTTTTTATTTAAGAAAAAAATTTCGCACTTAATGAGGTAAAAATGTAGCGTAAAAGACATGACAAAAAAGAAAAAAAAAAGGCATGATTTTAATAACTTATCATTATAAATTAATTGTTCTAAACTGAAACTCATTTAAAGTTCAGAGATTTTAAATTATACAAACAAGACTTTCATCTGATATCTAAATTAAAAAAAGTTTGAAATTTTTAATAAATAAATATATAAAAAATAATTTAATAGTGTAATAGACCTGACATGTTTTTTGCTTATTTAATTTTAATTTTAAATTTCGTTTTTTATTTAATACTATACGTAAAATTATAATAATAATAGTAATAATAATAATAATAATAATGTAAAAGTGTTATTTTATTTGATATGTTTGATATGTTTCTTTCACGAAAATTTACAAATTATTGCATTAGTTGAAAAGTAAAAATATAGTTTTCTTGTCCACTTTGGAATGAAATTAAACCCAATATTTTTTAAATATTTAAATATTTTATTAAAAATATTTACGATAAAGCGCTTTCACTTTATTTATTAATATATACGTATATAATAAAAAATAAATAAATAAATAAATAAAATGCAATTTTGGACTTAAAATTGAATTTAACAGCTAAATTTTTGGGTGGAAAAATATAATTTATCTATAAAACACTAGAAAATTATTGCCACGTAGGCACCTACATGGCAATAATTTTCTAGTGTTTTATATAGTGTTTTATGTTGTCTAGCGGTAGTCTCGTTTTTTAAATGTTACCTCATCTAACATTAGAATTCTGCGCTCTTGGAAGGTATCTAGTTTTAGGGGGCTATGGTTAGACAATATAGTTCTTCATATCAATGAGAGTAGATGGCTCAAACTGATACCATTATTTTATACATTTTAATATATATACTGAAGATAAGGTAGATCAGAATGAAATCGAAATTGCGAAAAATTTCTATCTATATATGTATATGAAATCTACCTAAAGTCTTTTTCTGCTGTGGCGCACGCCGGCGCGCGCCCATTAAATCTTGAGCTAGCTGTGTTCGCACCAGTTGCATGGGTTTCTGACTGGTCCTATTCATAAAATATTTTTAAGGTAAAAATACTCTCAAAAATTGAATACCTTGACATTTTTGATAAACTGAAAAGTAAATAAAACAACTGAACGTGTGCAAAAAATTTTTGTTATTATAGTGTTATTTAATCGCAACGTTTGCAAGAAGTATATACAGTAGTTTTTTAAATAATACGATGTTTTATTAGGGGGCTTATTTGTTATCACTTTGTTGTTTCAAATCTTATTTTGGAACGAATAATATATTTTTAATAAAATTAAACATAATTTATACGTCTCATTAATATATTAAAACCAATGTAACAAAATTGTCTATAGAAAACCCACCTTCTCTGGTCAATGTCTTAACTTCAATTCAGCTAATCCTTTATCGCATAAAATTGCAGTCATTCGTACTCTTTTACATCGTGCAAAGCATTATTGTAGTAATTCCGAATTATTAAATATTGAATTATCCAAAATTTTTTCTGATTTAAAAAATAATGGTTACCCCCCTCGTTTTATTAAAAGAATTTATAAAGAAGAGTTATATTTTTCATATAAATCAGTTTATCCTAAAGTTAAAAATTCCACTTATCGTACGACTATCCCTTATTATAAAGGTATTTCTGAAAATATCTCTAAATTACTTAGAACAGTTAATATCTGTACTAGCTTTAAACCTCAACTCCGTATTAGTAACTTTCTCTCAAACTTTAAACCCGCTGTCCACCCTCTTAAACGTCTAGGTGTAATCTATAGTATTCCTTGTAAAAATTGTGATTCTACATATATCGGTGAAACTGGCAGAACAGGTGAAATTAGATTAAAGGAACATAAACGCTCATTTGAAACAGGAGATTTAAAATCAAAACTCGTAATCCATTCTCTCAATAGTGATCATATTCCAGATTTTGAAAACTTTAAAATTTTAGCTTCTAATATAAATATCTATGAATCCCGTATTTTTCTAGAGGGCGTCTATGATGTATTATGAATTTTTGTAAATGTTGTTTGTGCTTGTATGTTTGACACTGAGGAGGGTTAGTGTTCTAGCCAAAAAGTTTGTCTTATGTTTTAATGTTTTTAATTAAAATGTATTTTTAAAGTTTTAAATTTTTGTTTTTTTTATCTCATTTTAAATGTTACATTGGTTTTAATATATTTTTAGTATATTATCAGTGTTTGTTCGATTGCTTCTTCATTAATTTGCATGGATCTGCATATATAAACAAATTTATTTGAAAGAAACGTTCTCAGTAGTTGTTAATTCATTACGTTATTCTCGCACGTTTAGTAACACATTTCACTGAAAGATAATTATTTGAATGCCATTTCATTAACGAAATATTTTTAGTGTAAAAAATAGTTTCAACAAATTTAAATTTAAGTTTAGTACATATACAATTTTTTTTTTTGAATATTTTAATTGTATATAATGAATTGTAATCATTATAAGACAAAATATACCTTTGAATTGAAAATATAAAAGCTGAAACGAAAATAACTTAATAATCGATTTTTTTCGAAAAATAAATTTTTAACAATAAAAAAAGTTAATAACTACTTTTTTAAAAAAGAGTTTTTCCTTATATATATATATATTTTTTTCATTTAAGTAATCTAAAGGATAATGCTTTAAAAAAATAATTTTTCCATAATAGAGAAATATATACTAAAACAAATATTTATTTAAAAATATTAAAACTCATTCTATGACGTATATTCACTAAACATTTTCATTGAATTTTTATGCTTTAGAAAATTTCACGAGAACGTGTTTACCTGTTTAGCAGCATAAAAAAAAAGATTTGAGCATAGAAACATTCTTAAAAATTTTATTATAAGAGCGTTAAATTTATTTTGGAAAATTAAAAAAAATTCATATCTTTTATTCACGAAATAGGATGTTAAAATATTTTGCAGCGTTTGCATTATTTTTTTCATAATAAAAAAAAATATTATAAAAATATGAAAAATATTTATTTACCTAAACTAAAATTTAAAAGAGTAAATTTTATAAATGTACAATATAAAATTATCTTCTTTAATGTTACATTAATTAAATTTGGAAAATAATAATAATAATAATAAAAATAAAAACTGCAAATTTTCCTTCTTTATTAATCAACGAAATGAAAACTCGATGTCTATTATTTTGGGAAAAACACATTCATTTAACACTTTAAATATGTTTTTTGAGATTATCTTCCAATTAAACTCGGCATTAACTTTAATTTTTGCAATATAAATGCCTAAATTAAAAAAAAAAATAAATAAATTTGTAACACCTTATAATTTAAAGTTTTTCAATTATAAATACAAGGTTAAGGAAAAATGTTCAGGATACTTCTATGATACGAGACGTAGAAAAGCGTCTCCAGTTTCAAGGCACCGAGCTCACTGGCGTATACCTGGGAGAAGAAGGGGCGGGGAGATAATTGGGGTAATTATTTCCCTATCCAAACTGGAAAAGTAACGTTTTTAGTTAGAGGCTTGCAGGGGCCAAAAATTTCAGGCTCTAGCCCAGCCCAACGTCGAAAAAATTCTCACCGGCATCGTAGCAGTCTAGATCCGAGCATATCGGGATTTCTTTGGAAGGGGAATTTTGCACATGGTCCTCTTTCAGAATTTCTCTGAGCTAAACTGTTATTATGTTACAGAGTAATGAATGAAACTTCTCATTTGAAAACCTTATTAGGAGATTGATGATGCTTAATAATATTGATATAAATAATTATAAGATTAAAAAAAAATAAACTTTTTATATACCATGTTTTAAATTTTCTGATGAATCACAGAACTCTTATCAATGTGCATAAAATGTTTAAAGCAATAATGACGTCAATATTTGTGAGATGCATAATTTAACTTTTTATAATGTTTTAACTTTCACGTTTAATTAAATGTATTTATTTTTATGTCTAAAGAAAATGAACTCGTAATTAGTTTTTTGGCAACAATTAAATTATAGCTAATCTTTTAATGACTATTTTAACGCTGTTAGGATGTTATTATTTTCATATTTTAATTAATTATAAGAAAACTAATCAAAAATTTGAAAATTGGACTTCGAAGTATTGTGTTGTCTCCGGGTTCTGAGCTACTGTGAAAGTTTCAAATGTTTAGCTAGTAGGGATGTTAGATAAAATTCGATTGCAACATTTGTACCGGACAAAGAAATAAACAAGCAAGAATAGAAGTTAATAAAAACGTGGTAAATAACAGAGAAGATCAGGGTTTCCTTTACTATGGAATGGTACATTACAAAATAAGGTTAATTATTTCTATGTTTACATATTTTCATATCTATCAAACGTTTTCACATGGTCATATTCATTAGCAGATGTAGTATGCCGGTACCGAAATGCTTTAAATTCGAATTATTTGTTGAGAATTTTTCATTTTTGTTTTCGTTAAGATAATTTTGAATACTACTCTACAGATTAATTGAATTAGGGATACCTATCTCATAGCTCATAGGCTATATTTTTCACTTTGATGACTGCATCAATTCGTTTTGGCGTGAGCATTGAACGCGATGGGAAGTCATTAATATTTAGGGATCAAAAACTGATCATGGCGTGGCTGCCGCATTCTGTGTGTTGAAAGACGGCACCGTGATCCACCGGTGGTCGGGCAGGCTCGAGGACTATAATTCAATATTTCAAGCAGAGCTCTATGTTATTCAAAAAGCTATTGAATGGCCCGAAAGCAACACCCGTCTCGCCAAAATTAACATTTTTAGTGACAGTCTCTCGAGTGTGCTCGCTATTGCTCGCCACAGGAGCAAGTACCCTCAAATTTTAGAAATAAAAATTTAAATTGCAAAACTTAAAAATTTCCTCTCCCTGGCGCACGTTTCCGCCCACAAGGGTGTCGTCGGAAATGAAATAGCAGACACTTTAGCTAAAGCTGCAACTGAGAACACCAGTATTCACTTCCATCTTCCTGCACCTCCATCTCATGTAAAATTTAAATTAAAAACTCTCCTCCTCCAGAATTGGCAGGCCTTATGGGATACCTCAGCGAAGGGGAGGTACACTTACAATTTAATTCCTCAAGCAATCTCAAATTCCTGGAACCTAACTCCACCCATCACAGCTTTTCTTACGGGACACGGTCCCTTTCCTGCATACCTCAAAAGATTTCACTGCCGACGTTCACCTCTGTGTCCTTGCGGAGAGGAGGGAACTGCAGCCCACTATTATTTCACATGCAGGCTCACCTCTTCTTTTCACCTTAGAAATCCTTCTCCTAGACCTCAAAATTGGTTAGATAATATAGTAACGCGTAAGAATATCAGCATAAAACTTAATAAAATCTTCACTCTTTTAATGCATCTATCAAATCTTACTGATTAAAAGTTTCTGTTTTTCTCTTTCCTCTTTGCCCATATGCTCAGTTTGCAAATGCCATTGGTAAAAAGAAAGATTCACCAGCTCATTCATGGCCCACTGTCGACTCTAGGCTAAAGCCTGGCGAATAATGTAATTTTTTTTTTTAATGAGTTTTTAAATAAACTGCGAGTAGTCCCCCTAGAAGCGCTCAAAATCGCTCCAAGAGTGATGAGCGGGGACTGCTCTCTGCTCAATCAATCTAAAGTAGTTCAGGAACATTATATGAATGTTGGTCTGGGATTCAAATATCTCTATCAATTTCATCCTAGATGGTTTTGATTAAACTGAGAAAAGATGAAATTGATGATTATGAAAACACGTTCAGTTTGTGGAATTTTTATGTAAGCAGAAGGCTACAATTCTTAAGCAGTGACATGATGCATTGTCTTCCTGAAATATAATAGCTGTAGTAGGATGTCGAAAACGAACAGATGGAGCAGATGTTGTCGAGAGTTTCCCATTAACGTTCACTTGTGAGAGATTATGACTATATCAATTATACTAGTGATCTTATTTTAGTATATGTGAATATTCCTCGATAAGGACTGTCACTTCTGTCAGTCTGTAGATTCTTCTGCTGAGAGGAATAATCAAGAATTTCCCTTTAACGTTCACTTCTGAGAGACTATGTCACGCGTACTAGTTATCCCATTTAAGTACATGTGAATATTCTCCAAAAGGGAAGGCCACTTCTATCAGTTTGGAGTGTCTATTGCTGAGAAGAATGATTCATCGGTTCATGTGATTATACAATACTATGAGCATATATTAGAATATATCTTGATTCACTGCTCCAAACAACATTTTTCTCCAGGACGGTCTATATGAAATCTTTCTCTGAGCATACTAATCATTGATCCCTGTATTATACAGTGAACAGAGGGGCTTCTGGAGAACAATGTTTTTATTACTCCATACAGAAGAAATTGTTTTGCATGGTGTGGTAGATTATAGGTTGTTGTGTATCCATAATGAATTAACGCGTTACGTGTTTCACTGTGGTCGTTTTATCTGCTATTATAATACGAGCGAGCCGACGATTACTTTGCTCCTCTACACAATGTTGTAGGGTGATTTTAACTCATTCGACGTACTCTTGGTACACACTAAACACAGTCATGCAGGAAAACCCGAGTGTTTTCAATATTTCCAAGTTGGAATGAATCATTCGTAGGAAACCAATTATTTTTCCATGAGCGTTTGAATCTGTTCTTGTAACTATACTGCATTTGACTATTACACAATCTATGATCTACATTCCGTACCGCGTGAAAAAGCTACTTACGTTATTTCTAAGGTATGAAATAGCTCCAAATTTGTATAATTCCATCTATTTTTAATTACAAAGCTCTCACACTGTATATTTACTTAAATATATTTTACCTATATAATCTGGGGGCCGAGTGGGACGCGCTGACCCTCAGGCAGCGCTCCTACGCTCGTTAGCCGAACTTCACCTCCCAGCGGTGGCCCCTGGATAACCCCTCATTGGGTGAACTAACGAAGTTTGGCATGGACGAGAAAACTGCTGGATGCCCGACGGGGGATCCAGCTGAAGTAGGGAGGAGTGTTGAAGGTACCAATCTCAACCCGAAAGTGGTAGAGAGTTGGACATAGACGGAAGCTCTCAGTAATTGGGATTTTAGCAGAGACATCGTATTCTTATACAGATGCCTCGAAATCTGAGAACGGTAGAGTGGGCTGTACGTTTCTCGGGGTCTCCGGGGGAAATGTCACCTCAGAAGGCCAAGTCCGGCTCTTTGAATCAAGAGTTTACGGAACTTGGCCCAATTCGGTCCTCACGAGCACCGCTTCCTCTGGAAGAACCCCGCATAAATACTTGCGGGGCAAGCGCACTCCCATGCAGTCAAGCGCTGTAAGGGTGCGCTCTCTGGAGGTCAACGAAGGAGAAGTATTTCCCCTCGGACTTCCAGTTTCGAACACGACGGAATCTGTACCCGGAGTACTACTGCAGAAGGCATAGCGATAACTCTATCCATCCTTTCGCACTGGGTTACAGACCCGCTTCGTGGTGGGGTCCGAATTGTCTAAGATCCTGAGTTTGCTCCCCAACCTCCTCAAGGAGGACTTCAATTGGGCAGGAAACCGCAGGTTTCCTCTCCGACTGCCCTAAGAGTCGGATTCGAATGCAAGTCCTTGTTACAAGGCGCTCAACATGTCAGCTGAAGGATTCATTCCTACCTGGTTGTATCGGAGGTATCCCCTTCGTCAACCTAAATGTTGTGTGCTCCGCTAGTGAAGAAGCATCCCGCAACTGCAGTGAAAGATGCAACACTAGTGGACGCCGCTATTTTGAAATAGGGTTTTTCCTCACCACCTTGAGGCTTACTCCCTAGCTGATACCAAACAGCGCTAATCCTCCTGTCCAAGTACCCATTTTTGGTGATATCCGTTCATGGGAACGTAGCAGTCTTCGTGCGAGCGTGAGTTGTGGTGTCTAGGCTGTAACGCACTCCTGTGGAGTGGGTCTGTCTTTTCAGACAGACGTGGCGTGTTTTCTTGAAAAGCTTGCGCCCCCTGACATTGGGACTCGGTGCTCTTGTGGTGATTATAGCCCTGGTCCAGGGGCATGTCTGGGTGACCGATTGGGGCCGGTCACGGGGCAGTGGAGGCCAGTTTATATAAAGGAGAAGCGATGGTGCATCTGCCTAGTCGATACTGATGGGCTCGGCTAGCGCATGGCAAGTCGTAGGGTGCACGGCATGTGGTTGGCCGAGAGCCGCCCTCAGAAGATGGATTGCCCTTCTGGCCGGCACACCGTGGTACAGTCAGGACCCGAGGAAGGCGGGCCAGCTGTTGACTAACCTGGGTTGGTCCGAAAGGCTAACGTTAACTCGCCTGTCCTGCTGGCCATATCTGGGCTGGTACTTGCTGTCAAGTGATTGGATCCCTACTGTCGTGATGGCGGATTTCTCCTTCAGGGACAATAAATATTTTGGACCGCATGTGCTACAAAGAGAGCCTGGGTCGGTTGGTGGTGCGGCGCAAGCGCCGGTTCCATTACCTATATAATCTCTTTCAATGGTTTGCAATTACATTATTTCTATCAAATTTATTCAATTACATTATTTACATCAACTTTAGTTGACCTTCTATAACTTGACACAAAAATTGTTACTAACGAAATTATCAGAAAAAAATTGTGGAACATAGTTAACATTGTAGTCTGCTGTTTTGTAAATACAGTTCGTTTTATACTTCACATAGTTTTCTTGTGGCATGAGGAAATTACTAGCATTGCCAAAACTCCTTATTATTACAATACAGTTTTAATGTTTTTTCCTCTAAAAAAAAAAAAAAAAGGCGCTCGTAATTAGATTTCATTCCTAGAATTCATTTTTGAGGTATTAGCTGTGAAAAAATGCATAGCGCCAAAATGATTTATCAGAATATTTTTTATTTATATATTCAAGTAACACTAAACTTTGTAACTTACAACTCATTGCCTTGTGCCAATTCCTTGCAACTCATAAATACTTGTACAAAATTTGATGACAAATGGTTGTTTAAATTATCGGAATTATTTTATGTAGCAGTGTAAATTTTATGCCTACCATTTTTCACAGAGACCATGCCTTTAAACATTTTAATAACATATGTTTATTTCAATAAATTTAATGAAGTGTAACCATGCTAATATACACTTATAAAAAATACCGTCTATGGACTTTAATGGTACGAAATTCTTCTGTGTGTCCCTGTACACGAGCCACAGTAAATATATACACAGATAAAAAATACACAACTAATTCATTGTAAATAATTAATATTTGAACCAAATTCGACATCATTTGAATGATTACAGAATGCCATCGAAATTTTTTTGTGTGGTCTAGTTAATATTTTATTTACTTTATGCATACCTTGTTTCAACAGAGTGGAGTCTCCATTTGGAGGACTCCACTGATGTTTTGACAATAAATACTTCTACCGTTAGTACATCTTCATACAACCAAAAATGAAAATGGACGCGTCTTTTGTTCTTGAATTTTTTTTCTGTATATTTGAAAATTTTATTTGAAAATTAAGTATTTACTTTACTCATTTTCGAAGAAAAAGGGTTTAAAAAGGGTTTTCTCTAAATACATTGAACCGATCATCATCATAATCATCATGATGATTACCATCAGTTTTTACGGTGTAAGTTTTAATGTAACTTTATGTATTTTCGCACTATCCCGATATAAATAACAAGTGACATGGTTTTTTCTTTCTTATAACTCTAGAACATTTCACCTCAAGCAGTCATCAATAATTCACAGAAATAATATTTTTAAAAGCACCGCTTTATACTAAATCAAGAGAGAAAGATTATTGATCCTTCCATTTTTCTATAACGTACTGTTTTAAAACGTTTTCTTTCTAATGATCCATCTTCCTTACTCGGAGTGCTAAAAGTTGTTGAAGTAATTACAGCACAGAGTCTTTTCTAAAATGAGAATGAATTGAAACTAAGACATTTCAAATAAGTAGAGAACAAATTCGATTTTTAAAATAAATGTTTTTTTAATTTTAAATAGATTGAATAAATCTAGAATTTTTATGAAATCTTACAAACAGAAGTTTAAAATTTTTACGTTATTTTAAATTATTCAGAGGTTGCGTCAGTTGAGACTATATCAATTTAAGTAGGTTTTTTAAATTCTTTTGTTATAGGTATTCTTATTTCAAAAATTTCATTATATTTATATATCTAGTAATTATATGTATACAAATACATAATCTTATACTATTAAGTGAGCAATATTTGTATATATGTATATTTCACTGATCTCGAAAACGGTAGTTCGACAGTCACGAGATTTAACACAAAGGTGACCCCCGAAGGATCATTGTGCACACCGAAGTCAGAATCTCGAATTTTTGTTTAGTTTTCTTTTAATTAATAAAAATATGAAAGAATAAGCTAATAATAGAAAAAAAATTGCCATTTAAATTTTATCCATAATTTAATTGTTACCAATATATATATATATATATATATATATATATATATATATATATACAGTTAAATGAGCAATATTTGTATATATATATGTATATTTCACTGTTCTCGAAAACGGTAGCTCGGACAGTCATGAGATTTAACACAGAGGTGCCCCCCGAAGGATCATTGCGCACATCGAAGTCAGAATTTCGAATTTTTGTTTAGTTTTCTTTTAATTAATAAAAATATGAAAATAATAAGCTAATAATAGAAAAAAATTAGCCATTTAAATTTTATCCATAATTCAATTGTTGCCAAAAAAAAAAAATAATAATAATAGTAATAATATGGTGTGTCACTCACACGACTTTCTCTTACCCTGAAATTTATTACTATAAATACAGGTTGAGGATTAAGAGGTAAGATAACGAGTACTGTTATGTAAACCTGTGTTAAACAATTCAAATTAGGCTTCGGAAGAGTTTTATATGATAATTAGTTCTGTGTTAGAGGGGCTACCGCCCCTCTCAACCCCCCGTTTCATTAATGCACCTACATATATATAGAATTTAATTCGGCTATTTAAAAATAATTCTGTTTTTAAAAAATATTTTATTAAAATTATTATTTAAAAAAAAATATCTTTTATGATAATGCAGACGAATTTCCTATTAGAGAAGTAGTATAACACTAAATATCCAAAAAAGTCCATTTTATTCTCAATATTTAAAAAAAAATCCATAACTTTGTTTTAAATTATCGCATATCGATGGTTCAACCATTCGTTTTACAGATATTGGAGAGCTCTTTTGAAAGATACCCATCATGAAAATTTACTCCCTTCGAGGGGGGGGGGACTTTCCCCTAGGGGGGGCGGAGGCGAGGCTCCTACGTACACAATTTTTTTCCCTGTTGGCTGCCTAAAAATATATATTCGTTTCATTTGGTTTAGTGCAGTCTATAGATGTTAAACTCTACTTACCTGCAATTTCCCCCATATACGTAATGTATTTGAATATTTTTGAGCGTCCCTGTACAGGAACCATTTTCTTGATCTTAACGAAAAGTTTAGTGTAGCATTCTTATATGATACACATTTAGAATACCAAGTTTGAACTTTTTGCCATAATTTGTTTTTGAGATATGTTGATAACAGACAGGCAGACATACAGCAGACAGACCGACATACACACAGACCATTTGTTAAAAACATGATTTTCGTATTCAGGGGACCTCAGAACATGTAAATATAACAAAAACTCGCGTTCGAAAATTTGACCGAAAAACAATACTTTCTCTACCTTATGGGTAAGAGAAAGTAAAATTTAAACAATGAAAAAGAAACTTCTTCTTTGAATATATTTTTACTTTCTCTTACCCATAAGGTAAAGTATTGTTTTTGGGTCAAATTTTCGAACGCGAGATTTTGTTATACTTACACGTTTTGAGGTCCCCTGAATATGAAAATCACGTTTTTAGCAAATGGTCTGTGTGTACGTCTGTGTGTGTGTCTGTGTGTGTGTGTGTGTGTGTGTCTGTCTGTTATCAGCATATCTCAAAAACAAATTATGGCAGAAAGTTCAAACTTGGTATTCTAAATGTGTATCATATAGGGATGCTACAGTAAGCTTTTCGTTAAGATCAAGCAAATGGTTCGTGTACAGGGACAATCAAGAGAATTCTAATACATTACGTCTATGGGGGAAATTGCAGGAAAGTAGATTTTAACGTCTATAGACTGCACTAAACCAAATGAAACGAATGTATATTTTTTGTAATAGAGATAGTTAACTGGGAAATTTTTTTTTGTGTATGTAGGAGCCTCGCCTCCCCCTGGGGGGGGGAAGTCCCCCTCGAGGGTAGTAAATTTTCATGATGGGTATCTTTCAAGAGAGCTCGCCAATACCTTTAAAACGAATGGTTGAACCATCGATCTGCGATAATTTAAAACAAGTTATCGATTTTTTTTTAATTTTTAACAAAAAAAAAAAAAAAAAAAAAAAAAAAATAGAAAAAAAAAAAAAAAAAAAAAAAAAAAACCGTACTTTTTTTTTTTTTTTTTTTTTTTTTGAGAATAAAATGGACTTTTTTTGGATATTTGGTGTTATACTACTTCTCTAATATGGAAATCGTCTGCCTTATCATAAAAGATAATTTTTTTAAATAATAATTTTAATAAATTATTTTTTAAAAAGTGAATTATTTTTTAATAACCGAATTAAATTCTATATAATGTAGGGGCATTAATGAAACGGGGGGTTGAGAGGGGCGGTAGCCCCCCTCACACAGAACTAATTACCATATAAAACTCTTCAGAAGCCTAATATGAATTGTTTAACATAGGTTTACATAACAGTACTCATTATCTTACCTATTAATCTGCAACCTGTATTTATAGTATTAAATTTCAGGTTAAGAGAAAGTCGTGTGAGTGACACACCAGATAATTTAACTAATCTAAAAGAATAATTTTGTTTTTTGTCTCAAAAGAAAAGCATGATTTATAATTATTTTCAGATATTTTTTAATAGTTACAAACTTGTATAAATTTTGTATATAAAAAAATGAGTTAAAATAATTTTTTTTTAGAAATAAAACATTAAAATTTCTCACTCAAAAAATTCTAACGCTTTAATTTATAATGAATTTTAATAAAAGCTTAGAATATAAATTTGAAGTAAAATATTCTTGTGTGTCACTCACACGACTTTCTCTTACCCTGAAATTTAATACTATAGATACAGGTTGCAGATTAATAGGTAAGATAACGAGTAATGTTATGTAAACCTATATTAAACAATTCATATTAGGCTTCTGAAGAGTTTTATATGGTAATGACAAATTTACTCCCCTCGACCAGGAGGGGGGGGGGGGGCGAGGCTCCTACATACACAATTTTTTTTTTCCCAGTTAACTATCTCTATTACAAAAAATATATATTCGTTTCATTTGGTTTAGTGCAGTCTATAGATTTTAAACTCTACTTTCCTGCAATTTCCCCCATAGACGTAATGTATTAGAATTTTCTTGATTGTCCCTGTACACGAACCATTTGCTTGATCTTAACGAAAAGCTTACTGTAGCATCCCTATATGATACACATTTAGAATACCAAGTTTGAACTTTCTGCCATAATTTGTTTTTGAGATATGTTGATAACAGACAGACACACACACAGACATACACACAGACCATTTGCTAAAAACATGATTTTCGTATTCAGGTGACCTCAAAACTTGTAAATATAACAAAATCTCGCGTTCGAAATTTTGACCCAAAAACAATACTTTCTCTACCTTATGGGTAAGAGAAAGTAATAAAAATGATAATGATAATGTAAATGTAATGTAGGAATGATAAAATGATAATGATAATGCAAAAAAAATTAATTTAAAGTTCATTCTTAATTCAGACAATTTTCACTTGCAGAATTACTTAGAATTTATCAATCTTGATTAAACTTTTCAAATAGCAACCTCATACACACTTCAAATTTTTGAAACAACATTTGAAAACTCAATATCGTTATTTTGATAAAAATTAGCAGTAACAATATTTTTTTTCTCTAAATTTAATTATTTAACAATAGCAGTACATGGGTAAGAGAAAGTAAAACTAGGAGTTTATTTGTTTATTTATTTTTTTTTTCAAATGTAAAATAAATACATTTATCTAAACATGAACAATAAAAAAATAAAATAAATAAATAAATAAATTATGTATCTCACAAAAATTGACGTCATTTTTTATTTAAAATTTCTTTTACACATTGATAAAGTGCTAATATAGTTTACGATGCTAATATATGTTGCACTAAAATCAGTTTTATTTATAGATCCTCTTGGGTGATTTTGAGGTTGATTTCTTTAGAAATCGACCTATTGTAATCACTTCGTTTATCTATCTATAATATTATAAATTCGAAAGTTTGGATAGATGGATGTTTGTTACTCAATCACGCCACAACGGCTAAACGGTTCTGGATGAAATTTGGTACAGAGATAGTCTGGAATAGAACACAGACTACTATTTATAACGGAAATTTGATTAGATTTTTTAAAATTAATTAAAATATGAAAATAATAAACTGATACTTGACTTAATATAAGCCATTTAAATTTTTAATTGTTGCCAAAAAAAGTTTACGAGGTATTTTTTATTTTATATATAGGTATGAAGGTAAATGCGTGTTGCGGTAGGTTGTATTCGAACCGAGGACGTCTAGGTAGTAATCCAGAGTCGTACCTCTGGACAAAAGGTTAACCCCCATGTCCATCGGTAAGTTTTTGGATTATCTACATTAGAATGTCGTTAATGGCGTCGCTACAGTACTCCCCCTCCAGTGAGTACACCATCGTACGAGCGATAGTTGCTGTAGACGGTAGCGATGACCAGATTGTGCTGTCAGTTGTCCCGTTTTGCCAAGTTGAAGGAGCAGCGGCGAGTTGCAGGCGACGGGCGTGACAGACTTTGTGCTGTGAGAACAGCGATTCACAGGCTTTGACGCTCGGAGGGTTTTTGTGGTGCTGCCATCTATTGCCAGAGAGCGGAGTTGAAAGCTTGTTATCACGTCCGGGTCACCAATGAAGGTAAATGCGTGTTGCGGTAGGTTGTATTCGAACCGAGGACGTCTAGGTAGTAATCCAGAGTCGTACCTCTGGACAAAAGGTTAACCCCCATCCCATGTCCATCGGTAAGTTTTTGGATTATCTACATTAGAATGTCGTTAATGGCGTCGCTACAGATTAAGTTATTTTAATTGTAAAATTGACAAAATTTGAATTTTTAATTTCAAAACTCTAGAAAAAAAATGGCAAACTTCATTTCAAAGGATGATATTTACACAATAAATATCCAACTAATATACTAATTAAAAGGAAAATGATAAATATTCTTTCATAATTTAGAGTCAAATTTGTTTTGAAATGTCTAAATAAAGTATCTGATATAAGATACTAATATGTTGCAGCGGAATAGATTTGATATCGGTCATTCTTGGCAGAAAAAAAAGTATCGCTAAATTATTTTGCGAACATAATGTAATTCCTTTCAAAAACCATGGTTATTTTAACAACTTATATTAAGAGAGTAATCAATAATATGAAACAATACTTCGTACAATGGATATTACGAAAATATACATCTGGCATGTATATTTTCGTATTACGTTTTTGATCACCAAATACAATAAGCGCCAAGAACGACAGAGTTTTGAAATTTAAAATTAAAATTTTGTCAATTTGACAGCAAAATAACTCAATCTAACGCATGCACATGATAACTAATCTATACTAATATTATAAATGCGAAAGTTTGGATGGATGTTTGTTACGCAATCACGCCACAACGGCAAAACGGATCTGGATGAAATTTTGTACAGAGATAGATAATAGTCTGGAATAAGACATGGGCTACTATTTATAACGGAAAAATGTAAATTTTTAATTAATCTTCTATATAATATAGATATTTCGTCTATAATAAAACTTTAAAATAATTTATTTTAATTTTAATTTGTTGCCAAAGACGTTTACGAGTTAATTTATTTTTCGACATCTAATAAAATATATTTTCGCGCGAATTATAATAAAAAAATTATTAAATTTTTAATTAATCATCTATATAATATAGATATTTCTTCTATCCACGATTGTAATGAAATGCTCGCCCTCTGGTGGGCTAAGGTGAAATAACAATAAACATGCTTTAATTCGAATTCCATCCAGCCGCCATTGCTTGCCGATATTTAGTTTCACATATATTTATTGAATGAAAATGAATAAATACGGTAAAAAAGATAACACATACTTTTGTGTGCCACAGTGTAGCTCCAAAGGATGAAGAAATCCAGAATTAAGCTTCCATTTATTTCCAAATGACAAATTTAAAATTTCAGTTGTTTCGGCTAATGGAAGTAAAGAATTAATCAGATGATTTGAAACTAATATTTGTTCAACTTCAGTTAAAAATCTACTTCCGATCGAACTTTGAATAAACTGAAGTATTTTTTCCAAAAGCAATCAATTTTCCATAATGTAATGGCGGAGAAATTATAGTACGAATATTAAGTAGAATAACAAAAAGAACAATAATGAATAGACGTGGCTATTATATTTACTAACAACTGCAGTTCACAAAGCCCCGTCTATCGATCATTACAAACGCGGATAATAAAACTTTAAAATAATTAATTTTAATTTTTAATTGTTGCCAAAGAATATTTTACGCGAATAATAATAAAAAAAAATATTAAATATTAAATTTGCTTAGGCACATGACAACATGACGTCAATATCAAAATTAAATAATTAGAAAATAAAAGCTAATTCAGATCTGAATTAAAGAGCTTTATTTGTTGACAATCCTGGGTTTATTTTTAATTTTAATACTGAAGTAGATAAGACATTTTTCGCCAAGGACACTATTTTTGTGACAGCAACCTTAAGCCTAGTAGCCCATAAAAAATATAAACAAATCTGTACATATAAAAGAGTAAACTCAGTGATTCACTGACTCAACACTCTCATGGCGGTTCAGTGGGAAAGAGGGTCACAAATTTTAGTGACCAGGTTCGTTTTCGGAGCCTGACCCCCCCACTAAGACGGAATTTTGCAAAATACCCCCCCCCCCGTTCCCCTTGGGGGCAGAAGGCATAACTCGGCTCGAATTTACTTAACGGTGAAGATATTGCAGATGGAAAGACCACACTTTAGTACAAAAAAAAAAAAAAAATATTTTCTGCGATTTTGGAATTTTGGATTTTTAAGGGGGGGGGGGGAGGGAAGGGAAAAGGTTTTCGAGGAATGGTACTCAACACACGAGGAAAACCAACTGAACACACTCTACAAAGGGATTTTGTGAAATTCCACCCTACCGTCCTCTGGAGAATGGGAGGCAAAACATGTATTCATGCGTAACGCTGCACTAAATTATCTTAGGTTGGAAATTTTTTATGTAAGGGACGATTATATGTATCTAACTCATAGTATGAAGAGATTTTGCGAATTTCCCTCCTCCTTTCCTCCTTTAAGAACGGGGGAAGAGCTTAAAAAGAAAAAAAAAAGTTTTAAAGCACAGCTCAGCTTTAAATAATTTCAGGATCTCAATTTTTTGATGTGTCAGTTAGGTATGTGTATGCAACATGCAATATAAAGTAATTTTGGAAATTTAACCTTCCCCCTTTCCCCTTGGGGCGGGCGGGGCAAAAACCACATTTTGAAGCTTAAATCCGTCCAAATTACCTAAGAATGGCTAATTTTGGTGTGTGGGTGTTAATTAAGTGTGCGAAATATGCACTTTGATGAGATTTTGTAAAACTTTCAACTTTAACCGCGAGGGAGGGAGAGTAAAAAGCAGGTACGTGACTGCCGAAGGCATTGGGACTCCAGACTCGACTGTGACGAGCGGGAATACCGCTACAGAAAGTAGCAGGAACTTAAACTTAGATTTTGACGGATTTCAATGTTTTTTTTTAAATATTTTATTATTATTAATGATATGCTGTTTTGCGGATTCATTTCAATATAATGACCAGCGAAGCGGGCAAAGCCTGCTAGTACATATATATATATTAATAAAAACACAAGTTTAAACTTCAGATAGGTTTTTAATTAAAAACATAGCTATAAATAAAATTAAAAAACTTATAAGAGTTTCGAGCTTAAACAAAGCTGCTCATGAGTATATTCGATTTTATGTACTTTTTAATATAATCGTAATTTAAAGTACCATTAGTAAATAAAGTTTTAAGCCGTAACAATCTATTTTTTGTAGAAAAGTAAGGATAAAAAAAACGGAGTGTGAGTGCCATGTCAGATCATTTCAATTTAAAGATGGGGCGAAAACATCATTTCCAAAAATAGTTTAAGATTCATACCAATAAACATATCGACTTTTAAATAAAATACATGAATACGATAAATTAAAGATAAATTGATTTAAATACTGATTATTTTAGGTAAATTCATATTAGAGGAAACAAGAAAGAAAAAATCATGCTGTATGCATTGTTTATTAACACTTTCCAACTGTACGTACTTGCTGCATTGGATAACTTTCAATGTTTTTTGCCTACGCTGTAAAAGATGTGGAGTAATGTCGTTCCATAAATGGTGCTGAGATACCCTAAGTAACGAGTAAACAAACACTGAATTTTGTGTTAACAGCGAATCATGCGTTCAAATAAAATTTAAATGGTGTAAATTACAATTATATTGTGTCAAACACCACTACTGGTGTATCCTTACCCCTGAAATTTTGTACTTACTCGCAATTTCGTGCCTCGGAACACCAATTTTGTAGTTCGTTTGAAAACTGTCTGGTGGCATCGTCGTTTTCTTGTTTTGTTTTGGAATGCTATTTTCCTGATGACATGAACAATTTATAAATGGCGTTTTTAACTTTCCATATTCCAGGTATGCATTTTGTATATTATTTTGTTAAAATATAGTTTAAAAGATAAATTAAAGTTAAATATGCCTCTATTATTTATACAAATAAATAGTAATATAAGATTTATATCTATTGTAGGTTATTCACAATTCACTAAGCCTAGTTT
The DNA here is from genome assembly GCA_963930645.1 of Salticus scenicus. Taxonomy (NCBI): domain Eukaryota; kingdom Metazoa; phylum Arthropoda; class Arachnida; order Araneae; family Salticidae; genus Salticus; species Salticus scenicus. The sequence continues at coordinate 385,347,618 of OZ005648.1, forward strand.
TATTGCATTCGTAATTGTTTCTTAATAATATTCTATGTGATTGTATTTAAGTTTCTAAAGCAATCGTTTAATAATGTATTTAATCAGAGTGTATTTTTGATTTATTATGATTCTCAATCAAAACACTAAACTTTCTTTTTCAAATAGTTTTCAGTTATAGCAATAAATACATTTTGAGCTTCCTTTTTCTGATTTTAAATTAATTTTTGAATCCAAATATTTGCAATCATTCAAAAATGCAGTTCGTGATTGTGAAATCATGATTGTTTTCATATATTATATAATATTAAAACTTGATAAAATTTGTTTTAAATATAATTATTAACACCGATATAGATCGATTTACGACTCATTGTATAGTAAACATTTTTTCCCCTTGAATACGGTGACTGTTTACGTAATAACAGATGTTTCGATTTTATATTTTTGTTTGCGTTTGAGCTGGGATTCGAAGAGGAAAGGGTGGGAAAGATGTGTTTTGTTTCTTATTTTTATAGCATAAATGATTTTTTTTTTTTTTTTTCATACGTGGGTAAATGCGATTAGTAAATTACTATGAAACTTCATATTCTAGATGAGCAAGAAGTGGAAAAAGGAACACTTTTGAAGCATTTGAGACAAACCGAAGTTATTAACACTAAAACGAAGTAAATGTGCACAACACTTGCGAATAAGCATCGGCCGGGGGGGGGGGGTCGCTGACCATTTGTGAAGGGGCACGCAATGGGTGATCATCGTTACCCCTAACAAAGACAGGACATCCATGTCTTATTCGGGATTCGATACCCAACCGTGCAGGAGTCAGGGACACTAACCACTACACCGCCATGGCTGCGAAAAAGAAACTAAAATTTGCTAAAAGCACAGAGTATTTAATCCAGATTTTTTTCTTCCTTTTGCGAGAAGTGAAAACATATTAACTCAACAAAAAACTACATATTAATTTTGCAAAGTTAATAGTGTTTACAATAGTTTAAAATAAATCAATTTATCAACAGAATCTCACACCAGAAAAGAAAGCAAATTATTTCTTATAAAATGTATTTTTATAATATTTTCCCCCGAAGCAATCATTCTATTCTAAGTAATAATATTTTAAAAGACACTACATTATCCTAAATCGACGAGATTATTCATTCTCACATTTTCTTGCCATAGGACTACTTTAAGGCATCTCTTTTTTAATGATGCATACTTTGCATTTCAAGTGCTATGAGCTGTTGAAATAATTATTGCTGGGAGTATCTTTTTAAATAGAGGTTGGATTGAAACTAAGACATTATAAATGAGTTCGAAAAAGTTTGATTTTCAAAAGTGCTTTTCTTCTTCTAATTACATGGAATCAACTCCGAATTTTATAAAATCACGAAAAATAAGGAATTTATATTCTTTTGCTGTTTTAGGATATTTTAAAGAAGTGTTTGATTTTTTTTTTTCTTTTTAATGAAAGAGCGAAAAAGGAAGAGAGTTTTTCAGGAATTAAAAATAACTTGAAATAATTGCTGTTTATGCGACAACTTTTAATATAAAGTGATTAAAAATAAGATATTGAGGGGAGCGAGAGAAATGTATCTAGGAAGTTATCATTTAATGTCATATATATATATATTTTTTTTCAAAATTGCATAAAAAAATTAAATAATAAATAATAAGAAGGAGAAATAAATAAGTAAAAATAAATAAAATAAATAACAACCCCACGACTTCCATTACCCACTAATATATATTTAGTAAACTCTTCTTGGAGATAGTGTAGTCATAAGATATAAAATTGTCCTAATTAATCAGATGCTTATAAAGATTTTTGTAGTGGCCAATTTATGCATACGTTTCAATAACACCTAAAAGAGACTTTTTATAGCGAGTTCAAAGAAAATCGGTAGAACCGTTTATTAAAAAACCTTCTCCCGAGTTTTAAACCAGATTTATTTAATGAGGACTCTTATCAATTTTTCTCATCTAACCAACTGATGCTTATAAAAGGGCATCTAAAATAGGATTTACAGTTGCGTGCAAAAGTTTCGGGCCAAACTAATTTTTACCAATAGCTTTTGAATAAATTAAGATAAAATGAATTTAAATATTGTACCGTAAACTTTATCAAATATACATTGAAATTATATAACGAGCAAATTTTTACAATGAAGGTATTTAAATATATAGTGAAATATATATAAATCCGTTGATCAAAAATTTCGGGCCAAGCAATTAAACGTTCACAGTGACGTTAATGCCCTGAAATGATTGGTTCATTTAACAAGAAACCCGATTATATAGAAGGAGATCGAGATTTTTTTCCACTTGTGTGTCAGTACTGTGATGTCAAGATGCCGCAGTGCACTTATTTACAAAACCAGAAAACTGTTATTAAATTACACCAGATTAACAAAGTTTTTCGTGATATTGCTTCAACATTATCTATTAGAAAAACAACTGTTGATAATATTATTAAACTAGTACGATGTGGCCACCACATGACTTTCTTCTACATAATTTTACACAAAATTTATTCAATACAAATTATTTATTAAATTATCAATTTTTTTTCCATTATAAATGCAGACGATTTTTATCTGACAGAATTATATTATCACTAAATGCTGAAACATGTTAATTTTTTGAAAATCGGAAGAATTTTTCTCGTTAAAAGATAAAAAAAAAAAAAATCGATAATTTTGTTTTAAATTATCACAGATCTATATAGTCCAACCCTTCTTTTTAAAGGTATTGACGAGATCTTTCGAAAGATACCCATATTAAAAATTTATTCCCCCGTGGGAGGGGCACTTCCCCTCCAGGTGGAGGGGGGAGGAACGATGCTCCCACGTGCACAAAATTTTTTTCCTAGTTAACTTCTACTATTATCAATAATTCATATGAATTTTACAATCGCACGATTAAAATAACTCTCATTATGCACTTTATACGAAATTTTGTCCAATACTGCTATGTTAAAAATTTAGAAAAAAAGGCGATAATAGTGCCACCTGTTAAGCAATTGTTCCACAAATCTACTCAGCACCAGTTTACGTCAGCGTCGAACTAAATACCAAGTTTGTTTAAATTTCGTTCATTTGTTTGTGAGATACATCGTCCACAATATTTGGGATACACACACTCAGACCGCAGACAGACAGACATTTTCTAAAAACAGTCAAATCGTGTTCAGGACATCCCAAAACGTGTAAATCCATCGAAAACTGGAGTTCAAAAATTTTCTCGTATCCAATACTTTCTCTATATATACATATAGAAGAAAGTAAAAATGGAATGGAACAAACACTTTGGCAGACAAATCAGTACTTGAAAGACTCAGAAAAATAAGTTAGTCAGTAGTAGATAGAAAAGGAGAGTTCTAGGTCATGCGGGGGGTGCACCGTTGCACCGGCAAGTCGTGCGGGTGCCGCACCACCCCCTGAGGGGTCTAGATGGGTTGGTATTGACCTTGAGACTTCCTCCAACTTGATCGTGAAACGTGACGAGGGTATTAATGAGGAAATTTAATTAAAAAATTTAATGAGTGATTTTTTGTAAAAGGTGACGATGGTTTTAAAGCGATGTTTGTGGTAGAATGAAAAAAGCAGGATATTGTTTGTGAGCCATTAGAAAATTAATTAGGAGGTTAATTAAGAAACTAATTAAGAAATTAATTAAGAAATTAATTATAAAATTTTAAAAATTTTAAAATAAGGAATGAATAAAATATACGAATTTAAGAATGCGAATATACTATGAAAGAAATAGAGAGGTTTGACTGGGGCTCGAACCCGGCACCTTGCAGTAAAAATATTTCCATAAGACAGTAGTTTTCGCATATGTGTGAGTCATTTTTATAGTATATGTCTGCACTGTTCTTTTAAAACTATGAATGCTAGTGTCCAAAAATAATTCAATCGTTTTAATGATATTAATTAGAGAATAATAATTAAGAAAAATATTAATTAAAGATCTTCTTATAAAAAATCATCAAATATTTTCCGAAAAAAAGGCAATGAAAGCAAAAATTAAGTATAAAGAATGAAAGAAAGTTTAGAAACATAGATTTTGACTGAGATTCGAACCTGCTACCTTGCAGCAAAAAGCCTGCTACCTTGCAGCAACCTGCTACCTTGCAGCTACCTGCTACCTTTCGCATATGTGTGAGTGATTTTTATAGTATATGTCTGCACTAGTTTTCGCATATGTGTGAGTGATTTTTCTATTATATGCCTATGCAGATCTTTTTTAACCTAAGAATACTATTGTCTGAAAATTAATCAACCATAAAAATGATATTAATTACAGAATAATAATTAAAATAAATAAAAAATAATAATTAAAGATCTTGTAAAAATTCACCAGATGTTTAAAAACTCAAATGTGTAAGTGAAATTAGATTAGGATGAAAGACGAGAATTGCTTTTTGAAAGATAACTAAAAAAGAGTGATTAAAATTTCTTATTAATTACTTAATTGAAGAAAGTTTGTTAAAAAGAAAAAAAAAACTTTTTACCATAATGATTTTTTAATTATGAATAACTAGTATCCATTTTAAACTGTATATATTTTTTCCATTATAAATATGATATTTTAACACAAAAAGATCGACTTTATTCACCAACGGTGACGTCACAATGTTTGCGTAAAAGGAGGTAGCATACCCTTCAGCAATTTCTGAGAATTGGGTTGGGTACCGCATTGTCAAAAAAAGAGGGGAAGAAAATTCCAGATTTAGCCTCAACTTTTCACACGTTTAAATATGTTTACTGTTGGATGTACTAAAAATTATCTACTATTTTGAATTATGTTCAGTTTGAAGAATGTAAAAAACTTCATAGAATGTAAAATTAAAAGTTTATCATTCTCGAAAAATTCACTGTTTGAAAAAAGTCTTAACAAGTTTAAGAAAATATCGTAACATATTGTATTATATTTTACCTCTATCATTTTTCAGAAGTTACTTTAGTGCAAAATATTAGCTGATGTCGAAAATTTCTCTACCTTAAACAGTTATACTTGAGATATAACTTTTTGGAATCTTCTTATCACTGTCATCGAACATACTTGTATACTTAAAGATTTTTACAAAGGGGTATTTAATTATAAATTTTCTTTAAATTTCCTTATACTCGTTAAAATATTGTAAGTATTTTTATTTAAAGTTTTATGTTACACTAGAAATCTTCTAACATTCTTAAAATAATATAAGTTTTCGAACAGAGTGATAATTAGAAATTACCATTTTTTTTAGTTTTTATCGTGATCTGGAATCGAACCTGACACTTCCCGAAAAATCTTCTAACATTCTTAAAATAATATAAGTTTTCGAACAGAGTGATAATTAGAAATTACCATTTTTTTTAGTTTTTATCGTGATCTGGAATCGAACCTGACACTTCCCGAAAATTTTTTGTAATTTATACTCAACATTAGTTATTTCAAGCTATACTATCTAAGAATTATTCAATAGTCTGTGTCAAATAAAGACTTCACAACTACCTTTTTTTACTACTTTTCACGACATTCTACCACTTTAACAAAGGGAAATACCTCACGTCATATGTTACATTCACTCAGTTTTTCCTTACAAATAGCAAGTTTGTAAATGATGAACACTATCTTTGAAAAAATTCAGAGCTGAAAAAATATTAATATAAATGTTTTATAAATACATTCATGTTCACAGATGCATACTTAAGTTTTCTAAAGTGTATTTAAACACACTAAAAAAATATTTTAACCAAGTATTGTCAATTACAAACATATGTATATAAACTGAAAATGTTTTTGTACAAAGTATTTTAGAAATTTAGATAACTTATTCTTAAATAAAAATATAAGAAACTTATTTTTACAATAATAAGATTGAAAATGTATGATAAAATTACAAAGTTAGCAGCATAAGAGACTAAGTATTTGAAAAAATCATGATGTATGGAATTTTAGTGTTTCACACATGTTAACAACACATCTTATTTTACAAAGTGCTAAGTTTTTTAGTCATTTAGTTTGAAGTTTTTCAGACATATGCTTATAAACTGAAATTTTTTGTGAATGAAAATTTTTTTACACAAAGTATTTTAGAAAAAATATCATCTCAGAAATTAACTTACTTATTTTTAGAATAAAAATATAAGAAACTTATTTTTACTAATGATAAGAATGAAAATGTAAGGTAAAATCTCATTCATATAAATTTAAGAGACTACAAATATTTGAAAAATCATGAAGTATGGAATTTTAATGTTTCACATATGTTACTAACGCATCTTATTTTACAAAGTACTAAGTTTTTTAAAATCATTTAGTTTGAAGTTTTTCACACAAATGTTTATAAACGAAATTTTTTGTAAATGAAAAATTTTACACAAATTATTTTAATACAAATACTATCACAGAAAAATTAACTTTTTGTTTTAAATTGAAAATGTACGCTAAAATTCGAACACTTATCAAATTTTGAAGCTGCAGATGTATGAAGAAATCATGAACTTGAAACTTATGTATTAACAACCTTCCTTCTTTGAAAATACTAAACCACGAGTTTTGACAAATCTGCAATCAACTGTTAAAAAAATCATAGATCTTAGAATATTTTTCACCCTAAAAAGTTTAACGTAGATGCGACATTCATAAAAATACAGAGTGAAAGTGTCCAAATTATCTGTTTAGACATGTTGGTAAACTAGAATTTTCCACAAGATTCGAGTATTATAGAAAGGTATGAGATAATATTTGGCTAAATTTCCACTAATATTGGCGATAGTTATAAAAATTTGGCATGAAATAAGAGAATTTGGCGTAAATTCTTAAGTAAAACTGATGAACGAAGAAAAAAATTTGAATTAGTTACTACTATCTTTTCTCGCTGTAGAGTTGTCTAAGTTCTCATACTTAGTAGTTTTTAAACATTTTTAAAGTCTTACTTTTAGAGTGATTTTTATACTTTACTAAACTGAAGTACAAAATGGATAATACTTTATCGTCTGAGGAGACTCACGTTTCTGTTCAACACCCCCCTTCATCAAGTTTTGAAGATGAGAAGTTATCCAAGCTTTTTATTTGTCCAACATGCAATAAGTCATTTTTAAAAAAATCCGATCTTACTAGACATGTTAAGGTTCACAGTGATATTAAACCTTATATTTGTTACGTGTGTGAGAAAGGATTTGTTACTTTACATCGTTTAAAAAGACATATGGAAACCCATAGAAAAATTTCCATAAGATACAAATGTGAATATTGTATTGAAAATTTCAATCGCAAGTGTGATTTATTTAAACATAAGAGATTATTTCATCAAAAAGTCTTAAATGAACATGTATGTATTACTTGTAAAGATGCTTTTAAACACAAGTATGAATTAGAAAAACACAAGAGGGTGCATTATCGTAAACCTGAGTATCTATGTGAGGAATGTTCTATAACCTTTTCAACTAAACATGCTTTTTCAAAGCATAAGCGTAAAAGTCATAAAAAGACTTTACATACATACTGTTGCGACGAATGTACTGATACTTTTTCAAATAAACGACATTTTTTAAAACATAAAAGAAATATGCATAAAAAATCTTCAATGCAAACTAGATGTGATGAATGCAGTGAAAATTTTCAGTGTAAGTATGAGTTATTGCAACATAAGAGAAAGAATCATCTTAAAGACTTTAACATACGTAGAAATTGTAATGAACGAAGTACTAACAATGAATTATCAACAGTTAATAATGACAGTGAGAATCTGGACTTGTTAAATTTTTTGGATAATTTTCACATTGAATGTATGAATGGTGTTTTGACTTACCTTCCAACAACTTTCAGAATGAAAATATGGACTTAGACTTAAAAATTTTTTTGAACAATTCGAATGGGGAATATACAAGTGAAAGTAATATTGATGATTTATCTATCGAAGTTGAAAATAAGGACTTAAATAATTTTAACCTGATAAAAACTGATTTGCCTCTAGTAAACTGCGACAATGAAAATCTAGACTTGCTAAATTTTTTGAATAACTTTAATATCGAATGTATGAACGATATCCCAACAATATAGATTTTTTGTGAATTTGTTGTCTTGAATTATTGTGAATGAATTTCGAATAAAAAGATTTCAATGAAAATGGTTTGTTTTAATTTTTATTACAAAATTACCTTTTATATAATATTTTCTATTAGAATACAAACTTAAGTGTCATCTTTTTAAAATAAAAACATGTAAAAAGTTTACTTGTGTATTAACGGTATACTTTTTCATTACTGTAGTAGAATTGATTGAGTATAATATTTAAACACTAAGTAAAAATTATACACGATAGTAGTTTTATAAACTATCAAACTTACATCGAAGAAGAAAAAACTTGTAAAATTGTTTTACCACTCAACTGTAAAGTACTTGTGAAAATCTTAAATGAATTTATCTTATTAACAATTTTCCTGAAAAACTAACTTATAAAAATTTTAGATATAATTATGAAGTTAGTATTTTCCTAAGTATCACGTTTGAATCTTACTTTGAATATGCATCATCAAAGTGTTTTGTACTTTAACTAAAATCACAATCTCTATTCTAAAGAGTGTAAAAATAATTTTTGAGTAACAACTTTTATATATAGATACTTTCACGATTGTATTTTAACTTTTTTTATTTTTAGAATACAGAAAATATTTTATAAGAATTGTGAAAGATTAATTTTAGGAGTTTGTAAAATTTCACAATTTTTTTTTTTTAAACATTTTTGTCAAATGCTTTCCTGATGTCACATCACTTAGAAAAAATTAATTGTTTTTAGCAGAATTGCTAACACAAAGCATTAAGTTAGAAAATTTGTAGATAAAACTTAAAAGGTATGAAAAACCGTAATAACAGAAATATATATAGCTTCAAGTTTAGACATGGTTGAACAAGCTTGAGCAGACACTAAAACGTCTTGCTGACGTCATAACGCGTGTGATGGAAGATTATAATCATTGGATACGAGTTCCCCTAATACACTACGTCACGAACCCATGATGTGACAAAAACAACCATTTTGCTCACACTTCTCACCTTTGTTGGACTTATATTATTTTACTTTGCATATTAACGATAATCTGTAAAAAAACTTTGTCGGTTTTACACTTTGTTGTAAAAAGTTTTCGTCTAAACATCAAATGATATATTTTAGACATCTTTTCAGTATAAGGAAAGTTGATACTTTTCTCATGTATAGTAAAATTATGATTAATCGAAATCCCGATATGACTTAAACCACTGTTCTATAGAAATATTTCAAACATACATGTTTAAAACACTGATGTTTTACCCCAATGAGAATAATGAGTGTGATTTAGAAGTATTTCAATCATATATACAACCTCATGTACATGAAAAACCTAAGTCTGAATTAAAAGAAAAGCATACCCTGAAGTGGTATATGGTTATGAAAGTATCCTTGGAACGTAAAAAACCTGATGAAGACATGGAAGAGACACATACATATTTTAGAAGTTCCTGTATTATCGAACTTATTGAAGATACTATTGAACAGCATATTAGCAAAGGATATGCGAAAATTAATATGTCCTTAGAAGAATTCATCCAAAAATTCATTATTTGGAACTAAAAATGGCTAAATACCATCCTCTAGCTGCTAGTAGCTATATTAAGCTACCTTCAAAACTTGTTTAAAAAGATTTGGGGCGTCACATATTTCTACAAATGTGACGGATGGAGGTGGGACCCCAAATAAATAAATTTAAAAAATTTCTATATATCATTCAAAAATAAAACTTAATCTTGAAAAATAGTAGTGTGAATTTGTTTAAGTTCATACGTAAAAACTTGTACACATATATGTACCTTCGTGAATAATTATGCACTAGTTTTACATATCACTGAGTTATGTTTTACTAATTTCAAATTTATCCTTATCTGTCACGAATACATAATTTAACAAGAGAACTCTTCTTTAAGAGAGAACTCTTCTTTAGTGAAACACTTAGTAAATTTTACACAATTTTTCGTTTAATAACTGAAAAATATTGTAATACTTAATAAATTTTAGCAAAGTAATCTTAAAATACTTTCACTGAGATTTGCAACTTAGTCAAAATTTAAGATTTTCTTAACATATGATGTTCCACATTGTTATGCAAATAGTATTGGATTGTACTTAAAGTACAAACATCTCCAATAGTTTAAAGTCTTTGAGAGAAAAAAATTAAAAGATTTTTATTAAAGACCTAGAAATGCATACAAGTGAATTTTTGTAAAATGAAAATTGTTTAAATATTAGAAAATATACTTTGGTATAATGTAACTTAGTGATATTTAAAACAAATACATATCAATTCATGTTTGCAAAAGATAATTCGATGTTTAGAGTGAAAATTTTTACTTCAAAGTGTATAAAAACGATAAAGTTTTTTTACAGGTCGTCAGTTTAATACACAAAGTAAAATAATATAAGTCAAGAATTGTGGGTAAACATAAGTACTTTTTGTTAAATTATGTATTCGTGACAGATAAGGATAAATTTGAAATTAGTAAAACATAACTCAGTGATATGTAAAACTAGTGCATATTAATTCACGAAGGTACATATATGTGTACAAGTTTTTACGTATGAACTTAAACAAATTCACACTACTATTTTTCAAGATTAAGTTTTATTTTTGAATGATATATAGAAATTTTTTAAATTTATTTATTTGGGTCCCACCTCCACCCGTCACATTTGTAGAAATATGTGACGCCCCAAATCTTTTTAAACAAGTTTTGAAGGTAGCTTAATATAGCTACTAGCAGCTAGAGGATGGTATTTAGTCATTTTTAGTTCCAAATAGTGAATTTTTGGATGAATTCTTCTAAGGACATATTAATTTTTGCATATCCTTCGCTAATATGCTGTTCAATAGTATCTTCAATAAGTTCGATAATACAGGAACTTCTAAAATATGTATGTGTCTCTTCCATGTCTTCATCAGGTTTTTTACGTTCCAAGCATACTTTCATAACCATATGCCACTTCAGGGTATGCTTTTCTTTTAATTCAGACTTAAGTTTTTCATGTACATGAGGTTGTATATATGATTGAAATACTTCTAAATCACACTCATTATTCTCATTGGGGTAAAACATCAGTGTTTTAAACATGTATGTTTCAAATATTTCTATAGAACAGTGGTTTAAGTCATATCGGGATTTCGATTAATCATAATTTTACTATACATGAGAAAAGTATCAACTTTCCTTATACTGAAAAGATGTCTAAAATATATCATTTGATGTTTAGACGAAAACTTTTTACAACAAAGTGTAAACTTACACTGAAAATTTTCACTGCATTCATTACATCTAGTTTGCATTGAAGATTTTTTATGCATATTTCTTTTATGTTTTAAAAAATGTCGTTTATTTGAAAAAGTATCAGTACATTCGTCGCAACAGTATGTATGTAAAGTCTTTTTATGACTTTTACGCTTATGCTTTGAAAAAGCATGTTTAGTTGAAAAGGTTATAGAACATTCCTCACATAGATACTCAGGTTACGATAATGCACCCTCTTGTGTTTTTCTAATTCATACTTGTGTTTAAAAGCATCTTTACAAGTAATACATACATGTTCATTTAAGACTTTTTGATGAAATAATCTCTTATGTTTAAATAAATCACACTTGCGATTGAAATTTTCAATACAATATTCACATTTGTATCTTATGGAAATTTTTCTATGGGTTTCCATATGTCTTTTTAAACGATGTAAAGTAACAAATCCTTTCTCACACACGTAACAAATATAAGGTTTAATATCATTGTGAACCTTAACATGTCTAGTAAGATAGGATTTTTTTAAAAATGACTTATTGCATGCTGGACAAATAAAAAGCTTGGATAACTTCTCATCTTCAAAACTTGATGAAGGGGGGTGTTGAACAGAAACGTGAGTCTCCTCAGACGATAAAGTATTATCCATTTTGTACTTCAGTTTAGTAAAGTATAAAAAATCACTCTAAAAGTAAGACTTTAAAAATGTTTAAAAACTACTAAGTATGAGAACTTAGACAACTCTACAGCGAGAAAAGATAGTAGTAACTAATTCAAATTTTTTTCTTCGTTCATCAGTTTTACTTAAGAATTTACACCAAATTCTCTTATTTCATGCCAAATTTTTATAACTATCGCCAATATTAGTGGAAATTTAGCCAAATATTATCTCATACCTTGCTATAATACTCGAATCTTGTGGAAAATTCTAGTTTACCAACATGTCTAAACAGATAATTTGGACACTTTCACTCTGTATTTTTATGAATGTCGCATCTACGTTAAACTTTTTAGGGTGAAAAATATTCTAAGATCTATGATTTTTTTAACAGTTGATTGCAGATTTGTCAAAACTCGTGGTTTAGTATTTTCAAAGAAGGAAGGTTGTTAATACATAAGTTTCAAGTTCATGATTTCTTCATACATCTGCAGCTTCTAAATTTGATAAGTGTTCGAATTTTAGCGTACATTTTCAATTTAAAACAAAAAGTTAATTTTTCTGTGATAGTATTTGTATTAAAATAATTTGTGTAAAATTTTTCATTTACAAAAAATTTCGTTTATAAACATTTGTGTGAAAAACTTCAAACTAAATGACTTTAAAAAACTTAGTACTTTGTAAAATAAGATGCGTTAGTAACATATGTGAAACATTAAAATTCCATACTTCATGATTTTTCAAGTATTTGTAGTCTCTTAAATTTATATGAATGAGATTTTACCTTACATTTTCATTCTTATCATTAGTAAAAATAAGTTTCTTATATTTTTATTCTAAAAATAAGTAAGTTAATTTCTGAGATGATATTTTTTCTAAAATACTTTGTGTAAAAAATTTTTCATTCACAAAAAATTTCAGTTTATAAGAATATGTCTGAAAAACTTCAAACTAAATGACTAAAAAACTTAGCACTATGTAAAATAAGATGTGTTGTTAACATGTGTGAAACACTAAAATTCCATACATCATGATTTTTTCAAATACTTAGTGTCTTATGCTGCTAACTTTGTAATTTTATCATACATTTTCAATCTTATTATTGTAAAAATAAGTTTCTTATATTTTTATTCAAGAATAAGTTATCTAAATTTCTAAAATACTTTGTACAAAAACATTTTCAGTTTATATACATATGTTTGTAATCGACAATACTTGGTTAAAATATTTTTTTAGTATGTTTAAATACACTTTAGAAAACTTAAGTATGCATCTGTGAACATGAATGTATTTATAAAACATTTATATTAATATTTTTTCAGCTCTCAATTTTTTCAAAGATAGTGTTCATCATTTACAAACTTGCTATCTGTAAAGAAAAACTGAGTGAATGTAACATATGACGTGAGGAATTTCACTTTGTTAAAGTGGTAGAATGTAGTGAAAAGTAGTAAAAAAAGGTAGTTGTGAAGTCTTTATTTGACACAGATTATTGAATAATTCTTAGATAGTATAGCTTGAAATAACTAATGTTGAGTATAAATTACAAAAAATTTTCGGGAAGTGTCAGGTTCGATTCCAGATCACGATAAAAACTAAAAAAATGGTAATTTCTAATTATCACTCTGTTCGAAAACTTATATTATTTTAAGAATGTTGGAAGATTTCTAGTATAACATAAAACTTTAAATAAAAATACTTACAATATTTTAACGAGTATAAGGAAATTTAAAGAAAATTTATAATTAAATACCCCTTTGTAAAAATCTTTAAGTATACAAGTATGTTCGATGACAGTGATAAGAAGATTCCAAAAAGTTATATCTCAAGTATAACTGTTTAAGGTAGAGAAATTTTCGACATCAGCTATTATTTTGCACTAAAGTAACTTCTGAAAAATGATAGAGGTAAAATATAATACAATATGTTACGATATTTTCTTAAACTTGTTAAGACTTTTTTCAAACAGTGAATTTTTCGAGAATGATAAACTTTTAATTTTACATTCTATGAAGTTTTTTACATTCTTCAAACTGAACATAATTCAAAATAGTAGATAATTTTTAGTACATCCAACAGTAAACATATTTAAACGTGTGAAAAGTTGAGGCTAAATCTGGAATTTTCTTCCCCTCTTTTTTTGACAATGCCGTACCCAACCCAATTCTCAGAAATTGCTGAAGGGTATGCTACCTCCTTTTACGCAAACATTGTGACGTCACCGTTGGTGAATAAAGTCGATCTTTTTGTGTTAAAATATCATATTTATAATGGAAAAAATATATACAGTTTAAAATGGATACTAGTTATTCATAATTAAAAAATCATTATGGTAAAAAGTTTTTTTTTTCTTTTTAACAAACTTTCTTCAATTAAGTAATTAATACGAAATTTTAATCACTCTTTTTTAGTTATCTTTCAAAAAGCAATTCTCGTCTTTCATCCTAATCTAATTTCACTTACACATTTGAGTTTTTAAACATCTGGTGAATTTTTACAAGATCTTTAATTATTATTTTTTATTTATTTTAATTATTATTCTGCAATTAATATCATTTTTATGGTTGATTAATTTTCAGACAATAGTATTCTTAGGTTAAAAAAGATCTGCATAGGCATATAATAGAAAAATCACCCACACATATGCGAAAACTACTGAAATATTTTTTTTTTGCTGCAAGGTAGCAGGTTCGAATCTCACTCAAAATCTATGTTTCTAAACTTTCTTTCATTCTTTATACTTAATTTTTGCTTTCATTGCCTTTTTTTCGGAAAATATTTGATGATTTTTTACAAGAAGATCCTTAATTAATATTTTTCTTAATTATTATTCTCTAATTAATATCATTAAAACGATTGAATTCTTTTCGGACACTAGCATTCATAGTTTTAAAAGAACAGTGCAGACATATACTATAAAAATCACTCACACATATGCGAAAACTACTGAAATATTTTTTTGCTGCAAGGTAGCAGGTTCGAATGTCAGTCAAAATCTATGTTTCTAAACTTTCTTTCATTCTTTATACTTAATTTTTGCTTTCATTGCCTTTTTTTCGGAAAATATTTGATGATTTTTTACAAGAAGATCCTTAATTAATATTTTTCTTAATTATTATTCTCTAATTAATATCATTAAAACGATTGAATTATTTTTGGACACTAGCATTCATAGTTTTAAAAGAACAGTGCAGACATATACTATAAAAATGACTCACACATATGCGAAAACTACTGTCTTATGGAAATATTTTTACTGCAAGGTGCCGGGTTCGAGCCCCAGTCAAACCTCTCTATTTCTTTCATAGTATATTCGCATTCTTAAATTCGTATATTTTATTCATTCCTTATTTAAAAATTTTTAAAATTTTATAATTAATTTCTTAATTAATTTCTTAATTAGTTTCCTAATTAACCTCCTAATTAATTTTCTAATGACTCACAAACAATATCCTGCTTTTTTCATTCTACCACAAACATCGCTTTAAAACCATCGTCACATTTTACAAAAAATCACTCATTAAATTTTTTAATTAAATTTCCTCATTAATACCCTCGTCACGTTTCACGATCAAGTTGGAGGAAGTCTCAAGTTCAATACCAACCCATCTAGACCCCTCAGGGGGTGGTGCGGCACCCGCACGACTTGCCGGTGCACCGGTGCACCCCCCGCATGACCTAGAACTCTCCTTTTCTATCTACTGTCAGTTGATAAAGTTATTAAGAAAAAGGTAGATCCAAAAAAGAATGCTGCAATTATAACGCGTGATTTATTGGAGGGAAACTTGGTTGATGTTCATCGTAGTACTGCTTGGCGTAGATTAAACCAAGTTGGACGTTCTGGATGCGTCAGAGCAAAGAAATCGTTGATTTGTACAAAGAATAAGAAGGAAAGATTAAAATTTGCTAAAGCACACGAATATGGGACAGTCGAAGACTGTAAAAAAGTGTTATTTTCAGACGAAACAAAGATTGATCTTTTTGAAAATGACAAAAAGAAATACATACAACAACCAAATAATGTTAGGCGAGATTCTAGATAGAAAATGTTGACTGTAATACATGAACAGGGAAACATCATAGAGTGGGGAGCTTTTTCGTATAAAGACGTTGGTCCTTTAATGATAGTAGAAGGCACTATGGACAAAGTTATATATAAAAACACTTTAAGGAACATAAAATTTTTCCTTCTGCACTTCGAAAGATGCCACGAGGACGAATTTTGCAGTCAGATAATGACCCCAAACTTCGACCTGGATCCGTTTAAAACTTTTCAACGGCAAAAACTTTGTATCCTTGAATGTCCAAGTCAACATCCTGCCCTAAATCCCATTGAATATTTATAGGAATAGTTAAAAGTAAAGACAGGAACTATTAAGTCTTCAAATAAAAAATATTATTGGAAAAATCTCAAGTGAAATGGCAAAATAATTGACCATAAGACTTTAATAGAGACTTAAGAATTTAATAGAGTCAGACTTAAAACTTTAATAGAGACATTAAGTCTTTAATAGACTC
Organism: Salticus scenicus; assembly: GCA_963930645.1. NCBI lineage: Eukaryota > Metazoa > Arthropoda > Arachnida > Araneae > Salticidae > Salticus > Salticus scenicus. The sequence goes on from OZ005648.1 coordinate 385,364,077, forward strand.
AATGCCTCATCGATGTTCTGCTGTGATAGCTTCAAATGGCATGTGACCAAGATAGTAAAGTTATTTGATCTTCTGATGTGTTAGAAAAAATATTTTTTGCCATTTTGATAGTTTGTTTGGGCCGAAACTTTTCAGCATACAAATTTTATATGTTTTGTTATTATTTAATATTTTTTTATTAACAAAACTTGTAACTCGTTTAGTTCGACAATACAATTGATTTAATTTGCACGATAATACTACAGTTTTTTAAATCTTTATTCATATAATAATTATTAACGAAAAAGTGTTTGGTCCGAAACTTTTGCACGCAACTGTATGTAGTATAACTTGTGTTTAAATCGTAAAAAACAATAGAATTATTGATTTTTAGTAGTCTGTCAGTATTATTTTTAAGTGGTAATCTGAGGAGTATGATGAATTTAACCACAGATAATGTTTTCTGTGAAATCGGGTACGAAATTTTGAAATCACCTAATGTATGTTGCATTCAGAATTGCAAGCGCGAATCTCTGAGAATTCTAATGACATATAATCATGAAATTAAAATGTCATTTCAATAAAAAGAAAGTGATTTGTTTACTATGACTAGTTTTTTTTTTTTTTTTTTTAGTACACCTCAACTATTCTCTAAATCAAGGAACTCCAAACTTCTTGGACCATTAATATAACAATATAAAATACCACAGGCAACCAAATTCTTAATTTAAGCTCCTGCAGGTCACTAATATTATTTATTAAGAACCATAGATATATTTGTAGAAGAATGATCAATGAGCACCTATATTTTAAATACGAAATAAAAGTTTAAATTAAAAAATCACAAATACTTATTATTTTCTTCTCCCTATGTGGGCGTGGCGTCTCCTTGGTGACTTCTTTGGCGATCTTTGCGAGAAAATCCTTATTATTGATATACCGAATATTTAAGCTCTAACTTGAATATTCTACGAGTTACTGGAAAATTCTAGAATTTGTAGAAGGTTATTTAAAGGATTCGGATTTCGGCCTTCAGTCTGTCTCTATCAACCGCCTTACGATAAAGTACTCCTGACTTGTCTCTTGTTTGCAGCTCACTACTATGTGTGTTAATGCAATAGTACAGTTTATACTGTGAATTGGATGTTGTCAGCTTTTATTTAAGCTCTGTTTAAGGGTGAAACTGAAGTTGATACTTGGTTTGTAGAACTGTAATCTTCTCGAATTTTCTGTAATAGAATTAACTGTTGGATTCTTAAAATTTTCGATTTCCGGTTTTCAATGGATTTACACGTTTTGAGAGATCTTGAACACGATTTGACTATTTTTAGAAAATATATGCCTCTCTGCGTGTATCAAAAATTTTGTGGACACTGTACCCCCCAAAACAAGGAGCAAATTAAACCATACTTAATATTTAGTTGGCCTTTGACGTAAACGTATGCTGATTATATTTAGGGATCAATCGCTCAACAGGTGTCGTTTTGATCACCTACTTTCATAATTTTTAATATAGTTTGTCGGTCTTGGGAAACAAGCCTGGCGAAACTTTGTATTTTTATTTTCTTTTCAATGAACTTCGGAGTAGTCCTCTTTGTCTCGACATTGAATCGCTCAACATCGCTCTAATAGCGATGAGCGGGGGATGTTCCCTGTTAAATATTTAAATATAGTTTGTATATTAAATAAGACCAGATTTCATATAAATGTACATATGAGAAATATTTTTTAACTTCTCAGAGTGAAATAAAAATGGTATACATTTATAATAGTAATAGTTAACGCCCTTAAAAAATGATCCACATGGAAGGCATTCTACTCACACCCTGGTTGGTTCCTATGACAGACATTTGGCCTTAACAGCTACACCATTACACACCACCACCACTATTCTTCGCCAAAGAATGTAGGTATGAGAATAGTATGAAAATAGTGCTGCACTGGTACTTATACTCTTTCAAGTCCTGTTTCAGAAAATATTCTTTAAATATAGTTTGGTATTTTAAAATAATCATTAATCATACTATAAATAAATTATATCGTAAAAGAAACCTTTTACTGCTCAATGCAATATATATATATATATATATATATATATATACATATGTATAGCTTTGGTTTTGATTTAATTCTAATTTGAATAAAAAAGAATTTTATAAAATATTTACTGCTAGTGCCCGAAGGTATAATATTCATAGAGTTTAATTTCTGTAATCAAATTTTAAAATATAAAGATATTTGGTTACTTTAAATATATATAAGCATTTATCCTTTTTCTTTATTAATAATTGCATAAGATTACTTAAACATTGTTATTTCTGAAATTACATTTCGTTATTACCTTAATAACTTGATCTCATTACAAATGGAAAGGAAGAAGAAAAAAAAAAAAGATCACGACAAGATATATTAAACCATTTCCCTCATTTGTAATAACTCTTTGTTTAAATATATAAAAGTTTCAAAACGATTTTGATAAGAAATAGATTCATACTTTCATCGGTTGGAATATCGATTTGCTAGTTTAATGGGGCAATAAAATCGTAGTTTCGTTGATTACGTATGTCTCATGAGAGAGAAGATGTAATGGCGCTATTAATAGATATGTGATTTCCGTCTCATTAGCTTCAAAGTTCTCTTTGTAAAAAGAACGTTTCACAGTTATTGATAAGGGAACTTTTAGAAAGTTTTAAAAAGAAAAAAAAAAGAGGGATTTCAACTATTCTATTGAAATGGGCGATAGTCAATACTATTTTGTAATCGATTGTTTGAATATTATCGGTTTTAAACTATTACAGTATCAATATAAGCAATCGATTTTTAAAAAACTTAAACATTTAAAATTTATTTTAATTAATATTTATTATAAAGTAATGTTTTACGAGGGATAACATTTTTTAAAATACAACTTAACTTCTAGATATGAATAAGAATATGTGCTACAAATGAAGACAATCTTGAAGGGGGTTTAATTTATATACATTATTTATTATTTATCACATTTCTAAATGACCAAACTCATGAATTTCCGATTTTGTAGTCAAACAGACTTAAGTTTTTAATTTTCTTTTCAGTAAATTCAATGTAAATTAAAAGGCAATACTTATAAATTTATATAAACGAGTGTTTATGGTAACGTTTTAATTATTACTAAATAATAACCATGTTAGAAATATAATTTTTTTTTTGTTACTAAAATAAACAGCTAAAAGCCGCTGCCTGTCCATTCTCCAATTCAAGTCCAAAATAAACAAAGGTGATTCTAATCGAGAAGGAGCACCATTGCTTTCAATATGAAGCATCATCTACTGTCCAATACTTGCATTGCGACCACATTTTGTACAGCGAAAAATTGCTCGTTTAGATGTGTTTTGCTACACCTTAAATTTTTTATCAAGAGTTCCCCCTGTGTTTCCTATTTCAAATATTTTATTTTCATTTATTCATTTAAATATTAATTTGAATAAATCAAGTATACTAATATTATAACTACGTTCATATTTTTTTTTCGAGATAAAGAGAAATGTATATTTATTTAGAAAGAAATTAAAACTTCTTCACACACCATAAATTTTAAATCAGCACAACCAGTTTCGAAAGGACGTAGCCTTTCTTCATCAGGTGCAAACACGTGCTACTGCCTTAGAGGCAAAAGCAAGACAAGTCTTGCTTTGTTACGGTTATTAATTACGGTTATTATTAATTTTTGTTACGGTTATTAAAAACAGGTACAAGATTTTTTTTTTTTTTTTTACTTTCTCTTACCCATACATATGGTAGATAAAGTTTTGGTTTTGAGTCAAGTTTTCGAAATTGAGTTTTTGTTATTTTTACACCTTTTGAGGTCCCCTGAATCCGAAAAACATGTTTTTAACGGTTGGTTTGTGCGTATGTATGTCTCCAAAACAAAATTCAAAACTGGTGTACAATCAATATATAGATTTTAAAACTTCTTTACACACCATAAATTTTAAGCCAGCACAACCAATTTCGAAAGGACGGTTTCGAAAGACTGAAAGCAAGGCTAGCCCTGCTTTCAGTCTTGCTTTTGCCTCCAAAACACGTGTTCTTTTGCACCTGATGAAGAAAGGCTACGTCCTTTCGAAACCGGTTGTGCTGGCTTAAAATTTATGGGATGTAAAGAAGTTTTAAAATCTATATATTGTATGTATGTCTGTTATCAGCATATCGCGAGATCAACAAGAAGTTCAAACTCGATTTTCTAAATCTGTATCATATAGAAATGCTACACAAAACTTTCCGCCGAGATTAAGGAAATGGTTTGTATACAGGAAAGTCCAAGAGAATTCAAGTACATTACATCTATGGGCGGAATTTCTGGAAAGTACAGTTTAACATCTATATAGGCTTCACTAAACCAAATTAAATATATATATATATATATATATATATACATGCTATATGCTGCTATATGCGTAGAAGCAGGTTTGTTGTAGAATATGGTATGCAAATAATTCACCGTTCGTTTACAGGGCTACACAAAAGAATTAAAATATTGTGGGACAATACATGAAAATTGATGAAAGTATATTTAAGGTTATGCTGTGTATTAAGGATTATATTTATGTGCACCGTGTGGTTTGTACATGATTTTTAGAAGAAGCGAAAACATTCTTTTTTACTGAATGTAATTATTGAATGTAATTAATTGAATGTAAGTGCTTTACTGTTATATTTTACCATGTCTAAGAAAACTGCTCAGGAATTGAAATTAATTCCTCATACGCATACGGTAAATAAATAATTTTTATAAGCTAAATATTCATCGCTTTTGTTTGGTATATTTATATGTTTTCAGGTTTCCTCAAAACCGAAGTCAAGTTTTTAACATTTGATCTTCATCTCTGTTTCTTATCACATTAATTTAAAAACAAATAATTTCAGGCAATTCAAATGTTGTATTTTGAAATTAATATAAGTTTGTTGCTTGAAATATTTGATATAGTTTGATAAGTTTCAAAAAAAGGTGCGTGTGAAAGTTGACTGAATAATTTTAAATGAACTTTAAAATTTAATAATAGATTTGATTTCTATATACTCGTAGGTATAATAATCGAACAGGGTTTTAGGATGGGAGGTAGCCTTCCTCACACAGAATTATATGTCAAATAAAGCTGTTCTGAAGACTAATTTGGATTGTTTTTTACGTGGATTTATACAACAGTACTCATTTTCTTACCTCTTAATCTCCAATTTGTATTTATAGTATTAAATTTCAGGGTAAGAGAAGCCGTGTGGTGACATGCCAGATAATTTTGAATAATATGATATTGTTGGCTTGAATTGTAACAAATTTAATTTTTTAATTATTCTTTTAAAGAATAAGGCCGTTAGTTCCCCAAAAGACAATATACCCTAAGCCACGTTTTAATATAGCTATACAAACAACATTAATGAACATTTGCTCTCTCGTTTTAGATAAGACACTTAACTGTACTATTTTCGAATTATTAGCCTTTGTACCGATTATTGAAAATTGTTAAGGTTTTTACTTCCATTACCAGACTATCGTAGGTAATGGGAGTATTGTATTCTGTAAAAAATTTCGATGTCGATTTTTCACCTGCTTTACATGCTTTAACTCCTACGTCCACAAAAGTGGCTTTTGGCATTTGATTAATGTGTATGTATGTGTGTGGGTAATCTTCTGACTATCATATCGCCTAAACTAAAAAAAAATTGAACGAATTTAATCGAATTTGTTATTTAGTTAGATTTAATTTAAATCTCGAATTTGCCCCCTCGTAATGCTCCTCACAAAATCGAAAATCACACACACACACACACACAAAAAAAAAAAAAAAATTGAGGTTATGAAAATATCCTAATCATCGACATTTCAACACCTTTTTGCCATTTTTGGTAGAATTCTATTTAAAAATCCGGCATTTGCGAAATCCCCCCCGCCCCCGCAAAATCGATCCCCAACCCCTTAAAAATCGAAAATTCAAAATCGACAAAAACAGTATTTTTGTATTTAATTTTAGTCACCCCATGTGCAATTTCATTACCGTGAAGTAATTTGGAGTCGAGTTATGCTTACAAACGTGTTTTTGCTTTCAACCCCCCCCCCCCCCCCCAGAAGGGTAATAGGAGGAATTTAGAAAAAGTTGATATATATATAATTTTAATCTGGGTTCAGACTAAATTTCTGCCAATTGTTGTTGTTGAATTCCGTCTAGCCGTTCTCACATGATACCCGGACGAAAATAGCGTTACAGACATACAGACAAAAGGAACTATCTCCTCCTCTCCCACCCATACACACAGAAATTTTTCCGGTTATTTTTCGCTTTTACGATGTGCGAAACGTGAAGGTATTGCAATTTTTTTTTTTTTCTGAGAAATTTGCAAACAAAAGTCTGATTTTATTAATATAGATAATGAATGCAGACGATTTTCACTAGAGAATTACAACACGAAATGTCCAAAGAAGATCCCTTCTACGCTACATAGAAAATGCTTTAAAAAGGGGTTTTTTACATAACCTTGTTTCAGATTATCACAGATCTGTTGTTCAACTGTTTGTTTTAAAGGCATTGATGAGTTCTTTTGACACATACGCATATTGAAAATTTTCTCCCGAATGGGAAGAAGGGAAAAATGGGATTAACTATTATATATATGTATATATAGAGAGAGAGTTTAAGACTGGAAACTAAAAAATGATAAACACAAACACTGTACAGTCATACAAAATTTTATCCTATAGTGCCATATTAAAAAAAATAAGAGCGTTGTATTCTCAGATGTAATCAGTTTAGGTCAAGGGCCAAGAAAATATAACGTTTGGTTAAATTTTGTGAGCTGGTTCATGAGATACAGCGTTCGCAAAATGTTTTGTAACATATACACGCAGACTGAGACAGATATTTTTTAAAAATCTAGTGGGAAACAACCACACGATTTCTATTACCCTCTATTAAACGTATTATATGCTTTTGTTTGGAGATAATGTGATCGGATGACATAAAATTGACCTAATGAAGTAGACACGAAAAGGTTTTCCGGTAAAAGAAAGCTGATACATGTGTAACGATACATAAAACGGCGTTTACAAAGCGAGTTAAAAAAAGTGAGGGGGGAAAAAATAGTAAAGTTATTTTTTGAAACGCCAATTTCCGAGATCTAAAACTTATCAGGATGACTATTAATTTTCCTATAATAATCACATAATACACGAGAAAAGGGTTTATGTAACAATTTTAAAGAAAATAATTAGAGCCATTTTTGATATACTGACTTTTACCGAAACTTGATATACGCAATTGTTGATCGGAAAACAACTATTACATACAAAAGGATATTTAAAAAATGGCTAATATGGCGAGTGTGAAAAAAATCCGTACAGTCGTTTTTAGGAAAGCACTTGCGAGACCTGAGCTATTTGTACAGGATGTCTATCAATTTTCTGAACTAACCAACTATATCATTGTAAGGACATTTAATAGAGTGTTTATATAGCAACTTCGAAGATAATCGTTAGAGCCGTTTTTGAGATACGGACTTATGGTCCCACTTCCGGTTTTCAAATTTTTACCAAATTTTGGGAAAATCATCTGTACACTAGACCTGTCTCAATTCTGAAGTTTCGTAATACTATCTTTATTAGTTTTGATGATATGATAGTCACAAGATTCCCCACATACATACACATACATATACACACACAGTAACCAATTGTCAAAAACTACTTTTTTGAACTCAGGGGACCTTAAAACATCTAAATCTGTTAAAAACTCGATATCAAACTTTTGGACTGAATACAATACTTCCATTACCTACCGTATTAGGGTAATGGAAGTAAAAATAGTCAAATTGTGTTAAAACTACCTCAAAACGTGTAAATCCATCAAAAACAGGAGTTTAAAAATTTTAACGAATCCAATACCTTCACCTTTTGCATAATAAAAGAAAATAACAGTTGAAAGATCGTTATAAGTTAATTAAAGATTTCCTATTCTGACATCTGACAGACATGCATAATAACTCTTAGCATAGATCATATTGCGCTTTAAATCGTCTGACGATGCAATACTAGTGCTGGTACATTAGAGTTTTTGAATTAATATTTTTATAGAAAATGTGTGAGGGAAAAATATAAAGTTTAATTGAAGAAAAGCTTAACATATCATTTAAGAATATCAAAGAAAAAGTTAAGAGTTTATGAAAGATAATTATTAAAATAATATGGAAAAATAACATGGAAAAATTGGGTAGTATAAAGCATTATTAAAAATATTAAAAGTGGACTATAGTTAAAACTCGTGCAATTTCGTTGATAGGTGTTTAACGTAAATGAAAATCTTTCTAGAGATGAACGTTGAATTATAGTAATGGATTTTAATTTTCGGGAAATAGTTTTCAAGAAACTTAAAAACTTTCGATCTAAGCAAAATTTTAATGAAATTCCAGGATATGGAATGTACTTTCATAACATTAAGAAGTTGTGGTTATATATGTGTACTTTAGAATAAAATTTAAATATTTGAATCTCGATTTAAATATTCAAAAACAAACATCAGAATTCTTCTTAAATAAATAAAGAATGCATAAATTTTAATGACGAAAAAAAGAAGAACGAAAAATCATGCTGTACGCATTAATTATTAAAACTTCCCAAATAGGCGTACTCTTTATATCATTTAATTTTAACGCTCTTTGCCTACGTTTTTACACAATGGATAGACAGAAGGGCAGAAATTTAGACATATAGATAAATTGAATTCCTAATCACTTTTAAATATTGTTGGAAAGTTTTAAAACACTTAACCCAAACTGAAATGCAATTCTAGTGATTCACAATTACAGGCCTTAATATATCTGAATATTTTAGCGTAGTCTCGTAAATATGAAAGCTAAGCACATCATTTCTATACAAAACTTTATTTTAGCATGTTAACAATTAAGATATATTTCATTATGATTTTTGCAGTAGAAAGTTAAAAAAAAATGTGATTTATAAAAATGTCTCTCCTAAAACGCTAATGCATTGGAAATTTTTTAGGTGTCTCTGTACACAAACAAGTTGTACAGGGCCTATTAATTCCATTTCAAATAGGGAATAATCAAAAAGAACTTGAATGATATATATGTTTTTTAAGAAATTCTGAGAATATTTAAGAACGTTAGACGCGCGCTGACGGACAGATAGACAGACAATCAATCGGACTGACAGAATACATTAATTTAAATCATATTTGCTCTTAAAAATTGTTAGAAAGTTTAAAAAATATTTAATGAAAGCATATTTCAAGCATCCAGCATATTTCAAGTAATAGCTCTTAATGTAACTCAATATTTTAGTTTGACCCTGTAAATCGTAATGCCAATCATACTATTATCTGTACATTCTTTTGTGCATATAAGTAACGTATCTCAAGTTTTGCGCAAAGTAAACTTTAAAAATATGCTTATAGAAATACCTCTCATAGAACACCATGCTTTGAAATACTTTCGGGTGTCCCTGTACACAAACCATTGGTGGTATTCACTTTTTTCAATAGGGAACATCCGACAGTAAACTTGACTAACATATTTCAATTTCATTAAGATTTGTGTAAAGTTACGAAAGCAAACAATTAAATACAATGCAAGTCCTAAATACTAAATTTTTACATTTTACTGCTTTTAATCCTGAATATCACAGACGCGCTGACGAAACGTTATGTAACAACAACAACAACAACAACAACAACAAAATACTTAGACTTCAGGTTTTTGCTGATTTACACGTACTGAGATGCATTGAATACAAGTTGATCATTTTTAGAAAATAACTGTTTGTCTGCGTGTTAATAAAAATTTTGTGAGAGCAGTGACTCACGAAATAATAGGCACAATTTTACAAAACTTTATACTTGGTTGGACGTCGACATAAATTAGTGATGATAGCTATGCTGCAACAGGTAGGTGGTGGTTTTATACAGATGCTATAGAAGAAAGTTTTTTAATTACTGCAGCGTATTAGTTGAGCTAAGCGAGGTACTTAAGCATATACATAAAGACAACTGCCCTTGGTTGCGACGTAAGATTACCCAGTAGGGGAATTTTCCTCCGCCAATCCCGACGTGTTTCGGAATTCTAGGAAAGGAATGCTAACGCTCTACAGATGTTTCCGAACAGCTTCTGTCTTTCGGTAGATAAATAAATAAATACATAAATGCACTTACTTACAAACAGACCTGACGAAAATATTAGTCAAATCGTGCATATCATTAAAGCAGGAAGCCATGAAATGATCACAAAAAGAGGTGCACAAATATATGTTTTAATAGCCACACAAAATAAACAAATAAATAAATAAATAAATAAACACTGTACATCATCAAGTTATGTGTGATACAAATATCGTTTCGTTATTCCTGATTACAATCCTCCCTTTACTTTGTACTTGAAAGTAATAATGTATAAAATAATCTAACAATAGATGACGCCCAATACAAAAACTGAAAAAAAGTCTTAAACAGACATTAAAAGTATACTCTTAATATTTCAGCCTAGAGCGAAAATATTTTATACTTGCTATGAAAAAATAATTTTATTATAAACAGTCTTATCGACTGTGGGAATGTAGAAAACCATGCTTTCTAGAAACTCAAATCGATCGATACGAAAGCTGTAGAATAACTGACATAATTTCCTGTGATGAACGGAAAATTTGACGAAATGCTTCATGATAAATGTATCTTGTTTAATTAAACTGACATTCTCATCTCCGCTCAGAAAGGATATAGTAGGAAGGTGCTGTCGTAAACAAAGAATCGAAAGTCATCTAACGTATTTTGTCAACTTATTATTATTAAAAAGTTATTAAAAATATAATCTTAGACAAATAATTTAAGTTAGATTTTTGAAGAAAAAATATACAATCAATTATTTTTAATATATTCGAAATTAGCAATAAATTATTCATCAGTTTAAAAATAATAATAACATGTTAAAAATAGATGCAAAAATATTACAAATTCATAGTAGTTACCTTTCCGACCTCTTTATTCTGATCCGTGCTATTCTTAACGCAGGTGTTGTCCATTCATTTTATTTTTATCAATACTACTATTTTTAAAAAGTGATTATTTATATTAAATTTTTGTAATCAGAAAAAAGAAAAATACATAATAATAATAATAATAATAATAATAAAAATGAGTGCGCGAACAGAGTATTCCTTGTTTTAATAAGTAGTAGTAAAACGAACGGCATATAAAAAATATAATGTTATGCTCTTTTGTCGAAATAATTATCTCTTATGGCACACACGTTACTTTCTCTTAGCCTATATTACTATAAACATTATATTAAAAATTAAGGTGTGGAAAAAGCCCTAAACAGTGTGCTACTGTATATGAACACGTTTTCAACGAACTTTAAAATCTCTTCAAAATAATTTTAGAGATAGTTTACATACACTATATTGCCGTTAACTAATTCAAAATAAAAACAAGTCTTTTTTGTAGGGTAGGTTAACTTTTTTTTTCTTATCAAGATGCAACAAGCTGAAACAAGCTGACGGATAAAATTTATTAATTAATTTGGTGGAAATACTGATGTGGGCTAAGTATGTATGGAATTTTATGCAAATCGATTCATAAATACCTTTTTTATGTGAATTTTAAATTTTAAAGAGGCTGGCACTTGGAAAAAAAGATTGTGGATCAAGTTGGTTAACGAATATATTAAATATATTTGTCAGATAAATCTACTGTTCGAATTCAGTTTAAATTAATTCAATTTTTCGAAAGTTGCCATGATGACAAATTTCCAAGTAGCCGCCATTTCGAAACAAAATGACGGAGCAAGTTGTCCAGTGAGCTAATTCAATACATTTTTAAGATAAATCTATTATCAAAATTTGTTTCAAATTAATTCAGTATTTCAAAAATTAACGTGTTAACGGACTTTCAAGTGGCAACATGAATCCAACGACCTCCACTTGGAAACAAAACGGCGGAGCAAATTGGTTAACGAATTCAGACAACGGATAAGTCCACTGTATAACTTTGGATCGAATTAATTTAGAATTTAAACATTGAAAAAAACAAGAAAGAGAAATCATGCAGTACGCATTGATTAGCAACACTTTCCAACTGTACACAATTGTTGTATCGAATAACTATTAATGTTCTTTGCCTACGTTATCACACAACAGACAGAAGGACTGAAAAACATACAGATAGAATAATTGACTTTAAAATTACTCCTATGCATTTTGGAAAGTGTTAAAAAGGCTTAACGCAAAAGAAAATGCAGCCGTTAGATTATAATTACAGCTTTTAAAATCCCTGAATATTTTACTGTAGCCCTGTCAATCTGAAAGTTAATCATATCATATTCTATACAAAACAATATTTTAGAATATTAATAATACATGTCAATGTTCTTAAGATTTTTGAAGTAGAAAGTCTTTTAAATATAACTTTTAAAAAATTCTGTCCTAAAACGTAATACATTGGCTTTTTTTTTTTTTTTTTTTTTTTTTGTTTGTTGTTGTCCCTGTAAACAAACTAGTTGTACAGGACCTATTAATGACATTTTAAATAGGAAACATTCATAGGGAACTTGAGTGTATCATTTTTAAAAAATTCTCAAAATATTCACAGATGATAGGAGCCGGAGACAAACATATAGAAAGGTAGACAATCGGACAGACAGATGCACAAATTGAAATCATATTCCCACTAAAATTATAAGAAAGTGTTAAAACGCTCATGTAAAGAAAAGTGCAATTTCCGCAAATTTTTATTAATACCTCTTAAGGTAACTGATTATTTTTGTGTGGCCCTGTAAATCTAATGCTAGCCATACTATATTACATAGAAGGCACACTATTTTGTGCATACGAATAATATATTTCAATTGCATTAAGCTTTGTGGAAAATAAAATTATTAAAATTTGGTTTATAAAAATAACTCACATACAACACAATGCTTTGGAGTACTTTCAAGTGCCCCTGTACTAAGCCAGTTAGAAATGTACTCTATTTTACATAGGAAACATCCGATAGGGAATTGAATAACATATTAAAATTTCATTAAAGTTTCTATACATTAAAGGTATTAAAATATGATTTATAGAAACTCCTCTCATAGAACACAATACTTTCGAATACTTTTGGGTGTCTCTGTACACAAACGAGAAGAGTTATCCATTCCATTTTCAATAAGGAACATCCGATAGTGATCTTCAATAAAATATATCGGTTTAAAGCAATTCCATAAATATTTACGGAAATTAGAGCGCAGAAAAACAGACAGAGAGACAGACAGACGGACAGAAGAACAGTCACATATACACAAATTGAAATTAGATTCACACTAAAAAAAATGATAGAAAGTGTCAAAAACGCTTAATGTAAACGATAGTACAATTCTAGCAATTTTTTATTAATAGCTCTGAATATAACTGATAATTTTTGTGTCACCCTGTAAATCTAATAGTAACCATGCTATATTCTATGCAAAGCATTCTTTTGTGCATATAAATAACGTATTTCAATTTCCTAAAACTTCGTAGAAAGTAAAGTTATTAAAATTTGATTTATAGAAATATCTTACAAAGAACGCAATGCTTTGGAGTACTTTTGAGTGTCCCTGTACATAAACTAGTGGTGGTATGAGAACTATTTTATATAGGAAACATCCAATAGTGAACGTGAATAACATACTTCAATTTCATGAAGATGTTGTACAGTAAAGGTATGAAAATATGGTTTATAGAAATACTCTCATAGAACACAATTCTTTGAAATACTTTCGGGTGTCCCTGTACACAAACCGGTAGAGGTATAAACTGCATTTTCAATAGGAAACATTCGATAGTGAACTTCAATAACATATATCAGTTTCAAAAAATTCCATAAATATTTACGGGAGTTAGAGCGCGGGCAGACGGGCAGACGGACAGATACACAAATTGATATCATATTCACAATTTAAAAAAATGCTTGGAAGTGCTAAAAACGCTTAATGTAAACGAAAGTAGAATTCTAGCAAACTTTTAATAATAGCTCTTAATATAACATTATATTTTTGTGTCACCCTGTAAATCTAATGCTAATCATGCTCTATATTCTATGTAAAGCATTCTTTTGTGCATATAAATAACATATTTCAATATCGTAAATCTTCGTGGAAAGTAAAGTTATTAAAATTTGATTTATAGAAATATCTCTCATAGAACGCAATGCTTTAGAACAATTTTGAGTGTCCTTGTATATAAAACAGAGTTGGTATTTAATCCATTTTATACAGAAAAAATCCAATAGTGAACTTGAATAACATATTTCAATTTCATTAAAATATGTGATAGAACACAATGCTCTCATAGAACACAATGCTTTGAAATACTTTCGGGTGCCCCTGTACACAAACCAGTAGAGGTATAGACTCCATTTTCAACAGGGAACATCCGATAGTGAACTTCAATAACATATATCAGTTTCAAGAAATTCCACAAATATTTACGGGAATTAGAGCGCAGAGAGACAGACAGACGGACAGACAGACAGACAGACAAACCGAAGTCATTAACACTTTTCAACCTTGTTGGGAAGTGTTAAAAATGTTAGACTGGGTTAAAAACGCTTAATGTAAACGAAAGTACACTTTTAGCAAATATTTATTAATAGCTCTTTATATAACTGAATATTTTTGTGTCACCCTGTAAATCTAATGCTAATCATGCTATATTCTATGCAAAGCATTTTCTTTTGTGCTTATAAATAATACATTTCAATTTCATAAAACTTCGTGCAAAGTAATGTTATTAAAATTTAGTTTATAGAAATATCTCTCATAAAACGCAATGCTTTGGAATACTTTTGTGTGCCCCTGTAGTGGTGGTATTTGCTCCATTTTATGCAGGAAACATCCGATAGTGAACTTGAATAACATATTTCAATTTCATTAAGATTTGTGTGCAGTAAGGGTATGGAAATATGGTTTATAGCCTCTCATAGAACACAATGCTTTCGTAATACTTTTGTGTGTCCCTGTACACAAATCAGTGGTGGTATTTACTCCATTTTATACAGGAAACATCCGATAGTGAACCTGAATAACATATTTCAATTTCATTAAGATTTGTGTACAGTAAGGGTATGGAAATATGGTTTATAAAAATGCCTCTCACAGAACACAATGCTTTGAAATATTTCAGGGGCTCCCTGTACACAAACCAGTAGAGGTATAAACTCCATTTTCAACAGGGAATATCCGATAGTGAACTTGTATATCATATTTCAATTTCATTAAGATTTTTGTACAGTAAGGGTATGAAAATATGGTTTATAGAAATTCCTCTAATAGAACACAATGCTTTGAAATACTTTCGGGGGTCCCTGTACACAAACCAGTAAAGGTATAAACTCCATTTTCAACAGGGAACATCCGATACGGAACTTGTATATAATATTTCAATTTCATTAAGATTTTTGTACAGTAAGGGTATGAAAATATGGTTCATAGAAATTCCTCTCATAGAACACAATGCTTTGAAATACTTTCGGGGGTCCCTGTACACAAACCAGTAGAGGTATAAACTCCATTTTCAATAGGGAACATCCGATAGTGAACTTGAATAACATATATCAGTTTCAAGAAATTCCATTAATATTTACGGGAGTTAGAGCGCGGACAGACAGACAGACAGAGAGACAGACGGACAGACAGATGGACAGACAGACAGACAAACCCAATGCATAAACACTTTTCAACCTTGTTGGAAAGTGTTAAAAATAAAAATCTATGACTGACATCTAGAAACTAAATTTTGCCTCTAGTACCGTATCAAGTTTATAAATTCCAGTTCCCTTTCACAACGAGTTCTAAAAACCCCTATTAAAATTCTAGACCGTAGTCCTATATTTCTGTGATTTAACTTATTTAAAAATGTCTGCAAATAAATGCGAACTCAAGAGGCGAGTTTTAGTAATTATAATCTTGGTTTATATGACCTAATTCTAGGAAATAAAGTAAGAATTTCTCACAATACAAAGAATTCGTAAAATTCGTGATATTCATAATATTGTTTCACCACCTAGAAAAGTATTGACAAGAAATTCTCGATCACTTCGTCTATCCAATTATTTGTTTTACCTCTACGCATAGCTCGTGAATCTATACTTCTAGTTTAGGGTTTCAGAAAATGATTACTTATTCGTTCTAGATGGAGGCGGTATATTTTTTTTCCTCAGTGTAACATGTACAAAAGTTTAATCATAGCTACTCACTATAAAAGTTTACATGTGGAATTTAGTGCAATTTTAATTAACAGATTCTGAGCTGTAGCTATGTAGAAAATCTCAGACATTGAGTAATAGCAGCGCTCCCTATCGACTGATAAACATCCAAATTGAATAAGCGTAGTGATTTATAATGGCCCTGTCATGCACTGATTTTTGTGCAGTTATATAGAATAGAACTTGTGGTATAGCTTTCCTACATATGGGGTACATGGCACACAGCAGCGCCACATGCGACCGATATGCTCCTTTATTGAATCAACATAGCGTTTTATAATGGTCCTCTCATATACCAAGTTTTGTGCAATTATAAACAATTGAATCTGAGATATAGTACTTCCGTTCTTGGTAAAATTGTAGAGCAGCAGAGCCATCTATAGGCCTGTGTGCATCTAAATTGAATCAGCATACTTTTTCATAATAGCCGTCATACGTATTAAGTTTTGTTCAAATATACACAATAGATCCTGAGAATTAACCTTATATGATAAAAATTGCAGCATAGCTGTGCCACCTGTTGAGCGATTTGCACCAAAAGTTGATAGACACTAATTTCTAATTTATGTTAAGGTACAAATACAGATGAATTTATATAAACTTTGTGAAGAAGTTCCTGAGAACGAATGCCATAAAAATTTTCTCACATACAAGCAAACATTTTCTAAAAACCGTCAGAGCGTGCTCTGAACATCTCAAAACGTGTAACTCTATCTAGAACTGGAAGTAAAAGATTTTACGAATCCAATGTTAAATATAGAACAAAGTAACGAGGTACGAAATTTTTTCAATTTTATTAAAGAAACCTTTATATCTCCATCAGTATACATGTTATCGACAAACAATAGATTAGAGATAATTAAAATTATTTTTATATAATCATGTGCTACAAATGCAAAATATTTCAAGCCTTTTTTTTTTAAACAGTTGTCCTTTCAAACTGAAACTTATTATTTTTTCTTTAATTTGTTACATATACTTTACACTTATGAATTTTCATATGAATTCGTAAAGTATTTCTCTAAATCAGTGGTAAGTGAACTTGGTCCATGTCGTCCACAAGTGGACATTCCAGCTTTTATGGTGACAGATAGAGGTTTTTTCAGATACTGAAATACTTCCTTTTTTAAAATTTAATCGACTTTTTAAAAACAGTGAAATGGAAAAATGCTTTATTAATGCTTCAGCTTACTATAACTCTGTTTTAAAAATATAAAGTTTTCTACTTTATAAACTGCCGGTGGGCGGTTAAAACATTTTACTGCTAACAGACATACAAAAGTGGGCTGTAGGTATAAAAAGGTTGACTACACCTGATCTAGATAATGGATAAAATATCTAAATTTGAAAGTGATCACAGTCTTTTGCCACTTATCTTTCTAGAGTCGACACGTCGGCAGCAAAACTATTGAAGCGCTAGCTATATAAAATATGTACTATGCTATATGCTATATGCTATATAAAATATGCTACATGCTATATACTATATAATGTACTATAATGTACTATATGCTATATAAAATATGCTACATTCCTATATAAAATATGTACACCTAATACTGTTTTTTTAAGTATATATTGCTCGAGTCATGATCTTAATCTTATGCTGTTTATAAAAAAGTAAGTTGATAAATTTAGTGATTTAACTAAAGAAAAAATATGAAAAATGTGGATGTGTCTCAATAATTTTGCTGCCGAATGTGTATCGAAAGAAAATGCAGATTATTTTTCTTTTTGCTTGTAGTAGTTGCGGCTGAGAGAGAAGATCGAAATTTACAAAGAAGGATATTGCAATAATTTGAAAACCCTGCATATCAGAAACAAACAAACAAACAAAAAAAAATTAAAATTTCTCAACTTTATTAAATAAACCTTTATGCCTCCATGAATAAATGTGTTATGCACATACAAATGAATACAAATAATTAAATAATTAAAAGAAGCTTTATAGTCATATGCTATGGTTTCAAGCATTCTTTTTATCAGGGTGCTCTGAAATTCAAACTTATTATTTTTTACTTAATATTTTTTTAGTCCTTTTTTTTTTTTTTTTTTTCTTTTGGAGCAAAAGTTTTTCTAAAATATATCAAGTAAAACATGTAATTTACAGCCATGAAGATCCAAGAGAATTCGGGAAGTATATGTCTAGATAATGGATAAAACACCTATATTCAAAATTAATCATTTTATTGTTTTATTTTTCTGTTTATAACAAAAAAAAAAAATGTATATATATATATCTTTTGTGTAACTTCAACATTACATAAAAATGAAAAGAATTTCGCGGTTATTTTAGTCATTAAAAGAAAAATGTTTAAAGTGAAATAATTATCAAGGAAATAAAATTTCGTAAATCATAACTTCTCATAAATTATCTAAAAATATTTATTTAAAATGTGCTGCACTAATAATAAACTTTAAACATACATTTTGTTTCACTAAATCACAGAAATAAACATAGTCTAATGTTATTACATCTCCAGTTATTAAATTGAGATAAACGCGTTTGATGTAAACAGACTAACATTAGTAACTAATTATTATCACTTGTTATATTGGAAATCACGAGGTGATATCCTATTAAACATAGATTCAATTTATTTCATACACCGTGTCTTTAATGTAGCAATTTGGGTAATTACGACAAGAAGTGACTTCAAACATGAAATTTATGTCCCAAATGAAACGAGGATATTCAATAAAGGATAATTTCCAGAAATTTAACTTGAAGTTTAGATTTACAGTCTTCGCTTTTAAGTGAATTATGGGAATCGAACCAGTTAAGATTATACTGATTTGCGACAAATTTATTGCGTAAGACCGTTCTTCAGCGGCTTTACAGTAATGTGGTTTTAAAATTAGAAATAGCTGCTGTCGCATTAATTTTAATTTTATTGAATTTTTATATTTGGAAATGATATCGATAGAAAAAATTTCTTGTTTAAATTTTTCTATTAAAATTAAATATTTATTATAAATTTCATTGTGATGAAATCTTTTTGGAAATATAAAACCCAACGAAAAATGTAAGGCATAGGTTGTTTTGCGTCATATAAAATGTTGCTTATTGAAATGAAAAGATTTTGTTCACACATAAAATTATATACTACAAATATACAGAAAAGATTTTTATATGCTTTTCTTTATACATATTGCAATTGAATTGAATTGGGTAAAATCATAATGACATTAGAAATTTGTAATGCAAGTATATAATGCAAGTATATAATGTCAATTAAAAAATGTATTGTGAAGAGCAGAATGCAAGCACGAATATCCGATGGGTTTCTTTGCGGCTACTGATTTTCACATAGCTGCCTCATGGCGCATCTCTGCGAAGAGTTGAGTTAGATGTTTGTGGAGTTGAAATGTTTGGAATGCTGTGAACACGACTCTTAATCTATCAAGGCGTTAGTTCTGATGTAAGAGAAGTGCAGCAAATTTGTTGATACTTCCTTTTAAAATTGAGTCTCTAGATTTTATAATTACTACTCTTATCAACCCGTCTTTGCCGGTACAAACGTCTGTTACACGACTGATTGGGCAGGATAGTGGAACACAGCTATCCTCCATGATGAACATTCTCCATCCTATTTCGCCTACCTTGATATTTGCTCTAGTGTTTTTCCACTTTTTTTTGAGGTCGTAAAAAACAAGCATAATCATTTTTCCATGCTCCATTTTCTAAACAAGGTTTTATTAGTTCTGGAGATTATTGGGAGAATACAGTGGCTTATCTGCAGGAGAATGCATCACGTCATCTGTAAGAAAATGTGATGGAGTGAGAACATTAATAGAGTCTCTATCAGAATCAATAATTTTAAAATGGGGACGTGAATTTAATAAGGACTCAGTTTATGTAATAATGTGGTCAACTCTTCAAATGTCAACCGTGTATCCCCTATTACTCTTTTGATGTGATATTTTTTGGAAGGAATTGCAGTTTCTCAAATTCCTCCGAAATGCAATGATGCAGGAGGAATAAAATGCCTCTCTATTGTGGCCTGCGTTAAGTGATTTGGTACATATTAGTTTCTTGATAATGACATGCATAATTATTTAATCGAGCTTTCTCTTAGAATCAACAGAATTGATAGCGTAGTCGCTGTAAATATGACTAGTTGATCCATGTTTAGCCCTGAAGCGTCGTAAAGGCTTCAGTTGTCAAATCGCCGACAGACTCGATGAATACTGCTTTTGCAGAGAGACGGATGAAAAATGCTGTATTTTTTTTCGTTGTTTTATCCCCACGACATGTTAAATTTCGTAGGTATTGAGCATCCTAGTCCACAAAACATGAAAAAAAAAAAAAAAAAAAAAAAAAAAAAAAAAAAAAAAGATTGCTCGAAATTTACTCGAAAGGGTGGCATATTTCCGATTAGGTGGGTTGTAGTTGTAGCTTTGATACGAAAATATTTAACATATTTGATTAATCTTTTCCCAAAAATTAATCTTTTCCAATAAATAATTATCCAATATGCTTGTTTTATAACGTGGCAGTTTCAGATGGCAGACTGTATTACCAAGATCGAAGATTCCACATGCTCTAGAGCAGCTGCACGGTAGCTCTACAGGAAGCAATTTTGGGGTAATGAAGACTCTGCAGAAAGTTCGAGAACGCTTTTGCTGGTACAAGGCAAGGGAGGACGTGGAAAAATGGTGTAAATCCTGTGATGCTTGTGCGGCATGCACAGGACCACAGAGACAAAGCCGAGGAAGACTACCACGATATAACGTAGGAGCACCGTTTGAACAGATTGCACTCGACATCTTCGGCCCTTTGCCACGGACCTCCAGTGGAAATAAATCCATCCTCGTCGTGATGGACTATTTCACCAAGTGGCCTGAGGCATATCCCATTCCCGATCAAGGGGCATGCACAGTTGCGGAGGTCCTAGTGCAGCAATGGGTGTCAAGATACGGCCCGCCCTTAGAACTTCATACCGACCAAAGTACAAACTTTACATCTGCGGTTTTCAAAGGATTGTGTCAATTACTCGGCATAGACAAAACCCAGACAACAACCTTACAGCCCCAGTCGGACTGCATGGTTGAGAGGTTTAACCGTACCATCCTGAATAACCTCTCTCTTCTAGTATCAAGGAACCAGCAAGATTGGGACTTCAAGTTGCCTTTGTTCCTGCTGGCTTATCGAAGTGCTGTCCATGAGACCCAAAAGATATATGAGATGAGATATATAAAGATGAGACCTCGATATAAAGACCTCGTCTTATAAAGATGAGACCTCGATAGGCACTGGCTTATCGAAGTGCTGTCCATGAGACCACCGGCTATATTCCAGCTCAGATGCTGTTTGGACGCGAACTTCGTCTCCCATGTGATCTCCTGTTTGGTTGTCCACCAGATGCGCCTTCATCGCCCGAGGAGTACATTTAAGATCTCCAGGCACGATTTGAAGGCGTACACAACTTTGCTCGGAAGCGGATTCACATGGCAACGGAAAAAATGAAGACAATGTACGATCAAAAGGCTACACAACATGAGTTCCAGGAAGGAAACAAGGTCTGGTTGTGGAATCCTGTTCGACGCAAAGGACTCTCTCCCAAGTTACAGTGCAATTGGGACAAACCGTACACAGTCTTAAAAAGACTGAATGATGTTGTTGTAAGAATTGCTAAAACACCTTCCTCAAAACCGAAGGTGGTGCACTATGACAGGCTAGCCAAGTACCACACTTAGCGGTAATATTAAAATTTAACATGTAAATACTTGTAAAATTTGCGGATGCGGAATGGAAATATTCGTACGTAAATATTTGTACATATTTGTAAATTTTGTAAATATTTCTCACTTGATTTTGCAATCTGTATTTCTATTTCATCGTTATATGCAACTTAGTTTTGTATTTTAGATTAATTAATTTGTTTAGTTCCGCGTCTTGACCAAGGATTGCACTGCCCGGGACGTGCAGGTCCTTGGAGGGGGGCAGTGTTACAAAATTCTAAATAATTTTGTTTATTTTTGTATAAATCCTTTCAAAGAGGATTAGTAAGTTGATAAAGTGCTAATTTTATGCATTTCTAGTCGTTTTAGCGTTAAAATAGCCTAATTTTCCTTTAAAAACGCATTAAAAAGCTCCAATAACAGAAGTAATGGGTTTGGCGCAAAAATTGGCGACTGTACCCTCCTTGGGGATTTTTTTGTCGACCTTCGCGAGAAAATCCTTTTTAGGGATATACCAAATATGGAAGTTCTAATCTCATTGGCTGACGGGATACAAGAATTTTCCAGAACAGTCTGGGTTCGATAGAAAAGCATAAAATGAGCGTTTTTTCACCAAGGTTGGATCTGTGTCAGTTTCATCAAATGCTTGCTTTGCTTTGAGCCTCTTTGAATGAGACTTGCTTTATGTGTTATTGCTACACAGTTTGTACTGTAGTTTTGCTGTTAATGGCTGTTATTTAAGCTGTCTTTACTGGTTGAATTGAAGCTGATACTTGGCTTATAGACCTGTATTTCTCTGGAACTTTCTGTGAATAAATCACTGAGTTTTTGTAAGTTTCGTCTTTCATTCTCGGACAACTTACGAACCCCCAAGTACGCAACAATATAGTGGTGGAAGAATCGGAGAAAAAAAGCAGGGCCGTAGTAACCTAATTTAAATGCTATAAAGAGATTACAGATTAAGGTGTAAAATAAGAAGTAGTGTATATGAATGCAGTACTTGTTAAACAGTTGAAAATAACTTTAGAAATAGTTTTATTTGACTTATATATTTTTATGTAATTGAGGCTTAAGTCCCTGTCAAACCAGTTCTTATTGTTTCAATTTTTATTATTAGTTGATGTGACATATATACTTCATAACTTAATAGAATTACTTTTCTTTTAATTTCATAAAATAAATGATTTTGAATATCATCTAATGAACGAATGTGTCACTTTTTATTAACAAATTAGTTTTTAAAATATATAATTTGAAGCATTTAAACTGATAACTTAATAAAGAAAACCTTAATTGCTTCAGCAGTAACTTTCTGCGGGGAACCCCCGCTCTCCTCGGTGGCACGTACGGTGTTGAGGCATAAGTGCAAAATATTTCAACACCGTCCGTGCCGCTGAGAAGAATAGAGTACCCCGCAGAAAGTACTACGACAGCATGCTGAAGCAAGTAAGGTTTTTCCATTATTAAGTTACTAAATTAGTTTTTTATAAGGTAAATCCATGTCAGATGGCAATGCCAGTTACACGCAGAATGATAATATTTCCGCTCTTTTTGATACCTCAATCGCCATTCAAAAATCTTTATCATATTTTTACATCTCTTTTTGTGATTAAGAAGGATAGTTATTATTGTTAGAAAATACTGGTGGAAGCTGAAATGCACTTGCCTGTGAATGATAAAACATTTACCGTGGAATTACCCTGCCATCTAACAAAATAATTTTTAAAATTTGCAAGAATATTTAGGTCCAAGTAATATTTTATCAATTATTTTAAAAATACATATTTCATACAAATAATAAGCTTTTTTATGTAAACGCTTTCTTCAACAATTCATTCGAAATCTTTTTATCATCTTTCCCTAAAGAATAAAATTAAGCTATACGTTTTTATTTTACTTTTCAAAAGTCTAAATATTCGTACAAAATATCTTAACTGTCTGGAAAAATGACTCAAATCTTGCAGTAGATTTTATTTTATTATGAACATTAACTGCTGAATTTACGGAGTTGTCATTTAAAAGTTGAATATAAATACTATGATTCTTAAGCGCGATAAAATATTTAAGAACACAAATTTATCTTATGCCTTTTGGAGAGGTAACATAAAACCAGATAATGGGAAAATTCGTCTCACTACGGAGACTCAAGTGAGAAATGAGATCAAGTATTTCAGTCCCATCTACTGAATGATTTAAAAGTAGTTTGCTAAAATAAGTTTTATTTTATGTGCAAAAAACAGAGAAAAAAAAACAGATAAGTTTATTTTTATTTTATTTTATTTTTTTATGTTAAATATATATAGATTGTTACAAATTTATAAAAAATAGTTTTTTCTGTAATTTTATTTGAAGAGGCTTGGTAAGGTTTTAAAATGTTATTTTTTGCGTTTCTGCCTTGTTAATATAGCATAAAAAAACTCGTATTATTTTAAAATTCTGCTTAAAAACTTCAACATGACAGGAATTTACTTGGCAAGAAATTTGGCGACAAATTGTCGCATTTATCGTCTATTGGTGATTTTTTGGCTAATTTGGATAAAAAATTGTTATCGTTAATAACTAACAAAGCTCTAAATCAAATATTTTACGAAATAGTCGGAATCATCTGGAATCATGCTAGACAGCTGGACTATAAGTAAGGCTCCATTTCAGTCATCTCGAGTTCAGTTGAAATCAAGTGTTTAAAGTGTTAGGAATTTTCCGACTCAGCTGCTGTTATTGAAGACAGCTTATGCTGCATGTTAAAGTTATGGTGCAGTTAGTGCTGTGGTGTTTATGTTCCAAGCTACTACTTAACTGTGTTAACTGGTATATCTAAAGTTATACTTGGGGAGGCATACTATTGTAACAATCGCAGCTATCGTAGATCACAAGTCGGATCATACACTCCGCAGCAAAAGTATCCGAGCACTAGCAATAATCCCTGTCTGAAAAAAGCACACTTAATACTGCTTTATTAAATAAATCCTTGTCGAATCATGTTCTTAGACAGACTACGAACTGTTATACTATAAAAATTACACATAAACATAATTTTTTTTTCTATTGCATTACCATTTGATTTTCAATAAATATAATATATTAAAATGAGAATAAAAAACCGTTAAAAATTCTATCAAAGACAAGAGACAGGACATAGTTTAGTATGGAGGACTATTAATTTCAATCTGTTAAATTTTTATTTTTAATTTTTAATGTATTTTTTATCTCATTTTTTTACCATAAAACTGGGCCACGTAATTTTTAAAATGACTGAAATGAATTAAAATAACGTGTTTCCACCTAAATTTCATGCTTTAATTAATTTTTTAAAAATCTAATTGTCATGTTGAAAAACTGTTTGCACCCCTGGATTCAGAAAAATCGCCCCTTTCATTTGGTACAGAATTTGTAACGATAAGACTGACATTCCTAATTTATTTTGGTGTTACACAAAAGTGGTCTACAAAAAATCCAGATTGTAACTAATAGTTCTCCGTCCTAAAAAGAAAAAAAAATTCGTTTGCAAATGAATGAATGAATTAAATAAATGAAAAATAATTAGCGTAATAGCCGTTGCTAAGGTAGGTAGACGATTGAAACGGAAGGACAAATTTCAGAAAAATGAAACATTGAAGCCAATATTTAAAATCGAAAAAAAAAAAAAAAAAAAATTCAAATTCGAAATTTGAAAAAAAATCTCAATGGAGTGCACATACAGGATCCCAGGTACCAATCTGCCAAGTTTTGTAGCTCTGCGATTAGCAGTGTGAGAACCAGAGCACAGACCAGACACGCAGACACACACACATAGACAGACACTTCTCTTTATTTATAACTAGCAGGCTTTATTCGCTTCGCTGGTCACTATATTTAAATGAATTAAAAACAGAATCAATATTTTTCATACCGTTCTTTAAGTTAAAACTAAAAAGAAAATACATTGAAATTGCTTAGAAACCTTGCTTCGGGCCCTCGCTGCATTCGGCAGAGACTTACTCACCGCAACGTCTTGGTACTGGATAATCTAGTTTAATTAAATTTATAGAGATGTCAATAATACAGGAAAAACTGCATTAATCATTTTCTTTTTGATAATAAACAGAACGGAAAACGCATAATATTTTACATGGAGATATTTTGTAGAGTTAGACCAATTTAAAAAAATGCTTTTCCTTTTTTCCTACTCGCATTACAAAAATCTTTAAAATAAAATTGAGAAAAATTATGCAAAAACAATGAAACAGGTATGACCTCTTGTCGGAATTTGAAACTTGTCACTGAAGTAGCTCGGACGTTTCTCGCCAAAATGTTTACTTACGCATTTGCGATACCCATCGCAGAAATGACAGCAAAAATATAAACGATTATAAGAAAAAAAAAAAAAACTTTTTATATACCATGTTTTTAAGTTTTCTGTTGAATCTTATAGCTATAGAACTGCATTAGCACTTTATCAATGTGTAGAAAATTTTTCAATTATCAATTGTAGAAAAAGTGATAATGACGTCAATTTTTGTAAGATGCATAATTCATTTTTTTACAATTTTTTAATGTTCACGTTTAATTAAATGCATGTATTTTTATGTCGAAAGAAAATGAACTCGTATTTAGTTATTTATTTATTTTATTTATTTATTTATTTATTTTTTTTTTTTTGGCAACAATTAAATTATAGCTAATATTTATTTTCATATTTTATTTAATTAAAAGCAAACTTTGCAACGTAATATCTTTAAATCTAATAACTTGATGTATATAGTGTCCTCACAAAAAATGAACAGTTTTTAGAGCTCCTTTAAAAAAAGTATAACATCTATGCAGTATCTTTTAAAAAAAAATCATCAGTTTTTAAGGTTTTAGCTAAAAAAAAAAAAAAAAAAAAAATGACCGACATTCATCACCAAAGTAGTTGAATCTAGACCAATCAAGAATAGGAGTGATCCACCCGGAAGTGTTTCGCCGACAAACTCTTTGTTTTATTTATATAGATAATAAAAGATAGATTGACATAAAATACATGTATTTAACACGTGCAATAAAACTGAAATGAAAGTTTACGAAAAGCTAAATTGCACGGGATAAAAAAGTTCTGTAAACTAGCAGACTTTGCTCACCAAACTGACCACTATATTTATTTATTTATTTATTTTTTAAATTGAATAATTGCAATCTTAAATAAATATATTTTGATTGGAGATTATTTTCAATATATCATACATGAATATTTAAGTTTTACTATGTTGATCAGAAACATGATTAATTAACGGAATACTATGTCTTCACATTTCGGAACAGATTTAGTATAGGACACCATTGGCTAAAATGGGCCCTTCCCACCTGACGTCAGAGGTCACATGAAATGTGAAAAACAAACAGGAGATAAAGTCTTCTATATCTATAACGATTGCTGAAATAATATATTTTCTATTCTTATTTTTGATCAATCGTATTTAATCTGTGTTATTTTTTTATGCATCATCTTTTTTAATCCATTTTATATCATTATTCATCATCTTTTGTTTGCGGTACACATTTACAATCATCATTTTGTTTATATTTGTTATTGATGTTCATGGAGAACATGTTAAAAACTCTGATTTTTGGAAATTAAATCATTGACAATGCAACATTGTACGGTGTAAAGGCATTTAGACTAGTAATAAAGTTATTAACTTGTTTTAGCACCTTTATACAAATAAATTTAATTGAAAACATTTTAAAATTTCAAATTATAATCCATAAACGTTCCACAAGAACAAGCTATTATTTATTGCTGGATCAGTTAATGTAACAGTTACACTACAACATACAAAAATTGATTCGTACAGGTAAAAATAAATAAACACATAAAGTGTTTTTTAAAGATTATTAAATTTACAAATACAATTATTCTACTGTGTACAAATGCACAATATTACTTTTATTTTATTTTATATTAAATATTAACACTTTTGTTCTTAAGAAGAATATTTAATTAAATTCAATTCTCGGAATTCGATTTACGTTATTCACACATCACATGATTAAGTAGACGACGCTGGGAAGAGCCCATTGAAATTTGACATCTAAGTAGCTCGGATGGTTCTCGTCAAGGATTTTGCTAACAGAATTGCGATAGCCATTTTAATTTATCGACCAAATGGTAAAAAAATATTAAAAGTCACCAAGTGGATCCTATGTTCATATTTTATGCATATAATAAGTGCTTAATTTAAACACAGTTATTAGCGAAGTGTTGGCGATGTCCACAAGTTTTATATAACTTAACAAAAGTAATAATTTTTAAACTGAAATATCTTCAATTTTTTCTCAAAAGTAAGCAATGGAAGAAAAGAAAAAATAAGGAATTTTAGCAAATAAATTTAAATGAGAAAGGGTGTCAGAAAGTGTAATACAGATAGATAAAGGTACACATGCTTCCAAATGTCAAATTGAAATCGTAATTTTCTTCCTGTAATTATTTTTCTCTTTTATCCAAAGGGGATATTTTGAGGGGAAAAATTTTTTTTAAACTTTGAGCATCGTCAAAATAACAAAAATACCAATAAATAATTTTAAAACTAACATCTCATCTAGTTTTCATGTTCATAACTATATTTTTCTAGAAGTTACTACGGCGTTGCAAGCGGTTTAAAAAAAATGGCCGTAGATATTAGTTACTATTTCTATTTTCATATGTTCTATAATTTCACTTATTTAGTTTTTTTTTTTTTTTTTTTAATCACTAGGGAGCTCGTCCCCATGCTCGCTCCGCTCACCAACCTCCAAGGGATTCTTCACCTCAATCCGGCACGCTTCACTCATTCTCATTAACCCCTGTGAGGCTCAGTCCGCTTATTTGCTGCTTTGCCTTTCACTGAATAAGAACATTAATTGTGCATAACATAAGACAAAAGCAGAAAAAAATATATAGAAATTCCCATATTCAATATCAAATTGAAATGCATATTTAATACCAATTTTTAAAAAATGAAATATGTTTAAAATTAGTAATTTTTTTAGAATAGGAAAAAATTCGTAATAACTAGACCATTTTGCTCTATAACTTTATTATATGACCCCCACTGGCGACTTTTAAATTTTTATCACTATTTGGCGATGAATTTTTTGGTATAACTGCCTGTAAAAAAAAAAAAAAAAAAAAAAAAAATCTAGTACCTATTTTTTCTAATGGCTATAATTTTTATTATTGCATTTTTTAGTTAATTTAGCGCAGTATATAAAAGTCTATATGATTTCTAATGTACAGCTATGTAATAATTTGAAACATTAGAAAATATGTAAAAAGAAAAAAAGGTATATCAATAATATTATTATTTTAATTGGAAAAATCACTCATAGCTCCAATTTATATTTCTTTTCTACCTACTTTTTAACATAATGAAGGATAAAATGTACTCGATTCTCTAAGAGTTATAGGTGATGAAATTTTTTTATTGCTATATTTAGAAATATGAAATGATCATAGAAATGCCTAATTCTATAATGTTAAAAAGTTATCAGTGGGGAAATAGGAGATTTATAAATGAGTTTGAGTTTGACTCTACTTTTTTTATGTCAAAATATATCCGAAATATTTTAAAATAGGTTTTCAAATAAATAAGAAGATAACTACACTTTAAAGACAAAAAGAAATGCGGTCGATTATTTAGACACGACATTATTTCATTATTTACAAAAAAAAAAAAAAAGAAAGAAAGAATTTATATAAAAAAGTTTTAAACAACATATGAGATTGTCAGTAAGAAAATTAATTTTCTAAAAATAG
Source organism: Salticus scenicus (assembly GCA_963930645.1). Classification (NCBI taxonomy): domain Eukaryota; kingdom Metazoa; phylum Arthropoda; class Arachnida; order Araneae; family Salticidae; genus Salticus; species Salticus scenicus. Next base: position 385,393,753 of record OZ005648.1, read on the forward strand.
AAAAAATAAATAAATAAATAAAATAAAAATAAAGACGAAAAATTTGTTTGTTATATTGACATTTTTTTTTTTTTTTTTTTTTACACTATGTATCACATTTTAATTTCCCTGGGGAAAATGACGTCATGACAGAAAAACAACATCATAAGAGAAACTTTTTGATATATGGCAAACAGGGTACCTTTATAAACCCGACGTTTTTAATTAATAACTTGGTTAATTAAGATGATAGAAATTTTTAAGCAGCTTAAATGTCTGCCTAGGAGTTTTCGACAAACATTGATACATTTCGTAATGCGAAGGTCACTGCCTTCCACGAGGAGACTGAAAAATATCTGACTCCAGAGACAGTAACTTTTTTAATATATATAGAAAAGTTTTTAACAGATTTATTTATAAATAATTTTGTATTAATTAGACCCAGAAACAAATTTTTTTGGATTGTCCTTTTTTGAATAAAAAATTCAAAAACATTTCACTGAAATCAGTCAAGACTTCAATTTGAGTTTCTGCTGCATTCAACAGCGACTTTTACACCGCAGAATGCTCATCTGACTGTCTGCGGTGATTTGTGTCTTACGCAAGAGTGCCCGTAGAAACAAAAAAATTTCCACATGAATCTTAATTGTGTCACCAAAGTCTTCGACAACGCCTTTCTCGCCTGAACCATGTTGAGTCTCCTCAATTTACCCATTTTAATTTTACAGGCATGAAAGTAAGTGTAATCAATTCCCATACCCTAAAACCAAACCATACATCAAAATCGCCTCTCTTGGGTAATTTTGTACAAAGTTACGTTTGGAAACGTACTTTTTGTCCTTCTCCCCCCGCTCCCTCTCCCGCCTTCAAAGCAAGGAAAGTGGGAAATTCCGCATAATCTTTTACAGTATGTTCGGTACATATAAATAACACATACACTAAAATATTGTCCTGCTATGATAATTTGGAGCAAAGGTACACTTGCAAACATGTTTTTTGCCTCCCCTCGACCCCAAAGGAAAAGGGAGAGAATTTTGAAAATTCCCTTTCTAGTTTGTGCAGAGTACATTTAACCAGAAAAATCCACTTCATGAGGTAGTCTGGAGTAGAGTTACTTTTGGGAAACTGCTTTTTGCCCCCTCTTCCGTCAAAAGGAGAGAAGAGTGAAATACTGTGTATCTAAATAATCTAAAGTAATACTGTGTATCTAAAACACGCGCGAATCTGAATACAAATTTAAAACAATTGGTAAAGAATTTTAAAAAATTTAAGATTTTAAACAAGAGATTATGCCTTGAAACATGTTTTAGCCCCCCCCCCCCCGCCTCAGCCTCTAAAGTAGCAGAGAGTAGGGAAATTTTAAAATACCCCATATGAAGGAGAAGTAGAGAAAGATTTGTTTGTTTTTGGGGTAAAGAGGTGATATTTCAGACGGTTGTGCGATTGTAGAGGCTGAAGCAAAAAGATACACATTCGAATAACAAGTTTTTGAAGACGATGGTTGAGAGGAAAAGTCACTTGGACTTGTAACAAAGGGTAGATCATTTGCATCTTCATCTTAAAGTTTCTTATCTTACAAAGGAAATTATGGATTCAACTAATTTTTACAAGAAAAAAGGTAGTTTAACTGATTTTAAGGGACATTAAACTTATAATTTAAAGTGATACTTTGTAAAGAAACCATTTTGATCAAGATTCGTCCCCATTTATGTTTAATTAGGTTTATTTATTCAGTTTAAGTTTATTTATTATTCCTTTGTGTTTCAATTAATTTAATATTAGTGATTTGTACTTTTATCTAGATAGATATCCATTTTTTTGTCATATTTTCTGTAATAAAAGTTACCTGAAATATGGAATACTCAATATTAAGTAGGTTAATATGAAATAGTTGGTATTCTATATTTCCCTCATTGCCATTTCCGAGAAAAAACCAACCTTAACTACCTGCTTATAGAAATAAGTTCATGGAAATCAGTCTACTAACCAACTCAACTCCTCTTCCAGAAATGACACTAGGTTTTCACTCATTTCACTGCATCGCAAATGGATTACAGAATTCGTAATGCGTACCTTCAAGAAAGTCTTAATCTTGATAAACCAAACAAGTTGTATGACGTAAAAACTCGAATTGCGATGGATGTTCTTTGCTCTATGTGAATGTTACTAGTGGATCAATTGTATAAGTACAGTGATAAAACAATAAAGGAAACTATGAAAACAAATTATTTGGGACAACAGCGTTCTCAGATAATCGGTCTCAAAGCAAATTTGTAAAAAATAGTTACTTTTACTTTTGCGCGGACTTCAAAAGGCATGATTTTAAAAATAGTGTTTATGTTGTATGGCGAATTTTTTTTAATGTGCAATTTACAATTCCATTTTATGTCAATTTTCAATTTTTTTTAGTAGTTTGAATACTAATTATAATTGCCTTTTGAAGTCGGTTTTATTTATTTATTTATTTATTTAAGTTTTTATTTTGTACCAGCACTTTTGCTTGTTAAAAAAAAAAAAAAAAAAAAAAAAAGAGAGAGAGAGAGAGAGAGAGAGAGAGAGAGAAGAGAGAAAACTATACTGAAGTGAAATAAAGATCGATTTCTTTTATTATTTTACGGTTACCTTTAAAATTTTAATAAACTTATTTTCGATATAAATATTTTATTTTTTACTTTTTTAATTAATTATTTTTTTTTTTTTTAATTTACTCAGAATTATTTTTCTGTTTTGTCATCTTTTAACTTATACAACACAATAGATGTGTTTACTAACATAAATGAAATAATACAGATTCTGGCATTATTTCAGTAAATATAGTTTTTTATGCACTGACAAGCTGCTACACAAACATTTTTCGAATTCTCATAGCTATTTAACGTTATCGAGTATAGATATTTCAGCGGAGAACTTTTGGAAATGGCTCTACAGCTTTTGACTGACAGTACCATTTCACACGCATCTGGCAATGACGCGGAGTTTATTTAAATTTTATATCTTCTTCAGAATGTAAATGGCCGAAATCCTGAGAATTCTCTAGTGAAAATTTCCCCATAATTTCGTTTAAGAGCTTTCTAAATTGAATTTCTTTGATTCCGTGACACATTACTTTAAAAATATTATGAAAGATTTTCATGTTAAATATTCTTATCGATTTTATAAAGAAACTGCGTTTAACTTTAATTTATTGTAAATTAAAATAAATAAACTGTTATAAAATTATTAAATGAAAAGATTTTTTTAAAACACACACAAACATGTATGTATATAATCTCGATTCTTTTTCTATCGTCAGAAATTTGAGATCCAAGTTCATGAATTTTTTCTATGTATACCTTTTATCAGGATTTATTTATTAATACTTTTAATATCACTGTAATATTTGTCGTTTATGCACCGATGACGGTATGACTGTTGCCGCCGACTGCATTATCGATTTTATTATTATTATTATCATTATTATTTTTCCATAAAGTGTAGTCTTTTCTTTTTTTTCCTCTCAAACTCCTTTCCTTTTATTTTTTTATTTTTTTTTTTTTAATATTAGTGAAATCTCATCTTGCTCCTTCAATCACTAACTTTTACAGATTTTATGCTCTTCCTAAAGTGCATAAACCTAACTTTTTTTTTCTTTCCATAGTTTCTGATATTGGTACTGTTGCTCAGGTAACTATTTATCCGCGATTTTTTGCACCTTCTTATTTTTGATAATACCTACACTCTGAACAACTTCACCAAGAACATTAAAAGTTGAGCTCATACTAACCTTTTTATGGTCTCTTTCCTTGTAAAATCCCTTTTCTTTAACGTTCCAGTACGTAGCGCCCTCTTCATTTTAGAAAATGAAGCTACATTAATTTCACTTCTAATTTTCTACATTGAAGAATTACTAATCCTTAGTCGTATTACCTTTTTCATTATCAGAAACTTTTACTACCAATTGGAAGGTTTACTCAGGGGCTGTCCTCACTCACCGTTTCTCCCTGACATTTGCATGCATTATTTTCAAAGAACACTCTTTAAGCATATTTCTTTCCCTCTTTAAACCCGTTACGTAGATGGCACTTTAACGCTTATAGGTACTTTTCATTATAATATTGAGCCCGTCTTACAAATTATAATCCCTATGGACCACAATATCCACTTCATTTATGGAATTGAAGTAATGGTTTGTTTCCTTTTCATCATACCCCATCTTTTGCACATACAAATATTTCTGTACCACCGTCTATTTACAAAAAGTTTGTAGTTTCATTATCTACTCATGCTCTGTCATGTTATCCACATACCAAAAAAAAAAAAAAAAAAAAAAAAAAAAGAAAAAAAAAAAGACCACTTATACTTATGCTAACGTGCTCTTTCTTCATATTTTGTTTTTATTAAATATTGAAATCAAATACACATATTTTTTTCAATAACTCAGAACTTGCGTCTAAGCACTAAATTAAATGTTATAAAGCCATTGCTACTGACATAAGTTACAACTTTCCATCATAGACAAAGATATTTTAAAATAGCTGATTCCTCGTACCCCGTTACCTCCTAAATCCGTGCTACTGCCTTGGAGGCAAAAGCAAAACTGACAAGTTATTACTTACAAACTTTGAATAAACACCATAAAATGCAATAAACTCGCAATAATTGTTTCGGGTCGAAAAAACACACGACCCTTCATCAGGCGAACAAAGTAAGCACGAGTGCTGCAGTCAAAGCGGCAACGCAGCGGCATTAGTTTTATGATGTGTGAAGAAGTTTTAAATTTTAATAAATACAGGATGTCCAACTGAGTATACACTATAAAATACTTACATAAAAATAATAAAAATCATCGAGACGAGAATTTTGACACTCATTATTTGGACGCTATGAATATAGCGTCATACCTTAAAATAATTATTTCAAAAATTAGCTTATATTATTCAATAGGCAAACTATACTTTTATTTCAAAAATGTTTTTTGTTTAATGCAGAATTTCTTGGGTCTCAATGCTGCCCACGAAAATTCGGTATCTACGAGCTGTCATGTATAACCAAATAAAATTTACAGTATCTAAGATCAAAAATTGTAAATTTTGCAAATTACATGACTAAGGATTAAACCCATGTTTTCCCAAAACATGATATAATACTGTCATAATGTAACGAATAGAATTTGATTAGAAATTAGGTTCAAAGATGTTAATTAGTATGGAATCAGAAAGCTTTCTTCAGTACAATACTTAGCTCTCCTCAATATTGGTCGCCCTTACAAAATCATATCTACAGACACTGTCTGTGTTTTAACAGAAATTCCTCCGATATTTACATATCTTTATAAAACATTTTTTCAATATAATATTTTGATTGGCTAATAACTGCTTCAACTAAATAACATGATGATTAACAATACATGCATAATGATCAATATTCCACCTTTCTTATTTCCATTATTCTATTAAATACAAATTATTTCTAATGCCAGATACTCTAACTGCTTCACCTCTGGACTATATCTATACGTAGAAATCTGAAATGTAATAAGTAATCTTGTGTGGTTTTATGTTATGTGTTAATTCAAAACAAATTTACAAAAATCAAATAAAATTACACATCTTAAACTCCATTTTCCAAACTTAACTTTTTTGCCATAGTACAGGCAAAAAGATGGTATATTTTAACAAAACACTTAAATACATGGTCATTATATTTATAGATTACAGATCAGTTACTGAAATTTTAAAAAGACCCTTCCAAAATTCAATGTAACAATAGATAAATGCCAACTAATACTGCTCTCATCTAAAATTATATAACTAACTTGGACAAAGGCATATGCAGTTACCATAGAAAAAGAAATAGCCGACTCATCAGCAAAATGACAAATAATAAATTTAACCAGAACACTATTCTTTCATTCCCAACATCAAAAATAATATTAAATTTCAAATCGAAAACACATAAGGATTGGCAGCATAAGTGACAATATTCTACTGGAGACAGAGATGCTTATTTCATCTACGTAGTGTAAAAAGATTTCAGATTTTATTTGCCCTAACTAAATAACCCTGCATTTTATGTCAAGACATACTAGTTTACCACCCCTCCTCTTTAATGTAAATAAACAAATCAATAATTAATGCAAATGTAAGAAACCGAGCACCCCTTTCACTTTTTGAATCACGTATACTTACATCTTATATATTTAAATCTAAAAGAAACAACACAATATGAGAAAATTTATTTAGTATTGTTCTAAATTAGAAAATTAAAAATTAAATTAAATTAAAATTCCATTTCAAGGCCAAACATTAAATTGGTTAAAAAAATATGGTTAAACATTTTTTGTTTCAATTTCAGAAGCAAGTTTGTCCATTATGATAGTTTTCGATCTGGTAAAACACAAAAATAAAATATAATAATAATAATAATAATAATAATAATAAAAGCTGCGAATTGAATGTTATTTTAACGGCTAATGTCTAATAAACAATGTGACAATAATAATATTCCGAGAGGCTATTCTTAACTTATGGTACAACGTCATTGTCATTATTTTTAGTAAGATATTGTATTCGAAAAGTAAAAAAGTCCTTATATTGTAACAGATTTACAGTAAAATGTGAGATAAAACTCACCAAAGCCTATAGCAATGAAACTTTATAAATAGTAAATAAATAAATAAACAATACATATTACAATACATATTACAATAGCGTAATATTGATTTGGTATACAATTTTTTGTCAGTTTTAAGAAGTAGTGAATATTTTATATTCTTGAAGCAAACTTTAAGCATAAGCGTAAATTTAAAAAAGAATTTGAAAATCTAATGCATTAAAGATTATATGCTAAATACGCTTTTAAAAACAGATTTTTCTCCAAAATGTTAAAATATTACGGGAGTTTCGATATTCAACGAGAAAGAAAAACAAAATATGTACGACTATTTTCACATTATAGTGGTCGACAATGCATTATTTTATCCTATGATATTCTCATTTATAAAAGTTTGGTTATTTTATTCAAAATTTGTTTTGTATTTTTAACATTTGTTTATTTTTATTAAACTCCGAAAAAAAAAAAAAAAAAATACCCAGCAAGTTTAGAAAATAAAAACCGCTTTATGGTTTAGGATAAAATGGGTTAAATTGGTTTAAAATTTAGTTTTTTAAACATTTTCCAACGAGATTGAAAATTTTAATGACTTCGGTTTGTCTGTCTGTCTGTCCGCGCTCTAACTCCCGTAAATATATAAAGAATTTCCTGAAACTAGTATATATTATTCATGTTCACTATCGGATATATCCTATTTATCAAGTAATGTAAAAGAAAATTTTTTAAAGTCAATTCCTACTTACAAACACTATCGTTTTTTTTTTTTTTTACAATTTTGAATTAGGAAATAAAAAGCACGCGTTCAAAATGAAATAAAAATAATCATACGATTAAAAAAAAAAAAAAAAAAAAAAAAGTTTTAGATACCATGTTTTAAATTTTCTGATGAATCATAGAGCTTTTATCAATGTGCATAAAATTTTTAAATTGATAATGATGTCAATTTTTGTGAGATGCATAATTTAACTTTTTATAATTTTTTAATGTTCACGTTTAATTAAATGTATTTATTTTTATGTCAATTCGAAAATCGGACTTCGAAGTATTGTGTTGTCACCGTGATCTGAGCAATCCTGAAAGTTTCAAATTTCTAGCTAGTCAGGAAGTTAGTAAAAAATCGATTGCAAGATTTGTACAAGATATATATAGGGAGAGTGTGAACTAATAGTAGGAATTGAAAAATAAGTTAATACCTCTACTGGTTTGTGTATAGGGACACCCGAAAGTATTCCAAGCATTGTGCTCTGTGAGAGGTATTTCTATAAACAAAGTTTTATTACAGTTATTTTACACAAATCTTAATGAAATTGAAATATGTTATTTAAGTTTACTATCAGATGTTTTCTATAGAAAATGGAGTACATACCACCACTACTTTTTGTACAGGGATACTTGAAAACACTACAAATCATTGCATTCTATAATAGGTATTTCTATAAACCAAATTTTATTAACCTTACTTTGCCGAAATCTTAACGAAATTGAAATATGTTATTCATATGCACAAAAAAAATGTTTTCTATAGAATATAGCATGATTAGCATTAATATTTACAGGGCCACACAAAAATATTCAGTTACATTAACGGCTATTATTGGATGCTGGATTTACATTTTCGTTTACATTAAGCATTTTTAACGTTTTATAACAATTTTTATGTATGAATATGAGTTCAATTTGTGTATTTGTCTGTCCAACCGCCTGCCTCCAGCGTCCGTAAATATTTTTAGAATTTTTAAAAATAATATGTGTTATTCAGGTTCATTAGGGAATGTTCCTTATTTAAAATGACATTAATAGGTTCTGCAGAACTGGCTTGTGCACAGGGATGCCCAAAAATGACAATGCATTCCGATTTAGGACAGACATTTTAATAAATCACATTTAAGTAATATTCTACTATAAATATAATAATGGAAGTGAAACTTATTTTTGATATGCTAAATTAATATTTTGCATAGCAATGATATGATTAAGGGCTTTAGATTTCAGGGCCACACTAAAAAATTAGATACATTAAGGACTGCAATTAGAATTTTTGGGCTTCATTTTCTTTTGTGTTAAGCATTGTAACACTTTCCGACTATGCTTAAGAGTGATTACGAATTTATATAGTCTATCTGTATGATTTTAGTCCTTCTGTCTGTCCGTCAGAAATAAAAAGTCGTCACATAACTGAATAATTGTGTTAATAATAAATATATGTACATGAACAAAAGGAACATTAGTCAATGGTAGTGTTCCAAGTTTCTTCCACTGGTTTCAGTGCAGGCGCCACATTTAAGTCGCATGTAATTCCGAATATTCTGAAATATTCTAGACTTGTCTCGAATCTCTTGGGTAGCTATGCGATTGGTGCACTTAAGGGCCCTCTTCACTCACCGCCACCGGAAGCCGAAGCTAATGTTTTTCTATGGGAAATTTTTCTTTACAAATAACTTATTAACTAATACATATTTTCAAATTCTGTTTTCACATTCTGAAAATTCCCAGTGTTTAAATTGACGCACCTTTTTTAAAAATGTATTTTTTTAATTTTTAATATTTTATTTCGAAATTGCAAAATGAAAAAAAATCACATATTGAAAATTTGTATTTTGCAGCTTCAAAATAAAATATAAAAAATTAAAAAAATATTTTTTTAGAAAAGGTGCGTCAATTTAACAGCTAGGAATTTTCAGAATGTGAAAACAGAATTTAAAAATATGTATTAGTTAATAAGTTATTTGTAAAGAAAAATTTCCCATAGAAAAACATTAGCTTCGGCTTCCGGTGGCGGTGAGTGAAGAGGGCCCTTAACGCTTCGGCGTTGTCAACGATGTGAGACCTGAATTGAAGTCGGAGAATCAAACTTAAAAAACTGTCTTTGACTCATGCTTCTTTTTCTAATGTACATTTTATTAGATTTTTATCTATAATTACTGTAAGTTCTTCAACATGGGACAGCTATATTTTTGTAAAACGTACGTTATGTTAATATGGAAATACTGGTAGAGTTGCATTTTAATTTACAACTTAGCATCCCATGGTCATCCCATGTTGAAATTTACAATAATTATAGATAATAGAAATAAAAATAACATATAATTTTTAAAGGAAAATTATATATGTACTTTTTGAGATATTGAAGGTCAAAGGTCAAAATGTTTGACTTTAACATGAAAATTTTTTAAAATATATAATGTGATAAATCATTTGAAAGCCTGTATTATAAGCTTTCTAATGATATTATAATGATATAACATTTGCAGTAGAAGAATTTCGGAATTTTGGAAATTTGCATATTTTATCCATTTTTGCAGCCCTGTATATCAAAAACTAAAAGAGGTAGGGACTAATTAATTGGTAAACATTCATTTCTCAAAAGGACAAATAAATGAGCCCAATTTTATAAAAATCTGAGGGGGTCAGGTTCAAAATGCTGTTTTCTTGTGTTAATTTGACATGGAATGACTCAAGTATAGAATCTGTACATATTATTTTAAGTGAGTTAAGTAATTTGCAGAATTATCGTTGATATATATATATATATATATATATATATATATCACTACAGAAAAAGTTTAAATTATGGATATTTAAAAAAGAAGAGACATTGCGTGTGAATTTTATTATTTTTTTTATAGTAATTTGAATTTTATGGATTTTAAATTAAGGGACTTATTTTTTTGAATATGTATCTTTAAACTTATATATATGTTTTAATGGAAACTTATTATAGCATAACTCTGAAGAAGACTCAACGAGAGGAGTCGAAAACTAAGGATGAATATGTAACTAATTAAAATGTTTTACTATATATAAAAGAGAATGTTTTTATAGTTTTTTTTTATATTTTATAAAGGATTTTTTAGCAGTTATATTGTGAAATATTTGAATTGGTTGTATTAAAAATGATACAATGTTGAGAATACATACTATAATTAAAACTAATTTATACAATGTAATCGAATCATAACTTTAGCAAACTTTTAGAAATATTGTTATAAACTTGCGTGCTTGTTGCTGCTAACTTTTGAAAATCTTGTAACCTTTACAGTTTTTGGATTTTTAAAAGGTTTTAAAATCCTCAAATTTCTATTTGGTTAAAAAGAATTTAGATTTATGCTTAATGAATCAATCTACTAAATTATTAAGATCAAAATGAAATTTAAATAAAAAATTTAAGAATTTATATGGGATTAAATACTTTTATTAAATAATATATAATAATTAAAAAATATTTTTTTCTAAAAAGGAAACATTCAAAAAGTGTCGTCTTAAAAAAATATTGAAATATATATATATATATATATGTGTGTGTGTGTGTGTGTGTGTGTGTGATTTTACTCTTCATAAAACACCAGAAAGTGGAAAGTTTATCAGCTGAAATTAATTACAGCGACCACAAAAAATTATCAAAATTAAGCATTTTTGGCGATTTAGCGCTGTTAGGCGATACGTTCGCTGGCACCGAGATTGCCGTGTACGAACAGAACCGTGTTTTGCTTCTCCGCCAAGTACTCAAAATCAATCGCCTAAGAGTGTGAAATCGCCAAATGTGCTTAATTTTGATAACTTTTTGTGGTCGCTGTAATTAATTTCAGCCGATAATTTTTTCACTTTCTAGTGTTTTATGAAGAGTAGAATCACATATATATTTTTTCAATATTTTTTGAAGACGACACCTTTTGAATGTTTCCTTGTAAGTAATTATTTGATATTCAAATTAGACTCAATAATTTATTTGATTTAAAACACAATTAAAAATTAAAATTAAACCAAGCCTTAATTATTATCAGTACAATACAATAATTTCTTAAAACTAAAGATATATCTCATAATTATTCAGAAATATAAATTACACTTTTAAAATTAATTTAATTATAACATCCTAAGTAATGTACAATATCTGCATAAAGTAACTCATAACGAAATTCTTTTTAATAAGGAGTCACTGAAGCAAACGCTGATGGTCGATTGGTTATCGCACTGTTCTCCAGTTTTAAACATCAACGGTTCTATTCACGGCGAGGTAAAGTGGAAAATTACATCATAAAAATTCGAAAGTTCAAGATGGTGGCACTGAATATAAAAATTCGCAGCATTTTAACTTTTTTAACAACCACTCTCAAATAAGCCTAAAAAAAAAAAAAAAAAAAAAAAAAAAAAATGCATTTACCTTCTTACCTTTAAAAATCCTGCACAGAAAAGCCTTAAAAAGCTTATAAGTGTTTATCTTGCTAAAAGCCTACAACCGTTTACATTGCCAAAAGTATTCACCTATTTACTTCGCTTAAACCCTTGCCTTATTAATTGTGAAAAGCTTCTATCAAAACCTTATAAACTACCTTAGTTTTTGTCAACTATCAACTTTTTAGAAACATTGTTATAACATTGCATGTTTGTTGCTGCTGATCTTTCGAAAACTTGTAATGCTTTCATTTTTGGGGCTTTTAAAAGGTTTTAAAAACCATAAATTGCTATATGGGTACGGAACCCATTTAACACAAACTCAATTTTTAAAATGAAAATCATACCTTTTCTTCACCGAATCATATTAAGCCGCAAAAATGTGTCTTAAAACGTGTTTTTTTTTTTTTTTTTTTTTTTTTTTTTTTTTTATTGAAGTAGGGGTCTTTGGGGCTCTGATTGATACGTTCCGGTTTATTTTAAAAGGAAAGCAATTTCGCTGATGACATTGATTTCAAAAGTTTCATGCTTTCAAATAATCTATCAGATAACGTATCACAAGTGAGCCCCATACCCCTACTCAATTTTTTCAAATAGCGACCAGACTTTTTCACCACAGAATAGCATAAAGCGGAAAAAATCTATTTTAAAAATAGTACTGTTTTTTTTTTTTCGAGGTAGAGGGCTCCGGGTCACAGATTCTTATGTTCCAAATAAAGTCCGGAAATCTTGAATTATCTCAAAATTAAAGCAATTTCGCTGAATATATTGATTTGGAAATATTTTATGCTTTCAAGTAATCTATCAGAGGAAATATCACAGGTGGTACCCGGGACCCCTAGGGAGTCCCAAGTACCTACACGTTAAGAAACTGTAAATTACCTTAAAGTACAGTAGAAGAAAAAATCAAAGAACATTTATTACTTCTGCTAAAATAACGCCACTTTCAATTTATTAAAATAATCATTTGGCATAGATGAACTCTGCTCAATTTCACACATTAATTTCATATACTTGAACTGCATCTGAAAAATTCAAAAGTTGTTCAAAACAGAAGTTTTGCGTGTTTTTACTACTGGCGATTATAAACTCTTTGGGAATTCTTACTTTTTTGGTATTTAAATGCTTTACTCAGCAACTTTTGTGAAATAAGTATATTAAAAAAAAAATCGAGTTAGTTCAAGTATCGAACGCTAGTTGTTGTTACATCCTCTAAAAGTAAGAAAAGTGCAGAAGAAAATAGCACAGTTATTATAATGGTAAATTTCTTTTAATAATGTGAAAAAAATTATAACAGAAAATAATAAAATTTATCTAGTTTTAATTAAAAGAACAAAATATGTAATATTCATGCTTTTTAATTATTTGTTGCAACTGTAAGAAAAGTGAACAACTCAAATTTTAATAAAGATGTTTATATAATTTATTTTAATTTTACACTAGATTTAATGCTTAGATTTAATGCCAGCATATTTAAATTGTTCACTAAGTAAGATTTTTTTTTTTTTTTTGTTATTTATTCAGCTGTTATTAACTTACTTTAATATTTAATACATTTTTTAAACTTTCTATAAACGAAAAACTTAAATATCTCTTTTAAAATACGAATTACTTTACAAAGTTTATATATTGCGGTATTTTTCTATAGAAAAAAGAAAACAGATTATTTTACGAGCCATTAATTCCTGTATGAACCAATATTTTCGAAATATTCCACCCACATCACGACCTCGTAAACAGATCGCTTAATAAGCAACTTCCGGTTTTATGAGGCTTACGTGAGGTGCGAATAGTTCCATCATGGAAAAGCAAGATCCATCAAATGACCAGTTTTGGAATATACGTTATTATCGGCATTGAAACTGTTTTCTTTAGGATAAATTTACGCATGAAAGAAAGAAGATTCTATTTCAGCTGGCAAATGATGCACGTTATTGGCTAGATATTTAAATAGAATTTTCTTTGCAAAATAAATTTTTGGTAATATTTATTTTTATTTAACGTAATAAAATTATTAAAAACATTAATTTCTAATCTTACTTTTTAAGTAGTTTATGATTTTTAACTTGTTGACGTTAATTAATAAAGAAATTGAGATACAACTAAGGACGGGGGAAAAAATACAATTTAAGCTTGATATAAGCTATTACATATTAAAACCCGAATAAACTACTACGTCAGAAACGCCAAAGAAAAATATTGGAAATGCATACAGCTGTTTCGGTAGCCTAAAGCGTACCGTCTTCAGTGCAATGACGTAGTAGTTTATTCGGGTTTTAATATTCCAATGCCAAGTCTCCTGTTATTATTAAGCTATTGCATAGTCTTCTAATAACCAAGGGTATTAAAATTTGTAAAAAAAAAAAAAAAAATTAAACTCGAAGATATGATGCTTTGGAAAATGTGCAATTTCATAAGTATAATATTAAGATTTTCAGTGAACTAATTATTACTGAAAATGGTAAAGCTATTTGATTAAAAAAATAACCAACTGTAGAACCAAGTGCAATACTGGTTGTTTAGCTCTAGAATAAATGCTTACGCCAATAACCCAGGTAGCAATTTAAGGTTTATAAAACCTTTAAAAACTCCAAAAAGAAAGTTTACAAGGTTTCGAAAGGTTGACTTCAACAAGCATGCAGGGCTATAACAATGTTCCTAAACTAAAAGGTTGCTTGTTGACAAAATCAAAGGCAGTTTATAAAGTTTTGCAAGAAGTTTTTCACAAGTTAATCAGGACAGAGTTTCAGTAAGGTAAAGATGTGAAAGCTTTTCGCAAGATAAACAGATGTATAAGATTAACAAGTATAAGTTTTTTAAGACTTTTATGCGCAGCCTTTTTAAAGGTAAAAGGTAGTATTTAAGGATTATATATACAGGCCTTTAAAAGGTAAGAATGTAAATGTATTTCTTAAGGATTACGTAAGAGTGTTTAAACTTAAAAACGTCTTCATACACCATAAAATTTAAGAAAGCACTACCGGTTTTGAAAGGACGTGACCGTTCTTCTTCAGGGGCAAAACACGTGCTACTGCTTGGGGGAAAAAGCAAGACATTTGCTTTCAGTCTTGCTTTTGCCTCTGAGGCAGTAGCACGTATTTTGCCCCTGAAGAAGAAGAAAGGCTTTTCCTTCAAAATCCTTTCGAAACCGGTAATGCTTTCATTAATTTTATGATTTGTAAAGAAGTTTTTAAGTTTAAATATTGATTGTACACCAGTTCTTTAATTTAGTATTTAAGAGTGGATGCTAAAAAGGTAAATTGCGATGTCGTTTTAGTTCAGTGCCGCCATCTTGTGAGGTAACGTTGAATTTTCGAATTTTTATGATTAATCTTTCCACTTTACATAGCCGAGGACAAAGCCCACGATGTCTTGCACTGGAGTTCAATGCAATAACCATTCGCCCATCAGCGCTTGCTTCAATGCCTCTTTATAAAAAAAAGTTTTTTTGTTATGAATTATTTTAGGTATATATTATACATTATTTGGGATGGTATAATTAAATTAGTTTTAAAAGTATAATTTATATTCTTGCATATGTATGAAATACATTTTTAATTTTAAGAAATCATTGTACTGATAATAACTAAAACTTGGTTACATTTTAATTTTTAGTTGCGTTTTAGATCAAATAAATTATTGAGTCTAATTAGAATAGTAAATAATTACATAGAAATTTTTTTTTAATTACTATACATTGTTTAATGAAAATAATTAAGGCCATAGAAATTCTTAAAATTTTTATTTACATTTTATTTTGATCGTAATAATTTAGTAGATTGATAATAGTTCATTAAGCATAAATCTAAATTCTTTTTACCTAGATAGAAATTTGAGGTTTTTAAAACTTTTTAA
Organism: Salticus scenicus; assembly: GCA_963930645.1. NCBI lineage: Eukaryota > Metazoa > Arthropoda > Arachnida > Araneae > Salticidae > Salticus > Salticus scenicus. Next base: position 385,409,350 of record OZ005648.1, read on the forward strand.
AAATCCAAAAAGTGTAAAGGTTACAAAGTTTTCAAAAGGTTAGCAGCAACATAGGCACGCAATGTTGTAACATTATTTCTAAAAGTTTGCTAGTTTACAAAAACAAAGATAGTTTATAAAGTTTTGAAAGAAGCTTTTCACAAGATAATCAGGCAAGGGTTTCAGTAAGGTAAACAAGTAAAAGCATTTTCCAAGGTGAACAAGTAATAAGCTGTTTATGTTTTTTACGTGCAGGTTTTCTAAAGGTAAGAACATAAAGGTAGTTTTTAAGGATTTTATATACAGTCCTACAAAAGGTAAGAACGTAAAGGTTGTTGAAAGGTTTTTCACAAAACATTTTTCTTTCAACCTTGTGAAACCTGTGACATATGGTACAGATTGTAAACCTTTACAGAACCAATTATTCAAAAAGTGAGAATGACCCCTTTCAGAAGCTTACGTGCTATCTGAGAATCAACTTTGCGTCAATTAGCTCTAAAGGTGTTTCCCTTTGAGGGATTTTACAAAGCTATTGCATTTCCATAAAAGTTATATAAAATCGTCGTCATTTTTTCAATCGTTTTACACTATTTGCAGGGGCTTTCTTGGAAAAAAGTAGGAAAAAACACTTTCTCATATTACGAAATCTTTTTAAAGTTACAAATTGTGAGAAGTTAAAAAGGAGACTTCAATTGAATTAAGTATATTTTTTGTGTATATTTGATAAATAATCGTATAGCAAAAAAATAAAAATTAAATAAATAAATAAAAATAGAAAAATTATGCATTTCTCATAAATTATAAAGCACTTTCCCATATTATAATAACTAGCTATAGTAAATATGAGAAGGATTCAGAGAATGACTAGTTAAATTTTATTTAAAACACTAGAGTGTAAAATCAAGTATCACTCATACATTGAAATATCACTCATAAATATTTCACCCGTGTGGTGTGCGGGTTAATAGTGAACGCTAATTATTCTGAAAATAAGGCTATATCAGATCGAAATGTCATCTCAAAAACATTCTGACTCTGAATATTTATTAAAATCATTCGAGTACTTAGAAAAAAAAAAAAAAAAAAAAAAAAAAAAAAAAAAAAAAGCTTCTGCCATAGTTTTCTGAGGGAGGCCAGGGTTATCTGTGAACGCTAATTTTGTTAAAGAGAATGTTAGATTTTTGTGTTTACATTTCAGTTCTAAATTCTAAAATTCCTTAAATCTAAATTTTTATCGAAATGATTCTGATAGTTCCTAAGAAGATCATGTCTCTGCCATATTTTGTCACGTGCGAAATAAGGGATAACAATGAAAGCTAATTTTAATGAAGATGAGAATAAATCACATGAGTTTTTTTATCTCAAAACCTTTTAATTTGAAGTTTTTATCAAAATCGTTAGAGTCATTTCCTAGAAAACCAAGTTTCTGCTGTAGTTTTGCAACAGACGGTGGGAAAGTTGACTCTAAACGTTAACTGAAGATGAGAAAAATTCAGTTGGAATTATCATCTAAAAAAAAAAAACCCAAACCTTAAATATTTATCAAAATCGATCGAGCACTTTACGCGTGATCAAAATTCCAGCCACATTTTGCCACAGTGGAGTAAGGATTAACACAGCAGTGAATGCTAATTTTCCGGAAGATTAGGACATGGCATATAGGTTTCTGAAAAATAAATAAATAAATAAAATAAACTTAATTTAGCACTCCAGAAACACTTAACCCCAAACTTTCGTCAAAAACGTTCAATATTCAATTTTGAATAAACAAAATTCCTAAAATATACTGTAACCGGCGAATAAAGTATTAACATTGCACGCGAATTTTTTTAAGGTAATACCAATCGTTTTTTCACCACAAAAAACCCTTAACTTTAAACTTTCATTCAAACCGTTAGTGTCGTTTCGGAGATCCCCAAGACATATATATATATATATATCATGAGAACCTTTTCAGACATCACACAAAAAAAAAATGATACTAAAGCTAGAAAAAAAAAAGACTATATATAGTTACGTGATTAACTCGTTTAATATAAGAGAAAGATTTAGAGTGACGTTGTACTTTCAGTGGGTTGTTATTGATAAATTCGTTTAATTTTGGTACATTTGTCGTACTATTTCATTTTAATTTCATAAAAAAAAAAGATTGTTTCAAAAGAAATTTTGAGTTAAAAATATATCATTTCAGATCATATTTTTACTTAAAAATAACTGTTAAAATTACTATTATACAATAATAGAAAAATATACATTCTTTTATACAATAATGAAAAACGAGAAGCGAAGTTGCCTTTTTGTTTTCAGTATGACGTTATGATATTCTGTAAACCAGTGATATATACTAGAAGATCTGCAGATCAGGAGCCTCAACGTACTATTTTCATCACTTATTATTCCGCATATCATTTTTGTTTATTCCTTATTATATAATATATATATTGATTCGATTGATTTGCTACGTAAGCAGAAACATTACTGAGGGGGTTACTTATACCAAACGTTACTTATACCAAATTTAATGCAAAATGACTACATAACATATCGGAATTATTTTGTGTAACCCTGTAAATGAATTACACAATCTATGCCTACTCCACTGAAAAACATTCTTTTAAAATTCTAATACAATTTTATTATATTTAACGAGGTGTAAGCATGTTAAAGTACACTTTTAAGAAATACCGACTATAGACCGTAATAGAACGGAATTCTTTTATGTATCTGAGAAAAGTAGCCATAGTAATTATATACACTAAAAACGAATACACCTATATAATTAATTACAACTCATTAATATTTTAATCTAATTTGAAATCATTTGGATGATTACAGTACGTCATCAGAATTCTTTTGTGGGGTCCCGTAAATAAATTATTTAGTCTATACATAATTTTTTTTGAGTAAACATGTTTTTAAACATCTTTATAATGTATGGTAATTTCATTATTTGAGTTCAGCATAAGAAAATTAAAGTGCGCTTAAATAAATGTTTGTTTATAGGCTCTAATGTCACTAAATTCTTTTGTGTATCTCTGTAAACGAATCATAAACGTTGCATACACAAGTAAAAACTGTTCAGTTTATTCTACGTTTTTCATGAATAATTGTTCGAAATTTGACGTAATTTGGCTGATTACGTTGCATTGTCCGAATACTTTTGTATGGTCCTGTACATTAATTAGTAGACCTTAGAGCACATGTTCTCTGTACAAAACATAAATTAAAGCATAACTAATTTCATTTTGTTGATTGCAAATCAATGATGTTAAAATGCGTTTAAGCGAAATTCACCCCATATGCCATAATGATAAGAATTTTTGCGTGTCCCTGTACACAGTACATAAAAAATATAGACATAAAAAAATTACAGCTATTTTTATGCACAGCCTGAACGTGTGTACCAATTTGTAAGCCAATCGGAGGATTCTTACGGCCGCTGTTGCGGTATACACGAATTCTGCCCATAAGCTGTAACGATAAGAGAAATGTTGTGTGTCACTGTACACGAACTACAAATGGAATACACACCCAAAACTCTACAGCTAAAATTCCGTGTGATTTATAAATATATGTACGAAATTGGAAGTAAATAACATGATTTTTGCGGTTGTTATCGCGGTACATAGAAATTCTTCACATAGGCCGTAATGATAAGAAAACCTTTGGCGTATCCCTGTAAATGAACTACAAATAAATACACACCTAAAGCTATACAGCTGATTCTGTTGAGCTCATAAATATGTGTACCAAAATGCAACTCAATAGCGTGATTTTTGCTGTCGCTATCGCGGTACATACGAATTCTTCCTATAGGCCATAATGATAAGAAAAATTTTGGCGTGTCTCTGTGTACGGAGTACAAATGGAATACATACCCAAAACTATACAGCTGATTCCGTGTGGGCTCATAAATATGTGTGCCAAATTTCAAATCAATAGTGTGTATTTTGCGGCCGCTATCGCGCGACAGTCAGACACACAGACGGAATCCAAAAAATTTTTAAGTCTCAGCAGAGGGTCTACACTGACGTTTCGGCAAAAACTGCAAGTCAATAGCTTGATTTTTGCGGTGTCTATCGCAGTACATACAAACTCTTCCCATAGGTCGTAATGATAAGAAAAATTTTGGTGTGTACCTGTACACGAACTATAAATAGAATGCACACTTAAATATATACAGCTAATTCTGTTGGACTCATGAATGTCTGTTCCAAATTGCAAGTCAATAGCGTGTTTTTCGCGGCTGCTATCGCGGTACATAGAAATTCTTCACACACTGTAAAAAATAGGTTCTTAAAAATAAGTATATATTCTCTCAAAATAGCCCCGAAACAATATATACTTAAATTAGAAAACCCATGTATTCATTTTTGAGTACATTGGCATGTCAAACTTGGGTATATTGGGATTCTTATTGGTCAACCCCATTTTTGAGCATATCAATGTACTCAAAAATGAGTACATGGGTTTTCAAATTTCAGTATATATTGTGGGCTATTTTGAGACAATATATACTTATTTTTAATAACCTATTTTTTACAGTGCATAGGCCGTGATGATAAGAAAAATTTTTTGATGTGTCCCTGTACAAGAATTACAAAAGGAATACACACCCAAAACTATACAGCTGATTCCGTGGGGCTCATGAACATGTGTGCCGAATTTCAAGTCAATAGCTTTATTTTTGCGACCGTTACCGTTCGAAATACAAACACACAGACAGAACCCAAAACCGTTTTGAATCTTAACAGAGGGCCTCAACTGACATTTCGGCAATAAATATAGAGTAAGACATCGATCCATTTGCATTTTATATGTAAGAGATTGCTTACAAAATATTCACTTACTGTAGCATGTGTGCTTTTGAAATAGTCACGAAAGCTAGCAATATTTTATTAAAATATCCCTTGTATCATATTTGGTAAGAAAGGAAAGCGCAATATATAACGATAATTTCACAAAAATCTGAAATTTCTCGACAACTTTCATAAAACCCATTTTTTAAAATACTTATTTGTTTTTTCCATAAACTTGATTATTGGCAGCATTTGGTGAATATTTTTTAAACAGAAATATCTCCCACAATAGTAATTTAAATTATAAACATTTTATTCTATTGGCAATATTTGATTTAAAATTATTGTAATTTCTTACTCAAATTTAATTTTTGTGATATCACCTTGCAGAATGAAGAGTAATCTTGTCCCGACAAAGTCTAAATAACGGCACTTTAAAAAGCACGTTAGTGTAATTTACGTTAATTATGACACTGGATAATGTCTAGTACCAGATAGGAAGCGCCTCCAAGTACTATTTTCTCCTTCAAATGGAACAATCTTTAAACTGAAAAATGGTAATATACAGTAGTCGCCGCCTTATAAAATCACTGGTTAATAAAAACAGCCGCTTAATCTGGTCAAATTTCTAGGTTCGGAATCATATCAATCCAAACTACTTTTCAAACCACCGCTTAATAAAATAAACATTGTCGGTTAATAAACTCAAAAGAAAATCACTTCGGCAGTAAAAATGATTATGTATTTGATATGAACAACGAATTTTAAATTATCATTGGAATTTTTAAGAAAATAAAACATAGAAAGCCATAACATTAACTCTATTTGTCGAAAGCTTTACACCTGCAACATAAAATTAAAAATAAATAAATAAATAAATAAAAACACATCCCGTCATGTGTTGTAATGGTGAATTCAAGGAATGACTTCTTCAAATTAATGGCCAATGATCAATTTTTCTCTGATCAAATTTTCTCTGTAAGTTTATAGTTCTCATTTTGAAGCAACTTAGACGCATGATGTGTAAGCGGAAAGATTTAATTCTGGAAGTGAAATTTTGGTAAAGCATGATGGTTTTTTTCAAATGTAGCCAAAGATAAGCAACATCAAAGCTTGAAATTTCTCAGTTTGCTTTACGTTAACTTAAGGATAGATGTGACATTATTGCCTAAATTTTACTGAACTAAAGAGAGAATCGCAAGGAAAAACAAATAAGGAAAGCAGAATTTATCATTGCAGCTCCTCTATATTGTTTTAAGAATTCCAGGTCAAAGAAAATTTCCATCCTTTGCATAATTTTGTTTTTAAAAGCAGAATTTTTTTGCATGAATGAGGAGTGGTGAAAGCTTCATTCCTACGGATGTCTAGTTTATAAGATAGAAAGGTGCAAATGTATTGTTTACAGCAAACATTGTTTACAGCAATACAATGATTTTGACGGTGATTATTGTAAAAGAGTCATTTAGCGGATTTGTTGAGAGACTATGATTCAGTTGAGATTTTCAGTAATGAGGAAACTACATTCTTTCATTTGTCCTTACCAGAGAACACTCATATGCTCGAAACCGAAAACAATGAACTATATAAGAAAATAAAATAACATATAACTGATCTTTTGACGTGCAATATGATGGAAACTGTCAAGAAAATACTTTCAGCTGTTGTAGGAAGGCTGCTTTAAAGGAGTAAATAATTTCCTAGGAGTAAATAATTTGCTTGTGGATTGCCGCAATTGTAAGAAAGCATGAGTGATGTCTGCAATTTTCTCTGATTTTTTCCTACAATGAAAAAAATACATATAACTAAAAATTATTGTTCTTGTTTGGGACAACTGCACTGTACATCCAACGGATTTAATATTTAAACATATACAATTAATGTTTCTTCCACTTAACACTTCAGTGTCATTCAACTACTTGATCAGGAATCAGAGTACTTAAATGTTGTTATAGAAAAAAGTTGATTAGTAAATCTGTTACAGAAATCGATGTATATGATTATTCTGCAACGTTTTCCATTATAAATACCATTGTAAAATCTATAACTCATAGAAGCAAATGCGTTACATAAAAACATCTTAAGGCAGCGTGACGACAAACACAACCATAAATTGTTTCTTAGTATCCAGATTGAAGTCAGAAGGAGAATCTCAAGAAGAATGTTCCACATTTGAAGGTAAGGACTAACTTGACAAGGATTTCCTTTAATATATTGAGATGCGTAAAAACCTCCTAAATCTGGCAGAACTATTTGATATTGTAGTCGATGATCAGTTTTCATCTTCATAAATTTCAGGTGAATTGACGTGTAAAAATTAAAATTCTGATTTAGACGAAGAATCGATAAGTAAAAACGAAATTCTGATTTAGACGAAGTACTGGATGTACTTAGAGCATTTGATACATAGAAACCCTTTATATATTCAATATACTCCGATGGATACTAGAGAATCGGAGCGTAAACCGGAAATGTATAACTAGTTTTACATTTTTGTTAGAAATATTATATTTTTAATTCATCCGTCCAAACAATGTCCATCAATATGCATCAGTTTTTCATGAAGCCCAGTATTTATATAATGTAAAAATATAAACTAATTGTATTTGTAATATGTGTGTATTAATTTTATCTGACTATAATGTATGTGTATTAATTTTAAAAAAAGTACATGTTTAATTTATTAATTGTAAATGAGTAATTAGTTATTTATCTAGGAAAAATCAATTAATCTTCTTAATTAATATTATTAATCGTTAAATAAGAAATTACTTTCCAAATTCGGTTGAGAAATTTTATTCAGTTAGACCATGTTCTCCGGTTATAAAAAAGCAACCGTATATTAAAATCATTTTTGTCAGAACAAATGTGATTTTATAAAGCGGCGGCTACTGTATTATGTTTTGAATATTATTTAAATTCAATTAAATTCGGTACATAAGTATTAGATTTACATAAGAAAAGAATGTATAATTAAAAATATCCCGGGGCTGAGCGTAATGCAAATCATTACTTTTTCTCATGCCCACTAACTCATGATTGGCGTATCCTTAACCCACCTAATAAACCTAACGACTGGCTTTTTAATATCGTTACCCGGCTTCCCCTACGTCAGAAACTAACCAGAATCTATAACTTGTTAATACATCTTTCCAATTTGATCAACTAATTTTTCAATCTTCCAAGGCAGTTACCAACTTTTTTCTTGGAGGTCCATATAATTTTTAAACACAAGCCTTTCCATGCGAGGGAGCAAGGCTCCGTTCTTCTTTTTATATTCTTGTTACCTTGTCACCCTCTGTCGTGTGAAAGCTCCGCTCTGGCGACCTCTGTAATTCTTTTATTTTTTTTATTTTTTATTTTATTTTATTTTTCTGTTTATGTAATAAACTACGGAGGAGGTTTAATCTTTAGACACAGGCTCTTTTGAATCTCCACAGTGCCATCGGAGCCCCTCTCTAAAGGTTAAAATCGCTCAAAACCGCTGCATAGTGGTGAGCGGCCACCTTCCGTCCTAGAATCTTAGAATTAAAAATATCCGCAATTCAACAGCATCCTGACTAAGTGCCCCTTGTCGCGAAGGGTTATGCTCGGCACTATCTTAACCAATCTCTGCTCTGCATTGGTGCCTCTTGTCGTGATGAGTTTAAGCTCGGCGCCTACTATACTTCGTCATAGTGTACTTTCTGCAGTCAGTAATAAATTGAAATATGACTTCTTTACCGCCGCTCCTTGTCGCGTGGGAGACCTGTCTCTAGCGGCACTTGTAAATTTTTTTTTTTTTTTTTTTTAGTTTTTAAATAAACGTTCCGGAGGTGGGGACTAGCATAACTAGAATCGCTCGACACCATTCCTGGAGTGGTGAGCGGCCCCTCTAAAAATATCCTATATTTTGATCTTTTATTTAAAGAAATTTCTTAGAATATACCTTGTTAAAAATTTATATAAAATATTCTAACTGTATATTTCTTTTCAATCTAATATTTATAAATTAAAAAGAAATATTTCATTCTATTAGAGAGAAAAATGCTAAAATCTCATAATATTTCGATTAACGTTTTCGGTAGCAAATCATACTTATTATAGAGTTAACTTTAAGGGATTTTTCTTCATTATGGAAAAATTTTCGTTTAGCATCGTTAAAAAAAAAAAAAAAAAAAAAAAACACACACACACAGAGAGAGAGGGAGAGAGAAGAAGAAGAAATTTAACTTTTATACAAAAAAAAAAAAAAAAAAAAAAAAAAAAAAAGATAAATTCGTTTAGTTATTGCATTAGATAAAATGTTCTTCTCAGGAATAATTTCCTTTATAGCTCTTTTCTTTTATCTTGTAGTCATCCCAGTTTTAACTTTATTTTCATTTTATTTAATTCAGGTATTCACGAGGTTTTATATTTCAAAGTAGAAATGTTTCATTTTCTTCTTCATAATTCTATTTCGGAATTCATAATGTAATTTCTTACGTGGAAACATTTCAAGGTATTATTAATATTTTTCTTTCATAACTCTAATCATGATATAATAATAAAAAAGTAATAATCCTCAAAAACATTCAGTAGTTATTTTCTTTACTTTAACTGAATTAAAGATGAAGAATATTTAGCCGTTTGTGAGAAATAATTATTTTTATAACTTTATTTTTATAAAAATTAAATAATGTGATAAATTTCTATTTAAAAAAAAGTACCGGTATTAAAAAATGATAACATTTAAGACCTATGTAAATGTAACAGGAGTATGAAAATATAGATAACAAGTAATTTCTTTATTATGTATGTTTATGCATGAAAAAAAAAAAAAAAAGGTAAGACACTTCTTTTACATTAGGAGTTATTCATAAAAAAATAAAACATTTCATATAGAAAACAATACTATGCAAAATTAACAAAATTACATTAATATTTATTAGTTAGACTTATAATGTTAATAGCATAATAATAGTGTATAAAATTTTTAATTAACTTTCAAAAATATATAAAAAGAAGATTATCAGCTGAAATTCATTTGATAACTATCAAAACCAGGAATAAAATAAGTTAATATTTTATTTAAAAAATATTTCTGAGAGGTTTTTCATTAATTGCTTTCATGATAAAATATGTAATTCTGATTCAGTGCTTTTCAACATTCATTAATTTTCCATTTTTAGATTACTTCATTTCCAGATTGGCCTTTCATTTAAAACTTTCTGCGTAATCTCTTATAAATGTGAATTAAAACAAAGTTGAACTTTAACTTTTTAGTTAAGCTATCTAAAAATGATAAAGAAAAAAATGAGTTTTCCAAATGACTGCTTTTAATTCAAATAACTTATAGTAAAAAAGTTTTTTTAATGAAAAAAAAAAATGTTATTATTACTAATATAATTAACAGATGCATTAATAAAAACAAAATTGAAATTTAAAATGAAAACGACAATAACTGTACTTGCATTTTCAAGCAGAGAATAAATGACTCGTAAAACTGACAGAAAAGAAAACATTTCCTTTCAAAATTTGTACTTTATTTTGAAAACATTTTTTCATACACATATTTTCTTTATTTAAAACAGGGATGAAAGAGTTCCGCTGTTTTTTGCCACCAGTATTTTCTCACAAATATTTCTAAACAATCAAGAATCATGACTTAAATATTTTCATTAAATAATACATAATATATATATATACAGGGTGATCAGTTTAAAAGAGTACCCGTTGGTTTTTCTTATTACCCTTAAATCGGACGGATGTGGCAACTATTCTAAAACTGAAGTATAATTGTTTGAACCTTGTTTAAATGTGTGAGACAATTTCCAACACTGTTGGACTGTTACAACATTATTTGTGAGGTAAAACAGAAATGGAGACGCACAGTGTTACTTAATCATGTGATTTTTTTTTTTTTTTTTTGAAAAACATAATTTAATTCAATTTTTTTGCATTATTATTCCTTACGGAAAATTTTGAAAATGTTCCGCCACCATTTTGAATGCAAACATAAATACGTCGAACCAGGTTTGACACACTTCGCAGCATTGTTGGTGTTATTGACGAGATTTCTTCAGTTATGATCGGTTTTAATTCATCGATGTTTGTAGGACTTCTCTGGAAAACCCTATGAAATAATAATGTAAAAATGATAATGTAAATGTAAATGTAAATGTAATGTAGGAATGATAATGTAAACAATTTTAATTGAATTATGCTTTTCCAAAATAAAATGATCACAGGATTAAGTAACACTGTGTATCTCCATTTCTGTGTTACCTCACAAATAAAATTATAACAGTTCAACAGTGTTGGAAATTGTCTCCCACACTCAAACAAGGTTCAAACAATTATACTTCAGTGTTAGAATAGTTCCCGCATCCGTCATATTTAAGGAAAATAAGAAAAACCAACAACTATTCTTTTAAATTGATCACCCTGTATATATATATATATATATATATATGACTGTATTATATTCAAATTATGCAGAAAATATACATTTTATAATACTTTTTTATTTATTTATTTACCATTATTATAAGAAAAGAAAGAAAGAAAAATATATTCTTTCTTTGATCTTTTTTATAGATAAGAACTATTTATTACTTCTTTCTTTGTTTACTTTTTTATTATTATTATCGTAATTATAATTATAATTATTATTATGACAAATATATACATTATAGGCAAATACACAAAACTCCTTCGAACATGATACTGTATTATCACATATTTGTGGTGAAAAGTTAGGGTTTTAAGAAATTAACGTATCGATAGTAATTAACAGTTGGTTAAATTTTATTTTTGAGTTGTAGTTCAGATCAAATAAATTTTTATGCATAGCTTGAATATCAAATAATTACTTAAAATTTTTTTTTTTTTTTTTTTAGTATTTTTAATTTTTTAATGAAAATATTAGAAAAATATCAGAATCAAAGAAATGATATATATCATCCAACATTAATTACTTTAAAATTTCAAATTAATGCTAAATAAAAAAAAAAGTGTATTTTAAACATTTTGCATTTTTAATTATTTTAAAAATGTTATGCTGATGTTCTTTGTGAATAAAAAAAAAAAATTATAAAATGATTACATGAAGAAATCGGATGTATCATATGAAGTAGCATAATTAAAAGTGAAATATTTGACAAATTTTAAGCTGGTAGACGTGAAGTGACCTGTTCAATATCAGGTCGTACTCGTTGACATTGAAAATCATAGTTTTCCGTGGTTTTCTCCGAAACTCGTGGAAATACGAGCTAAAAAGGTACTTGGTATTTGTACACAACTAATAACAAAAATGCAATTATTCTACTTTTTCTTCTTTCTTTCCTTACCTAATTTTTATAATAATTTTAAAAATAATAAAGTTTTAAAATTCACAGGGTGTATTGAAAAGGACTTTTTTTTTTTTTTTTTTTAAATTTGAATTTTCAATCGTGCAGAAAAGTTGCCTGATGTTATTGTTAGTATGTGTGCAAAATTTCGTTCATCTGAGTTAATATCTTCAGTTGCCTCTGGGGCCATTCATTATACAAAATTCGTTAATTTTATAGTTTTTTTAGTGTTTGGTAAAAAAAAAAAAAAAAAAAAAAAAAAAAAAGATAAGAAATTGGAATCCTTACTTCCAATCGTGCGGAAAAGTTGCCTTATATTATGATGTGTGCAAAATTTGGTTCATATGAGTTAATATCTTCAGTTGCCTCTGGGACCATTCATTATGCAAAATTCCCTAATTTTATCGTTTTTTCCATATATTTTAAAAAGAGCGCCACTAGATAACGGTGTGCATCTGCGCTGCGCGAAAACTACCACCTTGTTGTTTGACCGTGGTTGTCTTCGTTTTCGTGTCCCAGGTAAAGAATTTATGTTCTCAAAACTTAAAAATTAGCGTTCATGGTTACGATTATAGACGAAGATTCAGAGGATTACAAAGTAGGTACTTTTTAGCAACGATATCGTCTTAGCCAAGAATGCATTTTATTAGCTATTTTGTTGTTTCAAGATAGCGGTTGCCATAGGGACGATGTTTTCAAAAGCCTAAAAATATGAAATATTTTTAATATAAGAATTTAATTTATCATGCATTGAATTACAATAGAAGTTAATATTTTATTCCAAATCCTGTCTAATAAATTAAGCAGTGTTTCTTTAGAAACGTTATTGATAATAAATAATTATTTTAACTGATATTCTGATTAAATTGCATGAATAAATATATGAATAACCTTGATATAATTAATTACAGGAATAAATGTAACTTTTTATTTTTAACATGAACTTTCAGCTTGCTACAATATTTTTATTTAACTTCCGGTGTGGAATTAAAAAAAAAATTGCTTCAATCGTAAAGTCATGCAATTATTTTATTTTAGAAAATAAAAATAATGTTAAATTTTAATGAAAAGTTTTTTTTTTTTTTTTTTTTTTAGCAAGCACGTTATCAATATCATGCCAATTATATTTTCGCATGTTCTTAATTTGTTTTAATTATACGCGATGCTTTTAATATTTTTTATATCCATATTTGTATTTTTTTCACTTGGAATGCACACTTATTCACTTTAATTGAATTCATACTTATTCATTGCTTCTATTAAAACTTCATAATACTATTATTGATATAATTGGTGCATTGCTTGTTTTACTTACTGTTCCATTTTTACTTTGCAGAAATGGCAAGCAAAACCACAAGGAAGACAAGAAAACAGTCTGCTTGTCCTATCTTTGGATTAACAAATGACTTGAAAAGTAATGTCTTGCCAACATACCAGGACGTTATGAAGTGTTACCTTTACTTCATGCAAAAGTTTAGAGAAATGAACAATGACAAGAAATATCAGAAATATTATATAAAAAAAAAAAAAATGAAGATTTATGGAAGAAGGCGTGATTTTAAATTGTTGCACAATTATCACAGAAAATATAGAAACCTTGTAAAAAACATGAAGCCAAAGGTGACAGATGTGTTCAAAGCCAAGGTATGAAAGGTTCAAAAACAAGGTTTTAGCTGCATTGTCTTTGAAAGCCCCTTTCAAAGACAATGCAGCTAAATCCCGTTTTGATATTTCTGTGTGTAAATGTGCGAATATTTCTGGATGCATTTGTCCGAAAATTAGAAAGCCCATAAAAGAAAAGAATTTCTCATAGACCAGAGAACCACCAGGAAACTGTATATGAGTGCTACTGATGTTAAACAAGTTTACAACTTCAGGAACGAGAACAGAGTCACTAGTTCTAGTCACTAGTTCTAAAAGCAAAGAAATAGGTGCTGCTGCTCTATCTACACAACATTATGAGCAACTTGAAAACTTAATAGAATCCTCGGAATCTTATAATTGTGAAGAGGACTATGCTACATATACAGATGAAGTTGAAGATAAATATTTTCTGGAGGCTGGCCGTGGCCACAAACGCAAACGGTAGAGTAAAGCTACCACACAACAAAAGAGGCTCTCTTTGCCAACATTAGCAATGGCCTGTGACAGGACAGGCGTTTCAATCAGAGGGGCTGCAATATTAGCAAGCGCTGTTTTAGAGGATTTAAAAACCATCACAAAAGAAGACAAGACAAAAGTAATAGACAAAGGTAAAATACAAAAAGAAAAGAAAAAGCTTCGATTGGAGATTAAGCTAGAAGAAAAGTAAAAGCGTCAGTAACTGAAGGTTTATTCGTTGATGGTCGTAAAGACACCACAATCGTGATGGATAAAGCAAAAGGCAACTGTTGTAAAAGTACTATAAAGAATGAACATGTAGTTTTAGTAAGTGAGCCAGGTTCAAATTACATGGGACACGTTAGTCCTGCATCAGGGCACGGTCACAGAATTAAATCTAGTATTATCAGTTGGCTGAAATCCAAAGACATATCAACTTTAGAACTTGTAGCTCTGGGGTGTGATGGAACTAATGTTAATGCTGGGGCAAGTAATAGAGTTATTGCTCTAATTGAAAAGGCCTTTGATAGACCTGTCCAATGGTTAATTTGTCTATTACACGTCGACGAACTGCCTCTTCGACACCTGATTCAGCACCTGCACGGACCGACCTCAGAGCCTCATGGATTCACTGGTCCGATTGGAAAACAAATACAATTATGTGAGAATTTCGAGTTAGTGGAGTTTCCTCCTGTGGAAGTGGAAGTACCCGAAATTGACAAAGAGTACCGCTCAACCTTCCTTAACAGAGATCAAAAGTATCTAATAGATATACGAGAAGCAGAAGCAAGCGGAAACTGTTCCCAAGCTTTGGCAAGAATGAATCCCGGAACATTATCCCATGCACGTTGGCTTACCATTGCCAACAGAATATTACGCTACTATGTAGGATGTAGTGAGTTAACGTAAAATTTGCAAATTATAGTAGAGTACATCATGAGAGTCTACTGTAAAATGTGGTTTAAGATGAAAGTTGAGTCGCCATGCACAGATGGTGCACGCCACTTGTGGAATACAATAAAGTTGTCACGTTATCTTTCTAGCGAAATTAAGGCAGTTATTGACCCAGTAATTCAGAGAAATGGCTTTTACGGTCATCCTGAGAACAACATTATTTTATCAATGATCTCTGACAAACGTCCGCATTTAAGAAAACTAGGCTTGATTCGTATAATGAAAATTAGAGGAATGAAGTCATACACCGCAGGAATCCGTAAGTTCAAGATACCTATACTAAACTTTGAGTCATCATACTACATAGACATGATAGATTGGCAAACGTGCAAGCTGACGGAACCACCAGTTACACTGAAATTTTCTGATGAAGCTTTAAAGAACATGGTTGACACAGGTGAAGTCCTTGAAGTTGGAAAATTTCCATGCCACACTCAGGCAGTATGAGATATACACGACACTGGTTACGGAGGTATTCGCTGCGGTGTGTGGTACTGAAAGCAGAGATAGGTATATTCAATCTAGACTAGCATCTCGAAAACTAATGCCTAGTTTCAATGCAAAATCTGAATATAACAGTCAGCAAGGCTTAAGGGAATAATTTTTAAACTGTATTTGATTCACACTTCAATTGTATTCTATCCTTTTCACCCTGAGTGTTTTATTGTTTGCATTTTAATAAACAAGTATTAGAATGAATCATTGTGGATTCAGTTTCATTATGTACGCGTTACACACTTGCACAAATGCACAATTTGTTCATACAAAAAAAGGCAAAAGAAAGGCAACGTCCTTTCGAAACCGACAGTGCTTGTTTTGATTTTATGGTGAGTGGAGAAGTTTTATGTTTAAATACTGCATTTCATTATGCAATGTTTTAAGAACTTGTTTCACAGAAAATATTTGAAACGGCTAATTTGTAATTAAGTGGAGGCAAAATAAAATGGAAAAGAAATTACATACTTTAATTAAGAAATTATATATTTAATTTAATAATTTTAAGAAATTATATATTTAATTATAACTTTTTCAAATAAAAATTAGCATTTTTATTATAAAAAGTACTTGGCATTATGTACCTGAATCTGGAATCCATTCTAAGCATGCAAAATTGATTTTTTATGCAAATATTAGCACACACATATATATATATATATATATATAATGTCAGATATTTACGTTTCTGTTTTGGCTTATGGTTTCTATAGACTGCGTTCAAATCTTAATTAACTACAACTAACTAAATTTTAAGGATACAGGTATAAGGAAGACTGGGGTACAATAGAACACTCCCTATAATTGTATTTATTTATTTATTTATTTATTTTTATGGCTCGTATTTCGGTATATAGGTCGCAGCACTACAGTGATGAAACTTAGCCAGCAACTTAATGTTTAACTCTGACAATTTAGCCATTGTATTCGTGAAATTTAGTTTACGGTAACCAAAAGATAATATTTTGAGTTAAACATTTTTTCTTTTCATCATCCAAGAATAGTGATCTGGAAGAGGCTATTTAGCACAATAAAGAGCTAAGGTCATTTATTATTATATTTAATCTCATTGAAATAGTTTTTAAAAGGATTTGTTTATTTATTTTTAACATTTGCTGTAAGAGGTCCACTCGGGGTACAATGGACCACTAAGAACTGGGGTACAATGGACCATGGTCCATTTACTCCAGTTCTCTCTCATAATAAACGGATTTACGAAATCTACATTTTTGAAGTTTTAGCTATAAATTACACTTAAAAAATTCATAGTTAACCTTAATTAGATCTATTGTATCTTCAAAGGTGAATAAGAAATCAATTTACTTTGAGCTTTCTTCTATGTTATTTTTATTAACCATTCAGCTACTTTTGTATTCTTATTTCTTTACAACTATCATACAGCTATAAAAAACTAAATTAAATAATGCAATTAAAAAATAATAATACAAATAAATTTGACGAAAAGGACGGTTTTAAATTTTGTTGGTTTAATCACATAAATAAAAGATAATGAATCTGTTTTTGTAAGATTCATGCAACGAAAACCTAATCATGATCTTTATATTTTTTCCTGAGAGTGTTGATATGTCTCTTGTAAATTTTCAAGCTATTGTAATGATGAGTCTTCCAGACCCTACAACTTCACAAGAAAACAGCAGACTTTCAGTGACAAAAAATTTGTTTGGTGTATCGTTTTCTAATTTTAATGTTCATTAATTTAATTTATTTGTATGAATCAAAGACATAAATAAACAAATATAATATATTCTAAATTTTATACTATTAAAAAACGCACTACAAGTATACTTTTTTAATTTGACCAGTGGTCCATAGTACCCCGTGTCATGGACCATTGTATCCCGTGGTCGGGGTAAAATGGTCCATTTTGTCAGTTGCTATTAAAAAAAATAATGTATAAAAAAAGTAAATATAATTATTACTTTTGATTGAGTTTAACATAAAACCCAATATATAGGTAACATGCATACATATTTTCAATAGCGAGAAGTCATTACTTTGTGAGTAAACACTTAAAATTTCCGAAATTGGTCCAATGTACCTCGGTCTTCCCTACGTATTTATTTATTCATTTTTGTTTTTTATTTTTTGTAATGAAGTTGTTTAATAATAAAATATATATATATATATATATTTGTCCAAATTTATCTGCAGGGGAATATAAAAAATTAAATATGTAACATTTTGAAAACAATGGGTAGAAAATACTTTTAAAATGGTCCTATATCGGACTTTACTTCGAATACTCTCATACTTTACATTTCTCACTGATCTCTAATAGGTAAGAAATTAAACCGCATTTCAGCTTTTTGAGGGACATCCTGTATTTTCTTGATAAAAATTTTATTTTAGAAATTATAGTTTGAGTAGAGTACTCCGATGGTTTAAAAATAAAGTCTCGAAGAAGCCATAATGCTATTTTTTTTTCTTATATACGCTAGCTAAATATGTATTTAAAAATACATATTAAAAATTAAAAGCACAGAAAAACTACACGTAAAGTATACTTTCAATAGCCTATTTTAATTATAATTTGTACGCAAGTGAACCATATTTGTAAAAGTGTAGTACCATATAAATATTGCTACCATAAAAAAAAAAAAAAAAAAAAAATCTTACACATTAAAAAAGCAGACATGTTTAAATATTATTCCTTGTTGAAGCTTTAACACTTACTCATATACGGCTTCGATTTGTTTATTTATTTATTTATTTGTTTAGTGTTATTTATTCCCTTAGGCAACATTTGATGCATTTTAATGCCTCTAAAACATTTGTACTTTAAAGATAAAGCGAATGTTAATGTAAATATACAGCTTAACGTATGATGTACAATAACGTTCTGTATAAATAGACAAGTTTATAATGGAATTGAACTGTTATGATTTTTTTCGACAGACGTGATAAGTGATGTTTTGATACAAAATTGAATATAAAATAAAAATTGTAATAGTATAAAGAAATTAATATGTTTTGTAGTTAGATGATAAGAAATTACACAAAAGTATTAAAATTAAAAACCATAATAGAGAAAAAAAATATATTTTATAAATGAAGTGAGGTAAAACGTTTGTGATAATGAATCAAAATAAAATACAAAAATGCCTTTCTATGAGTTTTATTTTACATAATTTGTAAGGATAAATCCTGTACCCTGCCTTTATTGAGCTGCTGTGAATACTTGTAATTAAAAGGGAGACTTTATTAAAAAGAAATAAAAAAAATTTTTGCTCTAAAATTGGGAGGAAAATTCTACTCGCATCTTTGGTTACTTAATAAAGAAATTTAATTAGCCATAATTGTTAGAGAGATTAAACAACTATACTATATAATGGTAATTTTGATTAGAAGAGGCCAGAGACCTCATTTCATTCACTCCCCAACTGACCTAGATTTTAAGTTTGCTTTCTCTTAAATAGTATTACTGGAGAATTAATTTGCATAACAGCATTCAAAATTCTCTCCAAGAAAACCTACTCAACTTCAACCTCGATTCTTCAAAACATCGCCAATCATGAAAATTTACAACGAATTTGAAAAAATACCTTTTCAACTAGAGTACATATTTCTTGATTAAATTAGTTATCTATTCCTCATTGTTGTCCCACCTTTCGAGAACTCAACCTAATTATTTCTTCAACCTTTAAATACAAAATATTAGCAATTCTCCAGCCAGTGTATGAACTTCGTAAAACGCCTTACGAATTATCCAAATATCTTTATAATTTCATTTCGCGTGAGCAGGAATTCTAGAGGTTATATGAATTGATCTTTTTTTCTACTATGCATATAAAAAGAAAGTATTAGTTTCGTGAAATATCGTCGTCAAAATTCGTCGACCACCGATTTTTGATGGATTTATGATGGAATAAGGAACTTTCATGAGAGTAATGCTATCTATGAGCCAATATGCACCAAAAGTTTATATACGCAATTTATGTTGAGGTAAAACTAAATATGAAACTTCATGAAATTTAGTGCATTAGATTTTGGTCGACAGCTGCCACAAATTTTTTTGTTAAATCGCATTCTTGATATCTTAAAACATATAAATCCATTGAAAATTAGAATTCGAAATTTTTTTGCGAAAGCAATACGCTTTTATCACGAACAGAAATCTTAGCTATCTCTTAGCATGATGGCGTATAATTTAAATCGTAATTTTACCAACTGTATAAAATAAAAACGTATTAAGCTCGCATTTCTATGGATAAAAAATATACATTATTAAATGCATTTTAAATTGTCGCACGCACAAATTTACCTTTTATCTTTAAAATTATATATTATGTCCCGAAATGGAATACTCCGTCTCCTATAAACTACACACAAGGGAGAAATAAGATCATAATAATTCTCTCATTTCGTTGCCTTTATTTTAAAGGTCTTTATAAGGTGGACAGTATCTGTTTTTTTCCTTCCGAGGTTCCGAGGTTTAATTCAGAAAAAATGAGAAACATTCTTGGAAAAATTTGGTTTGTTATATTTAAAAGTTCAGTGCTCTAAAAATTACAATTTGTGAAAGTTTTGAATTTGTCATATTAAAAGTGTTTGGTTTGCACATAAAATGCTAAAATCTTTGTAAAATAAATAAATAATAAATAAAAATAAATAAGTATTTTAAGTTGTTTGATTTCTATAAAACCAATTTAAACACATACATATTCCGAAGATTTTATATACTGATTGCAACTAAGAAATGTATTGACTGAATTTTCCTTTAAAGATGCATGAAGCTTAAATCAAGGAAAACTGAAAACTTTTTAATAATTAGACGGAACACACTTTTTTAAAGTTGTGTTGGTCAATCCTTGTTCAAGCCTTAACGCAAAATATGTCAATTTTCTCTATTCTACAAGATCAAAATTAAACATAATGTATTGAAAACAATAATTATTTAATAACTGACATTATCTGAAATAAAAAAAGGCTTCAGGGCGGGCCAATAATGCTATAAAATAATTGCCAAGTTTTAGGCATTGATATTATTATTTTTATCAAATATTGTTTTTTTTTTTGCTTTATTAAAGACTGAAATGTTTCAGTTAAATAAGATGAAGAAAATGAGATTAAAATAGCGGTGTTAATTATTTTGGTATTAGTATAAAAACATTATTATTATACTCTAATAATTAATTTATAGTTTATTTATACTAATATTATACAGTTCTATAAAATACAATAAACAGTTTACTTATACTAATACTAGTTTAATACTCTAATGATACTTTGCTAACTCGAAATGCGTAAAAGTTGCTCCCAACTATTCTACTGTGAAACTATATGAAGAAAGACTAATCTCCAAATTTTAACAGTTTTTGTCTGAATTGTTTGTTTGCAACTTATAATGTATTATCTGGTAATTTTTAAAACTTCACTTATATAACTTTGAGGACTATATAAAAGCTTGAAAATTGTGCATTTTGGATCACCAAAGCTTAGAAGTTTAAAAAGGTCAGCTTGTAAACCATAAAAAAATAAAATAGTTCATTTACAAAGATTTTTCCTGTACTTGACAATTCTTTGTTCTATTGTATGCTTTATTAATAATGCACATTTGTTACTACAATTTAGTGAAACGTTATCCGAATTAAGTTTAACAGGAATTTTATAAATACCATTTCTGATTAATATCGTGATCTTTAACAAGCTTACACATAACAGTTTTTGGTAAGTAGACGGGTATATAAATAATTAATTGTTAGCAATTTTTAATCGCCAGTTAAATTATCAAAATATAATTCAGGTAAAAGAACCAGCAATGGACCGTGTACCAATAATGCGGACTTTTAAACTTAAACTCTAGTTCTTCCATAGGTAGGACGAAAGTTCAGTTTAATCCCTTACTATTAATGGATTTTTACTACAATTATTATTGGCCATCAATTTTAAAATACAACTGGTTTAATTTATGGAGTTTGCTCTTTCTCTCATTTTGTTGTTATTACTTGTTGTTTTGAATAAGAAAATAAAGTTTCGTTTGCTTTGTCTCTTCTTACTTTTGACTGATGCCATGTACTTTTTGTACTCATATGATTAAAAATATGTGAAATTCATTTATTTCGTTTTTTTTTTATATAAATGTATAATATGTTTATGGTATCCTATACAGGTATGATAATGTCATGAAGAGCTGTAGTGGACAGACCTTCAAATACTGGATTATTTGTCTGTTGAGATCAAATTCAGTATTGAAGACAACTTAGTATTCTTCCAAGTTCTTAAACTGGGAATGCGGAACGAATATCAATTCATTTCACTCAAAATGATATTAGAATATTTCTGTAGAAGCTTTTTTTTTCTTTTTCTTCCAGTGTCCTTTGATGGAACATAAAAAGTTTCTCTTACATGTTTTTGAAATGTCCATTATTCGCGTATTAGCTCTCTGGAAAATTAATTTTTGCGAGTATAAAAATGATTGAATTAGCATTTCGTGTAGTACAATTATGTACAAAAAAAGTTAATTGAGTTATCAAATACTGGCTCTAGTTACAGCCTCAAATTTCAGAAAAAGCACAGAAAAGTAGCCAAAAAATGTCTTTAAATTGTCTATTACTGGTAAGTTATCTTAATTGAGTAAAAAAAGATATAGCATTATTATATTTAAGTTATTCGTTTAGTGGCGGGATATTGCTTTAGATTGGAATCAGATAACCTGTCTTGAATATTATTATTAATTTTAAAAATAACAGATATATTATAAACTGCTTTTATACGATAATGTAAGTTAAGATGTTTTCTTGAATGCGTTAAGTTGTTTTCTTGAAATAAATTTAATGATTGTATATTTCAAGCAGACGCCAAAGAATGTACAAAGGAAAAAGTGCAACATACGTCTCTGGGGAATGTGCCCATCTGATTGTCGGCTATTTGGGGCAGCAAACATTAAATATAATATTTATTTCATATCAGTAAGTACACTATCATTACTTTGCCCGATTATTTTGGACTATAGTTTGCTGCTCAACCGCTTCAGGTAGTTGGAACTGCGGCACACAGAAAACAGAAATGCTTTGTTTAAACAACAAAAATTTTGGTAAATTAACCAAATTATTTTGTTAGTCTAAATAAAAATTTTAGTATCAGAAACCAAATTATTATTTTGTTTGGTACAAAGGATTTTGTTGATTCAGCTAATATTTGTTTAAATCAACAGAATTACTTTAATGATTTAAAAAAGCAGTTTTGTTGATTAAGCACATCGCTCGTTGATCAGCTGTTTACATAGCTTATCGAATTACACACTGAAAATCACTCTTCTTTCAACCACATTCTATTAGTTATTCGAAGCAAATTGATTTGTTAATTGAACATAATTATAATTAAACTGACAAAATAAATCTAAAAATCAGTTAACGAAATAAATTTGATTTTCAACATAATATTTTTCTTGGTATAGGTACACTTTTTTTAGTGCGACAGGTCGTATTATTACTTTCACACATCGTCGTTACCAATCTCTACCAATTGCCTTGAATGAGCGTGCAAATATTTTTGTTTTTATCTAAATATATAAAGCTTAACTATATATATAAAAGAGCAGAGTCTGTGTGTGTGTGTGTGTGTGTGTGTGTGTGTGTGTGTGTGTCTGTCCGCTATAGAATCCTAGGCCGTTTCACCGACCGGGACAAAATTCGGCACGGTTAATGTTTACGACCCGAGAAACACAACGCCGCAAGCGATTTTACAAAATTCGCCCCCCAAGGGGAGGAGGGGGGGGGGGCAAAACGTAATTTTACAAATTCCTTCATATCTCAAACAAAAAAAAACAGATATCCGTAAAATTTTTGCTTTAAAATATAGCTAATACAAATGTCTAAAAATTGGTTTCTGGAATTTTTTGAAATTCAATCCCCAAGGGGGGCGGGGGGGGGGGGCAAAACGTGATTTCACATGCGTAAAACGTGATTTCGCATAATCCTATATATCTCAAACAAAAAAAAAAAAATAAATAAATATACGTGAAATTTTTGCTCTAAAATATAGCTAATGCAACTATCTAAAAACCAATTTCTGGAATTTTAGAAATTCAGCACCTAGGTGGGGCAGCAAGCGGGGGGGCTATGAAGCAAAAGTAAATAGAAGTACAGTTAGGCCGTTCAAAATTGGTACAGATAGGTTTTAGAGGCCTGCAAGTCGAATGGGGATATTTTCGATCGTGTAAAGTTATTAGGAGGGGCAAAAAAGGGGGAGGGGAGGGGGGGGCAAAAAAATAAAAATAGTGTCAGATCGTTCAAAATTGGTACATAGAGGTTTTCGATACGTACAAATCGATTGCGGATATTTTTGAATTTGTAAAATTATTAGGAGGGGCGGGTAGAAGGTGGGGCGGTACGGGGGGGGCTATGGGGCAAAAACAAATAGAAATAGAGTTAGGCCGTTCAAAATTGGTACAGATAGGTTTAAGAGGCCTGCAAGTCGAATGGGGATATTTTCGAAAGTGTAAAGGTATTAGGAGAGGCGAGAAAGGGGGAAGGGAGAAGGGGGGGGGCAAAAAAATAAAAATAGAGTTAGATGGTTCAAAATTGGTTTATAGAGATTTTCGATACTTACAAATCGATTGGGGATATTTTCGAATTTGTAAAATTATTAGGAGGGGCGGGAAGGGGGGGTAATGGGCAAGAACAAATAGAAATACAGTTAGGCCGTTCAAAATTGGTACAGATAGGTTTTAGATGCCTGCAAGTCGAATGGGGATATTTTCGAAAGTGTAAAGTTATTAGAAGGGCCGGGAAGGGGTGGTGGATGGGCAAAAAAATATAAAATAGAGTTAGATCATTCAAAATTGGTACATGGAGGTTTTCGATACCTACAAATCGATTGCGGATATTTTTGAATTTTTTAAATTATTGGGAGGGGCGAAAAAATAAAATAGAGATAGATCGTTCAAAACTGGTGCATAGAGGTTATTGATACTTACAAATCGATTGCGGATATTTTCGAATTTGTAAAATTATTAGGATAGACGGGAGGGGGGGCGAAGGGGGAAAATAATAGAAATAAGAGTTAGAGCATTTCGGGAATTTTTTCCGAAGACAGTGAGAACCCGGTGAGACATTTTTCCTAATCAGATTTTGTTTCTCTTTTTATTTTCACGTGATAAAAATTAATGCAATTCTGAGAATTCTGTAATTATAGTGATTCATTTAAAAAAAGTGACCAGCGAAGCGGGCGTCGCCTGCTAGTTATCTAGATAAAATTTAGATTAGTTTGTTATTGTATCTGCCCGGATATTTAGTCCATATTGTTAGATTTTATTCAAAATTGGTACATTTATTAATGAGGACAAAATCTAGCTAACGTCGTATTTCTTAGTTCAACAGAATAAATTGTTTATAAGATATTAAATACAATCCCATTTTAACTTTAAAATTACTAAATGAAAAACATAATTATGTCAAAAATAATATATATCTTTTTATGTCTGATTTTTTTTTTTTTTTTTTAATAATTAAAATAAAATTGACAAAAACATGCTAAAGGAATAAAATAGCTTCAGTATGAACCCCTTAGCGAAATTTGAAGTTTGCCACCGAACTAGCTCAGACATTTCTTGCCAAAATCTTTATTTACGTAATGGACAATATTCCTGTGACGTCACAGTAGGTAAAATTGCCGAACACGTGGCCGATATTTTGTAAACAAATTAGATTCAAGATTCCATTTTATTGTTACGCATAACATTTTCCTAAATATTTCTCCATTGAAACTTAATAATCAGATATCTGTTCAAACAAGAACAAAAGAGAAATGTAAACAAATGAATCGAATGATAAAGTTAAGACTATTCCATATCGTAAAATTGTAGAACATTTTATGTATACAGACACACACACACACACACACACACACACACACATATATATATATATATATATATATATATAATGAATAAAAGATTAATAAGAACATTTTATACACACCCACACTAATATATATATACATCAAAGCTTAAATAATTAGAATTTCAATCACTTTAATAAAGGAATTTATTAAATGGAACATCCATTTAAATTTGTTAACATCGCCACAGTTCACATGGTAACTTTTAATATTACATATGTTGATTAATATTAAAGTATTCTATGCTTTCATGTAATCCTGGGGAGAATGTCCTTTATTAAGTCTTTCTATGGAACTCTGGAATACGTGAATTTCGGAAAAAAGACAGTAAACTCAAGTGGCTCGGCCGATAAGCAGGACTTGGTTTTGAAACTGTCTCTTCTCGTCTACCAGCATCGAGACAGGAATACTCATTTGAAACATGAATAGGAATACACATACCTAAAATGAGCTGCACTGCTTACTTTGTACGTTCTTTGCTTAGAACATAAACGCTTCATCCTGAACTAATCCTTCATTTAACCTTTTTCAATTAACCCTTCAACGTTTACTCCATGTTTTCTTCTGAAAATTACTAAACTAATTTTTTATAAAAAAGCTATTAGACACAGAATTGATCCTAAATATATTTTTAAAAATTATCATTTTTTAATTTTTTAATAATTTTTTGTTTGAAACATCTATTTGTTAATCTGATTACATCGAAAAGTAATTGATTTAATGAATAAATAATTTTGTGAGTAAACACTATAAATTGTAAAAAAAACTCATAGAAGTTGTTTCAGACTAAAATAGTACTACGACCTTTCAGAAAGTGAAAACATTTTAGCATGAATGCATGATTAAAGCAGAAACTACGAAACTACTAAGAAATGTAAAGTGACTTCTGCATTTATCTTCTTCTGAAAGTGCTGCTATCAGAAAGTACTCTGATAGTGCTGCTATACAGGTTGTCCCAAAACTTATGGTACATACGTTAGGGGGTTACAGAACACCACTAGACAAGCACAAATCACAATACAATCCATGGCCGGAACTCAAGTTGTAAAACGCTAGAGCGCGAAACATACAGTCAGCAGCAAAATTAATCGAGCGCTATCAATAATTCCTATATAAAAGAAAAAATTAAACTTAATACTGTTTTGTTAAATAAATCCTTGTCGACTCATGCTCTCAGACTGACTAAGAACATGACTCTACAAATATTTATTTATTATATAGTAATTATTGCTAGCGCTCGAATTATTTTTCTGTTTCATGCTCTATCGTTTTACTACTTGCGTTTCGACCATGGATTGTATGGTGATTTGTGCTTGTTTGGTTGTGTCCTATCATCCTCTAACGTATGTAACATCAGTTTTGGGACTCCCTGTATACCAAAGAGTGAAGAATTAAAAGTTTAAAAAGCTATTTAAAAAAAAAAAAGCATTGACAAAGTGTTCCATAAAAAATGCTATATGCAGCAATTCAGTATCTATGCATATAGCTTACTATGCATATAGCTTAATATATATGTATTTTTTCCCCTACACATATGATTCAAAATGTGTAAGATTAAATAAATCCTACTAATGAGTATTTTATAATATTTACATCTTCTGTATTTGAGTATTTTCTAAAAATATAAATATGATATAAAAATACATATAACACAAGAAATATGAAAAGTTTTCGCCGAGCATCATTACAAAGGATAAACATATATTTAAATTTTGATTAAAATTTAACATAATGTACAAGACTGAATTATTCATGTCCCAAGACGTCATTCGATTCAAAGTGTTCAGCCCAATATCTACATGCATAGTAATAACTGTATGGATAAATATTATTATTGAACAGGATGCATTAAACTTTTGCTCAAATTTGAATTTCGAAAATTTATAAGGATTATTTTTAACATAAATTTGCTATTTTATCTACAGTTGAAATATATGGTTAGATTACAAAATTTTAAATGCATATGTAAATTATTATTTATGTATTTCAGATTCACTTATAAAAGAAAAAAAGAAAAATGTAATACATATTTTACTATTAAATGTTTAAATAATTTGTTTTGTAATGAATCATGTTAACCTATCAAAATAAATTAAATAAGAATACTAAAAAAAAAAAAAAATTATGTGATATTCATGAAATTCATTTATTATAAAAGTTTTTGAGGAAAGGAGAAAGGTATATTTAGTGCATTACATTTTTTAATCACAACACACAAATAAAAATCAACTGAAAGAAAAAGCTTTGAATTCTAATTTGCATTTGTGAATGACGTAATATTCAAACTTCTAACTTAATTTTTAAAGTATTTTATCTGATATAGTAAAGTATTTAAATGTGCAAGGTAATCTTTTTAGTCTTTTCTATATATATATAAGAAAATGTTACAGTACTGAAAACTTTTTATTGAGTTTTTATGTATTTATAGGTTTCAAGATGTTCCGAATGAAATTTGATTATCTTGGTGGACCTGGATTATCTGGATAAGAACCAATTCGCAAAATTCTATTAAAGTTCACTTTCAGTTGGACGTTAACAGAAAGTGATGTTTGCTATTTTCATGTATATTTCCTAATGTAGAACGATATTTTTCGTAATTTTATTTTTGCTTCCATTATATAAAATAGCGCGAAACATAAAACGTCAAATGATTATTTAATCATTTAACGTTTAATTTTAATATATGCTAACAAGAACTTTTCCTTTTTAGATACAATCATTATAGCTGTATGATAATTTGTGTTTGATTAGAAAGGTATAATCATATACAAAACCTACAATACTTCATTAAAAAATAAACATCTGTTATGTAACAATCATACATGACTTCCATTACCTACTATTACACGTATCACATACACTTTTTGAAGATAATGTGGTCCTAAGATATGAAATTGACCTAACAAACAGACACCTAACGAATGTTCTGTAAGAAAATGTAGAAACATGCGTAAAGACATATAAAACAGAGTTTACATAAAGTGTTTATAAAAAAAATCGGTAGAAAGGTTTCTTGAAACACCAATTTCCGAGATATATAACTGACTTACCTAATCAGGATGAATGTCAATTTTCCTATAATAATACCCAAGTGATGCATGCAAAGTGTATCTGAAATATGGGTTATAGCAATTTTCATGAAACGTGTTAGGATCGTTTTTTATGAACAACTTTCAGCCAAGCTTCCAATTTTCCCCAAAAATTCACAAACTCATTTGTTGATCGAAAAACACTTATGTACAAAAGAATATCTAAAAAGGAGTTTATATGGAGAGTTTAAAAACGATATGCACTGCTACTTTTAAAGGAACGCACTTGCGAGACTTCAAGCTGATAACGTCTATCAATTTTCTTGAACTAACCATTTAATACATGCGAGAAGACATATAATAAAGTATTATATAGCAAGAAAACCGCAAGAGTCGTTCTTGAGATACAGACTTACGGTCAAATTTCCGGTTTTCAATGTCCCGCTTCCAGTTTTCTAATTTCTTCTAAAATATTGAAAACTTCACGGGTATACCAGACCTATCACAATTCTGAAGTTTCGTCGTTCTGTCTTTATTAGATTAAGTTACAATCAGAAGATTCCCCACACATATACATACATAGGTACACACAAACCACTTGATAAAAACCACATTTTCGAACTCAGTAGACCTTAAAACATGTAAATCAGGTAAATAGCCCACATCGAAATTTTTCACCGAATACCATACTCCTTTACCTACGGTAGTAGGGTAATGGAAGTAAAAACATTAGCGTCATTTACATGATATCAAAAATGAAATAGAGGAAACTGTTTTAATGATTTTAGGCTATTAATTATATTTTAACATTTTACAACAAGGTTGAAAAGTGTTAATGGCTTCGGTTTGTCTGTCTGTCTGTGTGTCTGTCCGCGCTCTAACTCCTGTAAATATTCATGGAATTTCTTGAAACTAATATATGTTATTCAAGTTTTATATAGGATGTTCCCTATGGAAAATGGAATGAATGCTACAACTGATTTGTGTACAGGGACACCGGAAAGTATTCCAAAGCATTGTGTTCTATGAAAGGTACTTCTATAAACTATATTTTCAAACCTTTAGTTTACATAAATCTTAATGAAATTTAAATATGTTATTCAAGTGCACTAACGGATGTTTCTATCGAAAATGGAGTAAATACCACTACTGTTTTGTGCTCAAGGACGCCCGAAATTATTTCAAATCATTGCGTTCTATGAGAGGTATTTCTGTGAACCAAAATTTTAACATCTTTATTTTGCACAAATTTTAATGAAATTAAAATTTGTTATTCATATGCACAAAAGAATGCTTTGTATAGAATATAGAATGATTAACATTAAGATTTATAGGGCCTTACAAAAATATTCAGTTACATTAACAGCTATTATTAGAAGTTTGCTGGAATTGTATTTTCGTTTACATTAAGCGTTTTTAACAATCGCTCTAACAATTTTTAAGCGTGAATATGATTTCAGTTTGTGTAGTTGTCAGTCCGACTGTCCATCTGTCTAT
The DNA here is from genome assembly GCA_963930645.1 of Salticus scenicus. Classification (NCBI taxonomy): domain Eukaryota; kingdom Metazoa; phylum Arthropoda; class Arachnida; order Araneae; family Salticidae; genus Salticus; species Salticus scenicus. The sequence goes on from OZ005648.1 coordinate 385,439,371, forward strand.
TTATCCGTCTGCTAGCCTCCAGAGTCCATAAATATTTCCATAATTAAAAAAAAAAAATGACACATGTTACTCAAGTTTTCAATGTTCACTATTTAAAATGACATTAATAGGTTCTGTCCAACTGGTGTGTATACAGGGACACCCAAAATAATGCAAATGCTTTCCAAGTTGGTACATGCATTTTAATAAACCACATTGATATAATTTCTTTTGAAAAAATCATAAAGAAAGTGAAATTTATCGTTAATATACTAATGTTTTGTATAGCTTTTGCAATTTTGTCTTATTTAAACATAACACAACTTCTCTGGTTACTTGATAAAAGAAAATTCTGTCCCATATTGTTTAAAAAAAATGTTTTTATTTCCTTTTCTAAATCGATGTACATGAAAGATACAAAAATAAATATTTACTTGAATAATTTATGAAAGAACACACAGAAATCTAAAACATTTTAATATAATTATTATTTGAAACAATAAACATTGATTATTACAGAATAAATAAATAACGAAATAAACAAATAAGGATACTAGTCATTAATGTTTCTCTCTTAAAAAAGAAAAAAATAACTTCTCTTTCCTAAATAATTAGAAAGTGTACAATCTAAAATAAAATGAAATAAAAATAGATAGAATGAGAAATGATAACCTTTTTCTATGCAATCGATATTAAAGAGACATTAAAAAATCCTGAAGTGCTTTGCTTATTCTCGATTCATTTCTAAAGTGTTAATTTCAAGTTGTTCCAGTTTTATAAGAATTCCTGAAAGCAATGATTATTTCAATAAATTTCAGTACTTGAAGTGTGGAAGGATCATTAAAAACAAAGACAATTTTAAAGCCGTAAAATAATAAAAATCGATAGGTAATACTTTATTCAATATCGGAGAGGTGGCTTTTTGATATCATATCTTAAAATCATTTGCGGTTGCCTTAGGGAAAACGACTTAGAGTAATTAAATAGTGGAGTATTTTGCTGATTTCTTCCAACAATATATTTTCTTAAAATATTTTATCCAATATAGAGGATTCTTCCTTATTTTGTGTACAAAAGTTTTATTAGAAGATTCCATATGGAGCTTAAATCAATATAAAAACCTGTCATATCTCTAATCATCTTCAAGTTTACGCAGATATAAAAGTTATAAAAGTTACAAATTTCTCTATTTATGCCTAGAGAGTTTTGGCTGCTTCGCTAATCTTTATATTTAAAGGATTTTCAAAAACATTAATCACTATATTTTAAATAACTTTATAAGTGAACACTAAAAAAAATTCATTGAAATCGCTTGAAACCTCACTTCGGGTTCCCGCTGTTTTCGGCAGCTTCCCGCATGCGTTGTATTGGTTCCGGGTTTCCATTGTTTGCATATGTTCCTTAACCGGGCATTTCAATTTAGTGTTAGCTGGTCGATAACTGGCGCCACTATTATTCAAGATCAACGTCTTTTAGACAGACATTTCCCAGGCAGAATATCATCTTTACTCAATAGATGGCAGCACCAGAGAATCAGCTGTAAAAAAATTAATTAATGGAAGAAAAATATAAATAAATAAAAAATTCTTAGGTTACTGTGTAGACGCTGAAAAATTTTGTTTTATCAGTTGACATAATTTCTATTAATTATCTGCAAAAATTAGCATGTTGGCTCATGGAGGATCGGACTCGCTTCCTTCACGTTGTTAGCATGACGCTCTAACCAACTGAGATAATGGGCAACAGAATGTGTGTTCCCTTTTACACTTTTCAGAAATTTATTAATTTTAATTAATTTTTAAAAAATTATCAAAATTTCGGATATTGCGTTTCGATGTGCATCAGGAGAGGTCAATACGAACCTCCATGCAAATTTGTGTAGCTCTGTGATCAGCGGTTTTTCTACAAAGCACCGGATACACACACGCACACACATCTTCTTTCATTATATATAGAGATTATTCTAAACGATGTGCACAAAAAATAAGCATTTCAACAATGAATGTAAAATGTTCTTAAAATGTATAAAGATGACTTGACTCATTATCACAGTTAAAACACAATTTAAGTTTCAAGACGGACACGCATGATGAAACACAACACACAAAAGAAATAACTATTTACAAAATAAATGATACAGATTAATTTCAACATTTTCGGTCAATCGGCTAGAGAGCCACTGCTACATCTTTGCACAACGCAACACCTACAATTACTAACTGAAAACAAAAGTTAATCATAGTTCTTTTTTTTTTTTGAGTGAGTCACGTGACATCGTTCGATGGGAAGGGGGGAAATTCACAATTACGCAATACTCGGAGCTTTGAAAAGTTTGCTTTAACAGTCAATGTTAAAGAAGAAAAGTATAAGTTTGTTATATCAGTTTTTTTCCTTTACACACTTCCCCTCAAGCTGTGTACGTCGTCCTCGGTATACAGCTTACTTTTCTGGGGGGTTGCTTCCTCGTGGGCACAGCAGGGCGTTTGGGAAACTGTTCTCGTGGTTGACTATCTTTCCTACTAGCTGAGGTTGTAGTTCTCGTCGGTCGACCTCTCCTTTGGATCGGACGAACAGGAGTAGTGTCCTGACCTGGGTATGGTTGAAGAGCGGATACATAGTAATTCCCTATGGGAGTAAAAGTATTATCTATAGTACTTATTGTATACGAAACTGGTGATCTCTGTGATAAAATAGTATAAGGGCCATCGCGCCTCGGCATGAATTTTGAAGTTCGATTTTTACTAGAATCATGAATGGGATGGTTATTAACCCATACCTTGTCACCTTGCTTAAAAGAAGGAGCCTTTTTAAATTATCTGTCTGCACAGCGTTTATGCTAGTCTTGTCTTTCCTCAATTCGATCTCGTACTTGTTTCGTGAAATTGGCAAATTTCTTCAAGTACGGTGTTATTTCGGCAACGAAATTATCATTGTGGACAACACTTCAGAAATCATGCGCAATATCATCGGTAGTACGTAGTTCTCGCCCAAACATGAGATATGCAGCGGTCTGGCCGGTTGAATCACATTTTGCTGTATTAAGGGCAAATCTAATTGTTGGTAGCTTCTCACTCCAGGTTGTATGATCATTCCCAACCAACATGGCCAGACGGAGTTTTAGATCTCTGTTCTTCCTTTCCACAGGGTTTGCCTGTGGATGATAAACCGGAGTTAGGGTTTGTGCGATTCCTAGGATGTGACATACTTGTTGCATTACAGCACTTACGAATTGCGGCCCGTTGTCGCTTATTACCCATCTAGGTAAGCCATGCCTAAGGAACATTTCCTCTATTAGAGTGATCGCACACTCTTTAGCAGTTATGGAAGTTAATGCAAATAGTTCCACCCATTTGGTGGCACAATCTTCTATGATGAAGATCCATTTCTTTTCATTGCTTTTAGGTAAAGGACCGAATAAATCAATTGAAAGGGATTCAAATCGTTGATTATAGATCGGTGTTTGTAATAATCCAGATGGCTTCTGGTTACTAGGTTTATAACGACAGCAATCGGGGCAATTCTTGATATATTCTGTAATATATCTTCGCATACCAGTCCAGTAGTACCGCTTTGCGATTCTATCGAATGTTCCTTCAATTCCGCAATGTCCAGCTGAGGGTGCATCATGATGCTCTTTTAACACTCATTTTCGTTCTTGAACCGGGACTACTAATTGCGCTTCTTCTGATTCTGCTTCGGGAGAATATCTATATAAAACGCCTTGATTCATCAAGTAACCACGACTACTCCAGTTAACGAAATCTTCATTCTTATCGATACTTTCCAAAGACTCGATAATTTTCTTTATATCTTCATCTTTTAATTGTTCTTCTCGTATTTCTCTCGGACTTCGCGGAGGGATATCTCTCGAAATTGAAAATTTCCCATTTTCCTTCTTCGTGTGGACAGAAGGGTCTGGACAACATATCAGCAACAACATTAGCCTTACCAGGCACGTATTCTATCTTCAGGTTGAAGGATTGTACTTGTAGTGCCCATCGTGTGAGGCGACCTGTTGGAGACTTTAAGTTCATTAACCATCTAAGAGGTTGATGGTCGGTTGCTACATTGACTTTTTGACCGTCAATATAGGCACGAAACTTGTCCAAAGCCCATACGATGGCTAAGGCCTCTCTTTCGGTCGTGGAGTAGTTTCTTTCGGCCTTTGTGAGTAACCTACTTGCATACTCAATTGGATGTTCTTCTGCTCCAGTGCCTTGTAGCAAAACTGCACCAAGGGCATAGTCACTAGCGTCTGTTCTTAATATATATGGTTTAGTTGGATCATTTTGCCTGAGAATGGGTGGACTCATTAGAAGGTGTTTTAGGATTTTGAAATATGTTTCTTGTTCTTCTCCCCAAACCCAAACAGCGTTTTCCTTCGTCAAATTAGTCAAAGGTCTAGCAACTTCAGAGAATTTTGGGATAAACCTATGAGCAAGTTCTTTGGAGCTGGTATTTCTTGTATTGCAGCAATTTTATCAGGATCAGCTTCAAGTCCTTTACTAGTAATGTAATGTCCCAGATACTTTACACGGTTACAAGCGAATTAATTTGCTTAATTCTAATTTTGGCATGCCTGTGTCTACGGAAGAAAGGGCCATGGTAGGTAATATTGCATCAGGAGCAGCACTAGATTGTGCCTGTAATTTGGTTTTCTCTAGTTCAAATAACCTTTCGTATTCTTTTTCTGCAAAATCTTCTTTTTCTTTCCTATTTCTTATAATACGATTCAAACATTCTTTAGTAAATTCGGCATCATAATCTGGACTTTTCACTATGGCATTTCTAATGTCTAAAAGTTTTTAATTTTCATCTATTTTTACATCTAAATCGCCCGCTAATTCAATTAGATCTTGTTTTTTACCTCTAGCCATATAAGACATGATTAAAACTGAATTTTAACAATTTAAAAAATATATCTAAAAATGTGCAGTACGCAAACGTTTATAGCCCACAAAATTTTATATAAATCACAGAGATCACTTATATATATATCATTGTTATATGTTAAACAACTTAAATTAACCAATTTATTCAGTAAACAAATTCAAGAACTAAAGTAATAAAGGACATATAGATGAAATAATAACTCGTTTAACCTCTATTTTCAAATAATTATTTGAAAGTAAATAAGAAATACTATTCCTGAAACATTCCTACGAAATTGAAAGTACAATATATTTCAAATTGATGCAAAAATTCCACCAAAAGTTTATTGTTAATGCAAATAATAAGAACATTATTATCAATTCGATATTAAAATCGGATATTCATCAAACCCAACAAGAAGCCTATTTAATATATCTTTATTATAAACAAATCTGTGTAAAATTTGTTTTATTCCAACAACAACAAAATATTGTTTATTCATTCCTTTATTATTATTATTAGGTGCTTATTATTTTTAATTAGTAAATGGGTTCAATAGAAAATAATATTTATTCTATATTCATTTATCAGAAATAAATCTGTTCAATAAGATTAAAATATTTATACGACAACCTTTATTTAATCTTTAAAGTTTCATAATAAATCATAAAGCAAACAAAAACTTTTTTCTTTTCACTTTTACTGAAAGCGATTACGCAATAATAATGAAAGTTCACTTGTTTATTTTTCTCGTAAAACGTAATGGCGCCGAAAAACAGAAATATTGTTCTTAATTTATTCTAAACAACTCGATGCTATGATTTACTTAATATATTTTATTAAATATCAATACCCCATTATTTCAACTTATTTCTTAAGAAATAGCATTCTACATTCATGTTTAATTATCAGAATTCTTAATATATCAACAAATATGAATCAAAATAATTTTCAGGCACTAAAGGAACTGGTATGCAAATATAATAAGATCTGGGCGATCTAAAATTCGTTAAGATCAGGATGATCGAAATACTCTATTAAACATATAGAATTAATATTCTAAGAAATATGTAATCATTGATTAAGATAATCAATATTTTCAAGTGTTAACTTAATAACACACTCTGTGCAATGCCCAAAGTCCTTTAGTTCCCGTTCAAACAATCATCAAATAAATATTAAAATTTACTTATCTGTAATTATTTTCCATTCTTTAGCCGCCGACATCACGTCAGTAATCCGAGACCCACGTTGGGCGCCACTTTCAACAATGAATGTAAAATGTTCTTAAAATGTATAAAGATGACTTGACTCATTATCACAGTTAAAACACAATTTAATTTTCAAGACGGACACACATGATGAAACACAACACACAAAAGAAATAACTATTTACAAAATAAATGATACAGATTAATTTCAACATTTTCGGTCAATCGGCTAGAGAGCCACTGCTACATCTTTGCACAACGCAACACCTACAATTACTAACTGAAAACAAAAGTTAATCATAATTCTTTTTTTTGAGTGAGTCACGTGACATCGTTCGATGGGAAGGGGGGGAATTCACAAATAGTATTACGCAATACTCGGAGCTTTGAAAAGTTTGTTTTAACAGTCAATGTTAAAGAAGGAAAGTATAAGTTTGTTATATCAGTTTTTTTTCCCTTACAAGCACATATTAAGAAAGAGAAGCAAAAATCCTATAATATGACGTCAGTTTCATTAGAATATTCAGAATGAAGAAATGTTTAATACTGAACTAATTTTTTACATTTGCGCATGCCTTTTTTTTTTCCTCGGGCAATTTGCATCTTATTATTATTATTTTTTTTTTTTTTTAATCAACTGTTCACTTGTTTTATTTCGACTTCATAATAGTTGCGTATGCTTTAAAATTCTTTTTGAGAACTTATTTTTGTAAAACGCTCGACATTTCGTTCATTTGAATCGTGTATTAAAAATTTCTTTTTATGGTGTTTATCGACAGTGTATGTTGTATTATCTGATCCCCAAAATGGTCTAACAAATTAAAACAAATTCATAAGTCTATAAACCTTCAAAAGTCTAAAATGAGAGTAGATTTTGAAAGAACTTCGTCCAAAGTAAAACCAAGACAGCTTAAAATAGAAACAGGCAATAGTCAGTCTATAAATAATGTAATTATTAAAACACAATTTATTATTAATAAAATTCATGTGTAATAATAATCATAATTTTTTTTTCTGAAAAATACTGTCAATAACGTTCACAGGCTCTTTCTATAAACATTTAAAAGATTCTGTCTATATATATTTATTTTAATTTTCATGTGTCTGCCACTTTTGGGTAATGTCTCTCTGTATTTCTATTAATATAGGTATTTATCTCTGTGTCATTTTCAATTTATATCCTATCAAACAAATGTATTATCTATAATTTTGACATCCACAAATTTACAAAGACGATAAAATCATAGTAAATCTACTAAAAATAATTCATTATTGGTTGTCTTGTAAGGTACACATAAATATTTTGAATGCCTAATAGTCATTTATATTATTTCTCATTTCACATATTCAGCAACAATTCATCTAATCTTTTCCTCAGAGACAAAAGTTGTTGCCATGACGAAAATCGAAAAAGCATTGTTCCTAAAACGGCTTGCTTGGTTTACTTTTAAAATTCAATTTAGAGGAATTGCTTTTGGAAATTTCTACGAATGTATGATGCAAAAGTCGGCAGCATAATTAGAATCTTTTGTTCTCCAAGCAGTATGTTTAAGTAAAGATGAAACAACAGTTTGTGAGTATTTGCTAAGAATATTTCTCCTTTTATATTTGCCAAATAAAAGGTTTCGTTTTCGAGATTTTGGAATCGCTTATTGATTATTTTGAATACGTAATATAAACGTATTGTTCAATGGAAGCGAATTTTATTTACATGTATACAGATATGTTGGTTTTTTATGGTTGGTTCTCTTGTTTTCATATTTTAGTTAGGTAGAATACCCTTTTAATCGTTTCTTTTTAATTTTACAAACTGCTAAAACTTACTTACATATCATTATTTTATAAATGAAATTTTTCATAACAAAGATCTTATTAATAAAAGCAAAATAGCGTCTTCCTGTCTGTCTGTCAGCTGTCTACAGAAAAATCTACCACATTTATAGGCATGAAATTTGACACACAGATAGTCTCTAGTGTTTCTTTCTGCACCCCGAAATCGGATTTTAAAATTTTTAATTAGAAAGAAAGTTTTAAGTAAAACATATTAACGTATTCAACTCTATTAAATTTCTCGACACTATGCTTTGCTTTGTAATTTCAGTCTGGTGCCAATGAAATAAAATGCTTGCAATTTTTTTAATTAATTAATTAATTAATTAATTAATTTTTTTTTTAACATAAAAGGAAATATTTCTCTACACGTGAAGAATAATTAAAAATTTTCTAATAAAACTGATATTATAACATTTTAAAAATTTTTATTTACTTATATCTAAAATATTAATTTCATTTAATGAAATAGCCTTATACCTTTTTACTTTCTGAACATACATATGTAAGAAAAGTTTCGCAATCATGCCAAAAATCCGACTTTGTGATTTTGGTGTTTCTGCACGTTTGGAGGTCACATGAGTTCATATTTGCTATTTTTACGGTGATGTGTGTATATATGTATGCAAATGAACATGATAGCATCTAAACGCTTTGTTCGAAGGACATGAAAATTGGTACGTATGTAATAGATCACCGAAAGTGCGATTAGCATCTAAATGTCAAATTCGATTGAGCTGAAAATATATACACATATTATTAATCACCGTTAGATGAACTGCATAGATTTTGATGAATCTAGCATAAATAGTTTTTTTTTAGATACAACGAAAATTTCTTTATCATTATGCCCTATGGGCTTAAATTCTTTAAAGTACGATAGCATCTAAACGCCATACTTGATTGAGTTGAAATTTTATATACGTGTCATAGATCAACGTCACACTAACTGCTTTGGACAATTTAGTACTTGTAGTTTTTTTACAGGTACACAAAGAAAAATTATCATTGTGGCTCACGGGCTCAAATTATTAAAAGAGCGATAACATTTAAATGCCTTATTCGATAGAGCTAAAAATTTATACACATATTATAAGTCACCGTCGCATGAACTGTATAGATTTTCATGAAATAGCATGTATAGTGTTTTTACAGGGACACAAAGAAATTTTTTTTTATCGTTATAGCCTATGTGCTTAAATCCTTTAAAGTGCGACAGCGTCTAAATGATATCCGATTGAGCTCAAATTTTACGTGTTATAGATTTTTACTGTTGCAGTAACTGTATAAATTTTGTACAAAGTAGCACTTAAAGTTTTTTTTTACAGAGACACAAATAAATCTTTTTTATCGTTTTGGCTTATGAGCTCAAATTATTTAAAGTACGATAGCGTCTAAACGCTTCATCCTATTGAGCTGAATATTTTATACATGTTTAAGATCATCGTCGCACGAACTGTATAGATTTTGGTCAGTCTAGCACGTATATTTTTTTTTACAGGGACAAACGAAAAGTTCTTTATCATTATGTCCCATAGGCTCAAATTCGTTAAAACGCGACAGCGTCTAAAAGCTGTGTCCGATTGAGCTGAAAATTTATATGCATGTAACAGATCACCTTCACACGAGAATGTTTGAGAATTTTCTATGAATTTTTGAGAATCTGACACTTATAGTCCTTTTAGAGGGACATAAAGAAAAATTCTTTATCATAGTGGCTTATGGACGCAAATTATTTAAAGTTCGATAGTGACTAAACGCCTCATATGATTGAGCTGAAAATTTATATAAATGTTATAGGTCACACGAACTTTTTAGTTTTTGGTGAGTTTAGAACTTATAGATTTTTACTGGAATGCAGCAAAATATTTTTATCTTTATGAAATATAGTCTCAAATTATTTCAAGGGCATTAGTGTTAATTTAAACAACTGTATAAAGAGAACTACACAAATACACTATTATAATTTTCTCTTTTATTTATTCAATTCTCTTACTTTAATTTGTTTATGCTTTCGTTAATTATATTATGTTCAGAAAGCCGAGTGGAGTCACTCCAAATTTTTTTTTTTCATTATTTTATGGTTCAGAAATTAATGTGGGTACAGTTTTAGTATAAAGTCCCCATGGCGATTTTTAATATTTATTGCCATTTTGGTGATGAATAAAAATGACTATCGCAATTGCATAAGTAAAGACCTTGACAAGAAACTTCCCAGCTATTATTCAAATTTCAAAGTTCGCTAACAGGATCCTATAGAACAGCTGTTCTCTAATTTGAATACATATTAGTTTATTTTACTAGTTTATTAATAAAACCGAAATCGTGTCTGTTTTTTCTTGTGTCAGCTGTCTCCAGAAAAATCTACCGCACTTATAGATGGGAAATTCGGTACACACATAGCCTAAAATATTTCGTGCGCACAATTTGCGCGTGACATTTAAATTTTTTGAATTGTAAACAAATTGTTAATTAAAACGTGATTAACTATCGAGATATTTGCGAAATTTTTCATCAAGAAAAATTTCACACAGAACATTTACACCTCGGAGTGGGAAAAATCGAAGATTCTGCTGTATCTTCATTCAGTGCGCTATAAGTCGCTATAAAACGACCTTTTTAAAATTCCAATCAGGTGTTTAGAAAAGGATTTTTATTTTATTTTTATTTTGACACCAAATTAAATTGTATAACATATTGTAGTGCTATATTTGGAGTGGAATTGCTATCATTTTATGATCGACCGGGTAAATCAAATAAAATGATAGGAACTACTTGATAGTAAAAGCTATGTATAGTCTGTATAGTGTTGTTTAATAAAATCGCTATTTAAATTTGAAAAAGATATTTCCATATATATATATATTTTAATATTGTCCCTTTCTAAACAGTATTTCGAGAAACAACCAAATCGAACTTCTATGGTAAGGTGTTGGTCGTCTCAGGCAATAGTGATAAGGACTCGAAATACTGTAATTGCAAAATACGCTGTCGAAGGCAGCGGGGTCTCGAACAAGTGTTTCCTTTATTTCCAAGTATTTTTTTTTTTAATTTTCATTTATGAAATAGTGATTTTTTTTTTCTTTTAAAATAGTGGCCAGTGACAAGAGCAATATTTCCCGGATTCGAATCCATGTTAAGCCGTGGAATGTTTGTAGTGGTGGGGATTTTCCTTCAACACGCAAACGTCCAAATTCATTTTGTTAACTATATTTGGATGAATATTTCGACGTAGGCGGAATTTAGAGCGTTCCAGTGAAAAAAAAGTTGTGACAGGCAAACTTTCAGATAAAAGATAAATTTCTATCGTATGCTGATGTAGACTGTTCATATAATTTATTTTGACAGATATTATTTTACTCAAAAAAAAAAAAAAAGAATAATATTTTGAACATTAATGGAAATAATAAATTGTGTTGAAAGGATTTAAATTAAATTTAATTTTGACGGTTATAAATTTTATCAACTTTATGCGTTGAATTCTGTTTAACTATTTATATTAAACATATATTTAAATCGCCAAAATAAAAATTTGTAGTCTAAAAGGTTAAAAAAAAAAGGGATACTTTTAACAGTGATCAACACTTCTTGATCTATCCTACTTTGGGTTTTAGCGGAAAATAAATAAAATGTAAACATTTCTACATCATATGTTTGCTACTCGCCTAAAAAATTAAGTAACATCTTTTCCAGCACATCATTTCTCTGCATAAAATAGTAGATCGTTCTAAACCATTAAATCAAGATAAATGTTCTAAAAATGACGAGAATTTGAATAGTTTTGCCCTTTTTTCGTCTCTCTTGGCAAATCCAGAAGATATATCAAGTACTCTTCTCATATGCTGAAAGTTTGCAGGAGTGCATTTCAAGTGTTTTCATGAATATGTTAAGAAGGGACAATTTTTCTTCAGAGTGACAAAGGTAAAGCCTTTACTATTTTATGTTGCTTAAGAAGTGATTTATGCTTTGGAGCTCCTGCATTAATGAGGAAAGAAGTGATATTTATAGACCAAAATAATTTTAAGATGCTTATAACTATCATTCACTAATACTTTAGACATTATAGATTATAAAATTGTTTCATAATGTTAAAAAGTTTTGAGAAATACAGTTTTTGAGAAATGTATGGATTTAAGAAAGTTTTTTCTGTTATATGTCACGTTATAAGTTATCATAAAAGAGGGCTGATAAAACCTGCGATATATATATATAAACATAAATATTAAATATAGATATATATATATTTTTTTCACTGAGTTTTTTGTTTACTCAAAATCATGAACTATGAATTGTAATATATTTTAAATCAGTAGCATTTTTACTTTCTAAAATAATGAACAATCAAAAAATGCAGTAATAATAGAATTAAAAGCGAAAAATTAGTAATTATTTTCTCTTACACATGTATGGTAGATGAAGTATTGTTTTGGGTCTAATATTCGAAACTGTGTTTTTGATACAGTTACATACTTTGAGGTCCCTTGAATCTGAAAATTTGGTTTTTTGTGTGTTCCTGTATGTCTGGATTAGTACGTAGACCTGGATGCCATTAAGCATCCGTGGGGTTCTTTTTAGGAAATTCCAGCCCCCATTCATGTGTGCGTCTGAGAAAACAACGAAAAACTCGAAACGGCTAGTCTTATGAGTGTGGCTTGAATTTGATGTCGGCTCTTTCCTTCTGAAGCTTTGGATCCAAAACCTCCGCATAAATTTAAATATCTGATTGGGAAACTTTTGATGTTGAATCTTTTAATACCAAATCATTACTACTGTTTCCTCTGATAGTATATTTTGCTTGTGTGAGGTTTCTTTTAAATAATTGTACAAAATGTATACAGAGGCGGTTATTGAAAAGTAGTTTAATGTTTTAGTTGGTTATGTAATTTTTTACTTTCTGCATCTTTTTATTCCATAATGAAAACTTGGGGAAATTTTAGTTGCAATATAAGTTAATTTAAGATTTTGTTGAAATTTTTAATATGCCGCTACACGTTATTAAATTTAGTTTTATTGCTGTATAGAATGTTAAAGAGTAGTAAAAGTATACTTAAAAATGATAATTAAATCAAATATACAACTGATTTAATTTTTGAGAAAATGCTAGTTAAGTTATTTAAAATGTAACACATTTTAATAAGAAATGTTTTAATTATTTTTTAAGTAATAAGAAAAAAAAAATGTAGACTACATTGAAAGAAAAAAATAAATTTTCATTGATAATTGCTCAAAAACTAACTTTGGGAGTTTATATATAATTTTAGAATTTAAGGTTTTCGTATGCTATGCAATAACGTTGGTTGTATTTTGCCTATCAACCACTTCAAGCAATTCGCGCTGCTGTAGGTTGACTCTTTATTTATTTATTTATTTTTTAGCAGTACGTTGTGCCACTTATCTTGTACTCGCTTTGGGTTTTAAGTGGACATCTATTTAACTAAGTGGAATAATCTTATTTAAAAAGTCAACTCCGAAATTTGGGTTATTTTGCATCCTTTTGTAATTTCTGTCTTTCAGCATTTAGACGTTAATGAGGGCAAGAGATACACGGACATACCTAGAATCAGTTTTTAATATACATTTCGTTACATTTCGTTTAGCAAGATAAACAAATAACATTTAGAAAAGCTTGTTCAAATGTAACTAAATACCTCCAGATATTTTTACCTAATTTAACTTTATCTTTTTGACAACTAAAAAGAATCTGTTTCATGTTTTATAGAAGAAAGAGTAGATAATAAGAAAAAAGGAACCAAAGTAAATATGATATTTGATATTCAATTTAAATTCTTTAGAAAATTTATCGCTGTCTTATTTGAATAAGTATTTTTCTTGAAAGTTTTCATTGCAAAATATTTTTACTTACTTAACTAAATATTAACATAAAGGAATTGAAAATTTTACGTTTGTTTTTGCTAACTTTTGTAAACTTTGCTTGATTTAACAAATTATTTGTATGTTGTATTTCTTTATATGATTTCTTTTCTGTAACTCATTCTACAAAAGAATCTAAAAATTTTACGGCTCAAAAGAATGGAAATATGTTTGTTTTACTATTCAAAAACAATTACAACTATTCATTATAAGATATATTAAGTTGAGATTTGTTTGTTTATAAAAGTTTTGTTTTCCCGCTTTCTATCTATTTAGCACTGAGAGAAATTGATATAAAATTTGTTCTACAAAACCGCGTCTTGTAATTAGCAAAGCGAAAAAAAAAATCTCTGAAAGAGCTGGAAGATATTGTATCTTTTGGAAGATTTTGTTAATTTATTTATTTAAAACTTTTTTAATAAATATAAATGAAATCATTAGGTTAATTTAAAAAAAAAAAAAATACTTATTTGCATCTGGTTATTTATTTTTTAATGTAATCCAAATCAGAAAAATTGAATACTTTCTATGCATTAAGGTTATTACTTCTTATTATTTAATAACAATAATAAAAAGTTTCAATGCATGTCATACGTTGTATAGCTGTAAAAATATTTATCTTTTAAAAAGTTTTTTAAAAAAGGATTATAGTTTATATTTATTAATTAATACCTTATTAAAATCCTTAATAGTTCCGAGCTTTTAATATATTTCGGCCTCCAGTCGGAGCCATCAACAGAAAACTCGGTAATGACTTGAAATGCTAAAGCTGGGCGGTTTGTTTATTTCCTTGCTCTTCTTCATCACTTTCTTCACTTCGTTTGTTTTGGCTGTATAGCTGTTGCCATTCGGGTGGTATAATGCTGTGTTCGATGTCATTAATGGCGTTGTTAGATGTTAGTATTTCGAGAGCCTCTCTTTTGAGGGCATAATAAGGAGAATTAAATGGGGCTATTTTTTTATAGTTAATTGAGTTAATGTTAATTGGGTTAGTATTGTTAATTCTTGAAAAGGCTGTTGATTGTTTATTATATTTTAAGTCGGTTAGGTGTTAAGAGATACGGTCTTTAATTTTTCTTTTGGTCATGCCAATATATGAAGCGCTATTTTTATTTTGAAATTGGAAATCCCATCCATTTTAAACACACCGCAGGCATTTATAAAATTAATTTCCAATGCACATGGATATAGATATACCGGATGTATTAGTAGTTCGTTAGGCCCGCGGTAGCCCAGTCGGTAGAGCTCCGGGCTCGTAACTGGAAGATTGCGGGTTCGGTACTCGAGCCGATCAAAGACCGTTGTGTACATTAATGGTGGCTGATAAAATCTGTCGTGGCTGCAACGTCCTCCATTTTCCCATCAAATTTATACCTCTGGGGATCACTGAAGCGGGAGACCTATCCCTTTCATGGAGGATCAAAATTGTGATGGCATGTCTCCGTCCACCTCTAGGGGTCAGTCCCAGACCGTCGCCAATCACCCATTGCGACGTAAAACCCAACCAACTAGTTGTTTATTGCGAGATTAACGACACGCCAAAAATATATATTGTGAATTTATATTTCGATGTTCACCAATATGATTACACTGAGCTCGCAGTTTTTTATAACGAAGACTTAATGTATAACTGATGTAACATGAGTAATAGTATTAATCAATTTTGCTACTGCACATGTTCAGTCATTTATAAAGTTTTTTTTTTTTTTTTTTATCTAAGTGTATGACGTTACTTTGGAAAAGGAATCAAAAAATATTGTAAAATTTCCGAAGATAGTGCCGACAGAATTAGTTGAGTTTCAATAGCTCTCTATGACAAGAAAATCTATAAGAGGTTTCACAATATTTTTATCACAATATTTTTATCTTGAGTCAGTTAACGGTAGTATAGTAAAGGTTGATTCAAAATAAAGTTGAAACTAACTAAAACCGAACTAAAAATTATATTTTCCCTTTTGCCATTTGAATTGAACCGGGGTCACGTGATTGAGAGTGCCCGATCCAATCGGCTTAGGGGAATTACAAGATACAAGAAAGGAGAGAAAAGAACTTTCTAGATTAAAATAACTTTAAATTGCAAAATATAATAAATAACGGTTTTATTTCATCGAAAGATGAAATATAATAGTTTTAAGAATTGAGAATAACTTAATGATTTTGGAATTACTTAAATATTTAGAAAATGAATTAATAAAGAATTATTTGGGCAAAATCATTTAAGTTTGAGAGATGGGACTTTATTTTTAAGGGGTGTTTTAGTTATATTATATATATATATTAATAAATAGATATACTATAAATAAATTAAGTGATTGGCTTACATAAAATTCTATAGAAATCCACCTAAAATTCAAATGAAATGGTTTTCTTTATTGTTTTAAATTTCTAAAACAATTTTAGTAAGCTGTGAAATCATAATTTTACATCTGAATTAGACCCATAAAATATTGTTTTAACATCATTACTGATAAATATGCATTTGAATTTTGATTAGTATTTTAACTATAGAGGAATAAATAATTCATATTTCTTAAGGCTTCAATTTGACCGCAAAGATTCTACAAACTGTGTATTAACATAATATTAGACATTATGCTGTCAAGTTTGAATACATTTGAATACGGCTTATCAAAATGTAATATTTTTGCATTTATTGACAGGAATAATGGAGATGATTGTAAATAAAACATTCAAAGTTTCTACATAAATAAAAATTATTTATTTTCTAAATTTATGTAACACGAGCTGCTGAGAACTTAAAAATATTAAATATTTATCGGTTTTAATAGCAAGGAAAATTCATAACTCAATAAACCTATGCATGTTCGGAAAGATAATTTTGTGTGAATTTTTTTCACCTCATTCAGTGATAAAAAAAAACAACAACAACAACAAAAAAAAAAAAAAAACAAAAAAAAAAACAGAAGTTTGCAGCATATTTTAATAGAAAGCATGGTGCTAAAAATTTGTAACAGTTGAAATGTGTATGGTTCTACGTTAAATTTTATCTGCATGTTTTTACGATTAAACTCTGCATCTCCATATTAATCAACTTTCTACACTGAAAAAAAAATCTTTCTCTCTCTCTCTCTCTCTATATATATATATATATATATATATATACCTCCATTATCTAAAACAAATAGTTATTTTTTGAATCCCTAAACTAGATATATAGATTTAATAGTTATGCGTATAAGGTAAACAAATAAACTGAATAGACGAAATTATGGAGAATTTCTAGTCTATACTCTTCTGGGTGGTAAAATAATGTTACGAATATTATAATCCTTTGTATTGCGAGAGGTTACCGCCCGATTGATATCCTGAAATTGGTCCACAAACCATATTCTAGTTACTAAAATTTGTGCTTTGTGTTCGCAGAGATTCGCATTTTTATTTGCAGAGATTCTAAAATATGTTAGACCACGATAACATAAGAAAATTCTCCAGAATACCAATAAGGGTTTCTAAAACTCTCTATTAACTTTCTACACTGAGTAAAAATATAGACCGCCTTTGTGCAGAATGAATAAATAGTCATATTTTTGAATACCTAAACTGGAAATATAGATTTCAAAGTTATGTGTATAAAGTAAATAAATAAACTGAATAGGCGAAGTTATCGAAAATTTCTAGTCTGTATTTTTCTACGTGGTGAAAGAATGTTATGAATCCTTTTTATTGCGAGAAATTCTCGCTTTATATTTTAGAATTGGCTCACAAACCAATATTCTAGTTATTAAAACTTGCTTCTTGTGTTCGCATTTATTTTCAGAGATTTTGAAATAAGTTCGATCCCGATGATATAGGAAAACGCTCTTGAATGCTAATAAGGATTTCTAGAACTCGTTATCAAAGAGAACTATAATTCATAAGGATGAAATGACACT
Source organism: Salticus scenicus (assembly GCA_963930645.1). Lineage (NCBI taxonomy): Eukaryota > Metazoa > Arthropoda > Arachnida > Araneae > Salticidae > Salticus > Salticus scenicus. The sequence goes on from OZ005648.1 coordinate 385,457,027, forward strand.
ATTTTTATCAGAGAAACTATTTATTTTCTAGATGTCAGTCACAGAATTTTGTTTCATTGTAAAGATCTTTGAAAAATATCATATATTACTTAATGTTATTTCAGAGAAAAAGAATTTACTTAAATACATCTTGATAGAACTGCATTAAAATAATTATAATAAAATATGATATTTACGCTTCTTCAAATAAATCTATAAAATTATCAAAGACGAACAGAACATACGGTATGTACGATTGAAATTGTCCACCTTCATAGATACCGTGTGGTTAATATGACTGACCGATTTTGAACGTAAATAACAAACACACGGTTTAAGATAAAAGTTACCCCGTCACCGGAATTTTTTTTAGAAAAAACAGTAAATTTCAAAAAATAAATAGGTTAACGTTAGCTACAATTTTTTTTAGGATATGACAATGCAAGAAATCTTCTGCAGTAATAATGAAAAAATGTCTAGTTTTCAGTTAATTGTTCTTAAATAAGCGTATTGCTAAAAACTGATGTATAATGTGAGTTATTTAGTTTTTCAGTTGTCTGCGAAATTAATAACCAGTTTTCATAAAGCGTATTTTTCAAAATATATTATCTTTCTAATAACAATGCTCAAACTGTGTTTTTGTTATTTACGTTAAAAATAGTTGAGTCATTTATTGTACACACAATAGATATTATGTAAACCTTCTATTTCCCACCGGGACTTTAAAGTCCCATAAAAAAAAATCCTCAATATAGCCTAAATTTACTACAGGATTTCATTGGAACTTTAAAGATAGTATAGTTTAAGCTTTTCCTATAGTTAAGCTATAATTTAAGCTAAATTTAATATGAGATGTTTCTCATGCAGCAAAGAAATATAATAAAAAAGTTTCAAACTATTTTTCTAAAAATAAGGTAATTTGGGATATAAAGGGTTAAGTAAATTAACTGTTTGAAATATTTTTTATTTTATTTTTTAATGTTTATAATTTGTATTTTAATTAATTACAACATGTATGTTTTCCAAACTTTTGATATTTTTATTTATTGAAAAGTTGTGATTATTAATGGCATCAGTGGTTATATTAAACATAAATAAACACCTCTCAGTTGCTTTGTTAGCTATATTAATTCGTACTCTGCTATTACTCCTATTTAAAAAAAATATTTATATATATTACCTTTGAAATACATTTATGACTAAATATAAGATTTGCTGTATTATGGAGGAAAAAAATTGGGAATGAAAGGGTTAAGTGAGGTAATGGGAGATTATTATCAACCATTTTGGTAAGCTTGATTTTAACTTTTAGGACTTTTCTTAACGATAATGCACCGGATTCTTAGGAGGCACCCCAAAAACTCTCTAGTTTTCTAATGATTTTTTAATTGCTAACAGAGACTTACGGTATTTAAGAATTGTCTTTTTCCTTAGTTTTAATGCATCCTTTTATTGAAGAACGTTATGAACAATTGCTTACAAAGACAATAAGATTAAATCATTAATGATTTATTATTATATGGCATGTCATTGTCTATAAGCATTATAACAAATAATGTTTGAAAATTACTTTAGCCATCCACAAAAAATTGCCTATATTGTGACGAAGTTCCCATACTCTGTTCCCTCAGAATTTTGACCGTCCAAAGGTTTTACCATAGTTGTGATTATTTATTATTAATTGGCAATCAATGTACTAACGACATCAGCAACTATGATTTCTGTAGAAATCAACCCGATGCAATCACTTAGTTTTTCTATCTATCCATCAATTCGTATTGATGTATAACGGAAGAATTTATCATTAATTTAACTTCCCAAATACTGAATCAATTTGAATCAAAGCTGAACATTGAACTTGGTTTCCAAATATCTTAAATGAATTAGCTGACCAACTCTATCCGTCATCTTGTTTTAGAATGCAGCAATTTGAAAAATTTCAAGCTCAAATTAAAACCATATTTAGAAGTTATTTGAAAAAAACTCTGTATATACTTACCCCGTCATATCAAGTTCTCAGGCAAGTTTATGAATCAACTCGATTCATTTTCTTGCGTCAAATTTGCTGTTTTTTAACAATTTAAAATTCAGATTTAAAAAAGAATCTACTTACTAACGGATTTGCATGATATTCAATATAAGCATTCATATCCTACATGAAGTTTTCAACAAAATTTATTAATAAACTTAAATCAGTATTTTGCTTCAAAATGGCAAACACTTAAATGGAACAAAGAAATCCATCATCATTTAAGACTTAGTCAAAAAGATTTTTTTTTTTTTTTGTATTTATCCTCAGTTTTATGGTTAATTTTAAGAAATATTTTATTCTGCTCAAGTGGTTATGATAATATTCCTTTTCATCTGTTCTTCCCTTAAAAAAAAAATATATATATATTTATATATATATATATATATATATATTGGATATTCTATATAGTTGCATAACCCTAATGTAATAATAATAATAATAATAATAATAATAATAAACGATACAAGAAGAGGAAGTAGTAAATAATTAAATAATTAATAAAAATTAAAGTAAAACATACATTATCTGTATAAGATTCCTCTAACGTTTACCAGTTACGATTAAATTTTGTCCAAACCATAGTGACCTAAGGTATTATCTGTTTGGATAATCCAGACCGAAAGCATAAATTCGGCTACTATAGAGATTTCGCTTTCGTCTACAAAAATTTAATCGAATACACTTAAAATGAGCATTTTCCTAAAGAAATTAAAAAAATAAAACATTAACTTTTTGTGCAAAAACTTATACTCAAAACCTCATACTATTTAGCAAAGTATTTGGAAGAATTTAAAGCCAGATTTTACAGCATTTCATGGTGACTATTCGGTAGGACAGTGGTGTGGTGCCATATTTATTAGATTTTTCATTCATTATGAATAGAATAAACATTATTTCTTTTTAATCATTTTGTAGATACGTTTATCAACAATGGAAATTCTCTTATGTATGGTGATATGGTTCTGTGAAATGTTAGGAAATAATTGATTTTTAATATAAGAATAATTTAATTTAATTCCAAGAATTTCTAACTTAGCAGCGGAAAAACTCTTTTTGCCGAAACGTCAGTGGAGGCCCTACATTGAGACTCAAAACGGTTTTGGGCTGTGTCTGTCTGTCTGTTTGTCTGTCGCGCGATAGCGGCCACAAAAATAGCGCTATTGACTTGAAATTTGGTACACATGTTCATGAGCACCACGAAATGAGCTGTATAGTTTTTGGTATGTATTCCATTTGTAGTTCGTATGCAGGGACACGCCAAAGTTTTTCTTATCATTACGGCCTATGGGAGGAATTTGTATGTATCGCGATGGCGGCCGCAAAAATAGCGCTATTGACTTGAAATTTGGTACACATGTTCATGAGCCCCACGAAATCAGCTGTATAGTTTTTGGTATGTATTCCATTTGTAGTTCATATACAGGGACACGCCAAAGTTTTTCTTATCATTACGGCCTATGGGAGGATTTTGTATGTATCGCGATAGCGGCCGAAAAAATAGCGCTATTGACTTGAAATTTGGTACACATGTTCATGAGCCCCATGAAATCAGCTGTATTGTTTTTGGTATGTATTCCATTTGTAGTTCGTATACCTGTCCGTCTGTCTGTCTGTCTGTCGTGCGATAGCTGCCGCAAATATCACTCTCTTAATTTAAAATTTGGTATACATGTTCATGATCCCCACGAAATTAGCTGTATAGTTTTGGGTGCGCATTTCATTTGTAGTTCGTGTACAGGGACACGCCAAAGTTTTTTGAAGTGAAAACTTCTTTAGGCGCGTTGAGCACTTTTGGGTGAACAAAAATCTTTAAACTCCCGTCATCGTCAGCTAACGCTTTCCATTTGAAGTGAAAACTTTTGGGTGAAAAAAAATCATTGAATTCGCGTCATCGTCAGTAAACGCTTTCCATCCTTGTATGATACAAATAATGTACCATACAATTAACTTGCTAATGTGAAGTGTTAGTAATTTTATAGTATATATTGTTTTAAAATCTGGTGCGGCTCTACACGACTTCTCTCATCTCCGAGCACTGTCTCTATTGCAGTTAGACCTCACAAAACCGTGAGAAAGCCCAAAGCTGCCATTTTTCTCACGTTTTTACAATCTGGTGCGGCTCTACACGACTTCACTCATCTCCAGACACAGTCTCTTAAAGATTGCAGCCAGAAACGTTGCAGTTAGACTTCACAGAACCATGAGAAAGACAAAAGCCGCCATTTTTCTCACGTTTTTAAAATCTGGTGCGGCTTTACACGACTTCTCTCATCTCCGGCCTCTGTCTCTTAAAGATTTCAGCCGGAAACGTTGCAGTTAGACCTCACAAAACAGTGAGAAAGACCAAAGCCGCCATTTCTCTCACGTTTTTACAATCTGGTGCGGCTTTACACGACTTCTCTCATCTCCGGCCACTGTCTCTTAAAGATTTCAGCCGGAAACGTTGCAGTTAGACCTCACAAAACCGTGAGAAAGACCAAAGCCGCCATTTTTCTCACGTTTTTAAAATCTGGTGCGGCTCTACACGACTTCTCTCATTTCCGGACACTGTCTCTTAAAGATTGCAGCCGGAAACGTTCCAGTTAGACCTCACAAAACCGTGAGAAAGGCCTAAGCCGCCATTTTTCTCAATTTTTTACAATCTGGTGCGGCTTTACACGACTTCTCTCATCTCCGGCCTCTGTCTCTTAAAGATTTCAGCCGGAAACGTTGCAGTTAGACCTCACAAAACAGTGAGAAAGACCAAAGCCGCCATTTCTCTCACGTTTTAACAATCTGGTGCGGCTCAACACGAATTCTCTCCTCTCCGGACACTGTGTCTATTCCAGTTAGACCTCACAAAACAGTGCGAAAGGCCAAAGCCGCCATTTTTCTCACGTTTTTCCAATCTGGTGCGGCTCTACACGACTTCTCTCATCTCCGGACACTGTCTCTATTGCAGTTAGCGCATTAAATAAAATTGTAATATAATTTTTGTAGTAGTAGTTTATATTAATGAATAAAAAAACACTTCATTTAAAAGTATTTACTACACAATAAAATATTTCCTGACGATTCAAGAAGTACACATGTAATTGTTCACGTTTTCACTTCTGTCGGCACTCCCAAATGCAACTTTTTTTTTTTTTTTTTTTAATCATTACGGTCTATGGGAAGAATTTGTATGTACCGCAATAGCAGCCGCAAATGTCCTTCGATTGACTTGCAAATTGGCGCACACGTTCCAGCTTTGCATAAACGTAAGTAGCTGTATAATTTTTATTGCTATATTGGTTAAAAAATGTGTATGGGGACACTCCAAAATTCTTAACATTACGGCATAAGGTGTGAATTTCTTTTAAACGCATTTTAATATCATTACTTTGCAATGAAGAAAATGAAACTAGCGTACGTGAGTAATATGCTTAAACTCATGTTGTTTGAAGAAAATATGTGCTCTTAAGCTTTCTAATTAATGTACAGGACCTTACAAAAGTGTTCCGTTAATGTCACGTAGTCATGCGAACTATGTTAAATTTGGAACAATTATTAATTTTAAACGCAAAATAAGCTGAATAGTTTTTACTGGTGTATACAATGTTTATGGTTTGTTTACAGAGCCACAAGAAAGAATTTCGTAATATTAGAGCCTATGGACAAACTTTTATTTAAGCGCGCTCTTTAATGCGTTTATGCTGAATTGAACTTAATAAAATTAACATACATTATAAAGATGCTTAAAATCATGTTTACTCTTGAAAACAGTTATGTATAGTCTAAATAATTTATGAGACCACACAAAATAATTCCGAGTATATACTATAATCATCCAAATGATGTCAAATTAGTTTGAAAAATTAATGAGTTACAATTAATTAAATTTATTCTTATTATTGGCGTTTATAATGACTGTGGCTACTTTTCCGGGATACATAAAATAATTTCGTACTATTACGGTCTATAGTCAATATTTCTTAAAAGTTTATTTTAACATGGTTACACTCCATCAAATATAATGTAATTTTATTAGAATATTAAAAACATGTTTTCCTGTTGATAATTGTGGGCATAGACTTAGAAATTAGTTTAAAGGTTACGCAAAATATTTCCGATATGCTATGTAATTTTTTTTTTTTTGTATGAAAAATGATAGTTATGAAATTTGGTATTTATGAATTTCAGGGAAATAATACAAGACTGTCATTTATTAAGAATACATATTGTTGCGTACTTGGGGGTCCGTAAGTTGTCCGAGAATGAAAGGCGAAACTTGCAAAAATTCAGTAATGTAGTCACAGAAAGTTCCAGAAAAATACAGGTCTATAAACCAAGTATCAGCTTCAAATCAGCCAGTAAACACAGCTTAAACAACAGCCGTTAACAGCAAAACAACAGTACAAACTGTTTAGCAATAACACATAAAGAAAGTCTCATCCAAAGAGACTCACAGCAAAGCAAGCATTTGACGAAACTGACACAGATCTGACACTGACCGCCTTGGTGAAGAAATGCTCCTTTTATACTTTTCTATCGAACACAGACTGTTCTGGAAAATTCTCGTATCTCATAATGAGATTAGAGCTTCCATATTTGGTAAATCCCTAATAAGGATTTTCTCGCCAAGGTCGCCAAAAATAGCCAAGGAGGGAAATAGTCGCCAAATTTGGCGCCAAATCCATTTCTTCCCTTATAGTAGCTTTTTTAAGTGTTTTTAAGGGAAAATTAGGCGATTTTACGCTAAAACGACTAGAAATGCACAAAGTTAGCATTTTATTAACTTTACTAAACCTTTTGAAAGAATTTATACAAAAATAAATGCGATTATTTACAATTCTGTAACACTTTATAGGATATACAAATAGAGATGCAGCGGGGGGTTGAGGGGGGCGGCAGCCCCCCTCAAGAATGTATCTGATTATGGTAACAAGTCGATAGAATCAATATATACAATTATATAATAAGGAATAAATAAAAATGACCTATTGAATAATGTCTGATGTAAATAGGACGTTGAGGCTCCTGATCTGCAGATCCACTAGTTCTAAAATTGAAATTATAATGCAAATATCAAAGATTTAAATCTCTTTTATTGAAATAAAAAGTGAAAAAAAAAAAAAAATTCCAGTGATTTTATTTTTGAGATTTTTCTGAAAACCATGATGTATCCCAGCAAAACTTATACTGATGGGCTCGTTCTGGCCTACAGTTGGCATCTTGCACTTGCCATCAGCTGCAGGTTGCCACATGTAGCTGAAGCAGTGGGCCGCTTACGGCTGCCAGCATTGGAGACAGCCTACAGTGAAAAGGCCGGTGGCTCAGAAGCGGCATAATAACAGCTGGCCTTTTGCAGGCTACCAGCACACGGCCAACATTATGTTTGCCATGTTGCGGCCACAATTTATAAGGCCGGTACCGGACCATCACTTGCAATTCGAATGCATAGAGGGCGCTGCGATTCACCTGCTGTTGATTTGAAATTCCCTCTCATTTCGCTTCGCCATTTCGTGCCAAGTCTGCGGCGTAGAAGATACGTAAAGGTTAAATGATCTCATAAAAAGTGTAAGAGTAAGTGATTCCTTTTTTAATTTGGTTTTGTGTGATTTTTTTTTTTTTTAAATATTTTTACAAGCCTTTGATTTTAGAACTATTATTAAAATATTAGGATTTCATGAAATGTACAGCAAATATCTCGTAGGTCCGTTTAAAATGAGTTATGATAGTCATTAATTTACTAATTATATTTTTATTATTTGTTATTATTATTATTTTAATAGAGATAATAAGTTTATGGATCCAACTTTATATTTGTATGGCTGTGGGAAAGTTATTAGGACAATTATAAACATGTAAGCTTTTTATTTTATTTATTTTTACTTTGTTCTGCATGTATAAGAAGAAAGTATTTGATACGTAAAAATTTTCGATTCCCGTTTTTCGGTTATTTTACACGTTTTGATATGTTCTGAACACGATTTGACTTCATTAAAAAATTATCTGTCCATTTTTGTGTGTATCAGTGATTTTTTGAACGCTGTATTCTATCTCTATAAACAATTGAATACAATTTAACTTAACTTGATATTTAGTTGGACTGACTTAAATTGGTGCTAATTACATTTGACGATCAATCCTTCAAAATATGCCGCTTTCATCCAGTTTTCCCCCCAGTTTTTAACATGGCAGTATGAGAGAAAAATTTGCATAAATATACATAATGAGAATTAATTTTTACATGTGAAATAAAATAAATAAATGTTTATATTAATAACAGTCAGCCAAGATTTTTTTCTTCTTCTTAATCCAGAGAGCATCGCTTGAAAATATAAATAAATAAATAAATCTTAAAAATTATCCATTCTGTATATATTTGACTAGATCCTTATATATATAAAAAGTATTTTTAAAAAAAATGTTCTTGTAAAATAGTAAACGGCATTTTAAAAATTCCCATATGTTAGAAATATAAATGGAAAATGAAGTATTGCCATAAATTAATTAAAAGGGAAATAGCAAAAAGTATAATCAAAATAAGTATTAGACTTTCTATTATATCCCAAAGAAACGTCACATAAGCATGAAAGAGTTTTGCTTTTTCTGCCAAAAGTGTTTCAATGCAGAAATTTGTATCAAATTTCTTATGTTATTTTTGTGATTTTATAGAGCAGAAATTTTTTTATGGAAATTAGTGGTGGCAAAAAAGCGGAACTCTTTCATTCCTGATCACCAGTATGATTCAAAAAGTAAAGAATCGTGAAGGTGGTCCTATACTACTAAATTTGAATCAATTTATTCATATTTCATGAATAACAAGTGCATTATTACCTTTTAAATTCCGAAATTATTATTATTAACACAGATAACACTCACAAACTAATAAAGTTTTCGCCGCATAAAGATGTGAGACAAAATAAATAAATAAAGATAAGAAGCTAAAATAAAAAACTCATTTAGATTAGAATAATTTTCTGTCAAATATCATATACTTATCACAGGCGTTAATCTTTGAACTGCAATCCCGTATTTTTATTTTTTAAATTGTTTTATTTCTCAACAAATAATAATAATAAATAAGGAAATTAAGGTCTCTTTAGAAGGAAATATAAATCATTGATGTACATCCACTACTAAACAATTAAAATAATAGTCATTCTCATTAAATCTGTGTATAAAACAGATTTTTTAACATCCTGTTTCATTTTCGCTATGCGCTATGTAAGATTTGAAATAAGTAATTCCCTATAGTTATGATGAAACCTAGAGCAACTGAAAACATCTTACGTCTTTATTTAATAAATTCATTTTAAAGTAAACCAAACCAACGTATATCCGTGCAGTACGAATGTGTTAGTTGCATTGGAATATTTTCCTTAGTCAGCAATTATGATACCAGATGCTTCCTGTCAAAGATCTTTGAAGGTTAGCAACAGCGCTTATCTGTTCAAAGAATGGCGACCTGCCTTAAGTAATTTTTTAAATGTGAATTTGAATCTTAAATTGTAATCTGCGTTTTAAGTAATAAACTTAGCAGTTGATTTGTTTTCTGATAAAAAAAAAAAGTAATCCATAACTTTGGATGAATTAGTTATTTAAATAAATTAACAAGAAAAAAAAAAAATGGTTTTCAATTGGTTTTCAGGATCATGCATGAATGTTAATCTTAAATTTTTATGATAGCAAAAATATGAAAAAAAAAAAAAAAAAAGCGTACATATATAATTTAATTGTAAAATAATAAAAATAATTAAAATTAAATTATAAATAAATAAATAAAAAATTTTGAAGCACAAATTTATTACAGTAAAAAATGCTCCAAAGAACCGGTATTAATAATAAAAATCTTTGTAAAGAAACGCAATAATTGGGAAAAAAAAAAAAAAACCTGGCAACATTTGTTTCTGGTGATACAAGTCTCTTCATTTGGTGAACAAAGTATGCACAGTGTCCACTTTTGTTCGCCTGACTAAGGATCATAGTTGTGACCTTTTTATTTTATTTTATTATTATCATTTATTTATTTATTTTATTTTATTTTATTTTATTTTTATTTATTATTTTTCTTGCAGTAATAAACGCATCAAAGAACCGTTATTAATAATAAAAATCTTTGTAAGGAAACCCAATAATAACAAAAATAAAAAAACCTCGCAACATTTGTTTCGGGTGGAAATAATACCATGGCTCTTCATTAGGTGAACAATGTAGGCACGAGTGCGGCTTTTGCTACACTCGTGTCCAGTTTTGTTCGCCTGAGTAAGGGTCATAATGATGACAGCTGTTGCTTTTTTCCCCCGATTTATGGTAACTTATTATTTTATTCTTCAGAGTCAGAACTCCGTACTTTAGTAGTTTTTAAATCCCTTTTAAGGGGATGACGAAATTGAAAATCATACTTTGAAATTAGCGTCTTAGAGTTCTTAAAATTTACATACATATACTTTGAAATGTATCAATACTAAGCATATTAAAATTTCTGGAAAACTATTTAAATATGTGAAAAAAAAAGAAAAAAAAAAGAATCAAATTCAAAATTTTCAAAAGATTTTAATAGTATCAATACATTCGAAATAAATTTGTTTTTTACTTTGTGCATTGGTTGGTGAGTTTTTCTTTTTTTCTTTCTTCTTCTTCTTCTTTTTTTTTTTTTTTTTTTTTTTTTTGTTAAAAAACTTTTGATTTTTAAAAATTTGCATGAAAATTTAGCACACAAGTACAAAATACTTTTCAAAAAGTAACTTCTCAATCAATCCACAAAGTTATACCCAAATATGTTTAGAAAGTTTTGATAAATTACAATGTTGTAAAATCGAGTGCAAAATTTAAAAATTATGTCGCATGGAATATTTATTTATTTATTTTATGTCAATAGTGTATGAGAAATTTTAATGTACTTAATACTGATACATTTCAATACTGATACATTTCGATACATTTCAATCTATGAAATCACGACATTAAGAAAGAAATTTCAAAGTACAATTTTCAATATTTACCATCGCCCTATCTCTGATTTAAATATATTTTATTAAATGTTTTCTATATTGCATACTTAAATCAGAAAATTTTTATTTCAATATTTTATCTAGTCACTTGCAACCATACATTTATTTTCACAAAATAACACAATTAAATAAACGTTTTGAAATTTAACACTTTGAAACAAAATTTACAAAGAATATAATATTGTCTAGAACAAAATATATATTTATCTTATCAAAATCTTATATTTCCATAGAACAAAAGTAATAATAAGCTTATCATAGATTTATTTTTTATGAAAACGGATCGGCAGAATATTTCTCACGCTGTACTAGAAATCCTAAATTTATAAACATAGTCTAAGAATCAAATGCTTGTAAAAATTTTATTGAACTATAAATGCAGTGGGTAATCAATTATTATTATTATTTTTAAACAAATACTGGATGAAATAGTCTTGAACTTCTGACATTAAAAGAACATTCAAAAACTCATATTTTCCACTATCGTGCAATTAAAGAAGCAACCACAAATTGGAGAAAAGCACAAATACTTTGGATCACCCTATATCATGAAAAGCTACCGATGACTTGTAATTTTAACACGCTGCATATACTATAAACAATATGTGGATGTTTTTTTTTTTTCTTTTAAATAAACTGTTATTTTTTTTTTTTGGCGGGGGGGGGGGGGATTTTTTTTTGCTTATGACAAGAATGGAATTTAATAAAATTTTACAAAACTTACAGAAAAATTGACAAAACAATAGAAAAATATTATTCTAAAGCACACATTTATCCGTGTAATATTTGGTGAGATATGAGCATTTATAATAAATATTTTATTTACTGCTTTTGCGGGAAAGATAAAAATTTTCATCACATTGGTTAAAAGCTAGATATAATGGGCAATTTATATCGAAAGTTCATTTCAATACAGTAAAAATTAAGCAAGTTGTTGCCAAAAAATGGGGTAGATTTTAGCTATATACAGGTTTGAAAATTCATAAGGGGTTTTTCACATGCCAAGCATTTAATTTGAAGATCCAAATTTTTCAACCATGTTTCAAAATTTCTTCTTTGTGAAAAAATCCTTCTGGACTTATAACTCTAACATACTCTTATTCATTTAGTACGATCTGTGAGTTCATAAGGGGATTTTCACAAAAATGAATTTTTGTAACGTGGTTGAAAATATCTAAAATCTGGCTCGTTCTTTTACCAATAATTTGCTTAATTTTTATTCCATTGAAATAAACTTTTGTATAAGTTACCCAAGATATCTGGCTTTCGACTAACGTAATAAAAAAAAATTTCTATCTTTCGCGCACACTCAGCAAAAAAAAAAAAAAAGAGAATGTAAATGCTCAAATCTCCTCGAAAATTACACATATGAATTTTATGTTTCAAAATAATGTTTCTTTAATGTTTTATCAATTTTTCTGCAAGTTTTGTAAAATTTTATGGAAATTCCTTTTTGTTATAAACAAAAAACTTGCCAAAAATGTAATAATTTTTGAAAAAAAAAAAAAAAAAAATATATCTGCTTAAAAAATTGTATATTTCCCATGCAAAAAACTTACAAATATTGTATATAGTAAGAGCAATAATGTGTTAAAGTTACAAGTCATTTTTAGCTTTTTATAACACAGGGTGATCCAAAATATTTGTGCTTTTCTTTAATTTATAGTTGATCCCTTAATTGAACTTTGGACTAAATCGATAATAGAAAATGTGAGTTTTTAAACATTTTTACATGTCTGCATTTCGAAATCATTTAGTCAAGCATTATTATTATTACTTTTTTTTTAAAAATCAAAATGATAAAAAAGTGTTAAAAATAAATAAATAAATAAATAATAGTTTGATCACCCTCTGTTTCTACAAAACCAAATTAAATATTGGATACATAGAAATTAGCATTAATAAAATGTAAGGTATCACAATAAATAAATAAATAAATAAATAAAATAAAATAATATAATATAATAGTCATAACCAAACCACTGTTGGCCCATTAACGGCCCTCTTCACTTACCGTCGCCGGAAACGCGAGCCAATGTTATTCTATGGGGAAATTTTCTTTACGACTAACTTATTAACTAATACGTATTTTTAAATTCTGTTTTCACATTCAGAAAATTCCGGACCTTTTTTAAAAATGTATTTTTTTAATTTTTAATATTTTATTTTGAAATTGCAAAATGAAAAAAAATTCACATATTGAAAATTCGTATTTTGCAGCTTCAAAATAAAATATAAAATTTAAAAAAAAAATAATTTTTTAAAAAAGGTTCGCCAATTTAACAGCTGGAAATTTTCAGAAAGTGAAAACAGAACTTAAAAATATGTATTAGTTAATAAGTTATATGTAAAGGAAAATTTCCCATAGAATAACATTAGCTTCGGCTTCCAGCGACGGTGAGTGAAGCGGGCCCTTAATGGGAAAATATAAAGGGCCAATAAAAACAACCGGAGTAATATAATTATTTATGTTTGCCACAACTGGCCCACTGAAGGCTTCCAGCAACAATACCAAAAAATTATGTTTGCTATCAGGTGGCCCGAGACTGGCCCACTAACATTGTTTAACCTATTGTTGGTTGCCAACAGTGGCCCACAACCTTTTTTCAACCGATAGCTTGCTGCCAGCAATGACCCATCAGTGGCCCACTGACTTATTCCGATCGTACTGCAGGCTGCCAGCAGTGGATCGGTCGAATGCGGCCATCTGATGGCCGGCGTAACATATTCCCTTCGGCACCTTAACTTTTGCCACCAACGGGCCAGCAGCTGTTACTGTTGGCAGCCAACACTTGGCCTCGTGTTGGCCATCATCCCAGGTTTTGCTGGGATGTATTATCATGCAGATGTTCTGCGCAAGAAAGGCGCGCAACCCTCATTTCCGCACCTTGGCAAATTCTGTCTCTCGCCAAAGTAATGTAACCTTTTTATAATCCTATTGTTTTCTAGGTATGATTTGACCGAGTTCCGGACGGTATATTCCAGACGAACCAAGCAAAATACTTGGCAAAAATAAAAAGAATATTATAATAAATTTAGTTGTTGTGTTATTTAATTCATGGGATTTCTTTTGATACGATTTGTGTGAATTCTGCTTATTCGAAGTAAAACCATGGATTCATGTTTTGATTTTCATCAACCTGCATGGAATTCTTCAGGCTAATAGGATAATATTTCCAATTGCCGTTACGAGAGTTTTAGACAAAAAAATATCATTGGGGTGTAGCCGAGATTTCAGCTGAAGGGAAAAAAATAATACTATTGTTATTATTATTCACTCTAAATTATTGTTTTCGCTTACCCACATGGTAATAGATAAAGTTATGGTCTTTAGGTCAAATTTTTGAAATTGAAATGTATTTGCACATTCTTAAGGACACCTGAATAAAAAATAATATCAGCTTTCATTGTTATCAATCTCTCTGTGTGTGTGTGTTTATCTACCTGTGCGTTTATTATCAGTATAACTCACGAACAAATTTTATCAGAAAATCCAAACTTCAGTATTGTAGATCTGTGTGATATGGAGATGATACTTGAATACTTCTATTTAAATAGAAAATATAATTTGCATATAGGGAGATCCCAGAGAATTTTAATACACTTTCAGTTTATTGCCAAATTTATGGTAGGTGCACTTTAAGATATTTAGTCTGGAGCGAAATGAATATATAAATATTTTATTCATAATAACATGTTTAGTGTATGATATGGTATGAAAATCGTACATCATTAGTGTACAGAATCATACCAAAGAATTCCGATATATTATTAGAGCTATACTTGAAAACTGTTCGGAGCGTATTTTAAGTTGTATTGTGTGTTTTTTATATCGTGCTAAATTTAAGTGCTTTATGTGTTGTACATGTAAATGAAGTGAATTCCCTTTACTATTGAATGTAAAAGATAGGCATGTTTTTGCTAAGTTTTACGAAAAGTAGGAAAAATGCTTAGAACCGCTAAGGACACTCTCATATCAACATGAATGTTTAATGCCCAATTTTAAACGCTGATTTTTTGCTATAATTATGTGTTTTAAGGTCCCTTAAATACGAAAACCAAGCTTTTAGCGGATGATACGTGTGAGTGTTTTTTAGCAGCTTGATTTAAAAACAAATAAATGCAGGAAGTTCAAATACGGTATTTTGAAAATCAAATGATAATGCTACTTGGAGTTTTATGAAGATTCATAAGTTTCAAACAGTAGAATGCGTGGAAGTTGTGTGAATACTTTGGAATTAATTTTGAAATTTATCATTTTTTATATTATTCAAAAGCAGGCCAAGAGAAAGTTGTATGAATGCCACATCAGATAAACTTTTGGGTGGAATTTGGATTTAAATTGTTTACAATAGTCTTAGGGCCTTATTCACCAACTTCTTAACACTCGGATTAATCCATGGATCAGCAAATCCGAGAATTAAAGTAGCCGGTGAACAGCGGATTTGGTTGATCCGTAGAACAGAGGTTCACTTTCTGCTTGGCGAACTTCCGTAGCGAGAAACTGCCTATCCTTGTAAACATAACTTAACAATTCTATTATGACGCAGTATGGAGAGATTTGATTGGTTCATTTGTTTTTTATTTATTTGAGTGTATTTTACATTGCACTAGAGCTACATTATGGGTAATTAGGCTATATTTAATTGGTTCATTTGTTTTGAGTATATTTTACGTTGCACTAGAGCTACATTACAGGAAATTAGGTGATATTTGATTGGTTCATTTGTTTCGAGCGCATTTTACGTTGCACTAGAGCTACATTATGGGAAATTTTGGTCTTAACATGCGCGATAGTGATTGCCGCGGAGCCGAGTTACGTGCGTTTTCAGATTCATGCACAGCGAGGTAGGGGTGTCCAGTGATGTTTTTTTGGTTTTAACATGCGCGACAGTGATTGCCGCGGAGCCGAGTTACGTGCGTTTTCAGATTCATAGCTTTATACAGCCATGTTTCTTTGTTGGTTCATATACCTTAGGGTATGTCCCAATTCATCCTTCGTCTTTACAGTGGCCGGATCCGTGAACTTTTAAAACAGAGAAGCTTTAAATTGCTACAATTAACTAATTATGAATGTATTTTTTTTTTCATTTTTAATTAATAAGCACTAAAAATAAAATTTGAATATTAAATAGTTTACTTTCTATAATGTTTTAAAAAATTATAATAATGCGAATAAAGTAAACGTTGTTTGTAGAAAATGGGGATATTTGGTTGCCGTACTCATTGCCCACAACGTAGCACTAGTTCGACGTAAAACTCACGCACTCAATCACTTGTTGGTCAAGTTTATGAAAACTAGGGAATTTTCCCCTCCGCTGAAATGTAAGTGTTAATGAAAAATTCGAAACGATATGTGTCTGGAGAAATGAAAGTGTATCTGATAAATATATCTGATAATTGTATGATCAATTGTATGATTGATAAGTGTATCTGATAATTTGATAACTTGAAAATATGTTTTTTATTTTATTTGTATATTCTCATAATTTTTATACCGATGTGTTTCGAATCATTTGAATGCGGTTTTAGAATCCTCGAATGTTACGAATTAACTGAGCGCGAAGTGAAATATTCGATATGGGATTTACGTATTATGGAGTCAACAGAAATTTCAAAATGGAAAAAAAAAAAAAAAAAAAAATAAATAAATAAATCAATGCATAAAATTCATGTTGCATATATTGTAAGTTTTCATGCTTTTTTAATTACTTTTAAAGTTATATTTTTATTCTGAATTTTCATTTATTTAATTACATTTATTGTGTTGTTGAAATTAATTTGCTCTTAAAACTTCGATGACAAAACGTGCATTTTGTTAAGTATTTGCTTATTTATTAAAATATTGTAGTTAAAAAGTTAATTAACCATTAACCATAATTAACCATCGCCATTTTATGAAATTTCTTCGATAATTTTATTTAATTACGTTAAATAGTCGTCTGCATTAATATTTCTTTCATTTCGAACGTAAACAAACGTTTTGTAAGGTTGCCATAAGAAAAATTCATTTCCTTGGTTCGTTGGCGCACGGATAATATCGCCAAAATGTAAACAAACACCAGTGAACCTCTGTTCTACAGATCTGCCGCGGAGTTTTGTTGGAGAATACCGATTTTTGTATGATCGAGCGATTACCACTGATCCGAGGTTTAATCCGAGTGTTAAGAAGTTGGTGAATAAGGCCCTGAGTGGCATAGTAAGAGGGTTTAAAACACCTCAGATATACTTAGTATTATTTATATTATCATCTCTATCAACATCCCTATTATTATTATTATTACTGTTATTACCATTTTGTAGTATTAGTTAGAAGTTAAATCACTATTATTAATAAAAAAAAAAACTTACAATCACAAGTGAGCTAAAGAATCCACTAAAACAGTACAAAATAGTTAACAGTGAAAAATAGTTAAAAGATAAAGATAAGGGGAAGGGTAGACGTAACCACTAAAGCCATGGACAAAACTTGCTACGTCTCGCCTTAGTACTCTTGAGCGGAAGAGACTGAGCGAGCGGGTTACCACTGCAATTTAAAATGTAAAACAAATAAATAAATAAAAACACTTAATACATTTTACATAATTTTTTAAACACGTCAAATAAAGTTTCAAAAATCTTTTTAAGAAATAATTAAAATAAAATAATAATAATAATAATAATAATAATAATAATCTCTTTGTACATTTTAATAATTTTCCGTCCCATCCAAAAATAAACTATAATTAAGTTTTTTCTTTTTACGAATTGTTTGTTTCATTTTATGACCACTGATATTTTCGTTTTTGTTTTTATAAATTTGCTTTCCTAATAAACGAAAAATTCTCAAAAATTATTTTTAAACAAGATTCATCGCAGATAAATGTTTACAAATACATTACTGTTATTGCATTTTATGTTTCTTAAAAATAGTTTCAAATGAAGAATTGCTTTTAGAAAACTTAAGTAAAAATAATATTGAAAATCCTATTATTTATATTTCTTTCTTTTGTTATTATTATTGCTGTTATTTTGAAATATTTTACATTTCACTAAGCTAAAGAAAATTGGGAAATCTGTTGTAGTTTCTTATTAAGACATATTGTTCATAAAAAATATCCAGTGATGCATACACTGTGTTTGTTTGTAAGATTTTTCATTTTTCAAGAAAATAAATCCTTCTTAGAAAAATCAAAATATCTGTATTTTAAGAAATGTAATCGGTTAATGTTTTCATTAGATTTCTTCCAAATTTTATTTGAGGTTGTATTATTTGATTTGTTTAGAAATGTTTCTTACTGTAAATATATTTTTTTCATCATTTTGTTACTAGGAATATTTCTGAATGTAAATACATTGAATTCGATATTTTCTTTTCTAGAGTAGTTTTCTTCTATTTCTTCTTTTTACTTCCATTATCCGACTACCGTAGGTAATGGAAGTATTTTATTCGGTCCAAAAATTCGATATCGAGTTTTCCCCTGATTTACGCGTTTTAAGGTTCCCTGAATAAAAAAAAAAAGGGATTTTCGGCTATTGGCCAGTGTGTGTGTGTGTATGTGCGGAATCTTCTGGCTATTATATAACCGAAGCTAATAAAGTTAAAACGACGAAACTGCAGAATTGACACAGGTCTGGTGTACAGATGGAGTTTTCAAATTTTGGTGAAAATTGGAAAAACAGAAATGGGACATCCGAAATCGGAAGTGGAACCGTAAGTACGTATCTGAAAAACGACTCGAATGATTTTCTTCAAAATTGCTGTATAAATACTCTATTAGATATCCTTTCGAATGATATACAGGGTGGTCCAAGAAACATGATAGAAAGTGTTTTAAGTTCCTGATTTCAAATTTATTGATATAAGTATAATTCTTCCATATTGTAATAGCACACATATTGCCATTTAAGGTGAATGCTTGATTACCGTAAATAATGAATAACCAATATGGAATCACTGACATTGGAAAAACGTTTATTTATTGTAAGAATATTTTTTAAGGCATTGAGGTGCGGAAAATCCTCATCTCAGTGTCGTCTCACGATTGTATCCACAAAGGGTCACGGTGTGGTGTGCCATATCGTCGAAGTGGATGAGTGGTCCGATATTCATTGACGGTATGGTCACAAAAGTGAAGTATCGAGAGTTTCTAGAGCGTCACTTTGGCCCTGAAGCGGACTGTCTCAACATGATACGCCAGTACTGGTTCATGCAAGATGGGGCTCGTCCCTATAGAACTGGTGATGTTTTCCTGTGTTTTAAAACGACGTTTAGTGAGCGTTTGATTGCTTTGGATGAAGAAAAATTTACGGGGCACGGGATAGAGGGGTCTCCATACACTCCGGACCTAAATCCGTGCGACTTCTTCTTATGGGTTTACAGCAAGGACAGAATCTATAGGAATCCCCCTGATTCACTTGAGGACTTGAAATCGACCATCAGAATCGAGATTGATGCACTTGATTCTGACACCATCCAGCGCTTTATGACAGAGTTTCGGAACTGATTTTATAACACTATAGTCGGGGACGGTAGACATTTCGAGCACCTTGTATATTAAATGTCATTCGTATCTTTATTCAATAACATAGGTTTCATGTTCTTGCATATTTTATTTTTTCCACAACAATCGCTTACTTTCTATCATGTTTTTCGGACCACCCCGTAGTTGGTTAGTTCAGGAAAATTGATAGGTGTCCTGTGTAAATAGCTCAATTTGAGGTCTCGCAAGTGCATTCCATTAAAAATGGCACCACGGAATTTTTTTAAAAAAAGGCATAATAACTCTTTTTTAGATATCATTTCATATGTAATTGTTGTTTGCCGGTCAACAATTGAGTTTGTCAAGTTTTGTTGAAACCCTGTATCTCAAAAAAGACTCTAACGATTATCTTGAAAAGTGTTACATAATTCAATTTTAGATATTCTTTCTCATGTACTACATGGTTATTACAGGAAAAATAACAGTCACGCTGCTTAGGTAGGTTAATTTTAGATCTCGAAAATTGGTGTTTCAAAAGATAACTCAACCATTTTTACTTTCTCTTACTCACAGGGTCGAGGAAGTACTGTTTTAGGGTCAAATTTTCGAACGTGAGTTTTTGTTATATTTGCATGTTCTGAGGTCCCCTGAATACGAAAATCATGTTTTTAGCGAAGGGTCTGTGTGTCTGTCTGTGCGTCTATGTGTGTTATCAGCATATCTCAAGTACAAATACTAGCAGAAATTCTCAACTTGGTATGCTAAATGCGTATCATATAGGGATGCTACACTAAGCTTTTCGTTGAGATGAAGCAAATGGTTCATGTACAGGGACACTCAAAAGTATTCAAACGTGTATGGGGGAAATTGCAGGTAAGTAGAGTTTAACAGCTGTAGACTGCACGAAAAAAAATGAAACGAATATATATTTTTGTAAATAGAGACAGTCAACTGGGAAAATTGTTTAGTGTATGTACGAGCCTCGCCTGGGGGGATGTCCCCCCCCTCGAGGGGAGTAAATTTTCATGATGGGTATCTTTCAAAAGAGCTCGCCAATACCTTTAAAACAAAAGGTTGAACTATCGATCTGCGATAATTTAAAGTAAAGTTATATATATATATATATATTCTAATGTAATATTAAGAATAAATTCAACTTTTTTTGGATATTTAGTGTTATACTACTTCTCTAATGAGCAAATCGTCTGCATTATCATGGAAGAAACTTTTTTTTTAAATAATAATTTTAATAAATTATTTTTACTGAGTGAATTTGTACAGGAAAATATAGAAGAAAGTCGTATGGTGGCCACAACACACTAGTTATTTGTTGTTAGTGGATGTGCTTTACTAATAATATTTTATCATTTCCAGGAAAGCTGTTCGGGAATTGAAATAAATTCCTCATAGAGATATCGTAAATAATGTATGCTTTTTAATCTAAATATTCATTGCTTGTTTTTATGTATATTTACACGTTTTGCGGCTTCCTGATTACCGTAGTCAAGTTTCTTAACAATTGATCTTTGTCTGTGTCTTTTAGAGTAACTTAAAAACGAATAATTTTAGTACATATGTTGTATTTTGAAGTTAATATTAGTTTGTTGCTGTAAAAGTTTGATAAATATTGATAAGTTTCAATGAATGTTGCGTGTGAAAATTGTCTGTACAATTTTAAGTAAACTTTTAATTTTAATAACAGAATTAAATTCTATATAAATCTAGGTGCATTAATGAAACGGGGGGTTGAGGGGGGCGGTATCCCCCCTCACACAGAACTAATTATCATATAAATCTCTTCCGAAGCCTAATTTGAATTGTTTAACATATGTTTACATAACAGTACTCGTAATCTTACGTCTTAATCTCCAACCTGTATTTATAGTATTAAATTTCAGCGTAAGAGAAAGTCGTGTGAGTGACACACCATATTATTTCTGTTATTTTCTAACTTATTTTCTAAACTTTGTTTTATATGTCTTTACTCGTGTATTAAGTTTCTCATAACAGAAAATTTTTAGGATTCTAATTCGTTAGGCCAATTTTATGTTTTCTTATCATATTATTAAAAAAAAAAAAAAAAAAGCATATAATGCGTATAATAATGGGTAATGAAAGCCGTGTGGTTGTTTCACACCGGATTTTTTTTAATATCGAACTGTAATATTTAATTAAATTGTTATCTAACTTAATTAATATTTTTTAAATATTCCCCATAGAAAAGCGGTAAATTTAAATTATTAAGAAAAAGAAACTAACAACTCTAAAAAATATGAGAAATAATATTAATAAACTTCCTTTATTAAATAAATTAACTTTTTATTTATTTAATTATTCATCCATTAAAATTCACAGTTCTGCGAAATCGTACTTTTGAATTTTTTTTTTTTTTTTCGCACTGCTTTAGGTGTCTGTAACATATTTTGATAAGCTGAATTCAGAAATGCTTGTCCTTTCTTCCTATCACGTAAAGGTTTTTCACAAAATAAGGATAAAAATTGAAAGAATTTACACAGAGCTACTACAAATTCGAAACTATTTATGTATAAAATTCATTAAAGTAAGCTATTATTTACCATTTATATGTGTTTCTTTCCATTCAAACTCCATTTAGAGCTTTTTTCTCTTGTGCACTTCAGGACTTTGAGGGAGGAGGGGGGGGGGGAATTCTCCATGCAGCGTTCAACAATAATCTGGTAACATGTTAACACTGCATCGTTCCTTATTCTCCCTGTACAGTTATTTGATGACTTGAGGAAACAGCTCTGTTTGTTTATCACTCCCATCACTTGGATTTTCTAGTAAACTATTTAGATTGTAGTTGAAATGTGGAGCCTTAAACTAAAAAAAATCTCATTTTTTTGTCAAATCTGTACGTGACGGAAGTTTTTGAACACTTTTTTCGCAATCATCAATCAAAAATACACCAGAAAAACATATCACCTTGAAGGAAAAATATTTCATCGAAGGCCTGTGTAATTAGAGGCATCTGTTTAATCTAAGCATACAAAACTAAATATGTATCAAATGTATTACTATAAGAAACTGTAATGATTCAATTTCAGCTTGGTTCGCCCCACTGAGCAAACTACAGACTTGTAATACTGTAATTATTATTACTACTATTTATTTATTTAATGAACATTAATTCTATTTTTTCTGCGGAAGCAAGTGTTTAAAAGGTTTTGGATATGTATCGAATTCCAATTTAATACGGAAAATAAATCGACATGGTTGGTTTGTATTGTTCTCTGATGAAAATAGGATGTTTGCTTAATTTTATTTCAGACATAAATTACTTCAAGATCTGTAATGATCACATAAGCATAATTTCATATTTTCTGAATTCTAAGGTAAGGAGAAGGTAAATTGTGTATTTTTTAGTAGTGGGATGAATTAATTTTAAATGTAAAAAATATTTTTGATTATTTGTAAAAAGCACTTATTTTCTAGGGCACAGATTCTAATTTAAATTTAGCATTTCTTTTTTTTTTAAAGAATACTTGTTTATTTTTATTGGCCCAATAAACATTTTAGAAAGCAATATTTCATTAAGTTTATTAACAGAATTTGATGATCATTCAATTGAAAAAAGTTCTGAAGTACATATTTTTTAAACAGATAAGAAATATTTAGATTATTTGGTTTATAAAAATTATTTTTCTAAGGTGGGAGAAAATAGGTATGAGTTGGGTTGTCAATAAAGTTTATTTTTTTTAATAAATACTAGCAGTTAAAATCAGCTATAGGCAATAAATTTATTATTCTTTTTCTAACTTCAATTATGCTTTACAACCTCTGTATACAATAAAGCGTTTCCTATAAATATGAACCTAATAATAAAATAGAAATTAAATTAAATTCAAAATATTAACAACAAAATTATTAACTACAGCTATAGGCTTTATTAGTCAAATTTAACTTGAAATATTTACTTATTATGGTTTGCATTGTGATGATGGGTTGGGGAAGCTGAATAACGCATCCACATATTTAAAATTATTTTTATCTAATGTCACATACTTCCTTCATTAGCAAGCAGTATCTCTTCTCTTCCAATTCTCAACGGTTAAACAAATCGAAGTATTTTGTATCTTTGCATCTTTGCCTTTTGTACCAAATTTAGAAATAAGATGACTTTGTACGGAGTTTTCACTGATAGAGGAAACTTACAAACTTTTATAATTAAGAATTTGTATAATCGTGCTTATAAAGTTTTTTTATTAAGGACTTTTATTATAAAAACTATGGCCAAAGAATTTTTATAAGAACTTTTATTTTAACAATTCTGCCGTAAATATTACCGAAAGAACTTCATAGTAAAAAACCTTTTATAAAAAAGTTTTTTGAATAAACTAATTCAAAAATGTTCGAAAGAAAAGTATATGTAATAACAAGAACTTTTTCAAAATGAAAGAGCACAGTTACTTTGGAACTCGAACTCTAGTTTTATTCTTAAAATGTGAATGAAGTGAATTCAAAAGATAAAGAAATAATAAGAAAGAAGGAACAAATAAAATTCCATTTCTAAAAAAACACAATTCACTAAAGGTTATTATAAGTAACGTTTAATTTCAATTTGCTAGTAATACTGTTAGGTAACTGAGTTCATATTTCAATTTAAAAAAATGTCATTGCCAGATTATTAACAAGTATTGGGAGTACTGTGAAAAAGGTGGAAAGACAAGCTTATGAGGGACATGACAGAGAATGGAATAGATGAGGAAGATGCTTAGGGCAGAGAAAGATGGAGACAAAAACTAAAGACCTCAGCATTGAGGGAAAAAAAAATAGGGATGATACCATTGTGAAATATCTAAAATTATCAACTTTCGGCGAGTTATATTTTCCTGAAAAATGATGACTAGATTAAATTTTAAACTTGCCACCACATAATAATCAGGAATATTATACTTTTTTCATATAAATTGTAATTATTATAAATTAAATTCGTTTTTGTTTTTAAATAAAATTTATTTATTATTTATTTTTTTTACTTTTTGATAAGGATAATCGTTTTTGTAATGACTAAAAATTTTACCCGATCCCTGGGCTAAAATAGATATAAAAATGTGATCAATGATTAGCTATTTAATATTAAAATATGAATACTTAATATATACTTTATATAATAAGAATACTTAAATTGCGATAACAATAAGTGCAACAAAAAAATTTTATAATATAAATGCTACAAAGAAAGTTTCACATATTTAATTTTTTTTCAAATGAGAATATGTGATGAAAGGGAAAACAGTGTAATTGTTTCCCATTTTATTCCACCAGACCCTACTATGTGTTAAAAGTTACATCAAAACATTTATCTATTAATAATTTATTTTCTGAAATATAATTTTTAATAATGCTTTAGCTAATTATTACTTGAAACATATGAAAATTTGGATATTTTAATGCACTTCCAAACATTTGGACAGAAAATCTAAACTGCTGGCCTTTAAAATTGCAACATCAAGAAGGAATGCAAACATCAGAATAATATTCATTGGGCACATACGTTATAGCAGGGAGACAATTGATTAAATTTACAGGAAATTTGGACTAATATATCCTGAGAAAACGCGATCTGTAGGATCATTAGCAGTATTTACATGCCAAGGCAACGAATCGAACAGTAATTGAATGACATGTAAGGTTACAGCACTCCAAGAAGCTTCAAAACGATGCCACATTTCATCGACTGTAGTTAGGAGTGAGTGGTGTTGTGCCAGTCGCACCTCGCTGAATAAAGTTTTTTTGAATGAAGCGAAATCAGGAGAATTCTCTAGCCAGAGCAACAGTCCAACATATTCTGTATCAAGGAAAGTACGAACAATACGGACAACTTACGGACGTGCATTGTCCTGCTTAAATATTGCGCTACAAAGGCCTCGATTATAGGACAAAGTGACGGGCTTTAACTCGTCAGAAATGTAATGGCCGCTATTCAGAGTTCCAGAATGCGAAAAAGAGGTAATCGAGACTTGTACCCAGTAGGACCCCATACCATCACTCCAAGTGATTGACCAGTATGACGATGTCAAATGCCAGCTGACAATGTGCGTTATTTACAATGCCGGCAAATACGGATGCAGCATTCTTGATGCTGTAAACAGGATTTTGATTTGTCTGAACAGGCGACGTCACGCCATTCCTGCGTCCACATTCATCGTTGATGACACGTTAAACGCGCCCATGTCAGTGATGCAGTTTCTAGGGTAACCAAAGTTTTGGTAGCAGCATACGGGGTCCGGCACTCTTAATAGCGGCTATTACATTTCGGACGAGTTAAGGTCCATCGCTCTGCCCTATATTCGTGGTTTCCGTCATTTAAGCAGGACAAGACACGACCGTAAGTTATCCGTATTATCCAGACTTTCTTTGATACAGAATGTGTTCGATTGTTGCTCTGGCCAAAGCGTTTTCTTGATCTCGCTACAATGGAAATGACTGTTTAATCATTAAAAAACGATTGACATACCACCACTCACCAGTAACTACGGTCGAGGAAATGGGGCATAGTTTAAAAGCTTCATGGAGTACTGTATTCGTACATGTCATCCAATCTCTGCTAGATTCAATGCCTAAGCAGATAAGTACTGTTATTGCTTCCAGAAGTCGCTGCTTCTCAGGATATATTACTCCAAATTCCCTGAAAATTTAATCAATTGTTCTTCCTACTATAATGTATGTGTCCAATAAATATAATTCTGATATTTGCATTCCTCCATGATGCTACATTTTAAACAGCCAATAGTGTAGTTTTATAATTAATTAATCAAATTATTCTACATTTATTAACAACATACGCTCGCACTATTTGGCTTAATTTATTAAATAATAATAATAATAATAATAATTCCATATACTAGAGCAGTAGAAGACTATAAAATTTTCGAAAAACATATTTTTCCTTCTAGCTGATATTTTTTCTTATGTCGTAAATAATTTTCAGTTTTATGTATTTAAACACATTTGATTACACACACACACACACACACACACACACACAAAAAAAAAAAAAAAAAAAAAACGTGTTTTAATACTGAATTTTTTTTAAAAATAATTTAATATGAATGTATTATGTTAAATTAATTTTAAATTGAAAAAGTTGAAATATTTTTATTAGATTTTTACATTAAAATATTCTTTAATTTTATCAGACAATGCTGACTTAATCGATAAAAAGTATTAAAATAATATTTTAATTGAATTTATGTACCACGAACAATACATTATTTCCATTTTAGTGCTATTTATCAGACCGCTAATTCTAAAATTCAATATTCTAACTAGAATTTATCAAAAGCTAGAAATAAATGATGCAGAAAATTTTAAATGTCAGAAGTACCTGGGTTTAAAATTTCTAAAAAAAGTTAATGGAACTTTGAAATACAGAATTAAAATTAAAAAGTATATTATAGTGAAAATGAAATGATTGAATAAATATATAAAAGAGCAAAATTTATGAAAGAACTTAATTTAATTTATTGTTTTCGAATAAAAAAATAGTAATGTGGTAATGTGAGCTGAATTTTTAAAATTAAGCACATTTTCTATAGCGGATATTACGCATTTATGATTGTTCTAAAAAAGAAAAAGAAGAACAATAATTATAATAATATCTTTTTTTTTTTTTTTAACAATTTACTTTTATTCTTATTTTCTTTAATATTTATAAGAAGAAACAATTTGATCAATTGTAAATTTTTACTTTTTCTTTTCTTTTTTTTTAATTTATTTAATTACAAGTTTAAACTATCCCGTACAATATCGCATTTTTTTGTCAGAAATGTATGATTTACTATATGATATAAGTTTTGATCAAGAACAGATTAATGGAATTCCTTACTTAAAATATGATTACACTGATTAAATTATACTAATTTGATTTTAGCGCATATAATTTGATATGAGAGAAAATGTTGCCTGTCTTTAAGTTTTGAGCAATAACTACGTTTCGGAGTTATATTAAAATTTATATATGTAAAATGCGTATAACAAGAAAAAAAATTCTGATTTAATTTAACGCATAATTGCCGCTGTGCCATATTTTTCAGATGTGCTTTCTTGCTTTATATCAATCTCCCTATGAATATCCAGAGAAATTATGTTGATTCAGTTTTGGTGTATCACTCCCAGAAAATGATTGTTTCTCCCAATCCGATTGAAAAATATGTATCATCTTCAACGGGAACAATTTATCAAATATGATATACAGAATAATTCATATATTTCTTTTATATGGCGACTACAATAAAGAATTCTACTGCGTGCTGAAAAATGAGCCGACTTAACTAGATTTAATGGGACAGTATGTATTTTAAAAAATGGTCCAATTTATCTGACTCAAAGTGGTATAGTGTTATAGGAGTACAAACCTAATGACATACCTCTGGACAAAACCACCCTTGTTCATCGGTAGGTTCTGATAATCTATCTGAGAAATGGAGTCGATGGCAACGCTACAGTACTTGCTTTCCCAGTGAGTACGAAATCGTACGAGTGATATTATTTCTGTGCCCTAGGGTGGTTCGAAAAAAACTTTTTTTTAAATTTCAGATCGCTATAGTGCACAAAAGTTGCCATTGGTATAGACATGAAAAAAGCACTAATTATTATTTTTTAATAAATTTGTCTTCCGGTCGCGCAATGCCATCAAAGTTAGCAAAAAAATGTGAAAAACCTTAACTTTTCATAATTTTTTTAAGCACGCCAGATGGTTTTAATTGCGTTCCTGTACCATGAATTAACTACTAAAGGTATGTAAAATCAATATATATGCACTTTTTATACATTTGTTTCATATCTTCCGGTCGCGCAACATAGTACAAAATGAGTAAAATTAGTAGTTTTTGCAAAATTTTAAAGTTTGACTATTTAGTACATTTTAATCATAAGACTTTTAGAGATGCTATAGTTTAATTCTATTACAATAATATATTTAAAATCCAAGCATATAAGATAAACGTGGCTATAAGATAGACGGGGCATACGTGACGAATGCCAGCAATGCGCGCGCAGCGCAGCCAGTCACAACCATTATCGTTTCCCGCTATTTCCTTCAGTCTGCTCATGCTGCTAGCTCGAATCAGTACTAGATTGTGTTGTACTTAAGTCCTTATTTTTCTGTCTACTTTTGCGTTCAGTTTTTGTACTTGAATACGGCAGTTATTGATACAATGGATGTGCCAAAGAAAGTTGGTACAGGTACAATAACTATAAAAGATTTTAAGTGTCCTATTTTTGGTCACCCTCGAGACTTGTTGCACAACAAGCTTCCTACTCATGAAAATGTCTTTCGCTGCCGCTTTCAACAGAGATTCAACCTAGCTGTGACAATACACAACAAGAGTGTATCTTTATCAAGAGTAGCGTTAACAGTAGCAAAGAAAATTATAGTATTATATGACAAAGCCTCGATCCCAACTGTTACGGAGTACAGAGTCATCTAGCTAATTAGTTCTTACTACGAATCATACAGTAAACTCAAAAAGTCGTTTCATCGTGACAAAGATAAACCAGCATTCGAACTTAAACTTGACAATTTGAAGGAGAAAGGATGCTCTCTTTTTGATGTCGCGGCGTGTAAATGTGCAAGTACATAAACCTTAATTCCAAAGGTGGATTTTTTTTTCCTCTTTCACAAATGCAGTTCACACTTAGAGGACATACTCATGTATCTGGAGATTTCTTACATGAACAGTCATTAGCAACAATTACAAATTTACACGCCGCGATATCAAAAAGAGAGTATCCTTTCTTCTTGAAATTGTCAAGTTTAAGTTTGAATGCTGGTTTATCTTTGTCACGATGAAACGACTTTCTGAGTTTACTGTATGATTCGTAGTAAGAACTAATTAACTGGATGTCTCTGTACTCCGTAACTGTTGGGATCGAGGCTTTGTCATGTAAACCGATAATTTTCTTTGCCACTGTTGAGGCTTCTCTTGAAAAGATACACTCTTGTTGTTTATTGTCACAGCTAGGTTGAATCTCTGTTGAAAGCAGCAGCGAAGGACATCTTCATGAGTAGGAAGCTTGTTGTGTAACAAGTCTCGAGGGTGACCAAAAATAGGGCACTTAAAATCTTTTATAGTTATTGTACCTGTACCAACTTTCTTTGGCACATCCATTGTATCAATAACTGCCGTATTCAAGTACAAACACTGAACGCAAAAGTAGACAGAAAAATAAGGATTTAAGTACAACACAATGTAGTACTGATTCGAGCTAGCGGCATGAGCAGACTGAAGGAAATAGCGGGAAACGATAATGGTTGCGACTGGCTGCGCTGCGCGCGCATCGCTGGCATTCGTCACGTACGCCACGTCTATCTTATAGCCACGTTTATCTTATATGCTTAGATTTTAAATATATTATTGTAATAGAATTAAACTATAACATCTCTAAAAGTCGTATGATTAAAATGTACTAAACAGTTAAACTTCGAAATTTTGCAAAAACTACTCATTTTACTCATTTTGTACTATGTTGCGCGACCGGAAGATATGAAACAAATGTATAATAAGTGCATATATATTGATTTTACATACCTTTAGTAGTTAATTCATGGGATAGGAACGCAATTAAAATTATCTGGCGTGCTTAAAAAAATTATGGAAAATTAAGGTTTTTCACATTTTTTTGCTAACTTCGATGGCATTGCGCGACCGGAAGACAAATAAATAAAAAAATAATAATTAGTGCTTTTTTCATGTCTATACCAATGGCAACTTTTGTGAACTATAGCGATCTGAAATTTAAAAAAAAAGTTTTTTTCGAACCACCCTACTGTGCACGGTAGCGCTCATCAGATTGTGCTGTCACTTGTCAGCGTCTAAAGCTGCCTAGTATGGTGTGAACGTTTTACAGTGTCTAGTGCTGCCATTTATTGTCGTAGATGTAAGTTGTTTGGGTTATATATTCACACGTTCGTGGTAACCAATTGTATGGGTGTGTGCGGGACACTAAATTTGATCCTGGGACCACAGGAATAGAAATCAAATGACATACTTCTGGACAAAGGGTTAACCCATTGTTTATCGTTAATTTCTGATAGGAACATACCGGCGCCTGAGTAATGGCGCTGACGGCGTCACTACAGTGTTTACTTTGCTCATTTAGTTTTATGAAAAAGTAATCATATTGTGTTAGAAAACATGTCTGTAATGAATTATCATGGAAAAGCAAAAAAAGAAATAACAAATAAAATAAAATAAAAATAAAATAAAATCAGAACCATTCAACTCTTCCTATGGAGATGAATGAGCCACTAAATAAAATTATTAAAAAAAAAAAAAAAAAAAACAGGAACTGACTTTTTTAATTTACAAAATGTGTAAAAATGTGGAATTATTGAAAAATGAATTGCAAATGAAATAGAAAAAGTATATAATCCACATAATTAAATAGTAATACATTAAGACCTATGATTTAACGAAATTTATATCTATCACACATCTTAGTATTTATTAACATAGAAATGAAAACTTTCATAAATCTATAGTTGTCATGAACTAGCGAATAAATTTTAGTTAGTACTTATTTTAAAAAGAAAGGAAAAATTAATTTTCAAAAAGGTTTTTGACCATCCTACAGGAAAAATAACTTCTCTCAAACAAATGAAAATTTTATGTCTTTGATAAAATAACTATTTCTAGCTATTCATTATACCTAAAATCATTGTATGCAAATACTTTTTCATATACTATTAACAGTCCATCCATCGTCATATTACATTCATTACCACTTTTTTCTACGAAGCCGCCTATCCGTACAGTGTTATCTCCGTCCATTTTCCCTATTTAATTTATGATTATTTATGATAGTCTATATCTTCCCTTCAAGTTTGTACTTAGAATTGTGGCACATACTGTATATAGAATAACCAAGATAACAAAATACTTCTGAATATTTTAAAACAAATTTATTTAAATACCATTACAAATATTAAGATTCCTTTTTAAAAAACAGCTATCAATTAATTGATATCTCAAAATATAAACAATGTTAATAATATTTACTTTTGGTTTTCCGGACTTATTTATAAAATTAAATTCTCAGACCTTTATCATATCATATAATTAATTCATTATTCAATTAACATAAGGATGGATTACAAATTTCTATAACTGTTGAATCAAATTACTTTAAAACTCTGACCAATTTTATAATTAATGATAATTATATAATACACAATAACTAAACTTATTTTGAAAGAGTTGGCATCCCTCAAGGCGGATCTAGTTCAAATAAGCTGATTTATATATGTATTTTTATGAACGTAATTTTAAGATTTAAAAATATTCCCTTTTTCATGTACATTGATAAAATTATAATTATTTCAAATGATAATGATACCTAAACTTGATGACTCTAATTTTAGTTATCCCACTAATTTAAAACTTACTGTCCTCTTAATAATTACATTAAATTCCTTGATTTAAAAATTAGACTATATAATAATAAAATACTTACTGACATTTATGATAAACTCAGAGTGATTTTTGCTTTAAAGTTAAAATTTACTCATTTCAAATCATGCTTACACATTTTGGTGTATCGAAACATTATCTTCAATTTTAATTTATACTCAAAAAAGTTCATAAACGAAAATACCAATAAAGTTGTATATGATACTTCTCATAGTGGTTTTCACACACACACACACACACACAAAAAAAAAAAAACATTATTTACGAATCATTCTGAATTTTTAAGCTATGTTCACATGACTATATGTATTTAAAAAAGTATATATGTTTGTATATATGTACATGCATATAAATATACATTAAAAATTAAAAATAAAAATGAAGTAAAACAAGTCCTTCCGGCTTATTCGGAAGGGTACGTTGATTTCTTTTTTCTTATCAAGTAGCCGCCATTTTGTTTCAAAATGGCGGCTACAAATTATTAATGCATTTGGTAGAAATACTGATGTAGGATATGCACATATGGAATTTTAAGCAAATCGGTTCATAAATACATTTTTATGTGAATTTAAAATTTTCAAGTTTCCGGTGACTGGAAACAAAATGGTGGGTTAAGTTGACAAATATATGAAATGTATTTGTGAGATAAGTCTACTGTACACATATAGTTCGAATTAATTCAAAATCTCAAAAGTTATCGTGTTGAAAAATTAAGTGGCTGCCACTTGGATCAAAATGGCAGAGAAAGTTGCTCATCTAAGATACCACTGCAAATTTGAATTTTTTTTTTTTTTTTTTTTTTTTTTTTTTTGTAGAAATTCTTTCAAAGAGTTGATAAAATGTAGTTTTCTGCATTTCTAGTTTGTTTTAGCATAAAAATAGCCTAACTTTTCCTTAAAAACGCATTAAAAAGATCCAGTAACGCAGGTAATGGATTTGGCGCCAAATTTGGCGACTTTCCCCCTATAGCGACTTTTTTGGCGACTTTTGGCGAGAAAATACTTATTATCGAAATTCTAAAGATGGACGCAATAACGTGATTGGTTCACGAGTTACCTGAATTTTCTAAATTTTTGTTGTTTGAATGATAAATCCATTTTTCAACTTTGATTTGAATTGATTAAGTATTTCTAAAGTTCCAGCAAACACATCCAAGATATTTGAAGCATAGGTTACTGTCCAACTGTGGTTTAAATCAATGCCGTGTTTCAAAAGTTATTATTATGGCAAATTTTCAAGTGGCAGTCTAAGTGGCTGCGACTTGGAAAACAAAATGGCAAAACAACTTGTCCATCAAAATCATCCAGTATATTTGTACGATAAGTTCATTGTCCAGTTCTAGTTTAAATTAAATCAGTATTTCAAAAATTATCATCATAAGAAATTTTCAGGTGGCACCACTTGTAAAAAAAAGTGGAGTGAGATGCCCAGCGAATTTATCTGTGATATTTGAATGATAAATCCACTACCCAAATTTGATACGAATTGATTCTGTATTACTAAAGTTACCATAATGACAAATTTTCAAGTGGCCGCCACTTGGAAATAAAATTGCGGATCGAGTCACCAAGGGAAGTTATCCTAGATATTTGAACCATAAGTTCACTATCCAGCTTTTATTTGAATCAGTTTAGTATTTTAAAAGTTATCGGGATGGCATATTTTCAAGTGGCAGTGTGATTTCAAGTGGCTGGAACTTAGACACAAGATGTCGGGACAAGTTGCGCAGTGAAAACATTCAGGATAATTATATGATAATACCCCTGTCAAAATTTAGTTCGATTTGGAGTATTATTTCAGAAGTTATCGTGATTTTAAATTTTCAAGTGGGAGCCTGATTTTCAAGTTCCTTAACTCAATATATCTGCCACTTTATTAAAAATGGCGGATATAGTTTATTAATAAACTTCATTGAGATCCTTATGTGGTCTGTAATTACATCAAAATTCAAACAATTTCGGAATACGCTTTTTGCAATTTAAATTTGAAATTTTCAAGTGGTCTCCACTTGAAAACAAAATGGCGGAGCAACTTGGTTAACAAACTCATCTAAGATATTTATAAGATAAGTTAAGACACTGTTTAAATTTGGTTCCATTTGGAGTATTATTTCGGAAGTTATCATGGTTTTAAATTTTCAAGTGGTGGCCTGATTTCAAGTGGCCCCGCTTAACTTAAGATATCCGCCACTTTATTAAAAATGACGGATAAAGTTCATTAATAAAGTTATTTGAGACACTTGTGTAATCTATGTATACATCAAAATAAAAAAAAAAATTCGGAATACGCTTTTTACAATTTGAATTTGAAATTTTCAAGTGGTCTCCACTTGAAAACAAAATGGTGGAGTAACTTGGTTAACAAATTCATCTGAGTTATTTATAAGATAAGTTAAGACACTGTCCAAATTTGGTTCGATTTGGAGTATTATTCCGGAAGTTATAGTGATTTTAAATTTTCAAGTGGTAGCTTGATTTCAAGTAGTCCCGCTTAACTTAAGATATCTACCACTTTTTTAAAAATGACGGATAAATTTAATTAACATCATTGAGACCCTTATGTGGTCTATATTTACACCAAATTTCAAACAAATTCGGAATACCCTTTTTACAATTTGAATTTGAAATTTTCACGTGGTCTCCACTTGAAAACAAAATGGCGGAGCAACTTAGTTAATAAACTCATTTAAGATATTTATAAGATAAGTTAAGACACTGTCTAAATTTGGTTCGATTTGGAGTATTATTTCGGAAGTTATAGTGATTTTAAATTTTCAAGTGGTAGCCTGATTTCAAGTGGTCCCGCTTAGCGTAAAATATCTGCCACTTTATTAAAAATGGCGGATAAACTTCATTAATAAACTTTACTGAGACCCTTATGTGGCCTGTATT
Source organism: Salticus scenicus (assembly GCA_963930645.1). Lineage (NCBI taxonomy): Eukaryota > Metazoa > Arthropoda > Arachnida > Araneae > Salticidae > Salticus > Salticus scenicus. The sequence goes on from OZ005648.1 coordinate 385,491,803, forward strand.
TACATCAAAATTCAAGCAAATCTTGCTTTAAATATGCTTTTTACAATGTCGGTTTGAAATTTTCAAGTGGCTACCACTTGAAAACAAAAAGTCGGAGCAACTTGGTTAACGAACTCATCCAAGATATTTGTAAGATTATTTCACTGTCCAAATTTTGTTCGATTTCGAGTATTATTTCGGGAGTTATCGTGATGACAAAATTTTCATTATAGATAGACGGATATATATATATATACATATATAGATAAACGAAGTGATTGCAATAGGTCGATTTCTAAAGAAATCAACCTAAAAGGTGGAGGATGGGCGAGCAGTGAGCAGTTGAATGATTAACGGAGGAATAGTGGCGTTGTTTTGCTCGGTTGGATGGGTGGATTGCTAAAACTATATTTAAAAAAACTTGAAAGAAAATTTCCTTTTCTGTGTGTATCATTATTTTTATTTATTTATTTATAGTTTTTTCATCCTGTTATCATGCTGCTTGGTTTCGGATGATTCTATACTTATTTAAAAACCTTTGTAGTATTTTACGATTAGGACCTGTCATGAAGTATAGCTGTACAGAAAAGATAATATTTTAAAATATAATACATATGCTTGATTGAGTTTAAATAAAATCGAATCATGAACAGCTATACATATTTTAAATCACGATAGATATGATTAACTTAATTCATATAATAAATATCAATAATTAAAAGTAATTTTTTTCCACCTAATAATAATAACAATAATAATAATAAAATTTAAAATTTTTCTTTCTTATGATATTGTCTTGCAGGAGTTTTGGGAAAAATTAGCTTGCAGGAGTTTTGGGAAAAGTTAGAGGCCCGTAAAACTTATTCAAACAGCTCCATCCGTCGTAAGCCGTGGTGACTTTTGCTCCTTCTTAATGTTCTTTCATAATGGCCTTTCCTAAGTCATTCCAATCTGCCGCGTTTTCTGGAATTCTTCTCCATTCTTCTTTAGCAAACTTCCCAATTTTATCTCTCCAACCATACTGTGATCTATTGCTCTGTTTTTTCTTATCTCTCGGTATTCAAAATAGGACTGTGGTGGTCTAACATTGTTTCTTCTGACAAGGTCCCCAGCGCAACTCCATTTTAACTTCTTAACTCTTCAAATGAAATCAATAAATTTTATTTTTCTCCCTAATGCACGTGTTTATCTTTCTGTCCCTTCTAGTGAATACTAACATGCATCTTTTCCTTGCTTCTTTGGATTGTTTGAAGCTTTTGTATACTTTTGCACGTTAGTGTCCAAGTTCTTGAAGCATAAACTAATGCAAGCAAAAAATATGCTGATGAAAAACTTTTCTTTTCAAATTAATTGGTCGGTAGATTTTGAAAACATATAGAGCTATTTCTTCCAAATGCTCTCCATGCATGTTTAACTCGGTTGTCAATATCTTTCATGATGTTCTCGTTCATCGTAATGACTCGTCTCAGATAAGTATAATTCCATACCGTTTCTAATTTATCCATATCAACAGCGATGTTCAGTGGATAAACAAATAAATTTTAGCATAATTTTTGTATTACCAAGGTTCATTTTCAATCCAAAGAGCTTGATTTCTTCTTGATTTCTTTTAATTCTTGAAGCATGTCTTGTAAATCTTTAAATGAGGAAACAAACAGTGCAATGTCATCCGTAAATATCAGATGATTTATAAATTCTCCATCATTTTTTATGCCTTTCTCTTCCCAATTTAACTCGCAGACACGGAAGCGCAATTTGTGGTGTTTACTCAACACTTCCCAGTTCTAATTCGATACCAAGGTTTAGTATGCAAAACAGAAAAAAATATGTAACTACCACACTGAAAAATTAAAGGAGCAAAAATACTCGAAAATGACAAAGATGGAGTCAAATTTAAGTATGTCACATACTCAAAATAGCTCCGAAGCAAATATACACAAATTAAAAAAATTTCATGCACTTATTATTAAGTATATTAATATGCTGAAAATTTGACATCTACTATCGTGAATCCCAACATTTCAAACATAGATTCTGATTGATGTATTATTCCACAAATCAGTATAATGCCGATAGTTAACGATATCTACCAACACCTACATGATGAAACAAAAATTGCCTGCTTTCCAGACGACATAGCTATATAGCGTACCTGCAATGATATTGATAAATCTGCCCTCACTCTTAACCAATCACTGAAGAATGTCCTAACCTGGTCTCAGAATCTAAAACTGAAATTTAATCCTCAGAAGTCGTTATTCACGGTGTTTTCAACGGATCGAAAACACAGAAACCAATTCAGACCTACCATCATGCTGAATGGCGTTCCCCTTACACAAACAGATAATCCAAAATACCTAAGAGTACAACTTGATCGCGAATTGCGATTTGGTGAACACATCAAGAACTGTGGAAACAAAGCTCTAAAGAGGCTAAAAATCCTAAAGAGCTTATGTGGCAATAACTGGGGAGCAAACTCTAAAACCCTTCGGACAAACTATACTGCCCTGGCAAGACCACATCTTGAGTATGCCACCCCCATTTGGGCCCATACTTCAGCCACAACACTCCACTACTTGGACAGCATCCAGGCTAGAGCAGCCAAAATCATCTGCGGTGCACTTTCCTCTACAAACAATGGAAAAGTGATACGAGAATGTGGCTTAGCATCACTCAATAACAGAAGGAAGTACCAAACCATACACTTTACTAAAAAAATACGAAGTCGTGACTCAGACCACATCTCACGAAGAACATTTGAAAATTGGTCCAAGAAAACCAGACTTAAAAGATCGTCCACTCTACAATTTGATTCCGATATAAGACGAGAGATCAGTCTCGAGCACAGCACCCTTGATTTCCTGGAAGAGCCTGCATTCTCTAAGTGCTTACCCAAGAATACCACTATCAACACCAATCTCGTTGTTCCATGCTCCAAAAAGAAATTAACATCAGTTATCTTTGAAAAGGGTATGCAAACAATCAATGCAATGTCGGAAAATAAGCTTGTCCACGCATATACTGATGGCTCAGCTGACGAAACTTTTCAAAAAGGTGGTGCGGGCGTACACTTTGTACTTCCCAACGGCAGAACTACGAACCATTCACTGGGCACTTGTTCCATTGCCTCAAATTTCACCGGTGAACTTAAAGCAATATACAATGCATTGCATGAATACATCTTACTCAACAACACTGACAAATCTAACGGGCTAGTCATCTTTTGTGACTCCAAAGCTGCTTTAGAAGCATTAAATAAAGGTCAATCAAGGCTAACCCACAATATCCAACACCAATTAGAAGAAATTGACAAACTACACAAGATATGTATTCTACAGTGGATCCCCGCGCATATCGGCATCCCTGGAAACGAAGTGGCAGATCAACTTGCTAAGAAAGGGAGAAATCTCAATAATGAAAATATCGCCAAGGTCACTCTTGACGATGTTAATGCGATGGCAAGGTTCCGTTTGAGAGAAAACACCATTAAAAAAGACTCGCAGATCTGTGAAATAAACGCTAACAGAGACCTTACCAAAACTATCACCCGCCTTAGAACTGGTCATTATCGAGGTATGAAGATCCTGAGAGATGGCAATAGAACTTACCGTCTCTGCAGCAACTGTGATGATGTTCCACTAACACCAAAACATATTTTTGATTGCCCAGCCATTTTAAGATCCCTGGCTCAGCTTGGGGAATTCTTCCCCTTTGACATCGAGAGTCTGTACTCCGATAACATCAAGGAGTTGGCCGGCTGTGTTTTGCACACTCATGGTTCTATATAGTTCTCCCCATGGACGCGACTCCAGCCAGTATAATGCCCCTATTACACACACGAGTGTACGCCCAACTTTTGAGCCAATTGTTAATTTGAGCCAATTTTGTTGGCTCAAAGCCCAGTGTAATAGAAATTGGAATACGAACAATTTTTTCTAGCTAGTCAGAAAAAGTTGTTCGTATGAGCAACTCCTTTTACTGTGACAAGCCAATGAGAATAAAGTTCCTAAAGTTATGCTTCGAAAAAAGACAGCTTCGGGGGGGAATTCATTCACCGTTGTTCTTTTCGCTCCCCCACCGTCGTCCCCGTTAAAACAGCGATATGTAACTTCGCTTGTCATGTACTGTGTACCCTGCAAACCAGTTTTTCGAACAATTTTTGACTCAACTATTGTAACCCTCTTTCGAATTTCGGCTTTCAAAGATTGGAGTAAAAATTTGCTCAAATGAGAGTTGTCTGAAAGATCGTTGTGTGTAATACTGCCTAAACTGCCCCGAAATGTAGTTCTGGAGATTTGAGGAAATACATTTTGTGTTTGACTTTCTTTTGTTTCAGTTTGTAGAAATACTTTTAACGGACTTCTTTTAGTTATGTATATATGCAATAAATTATGAAGTGAACCGATATTAATTTGAAAACATGCGATATTTCATAAATGAAACAAGCTTTCTTTCTTTCTTTTTTTTTTTTTTTTTTTTTTTTTTTCTTTAAACAAAATTTCTCATTTTAAAATGCGTATGTCAATTTATTCATTTGTGAGCAATTCATTTTTGACTGGTCAAATTTATTCTGTACAAATGGTTACAGATTTCATCTGGTTACAAAAAGAATTTTTTTTTTTTTTTTGACTGATTGAGATGTAATTTTACACTAAATTTCTATAGTTTGAAAATAGAAATTTTCTGTAGTAAAGTTACGGAAACGTATTTCTTAAAAGAAATTTTTTACAGTTTGTTTCCTAACAGTATGAGATAGAGTAACAATAAAAATTAGCTTGTGGCAATAAATGTGTATGTTGTTAACAGTTGAAGTTTTAGAAACATTTTTCGTATTTGCATTTACAAAGAGAGAGAGAGAGAGAGAGAAAATGTGAAAAATTGGAATCATTCAGAAGAAATTCCATTTACATTGGAAATATGTATAAATTCTTTCCAACATAGTAATTCCGAAATTAAGCTTTTAAGATGAAATGCAACAATTAATTGTGTTTGAGTTTACATTTTAGATTACAGACCTTCTAAGTACACTTGACAGTTTATCCTACTAAGAATACATGTCTTGCTTTGAAAGAATGTCTTAAAAATTATGTAATAAGTATAGTTATCCTTTAAAAAGTATAAGAAAATTAAAAATTAATTCATGAAATATATGAATTACTCATTATTATTAATTTACTCAGTGTTGAAAAAGACGTTATTTCCATCATTTTTTATGAAATAAGTTTTTCTGGATAACTGAAGAATTCCGAAAAAACTAGATGAAAAATTTTAAGTTTCAAAAAAGATTTCTTTACCTTCAAAATTACATAGTTATTAATATAAGGATCATTAGAAGATTATTTGCATAATTAATAACATGAAACTTTCGAGCAAATAATTGCGTTAATAGAAATTAATAAAATACCATTTATTTACTAAAAATAATCGCTTAATACCCACTTTTTCATGCTTTTTTTGCGGAAGGAATAAACCTAAAAGTATAAGAATAGCATACTTACATAATTATATTAAAAATAACAAATACAACATTCATTTAAAAACTAAATTAAAACGTTATACTAACATAACTGGCGATGCAAACTAAACGCCATTAGGACCGTAATTTTATTAATATATGAATTAATACTGTGATTACTGTTCATACAAGGTTCCTATTCTCCTACATTTTCCTTGATCTTTTCAATTACTAATTTATACTATAAATTTTGTTAAGAAGCCTTTAAATTTAAAAGGAAATTTACCTTTAAAAAATGTTGGTGTAAGGCCTAGCCGTACGAAACTTGTCATACTGAGAATGAACTTTGCATGTAAAAATGTAGCATTAAAGTTATTATATAACTTTTTATTATTTCTTTTTGCTCCATCATTTGATATTTAAAAACAAATATTATACGATTAATTTATAAAGAAATCGAAATTAACAGATATTTTTCAATAAATATTATTATGTGAAATCTTTTCAATTATTCTATGAATATACAGAGATAAAATATTTTTACAGAATTAATTCATAAAAAAAAAGAAAAGGTACATAAAGGAATGATCTTAAATGCATTAGGTTTGCAATGTTATTAACCTGTGTAGCAAAATAATGATTGCTAGACACACAGTAATAATAAAAGAATTGTATATAAAAATATAGTGTATAAATTGCTGTATATTTTATTATTATACATTTATTTAATCTTTTGTTTTATAGAAATAAATTTTATAAAATTAATTCATGAAAATATAAATTATCAAAACTTTTTATAGAAAATTTCTTTAAATATCCAAAGCATTCTTCAGAATTAATTTATAAACAAAATTTGAACAAATTATGATAATAAATAACGAAGAAATTTTATTTATTTAAGCATTAATATTATGATTGCTAATCACATGCTGTAAATAAATTTGTAGATAAAAAAGTACCATGAAAAATATTATTTGTTTTTCTGTTATATTTTTGATACATCCAAGGATTTTACAAGATAAATTTCATACGATTAATTCATAAAAAATGTATATTAACATGTATTTAAAAATATTCTCAATAAAGCAGTTTCAAACTATCCCGTTTATTAAAATTACCTATCGGTTCTGCGTTCAAAGCTGGTAGACAGGCAGTACAGGGCTAGATCCAAGGTAGCTCACGTCGACCTAGCCGTTCGGAGTTTTCCATGGTTTTCTTCGAAACTTGGGTGGATACGGGGTAGGACCCTTTATAAACACCTTTCAAGGAGGGCACACCACCCTAGGCCTAGAACCCTCGTGTAAACAATCAACCTTACTCCAAAATCACAAATAACCATTTATTTAAATTTAAAATTCAGGGTATGATATTCTTAGTACTTAAATAAAAATTCACTAAAATTGTATTTGTCGAAGAAAACTTCTTTTACCCTACGCATTCAATATGAATTTAATGAGACCCCCCCCCCCCCCGTCTTAAAAAAACCGTATTCCACAAAGAAAATTTTTCTCACTTCACTATGTTTCCCCCTTAAGGTATCGATTAATATTGTTTTATTTGGTATAACTTATTAGCTAGATATATAAATTTACTAAAATCTAAAATATATAAATTTACCATTAACCAGATACATAAATTTGCCAAAAATTTATGATACCCTATTTTTAAATGATTGACAACTGTAACAACTATGTTGCTAAAAAGAATTATAAAAGATCACTCAGGAAAATAAGTTCGTGAAGCACATTTTTCTCCCTTGCATGAATAATTGTCTTGCTATTTATTTACCTGTCAGCTGATTAAACCACTTCTTTAATAGTCTATTTTATTGAAACAAATACCTTTACTTTATAATATTTTTTTCTCCCAAGAAATGAATTACCATTTGTTGTATCCTCAAACTGCATTTATTTACAATTTACTCTTTATACGCAAATTTTGATAATTAAGATTAATTCTTTCTTTTTTTAATATTATGTAATTATAGCTCTTTTTTTTTACGTATTTTTCTTTAAGTGTCTTTGAAAAGTTTTCAACTCAATAACTCTTAAATGGGCATTTTACACAGAAAATTTGAAAGCTAATGAGATGGAAACCATACGTGAGCTTATCAAGCACTTATTTTGTAAGAATTGCATATTCAAGGAAAGTACGATTCATTGCTCCATTAGGCTGGTAAATCGATCAAACCAACCGATGAAATTTTGATTTTATTTCTAATCAAAATAGATTTTGAAAATTTACATATTTTGAAGTGGAGGATGCATGATTGAAAAATAAATACTTTTAATAGAAAGTTTTATATTCTCACCTGAATATATACAGCAATGAAGCGAGGTATTCGTAGCACTAAAAATAATTAGAAGTGAAATTCCAATAATAAATATGGCGTTTAGTTTAGCTGAAAAAATGCCACAAATATTAAACCGATTAAAACTTTGTTGTTTTCTTAATTCAAAGCATTAATCAAGTGAATTGAGAAAAAATAATCCAAGAAATCGGTAACATAACTGAAAAATGCCGTGTTTAAATGGGAATATATTTATAAAACGATTCAAGGTAATACAAATATTTTGTCTAAGAGTCAACCTCATTGCATTAGGATACTTTTTATTAAAAGCTAAAAAGAATACTAAATTATTATCATAGTAATCTATTAATATTTTGCATTATATCTCATAGAAAAAAATAACGGCATAGTTGCTAGCTTTTATGTATTATTACTTCCATTACCGACTACCGTAGGTAATGGAAGCATTGTATTCCGTCTAAAAATTCGATGTTTTCACCTGATTTACATGTTTTAAGGTCTCCTGAGTCCATAAAAGTAGTTTTTGGCAATTGGACAATGCGTGCGTGTGTGTGTATGTATGTGGTGAATCTTCTGAATATCATAGCTCCGAAACTAATAAATATAGAACTTCAAAATTTCAGAATTGAGACAAGTCTTATGTATACATGAATTTTCCAAATTTTGGTAAGAATTAGAAAACCAGAAGTGGGACATAAGAAACCGGAAGTAAGTTCATATTTCAAGTTGTTCTCCCGAACAAGGATCGTGTGCTTTTTCGACCGGAAACAATTGTTGCGAGATTATTGCATTATATGTTGTTTATTCAAAGTTTTGTAAGTAATGAGCTTTTAACCTATCTATTAAAAAATATTTCTATTTTTCATGCATACGCAGTAAAAAAAAAATATTTACTATAAATACTCACATCTCAGCAAAATGTTACACATGTGCAAGTGCATTTTATGATTAGGAATAATAATTTTCTAATAACTTGTCTTTTTTCTTTTTCTTTTTCTTTTTTTTTTTTTTTTTTTAAGTTTCGTAAAATTTATTTGAAAACCATTCTTGTTACACTAAAGCTATTTACTAAAAAAAAAAAAAAAAAAGAATAATTTTGGAAAAATAAATTTATATCTGTCTAAATAATTGTGCAATTAAAAAAAAAAAAAAAAAAAAAAAAAAAAAATTACAAATATTGCATACAGAATGTAAAATTACGTGTTAACATGACAAGTCATTTGCAGAATTTTATAATACAGGGTGATTATAAATATTTGTGATTTCCTTCAATTTGTGGTTAGTCCCCTAATTGTATTCGTGACTAAATCAATGGCGGGATATTTTAGTTTGTAAATGTTCTTTTCCTGTTCAAAGTTTAAGTTCATTTCGTTAAGAATTTTCAATAAAAAGTCGAAAAAAATGTCTAAAAAAAAAAAAAAAAAAAAAAACTAATGATTTGGCCAACATTGTATGTTGTACATTTATCACTTGATAAACGATGATACAATCATCTCATTAGTGCCTATGTATTAATGACTTTCTATCAAAAATTTAAAAAAAAATATATGTATATATATATATATATACATATAGCTTTGACAAACATTGCTATCTGTCTGATTTTTCAGATTTCGACTATAATTATGCCATGAGTGGGTGTAGCTTGTACATATGTAGTTAAAAAATGGTCAATCGTTCTTTGAAAGTAAACTGATAAAAAGTGCTACTACGGTACTTAATATCACAGTAAATATACAAATAAAAACTAATCGCTGATGCTTTAATTTCTATTATTAAATACACTTAAAAATGTTATTTATATAGAAAACTATATTTTTTACGCTTATGACTGTAATAATATGAGTTATATATGTAAAAAAATAATTAAAGATTTCTAATTGAAGGTGTTTATAAATATTTTACCATGTTTTTATTAACTTCGATTCTTGTTTGTTTGTTTGTTTGTGTGTTTGTTTGTCAGGGACAAATCTTGCAATCGATTTTTAACTAACTTCCCGACTAGCTAGATATTTGAAATTTTCAGGACAGCTCACAACACGGTGACAATACATTTTTCTAATAATTTTAGTCAACTATTTCAAGTCCCCCTGCCTTCGGCAGCGATTATATGATTCGACAGAAAATTTATTTAACTAACTTCCCGACTAGCTAGACATTTGAAACTTTCAGAATAGTTCAGAACACGGTGAAAATGCATTTTCTTAATACCTTTAGCCAACTGTTTCGGGTTCCTGCTGCCTTCGGCAGCGTTATCAGTACAAAGCTTGCAATCGATTTTTCACTAACTTTCCGACTAGCTAGACATTTGAAACTTTGAGGACAGCTCACAACACGGTGACAATACATTTTTCTAATAATTTTAGTCAACTATTTCAGGTCCCGCTGCCTTCGGCAGCGCTTATATTATTCGACAGAACATTTATTTAACTAATTTCCCGACTAGCTAGACATTTGAAATTTTCAGAATAGTTCAGAACACGGTGAAAATGCATTTTTTAAATACCTTTAGCCAACTGCTTCGGATTCCTGCTGCCTTCGGCAGCGTTATCAGTACTAAGCTTGCAATCAATTTTTCACAAACTTTCCGACTATCTGGACATTTGAAACTTTTAGGACCGCTCATAACACGATGACAATACATTTTTCTAATAATTTTAGTCAAATATTTCAGGTCCCACTGCCTTCGGCAGCGCTTATATAATTCGCCAGACAATTTATTTAACTAACTTTCCGACTAGCTAGACATTTGAAACTTTCAGAATAGTTCAGAACACGGTGAAAATGCATTTTTAAAAATACCTTTAGCCAACTGTTTCGGGTTCCTGCTGCCTTCGGCAGCGTTACCAGTACAAAGCTTGCAATCGATTTTTCACTAACTTCCCGACTAGCTAGATATTTGAAACTTTCAGGATAGCTCAGAACACGGTGGCAATACATTTTTTTTAATACTTTTAGTCAACTGTGTCAGGTCCATACTGCCTTCGGCAGCGTTCATATGATTCAACAGAAAATTTATTCAACTATCTTCCCGAGTAGCTAGAGATTTGAAACTTTCGGAATAGTTCAGAATACGGTGAAAATGCTTTTTAAAAATATTTTTATCCAATTGCTTCCGGACCTTGCTGCCTTCGGCAGCGTTTCCAGTGCAAAGCTTGCAATCAACGTTTAACTAACTTCCCGGCTAGATAGCCATTTGAAACTTTTATAATACCTCAAAAGACGATAGCAAGGAATTTTTTTAATACTTTTATCCAATTGCTGGGGTTCCGGCTGCCTTCAGTAGCGTTTATATGATTCAACAGAAAATTTAAAAACATGGTGTATAAATTTTTTTTTATCTTATAATTATTTAAAAATAATTTATAAACAACTATTAACATTTGTACGTACATCAATGGCGTTATTTTACAATAATATAGAGAAAAAAAATACAAAAATGATATTTTAAATAAAAATATATCACTGTTTTCGAATAAATTACTAGTGCTACATTTAAAGACGATTTGAAGGTTTTATTATAATGACAATATCATTAATTTAAGTTAAAATTAATTAAATTAAGTTAAATGTAATTAAATAGTTAATTTAAATAATTTATATGCTAACATAATATATAGCGTTATTGTGATACAGAATCTAATTAAAAAACAAATAAATAAAAATAAATCACACTTCATTTAATTAAAAGTTAATATTTTGTACTTCAATTTTTATACTTTAATTTACGATCATGGTTAAAAATGTATGTCAAAAATTTTTTTCACTTAAAATATAAACTATTTCTCTTGTCTAGCTGAAACAACTTATTTGTACAGGAACTTGTAACGAGAATGACTGGGAAAAAAAAAAGAGCTTTTGGAATAGTCATGTTCTATTTTTATAAAAACAACATTTTTGTTTTGTTTTGTTTTCATTGAAATTCGATAGTTTTATGTTGTTACTTCAAAATATAAGCTAAAGCTTTTAGTTCTAGTTTGAAAAATTGTTATCCAAATAGTTCAGAGTACTGAACATATAACTTCAGATAAAATATTTCTGAAGAAAATTATTATGAATGATTGCAAAAAGTTGGACATGGTTTTTTATAATGTAAATCTCCATTTAAAAATAAATATATCTCTATTTTGTTTTTAATGATGAACGATACTGAAAAAACAAGTGAGCTTTGCAGGAAAATAAAAATAAAATTTTGACAAATTGATTAAAAAAATAAAATAAAATAAAGAAGAAAATAATTGAATACTTAAAAAAAATATACAGACACGACATTATTTCATTATTTAAAACATGAAAATCTGACATTGACAGATTTTAATTTAGTGCCAGAGGCCTACTGCTAAACCTGTTAATATCGACAAATTCTTCTTTAGTTAATTCGTGACGATCTAAATTCCATGATAAAGTTTTCATTAAATCAAACCAATGTGTTTCAGCTGCAGATACTGTAACAAATAACGTTGGAAGTCCAAACTGTCTTATAGCCGCAAAACAACGTTTTTTCTCTTTTTCCCAATGAGGGGGAGGTGTGCCTTGGGGGGGACTCATGTCAAAGTTGTACCTTGGGGGGGGACTCATGTCAAAGTTGGGCCTTGGGGGGACTCATGTCAAAGTTGGGCCTGGGGGGGACTCATGTCAAAGTTGGGCCTTGGGGGGACTCATGTCAAAGTTGTACCTTTGGGGGGACTCATGTCAAAGTTGTGTATTGGGGGGGACTCATGTCAAAGTTGTGCCTTGGGGGGACTTCATTCAATAAATCCCCATTCAATAAACCGACTGAAATAGGCCCTTAGCACTATTAAGAGTGACGTATAGAAATTCGACAACGCTGTACCGACTGAAATAGGCCTTTAGCAGTAATAAAATAAAGAAGGAGAATAAATCCTTTTGCAATATACGAAGTACTTTATTTTACTCTAAAATTTATCTTTGATTATTAAATTATTCTAGAATAAAAATAAATGTATATACCATATTCCGGGTGATTAAATAACGATCCAAAAAAATGAAAACAAACATACAAAAAGTATAAAAAAACTACATAGAAACGCTATCCGGAGTCGTCACAAGGCATTAAAAACAATAGTTGATGTAAAGACTGTATACAACATTATTCTATAAAAGTCCATTTATATTGTTTTCACCATATTCTTATGTACTTACTTTCATTCACTACGGTATGTTTGTGAATCTCAAGCTAATAAAAAATGCGCCTCTATTTTAAGGTAAATATAAGCTTTTTCATTTGTCTCTCCGTGGCTCAGGTGGTTAGAGTGTCATGTTAGCAAAGCGGTGGTTGAGCGTTCGATATCCCGGAGTGTTAATTTTTGCAGATAATTACTAGAAAAGATTTTAATTGATGAAAGAAAATTTTTCGATGACTATACAGTAACCTAAGAATTTTTGAAAAGTTTTCTTAAGAAGCCTTTTTATTTATGTTCGAATGCTGAAATTCAAGGCAAAAACTTAGTATTCAAACATGAAAATGTTTTATAAAAATTAAATCATCGATAAATTCACAAAGTAGTACACAAACATATTTAAAATATTTTTTAAAACTCAAAAAATTGTTTGCAGGGAGCAACACTGTATGCATATTTTTATAATTCTAAAACAATTCCTCAGTTTTTTACAAAAAAAAAAAAAAAAAAAAAAAAAAAAACGTTTTTCTGCATATTTACGTTTGTAATGACCGATAGACGGCACAAGAAGAGCAATAACTAATGGCCAATCATAGCAATGCATCTGTCAATGGATCAAATACCTCAAAAAAGTTTTTTAGGTGATTTGATCCACGGGATACATTACGCTGAACGACTTTAGATCACTTGATGGCCTTAGAATTGAAGCCCTTAACTCTTCTAAACTGTTGGGCAGTAAACCTTGCAATGAAGAAGTCATAGAAGAAATGAAACGACTGAGGGACTTGCCTTCTCTCTTTCCGGAAGAAGAATAAAAAATAATTGATCCAAAAATTACTACACATAGATTTTATTTAAAAAGCTTAAGCAGGCGTGTATCGAATTTTCGACTGCCTTTCCACCTAGACTTTCGTGGTTTATAAAAGATCATCTTCACTTGATTTCAATAAATGATAAAGAATAATTTTGGTTTATTGCCCTTATATTATGTATTAAAAGGGAAGAAGATAAACAGAATTACAGAACTTTTAGAAAAAACACAAAGAAATTAGTAATAGAGAAGAAGAGATCATCGTGGGATAAAAAATGCAGAGAAATTGAGACATATATAGGAGGAAGACGATGTACAGAGGCATGGAAGTTTTTAAGGAATATTAGAAAGGAAGGTAGTAATGCATGGCAGGGAATATCTGTTAAGGAGTGGGCAGAATATTATAAGACTTTGCTAACAGAAACTAGAAAGGAATTTCAAATAAAAAATACAGATATTGATTCCTTGGGACAACCTATACAGTTGGAACCTGAGAAAGTTAAAAAGGCAATTAAAAATTAAAAAAATCAAAGAGCAAGTGGCCCTGGTGGAATAACAACAGAACTGATAAAAAATGGAACAGAAAAATTGTTCAGATTAATTACACATTTATTCAAAAAATATTTAAATGGAGATGAAACACCAGAAGAATGGAGGGTTGGATATTTAACATCAATTTATAAGAAAGGGGAGACCGACAAAAATGTGAAAATTACCGCGGCATTACTGTAACAGTAACATTTAGTAGACTTTATGGACGAATTTTAAAAGAGTTTATTGAAGAAGAAATTAAAATGAAAGAAAGTGAAGAGCAAAGTGGATTTAAAGCAGGAAGATCATGTATGGATAATATATTTTGTCTTAAACAAGTTGTTGAAAAGGAAATGGCCATGGAAAATGAAATTCACCTTTTGTTTATTGATCTTACGAAGGCATACGATAATGTCCCAATCTCAAAATTATGGAGTGTATTAAATGAAATAAACGTAAATCCAACTATCATTAGAGCGATCCAAGAACTTTATAGACAATCAAAAACGAAGATAAAAATAGGCAAAAGATTGTCAAAGGGTTTTATAACAGATAAAGGACTTAGACAGGGATGTTGTATCTCCCCAATACTTTTCAAAATTTATGTTGATAAAGCATTAAAAATTTGGAAAGAAAATTGCAGAGCAATGGGATTTAATGTAAATGGAATGTCAATCTTTACTCTACAATTCGCAAATGACCAAGTCATAATTCCAAAAAGTAAAAGTGATTTAGAGAAAATGACAATAAAAACTAAGGAAGAATATGAAAAATGGGGACTATACATGAATGTCAATAAGACCAAATACCTATGTATAAGAGGAGACGAGACGGACCTAAGTCTGAATAATAACATCAAAATTAAAAGTTGTGATCATTATAGATACCTTGGTGTAGACATTAATAGAGAAGGAAGAGACTCACAGGAAATTAAGAATAGAATCTGTCAAGGAAGAAAAGCAGTAAAACTATTAAATTCGATTTGGTGGAGTGAGGAGTTATCTAGGACGAGAAAGTATAATATACTATACAACTCCATTGTAAAAAGCATATTGTTGTATGGAGCAGAGGGATGGACAATTACGGAGACGGAAAAAAAGAAATTGGCTGCTGTTGAAATGGATGCCCTGAGAAGATCATGCAGGATATCAAGAATGGAGAGAGTGAGAAATGAGAGAATCAGGGAAATGATGAAAATAAAGAAAACCATATTAGATGAGGTTCAAAAAAAGCAATTAATCTGGTTTGGTCATATTAAAAGAATGAACGATGCAAGATTACCTAAAATCGCTTTTAACTATATACCAAATCAGGAAAGAAAACAAGGAAGACCAAGAAAGACTTAGATGGATAATGTAAAAAAAGCGATGAGGGATAGGGGTCTTGAAGAAGAGTGGACCCATGACCGGAAGACCTGGCACAGACTTGTGGATTCTGTCGGAAGGCAACACCCGATGCCATAAACCGAACATACATACATACATATTATGTATTAAATTACATTATGTATTTTTTCATCGAAAATCAAAAGGTACAATAAAAATAATCCTTTCGTGTTAATGTTTTAAAAGTGCGGTTTATGTTTAATTCCTCTTGAGAAAAAAAAAAATATATATATATATATATACATTTTTATAAACTTTCACGATTGGAAAAGAATTATGAATTTTTTTTCTTGCATGAAAGTAAAGGTAATTCGGTAAGATAAAATACAATGAGCGATAATTTACCAAGAATTCATGTTGACTAACACAGAAAGGCAGCGAGTGATTTTCTCTGAATAAGTTGGTTTACGCAACAAGTATAGAAAAACGCTCCGCTCTAATCTATTCGCATTGTATGCACATTTTTTCGTCATTAGTAAAAGGTGCTTCAAAAACCTCAAATTTTAATTTTTAATGACATAAGACGCTTTTTTTCCCAGTTGTGATTCATTTGTACTTCCATTATCCGACTGTCGTAGGTAATGAAAATATTGCATTCGGTCAGAAAACTCGAAATCGAGTTTTACATGTTTTAAGGTCTTTTGAGTCCAAAAAAGTAGTTTTTGGCGATTGGTCAGTGTGTGAGTCTGTGTGTGTGTTTATGTATGTGAGGAATATTTGGACTATCATACCTTCAAAACTAATAAAGACAGAAATTCGAAACTTTAGAATTGACACAGGTATGGCTTATAGATGATTTTTCCAGTTTTTGGTTAAAATTGGAAAACCGGAAGTGGGACCGTAAGTCCATATCACAAAAATGGTTTTAACGATTTTCTTCAAAGTTACTATATAAACACTCTATTGTATGTCCTGTAGAATGATATTGTTGGTTAGTTAGGAAAATGAAATGTCGTCCTGTATAAATGTTTCAATTTGAAATCTCGCAAGTGAGTTCCTTTAAAAACGGCTGAACAGATTTTTTTCAAACTCTCCATATAAAACCATTTTAAATGCTTTTTTTTTTTTTTTTTTTTTTTTTTTTTTTCAGTAAACTATTGTTTTTCGTTCAACAGTTGAGTATGCCAAGTTTTGATGAAAGTCGGAATCTCGAAAATAACTCTAATAATTTTCTTGAAAATTATTACATATACCCATTTTATACCCATTCTCATGTATTGCGGGGTTATTACAGGCAAATTAATAATAATTCTGATTAGATAAATCAGTGTTAGATCTCCGAAATTGCGGTTTCGAAAAATGGCTCTACCGATCGTTTTTTTTCCCCTTATTTTTTAATTCATTATATAAATTTTGTTTTACATGTCATTACATGTGTATCAGCTTTCTGTACTGGAAAATATTTTAGGTGTCTACTTCGTTATGTCATTTTTATGTCTTATCACATAATCTCCAATGTGTGCCCAAAATGTGTATATAATAAGTACAATAGTGGGTAATAGAAATCGTATGACTATTTCACACTAGATTTTTTATTTTCGAAAAGCTAAAATATATCTTTTCTCCTGTATTATAATAAATTAAATAAATCCTCCAATAAATTAAATAAATTACAGTATAAAATGTATTGTAGGTGAATGGAGAAAATTTTATTTTTACCAGACTTTTTTAACTTTCAAATTAACAAAGATCACACTGAAATAAAATTAAAGTGTGATTGCCCGAATGTTCTTGCCAACACTTTAGTAAGAAAGCAGATAAATATCTTTTTAACATTTATGAAAAAAGAAAATGTTTTAAGATTTCAAAAAATTATTATAACTAGAATCAATAGATACAGAGAAAAAAGTTAGAAAATGTAAACTAAATTAATATTAATTATTTCTTATGCATGTGCATCTAAAATCTTCAAAGTCTTTTTAATTTATCAAAAATACAATGCACACCATAAACCCCGTACAGAATATAATTGCAAATGTAATATCAGTAATGCGTAGAATATTGTAGCATGAAACATATATATATAAAATAATAATAATAATAATAATAATAATAATAATAATAAACTTTTTTATATCTATTAAACTTATAAAAACAAAAATTTAAAAAATATTTATGAAGTTAATATATTTATTATACTTTTAATCAAACGAAAAAATATAATTTGACAATTACTTTATTGAAAAAATAAATAAATAAATAAATAAATTACATCTGATTTCTAAAAACATAAAAAAATAATTTCTGGTAAAAAAAAAAAACTGTCTTTATTTTTGTTTTAGATTATCTTGAACTGAAAACAAAGTAAAATAATCTGGTGTGTCACTCACACGACTTTCTCTTACCCTGAAATTTAATACTATAAATACAGGTTGGAGATTAAGAGGTAAGATAACGAGTACTGTTACGTGAACCTGTGTTAAACAATTCAAATTAGGCTTCGGAAGAGTTTTATATTATAATTAGTTCTGTGTGAGAGGGGGGCTGCCACCCCTATCAACCCCCCGTTTCATTAATGCACCTACACTTATATAGAATTTAATTCAGTTATTAAAAAATAATTCTGTTTTTAAAAACTAATTTATTAAAATTATTATTTCAAAAAAAGTTATCTTTTATGATCATACAGACGATTTTCATATTAGAAAAGTAGTATAACACTAAATATAAAAAAAAAAAGTTGAATTTATTCTCAATATTACATTAATTTTTTTTTTTCTGTTAAAAAAAAAAAAAAAAAAAAAAAAAAAAAAATCAAAAACTTTATTTTAAATTATCGCAGATTTGTTCAACCATTCGTTTTAAAGGTATTGGCGAGCGCTTTTTAAAAATACCCATCATGAAAATTTACTCCTCTCCAGGGGGGACTTCCCTCCCAGGGGGGGGGGGTAGGCGAGGCTCCTACATACACAAAAAAAAAAAAAAAAAAATCCCAGTTGACTATCTCTATTACAAAAAATATATATTCTCTTCATTTGGTTTAGTGCAGTCTATAGATGCTAAACTCTACTTAACTGCAATTTTCCCCATAGACGTAATGTATTTGAATACTTTTGAGTGTCCCTTACACGAACCATTTGCTTTATATCAACGTAAAGCTTACTGTAGCATCTCTATATGATACACATTTAGAATACCGGGTTTGGAAATTCTGCTACTATTTGTGCTTGAGATATGCTGAGATATCAGGCACACAGACATCCACACAGACCATTCACTAAAAACATGATTTTCGTATTCAGGGGACCTCAGAACATGTAAATATAACAAAAACTCACGTTCGAATATTTGACCCTAAAACAATACTTTCTCGAGAGAAAGTAAAAATATCTACCAACCAGAAATTCTAGTTACTTGATACCCATAAGCTCTATAGTAAAATATTTAAAGCTATATATTTTACTTTTTGAATAAGAAAAGTTGACTTTTTTTCCAAAAATATGAGTGAGAGTTATAAGTTCGATGTCTATCTATCTACGTATCTTTCTATCTATCTCAATATATATATGGGTAAAAATGATAAAAAGGAGTGATTTATAGAAAAATATGAACGATCATTCGAGGAAGCTAAGATTTTTTTTTTTTTTTTTTTTTTTTTTTTTACAATAAGGTAAGATATCTTATATAATATATATATTTAGTATTAGATATGTATATAGAAACCACATACACATACATACATGTACGCACACACACCACACATTGCTATTTGATAAATAAAAATTACATTTAATCCTATAAAATTAGCTGTCAAAATTTTGAATTTTTCAATTAGATTTATCCCCAATATTTTAAATAGAAGCTTTTCATATTTATACTCTACAATTCAATAAATTGAAAATTGTTACAGAAAATTTCTAGTGTAAAATCTTCTTAATTAAACAGGGTATTTATATGAGATATTTATATAAGATTACTTTTCATTTTTTTCTTTTTTTTAATTTCTCGTAAAAAATATAGAAATAGAAAATAAATAGAAAATAAATAGAAAATATATAAATTTTTTATTAAAGAAAGTCAAATACGATTACGACATTTTAATTCTCTAAATTAAAATTAATGAAATTATTTTATTTCATTATAGATATTACAGTTCAAAATATCTGTCTCCAGTTTTCCTCCTTGTTTTGGCATGTTTCTAAATACCTCTTTTAGGTATGACAGGAAAAAAAAAAAAAATCAGTTAGCTCATGCGAAAGAGATTGAAATTCGATTAACAAAATACATTTTTCATAAAAATATCAGCAGAATATCCACAAGTTTCATAAGCGTTAATGTAATACTTTTAAACAATTGTGAGTTTTTATAAAATCATTTAATATCGTTTTTAATCATTTTTATCGTTTCGAAGCAGTTTTTTTTCGACTTGGTAAGATTAAGTAAAAACCTTCCATCAATTATATTCAATAGAAAAAAGATGTTTTCATTTTATTTTGGGCAACCTTGTATATAACCTATAAATTATATTTAAAAAAAAAAAGTATTTTATTTAAATTTGAACATTATGAAAAATACAAAGCATATCTTGAAATGAACATCCAACAATTTCCAGGTACAGCGTTAATATATACGAATTCTTTTGTGTTAACCTGTAAATGAATGTTTAATGGATTTCATATCATTCCCTATGCAAAACATGCTTTAAATAATACATACATACATACATACATACATACATATATATATATATATATATATTATATCTTTTCCAAAACTAGTGTGTAAATCTTACTTTTCTTTATATTTTCTATCCAGCAATACTTAATTCAATATTTTTTAGTTGTTTTGTATTCACCCTCTTTCTTGATTTATTGTCTGTGTATGGTTATTCCTAATTCAAATGGCAAAATGGTTATTTCTGTTGACATGTTGATCGTACTTTTATAGTAGATTTTTTTATTCATAGTTTCGACTAATTAGTTTAATGTTCCTTAGTTACTCTGAGTTCATTTTTCCTCGTGATTAGGGGTTATTGAATGGTTCGGGCATGAAACAAAGATAATTTTAGATTATACTATCTTTGTAACAGAAAACCATTTACTTTGCATGATTTGATTTTCTATCATGACGTTGATAACCTGAAGAATCAAGCATTCTTTCATATATTCCGAATCATCCTGATTTATTTCAGTTTTAATTGGATTCATAGTGGCTTTCAATTTGGTCATATCAAATGTTTAATCTGGAAAATTTCTTAAATTTAAACATTTTAAATATTTTAATATATATATATATATATATATATATAAATTATATTACTATTTCATTTTATTCAATGTAGTCTTACGGAATTAAATCGTACCTACCGAAAATTGTGCGTCGAGACGTAATGCATTTGAATTCTCGAATTTAACGAAATATTTTGAATGCATCTCCAACAAAAACACATTTAGAATATCGACTTTGCTAATATTTGTTTTTGAGTTATGCTGATAATTCTCTCTCTCTCTCTCACACACTTCTTCATACACACATACCCACAGGCGAACAGACTAACAGCTAAAAACTTTATTTTTGGAATCAGAGAACCTGAATTCGAGTAAATCTATCAAAAAATCAAATTCAAAATTTTAATTCCCCAAAAATATTTTTCCTCTCATGTACGAGTAAGACAGAATAAGAAACAAACAAGAAAAATTGCAGCGCCAAAGAAATAAGAAATTGTATTTACTTTTCTTGTATTGTTTGGGATTTGTCTCCGACTTATTATCAACTGCTGTCAGTTTATGGTTTTGATTTACCCACATAAAAAGACATGGGTAAATTTAGAAATGGAAAGTACGATATCATAAACAATAAAGATGTCAAAATTCTCTTTCTCAATGGTACATTTAACGTTATCGAGTAAGTTACGACAACATATTATTCTCCCAAATATGTTTGATTAGGATTTTTCTAACGGTAATAAAGTTTTGTAACAAGAATGAAATCGACAAAGACTTTGATAGGAGATAAAATATTTTTGCTGAATTATGCGCAAAAGATGGCGGTTCTTTGAGAAGTAGGCTTCAGTGTTATCTGTATATAAATACATTTTTTTTTTCTTTTTTAATTACATTCAGTAGAATTGTAAACTAGGAAAAATAATAAACATTTATGTTCAAAAAAAAATTCTAATCTATTAAATATTTTCCTCAAAAAAAAAAAAAAAAAAAAAAAAAAATATATATATATATATATATATATATATTCTTGTTGTTTGTAAGCATACAGTTTAAATACCAGAGCATTTTGAAATATTATTGTCATTATATTTACTTTGCATGATTTCATTATCTATCATGACGTTGATAACCTCAGGAATGAAACTTTCTTTCATATATTCCGAATCATCCCGATTTATTTAATATGATAATTATTTTATGTGATAATTACAGGCATGAGATCCTTCCTCGGATCCGCAGTTTTCAGCTTGTTTTTTTTTTTTTTTTTTTTTTTTTTTTTGGATTTTCTGTTATTTACGCGTTTTCTCTCTCTCTCTTTTTTTTTTATTATTATTATTTTGTTCTTTAAATCAAACTCCAATAACGATCAGTATTCAAACGCTCCACGAAAGAGACTTTAGATTCTCAAGCTTTCTCCACCCAAAATATAAATGCCAATATTCATTTTAAACGTGCTTAATCAGATTCTATAACGTATAAAAAATAGAATAATTCAATATTTCTCAATCATGTAATATTTTTTTTTGTCCTGCCCCCCCCCCCCCTCTTTTTTTTCCTTCTCTAACCATCGCCGATCAAACACTCTGCGGAAGCCTTTTGTTTTTGAATATTTCTCCATCCACAACAAAAATGTCAACATTAATTTTAAACTTACTTTATGATATTCTATAACCCATAAAGAAGTAGAACGAATTTTTATGAATTTTGAAAATGTCTACAGACTTATGGGACACCCGGTATATAATTGAAAAAATAGTTCATGTAAAAAGAATTAAGATTATGAAACATTTGCGAAATATACATGTCTTTTTTTTTAAATTCAAATGCATTAATTTTGCAGATATTATCACTAGAGAAAGATTTCTGGGCTTTCAGTATCACTCTTTGTCGTTTATATGCACCAAAGCTTATTAGACAGTTTATAGGGGAATTCAAAAGCGATACAAACACCCATTCCCGGACCAGGATTCAAACCTGGTACCTGGTAACTGGATCTCAGATCACCAAACATTTTTCAACAAGATGGATTATTAAAGGAAGACTATACAATCTTTGATACGCTGAAATGACGACTTAAAATCAAATGTTTGATCATTTGCTCTCTAGAAAAATGTACTTTTTGTTTCGGCTTTACTAGAGTTTGTGTTCAAAGGTTATTTTGTTTATTTTTAATATGTGTGTTATTTTTCCTCCGTATATATTATCATATACCTCGAATCATAAAATAATTCATATTAGTATAAAAGTACTTTCATTCAAATCAATTCATCTGTTGAATAATCTGTTTCATATTGACGAATAAACACATAATCCCCATTAAAAAAAAAAAAAAAAAAAAAAAAATTAATGTAGGGTAAGTGCACCAGTGACTGACACTTTTAGAGCAATCTCTGATGTTTTTAATGTTCTAGTCATCAGAAAATATTTTTAGAAATCTTAAGTTAGTACATATGACATGAAAGACATTCAGAACCACATATATGTTAAAATCTATACATTTCATAACAATTATTTTAATTATGAATTTTTATTTGACTCCCACTCAATGTTCCAGTAATTGACACTACCAGTTTTTTTTTATTAGTAATTGGCACCCTATGTTCCAGTGTTTGACCTGCTAGTTATTCATTTTACCAGTTATTAGCACCCTATGATCCAGTGTTTGACATAAAATGCTAAAATTCTTATATGTAAAATATATGATTTTATTATTTTTTTATTTATTAATTATTTCGGGATAGATGCCAATTACTGGAGCATGCCAATCACTGGAGCACCTACCCTATATCATTATTTAAATATTGAACCAAAAATTTAAAACTTTAAAACATTTTTAAATAATAAGAAGTTTTAATGAAATTATAAATTGATGATTAAATTATTTAAAAAAATTAACAAATAATTTCTCTCGTGCATAGTATGCAAATTTTCCACTCAATTTTATTTCATGTAATGACAGATTAAATTTTACTTAATTAAGAAAAAAGGTCAGAAATTTAGAAGTAACACAACAATTATTTTTTCAAAAAAAAAAAAAAAAAAAAAAAAAGTTATTCTCTGAGAAATATAAATTAAAGTAGTACTAGACTGCTAACTGGTCAATTTAATAATATATATATATATATATTCTTAATATTTAAGCATTTTATATAAAGTGCTCTTTCAACTTAATCTATTTTTTTCTATATAGCATAGGATCTTAAAACTTCGTTTAGATCAGTGTGGTATGTAGATGAAGTGTTAATTAAAAACATGGCTGGAATCTGATTACATTGTCAATACTTAAATCTTCGTTTTTACAGCTGATTTATATTAATGGTTACAGGCGATTTCTAAGCAGAAAAAAAAAAGTTAATTGGCAAAATAACGAAGAGCTTACTCTTGTAGTAGTAAAGTCGAAATTAAACAAGCTTTTAATTAAAAGTTTGAAAAACTCGGCTTGGAAGAGATTTTGAGGATGAATTAGCAATTATCTTATTTGAGTAAAAATAATTGAATTTTCACTTAGTAGGCAAAAATTTTCGGTATATTTTTAGAGTTGACTTCATAGTATGCAAATATTTAAGCATCACAAGCATTTAAAAAAATATTCTATTGCATTTTTGGAGATATAACATCAATTACTAACATTGTACAATAGATAACATTAGAAATGTATAGATAGTTAAAACCTAAATCTTCTAAAAGTTTAGAATTTGTACTTAGCACACGTGCAAACATCGTAATTAAAATATATTAAAAAACACTTTAAACACGTATTAAAATTTGTCAAAATCGTTAACAAAGCTTTTCGCTACAACGTTATGGCATCGTCAGGTAATTTGCACAGAAACAGATGAGACAGCACCTTATATATACCAGGTATTTTGTTACAGTTACAGTATAAGGATAACTTGAATATGATATGATGAATCCATTTGTTACTTGAGCACGCAATGATTGGTTGAGAAGAAATAAGGAAGCAGCAGGACTACATTCTGTAGGCTTCAGTAGGAGCAACTTTGTCAGGAAAGGTGTCTCACATTGAACATGAGTTACATGAATTACATGAATTCAGGAAATAAGGTTGAGTTCTCGTATGGTCACACTAGGGTAACATGTCCCAAATACTTGTAGAGGAAACTTAATTAAAAAAAAAGAAGACAGGAGATTTCCAATAACAACCTGCATCATACAACTTGAAAAATTGAGCTTAACTGAAAAGATATAAATATCATTAAATTTATTTACATAATATATGCCAAAGTTTATGGAGAATTGCTGAATCTTTGAAATTAACAGCTTTATTGCATTTAGTGAAAATAACTCTACTACTTCGTTCGATGTTTGTTATAAAAGTTCTTTTATCCCATCCCCCCTCCTTGCTTCTTCCACTCACCCTATTGAATTTAAACTTGCTTTATTTCACTCTTATATTTTCCGTGCTACTTCTTTAATTTAAATAAAGAATTTAATAAAATTATCCACTTAGGTATTAATGCAGGTTATAATAACACTAATATCTTGAATTTAAAAATTTTAAAAACTCTATACTACGTAAATTTAATATATTTATTCCTTTCACCTCCCCTTTTCCTATTGAACAACTTTGTGTTAATGATCGCGACCTTAACAGACCTACAGGTGGTGTCTATAAAATTCCAATCAAATTTAATGATGAACTGTATTACATTGGGCAAACAAGGCGTAACCTCAAGTCTAGAATAAACGAACGCAGAAAAAAGCTCCGCTCTTGTCGAATTTATAACAATCCAGATGCTATTCCTTTATGGTCCAAAGTCGAAATAATAGCTGCTCTGCGCAATTATAAGATATTCTCCTGACTGAAGCCATTAATATACTTAAATGATACAATAAAGATATTAATTTCAAAGATCCAGCAATTCTCCATAAACTTTGGTATATATTATGTAAATAAATTTAATGATATTTATATCTTTCAGTTAACCTCAAATTTTCATGTTGTATGCTGCAGGTTGTTATTGGAAATCTTCTGTCTTCTTTTTAAAATTAAGTTTCTTCTACAAGTATTTGTGACATGTTACTCTGGTGTGACCATACTAGAAGTCAACTTTATTTCCTGAATTCATGTAACTACAGTCGGTAACAAAAGTGTCCGAACACTAGCAAAAATTCCTATGTAAAAAAAATACACTTCATACGGTTTTTTTTTAAATAAATCCTTATCGAATCATGTTCTTAGTCTGACTAAGAAGAGGATTCGACAAGGATTTATTTAACAAAACTATATTAAGTGTACTTGTTTTACATAGGAATTTTCGCTAGTGTTCGGACACTTTTGTTACCGACTGTACGTAATTTTTGTGTTTAATATAAGACATCGTTCATGACAAAGTTGCTCCTACTGAAGCCTACAGAATGTAGTCCTGCTGCTTCCTCATTCTTCTCAGCCAATCATTACGTACTCGAGTAACAAATGGATTCATCATATTCAAGTTATCTTTATACTGTAACCGTATCAAAATTCCTGGTATATATAAGATGCTGCCTCATCTGTTTTTGTGTAAATTACCCGATGATTCCATAACGTTGTAGCGAAAAGCTTTATAAACGATTTTAATAAATTTTAATACGTGTTTAAAGTGTTTTTTAATATATTTTAATTGTATAGATAGTATTTAGTATAGATAACTTTTGAAATATAATGACTTTATTTTTATTTTCCCAACATACATAAGTAAGGAAAGTATTGTCAGGGCAAATATTCGATTCGAGATTTTGGTGTATCTGTACGTTTTGAGGCTCCTCCTAAGTTCATTTTTACTATTTTTTTGTGATGCACACGGTAGCATCTAAACATTTGGTTCGAATGAGCTTAGAGTTGGTACGAATCTTATAGGTCACTGTATAGGTCACTCTTATGATTTTGGTGAATCTAGTGCACAGAGATTTTTACAGGGACACAAAGAAAAACTTTATCATTCTGTATTACATAATTAATAACAGTTATTAGCTAGTAATTAGTAATAATATTAATAACTAATAGTATTAAATAAACCTTTTTATTACGAGATATTCAATTAATATACATATTCAAAACAAGTTTAATAAACGGATCGGAACTTAACAAAATTTCTTTATTAGCGTAAAAAAAAATATTATAAACACATAAGTACCTACTCAAAAAGAAACAATTATCACAGTGAATCAGAATATTGCAATGCCAATACACCTGCTTCATTAACTATAAGGTTGGTTGGCAATATGGCAGACTATTAGGAAAATACTTGAGTTATAATTAGTTCATCTAGAGTTAAGAACTTTAATAATTTTTAAACCCGGAGCATAATCAGTTACAATAGAATTAGTCACAATTTTAAAACGCTGATCACAAATTTAGAACGCTGATCACAATTTTCATACGAGCGTCTGCGCTCGTGTAATCTAAATCTGTCCGTATCATCAGTTTCACCAATAGAAACACATTTACAATTTTTACGATGGATAAGTTAAACTGTACAATGTGATCCAATGTGAAAATTTTAGATTTAAAAATAAGAAATATATATATATATATATATATATATATATATACACATACATACATTGACTAATTGGGCAAAAAGCAGTAAGGATATTATGAGATTTTAGTAAATTAGAAAAACGTTCTTACTAATACATATACAAATAATATCGTTTTTCTGTATAGACTCTGTTTCTTTCTTTTTGTAATTATTTCATTGTTTATATTTTAGTAAATATTTATCTTCTGCAGAGTCGGTATTAAAAGAAACTACCAAGATTCTCATAGGAAATAGTTGTAATAGAATAAACTTCACATTATGGGGGATGAAACTGGTTATTGAACGATATTATATACACTTCATTTTGACTTTTACAGGCTAATTGAAAACTGAATAAAACTGGGTCCAATGTTCAACTTGAATACATATGGGGACGGCTCTTTTAATCCAAACGGTTGAAAATTTACGATGTTAAAATCAATGATGGTTTTAGACTGATTGAAACTTATGCTTTCAAGAGATTTAAAGCAATCTTTTACCTTCAATGAAAAGGCAACATACACATACGAAAGTTTCTTCTACACTCACACATGATAACAGTTTGTAGCAGTTTCACATGTGCTCCACATTTAGTATTTTTAGGACAATAAGATGGTCATTCCTGCTCCCCATCATCGTCATTATCCGTATCGCCGAGTGGTATCAACATTGTGAAGTGATGGTTCAGTAAACTAGATTACACTGGTATATGATACAGTGCCCGAGCACTGATTTTTCAGAGTAACCTATTATATCCACATTTCTACATTCGTACCGTTTTGCCCTCTCACAACAGTTATCACTTGAAGAAAAATTCAACTCAAAAGTTAAGTTCCTGGATTCAGTATATTCCGCAATACAACAGCTTACGTCATAAAAAAATATTTATTGTAAAAATGACGTAAAAAAAAAAAAAAAAAAAAAAAAAAAAGAGTTCTAGTTTCATTTTTCCTCTCCTCCCAGTGCTTGCTTTTCTCCACAGATGACACTAGATTTTTTTTATATAACTCCTTTTTCCCCAATTGCTCCTAATTTTATAAGAATGTTTTTTTTTTTTTTTTTTTTTTTTTTTTTTTAAATATTTCCTTTTATTATAATAAAATTACAACAACTGGTACAAGGTAGCTGCGTTCAAATAAGATCAAACCTAGAATTCTAACAAAGTGCTTTGCATGTTGAATCAAGGACATTGCAACTGTATTGGAGATAATAAAATAAAAATCCTGCAATATTACTCTAACTAACTTTGATTACTTTACTGGCATAATTACAATAATCAATGCAGCTTCAAAGAGTAATAATTATCATTTTCCACTATAACCAACGTACATATATATAATATATATATACATTTATATCTTGTTACTTGTTAATTTACATAACTGATTCGCTTCGGCTCGTTGCTTACAGGCAGTGATGGATCAATCGTGCATTTATGCAAGGAGCTGAACATATCTGGGAACGATTGGATATAAGAAACTGTTAAGCCGTGAAGCTGGGACCCTATAATCTGTAAATTTACAGGTCCTCAAATGACTAGGGTATGCTCCTTCTTGACTTCTTGCCTACTCTCTCTTGCTCCCTGTTACCTAAGTATTTCAATATCTACCTGACGTACTAATGGAAGAGTAAATCTTATATATATATATATATATATTGAATCTTAGACATTTATGCGAATATTTTATGCATTTTCATGTTGATTTTATTAAAAGTAATTTTTTTAAATAACTATTTAAATAGCAGAAAACTTATTAAAAAAAAAAAAAAAAAAAAAAGATTTAAAAAAAAACCTCTGGCCGCTTATGAAAAGAAGCAAAATTGTAATATTTTTTACTGCACAATTTTTACAGTGTAAAAT
This sequence comes from Salticus scenicus, assembly GCA_963930645.1. NCBI lineage: Eukaryota > Metazoa > Arthropoda > Arachnida > Araneae > Salticidae > Salticus > Salticus scenicus. The sequence continues at coordinate 385,520,966 of OZ005648.1, forward strand.
ATTATTTATTATACAATGTAAAATATTATTTATTTCAACCTGAGATAAAAAATGCGACTTTTTACAAAATTATAATAATTATGACTGCTATTTAAAAACCTTAAAACTTAACAAAGAAGCTAAAAATCCATAATTATAAAAATTCAGGTTATAAGTGTACTGTGAAAAAAAAGAACAGCTCAGTGATCGGATATATCTGTCTGTGGCTCTTGGCTGTCAGATGGCTAAAAGTCTTACATATTAAAACACAGAGCTATTTCTTTAAAACTAAAAGTGGAACATTTGAGCATGCCTAAAATATTTTAGCTAATCCTACACGATCACATTCCTCTTATTAGATGTTGGGCAATGCGAACCACCGATGAACCAAGTACTCTGTGGATCACGAGGGTTAGTTTTAGCGGATTTGATATCGCATTAGTTTTATTCGGTGGACAGTTGGAAATAGTCTCGTATCGCCCTCCTCCCTAGTAGTGGTCCGTAGACATGCCATTACAGTTTTGAACCTTCGCGGAGAAAATAGCTCCCCCACTTCGGTGACCCCTAAAAGTATCATTTTTACGAATCACGGAGGACAGTGCAGCCACGGCTGTTTTTGCATGACCGGCATAGGAAACAAAAAAAAAAAAAAAAAAAAAAAAAGGAAAGAGCACATATATAACATGTAAAAAAGTACAAGTCTAGTAACAATATAAACCAATTTTCAATTGAATCTTTTATTAAATATCGGACCTATATAGACTGATTATTTTTAAAAATCAGTATGTACTGTACATAGTCTATATCAAGGTCTCAAATAAGTTTTTTAATCAATTGGATCTGCTATCTTGATATTGAAAGTCGGCCACTTGAAAAGAAGAAAGTAATCAGCCTGCTGTTCTATTTGTTTGCAATGGATATTGTTTACCGTCAACATCTTTATTCTTAATTATTCAACATGATCTTTTTTTTTTTAGCTTTTTAGGTGAAATGATGTTATTTCACATGCTGCCGCAATACTTACGGGAAAAAAAATTTCCTTCTTTTGTTATGCATTTTTTTTTTTTTTTTTCACATTTTTAGTATAATAAATGTTTTTTTTTTTTTTTAATTTTTTTCCCCATCAACGTGTGACAGTTTATAGTAAAGATATACAGCATGAAAAACATTTAATAAAATTTATCGATAATAATATCCATATCATATTCTTTAAAGATATCGAAAATAAATTATTAATACCTCACATTTAACGACTTAAATATATCTGTAATGCACTTTTAATAAAAATCAGTATGCACTGTACCTAACTCATATCAAGGTTTGAACTAAGTTTTTTAATCAATTAGAACTGTTATCTTGATATAAAACAATGGCCCCTAGAAAACAACGAAATCAAGACCGCTCCTAATTTTGTTGTTTGCAATTCATGTCGTTTCAAGTCACATTCTAAATTATTCAGTACTAGATTTTTAGTGCAGTAATGATGTTTCACACGTTGCTGCAGTACTTAAAAAATCTTTAAAAAAAAAAAAAAAAAAATCCTTTTTCTGTAATGCATTTTTTTTTTCATATATTTTATATAATAATAGTTATCTACTTTTTTCCATCAACGGGTGGCAGTTCATGATAGTGATATACGACATAAAAGACATTTGATAAAATTTATCAATAAGAATGCCGATCTCATATTCTATAAAGATGTCAAAAAGTGAACTCTAAATGGCTCACATTTAACGTCTTGGAGAAAAATATATCTGCAATATCAGTTTTCTGTTCAAGGAAATTTCTTATAAATCTCCCCTTATGATATAAAAGAGGGAAGGAAAAAAAAAAAAAAAAAAAAAAAAAAACAGGTTACAAGTTTTGAAAGAAAAAAAGGCTAGATTATCTAAAGGATTAGCAACGTATTAATGTACAAATAAAATACTTCATTGATATATCGGGATTAAGTTTGATGCTTTAAAGATTATATATTTTTTAACTTATTCAGTATTCAAATCCTCATTTGTATTTTGCGCTCTACATATTTTCTATACACATATAAAATTAAAAAAGAAATAGAAAATTAGTTATGTTATTTATATTTTTAATGTTATTTCTAAAAAACTTAGCATTTTATTTACAAAAATATTTTTCATTTCTATATATAAATATATTTTTTTTTATCTTGTTAAGAAAAAGAACAAAGAGAGATCATTGCATAGTGAAAAAGAAAGACAGTATAAAATAGAAGTAAAAATTTTTAAGAATTTTTTTAACCATTTATACAAAATAAGAAAAAATATATATAATAAATAGTGTTAATTTTTATTATTAAACACCAAGCTACTTCTAATATTAAATGCAGAACATTAACCGGACAGGTGGGTATTGTTTCATAATGTAGTAAATTTTTTATTATAAAAGTTTTTAAAAAGAATAATTACAATAAGATACTTCCGACTTACATCGTCTTAAAAACAGAATGAAAAGAAAAATTCTCCAGGTTCCTTAAATATTACATTAAACATCGTAAAATTAAATCTTTTATTTTTATTTATTTTTTTTTTTTTTACACCGAGCGATTTTACACAAAAATAAAAATCATACTTTGAAAAGATTTATTCATTTTCCTTGGACTGCAGAGTGAAATTATTTTCATACACATTCAGGTACGCATACAGGGTAGTTCAAATGGTCATGTCCATACGGTACGTGGGGTGTGTGAGGTCATGAGGAGTAAGTATTAGATTGTTATGGGGTTCGGAAACGCGATTGTAGTTTGCTAGAGGATGATAAGTTCTGTCCAAATTGTATACACATAAAAAGACACATTGCAGTTAATGGAGAAACTTTTCAGCACTTCATATTAATTGTAATGGTTTTCATTTGTATTTTGTGCTTCAGTTACGTTTCTTGTATGATAAATGTCTTTTTACACGATTTGTTATCTCTTCTTTGCGAGGCACTCACGATTGTGTTTCCGATCCCTAGTACCTATGTAATTCTTACTCTTCATGACCTGACACAACCACACGTGTCATCTGGGCATGACCTTTTGAATCCTCTTGTATATATGGAATAGATACAGATTATAAATACTTATTTTTTCCTTAGTAAGATTTTTTTTTTTATTTTTTTTTTATTTTTTTTTTTTATTATTATTATTATTTTTTTTAATCGAATTTTATAAAAGTAATTTGTCATATATATGTTTCGATTTCTGAGTAAATCATAAGTATTATCCAAAGAAGTTTTATTGAAAACAGGTGCAATTTAACTTAATTTGTTTTCTGTTGAAGTCGATAATACATGCGAAAAACTAGTATAATGTGTCCAATGCGAAACATTTTTCTATATTAATCTAGTATCAGCATGCTTTGCCCTCTTAACTGGTTACTGTGTTTAAATATATATATATATATATATATTTTTTTTTAACATTTGAAATTATTCAATTAAAACAACATTTAAATAAATCTATTTCGATTGGCGATTTTATTTCGAAAATAAAAACCATGGCCAAATGACGAGATATACAACCGTTAATGAGATATGCCTGGTGTTTATTGTTTATTAAAAAAAAGAAAAAAAAAAAAAAAAAAAAAAAAAAGACGCTTAAAACTGTATAAAATATCTAATACGAATATCGAAAATCTAAAGGTATATTGCAAGTTTGCACGCTGTTCCTTTATATTGAAAAAAGTTTCAAAACTGTACTGCATGGCTTTTTATGAAATTCTTCTGACGCATGGAACTGTGTCCTTTAATAAAGAATAGAAGCTGCAATACAGTCTCATTGTTTTTCTAAGAAAATTGCTGCTTAGCAAAACACCTTTTGGATCCATAGGCACTCAACTTAAGAGAGCATTTTTTTTCATCGTTGATATTTTAATTCAAAGATTTGTGCATTTATATACTATAGAAGCTGAGATATAGCCGTGAACGAATTAGGAAATTTGTGGCTTAGTTGTGACCTCTGTATTGCACCTACATAGAGTTAAAACAGTTTTTTTTTTACAATAGTAATCGAACATATCAAGTTTTATTCATTGTTATCACGCCATTATTCATTGGAGAAGCTCATATATAGCTTTTTAAATAATGAGAAATTTTCAGTTTAACAGCGACACCAGTAGTGCAATATATTACCTATAACAGGTAGGCGTAAATTTATGTCAAGATATAACTAAATATATATTTTCATTAATTTCTGTGATTTAGGTCTTGATTAGCTGGGAGCTGCTGAAGAACTTTTGTCATACACAGACAAACAAACAGTGATTTTCAAAAAGTGGACAAATCGTGTTTAGGTAAAAAAAAAAAAAAAGTGTAAAAAACTCCAAAAATGAAACTGGAAAAAATTTGGAATTCGCTAAATTAAATATGGAAGTGAAGCATCGTTCAAAACAAAAAATTCCGAAAAAGTTAGTAAATGTAAAAAAAAAAAAAAAAAAAAAAAAAAAAACTTTGAAATTTCTAAAAGAAAGAAAAAGTACGTACTATGTTATTATTAAGAGCAATGATATATAAAATCGTATAAAATCACTGTCATTGCCAACAGCTCAAAGATTTTAACTATGAGTTTAACTGCATATGAGGCGTGAAATAGTCTGTAGTGACACTCATACGATTTTTCTTATCCTGAATATCAATTATATATATATAAAATATATAAATTATATATGTCGAAGATTAAAGGTGAGCTCAGGGCGAGACAATTATATAAACTTATATAAATCTACGTTAAAGCAATTAAAACTAGGTTTAGTAAGAGCTCAATTTCACTTATAATTCTGTGTGAGGGGTTACTCCCCTCCCTTCAAGCCTCATCTGAATAAATTACTTACATTCATATAGAATGGTTAGGAAATTTAAAAGTTTATTCCAAATAAATTAGGCAACCTTCCCATCTTCACTTCTAGAAACTTATCAATCTTGATCAAACTTTTCAAAGAACAAATCTCATATAATCTTCAAAATGCAGCATTAGTATTGACTGCAACTGTTTGTTTTTTGCCGATAACAGACATACACTAAGACAGTTAAAAACTTCCCTTTAGCAATCAGGAAACCTCAGAATACATAATTATACAAAAAGCAAGCACTAAAAGTTTAAATAAAAATTCTTCTTACTATATGGGTATGAGGAATTGATTTTCATTCCTTAATGTTTGTTGACATAATAAATTGTAGCAAAGTACATCCACCGATTGCATTTAGTAGGAAAGAAAGTTTTTGCTTGATTATTGATAGTCCTGCATATCTTTTATAAATTATGTATACACTATGTTCTGTAGTTAAATATAGTCACATATTAATAATTTTAAGCACAACCATGAGTGCATTTACAGTAATTTCGAAGTATAGACCACAAAATTCTAGCTCTTGGATAGACTTCTAAACGAATAATGAATGATTTTTTATAACATACTCTATACGAAGCATGTTTTTATATACCGGGTGATCCAAAAGTCAGGACAAATTTTTAAAAATGAATAATTTGAAAACGAATCAAGATACAAAGATACGATTTGCACCAAACGGATGTAAAAGAAACCGGGTTTTGTGTGGCAAAGGAAAAAAATTAGTTCTGTTGGCGACCAACAGATGGCGCTATAGTGTTTGATTTCACCAAAAGATGATTTACAAATGAAAAAAAATTTTGACAACTTACAAGTCAGCTTAATTACAGTTAATTAGTACTACTACAGTAACTGTTCAATGTCCATCATTCAGAAGTACAGCTGTGAGATGATTCACCACATCGTTCACAGCATTTAGTAGCATTTCTTGCGTTATGGCAGACACATTTTGGCTGATGACATCTTTCAGTGCTGCTAGTGATGCCGGTTGGTCGCGGTGCACTTTTGACTTCCAAGAATCCCAACAGCCAAAAGTCACATGGTGTCAGATCGGGAGATCTTGGAGGCCATGCGTGATTAAAGTAGCGACTGAGAATGCGATATTTCGATGCATATAAGCTTCGACTACCATTACCTGCTGTAGTTGTTCCTTTTTATATCGTTTGTTGCTTTGCATAATCCTACATCAGAAATACGACAGCGCCATCTGTTGGTCGCCAACAGAACTATTCTTTTTCCTTTGCCACACAAAACCCGGCTTCTTTTCCATTCGTTTGGGGCAAACCGTATCTTTGTATCTTGATTCGTTTTCGAATTATTCATTTTTAAAGTTTGTCCTGACTTTTGGATCACCCGATATTTAAAGAAATATATGTTCCCTTCATTTCGTTTAGTGCAGCCTATCTATATTAACTGTTCCTACAAAACACTTTGCCCGTATACGTAACGTATATGAATTCTCGAATCACTGAATACACGAATTTGAATGCACGAACCATTTTCTTTGTCCTAGCGAAACGTTTTATGTAGAACTCCTATATCATACAGATGTAGAATACCGAATATGATTTTTCTGCTATTATTTGTTCTTGATATATGCTGATAGCATTCACATGCAGACACACAAAAACCTCTAATCATTAGATATTCGGATTTATGGTACTTCAAAACATGTAATTAGAACTTAATTTTGAAAATATGACCCACAAAATACTTTCTTTGCCATATCAACAAGTGAAAAAAAAAAAAAAAAAAGCAACTTAAAAATCTGTTAAATTTTCTTTAACGTTAATGTAAGAGACGATGAGTTTGAATTTTTTAAACGGTTAAATTAGTCGTAAATGAAAAATAACAATTAGACTGATCATCAATAAATATAACTACATTTAAGTTATGAAAAATATAAAACTTTATACTAAAAAAGCAGCTCATTATAAATATAATATTGTATGGTAATATACCTACAATGAGTCACAATCATTTTCATGGGAATGTACACAATTCGGACAAATGAAGAGAGGAGTTGAGTGAATTTAAAGTTTTCGACAATTAGGTTAGGTAATATTTACTCTTATTTAATAATAGTCATTAAAATTTATTTCAGTTGTATATAATAAATTAATAATTATTTTAATTACCACCAGGATTAACCTTACGTTTTACAATACACAATTACAGTAAGACCACGCTTAACGCGGGGGATACGTTCCATCAAAGTAGAGCGTAATGCGAAACAGCGCGTGCACAATTTCAGGGAATCCCCATACTGCTGCGGGCAATTTCGGGGAATCCACAGGGGAAATAAACGAGCGCTAAACCGAAATAGCGCTAAATGAAACAGAATTAAGCGGGTCTCACTGTACTATAATTTTAATTTATGCCTTTGTTATTTTTCAACTACTTTTTATAACTCCAATTTTAAAGATAAATATATATTTAAATCCATAGAAATTACTTCGTAGTGATAATTATTAATAACAAAATTGTTACAAAGTAATTCAAATTTAATTAAAGTGTAAATTCGCAGGCACACATAATCATATATATATATATACATTTTCATGGCTATTGAATGAACCATAACTATTAAATGAATTGATAGAATGGAACGCGGTCTGCGAAAAAATCATTCTCGTATAGGGTGATTTTTATTTTATAATAAATAAAAAAATAAATACAATTAAAAAATAAAATAAAAATAAAATAAATAAAATAAGAAAAAGAACAATAATTAGGCTATTTGTAGATGGAGGGCGCTGTGCGTGACCAGATCACATATTTTCCCGAAAAACTGTACATATTTGCATGCAAATGTTTACAGGCACATAAATCCTACTCTATGTGTCTGTCGTCACCACAAATTACAGTTTGCAAACGAATTATAACACTGCTAACTGTAGCTTTAGTCGACGGTTCTTACCTGAGGAAAAACATCTTCACCAATAACGCTTTGTCCACCAAGTCAGCATCGCAATTAGAACTTCATGTATGCACAAGTAGGAGGCAAAATAAGAAATAAACTGTTCTAAAATTGTGCAATTTATAGGACTTTCATTTGCATATTTTTCTTTCGTATCCGTGCGAAAAATTAAAAAAAAATGTCTAACTATCGTCGACAAAATACTTAACTATATTTTTTGTCTTTACAAAAAAAAAAAAACAAAAAAAAACACGAGAATCATTTTTTTGCAAACCGCGTTCAATTCTATCAATTCATTCAAGAGTTATGAATAAGTCATGAATTTTTAAAATGTCTACAGACTTATGAGACACCGTGTATATAAATATATATACATATATAACTGCCGAAACGTCAGTGGAGGCCCTCTGTTGAGATCAAAACGGTTTTGGGCTCTGTCTGTGTATCTGTCTGTCGCGCGATAGCGGCCGCAAAAATCCCGCTATTGACTTGAAATTTAGTACACATATTCATGATTCCTACGAAATTAGCTGTATAGTTTTGGGTGTGCATTCCATTTGTAGTTCGTGTACAGGGACACGCCAAAGTTTTTCTTATCATTACGGCCTATGGGAAGAATTTGTATGTACTGCGATAGCGGCTGCAAAAATCACGCTATTGACTTGCAATTTGGTACACATATTCATGAGCCCAACGGAATTAGCTGTATAGTTCTAAGTGCGTATTCCATTTGTAGTTCGTGTACAGGAACACGCCAAAGTTTTTCTTATCATTACCGCCAATGGAAGAATTTGTATGTACCGCGACAGCGGCCCCAATAATCACACTATTCACTGGAAATTTGCTATACATGTTCATGAGCTCAACAGAAATACTTTTATAGTGTTAGGTGTGTATTTCATTTGTCATTCGTGTACAGGGACACGCCAAAGTGTTTTTTATCATTATGGCCTAAGGGAAGAATTTGTATGTACCGCAATAGCGGACGCAAAAATCCTTCGATTGGCTTGCAAATTGGCGCACACGTTCCAGCTTTGCATATAAGTAGCTGTATAATTTTTATTGCTATATTGTTTAAAAACTGTGTACAGGGACACGCCAAAATTCTTAACATTACGGCGTATGGGATGAATTTCGTTTAAACGCATTTTAATATCATTACTTTGCAATCAAGAAAATGAAACTAGCGTATGTGAGTCAGATGTTTAAACTTATGTTGTTTGAAGAAAGTATGTGCTCTTAAACTTTCTAATTAATATACAGGACCTTACAAAATTGTTCTGGCAATGTCACGTAGACATCGAAACGATGTTAAATTTGGAACAATTATTAATTTTAAACGCAAAATAAGCTGAATAGTTTTTACTGGCGTATACAATGTTTAACGTTCGTTTACAGAGACACAAAACAGATTTTCGTAACATTTCGTAAATTTTTATTTAAGCGCACACTTTAATACGTTTATGCTGAATTGAACTTAATAAAATTAACATACATTATAAAGATGCTTAAAAATATGTTTACTCTTAAAAAAGGGTATGTATAGACTAAATAATTTATGGGATGACACAAAATAATTGTATGTACTATAATCATCCAAATGATGTGAAATTAGTTTGAAAAATTAATGAGTTATAATTAATTAGGTTTATTCTTATTATTGGCGTTTATAATGACTGTGGCTACTTTTCCAGGATACATAAAAGAATTTCGTAGTATTACGGTCTATAGTCGGTATTTCTTAAAAGTGTATTTTAACATGGTTACGCCCCATCAAGTATAATGAAATTTTATTAGAATTTTAAAAGCTTGTTTTCCTGTTGAAATTTGTGGGCATAGAATTGGTAATTAGTTTAAAAGTTACGCAAAATATTTCCGACATGCTATGTAATTTTTTTTTTTTTTTTTTTTTTTTTTTTTTGTATGAAATTCGGTAGTTACGAAATTTGGTATTTATGAATTTCAGGGGAATAAAACAAGACCGTCGTTTATTAAGGGCCCGCTACATTCATCGCCGCCGAAAGCCGAAGCTAATGTTATTCTATGGGAATTTGTTCTTTACAAATAGCTTTTTAACTAATACATATTTTGATATTCTGTTTTCTCATTCTGAAAATTCCCAGCTGTTAAATTGACGGACCATTTTAAAAAATAGATTTTTTTAATTTTTTATATTTTATTTTGAAGCTAGAATATACGAATTTTCAATATGTGAAATTTTTTCATTTTGCAATTTCAAAATAAAATATTTAAAATTAAGAAAATACATTAAAAAAAAAGATCCTTCAATTTAATGATTGGGAAATTTTTGAATGTGAAAACAGAATTTAAAAATATGTATTAGTTAATAAATAATTTGTAAAGAAAATGTTCCCATAGAATAACATTGGCTCGGGCTTCCGGTGACGGACGGTAAGTGAAGAGGGCGGTTAATAATACATATTGTTGCGTACTTGGGGGTTCGTAAGTTGTCCGAGAATGAAAGGTGAATCTTGCAAAAATTCAGTGGTTTAATCACAGAAAGTTCCAGAAAAATACAGGTCTATAAACCAAGTATCAGCTTCAATTCAACCAGTAAACACAGCTTAAACAACAGCCTTTAACAGCAAAACAACAGTACAAATTGTTTAGCAATAACACATAAAGCAAGTCTTAATCAAAGAGGCCCAAATCAAAGCAAGCATTTGACGAAAGTGACACAAATCTGAGACTGACCGCCTTGGCGTAAAAAATGCTCCTTTTATACTTTTCTATCGAACCCAGACAGTTCTGGAAAATTCTCGAATCTCATCAGCCTTTGAGATTAGAGCTTCTATAGTTGGTATATCCCTAATAAGGATTTTCTTGCCAAGATCGCCAAAAAATTGCCAAGGAGAGAAACAGTCGCCAAATTTGGCGCCAAATCCATTTATTCCCTTATTGGAGTTTTTAAATGCGTTTTTAAGGGAAAATTAGGGTATTTTAAAGCTAAAACGACTAGAAATGTACAAATTTAACATTTTATGAACTTACTATGCCTCATTGACAGAATTTATACAAAAATAAATACAATTATTTACAATTCCGTAACACTTTATATGACATAGAGATAAGTATACAAAGAGAGATAGAGCGGGGGGTTGAGGGGGGCGGCAGCTACCCTCAGGAATGTATCTGATTATGGTAACAAGTCGATCGAATCAATATATACTATTATATAATAAGGAATAAATAAAAAAGACCTATTGAATAATGTCTGATTCAAATAGGACGTTGAGTCTCCTGATCTGCAGATCCACTAGTTGTAATTTATTGATAACATTTTACTAATCAATTAAATAATATTAGACTTTAAAGATATTTTGAGGGTTATTTAATTGAAAAAAATATGTAATATGTTTATCAACAAGAATTTATCACTATTTATTATATTTGCTTTTTAAGATAATATAACATTTAATCATTCAAAAATGTATAAGAAAGTTATGTTAAAAAAATATTCGTCTTCAAATTTAAAGCTAACAAATCCCAAAAACACAAATTATACTGAGTAATACATTATCTAAGATTCACTTGCAGATGTCATATACTTTCCACATGTTAAATACTATAAAATCATGCAATCACTTACAAATCATAAAACTAAATTGCTTTTTTTTATACGTTTTCTGTCTCTAATCTCAGTACTTAATATTATAGAAAAAGACAGAATAGTATATAGCTTTTACGTCTATTTTTTATATTTACTCTTTACTCCTATATCTATACTCTGGTACTCTATGCTCTATAATCATGTTTAATAAAAAAGCACACGAAACAATTGTTGCGAGTTTATTGCATTTTATGGTGTTTATTCAAAGTTTGTAAGTAATATTTTCTATAATCATGTATTTCTTATATCTTCAGATTTTAAGATATGTTTTAAAATGTTCTCATTATATGTGTTTTGCTTTGATATTTTCATGTCTTCTGCAATTCTCATTGAACATTTAGCTGAATTACATGTAATTTAAAATATACAAATGGATGTAGTATGCGATTATAAAAGTATCACATTTTAGTAAATTAATTAATTTTTTCTAATTTGTTTTATTAGATTTGTACATAGAAAGTGAAAAATACGCTGAATCCCGTTATTATTACACTTTGGGAAATTATATCTTTTTTTTTTTTTTTTTTTTTTTTCTAAAAATTGCACTGATTGTTTGGGGGGAATAGTCATCTGCGGTTTGAATAAAATAATATAAAATAAAATAAAATAAAATAATAAATAAATAATAAATAATAAAAATAATATTGATATTAATAAATGTTTTTAAGAGGAATACATTTGTGTTTTCATGCCCATTCTCAAATTACTATAGTAACTGAAAAAGTATATTTTATCTTGACCTAGTGAAATCGTGTAACAATCAAAAATAATAATAGCACAATATAAACCAAAATCTAACATGAAATGAACTAATATTTCTTTATTTTTCTTTCTCCATTATCTTGTTCTTCAATCAAACATTTGTGATCTCCTATATGTAACTTGAACGTTGATATACTGATCATGATATACCGCCAAGGAAGATATTAAACTAATCGTGATGAGATTGTCAATATTTTACTTTATAAAGATATCAAAAACTACTCTTAATGTGACACATTTACGATCTTTGGGAGAAGTAGAAGAAATATCTTAAGCTTTATTAAAAAGTTTGATATAGAAAGATCCTTCTAATGATAAAAATAATTTCTAAATTCCGATGGAAATATTTTCAAAGAGGATAAAGATTAAATTTCACCGTAGAAAAATCAAAATTTACAGACATAAGAGTAGTGTTACTAGTGATAATTTTTCAAGACATTTGAAATTTGACAATTTACATGTTTTTTTTTTTTTTTTTTTTTTTTTTTTTTAATATAAAATAATCTGAATAGTTGAATGCTACAATATTATATCACATAATAGGTTTAAGTTGCATACAAATTTTGTTTGGTTATTTAAATTATTATCATTAATATGTAGTTGAAAATTAAATTTCAATGTTCAATACGATCCATTCATTGTTCAGTATTAGCTTTGGGTAATGCGACTGGCAAAAAAAGAAGTAAAGTTTAATAAGGCCATTATCATACTACCCTTGTGACTACTCATACTGCTTAATGAAATCTCCTGTTTAAATATTTCAACACAAAATAATTGTTATGTGGTTTTGTAGCTTACAACATTTGCTCACATTTTTCTTAGTTTATCATTCAACATCAATCTGTCGATGAGGAATTTCCATATATATATATATATACGTATATATGTGTGTGTGAGTATCAAAACACGGCACTTACTTTTCATTCGGTCAGCAAGTGTCAGAAATTTTACTCCTAATATAGCATTACGATGTGCTGTGACCGTTACTGCAACTTAATGAAACAATTAGGTTTATAGTTAAAGCATTAAATTATGAATTTTAAATACTTTATCTTAATGTGGTTATGTAAATATAAATTTCATTTAAAGAATTTTCTAATATATTTATCTATATTTTATTGCATGCAATATAATATAAAAGTATTCAATTTTTAAGTCTTGCTCTTAAAATTTAACTTCTAAAATGGTAAAATTCAAATAACTAAATTTCGTTATCGACATCAGTTAACTACGGTTTTGAAATGGACGACCACATGAAATGAAAACACTCAAGTTTTATTTGGCACTCACATAACTCTCTCTTACTACGCACTGCATTTCAATATTATAAAGAGTGATTCCAGATTAAGGAGTAATGTAACAAGTACTGTATATAAAAATACGCTTAAAAGAATTCAAACTATGTATAAAAACAGTTTAATATACTCATCATTCTGTGTGAGAGATTTACCACCCCTCTCAATCCTTTCAACCCTCTAACAGTATAATACCTTCATTTATAGAGACTCCAAAATTGTTATTAAATTCAAAATTCCATTCTTAATTCAGGCAATTTTCGCATAAACCAATACTTGAAACTTACCAATCTTGACTAAACTTTTCAAATAGCAACTTAATATAGATTTCAAAATTTTGAAACAACATTTGAAAGTTTTGCAGTCATTTGTTTTTAAGTTACTCTGACAACAAACATAGTACAAAAATGTATATCGTTTAAAACTTGATTACACAGGGATTCTCAAAATTCATAATCACAAAAAGGTAATAGAATACTGGAAATTTAACATAAACAATACTTTATATACTGTATGATTATCGGAAACTAATTTTCATTCCCGAGCAATTTTCCTGGACACGATAAAACATAGCAAAGCTCTTCCCACATGCATTCATTAGAAGATAATGTTTCTGCTGAATTATTGGTTAATTATTAAATACATTCTTATATTAATAACACACATCACAACTTCAAATGCTATTCTAGCCATTCCCAAGGACAGACCTACTATATTCTAATTCCTTTTGGTAGCCATGTAAATGAATGTTGACACACGAAATATTCACGAAACATACACCACACGAAACGAACATATATTTCAAACAAATAAAATATATGTTCATTTCGTTTGGTTTAATGCAGCCTATAGGTGTTAAACTGTATTTACGAAAAATTTCAACCATAGACGTAATACGTTTGAATTCTCTTGGACAGCCCTATACACGAGCCATTTGCTTGGCCTCAACAAAATATTTAATGCAGCATGCCTATGTATTATAGATTTGGAATGACAAATTTTAACTATCTGTTAATATTTGGTCTTGAGGTATACTGATAATACAAACATAGACAGACACACACATAACGTGATTTTCAGATTCAGAAGACCTGAAATAGTGTAAATATAACAAAAAATCAATTTCAAAATTTTAGCCCAAAACAATACTTTCTCTACCGGGTGATCAGTTTAAAAGAGTACCCCTGGGTTTTTCTTATAACCCTTAAATCTGACGGATGTGACAACTATTCTAACATTGAAGTATGATTGTTTAAACATTGTTTAAGTTTGTGAGACAATTTCCAACACTGTTGGACTATTACAGCTTTACTTGTGAGGTAAAACAGAAATGGAGACGCACAATTTTTTTAATCCTGTAATAATTTTATTTTTGAAAAACATAATTTAATTCAATTTTTTTACATTATCATACTTCACAGAAAATGTTGAAAATGTTCGCCACCATTTTGAAGGCAAACATGAACACGTCAAACCAGGTTTTTGACACATTTCGCAGCATTGTTGGTGTTATTGACGAGATTTCTTTAATTATGATCTGTTTTAATTCATCGATGTTTGCAGGACTTCTCTGGGAAAGCCTATGAAATGAAAAAGTAAAAATGATAATGATAATGATAATGTAAATGTAATGTAGGAATGATAATGTAAAAATGATAATGATTATGCAAAAAAAAAAAATAATAATCATAATTTAAAAGTTCATTCTCAATTCAGACAATTTTCACCTGCAGCATTACTTAGAACTTATCAATCTTGATTAAACTGTTCAAATAGCAACCTCATACACACTTCAAAATTTTGAAACAACATTTGAAAACTCAATATTGTTATTTTGATAAAAATTAGAAGTAACAACATTTTTTTTCTCTAAATTTAATTATTTAACAATAGTAGTATATAAATATCACTTTATTACTAACATTAGACAGATTAAAAAATATTAATTTGTTCTTTGTTCATTGTTTCTTGGGTTGTAACAAAAAGAAGAACATTCCAAAGCAGTTTACTGCATTAACTTTTGTCTTTGTTAATAAGGTGTGCAACTTATCCGAATGAATCATTAGATAATTAGTGTTTGAAACAAACTAACTAACTATATAGTATAATGATTTGAAATCCTACCTTACTCTATTGAAAACATATTAATCGCGACCATTACAATAGGTAAATTATTCCTTACTATCTGTAACACGCAAATGAGTATATATGAAATATTCATGAATATCTAGATATATTCCACTTATTCAGCCAAATGTAACATAGATGATACACAATGCTTTCACCAGTTCCTGAAGCTTAGCATTACAATGCATATTTTGGTATATCAAAGAGCTATTTGTTTCATTAATAAATTCCTGAACATTAAATTAATTAACAAGTAACGAACGTATGTATTATATAAAAACAGATGTAAATCAATGTAAACATAGCAGAATATGCATTAGAAATTAGTGTCTCGCTTTATGACATTCGTATAAATGTTACATTCTGAAAACTGAATACATAAAATTATTCAAAATCTGCTTATTTAAATTATTGTTACAGTTTTAAAATGACGTATATAATAAAATAAAATCATGAGTGTCCATCACTAAAAAATACTTAGATACCATAAAACATATTTTTCTCTTAAAAAACATATGTAGAGACTTTGTGAGAAATGATTTAGCCAAATCTCATCTTTTAAAAAATTAATAATGCTTATTTTACTAAAGCGCTCCTGAAAATTTTGATTGATTAGAAATAAAAATTAAACAAAAAAGACATATTGTATAATTATACATTTATTTAAATATTCTTAATATGGTTGGCAACGGCAGCAATTACAAATTGAATGTGTATAGATATACTAAACAAATCATATTGAATCCTGTAATGTGAAAAAGGAAATGAAAATAAAACGAATTTATAATACATTGTAATAATTTTTTTAAGTATTTTTATTTATTAAAATTTAAGCTTATATATATATATATATATTATATATATATATATATATATCATATATATAATATATAATAATATATATTATATACTTATATAATAAAATATAAGTATACTCAAGTTTTCAATTTCTATTAGATTATTTTCCATGTATTGCAAATTATATGTGTTTTGTATTTACATAATTTTATCTTGTCCACTTTCTTTTTTCCACTTACGTCAGGAAAAATATTGTGTTAGGATGAAAATTTCAAAATTACTTTTTGCCCTATTTACTCATTTTAAGGTCATTGGAGTTTCAAAATCATTTTTTATGATCTGTTATATTTCTTACTGTGCCTGCCTTGCTCCAAGAAAAAGAAATTCTTATTATAGACTTGAAAGCTTGTTAAAATAATAATTTTAAAATGATAATTAATATAATTTTATAATTATTAATTCCATTTATAGTTTACACGATAATGTATAGTATATAAAATAAAACATAAAATATAAAGGTCATTTAATGTATTTCTGAGCCATGTTGCGTCTTCCCTTAAATATTGGGTGAAGATGTCATACACGCCTATTTTCATATTGTTTTAAGGTTAAGGCCGCTTCTGCTTACCTTGCGTGTGCAATAGAATGAGGATATTGTTAATATCTTATTTAAAATAAAACATGTATTTATGAACTTTAAATATTAGCAACCGAATATTATAAGGGTTACTCACAATGTTAAATGTTCACGAGATCTACAATAACGGCGATTAAAGGCGATAAATTAAGATAAGTTCACAATCCATGCCCTCACTGGAAAAAGACTTCTCACATGCTGGTCAGTATTACCGTTTGTTGGCACATAGAAGT
This sequence comes from Salticus scenicus, assembly GCA_963930645.1. NCBI lineage: Eukaryota > Metazoa > Arthropoda > Arachnida > Araneae > Salticidae > Salticus > Salticus scenicus. The sequence continues at coordinate 385,538,192 of OZ005648.1, forward strand.
GCTAGGAACAAATATGCGTCTTTCCCCAACTTGCATCTTCCTAAGAATTACCTTATATTTTTGAATTACCTTATATGAGAACAAACATATTTTGCATACAGTGGTGTTCAAAATTATTAGGACAAGGAATAAATAACCAAATCTTGGCTGCAATTGGCCGATAAAAGACATTATGCAAATATGGGGAAAGCAGAAATAAATAAAGCATATTTTTATTAGTTTTTATAGAAATATATGAAAAATTCCCATTCATATTTTTTTTTTTATTTAGACAGCCATGTGGTATGGACAAAACTATAAGAAAAACTGCAACTGTGTGTTCTAAAAAGCAAAATTTTCCTGTTGTTTATTTTGCACACGGCTCTCCCAGATGATATAAATGCTTAATAAGAGATTCGGAACGTTTTATTCCATTTTTGTAGTCATGCTGCTGAATATAAAACGTTCGGAGTTTCAGAAAGGGAAAATACTTTCTTTAAAAAGTTCATTACTTACTGAGACAAATCTGAATAGAACTTGAATAGTCATTCATAGTTTCCTACAAAATCCTGGCAAATGTGGACAGCAAAGAAATACAAGTAGGCTATCCTTTGTTTCTGTGTGTTTGACAAGAATGATAATACGGTGCGTTTGCTCCAAAAAACAAGCATTGACGGAAATTAAACGGGAATTAGACTTACGATGCAGTGCTCGAAGTGTTCGATGTGTTTTACAAAAAGAAATAAAAAAGTTTCTCACGGAAAACTTAAGTCACCATAACTCTTAAAAAATTCATACGATACTACGGGGGGGGGGGGGGGGGGTCTGGGTAACTGCTTCCAAAAAAAATTAATAATAAAAGAATTACTAAGGAAAGAAAGTAGGAGGATTTTATCTTTTCTATGAGAAATTTTTTTAAAATTTAAATGGAGCATATGATTTTCACGACTTCTGGTATGATTTTCGTAAAGAAAAAAAAAATCTGAAATTGTACATTTCGAGTGAAATCAGAAAAATGTCTAGGGATGTTTCGCAACTGATGAAACTACTCCAATAGTTTTTGTGCACGGCAGAATGAATTCTGACAGTTATGTTGATATATTAGGCGCGATAATCCTTTATCAGAAACACCGTTATTTACGAGTGAAGATTATTTGTTCCTACAGCATAATGCCTCAATACATGTTATTTAAACTTCGAAATCAAGATTTGATGGAAATTTCTTGAAACTACTTGATTGGCCGGCCAGAAGAACAGATATAAATTCAGTGAAAAATGTGGGATATTTTCACACATGAAGTATACACAAAAATGATATTACATCATATCAAAACAAGTGAAAACTCATGCCCTTTATCAAAAAAGCCTGGATAAAAAATTCCGAGAATGTTTTGAAGGAATTGTCAAACTCCATGACATCAAGACTGATAAACGTGATTGAAACCTAGGGGGCAATTTTTAATTATTAGTATGTTTCATGCCAAAACATTCATTATCCTTATAATTTTGTTCAGTTTTTACAATGACATTTTTGTTAATTATGGAAAAACATTCATATTTTGCTTTTTTAAATATTTTGCATTCTACAATGATTTCTAGCATAAAAAGAACTTAAAGCATACATATTCACTTTATTTACTTATTAAATAAGTTTTGCCTGTGTGTGCAATTTTTAATTGTCCGTATGGTTCTAATGATCACTGTAGAATATGGGATGAAAGTTAATAGCGTCAGAAAGAAATGTCTCTCACAAAACATCCTTTGGAATAAAAAAGTACTTAAAAAATTCATTTATTACTTTGTCTTACCCATATGTATATAGTGGAGAAAATATTGTTTTTGAGTCAAGTTTTCGAAATTCAGTTTTTATTACATTTACGCGTTTTGAAGTCTCCTGAATCATAATATCATGCTTTTAGCGGTTCGTATGTGTATGCGTGCATATATCAAGAACGAATAGAAGCAGAAATTCCAAACTTGGTATTCTAAATCTGAATCATATAGGCATGCTTCATTAAACTTTTGGTTAAGATGAAGTATTTACTTCTTGTAAAGGTCCACGAAAGAAAATTCAAATACATTATGTCTATGGGCTATATTTTTGCTAGGTACAGTTTAACATGTGTGCAAAAACAAATTGAATTAATATATTATAAGTCATACGCATAAAACATGTTTCGTGTAGAATTTGGTATGTAAACAATTCACTGTTCGTATACATGTCTACCCAAAAGAACTAGTATATAATGCATGTGACAAAGCATGGAAATTGCTGGAAATGCATTTCGGGTTGTACTGTGTATTAATTATACTATATTTAAGTACACAATGTGATGTGTATATAATTTATAGATGATATGTAGATCTACCAATAATTAAACAAAACATCCTTTTCTGTTGAATGCAGATGGTGGAACGGCTTTAGTATATTCTACTATGTCCAGGATATGTTTTCAGGAAATTATACTAATTTCTCTTACTCATACGATAAATGAAATATTTTATTAAGTTAAATTTAAGTTTTGGTTTTTTGTATAACTTTGCTTATTGAGGTTCGTATATACTAAAATCAAGTTTTTAACAATTGATTTTTATTTATGTCTATTATCAGCGTAATTTAACCCGTTAGTAGTCGCTAGTTGGTCGATTTGCCGCTCATCTTTCAGTGTTGACAGATTTTTTTATTCAATAGCCACCAAAAATTTTTAGAAGTGGCATTTGATATAGGTAATACGCGAATAAAATCGAAGAAACGTCGATCACATCACTTCTTAAAATTATTGGTGACAGTTAAATAAAAAGTGCGCAATCTGTAATAGGTGGCTCTGTTTATGGAGACAACTAACGGGTTAAAAACAAAAACTTGCAGCTAATTCAATATTTTATTTTATAGTCCACATGATGTTGATGTTGTGGTGCGGGTGAAATCTGTCTGCATAATATTGAATAGACATTTAAATTTAAGAACAGTCTTGATTGCAATAAAAATTTAAGTGCTATATTCAAACAGGAGTTTTAGAGTATTGGTAGCCTCCCCCCTCTCATACAGAATTAAGATTCAAATAGAACTGTTACCATACCCAGTTTGAATTCTTTTAAAGGTAGATTCATATACAGTAATTTTTATATTACAATTTAATTTGCAAACTATTTTTATAATATTGAAATGCAGGGTAAGAGAAAATCACATCAGATTATTATTTTTTTTTTTATAATTTATTGACGCAAGGACGAATTAAATGAACAATAAATTTCCTGATTTTTACTTTCTTTTATCCATAAATGTTAGGGAAAATGTTGCTTTTGAGTCAAATTTTCAAAATTATGTTTTTATAAACAGTATGATTTAAAATGAATATAGCAATTGTAAACGCTATACATATTTAATTGAAAATATTTTACTGATAAGAATTATATAGAATTTAAAAGGAAATTCAACATTTTGTTTACATGCTGTATAAATGTTCTATGTGATTCCGCTTAATAACAAGTACAACATCTAAGCGGTAGACCATTTCACGCTATACATTCTGAATCTCATCTACAATCACCAAAGCTAGCTCATTAGAATTGCGCATTTCGATGGATAAAATTGTTTTCACAAAGGAATCACATGCATAAAGTCTTTCACATAGCCCCATTGAAATTCATTTCTAGAATACAATTTCAGAATTCAAAATGCACATGTCTAATGAGTTTGCACGTTAGTGACTCCAGATATGCTTCAGAATGAATGGCGTGAAATGGACTATTGCTTAGATGTTGTTCGTATAAAGTATATGAACAAAATTTTGAACTTCCGACTACATTCTGTAATATTATACTAGATTAATTCCTTTCAATTAAATAGTTCACAAAACGTCAACTCACAATCGCTAGATTCAATTTGAATCACCCTGTATTTACATTTCCTCTAAAACTGAAAACTTGTTTTTAGCGGTTGGTCTATGTATCCGTCTATCTATGTGTCTGTTATCAACATATCTCCAGAACAAATACTAGGAGAAGCTGAAATTTAATATTTTATATTTGTGTCATATGGAGATGCTACTTCTAACCTTTCTTTAAAATCAAGCAAATATTTCGTGTACAGACACATCGTAAAGCATTTAAATCATTATGTCTATGGACAAAATTACTAATAAGTACAGTTTAATATGTTTAGACTAAACCAAATAAAATGAAATGAACTTAATATTTTTATATTAATAAAAGAATGTTTCGTATAGAATATGGTAGGAAAATCATTCACTATCCATTTACAGGGTCACACAAAACAATTCAGATGTATTAAGTCTATAGTTGGAAATTGATGGAAGCGTATTTCAAGTTCTGTTACGTGTTTTGAATACTGTGCTATATTTAACTACACTAATTTTTATTCTGCAATTTTATTTCAGTATATAAAATTTTTAAACAATATGAGGGTCTACTAATATTTACACAAAAAATTTCATTCCAAATGAATGTAATTGTTGTCAAAATCATTTGCTAAATTTGCGCATGAAAACTGATTAGGAAAACTTTTTATACCCATATGCTAAATACACACCAAATAGTCTGCTTATATTTAGAATAGAAGGAAAAATTTACAACACAACTTGAAAGGCACATTCAGAAATTTTGAAGTGTAGGCCTAATACGTCCAAGTTATTTTCGGTTACCCTGTAAACAAATGGTGAATGGTTTTTAACCATATTTTATATTAACCATGCTTCTATGCATTCAAAAACAAATGTTCATTTCACTTTCTTTAGTGCAGTTTAAAAGTGTTATTTCTACCTAGTAGAAATCGAATGTAGACATAATGTATTTGATTTCTCTTGCATATTCCTGTACATGAGCCATTTGTCGATTTTCAAGAAAAAGTTCAAGTAGCATCCCCATATGATGTTTACACACAGATAAACATCCTGACACATATAGACAAATTGATAACACCTGATTTTCTGATTCAGGGACCTCTAAACGTGTAAATAAAAAATACAAATTAAAAAATCTGACCCTCAAAAACAATGCCTTCTGTAGCATTGTATGGTTAAAAGAAAGAAATTTATGGTTATTTCACAATAATACAAACCATATAAAAAAAATTAGAAATTAATGCAATAGAAATATTTTCGAAATTATTTAAATTTGCTCAATATTCTTTGACATAATAATATTGTATATTATTTCTTAATGTTGCGATTCTACTAATTAAGGAAATTATTTTTCAAATTTCAATGTTTTGTCATAATTTTTGAGTTATATTTAATGTAAAAGCCCATGTAAATATATTGTTTTTTTAGAATAAAAAATTAGAGTTGACGCAGAACAGAAATATCAATATTTACACAACGTTAAAAACGCCAGTGTAAAAAATTGTTAAGATCAGACTGCAGTTTCAGTAGCATAAAATGTACCGTCATCAGTGCAGAATGACGAAGTGGATTATTGCTGATATATATAAGTAGAGAAGCGGATTATGCAGTCAGAGTACCAACCAATAGGAATTTAAGAAACTGGAGTTGTAAGCCAATAGGAATTTTGGATGAAGACAGCTCTGTAAATATTGAGAATATGTGGATTTTATGCAATTTTTTCCAACAATCCGAAAGAGGGGGTACAGCAATATTGCAATTAATGATATTTTTATGATTTTTATAAATATGGAAAGCTTCTAGAAAATCGAGTTCAAGTAAGTGTTTAGACTGACAGATTGTTTTAGCTGAATTAAAGTTGATATTATGGTTATTTTCCCAACAATGCTTAGCAATGGTCTATTCTGTCATTGCTAATGCTATATGGTTTATAAAAATATCTCTCATAGAACGCAGCATTTTGGAATTCTTTCGAGTAAACTGTGGTGTAATTTAAACCACTTTCAATAGAGAACATCCCATATCTGTTTCAAACAGTTTCATGAATATTTCTTAGGTGTTAGAGAGAGCGCAAACAGACGGACAGACAGACAGAGAAACGGAAGCCATAAATACTTCTTAACTTTGTTGGAACGTATTAAAATCAACTAACTGTCATGCAGATGATTTTGTCGGAGATATCATTCAAGAGTTTTTCTTTCCATGGGAGGATTTTTTTCAGGGGATGATTTTTTCAGGGGACAGTTTTTCAAGGGATTTTTTTCCAGGGAAAAAAGTTCTTTTTTTTTTTTTTTTTTTTTCTGGGGAAAAAATTGTCTGACCTCTAAGTTTCAAAGCTAAATTTTGTTATAATTACGCATTTTTAGATTACCTAAATATGAAAATAAGTATTTTAACAGTTTATTTGTACGTATGTATGCTTTAAACATAACTTAAAAACAAATAACTGGAGGAAATTTGATTATGTCAAGCAGGTGTTGTCCAAACCTGTTGCAATATCACTTTTCTTCACAGTAAAGCACTGACATTATTTTTCGGATAAAACTTATATCTTGCTTAAAAGATTTATTAGCTATGTAAAGATATTATTTATTAGTTATGTAAATATATCGCGAGAAATATAATATGAGATTTCAGAATTTATATAATATTAGCACAAAATATTGCTGCAAACTATATATAATTATTTATTTTACCCTTATTTTGAAATCATTTACTAAAATTAATAAATATTAATTCTTACATTTAAAGGATTAATTTATCACAATTATTGTAAATATTTTAATAAAATATGAATTATAATTAGATGTATTATTAGTTCTTAAATTAGTAAACTCATCAGATTAACCATGTATGGAATAATAATTTAATAGAAAATTATTACTATGTAAATTTTATCTTATAAGAATCTTTATCTAAAACTTTAGGGAATAAACTTAATAAACAACCTCTAAATTTCACACACATGTAAAAGAATGGACATAAAAGAAAATTTTGTATTATATTTTGCCCTAAGATATCATAATTTAAGTTAACAACAAGGTTTATACACATTTATGCATAATTTGAAAGACTGATTTATCTCTAAAAGATAATTAATGTTTTAAAATATGCTATTTTTCTTTTAAAATTTAAAAAAATGAATTTTACTGTTTACTATATATTACAGAATTGTTCAAAATTTTAAATTTGTGCGCCATATGGGATAACAAATATTTGTTTAAGAAAACATGGTTGTCTGCTGTAATCTAGATTATTTTATATTTATAAGAATTTGAAACTCTGATTTAAGATAGTGTTTTTAAAAAACATCGTAATGACACCTTATGTAAATATAGTTCAGTTGTTTTTCAATGGAATATGCATTATTTAATAATTTACACATTTTTACAAAATTATTTACTTACAGTAAAATTTAGCTACTATGAAGGTGTTTTACTGAAATAAAACGTGGTAATAATGTGCTGTAAATAAATTTAGTTTTTGTTAAATAAATAAATAAAATATAAAAGGAAAAAAAAGAAGACTATTTTTTTTCTTTAACGAGAAAGTAGTTTAAACACAATGTAATGATATTTTCTTTCAATATCGAATAATTAATGTTTGAAAAAACGTATACTTCAAAATGTAGTATCAAGTGTTTCTACTTAAACAGCAACAACAACAACAACAACAACAACAACAAAATAAAATAAATAAATAAAAAATACTGTAGCATACACAATGTTTTCAAATATTTTATTATTTAATAATTTGTTAAGTAATATCATAGTACAATCTGAGAATCTTTTACTGTACAAAAATTGAAAATTATTCAAAACATTTTTAAAGATTGTAATATGAACAATATTCTAAGTTTTTCAAATGTAAATCATTTGAAGCTTTATTTTATTAAATATATATTATTATGACAGAAGTCATAATCTCAAATAAAGTCATATTGAATTTTTATAAATAAATTATTTTTTTTTTGAAAAATTATAATATGGAAAAGTATTTACTCCTTTCGTATTTGTGATTCGAATTCAAAACATTCTCACGAACGCGTACACAAATACGCACAATAAATAAATTAATTAATTAAAGGAAACACATAATATTTTATTGATGACAATTTTGTTATAAAAGTTACATATTTACTTATGCAGTAACATGTTTTACACATAAGATATAAAAAATGATTTGGTATTATACACTGTACAGAAAACAAATAAATATATACTATAAAAATATACTACTATTTTAAACAAAGATTTTTCTGTAAAATCACATTCATTTCTTAAATGGTTTATGTCATTGTTTAATCAATATAAATAATTTCGAAGTTATGCTTTATAATTACTAGTAGAATTATCATAAAATTTAAAATAATAATTTTCGTTTCATGTTTAATTACAGAAAAAGTCATTCTTGAAACTGTGCTCTGCTATATTAAAAACGGATCAGGAGCTCAACGTCCAATTTGCATTTCTCATTATTTAGCAAATCATGTTAAGTCGTTCGGTAGTCAGATGCGTTTCTGAGGGAGGCTTCCAACCCTCTGTAACCCCCGTTGTATCAATCTCTCTATATCTGTCTGTATATATAAACATATATATGTATGTGTATTTTCTTGTATCTCACAGCTCTTGTTAATTTCTTGTAACTGATAAGTACTTGTAACAAATTTAATGCTAAATAATTGCGTAGCACATCAAAATTAATTAGTGTAGCACTTTAAACTAATTACCAATTATATGCCTATAATTTTCTACGGAAACCATGCTTTTAAGATTGCTAATAACATATGTTTGATGGGATGCAACCGTATTAAAAAATATTTATAAGAAATAGCGTCTGTAGACCATAATGGTATGAAATTTATTTATGTGTCCTTGTACACGAGCCACTATACATATATAAAATTATACAAGTAATTCCTTATAGCTCATTATCACTTGAATCAATCTTGACATCATTTGGATGATTACAGAATGTAATAGGAAATCTTTTGTACTGTCCTGTAAATAAATTACTTGTTTTATACGTAATTTTTCGCTAGAGAAAAATGCTTTTAAGGATCTTAATAATCTACTAGCTGGCTTCGCCCGCTAGCGGGTCAGTATTTTCAAATGAATCACTAAAATTAATGAATCACTAACAGTAACTTTTAGTGTTAAGAGAAGAAAAAAAAAATTGTGATTGGGTAAAAAGGCGGCCCGGGTCCCCACTGCCTTCAGCAGCGCAGTCCCGTGCGCGCTGCGCACGCACAGCTTAAGGGATACACGCGCTGCGCGCGCGTATTCCTTCCCTCAACCTTCGTGGCTCCTAAAAAAAATCGGATCGGGTAAAAACTCCCATCGGGTCACCACTGCCTCCGGCAGCGCAGACCCGTGCGCGATGCGCACGCACGTGTGGAGGTATACGTGCGCTGCGCGCACATATTGCTTCTCAAGTCAAAGTTTTATTCTTAAGACAATTTAAAAAATCATTTCTCATCGGGTAAAAATTCGGACCGGGTCCCCACTGGCTTCCGCAGCGCAGTCCCGTGCACGCTGCACGCGCACAACTTAAGGGATACACGCGCTGCGCGCGCGTATTCCTTCCCTGACCCTTTGTGCCTGAAGAAAAAAAAATCTGATTGGAAAAAAACTCCCACCGGGTCCCCACTGCCTCCGGCAGCGTAGACCCATGCGCGCTGCGCGCGCACGTGTAAAGGCATATGTGCGCTGCGCGCACATATTCCTTCTGAAGTCAAAATTTTATGCTTAAGAAAATTTAAAAAATCATTTCTCATCGGCGCAGTCCCGTGCGTTCTGCGCGCGCACAAGTTAGGGGATACGCGCGCGGTGCACGCCTATTTCTTCCCCCACCCTTTCATGCCCTCTTAATTAACCTACGTATACCAATTTTGAACGAACTAACTTAACTGGCTGAGATGCAAAAGAAAACGTAATCAGGAGACCTCAAAACGTGTAAATCTGGTGAAAACTTTCGATAATATAAAAGTACTTTAAAATATCTTTCGAATGATGTATTAAAAATAATTTAATCATAATTAGAAATTGAAATATTGAAATTTCAAAATATTACAGCGCCATCTGGCGGTAGAAATTTCTGTATTCCGCTGTTCGATTCCAAATCAAAAAAGCTTTCTAATGATGTATTACTTATGAAATTATTTTAATTAGTAGCTGAGAAACAAAAGAAAACGTAATCAGGACACCTCAAAACGTGTAAATCTGGTGAAAACTTTCAATAATTTAAAAGAAGTTTAAAATATCTTTCGAATGATGTATTAAAAATAATTGAATCATAATTAGAAATTGAAATATTGAAATTTGAAAATATTACAGTGCCATCTGGCGGTACAAATTTCTGTATTCCACTGTTTGATTCCAATTCAAAAAAGCTTTCTAATGATGTCTTACTTATGAAATTATTTTAATTAGTAGCTGAGATACAAAAGAAAACTAATTCAGGACACCTCAAAACGTGTAAATCTGGTGAAAACTTTCGATAATTTAAAAGAACTTTAAAATATCTTTCGAATGATGTATTAAAAATAATTTAATCATAATTAGAAATTGAAATATTGAAATTTGAAAATATTACAGCGCCATAAAAGAAAATTGATTCAGGACACCTCAAAACGTATAAATCTGGTGAAAATTTTCGATAATTTAAAAGAACTTTAAAATATCTTTCGAATGATGTATTAAAAATAATTTAATCATAATTAGAAATTGAAATATTGAAATTTGAAAATATTACAGCGCCATCTGGCGGTACAAATTTCTGTATTCCACTGTTCGATTCCAATTCAAAAAAGCTTTCTAATGATGTATTACTTATGAAATTATTTTAATTAGTAGCTCAGATACAAATGAAAATTAATTCAGGAGACCTCAAAACGTGTAAATCTAAGTTGAAAACTTTGAATAATATAAAAGAACTTTAAAATATCTTTCGAATGATATATAAAAAATAAATTAATCGTAATTAGAAATTGAAATACGCGTATTAGAATATTGCAATTTTTTAATCGCAGAACCAAAACGCGTGACCTTTTTTTTTTTTTTTTTTTTTTTTTTTCTTAGCTTCCGTCGAGAGAGAAATGAACCTCTTCTCTTCCTTGAAGTGGTTCCCGTGGTAACGAAAAGCGGCAATGAACACGTAATACGATCTGATAAAATGTGATTCGTGTAAAGATAAAATTTAATTTGCAATTAAAATGTAAATATTTTGTTTATTGACGAAAATCGATGAAATTTGAACTGCAAGTTTGTTTTGTGGTGTTAAGATTGTATATGAAGTGAAATATGTAAAATTTGAAAAATTGAAGAACATAGAAAATATCATTTTTTTATCCCACTTAAAATCCATCTGTTTATCAATCAGTGGCAGGTGCGTTTTTTTCGCTTCCGTTGTCTAGACGATCATTTGCTAAGATTCTTGTGATTTGTTGCCAACATTTTTTTATAGTTTAGTTAATTTTAAAAAATCTAATTGTCCGATCGATAAGCCGTTTAAACCATCGGATTAAGAAAAAATCTTGTTTGTAACAATACGACTGATATTTCTAATTTATTTTCCACTTTTTCCGTAAAAATGTCGCTTTTTAAGCATTTAATCATGAATTCTGGGTCATTTTTCGGTAGACAATGGTCGACATTTTAATTAATATCTCCGCTAATTACGGTCGCATCGTTTAGCAAATTAGATAACCCAGATCTGCGATAAATTCTCTGTCCGACGGTACCTGTTCGAAGTCCGTGCGACCGTTAGCGGCCGAGCTTTTGCTGCACCAAGCCGTTTCTCACAGACAGACAGACAGACACACAGACACACGCGTACAGATTTCAATAATATAAGGAGATATTAATTCCATTCTGTTGAATGCGGCGTAAATGCGTTAAAATGCGTTTAAATAAAATATGTCCTTAGGCTATAATTTTATGAAATCCTTTTGCATAGTTCTGTAAACGAGCAGTAAACATTGTACGTACCAGTAAAAATGTACCACTAATTCTTTGTATCTCATGCATAATTGTACGACATTTGACATAATTTGGGTGATAGCGAAGCATTGCCAGATCATTCTTTCTCCCCCCACATTGCTTTCTTGTCTATGGGTTTCTTCCTGTGGGGATTCATGAAAACTCTTATTTACGAGACTCCCGGCACCTGTGATGAAGACTAGAGCCAGGGCTCTAATGAAGACCTCGTAATACGGGTTGTTGAAGCAGCAGAATGTGTCCGTGAGAGGCTTGGACTGCATGAAAGCGTTCGCAAATCCATGATTCGCCGTCGTGAGGTTTGTATTGTTGCAGATGGCAGAAATTTTCAGCATCTTCTGTAACATTAGGCATTCAGTGTTTAATAAACCTGTTTTTATAACCCATATTTGCATTGATTTATTTTGTATTCTTAATGTGTCCTTAGCGCACATTGCGTTACTTTTCAGCCTATGTGTTTCTATGTAAAAATGGTATGTTTCAGAATGCTCGACCAACTTTTAAAGTTTGTTGGATCTCTTTTGAAACACCCCGTATATTGAGATAATTTCTGATTCGTAATAGTAAATTACAGAAAATACACTTAAACTAATTATTATGTCGCATACACTAAAAATAATTAAAATTAAAATTTCAAATAATTTTTATGATCCATCATATTCTTTTTAAACTTAATGTGATATATGTCTCTTTATTTCTTAAATAATTTTTTTTTCACAGTGTTTTCACAGAAATACAAAACATAATTCTTTCTTCAAAAGCAGTTTTTAGCTTAGAAGCCAATTTATGACAATTTACTCCTAAACAAATTATTTTTGGTGTTATTTACATGAATATATTGCTGAATTTTTACGTAAAATTTGATACAGTGTACATTAAGTCTTTATTTAGCTTTTAAAAACACAACTTCAGCATTTTATGTCTGGGTATGCAGTGTACTTTCATAAATAATTTATGTTGAACTTAAATTTATCAAAATGTTTTAGTTCTTAATCACAATATATGTGACTGACTTCTATTGCTAAAACACAAACGCCTTAATGTCATATATATATATATATATATGTACAATTATTTTATGTGTTAAAATTACTCCAAAAAATAATTTCACTTTCTTAACTAATCAGGATTAACATGTAAGTCAAAATATTCTTGTTTGAATGAAAGACGTATAAAACATTCTGTTTCAAATAAATGATAACGAAATGTTGTATTAAAAAGTATCTTGGTGCTAGATAAACAAATACGAGAAATATATTTAACATATAGAGACGCGAAAGGAAGAAAAGAAATAGCAGACAGCTCTTTTGATAGCAATTATTGCACCGTCTTTAATGCATAAGGAAATGAAAGAACGTGCTCCTACGTATAGGAAAACGTCTGATTCTACGACTGTTTTTCAAAAAACAAACAAACAAAAAAAAAGGAATAAGACAGAATGTGGAAAATGACCACTAAGAAATGAGGCGAGTTGTAAGAGGCTGAATGTGAGAGATTAGACAGTTCTCGTTCACATTTACATGAAATTTTGAAAGAAAGCTCTTTACGGAAATTTCTTTCCCTTTCAAGCTAATAGACAAATCTCTTCACAACCACGTTTTACAGCCTTTAAACTCTGTAGACAGCAATATCTAATTCACTTATGATAAAGAAAATAATGGTTCGTTTCCTTTCCTTGATACTTTTGTATCTCGAACTGAATAAGGCTTTCGCACCACTGTCTATCGTAAAAAAATTGCAGTCTCTTTATTTCCCCATGCGTGGTTATGCCATCCACCTAACCAAAGAATGGCAGCTTTGTCTTACTTTTGTTAACAGTGCCCTTAATATTTGTTCCTATAGCGTTTCACTGAGCTCTGGAAGTATTTTCCTGAAAGCCATTGCAAGTGGCATACGTTATGATCCTTCCATTATTATATAAAGCTATTAAAAAATTTCAGCTTCTTTCTACTTCTAATCGGTCTCTTTTATTATCAGCATCGTTTTAACATATTTTCTTTAATCAAGTTATACCATAGCTATAGTTTTCAAACAATATGAATATAATTTTTTTTTCTACCTTGCAATAAACTCATCCTTTCTCAGTTAAAAGACATGTATATATGAATAACTATTGGAGTATTTATAATATTTCCTTACAGTGTCGTTTATCATATATTGGCCAAACTAAGGGCAGTCTTAAATTCCGTTAAAAGGACTTATCAGTAACGTCCGGAAATAAAAAACTAAAAAATCAACCGTTTCTGAGCCTTTATGACAGATAAACCATAATTTCAAATTTGATACATATAAAATAATTTACCAGCCGAAAATCTACACTTGAACTCGATTTCGTTGAAACTTTTTCCATCTATAAGAATCTTAAAAACATTATTGAGACTATAATAATAACCGGAGACTTGGCGTTGGAATATTAAAACCCGAATAAACGACTACGTCAGAAACGCCAAAGAAAAATATTTGAGATGCATACAGCTGTTTCGGTAGCCTTAAGCGTACCGTCTTCAGTGCAAAAAGAATGCGTTGGAATAATAAAACCCGAATAAATTACTACGCCAGAAACGCCAAAGAAAAATATTTGAGATGCATACAGCTGTTTCGGTAGCCTTAAGCGTACCGTCCAGTGCAAAAAGTGCTTCTGTTCAGTGCTGCAGTGCTTCTTTTTGCACTGAAGACGGTACGCTTAAGGCTACCGAAACAGCTGTATGCATCTCAAATATTTTTCTTTGGCGTTTCTGACGTAGTAGTTTATTCGGTTTTAAATTATTGAGACTGATTTCACAATACCCCTTGTCTGATTCTTATACACACTTTTCTAAAGTTTGATATATTATTCCCCATTACCAATTCTCATTTTCCTATTGGTTAACCCCCCCCCCCCCATTCTGTCTAATTCTATTGGTTGAAAAACAATCGTAGAATCCGATTCCTTTTTTTACATAGATCCGATTCTTTCCGTTTACATTCGACTCCTTTAGTTTATTTATGCCTTGAAAACGTTGCGCTAAGTGATACTAAAACGAACTTATTTGCAATTTCTTTTATTCCTTTTGACGTTTCTAAACGTGAAAGATTTTCCTGTATTTGATAAAGAAAAGTGTTTTATATTACGCTTTATTTCAGTTACGTATTTCGAGTCTCTCTTAACTTTTTATAAAAAGGAAAAAACAATAAAAATAAAGAAATTTACATAAAAAATACTTATGCATAGATGTTGAGACATTTTATGCATGAGTATTGTTATAGACAAGTATTTTCATGTATAAGAAAAACATTTTCTTCAAATGATCCGTTAAAAGTTTTGACACATCCAAAAAATATTTCTTTCTGAGAGTTAGAAAGAAAGTCGAGAGTGTAAAAAACTGGAAATAGAAATTTATTTTTAATGCATTTGTCATATTCAGTTTTTGAAAATGGATTTCGACAAAACTTTAGTTGAAACATTGGACGAGATTCTGTTCAAAGAAGAAATATTTCTATTCTAATCAGTGTTTAGGTCAACAATATTTTTGAATCAACACGTGTTTAGTATTCATTGTACATTTTATGCATTCTGTGTTGCAAGGAATACTTCAATTATTATACTTTAAAAAACATTATTTTTTGTTTACAGTTAGCCTCATTAGTTAAAATTTATTGTTTAAGAGTTTGAATTTGGAAATGCTACTATATGTTTATTATTATCAGATAATTGCATTCGCACATGATTCGTGTAAATGTCAAAGAAAATGTTTGATTTCACATGAACAATTTTAAATATTCTTTTATACTACTGTACACTTTTGATATTTTTAATTTAAAATGAAAGCTTCACCTTGATATTTTTAATTTCAAATTGATGTCGATTTAAATTCTACTTGATTGTGTGTTTATTTTATTTAGTTTCCTAAACTGTTAAATTTATAAGCTGAACCAACGTTATTTACATATTCAAAAAACATTCAAAATATATCTTGATAATACATTGGAAATTACGTACTCGTGCAATATACCGTTTGTTTATGCAATATCCTCATATACAAATATAGAATTCCTGTTTTTGAGTGCAGTAAGGATAATTTTTATCATTTTACCACATTTCGATTTAATGCAAAAATATTATGTATGAATAATATTTATTAATCACATAAAAACAAATCCCGTAAAAATATATCAATTTTTGCATTTTATCGGAAGGAAAAAATAAATTGAAAATTATATCTCTTGAACACATTTTCTTCCCCAACTTTATTTTTTCTCAAATCTTCTTTATATTAAAAGATAAAAAATTAATAATAATCGCTAAATAGTAACAAAAGTAATGAAGTATTAACAATTAATAATAATAATAAATATTGATAAACAAAGGATAATAATAATTATTATTAAATGATGAATAATATTAAAGATGATATTCTTAGTTATTTTTAAATAGTTTAATATTTAAATAATTTGAAAATACTGTATACTAGCAAACCCATGCGAAATTTTCGCACTATATTTCCTTTCTTATCTCTTATATTATTAACATCTGTACGCGTATATGTGTGTGTATGTCTGTGAGAAACGGATTGAAGCAGCTAAAGCTCGTCCGCTAATGGTCGCACGGACTTCGGCCAGGTACTGTCGGACTGAGAATTTATCGCAGATGTTCGTTATCTAAGTTGCTAAACGATGCTACCCTAATTAGTGGAGATATTAAATAAAATGTCGACCTATGTCGAACGAAGAAACGATTCAAAATAGCAGGCAACCGTCATTTTCATCCGAAACCGCGTACCTCAAAAGAAGGGATCCGGACATAATATCGCGGGACAAAGTCTCGCGTCAAAAAAATAGTATGATCTATTTGAAAATTTGATTTTGTGTCACGTGTGATTTCTGGAAGGGGCCACATGGCCTTATAAATGTTAATTAATTAATTTAAATAAATAAATAATTAAATAAATAATTCATAGAGTTGAATTTCATTATTTTATCTATATTTATTTTTAAGTTATTTTATCTTTTGCTTTTAATTATTCAAAATACATTTTAAAAATCGTGTACATCACTGCTGACATTAAAGCTGAACACTGTTCACAAACTTGAATTAAAAATTTTAAAATTAATAAGCACGATTGAATTCATTATGACTAATTTTGAGAAAAGTTAATAAATATCGTTTTTAAACTATTTTAAGTAAAATTTATAAAAATTTTTGTTGTAGGTTTGTCAGAATGTCAGTGCTCTGACTAAGGTATGTGTTGTCATGAAAGTTTATACAACATTACTAATAGTAATTACCAACTCATTTTTGCCTTGTATTCATTTACGTCGGCGATATTTTGTCCTCGCGATATTTTGTCCAGCGAGATTTTGTCCCCAACCCTCAAAAGAAAAAGCAGAGACAGAAAATTTCGTGGGTTTTTGTAAAGTAATCCAGCGTGAACGGTTCGAGATATTGAAAATACACCTGTACCACGAGAAAGAACATTTATTACCGATTCTTACGGTATTTTTTTTTTTTTTTTAAATACGGATTTTTTATATTTTTAAAAAAGTTTTAAAAAGTATCGAAAATTTCTCTTTTTCTCGATCGTCATTTTTGAATCGCCCTGTACGAAAGAATAACAGACCCATTTCTTAACAACTGGTATATTTGGAAAGGCCATTTAATTTTCTTTCAAATCATATAAATATTTTAACAAAATACGGATTAACGATCCACATTTTTAGATTTTACGAAACATCGATTTTTTCACAAAACATTTTACAACTCAAAATCTTTTAGAGATAAATCCTTTCCTTTCTGTTTTTTTTTTTTTTTTTTTTTTTTTTTTAATATAGATTTCGGTTTGACAATTCACTTCTCAAAAGATTGATAGATTTTTTCAAAAACTGAATGAGTTATAAATTTTTAATTTTAGGCATTAAACCATTGAATACCGCGAGCTTCAACCCGTAATGAAATTCTTCAGGCAACTCCTTTGCTTTCGTTTTGACAGTTACCGTTACCATGACAACCCATTCACAGAGAATACGATGTCTGGGGAAGAAACAAACATTTTACCAATTGAGATCACGTGGTTTTTCTACTAGGAATAAAAACTGCAAATTCCAAAATGCTTCAATTTTCTTCAAAATTCTTTCAAACTTACCACCGTTAAAAGCAAAAGGGATAGTTGTACTTCAAATTTCATCGATTTTGGAAAAAAATTACATTTTAATCGGAAATTAAATTTTATTCTAATACGCGTATTTGAAATTCTAATTATGATTAAATTATTTTTAATACATCATTCGAAATATATTTTAAAGTACTTTTATATTATTGAAAGTGGAATTCGAGATTTCACCTGATTCACACGTTTTGAGGTGTCCTGAATCGGTTTTCTTTTGTATCTCAGCTACTAATTAATATAATTTCATAAAAATTACATCATAAGAAAGCTTTGTTGATTTGGAATCGAACAGTAGATTACAGAAATTTATACCGCCAGATGGCGCTGTAATATTTTAAAATTTCAAAATTTCAATTTCTAATTATGATTAAATTATTTTTAATACATCATTCGAAAGATATTTTAAAGTTCTTTTGTATTATCGAAAGCTTTCACCAGATTTACACGTTTTGAGGTGTCCTGATTAGGTTTTCTTTGCATCTCAGCTAATTGAGTTAGTCCGTTCAAAATTGGTATAGGTAGGTGAATTAGGAGGCGCTGAAAGGGTGGGGAAGAAATAGGCGTGTACCGACAGAGTATCCCCTAATATGCGCGCGCAGCGCGCAAGGGACTTCGCTGCCGAAGGCAGTGGGGACCCGATCGGACTGATTATCGGGCAGGGCCTGATTATCGCACAGGCCAACTAGGCCTCGACCTACGGCACCTTTATCTAGGGGCACCAGAATAGTTTTTAAATTTAAAGTGATATTTATGGCAAAGATTTCCTCAAAAAAATTAGCTGAAAGTTAGTTAACGATAATAATCATTAGTTGAAAATAGGGATTGTTTAAATACCTTTTGACCAATTACACTGCTCTGACAAAAAAAAAAAAAAAAAAAAAAAAAAAAAAAAAAAAAAATCGAGATCTGAGACCATTCTTGGTGATTCTTATGTAAAATGACATCCTGAATCCGAATAGGACTCCCATTTCGCCCAGTCATCCACCATTTTCTACATACACCACCCCCTCCCTCAATTTCTTTCCCTGTTCGATAATTTTATGACCATGAATTTGATTTGAAGAATGAAAAATAATTAATTTAACATATAAAAACAGAAAAATATAAAGTTTAAAAAATAACATTAATGACAGATTAAAAAAATATAAGATATGAAATTTTTCACTTGTCGCAAATGTCCATGTTTTAAAAATGTTCAACTCTGTAGCCCCTCAAAAGATATTTAACGGTTAAAATAATGCTCTCCCTTCCTAAAAATCAAGTTTATAGCCATAAAATCACCGAAAAATGATAAAAATAGGGGCCATTCCTAAAAAACGGTGGGTGATATGGCAAAATGGGCATCCTATTCGGATTCAGCAGGTCATTTTACAGAAGAATATGCTGAAATGATGTCAGAGGCAATTTTCATGCCGAGGAGTGTTATCCGATTAAATTAAAAAATACAGCATTAGCTAGATTAATCGGTTGAATAGATATAACTTTTTACAGCGGTTCTAAAAATCCAGAGAAAGTTTCACTGACAGACTTACAGTTATATAATATAAATTATAGAACTTTGTAACATACTAATTTAAAATATCTTTACATTTTCAATAGTATTTGGTCATGTGTAAATATTTAGATACCCGCTGACTTTATGAATAAGATAGATTAGGATTAAATAAGAAAAAACTAATATAAAATATTAAATAATGTTAAAAATTACATTTCTGTGGAAGTGAATTCCAACAGTTATAGAAGAAAGATAATATCTCCTGCCCCAATAGTAATAATAGTAATAATAATGATTTGAGGTCTCTTTGCAAAAGAAGTGAAAACGTATTCCTTATGATGGTGATGCCTTAACTTTGTTGCCAGCAATCAAACTCAAAGCACAAATATATATATATATATATATATATATATATATATATATATATATATGCACATATATTAATTTGTTTGGGCCCCAGCAGGTCCTAATCAGGCTCTGCCGATGAGAAATTATTTTTTTGATTGTCTTTTCTTAAGAATAAAATTTTGATTTGAGAAGGAATATGTACGCGCAGCGCGCGTATACCTTCACACGTGCGCTGCCGAAGGCAGTGGGGTCCCGGTGTGAGTTTTTACCCGATCATTAATTACTTTTTTTTTTTAGGGGGCACGAAGGGTCAGGGAAGGAATACGCGCACGCAGCGCGCATGGGACTGAGCTGCCGAAAGCAGTGGGGACCCGGTGCGACTTTATACCCAATCAGAAATTATTATTATTTTTTTTTATTTCTTTTTTTAAGAATAAAAGTTACTGTTAGTGATTTATTAATTATAGTGATACATTTAAAAGTACTGACCCGCTAGTTTACTTTTAAAAATTGAAATTCATGAATATGATATCAATTTCACCACCTAATTAAAATTATTAAAAGCCAAATTAAAAGCCGAATTATTATTCGAACCAAATTAATATTATGCAACAGTGAAACCAAAATCGTTCAAAGAAAGGTTTCAAAATAAAATTCATGGTCGACGACCCAGTTTTCATACTTCCGCCAATAGTACAGTTTTAGTATAAAGCCCCCATGATGCTTTTTAAATTGTTCTTGCCATATTGGCGGTAACATTTTATTTATTTGTATTAGCATAATTTTTTGTTAAAAAAAAAAAAAAAAAAAAAAAAAGAAATGAAACGAAAAAGAAAAAGAAAAAGGAAAACTAACTCCTATTTTGGTTATACCTTTTATGAATGCGTTTTTTAGTCAATTTATGATAATATTTCCTATTCTGCGTATATCATTAAAGTTTTTCTAGATTTAAAAGGACACTTCTAAAGATTCCGAAGAAACAACTTTTAAAAATACATTTTTCAATAAAGTGGTCTCATAAGATAAATGTTATTTTTTCATATTAGATCATCAAGCTGAAACCACGTGCTTAAATCTTGTCCATTTATAAATACTATTTTTTTTTTATCCTTGCATGTTTTATTAATTACATCTCTATCGTATTGTTTCAACAAAATGTAATCGCAACTGGACAACGTTACAGAAATATTATATAAATGTTTAGACTGCACCAGCATATGTTTATATCTCAATAAAATAAATTTATTTTCCAAAAACTGTTGGATTGTTTTTATTGTTTCCTTACAAGCACAGGGAAAATTTAGAATTAAAAAATAACTTAAAACTCTATTGATGAATAATTTACTTTCTTAAATGATACTGTATTCACTTTCTCTAGTAGATATGCGTTTAAATTCTTTAATTATAACAATACATGAGAGTTTTTCTGATTTATTTATTTATGTATAGCACGTGAAGCAACGCGGGCCTGTGATGAAATTTTTTTCTTCAAGGATATGTATTTTTCTAGTGTATATTTGGATGCTTATTAAGAAAAAAACTATTCAAAAATTTCAGTCACGTACAGATTTGGTAAAAAATGAGATATTTTGAGTTTAAAACTCCCCTTTTTGAACTCCCGTTTAAGTTATTTCCCGGAAAATCTCGGTGGTGTGAGTGAAGAACAAAGAGAGTTATTTCATCAAGACATTGAAGAAAGATAGAGGAGGTATCAGGGACGATGGAGTGTTAGCATGTTAGCAGATTATTGTTGGATGCTGCATACAAAATACCTCTTCCTCAATGTTCCAAAGCAGAGCACAAGAGAAACAAGTCCTTCCGGATCATTCGGAAGGGTAGGTTGATTTCTTTTTTTCTTATGAAGTAGCCGCCATCGTAAACAAAAATGGTGGCTGTAAATTATAATTGGATTTGATAGAAATATTGATTTGGGCTATGTACAAATAGGGTTTTAAGCAAATCGATTCATAAATACATTTATGTGAATTGGAAATTTTCAAGTGGCCGGCACTTGAAAACAAGTGCAGACCAAGTTGACAAACAAATGTATCAAATGCCTTTGTGAGATAAATTACAAATTTAGTCCGAATTAATTCAGAATTTCAAAAGTTATCGTGTTGACAAATTAGGTGGTCGACTCTTGAATAAAAAACGCGGAGCAAGTTTTTCAATGAACTAATCCAAGATATTTGTATTATAAATCTACTGTCCCATTTTGGTTCGAATAAATTCAGTATATCAAAAGTTATCCCGTTAACAAATCCTCAAGAGGTAGCGTTCAAGTGGCTGCAACTTAACAAAATTGCGGAGAAGCTTGCTCACCAACATCATACATATTTGAATAATAAATCCATTTTTTAACTTTGGTTCGAATTAATTAAATATTTCAAAATTTATCCTGATAACAAATTTTCAAGTTTCCACCCTTGGAAACAATATGACGGAGCTAGTTGCCCAGCAAACTCATCCAAGATATTTGAAGTATAAGTTCGCTGTCCAACTTTGGTTTAAACTAATTCAGCATTTCAAAAATCAGCGTGATAAGGAATTTTCAAGTGGCAACTACTTAGAAACAAAAAAGCTAAGTGAGATGCCCAGCCGAACTTATTTGAGATATTTGAAGGATAAATCCACTACCCAAATTTGATACGAATTGATTCAGTATTACAAAAATTATCATAGTGACAAATTTTCAAGTGGCCGCCACTTGGAAATAAAGTGGCGGAGCAAGTAAACATGCGAACTTATCCAAAATATTTGAACTGTAAGTTCACTATAAAACTTTAGTTTGAAGCAAGTTAGTATTTTAAAAGTTACTATGATGGCACATTCTTAAGTGACAGCCTGATTTCAGGTGGCCGCAACTCGGAAACAAAATGTCGGAACAAGATGCGTAGTGAGCTCATCCATGATATTTATATGATAAGTTCACTGTTCAAGTTTGGTTGCAATTGAATCAGAATTAAAAAAATTATTATGATTATAAATTTTCAAGTGGTAGCCTGATTTCAAGTAGTCCCGCTTAGTTTATATCATCTGCACTTTGTTAAAAATGGTGGGTAAAGTTCGTTAAATTAACATTGGTTGAGACCCTTGTATGGTCTATGTATACATCAAAATTCAAGCAAAATTCTATAACATGAACATCTGCAGCAAGGAGAAGATTTAGGGAGGGATTTGCCACTGAAATTATAAGTTACATTTATTATGTTTTATTAATCAATTATTATTATCACTTATTATACATTATATATTTTTTATACTTAACCCTCTGTAACTCATGACCTTTAATATTTTTGTGTTTATTTGTTTCGTAATAATTGGAAAAAAATAAAATACACGTGTTTCAGGTTTTTTTTTTTATTTCTCATAAATTTCGAAAAAAACAAACAAAAACACCTACAGGCAACAAACACTTTTTAGCATAAAATCCTATAAAATACGTGAAATTGGGTCAAAATCAATATTATACAATGAATTTGAAACACTTACCTCTTCACTGTTTCAATATAAAACACAAAACACACGAAAAACTATTTTTTATTATTTTTTGAATCAGAGCCGGTCCGCACTTGTCGTTAGTTACCCACTGTCGAGTAATGAACTTCAACTTACGACATACGGCGCCATCCAGTTGTGTTTCTAGATACTAGATTCTCTAACTGTGAGTGTATACGACAGGCTACAGTGCGTGATTACGTTGTAGAACCGATTCTTTGAATTTGAACCACGATCGAACGGTATGTTGCCTACAGTCTACAGTATGGTACAGAGGGTTAAGAGTTAAAATAATTATTTTCCATTCACCAAACCAAATTCATGTCCATAAAATTACCGAAGAGTGATAAAAATTTGGGGAGGAGGTGTCGTCCCGAGAAAACGATTAGTTATGGGGCAAAATGGGGGGTTATATTCCAATTCAAGAGGTTATTTTACACAAGAATCAGCAGGAATGGTATCAGGGCTGGAATTTTTTATTTATTTTAATTTTTATTTATTTATTTATTTATTTATTTTTTATTATTTATTTTTTTGCAGCGTAGTGTTACCCAAACGATTCTGCATCTATTTTCTTTGGTAGATATGTGCTTAAAATCATTCATAATAACAGTAGCATTACATTTTTTGTTATTCAATAAATAATAACACATAGAATAATTAGAAAGAGATTTTATTATTCTAGATCCCACTTTTGCATGAAGAAAGCAAAAAAGAAATAAATTTAGCGAAAGAAAAATTCTTCTTTAAATCAAACACTTTAAATTACTACTACGTTCATTCTCACATTGTTTCACTAAAAATATTAATAAATCAATCTACATTGATCCGCATTTTAGGGTAAAAATAAGTTGTAAACTTTAAATGTGAAAAAAACAATCTGTTTAAAAAATAAAATTCTTAATAACACATAATAAATTCATTTTCTCATCATTGGTCTTCATAATCTTTATTCAAGTTTTATTTTAGCCGAATAAACTTCCATTTTCTTATTTTATTCCAAAAGCTACATAGAGATATTCTATCAAACCTTATTCTATATTTTTATTCTCAAAATAAGTTTTTGAAGCAACACAATTTTTGATCTAGATTTATCTTAAGAGAAAATATGATATACGATGGATATGCTGTAAAATGGGGACGTTAAAGGAAATCGCTTTAACTTTTATCTTTTAATGTTTCTCTGAAATATCTGAACCTTCAAGCTATGCAGCTCAGAGCTGCGAGTTTAGGATATAAGATAAGATGACATCATTCCATGGATTTTGCTTCAGAATATTCCATTTGACCAAAACTGATTTCAACATTTTAAATTCCTTAAAAAAATAAACAACATGGAATTTGATAAAATTGACATTGTTCATAAAGAAAAGTATAAAGTAAGACATATGTTTTCCTTAATAAAATTAGGATATATGTTATTTTAAATTGTATGTTTATTATTTATTGGTATATATTTTGTTCAAATGAAAATTATATTTCAAATTATATATTTATTTAAATTTTTACTATTAAAATTTCTCCTTCGTTTGCTACTTAATAATCGTGACAGTTTGTAAGCGTTAAAATAGTGATTTGAGTTGACAAACAATATAGTTTACTAAAAAAAATTATGTTATCAGTGAATGCATTAACCACTACTTTTAACGAAGTATTTAATGCATTTTTATGCTGGACGATATCAGAAATTAAATATCGCGATATATCACCAAGTTAATATCGATATTAGTGATATATTGCGATATTTCTTTCAAGATAGGAAAAAATAGACATTTGTTATTTTTTAAAGACATACGCACACGAATTTTAAAGTATACAAGTATAGAGAGTTTTCCATGTATTTTCTGGTATATTACTACCATAACTTTATCATAAAAAAAAAATGCATAAAAAGTGAATCAATATTTTGTGTTTCTTATAACTTATACTATTGCTTTTTAGTATACCTCTGTATAGTTTATCCTCTATTCTTCCCATTTTAAGCTTTAATTATTTTAAAATCATATTTTAACACAGCTAATATGTGATCTGTGTTTTATTTGTACCAAGTATATCAAAATTCATAATTCTACTAAAAATAAAGCTTAAGAAAAATTGTCTTAAGATGTAGGTATTAAATAAAAAGGAAAATCATTTTAAATAGTTAAGAAATGCCATTGGATACACCTTTTTTGGTCATAGAGAGTAATATTTTTTACTTAAAACTCTTATATGCATCCTAAATGTCAGTTACTTGTTATTTTTATTTTTGTATCTGCTTACGAAATCATTACAATATTTTTTAAATGTATATGTGTTCAATTCACATTCGCAATAGTTTCACAATAATTGAAAATTGAATTATATATATATTATATATATATATATATATGTATACATTGTCAGTATAAAAATTATATTATTTAAACAAAATTATGTTAAAGTTTCATTTTGTTACTTAAAGTAACTCATTTTCCATTTAAACCAATTTTATTTAACTTGTACGGCTTAAAAAAAAAAAAAAAAAAAAAAAAAAAAAAAAGAAAGAAAGAAAAGGAAAGAGAAAAAATAAATGCTACATAAAAAAAGAAATAAACTATTCAATATTATATAATTCTATAAAGAAACTGTCACTGTAAAATTACTGAAGATAAAACTTTATTTTACATCAGTCAGATAGCACCCTTTATCCCTTCCCATGTTATCCAATGGGATTTTTGTCGCGTCGTTTTATAGAAATATTTTATTAAAAATGAACTTTTTCGAATTCTGTTTTTTGAATATTACTCTTTGAACAGGTCGTCTTTTAGCTTAGTGAGCAATTTTTCGAAAAATTAAATTTAAATATTTTACTTAGAGATCCCCACTTAGAGTCCATAATTTACTTATTGAAATAAAATATTTAAATTAATTTTTTTCGAAAAATTGTTCACCAAGCTAAAAGGCGACCCGTTCAAAGAGTAATAATTCAAAAAACAGAATTCAAAAAACTTAATTTTTGAATGAGATATTTTTATAGAACGAAGCAACGAAAATCCCATTGGATAACATGGGAAAGGGGAAAGGGAGCTATCTGACTGATGTACAGCCCAAAGCGAGTTAAACACATGTTGAAGGTCGCATCTTATTGGCCAGAAGTTATCGATACTTTGAAATAAACCAATATCAATGAACCAATAGCAGGAAATGAGCTAAAACAAAAGATATTGTTTTCATTCGCCATAATAAGCGTTTGTTTTTATATCGCCTTGTCTGTGGTATTACACCTACGATCCACGAGCGGTGATGTGCAATATTATCAAAGAACTTATACTAACGGTAGTATAAATTCTTTCATATTATCGTTTAGGGTCAGTAAATGCATGAATGTAGAGTGGTATACTGTCATAAGTCAATATACTGTGATAACTTAATTTTCTTGATGAATATCATTCAGACTTTTTGGACAGTGATATTTTCGATTTTGTAGATAGCACAAATAAAGATAAAGAGAGTAGATACACTGCGGTAACTTAGTTTTTTTTTTTTTTTTATGAAAGAGAGATATCGTTTGGGGTTAGGAGAGTCAGTGAGCAAAGAAAGGAAAAAGAAAAAGGGGAGGGAAAAAGAAAAAGGGTTGCACTATTCAGCTCTCTTTTTGTTCGGTGCGTGGTGATGTATGCTTAGTGGGGAAAGCAGAATTAGAAGAAGGTATTTAAGATTGGCGTTCATTATTATTTATCGGCACATGGATGGAGCGTGCTCAAGGGGTTGCATTAGTTTAAGCTATAAGGCATTCGCTTTGTTCGGTGCGTGGTGATGGTGCTAGTAGTGAAAGCAGGATTTGAAGAAGGTATTTAAGATTGGCATTAAACATTATTTATCGGCGCATCGATCGATCGCTCAGTGCGCGCTAAGAAATATCGTTAGAGGGATATATCAGCAGAGCAAGATCTTTAATATCGTTATTGCGATATTAAAAAAATATTCATACTTGGGGATATATTGATAAATACACCAGCCTTACTGTTTAATTTATTTATTGGTTTTTTCATTTGATAATCCAACAAAAATGGAAGATTTCCAGTTACCTTTGAAATTTTATAAAACAATATTAACTAATTAAAAAGATACGTTTTCCTTTCTTAAAAAGTAAGAAATGTGGAAAAAACATTAAAGCTGATTTCCGAATCACTGTTAAAGTTGTAAACAAGAAGAATTTGATATTTATGGTTACGATTTATTAAATATATTTGTTTATGTTGCATAATTGCAAGGCAAAGTTAAAATAATTGGATATCTTAAAATATTTAAAATATTTTAAAATCAATTATCATATATATATATATATCTTAAAAGGTGTAAAAAAAAATATTTTTCTAATAATTATTGCATCATTAAGACTTACTTTGAAGTAATAATATATTAATAGTAAAAGAAGATATTATCTTTCAATCAGATAGCTTTATTTTTAATCGCAAAATTTACTACATTTTTTAAAATTTAAGTTAAACTCAGCATTGTAGAATGATATTAAAAAATTTATTATACGAAGAAATAATCCTTTATGTCTCTCACAAGACTTTCTCTTGCCCTGCATTTCAATAATATAAAGATTGAATACAAATAAAGTCGTAAGATAAATTAAGTAAGATAAAAAAAAAAAAAATCTATTTTAAAAATAATTTAAAATATGTTTAAAAACAATTTTATTTAACATACACTGAGAAAAAAAAATATACCCCTTCATCTAGAATGAATAAATGGCCATTTTGTTAAGGGCTAAATCCCTTAACTAGAAATATAGATTTCCAATCTATACGCATATGACACGCCAATAAACTGAATAGGCGAAATCATCAAGAATTTCGAGTCTGCACATTTCTAGATGGTGAAACAATATTCTGATTATTCTGAATATTCTGAATCTTTTGTATTGCGAGAAATTCTCGCTTGACTTTCTAGAACTGGATCATAAACCAAGATTATAGTTGCTGAAACCCGCTCTCATTTATTTTGCAGAGATTTTTAAATAACTTTGCTCGTGATAATATAAGTAAACGCTCTAAAATTGTAATAGTAGTTTTCAGAACTCGCTACCAAAGGGGGCTAGAATTTATAAGGATGATATGAAACTATTTTTTCTAGAGCCACATTTTAGATTCTAGATGTCAGTTACAGAATTTTTTCTCAGTGAATTCTGTGTGATGGGATCTACAATTCGCACAACCCCCCGTTTTTTTTTAGTGCCTACACTGACAATAAAAAAAAAAAAAAAAAAAAAAAAATCCTGTTTGCTGCAGTTTGCTGACAGATATTTTCTGTAATTCAGAAAAATACGTTCTATCAACGGAAAAATTACGTTGATAGAACGTATTTTTCTAAATTACAGAAAATTTCTGGCAGCAAACAAAACTAATTTTTGACAGTGTACAATTATTTATTTATTTTAATTCACGGCTGTTATTAATTTCCCTTCAAGTTTGCCAATCTTAAATAAATTTTTGAAGTGGCAATCGAATTTCAGCTTCAAAATACCAAATTTAAATTTCCTGCAGTTATTTGTTTTTAATTTATGCTGCTAACATATATAGGGGAGAACCGTGTAATATGGACCATCGTGTAATACGGATCATGAGGAAATTTATATGTTTAACACTAGATGGTTAAACCATCTCATTACCTTTAGTGAATATTATTGTTATCCAAAGTAAGAAGTGACTTGTACATGCGTATCTGTATTTGGACGATTATGAAATTGAGTTTTCAGTTTATATGACCATTCATGTAACAAGTATGTTAGACGAAAGTATTACTTTCTACTATTAAGTAATTGTAATATAATTTTCGCGTTAATAGTGGCAAATGTACTTATTTTATGAACAATCTAGACATGTGTTTCATGGGCGCCAATTTGCATAGCGATATATGGTTGGAAAAAACGTTGCTCTACTTGTGCGTGTAATATGAACCAAGCTATGTTGTGCAATATGGACTAGTGGTCCATGATATAAACAGACACGTTTTGTTAATGCTCGGCGTACATATACTCACACTCAAAATCTTGAGATCAGAGAAGCAGGGATAATCAAGATATCACTTTCTTCGCATACTGCCCATTGAACCACTTTTGGACCACCCCTTTTTTTTTAGTCCATCAATTATTTTTTCTTCGACTATTTCTACTATTACCAAGAGATAGACAAGTGTATGAGGGAACATGCTGGACAGTTCGTTTCACAATTGCAAGTGTGTCAACTGTTCGGAAAGGTCTACTTTGGGAAGTACCATTATGGACCACTTGGTCCCGATTACATGAACGTATGTGTAATATGTGTCCCCGACACATAAATAAAATAGTTATTTCCTGCAATTACTAATACTTCCCAGAGTGCTTTACTAAGCTTGAAACATGTAACTATACAACTGTGATGCGCATCCAACAAATTAAATCTTTTTATTTTAATAATTTTAGTTTTATGAGCATTCTTGCTTAGGGGGTGCATATTACACATGGATCTCCCCTACACTGTAAAAAAAAAGTACTGATTTCTGCAGTTTACTGCCAGAAACTTTCTGTAATTCAGAAAAATACGTTCTGTCAACATAATTTTTCCGTTGATAGAGCGTATTTTTCTGAATTATAGAAAATTTCTGGCAGGAAACAGCAGTAAACAGGACGTTTTTTTGGACAGTGTACATACAGATCAACCGCTAAAAACAGGATTTTCGTATTCACGGTATTTCAAATAATGACAGTACCGTAAAAACCAGAATTGAAAACTGTTGGGAATTCGTAAAAGCGTACTGGTTAAAAGCAGATTCAGTAAATTTCCACAATAAAGTAACTAAGCTCATTCTTTAAGACGTACACAAGTTGAAAATAATATAAACTAGTAATAATTTAATAATATTTTAATAATATAAAATATTTACAAAACGTTTTTAGTTAAAAATCAATTTTAAAATTATTTGACACGGCGTTGCTTCTCCTTTTGTCATTTCGCGCCCACTTCTTCCTTGTTGGTATCTTTAAAATACAGAAAGAATGTTCTTTTAAAACTCTTTTCAAACAAAGAAAAAAAAAAAGCTCGATGTTTGCTCGTTTCGCGAGCATTAAAACTGTGGATGAAATTTTGTCTATGACAGAATTTAATTTAGTACGACAGGACTACTTATACTTGTATTTTAACACCCTTTAATATATATATATGTGGTATCGGCATTTTGCTTCCCCTAATGTTGGAATCCAAAGTTGCCCAGTTTCCCTTTCTGCCCAGTTTCCCTTTGCCGTAGCCTGTAACTCCGAAGCGGGATGAACTAGCGATGTGATGAAGAGCGCAGAATCTTACCGGAAGAATGTAACTGTGACGTCAGACGGACGCTGATTCCGGAACACACGTTTTCAGAGACAGGAGCTCAGAGCGTTCAGAGAGAGAGAGTTAGTTGGCGGATGGACGGCGAGGAGCGCACATCGACGACCGCACCTCGTGCTTTAGACGACAAGTTTTAGCTGTGCCGGAGTTATGTACTAGATCGCGTATTTTTTTCAAAGTGCTCAAATCGAAAACGGAACGTACGAATAACTCTCTTATAACGAAAACTGTGAACTTTCATTTACAAATGCAACTGTTATAGTTGGCCACTTAATAATAATTTAAACTAAAATACTGTAAATATTTGTACAAAATACGTTAATTTTCTATTAAATTTTGAATGATTAGTACTTAAGTGAATTATTAGAATTTTGTTTTAAAAGCCCACACCAATCGGCCATCCCACAAAAGTCAGAAGTGGGATGGATCGTTAATTTTGATTTTAACGTAATTGTTTAAATAACATAAACTTTGTATTCAACTTAAATTTCGGATGGAACGTCAATTTTAATTTAAAGTAAATTTTAATGGTACGTTAAGAAAAAAAAAAAAAAAAAAAAAAAAAAAAAAAAAAAGAACTATTTTTACTTTTATAAAATGTGAACTCTTTATTTAATACACTATTTTAAAACTTTTTCGAACTGTGTTTCTAATGATGATGGGAATGAACTTTTTAAAATATAGACTGATAAACTGAACTTTTTATTTTTAAAACTGTGATTGAACTAACTGTGTGTCTACGAATGGAATACGACGTTAAACTACATTGAAGCTTTTGTGCTGAGTGTTTTCCCTGATTTAAATTCTCGCTGGATAAATAAGTGTACAAAGTGTGATATGTTCTGCAAAGTGCTCAAGGATTAAAAAGCGACAAATCGACTAGACGGAGATTTGAACAAGAAATTTAGAACAACAAAGCACCTGCTGTTTCTGCTCCATGAAGGTACGTAAGTTTTGTTTTGTTGCATGATGTTCTCACTTGGGAACATTTCTAAAATTGGTGTTGCACTAGGACAAGAAAAATATAAAATTAAAATTCTGCATCTGTTTTTATTCGATGACAACGGTGATCGGAAGACAGACGCAGAATAAAAAAGTTTACAGGATTCACTTTCGCCGTTGGCGACGAAAACTATATTCAAAAACAAAAAATGATTGACGATAATTTCTCACTAAATGAATTAATCATAATCTGTAATATATTAAATGTCCCTTTTGATGGGAGTAAAGAGGAATTAAGAGATAGATTATTATTGAATTTATGTGATATTGAATTATTAAAACAGGAAAATTCTGAGAACAATTCGGATGATGATGATTCTGAGAATGAATCGAGCAGTGAATCCGAAAGTAAATCGGAAAGTGGCGATAATGACGTCACGAAAATTGATTCCTCGGTGCAATGTCATAATGATAATGATGATGATAATGTTATTAATGATTGTGATAAAAATAAAAAAAAGTAACATTCATTGTAAAAATAGTAAGAATTTTGGAACACATTGTGCAGTTGTATCATTTAACGATTTCGAGAACAGTATCTCGAAATTTAGCGGTGAGCCGCATGAAAATAAAATTGAGTGGTTTACTGAATTTGAAGAAATTTCCGAAATGTTTAATTTGAACGAATTGCAAAAAATAATTTTTTGTAAACGATCTGTGAACGGAAACGCTCTGTTGTTCATTAAAGCTGAGAAAGCGCTATTGATGTACAAAAAACTAAAAAAAGCGCTTATTGATAAATTTAAACTTGAAATTAACTCTGCCTTATTGCATGATATATTAAGTAAAAGGAAAATAAGAGGCAATGAAACCGTTATCGAATACTTCTTTAAAATGCGTGAACTATGTAAGAACGGGCACATTGATGATGCCGCTATAATGCACTATGTGATCCAAAGAATTAATGACAGATCTGAACATAAAATCATGCTATATGGGGCTAGAAATGTACATGATTTCAAAGAAAAATGAAATTATATGAAGCATTTAAAAAAGATAATGAGAAAAATAAATTTAGATTTGATAAAGTAGATAATGCAAAACCGAAATACATAGGGCATAATGTACATGAAAAATTTAGTCCTAAGAGTGAAGTAAACAAACTCTGTTATAATTGTGGTGAAAAAAACCATTTGTCTAGAGACTGCCTTCATAGAATAAAAGGAATTAAATGTTTTTCCTGCAAACAATTTGGGCATAAAAGTTCGGAATGTCCGGGTTCAAAACCCGAAGTTGAGGCATTGTACGTTGGCGTAAATCAAAACATGAATAAAACTATACAAATAAACAATGTAAATTTTACAGGCATAATTGATACGGGAAGTGAAGCAACACTGTTGCGCAAAAATGCATTTAACAAATTGAATGTTAATAGATTAAATCCTATGAGTACTACTTTGAAGAGGATCGGGAAAATTTCCATAAAGCCGTTAGGTTCATTTAATGCTGATTTAGAGGTTGATGAATTTGAAAGTAAAACTGATATTTATGTTGTAAACAATGATGTAATACCATATGACATGATAATTGGCATGAATGTGTTAATGTTAAGTGAAACGACGATAAATGAAAAAGGTATTTTTGTGAAAAATAAATCTAGCTCACTTGAAGTAAATCT
The DNA here is from genome assembly GCA_963930645.1 of Salticus scenicus. Taxonomy (NCBI): domain Eukaryota; kingdom Metazoa; phylum Arthropoda; class Arachnida; order Araneae; family Salticidae; genus Salticus; species Salticus scenicus. The sequence goes on from OZ005648.1 coordinate 385,571,469, forward strand.
AGTAACAGTTCTTCCAGTAAATGCATATAACAATGAAATTAACACGAATGTTACTATTGATGCCCCCATTAACTGTAAAAATAAAGTTTTTGAGAAATCCCCAGAAATAAATGAAACATTAATTAGTGTTGGAAAATGTGAAAATAAAAACCTTAAATTTGTTATGCTGTCTAAAAAATCATTAGAATCTTCCGAAAAGCCGTAAGTGAAAATGACGACGACGACGAAAATGACGAAAGTGATGACGATAAGAAGATGCTTTTAAAGGACGATAATAGTGTAGACGATGACAGTGAGGAAGAGGAGGAGCCTCGACGAAAGAAACAAAGTCAGACGAGTATTTTCCAAATAGATGATGACAGTGAGGAAGAGGAGGAGCCTCGACGAAAGGGACGAAGTCGGACGAATATTTCCCAAATGAAGTCGCTAAATCAAGAAAACATTTATTCAAAAAAAGACGAAAAACGAATCCTACTCGAAATAATTTCGCAGTTAGCCGAAGAGCTGAAAGAGTTGAAGGAAAAATTTGAAGAAAATTCCAAACTCCTTAAAAGAAAGAAATTGAGGAAGAAGCCAGCGACGATAGATTCCATTGAGTGAAAAAGACATAATTTCCGAAAAGAAGAGACTGCCGGTGTAAATCTGAGAAAATTGTTTATTCCATCGCTTCCATTGAAGACTACAATTAGCGAAATAGCTGCATTATTTCCCAAAGCTGTGCAAATACAGTTAGAAGATTTCCTTGCACATAAGAGTGCTACTATAGACTTTGTGACCGAACATGATGCTGTAGAGGCTTTAAAAGACACTAAAACTGAAAATGATCAATTAGAGGTTCTCGAGTTCGAGTCCCAAAATAATTTTGAGTTCCAGAGTAGAGATTTGCGTACACATGACAAAGAACAATTTGCCAAAGTTAAAAAGAAAAATAAAGCAAAATTTAAATTGTGTAGACAACCACCAAAAACTGTTGACATAGGCGACCAAGTTGCCATAAGGTCAAAACTGATGTACTTTTGTAACTATAAGACAGTGAAAATTAAAAATGAAAATATTGATGATGTGATTAGAAATGGATGCCATGAAGGCCCCCATTGCGCATCCACTCATGCTAAATTCCTCAAACGAGGGATCACTTAACTTAAAAAAAAAAGAATATCGAATTTGAAATGTACTGTAAATAAGTTTGTTATTATTTTGTGTTGCTTTTATGTTTTTTTTTTTTTTGTATTTTTCAGTGTGGCCGCCTAGAGGCCCAGTCGACGCAGGATGGCCGAGTGTGGTATCGGCATCTTGCTTCCCCTAACGTTGGTATCCAAAGCTGCCCAGTTTCCCTTTCTGCCCAGTTTCCCTTTGCCGTAGCCTGTAACTCCGAAGCGGGATGAACTAGCGATGTGATGAAGAGCGCAGAATCTTACCGGAAGAATGTCACTGTGACGTCAGACGGACGCTGATTTCGGAACAAACGTTTTCAGAGACAGGATCTCAGAGCGTTCAGAGAGAGAGAGTTAGTTGACGGATGGACGGCGAGGAGCGCACATCGACGACCGCACCTCGTGCTTTAGACGACAAGTTTTAGCTGTGCCGGAGTTATGTACTAGACCGCGTATTTTTTCCAAAATGCTCAAATCGAAAACGGAACGTACGAGTAACTCTCTTGTAACGAAAACTGTGAACTTTCATTTACAAATGCAACTGTTATAGTTGGCCACTTAATAATAATTTTAACTACAATACTGTAAATATTTGTACAAAATACGTTTATTTTCTATTAAATTTTGAATGATTAGTAATTAAGTGAATTATTAGAATTTTGTTTTAAAGCCCACACCAATCGGCCATTCCATATATATATATATATATATATATATATATATATATATATGTGTGTGTCTCTGTGGTCAGAGTACATAACTACGAACCTGAAGGTTGTGAGTTCAATCTCACCGATGGATGCGAAAAAATATATATACATAATTTTTTACAGATTTCATAAAATATTATAAGATAGAGTAAGAAATTAGATGGTAATTGGATACTGGCAGGCATTTTTGAAGTGGAACCCTATAAATTGGTAACGGCGCAAAATGCAGATTGAAAGAAATAGTCCTATCATACTAAAAAAAGAAAAAAAATAGATAAAACTTTGTTTATAATATGCGCATGAAAAATTAGTTTTCCTTCCTTAGCAATGATCACAGTAAAGTACAGCACAGCACTTCCATCAGTTATATTCAATAGAAAGAACGTTTCACTTAATGCAGGGTAGTCCTGTATATTGTTTATAACTTATATGCAGTGCATCAAATTGTGAACTTAAATTTAGTTTTATGTGAAAACACCTACCACAAAATGAAACCCACTTTCAGCAATTTTCAAGTATAGCTCCAATATATTCAAACATTTTGGGTAGATCTGTAAACGAATTATGAATGGTTTCCGTACCACATACTTTTATGCATATAAAAAATATATTCATCCCATTTTGTTTATAGATGATACACTGTATTTGCGAGAAATTTCGCCCGTAGACGAATGCTTTTAAGCCTTGTACGCAAACCCTTTCCTTGATCTCAACGAAAAATTTAGTGTAGCATGACTATATAATACAGATATAAAATACCGAATTTGGACTTCCTGCTACTACTTTTTTCTTCATATACACTGTAAAAAAAAAAAAAAAAAAAAAAAAAAAAAACTGATAAAAGTACAGGAAAAATCTTTCTCCGTCAAATATACGGGACAAAACTGTACTTTTAACTAAAAACCTGTTTGATTTACAGGATTCCCGTGTAAAATATATGTCAGTAATACAATTTTATGGTTTTAAACTGTATATTTGATGAAGAAATACTGGTACCCCAGCTGCCAGATTTTTCCTGTACTTTTAAAGTTTTTTTTTTTTTTTTTTTTTCAATGTATGCTAAAGATACACACAGACAGACAAATTCAGACTATTACGCAGTACGCATTGATTATTAACACATTCCAACTGTACGTACTTGTTGCATTATACAATTTTAGATGTTCTTTGCCTACGTTATCAGACAACGGGCAGACAGAAGGACAAAAATGCATACATAGAGACTAATTGAATTCATAATCACTCTTAAACATTGTTGAAAAATGTTAAAAATGCTTAACTCAAAAGAAAATGCAGCTCTTAAATTCTAATTGCAGTCTTAATGTATCTGAATATTTTAGTGTAGCCCTGTAAATCTGAAGTTTTTCCATGTCATATTCTGTACATAAAATATTATTTTAGCATATAAACAAAAAAATTCACTTTCTTTAGTATTTTTGCAATAGAATGTTATTTAAATGTGATTGATACAAAAATCTGCCCTAAAACGGAATGCATTGGTACTTTTTTGGGTGTCCATGTACACAAACCAGTTATACAGGACCTATTAATGTGATTTTAAATAGGAAACGTTCTATAGTGAACTTGAATAACGCATATCACTAAAAAAATTTTTGAAAGTGTTTACGGACACTGAAGATAGGCAGATGTACAGACACTCAGGCAGACAGATATACTAGTTCAAATCATATTCACTCCTAAACATTGTTAGAAATGTTAAAACAGGAATAAACTACTACGTCAGAAACGCCAAAGAAAAATTATTGAGGGGCATACAGCTGTTTCGGTAGCCTAAAGCGTACCGTATTCAGTGCAAAAAGAATTCTGAATCTGGAGAAGTGCTCGTATATATAGGAGAGGGACCGGATTTAGTTCAACCAATAGGATTACGGAAGAGGTGGGGAGTGTGGCCAATAGGAATTTAGGAATGTGTATCTGTGTAAACAGTAGAAAAATTAAGAAATTGTGAACTGAATGTAAAATTTCCAACAATCAGACAAATAGGGAACAGCGAAATCACAATTTACAAGGTTTTTAAAATTTTTATAAATATGAAAAGCTTCAAAGAAATCGAGTTCATGAATGGATTTAGGTCTGCAAATTATTTTAGCTGAATTAAATTTAAAATTATGATTTTCCTCCCAGCGATGTTTAGAAATAGCCGATTTATTGGTTTCTTGTTTGCGGACGTAATTCATATGTTCTTTTAGACGAAATTTAAGACTGCGTTTAGTTTGGCCAATATATGATAAACCACACTGACAGGAAATACTATAAATGCCCCAAGAATTATGCATATCAATAGGATCTTTTAACTGAGAAAAGGTGAGTTTATTGGAAGGCGAAAATATTATTTTAAAATCATATTGTTTGAGAATTTTAGCTATGGTTTGACTGGTTTTAGAAAAATAGGGTAAAACAATACTGATATTAGATGTGACTGATTTAGTAGACGAAATACGAGTGAGTTGTAATTTTTGGATAGCTTTGTCTATAATGGAAGGGTCATAACCTCTGTCAATTGCGATGGCTTTCAGGTATTTAATTTCAGATTTCAATAAAACAGGATTTGAACAAATATTAAGGGCACGGTTTACAAAAGTATAGAAAGCAGCCATTTTTTGGTTAGGTGGGTGACATGAACGCGCATGGGGAGGAAGGGAGACTGCAAAATTTTTACGATAGACAGTGGTTGAAAATCTATTTACAGTGCGAGAGACGAGGGTATCAAGAAATGGAAGGGAGACATTATTTTCTATTTCATATGTAAACTGGATATTACTGTCAATTGAATTTAAGGTTTCTAAGACATGGTCAATATTGTCATGAGATATGTCAATAAGCGTGAAGGTGTCGTCAACGTAACGGGTCCAAAAAGGGAAAGATATTTTCTTAAAAAGCTTGCTTTCGAAATAGTGCATGTAAATGTCTGCGAGATTTGGGGAGAGAGGGGAACCCATGGCTAAACCTTCAGACTGACGATAGAATTTATTTTGGAAAGAAAAAGTGGTTTGTGATAAACAAATGCGGGTAAGAGAAATCAATTCTTGTATTTCAAAAGATGTGAAATGAAACTCTTTTAATCTATTTTCGAGACAGCAGAGGGCGCCACTTATTGGAACATTAGAGAAAAGAGATTTTACATCAAAAGAAACCATAGTGAGATTAGTGTGAGGGCAGTTTTGAATATATTTTGCAAAATTTATGGAATTCTTAACAGTATAACTATTAGCAGCAAGAAGTGGAGCAAAAATTGTGGTGAGAAATTTAGCTAAGTTATAGGAAGCAGTACCGATATTAGAGACTATTGGACGAAATGGAATATTGGGTTTGTGAACCTTTGGTAAAGCATAAAATCTGGCACAATTAGCAATAGAAGGGATAAGATGGGATTTAGTCGAGTTCAATAACAAGGGGCAAGATTTTATAGCAGATTTAATTTTATTTAATTCTTGAAAAGAGGGGTCACGGGGCAGAGGAATGTATGGGCCATCATTAAATAGTTCGGTAACACTTTCGATGTACTGCTTTTTATCCAAAATAACAATCTGACCACCTTTATCAGCTTTAGTAATGATGATATTTTCATTAGATTTTAATTCCTTCAAGGCGTTTTTTTTCTGCAGGGCTGAGATTTGATTTAAAATTTTTAGAGTTGAAATTGGCATTATTAAGGATTAAATGACGAAGATTTTCTTTCTCTTGGTCAGTCAGTCGAGAATTTTTGAAAGCTTTTTCAACCGGTGCAATTAACTGAGGAAAAGAAGGAGGTTTAGAAATGGCAAAATTTGAATTGAGTTTGAGAACAGAATATTGACTATTGGAAATTTCAGTACTGGAAAGATTAACGATTGCAATTTTATTGACAACCGGAAAGTCGTTCGAATGAATAGGACTCTATGAATTACGAAGCCGGGTGAATTTATCGTGTAATTTAATTGAGTGTTTACGAGAACGATTGTCACAATGAATCCAGGAATTGTGATCAATCAACATAAAATTAGGACGTTCAAAAGCTAACTTTAAGTGGAGAAAAAATAAATCTTTTTCAATTTTGGCGGTGTTGGTACGAGTTTCCTTAATAACTGCACGGGGAATATTAAAATGAGACCTGAGTACTGCTTTGTTTACAAAACTGGAACCAGAAATATTGCATTTCAGTTGAATGAATTTAGGGATAATGCGGTGTCTCTTGCATTATCCCTAAATTCATTCTGGGAGGAAAATCATAATTTTAAATTTAATTCAGCTAAAATAATTTGCAGACCTAAATCCATTCATGAACTCGATTTCTTTGAAGCTTTTCATATTTATAAAAATTTTAAAAACCTTGTAAATTGTGATTTCGCTGTTCCCTATTTGTCTGATTGTTGGAAATTTTACATTCAGTCCACAATTTCTTAATTTTTCTACTGTTTACACAGATACACATTCCTAAATTCCTATTGACCACACTCCCCACCTCTTCCGTAATCCTATTGGTTGAACTAAATACGGTCCCTCTCCTATATATACGAGCACTTCTCCAGATTCAGAATTCTTTTTGCACTGATGACGGTACGCTTTAGGCTACCGAAACAGCTGTATGCACCTCAATAATTTTTCTTTGGCGTTTCTGACGTAGTAGTTTATTCCTATTTTAATATTCCAATGCCAAGTCTCCTGCTATTAATTGTTAGAAATGGTTAAAAATGCCTTATGTTAGCAAAAAGGCTATTCCAACAAATTTCCAATGATAGCTATTAATGTGAGCGATTATTTTTGTGTGGCCCTGTAGATATTGCTGCTAAACATGCTGTATTCCATGGAAAACATTCTTTTGTGCATATGAATGACATATTTCAATTTCTTTTAAATTTGTGCAAAGTAAAATTATTAAAATTTGATTTATAGAAATAGCTCTCATAGAAAACAATGCTATGGAATACTTTCGAGTGTTCGCGTACACAAACCAGTAGTGGTATTTACTGCATTTTCTACAAAAAGCATGCGACAGTAAATTTGACTAACATGTTTTAATTTCATTAAAAATTGTGTAAAGAAAAGTTATTATAATATGGTTTATAGAAATACCTCTTATAGAACACAATGCTTTGGAAAATTTTTAGATCTCCCTGTACATAAACCAGTCGAAGTATTAACACCATTTTCAATAAGGAACGTTCGATATTGAACTAGAATAACATGTATCACTTTCAAGAAATTATATGAATATTTACAGGCGTAAGAGCGCAGACAGACATATAGACAGACAGACAGACAAACCGAAGTCATTAACGCTTTTCAACCCTGTTAGGGTGCAGCATGTACAGGTGAGATATAACGGTATTTCCATTTTACCCGACTGTTCCATATTATTCACCGTTCCTCTAACCGTTAGGCTTTCCGTTTTAGATTAATTCCTATGAAGAATATTTATAGATTTCTTCTATACCAAGATGTGAAAATAGTCTCGATCTCAATATAATTGAAAATGTTAGGTCTATAATTGGAAAAAAAAAAACATTCAAATGTTGAAGCTAACAGTTTTGCAATAACTAGAAAAAAATATTCGAGATATTTAACACAAGAAAAATATCTAAATATGTAAAAAAACCTCTACACCGTTACGTATTAAACCAGTAATTGCAAATAAAGTTTCAATAACTTACTACTAAATGAATTTTTATTCAGTACTGATTTGAACCTAACAATATATATATATATATATATATATTCTGTGTATTAAAAAAAAATTCTGTGTATTTAAAAAAAAATAATAATAAATGTTTAATTCACTTTAAACCATAATAGAATACAAAGTAAAATTTATTATTTTACCTTTAAAAAGAAAGTTTTATGTAAGGTTCTTATTAAACATTTCGTGAAGTGTAATAACAAGAGTTACTGCATCGCAAATGTAACATAGATATTTTCCTTGTGTATTATGCAAGCGTGCCAACTTCATTCAATGTTTGCTTTTAAAGTTATTGCAAATAAAAAGCTATAAGTGACTTTTTTTAAAGTACAGCTTTTTTTCTTAATTTATACATATAATGCAGAATAATATTTTCTTCAGATATGAATCAAATCAGGTAAGATTTAACAAAACCTTCCGAATGTATATTTTGTGAAGACTGAATAATATTTTATGTATTCTGTTATTTTCCAAATAAAGATATAAATATGATATAACAACTAAATATAAGATATAACGTTCAAAAATATATGAAAAGTGTTGCCAAAACATCATTACAAAGGATAAACATATATTTAAATTTTGATTATTTTACGTAATGTCTAAGGCTGAATTATTCATGTACCAGGACATCTTTCGATTCAAAGTATTCTACTCAATATCTATATGCATAGTAATAACTGTATGGATGAATATTATTATTGAATCAGGATGCATTAAAGTTTCGCTGAAATTTGAATTTCGGAGGTCTATGTGGAATATTTTTAACATAAATATGTCATTTTCTCAATAGTTTATGGAGACACATACTTTAATTTTTTAATGCATATATAAATTTTTATTTTAATCATTTTAGATGTTTTGTAAAACAATTAAACGATATATATGTATTACAAAAGAGTTTTTAAAGAATTTGTTTATTCTAATAAAAATATTATTTTGGTATCAAAATAAATTCCGTGAGAATATTGAGTAAAAAAGTTTTATAATATTATAATATATTAAAAAAAAAAGTACTTGAAGGTAGGAAAATGGTATATCCATGACAATGCCTTTTAACAAACGCATCAAATAAAGAAAAATAAAGGATAAATTATCATTAGTATTGATTAAAGAAGCAGGATTGAAGCTTTGAACTTTAATTTTAAAGCATACTAGCTGACTTTGTCAAATTTCGCTGGTCACTATATTTAAATGAATCCTTTTTATAATAATAAGTCTCATTTTTCATTCTTTTATTTATTAATAAGCCTCAAAAGTATGAAAAGCTATCGTTTGTTACAAATAATTTATTTTTGAAATAATTTATTTTTAGACATAACCCTCGAATGGCAACAGTATTGAAAATGAAAAATAGTCATTCTAAGAAAAGAGCTTGTGTTGGTAACGAATAAAATATTTATTTGGAACGTGAAAAAGCTACACACTATGTCATTTCGCTTTGTGTTTCTCCACAAACAATTATCTAAGTCTAATCTACGTAACAGTATTAAAAATCTAGCTGACACCACTCGAAAACAAATTTTTTCGCGTTCATTCCTTTTCTTTTTCTGTTTTTTTGACATGAAAGGAAATGTATTTACGGCTTAACAAGAAAAAAAAAAAAAAAAAAAAAAAAAAAGCTTTGTGAAAAATTAAACTTGTACGGTAAAATTGTTATTATAGCTTTAAAAGTATTTCTTTTTCTAATGACATGATTTCTTTAAAAAGAAATATTTGTGGATATTCTAAATATTGACGTTTAAAAATTTATTATAAATTATATTTGTTAGTTAAAATTTAATAATAAAAAAAAAGCAATGCTTCAGATAATCAATTTAAAAAAAAAAAAAAATCTAATTACTTTTACTTTGTTCTCAATATATTTTTAAAAATAGACTACTTGCTAAATTGCTGGATTTATTTTTATTTTATTTATTTATTTATTTATTAGTTCCGTTTTGTTTGCTCTCCGCTAATTTACAAATAGGTGACTGTCACACAGTTTAGCGCATTTGGCGATTAACTCACATAACGTACATATCAGCTTATTTTTTGTTTTTAATTAAGAAATGATCATATACTTTACTTATTTACATTTGTATCAAGAGAAGTATATGTCTCTGTGTCTGCGCTCAGTTACAAAGACTACGGATCGCAGAGCTACAAAACTTGGTAGATGGGTAGGTGTGAATATACAACTGTGAACCTGCTCTACATGTCTTCAAATTTCGAATTTGAACTTTTTTTAAATTATTTTTTTCGATTTTATTTATTGACTTTTCTGTTCCGTTTTCTAAAATTTATTCTTGCATTTTAATCGTCTGCGTATCTTAGCAACGGTTATTCACTATTTAATTTTATTTATCTAACTCATTCATTAGACGGTGAAATTCTTTTTTTTTTCTTCATTTTTCTTTCATATTTTTTTAAAATGTATTATATTTATTGAAATCAAATGGTTAAAAAGAAGAAAAAAAATTAAATACATTAAATTTTAAATTAAAAACTATTTTTAACACTTATGTTTATGCATAATTTTTACAATATAACAACTTTTTACTTTTAATTTATTTAATTAACTCCTTCGAAAGGGACTTTTATTTTTTAATTTACCACATTGATCGAAAATTTTTTTTAACATAGTATAAATTAAACTTATCAAAATGTATTTATTTTTTGTTTATTTAAAAATAATCCTCTTAAAGGAAAGTCTACTTTTCCTTTTATTTATTATTTTGGTCTGAAACATTTGATAATATAGTGTGAAGAGCAAGGGTTATAAAATACATGGTTCAAAGACTAAAATATTTAATAGATGCTAGCGTGGTTCTAATGTAACTTTTTTTTTGTTTTTAATTATAATGTGATATAAAAAATAAATAGTGGTTCAATTCTTTTGAAAATTCTTTTTAAACATTGGGACCAGCGAAGCGGCGTTGCCTGCAAGTAAAGAATAAAAACACATATATGAGTTAGATAAAATATATTCAAATTAAAACAAGAAATGTGTTTTAAAGGGACATATAATCTATCGTCAATGTCAGACAAAATAAATGTTATTCTATTTTAAAATTTCTAACGAGAATGTTTAATTACTCGATGTACATATATATGTATAATTTTTGTTTTAATAATTACAAACATGACAATCGTTAAATAACTTTATGTCATCTATATATATATGTATATATATGTATATATTCATTTAAATCTATAAAATTTCTTTCTGAATATGTGAAAAATTTAACGCTCACTTCGCATTTCGTAACATCTGATCGAAAATAAAATGTTTCCAGAGATAGAACACGGTTGCAGAATTCATACCACTATCAATATAACAAAATTTTCTATTTCATAAATCAACGCTATTATAGGAAGAAAAATTTCTTAAACAAATACCGGTATGAATTTTGCGCCCGTGTTTCATCCCTGCGTTTCAAAAATTAAGTTGTGCAAAACAAGAACTAATTTAACTATCGAGAATTTTATAAATGTGAAAGCGGAAATAAAAAATATGTAATATTAGGCAATGGATATTTCTTATACCTAATTATTTTTTAGAATATAACACAAAGTTTGTCTTTCGGTAACCCAAGTATGCTTCGCTATTAATACAGTGTAGAAATTTACTTTTGAATAGGAGATATCTTTAAATAATGTTTAAGATAATAACTGAAACAAATATTAAAAATTAACACATAAATTTATTTAAAAAAAGAATGTCATTTCAGTAACATAAAACTTTGGCTACATAAAAATTAAAATACAATTTGTTAGATTTATCGTTTACGAAAAATGTTATTAGGGTCTTTTCTAAATCAAGGGCCGTGAGATATACTTAAATTAAATTACTTGAATAAATCATGAAAGTTTATAAAGAAGTAATCTAAATCACTTTGACATAATTATTATTTGTAACATTATTCTATGTTTCCAGAAAAAAAAAAAAAAATAGAAAAAAAAAATAATGCTTAACTTTTTATCGAAGGATATCAATAATAATTATAATAACACCCTCACTTAAAAAAAAAAAAAATAGAAAGTGTACAATATAAAATAAAAATATGAATAGAATGAACAAGAAAGAAAAATCATGCTGTACGCATTGATTAGTAACACTTTCCAACTGTACGCAATTGTATCGAATAACTTTTAATATTCTTTACCTACTTTATCACACAACAGACAGAACAACTGAAAAATATGCAGATAGACTAATGGATTTAAAAATTACTCTTAGGCATTTTGGAAAGTGTTAAAAAGGCTTAACGCAAAAGAAAACGCAGCCGTCAGATTACAATTACAGATTTTAATCTCTCTGAATATTTTAGTGTAGCCCTGTAAATCTGAAAGTTAATCATATCATGTTCTATACACAACATCATTTTAGAATATTAATAATGCATGTCAATGTTTCTATAATTTTTATAGCAGAAAGATTTTTAAATATAACTTTTAAAAAATTCTGTCCTAAAACGTAATACATTGTTTTTTTTTTATTGTTGTTGTTGTTGTCCCTGTAAACAAACTAGTTCTACAGGACCAATTAATGGCATTTTAAATAGGGAACATTCCATAGGGAACTTGGGTGTATCATTTTTTAAAAATTCTCAAAATATTCACGGATGATAGGAGCCGGAGACAAACAGATAGAAAGGTAGACAAACGGACAGGCAGATGCACAAATTGAAATCATATTCCCACTAAAATTATAAGAAAGTTTTAAAACGCTCATGTAAACAAAAGTGCAATCCAGCAAATTTTTATTTATAGCTCTTAATGTAACTGATTATTTTTGTGTGGCCCTGTAAATCTAATGCTAACCATACTATATTACATACAAGGCACTCTTTTGTGCATACGAATAATATATTTCAATTGCATTAAGCTTTGCGGAGAATAAAATTATTAAAATTTGGTTTATAAAAATAACTCTCATACAACACAATGCTTTGGAATATTTTCAAGTGCCCCTGTACACAAACCAGTTAGAAATGTACTCTACTTTACATAGGAAACATCCGATAGGGAATTGAATAACATGTTAAAATTTCATTGAAGTTTCTATACATTAAAGGTATTAAAATATGGTTCATAGAAACTCCTCCCATAGAACACAATGCTTTCGAATACTTTTGGGTGTCCCTGTACACAAACCAGAATAGGTATTCACTCCATTTTCAATAGGGAACATCCGATAGTTAACTTGAATAAAATATATCGGATTAAAGAAATTCCATGAATATTTACGGGAATTAGAGCGCAGTAAACCAGACAGAGTGACAGACAGACGTAAAGAATAACAGTCAGACAGATACAGAGATTGAAATTATATTCACACTAAAAAAATGATAGAAAGTTTCAAAAAAGCGTAAAGTAAACGAGAGTAAAATTCTAGCAATTTTTTATTAATAGCTCTTAAATATAACTGAATATTTTTGTGTCACCCTGTAAATCTAATGATAACCATGCTATATTCTATGCAAAGCATTCTTTTGTGCATATAAATGACATATTTGAATTTCCTAAAACTTCGTAGAAAGTAAAGATATTAAAATTTGATTTATAGAAATCATAGAACGCAATGCTTTGGAATACTTTTAAGTGTCCCTGTACATAAATCAGTAGTGGTATTTCCTCCATTTTATACGGGAAACATCCAATAGGGAATCTGAATAACATATTTCAATTTCATTAAGATATGTCTAGAGTAAAGGTATGAAAATATGGTTTATAGAAATACCTCTCATAGAACACAATGCTTTGAAATACTTTCGGGTGTCCCTGTACACAAACCAGTAGAGGTACAAACTCCATGTACAATAGGGAGCGTCCGATAGTGAACTTGAATAACATATTTCAATTTCACTAAGATATGTCTAGAGTAAAGGTATGAAAATATGGTTTATAGAAATACCTCTCATAGAACACAATGCTTTGAAATACTTTCGGGTGTCCCTGTACACAAACCAGTAGAGGTATAAACTCCATTTTCAATAGGGACCGTCCGATAGTGAACTTGAATAACATATATCAGTTTCAAGAAATTCCATAAATATTTACGGGAGTTAGAGCGCGGACAGACAGACAGACAGACAAACCGAAGTCCTAAACACTTTTCAACCTTGTTGGAAAGTGTTAAAAATGGTAGCGAGTATCACTGGAATCGAAATTAAAGAGACATATTAAAAAAACCTGAAGTGCTTTGCTTTCTCTCGATTCTTGTTATTTTCATTTTATAACAATTTCTGTAAGTAATAAATCTTTCAATAGATTTTAGTGCTTGAAGTAGAATGATCATTAAAAATGCAGAGATTGTTAAGTTTAAAAATAATAAAAATCTATAGTTTTTTTTTTTTTTTTTTTTTTTTTTTTTGTCTTAGGTGAATTGGTATTTACGAAAAAATATTTTGGTAGCCTTAAGGAATAAAACAGCTAGAACTAATTAAATACAAGAGTATTTTCATAAAATCTTCGAATGTTATATTTTTTTACTTTATAATGCTAATATATTCTCATTATGTTTTTAACACGCTTTTGTTAGCTTCACCTGTATGTATGTATGTATGTTTGTAGCTTCTCTGGGAGCAAACAAAAAATTTATATTGTAAAAAAAATACCCTCTCTACGTGAACGATGTGGCGTAGAGGTAAGGCGCTGGGCTACGAACCTAAAGATCCAGCGTTCGATCCCCGTCAGGGGAGATTTAAAAAAAATGGTTTTTGTTAATTCTAAGTTATTTTAATTAAAGATTTAAATGTATGTAAATATTACGGTGTGTCACTCACACGATTTTCTCTTACCCTGAATTTTAATACTAAGATAGATATTTTGTGCTTTTTAGTTCACATTTCTATAAAAGCGTGTTCTTTAATTTTTTAAAACTATAATATTATCTGTAATGATGTCGTCTATTCATTGTAGTTTTCACACACACGAAATCAAACATCCACATGCTAAAAATTGCGCATTTATTAAACGCAGTTCTGCAGTTCAGCGTCTAGTAATAATACTATTAGACATTTATAATTCGAAGAAATTGTGCTATATATAAATGTAGTATTTAAATTAATAGATAACTGAAGAAATTTTAATTTCTTGAACTGTCTGGATGTAATATTACTATTGCATTTACTATTCTTTTACATTATTTATTAAGACTTTTTTTCTACTTTTTTAACTCATTTCAAAAAAATTATTTATTATTTAATTTAAATTTTTTAACGTATCTCATTATAGAGAACCTCATATTTCTAAATCGCAAACAAAAAATCGATTCATTTAATGGTAGCATATATTTTTAAATACTTTTTGAGAATTTATTTTTATGAAACGAGCTACATTCCGTTCATTTGTATGGTGAGTTACCGTCGCCAGAATCCCGAGCCAATGTTATTCTATGGGAAATTTTCTTTACAAATAACTTATGAACTAAGACATACTTTTAAATTCTGTTTTCACATTAAAAAATTCCCAACTGGTAAATTGACGGACCTTGTTTAAAAAAGTATTTTTTTAATTTGTAATATTTTACTTTGAAATTGCAAAATGAAAAATTAAAAAATTCACATACTAAAAATTTGTATTTTGCAGCTTCAAAATAAAATATAAAAAATTTAAAAGAAAAAATATTTTTTTAGAAAAAGTCCGTCAATTTAACTGTTGGGAATTTTCAGAATGTGAAAACAGAATTTAAAAATATGTATTAGTTAATAAGTTATTTGTAAAGAAAATTTCCCATATAATAACATTAGCTTTGGATTCCAGCAAAAGTGAGTGAAGCGGGCCCTTAAAAGCATGAATTTACGGTATTTGAAGACAATCTGTGAAAAGCATAAACATCTAGAGTAAGTGAAATAAGTAAATAATATAAACATATACCGTGATTCCATTTAAGTTCTATTCATTATAAAATTCTTTTAA
Source organism: Salticus scenicus (assembly GCA_963930645.1). NCBI lineage: Eukaryota > Metazoa > Arthropoda > Arachnida > Araneae > Salticidae > Salticus > Salticus scenicus. Next base: position 385,586,915 of record OZ005648.1, read on the forward strand.
ATCGCAGCACATTTTGATTATTAGTATGGAGCATTAAAAAGTTCTTTTTATGGCATTTGTAGGCAATCAGTCTGGAATTCAAAGTATTAATGTAACTGTATATAGTACACACTACAATTTAAATTTCAGTAAATCTAAATGTGAAAAAAAAAAAAAAAAAAAAAAAAATGCATTGAGAAGAGTAAACGCTTTTTTAAAGAGGTAAAGAATACTTTTAAAACCATTTTTATGGATAAAAAATAAAAAAACTTTTAATTCGTTTTATGTATTTTATTTACTTTTCCTTTACATGCACCTTTAGGATACTCTCCCATTATATTTCAATTAATTTATGCATTTATTCCCGTGTAGTTTTAAATTTTTAGCTCATCAAATAGATGTTATTAATTGTCTTAAAAATGAAAGTTCTATATAAAAATATTTCATTCATAACAAACATTTATATTATTTTAGATTTCAAATATTCAGCTAAAGTGCATCTAATTTTTTCATCTAGGATAAAAGTTGTGTCATTCCAAAAATCGAGAAAGCATTGTTCATAAGACGACTTGCTTGGTTTACTTTTAAATTCGATTTAGAGGAACCTCTAAGAATGTACTATGAGGCAAAAGTCGGCAACATAATTGGAATCCTTTGTTCTACAAGCAATATGTTTCAGTAACTAGAAAACAACAGTTCTGGATATTTGCTAAGAATATTTCTCCTTTAATATTTGCCAAATAAGAGGTTTCGTTTTCAAGATTTTGGAATTGTTTATTGATTATTTTGAAAAGTTAACATAAGCAGATTGTTTATTGGAAGCGTAATTTGCATGTATTTATGAAGATTCTTAGATTTTTAAATGTGCTGTCGTTTTTATTAAACGTCACATCCACTTCTTACTTTCTAAGTAATTACATAAAATATTTGTATTTATTTATTTTAATTATTTTATAAACATTTATACTACATAACAAACATTTATTATAGAAATATTTCCTTTGAAATTTCTGGGTTCATGTTTCTAGTATTTATATTCTTAGTGATTCGGAATTCACTGTAAGAAGAGATCCAAAATAGAACCACAGAGTGACAAATAAAACTAAATCTCTGTCATTTATTTTTATAAGATATTTTCTGAATTTTTCAGTTGCTATTTTATATATATATGATGATGATTTATAATTAGATATGCGAAACGCGCAAAATCAGAAAGTGATCGAAACAATACTTATATGGTGTGAATTCAGTTTTCCCTTCAGCTATGATAGTTGAAAACTTTTTAATAGAAAATTATATTAATTATAGCTAGCAAAAACTAAATACGATTGAGTTAAAATATTGTGCATAACTTATCACAATTCAATATTTTCATAGTTCGCAATATATTCATTCAAATGAGTTAAAATATATAATGTAATGTTTCTAACTGCCTCACTGATTGTTTAAAGAAAGTTAAAATTAAATCATAGAAGATTTGCTACCATACATGATGTTAACAGCGATTTACGATACTTCTTTTACTGTTACTTAAAAAACCCCACTATTTTCTGTATATTCTATTCTATTAAACCATGCTTATAAAGGCAATAAGATTAGAGCACTGATGATTTATTGTGACATAGTATGTTAATATCAACAAATAAGATGATTAATGCAAATTGATTCAGCTGTGTTTAAAAAGTTGCCTTTTTTACAGAAAATTTCCTATTCTATATATTTTCGATGATCCACAAAACGTTTTACAATAACCATGATTAATTATAATTAATTAACAAATGATAATAATCGATTTCTTAACGTCATTAGGATTAATCATATGAGGCACTGAATTATTCATTGTCTCCCAACAAATGGTAAATAGAGTAGATTAATGCTTAAATTTTTCGAACAGAAATAATTAATGCATGATTTTTCAATGACACTATTTGATTGCAAATTCTTGTTAGGTTGATTTCTTTAAAAAGTGACTCATTGCAAATACTTAGTTTTCTTGTCAACCTATCAACATATCTATGTATAATGTAAAATTTGTCATCATGATAACTTTCGAAATGTTGAATCATTATGAATCCAAATTAAACAGTGGTCACTTATCTTACCAATATCTTGAAGGAATTAGTTGATAAACATAAACCGACATCTTGTTTCAAAATTGAATTTTTTCATTTGAAAATTTGAAATTCAGTTAAAAGAGCATTTATGAATCTTTTTGCATGAAACTTGGTATGTACGTATTATAATGAAGAAGCTGGGATGGAGATATCTAAAGAAAGAAGCGGCCATGTACGTATAGAAATCCAGATTCAGTCAGCTCTGTGAAGAATAGGAAAAGATCTCTTTTCTTAAGAAAATCCATTATTTTCCTATTTTCAAGTAACCACATTAAGAATGAAGTGCAAAATGTCTTATAAAATACTTATTGCGAATTCAATAAAATAGACAGCTTTATGAAGAGTTGAAAAGTTTATTTTCTTATCGACTTAAAGATCCCAAATAGATAAGAAGCCATTTCGATTAACAATTTTAAGAATATTTTTTAAACGTGTTGACAGCATGAAAAAAAAGTCCTAATTAATTTATTTCGCCAAATCTCCTTGGCATCAAAAATCAAGTTGGCTGAACACATTTTAAATTTTATGTATTATAAACCTACAGGAGAGATAAAAGATTGGCTAAAAATTAAATTACGTCATACGATATAATTAAATTTTATCAGGTATCCAGAAATAGGCTAAACGTGCGAAATCAATTGATAAAAACATTAAAAAGGATTTTCAGTTATTATGATTCAACGGAATCGTTCTACGACAAACTGGAGACCGGATGCTACAAAAAAAAAAAAAAAAAAAAAAAAAAAAAATCGTCTGCGTTTTAAAAGCATAAAATAAAAGGGTTTTTCTTTCTTTGATATTTTATTTAATATTACTTGATGAAATTTAGAGCAGGGAAAAGAATTGCGGTTTATAATGCTGGGGTCAATAAATTATATGAAATTACAGATTAATGAAAAAGAAATAAAAAATAAAATAGCTTAAGCAAGTTAAACAAAATTTTTTGATTCTTTTAGAATAAGAAATATAATGTTTGCTTGCATTATAAATAAATGTAATTTATATTATTATTATTATTTTATTTTAACAAGGGATATGCGATGTTTTTCAACATCACACGTATCCCATATCTAGGTCTCAGCTATGTTTGATATTAATATCTACTCATAAACTGACATAAATATACATAGTCGTGCCTTAAGTTCTGTCCATTAAAATAAAACAACCATTATATTTTTTAATGTTCTGGAAATGATAACTCTATGTTTTGTAAAAGTATAAATAGTGTGTGAACACTAAAAAATTAACAGTATTTGTTAAACTTTTGCATAGTTAAAATGGATTAGGGAGAAAAAGAAATAGAATCGCAGTAATTGCTTCACACAAGTGTGGAAAGAAACCGAAGGGGAATTTCAACTTGCTAACATCGATGAAAATTTCAACGAGCTATTAAGTAGTATAATAAAATGTTGTCTACCTACGACAGACTACGAATTTGTCATCTTCGTACGTATGGCTGTACCAGATTTCTGATCTAAATCTTATTCTTCTTACTGACCCGATACAGCATATTTCAAATATTAACTCTTTTCTTACAGTTACTACTTAAATTTTCTGATAATATATTTATTCTTCTAAATAATAAAATATGGATGGGTCTCACCTGAAAACTTCTAATCTAAAGGTCCGGATGTGGATGGGGCAACTATCATCCATTAAAGAAACTAAACTCGATGAATGTAGCACTTCTTAGATGAAAACAGAATTTTTAATGCTTTGTTAGCATACATGAAAAACGAAAACAGAACAAAAACTATTTATAGTTAAATATTAAAGTTTTTCTTAACATTAAAATTGTATGTTCTAATAGTTCAAAATATTAATTCTACTTCTTTAAAAGTCTTAATTGTTCTGCTAAATTTAATAGTTCTGTTTTAGGACCGGGGCGTCTGTAAACACAACGCTCTTAACGTAGGCCCATCTCCATTCAAGGTCCTTTCTGTTCTGATTCAGATTCTAAAAAAGCATCTTTCTCGAAAAAGAGGCGCCCGTCTGTCTGGAAAGTCATTTTGTTCTCAAAGCAGAAGAATGAGCGGGAATTCCCGACATCCTCCCACCTTGAGTTGCGACTAATCGGAGGAACTCAACAATCCAAGTTGAAGTCGTTGAGGGGGTTTCACCACACGGCCAGTTCGGGAGACCACCGGGGAATTGGAAGTGGGATCATGGGTTCTGGAACTGGAAGGTTCTGGAGGGTCTTTCACAGGTTCCTTTTCTCTGGGGTTGAGTATCAGTTTCTGTGAGAGGTTCTTGTTTTCGGAAGTCGAAGGACTTAAATTTTCTTGAACATATTTATGTAAAGTGGGGTGATTCGTAAGTTCGGTACTGTCAATTTCTAAAGGGAACAATCTTTGCAATGGACGCAGAAAAAGTCCATTTTCGGTCTTTACCTTAGCTAGGCGTATCACATTATCTTTGCCTGGGTAAATTTCTATCACTCTTGCCAAAGGCCTTTGAACACGTTTCCTGTTGAAATCTTCTAATAGGACAACATCGCCGACTTTCAATTGTTTGAATCTTTTGGTCTTAGATGCATGTTGGCGTAATTGTCCTAAATATTCAGCTCTGAATCTTTTTCTTAGGTTTTCTCTGATTATTTGCCTATATCTGGCTCTGCGGTTAAGATCTTTAGAATCCAAAGCATCTAGGTCAGGTACTCCTGATGTTGGTAGTTCTCTTAGGAACATCATTGGGGTTAAAGGTAAGGGATCTGTGTTATCTTCGGAAACATAGGTTATAGGCCGTGAATTAATCACTTGTTCACAGTCACATAGCATGGTGTAAAGTTCTTCGTAATTCAAAGATGCACGACCTAAGTTTCTTTTCAGGATTCTGTACTCCCTGAAAAAGATTCTTGTTGTACTAATCGTAGAAGTACATTTTCTGCTTTCGAACATTCTTCAACTGAAATATCCAATTCGGATATTTTCTCTGTAGTCTTCGAATTATGATAAAATCTATATATCCAGGCAATGGTTCTAACTGTTTTCTTGTAAGAGGAAAAATACTGATAAAATCGACTGAAATTATCTTCTTTTTTATCTAAAAGATTTAGGATTGTCTTCCTTTTTTCGCTGTTTATGAGTTCTTCGTTTGGGTCTTCTTCTATTTGAGGCCATTTATTTTCATGTAAATAAAGCCAACTCGGACCCTCCCACCATCTCGACTTCTGTAGTTGTTCAAAGGAACATCCTCTAGACGGGAGGTCCGCAGGATTCAAATGTCCGGGTACATGTCTCCAATTGCAAACTTCGGTCAGATTTTGGATTTCTAATACTCTATTGTGTACAAATGTACCCCATTCTTGTTTTCTTCTTACCCAACCTAAAGCAGTGGTTGAATCTGACCAAAATATGGTATTTACATGTAAATTTAAATCGTTTTGCACATTTTTGTCCAACCTAGCGCCAATAAGACAAGATAACAGTTCAAGGTGGGGTATGGTCAATTCCTTAATAGGTGCAACTCGACTTTTAGCCTTGATTAACTGGATCTTGATTCCTTCTGAGGTCTCTACTCTTATGAATACGGAAGTGGCATATGCTCGCGTGCTTGCATCAGAAAAAACATGTAATGATGTTTTCTTTTCTTTCTCTGGGCAAATGTTAAACCACCGAGGTATTTTAATTTGGGATAAAAAATTTATTCCTTTCAGCCAATTAGAAGATTGTTGTTTTAAAGTTTCAGGGAGCTCTTCGTCGCACTTCACCTTCTGAATCCACGTTTCTTGAAGGATTAGTCTGGGAACTAAACTGACAGGTGCCGTGAATCCCACAGGATCAAAAATTCTTTGGGTAACTGATAAAAGTTTTCTTTTTCTAAGGGGTTCACTTATCTTTAGGGGTTCTTCAATTTTACAAACTAAACTGTCATTTTTCAAATCCCAGAGTAATCCTAACACGGGAGCAAACCTCGGTTCATCTTCAGTTTTGTCGATCATAGCCTGGGGCCAATTCGATCGCCAGCATCTCAAATTGAAATGTAAAGAAGCCAAAATTCCTTGAGATTCTGATATGAATTTTTCTGTTTCTTGAATCGAATTCAGGCTGATGAGGGAATTATCTAAATAGAAGGAATCTCTTAAGAGCCTAGCTGTCTCTCGCCATTGTTCGGGAACATTTTCTAAAAGGTAATTTAATGTTGCCATAAGCAAAAAAGGGCTTGAAGTTAGGCCGAAAACCACGCGACAATGTCTATAAATTTTTTTATTTATTTTCGCTGTTAAACCAAAAAATTCTCAAAAAGTCGCGATCTTTCTCTGTTATTTTAATTTGCAGGAATGCTTTCTCTATATCGGACAAAATTCCTATTTTGTATTTACGAAATTTATTTAAAATGCTAGGTATAATTTCTACAAGATTTGGTCCTTTTGTTAAACAATCATTAAGGGAGGGACTGTTTCTAGTGTGTGCTGAGGCATTGAATACTTTACGACTTTTAGTGGTTTCACTAGATTCTTTAACCACAGGTCTGTGTGCTAAATAATGTACCTTGTCCCTATTCTGGTCCAATACCTCTTCTATAATCTGATTGTTTTCCCAGAAATCAAAAATTTCCCCATATTCCTTTTCCCTATCAGATTTGGTTAATTTATTCTCCGTCTTGTACAGGCACTTTTCTGCCAACGAGTAATTATCTGATAAAATCGAATGGTCGACTGTCCATGGTAAATTGACTTCATATCGACCGCTTTTATCTCGTTTAACAGTTTCTAGAAAATGATTCTTGGTTTCTTGTTCTAAATCCTGTTTTGATTTATTATCTTCATTAGTAATTCCTAGAGTAATTCCTAAATATATTTAATATATTTAATTCCCAGAGTGTCAAGGCGCCATAAATCTGATAAACTGGCGTTTGACACGTGTAATGACAACGATAGACCCGCCAAAGAATTGTCCTGCTCACTCTTGTGACCCTGTGTCTTGCCCAAAATGGTCCAACCCAATTTAGTTCTAAATGTAGTTAATCCCAATTTTGGAAAATATTTTATGTCATCTGTGAACAGTTTAGCGGACATATCAGCTCCCAAAAGTATATGTACTTCGTCTGGATTTTTCTGGTAAAAACAGGATTTATTATTTCTAGGGACATCTGATAAATATACACCTTCCTTTTCTAAGAGTTTTACTAATTTATCATCGCGACATAAATTCACGCCTGTGCATATTTTTTCTTGATCTAGTGCTTGTATTTTACACTTAAACTTATTATCTAAACTCCCGATCGTAAATTCATAACGATTATGTTCAGCTGACATTTCCATGCCCCCAAAAAGACCATGTCTGATTGTTTCTTTATTCATTCTTTTTAATTTTAACTTATCAGCTGCAAACTTACTGATGTAACTATTATGAGATCCGGAGTCAATAATTAACTGAATATATGATGATTTACTATCATCTCTGTTAGAAATTGCTACTATTAACGTCTGCAAATAAACATTCGCTTGTAAATTATGATTCGATAACGCCAATTTAGATTGATCATTTCTTTCGTAGTTACTTATTTCCTGTTTCAAATCTTTATTTCCATTACACATTGTGTCTGAATGTCTACGATTACATAACTTGCATAAATTTTTTGATACACAGTGTCTAGCTAAATGCGAAGGTTGGAGGCATAATCATCAAATGGTAAATTACGAGTTTTGACACATTTGTTACTTAAATGCGATTCTGAACAAAAATTACACCTATCACTTTTATTCTCATTTAATAAATCACAAGCAGTAGGCAATTTCCGGTTCTGAGTGTCAAATTTATTAAAGCGGGGGGGAAAACATCTCTACGATTTTGATTATCTAATCTTTGAGCTCGGGGGGAGAAATGATTGGTGCTAGCGCCGCTGTCATCTTCTCTGGTAGTTATTAAGCATTCTCGCGATACGAGTTGTTTATTTAAGAAAGATAATATATCTTTCACACCGTAATTAACACCGTGAAATTCCATATTAAATTGTAATGCTAAATCTTTAGGTAATATTTTTAGTAATATCGGTGACAATAAACTGCCGTAGCTATCCAAAGAAACATCTAATGATTCTAAACTTCTAATGTTAGTTTGGATTTCATCGTAAATTTTCCTGAGCGATTTAATGTCACGTGAATGTTTTAGTGGGGCAATATTTAATAATTTATTCAAATGTACATTCACTAAGAGGTCTTGTTTGCCATATCTTTCTTTTAAAATATCTACTACTTTTATTAATTACTCGCGGTGACAGAGAATCCTTCTATACATTTTAAGGGATCAGGTGCTAAAAATGATTTCAAATAATTAAATTTATCTACAGGATCTAAACTTTCATTGTTATGAATAGCCGTTTCGAATGACGACCAAAAAGTCAGCCATTCAGCTGCATTCCCGTTAAATTTAACAGGATCTAGCTGTGGTAATTTGATGCGCATTGCTTCTTTTGAAGTACTTCTTCTTTCAATTTTGGTTGATGAAATACTTGTTTCACTTTTCTTTAGTTCTTTTAATTTTCTGTTGACTCGAAATCGCCAAGAAATTATTTTTTCACGATATTCATTTGCCGTTCCTAATTCGGCTTCTAATTGGAGTTCTTGAGTTAAATTTTTAATCTCTGCATCTTTACTCTTTAAATCTATAGTAGTTTCATTTAACAATTCAATAGTTTCTTCGAAATCTACAGCATATGGATCTATATCATCACATAAAGTTTTTAATTTCTCTATAAATTTATTAATACTGTCTGTTATGACAGCTCTCTCTTTTTTGGCTATTACTAAATTAGCCATAATAAATACAAAAATTTTAAATATTATAATATTATCTATCTTTTCAATTATAAATAATGGATATCTATATAGCCTACCACATCCCGGCAGGGATTCCACAAAATATGGCTGTACCAGATTTCTGATCTAAAACTTATTCTTCTTACTGACCCGATACAGTATATTTCAAATCTTAACTCTTTTCTTACAGTTACTACTTAAATTTTCTGACAATATATTTATTCTTCTAAATAATAAAATATGGATGGGTCTCACCTGAAAACTTCTAATCCAAAGGTCCGGATGTGGATGGGGCAACTATCATCCATTAAAGAAACTAAACTCGATGAATGTAGCACTTCTTAGATGAAAACAGAATTTTTAATGCTTTGTTAGCATACATGAAAAACGAAAACAGAACAAAAACTATTTACAGTTAAATATTAAAGTTTTTCTTAACATTAAAACTGTATGTTCTAATAGTTCAAAATATTAATTCTACTTCTTTAAAAGTCTTAATTGTTCTGTTAAATTTAATAGTTCTGTTTTAGGACCGGGGGCGTCTGTAAACACAACGCTCTTAACGTAGGCCCATCTCCATTTAAGGTCCTTTCTGTTCTGATTCTGATTCTAAAAAAGCATCTTTCTCGAAAAGAGGCGCCCGTCTGTCTGGAAAGTCATTTTGTTCTCAAAGCAGAAGAATGAGCGGGAATTCCCGACAGTACGAGCAGAATGCCAGCAGCTGTTAATGGTGTAAAGGAAAGGATTCGCAGAAATCCACTAAGCAAGCGAAAAATCATGGCTCATGAGATGAAAAACAGGATAATGTCCCGCTTAATAAAATAAGAACTGTTACTTTACTGTAAAAAAAAAAAAAAAAAAAAAAAATCAACAAGAAAAATGACAGGGTATTAATTCGCAGTTCCAAAGAAGCTGTAGAGTTGAAAGAGGTCACCACCCTGCTCAGTAATGGTTTGGTGGGGGTTTTGTATGATGGTGTAACCAAGTACAATTTTGTGAAAAAAGAGTAAAAACGTCAGCTAAAAACTAACAACGCGACATCCTGGAACAAGTTGTGATGCCCTTAAGTAATATTTTTTTCACTGGAAAGCACTGGATATTCCAGAAAGATTCAGCACCAGCGCACAAGGGGAAAACGACCCAGTGATGGTGTGAGAACAACCAGAGTTCATTCGAGCCCATCATCATTGCCCATCGAGAAGCCCAGATTTGAATCTACTGGACTACCGTCTTTGAAACATTTTAGAGGATAAGGCCTGCGCTAAGCCCCATCGAAATATTGAGACTTTAAAAGCAGATTTAGTGAAGACAGCAGCAAAAATTTCGATTGAAGTCATGTGTGCAGCGACAGCTGAGTGGCCGGAGCGTTTGAAGAAATATATAAAGGCGAAAGGAAGAGGGGGGTCATATTAATTAGTTCTTTTTCTTAAATATATTATAAACAATAAATAAACTGTATATAAAATTTAAACTCTGTTTCATTTTCCATAACAACTAGACCTTTTTAATTCATCGACATAACTTATGTCAGGGCTATGTATTTATGAACTAAAATGCATTATTCTTTACACCTACAGTCGTGAGGGGAAAAAAAAAACTTTTCCCACTAATTTTGCTGCAAATCATTCTTTAAATATTCGGCTGATGCTAACTGATTAATAACAACGTCTAATGTATAATGGTATAGTTATATTTTGCTTAGGGGTCGTCTACAGATATTTTGAAAATTTTTTTGGATATTTTGAAACAAATTAGGGTGGGAAAGGGTAAAATTTATATATTTCTTTCCAATTTTTTATAGACGTTGGTGACTTTCCAATTTTTTATAGACTTTCAAAATACGGGGGTGCTAATATTATTTGAATGGGACAAACATTAATTCGTATCCTCCTGAAAAATTATTATATTCAAATTTCATTTTTTATGCATTATAATGAAGTGATTTAATAAATCCTGTTAAAAAAAAAAAAAAAAAAAAAAAAAAAAAAAAAAACCTCAGAATACACAATAACTCTATGCGTTAATTTACACACACACACACACACACACACACATATATATATATATATATATATATATATAGAAAATACAGTATTACAATAATATTTTCAAATGACGTTACAAGATTTTCAGAAAACAAAAATCAATAGTGCACAGGTTAAAGCGCAGGCAAAATAATAGGTTAATAATAATAATAATAATAATAATAATAATCATAAACAAAAATAATAATTAGTATTACTATTCACTATGAATTAATATTTAAATAGAAAGAGAGATATTGAATTAAAATTTGTTTACTTTAGTATCTTAGTGACACGCTAAAGGATTTTAAAATAACCCAGACGTATTTATTATTATTATTATTAGTATTAACTAGTATTAGTATTAGTTTTGCTATTATCATGAATATTCTTACTTCTGTTATTTACTCTAAAGCCACATTCTAGTTTCTAAGTTAGAATATTGAGGATTTCAATGCGTTTATTTTAGCTTTTGTAATATACAAAAAAATATTTAAAACATCTTCCAAAACTTTCAAGAAAGTAAAATAAGTTAAAGAAAAATATTATTATTAAAATAATAATAATAATAAAAATAATAATAAAACCAATTAGAAAAAAAAATGTTTTTAATATTTTCATGTTCGTAACGAAAAATAAAGTGCAACTCGCTTTTGTTACGAATCTATTTATTTCATCCTATGGCATCGGATATTTTCATTCTTCAATATATTAGTTTTTCCTCATGAACAAAAAATCTCGAAACAGCATTTTTAAAATAAGCTTAATTACAGATAAATATTTACAAATCCACTATTTTTTATTTCTTAAAATAGTTTCTAATGAAAGTTTACATTGAAAAAACTTAAAGAATGATAATACTGAAGATCTCAATCGATTTGCTTTACAAACTCTCTTTTGAACTCTTTAAAAACATATTTAAATGAAACTTTAATATTTAAACATCTTTTGAAGTATTTTACATTTCACTGAGCAAAGAAAAATACGAAAATTATTCTTATTTTCTATTATGGTATCACGTACATATTACATGTTCAGTCATGCATGCATTGTATTTATTTATATGTTCTTTCAGTTTTTAAAAAAGAAATCCTTCTTAAAAATCAAAACTTTTGAAATTAAATGAAAACAAAAGGTACATGTTTTTTTATTAGATTTATTTTAAATTTCCATTTTCTGATTATTTCTTTAGCATTATTTCTTAAAATAAACAATATATATGTATTTTTAAATTGGTATTAGCAATAATTCTAGATGTACATATATCGAATTAGATTTTACCCTTACAGTATCGTTATTTTCAAACATTGTTTTTTATTGAATATTGACATCTAATATTTATTTGCAAATATTATCTAATTTAATTTAATCTCATTTTTCGTAAATATTTCCCATAAAATGTAGCAAATTTAAATCACTTAAAAAAACAAAACTTTTTAAACTTATATGAGATACAATATTTAATATATATATATATATATATTAAATAAATCATCAATTTTTCAGACCGTGCTATTAGAATATTATACTCAGTGGTTCAAATCGAACAGCAGTTTTGATCTTGTTGTCAGTGTAATTATTTGATGTTGACTTGACATGGAGGGCAGCTCTCAGCAGGACCTAAGAACTAGGCACATCGACCAGAGGTCTATTGTACCCCAACCCAAATGCATCCTTAAGAGAAAAGTCTCGTAGCTGAAGCAAAGTTCAGCAGACACCTGACAGGAATATCCTGCAGCTCCCAAGGCTCAATGAGATGCCGACCAAGATGCTCAAACCTGTATGCAGAAAAGGCCTCACAGTCGCATAAAATATGCCGAGCAGTCTCCTCTTCCAGACAACAACCCCAACAAATGGAATCAGAACTGATACCCATAATGTTCAGATGTCTCTAAAGGGTACAGTGACCAGTAAGAAGGCCAATAACCTTCCTCAAACCATTCCTGTTAAGCTTTAAAAGCTCTTTATGACGAAGACCAGGATAGTCACGATTAAGCTCTTTTGCTTGCCTTTGGCCATCAGAATTACGCCATTGCCTATAGTGCTCCTTACCAAGGAGCTTGAAGATAGAAGCCCTGAAAGCAGTGGGAGAAATACCCAGAACAGGCTTAGGGCCACAAAAGAGTGTGCTGGAACCGGACATAGTCAACTCATTACCAGGTAAACCCATATGACCAGGTACCCAGTGAAGACTAACCTTATTATAGGAAGAAAGCTCACAAAGAACCTTGTAGCACTCCCAAACAAGAAGAGAAGTGAACTTACACCTCACCAATGAAAGGAGAGCCGCTTGACTGTCAGAACAGATATGGATGGTTAAATTATGATAACCCCTGTCTAAGCACACCTTACAGCATAAGATGATAGCAAAGATTTCAGTCTGGAAAACTGTGGCAAACTTTCCAAGAGGGAAAGAAAGCCGAGTTTCATCCCCTGGACAGTAAATACCTGCCCCAGAATGAGAACCAAGCTTAGAACCATTAGTATACCAAACCAAACAGTTGCCATTAAGCCAACTAGGAGACATAAGCCAATCCTCCCTGGAAGGGAAAAAGATCTTAAAAGGTTTATGAAAGGCATATTTCATAACCATGTAGTCACTAGGCATAATGAAAGAAGGAAGATCAGCAAGAAATGAAATGAGGGAACCCCAAGACAGATGTCTAGAATAATCCTTCCACAAGCCCAGGCACATGAAACGCTTCATACAGGTTAAAGCCTCAGCTTAAATACGCAAATGAAGCGGCAGAAGCCCAAGCAAACAGTCAAGGGCAGCAGTTGGAGTAGTCTTAATACAGCTTGAAAGAGCAACACAGACGATCCTTTGCAACCTATTAAAGATAATTCTAACAGTAGTCAGCCTAGTCCGAGACCACCAGACAATACAGCATAAGTGATGGTAGGACATATAATCATGGAGTAGATCCAATGGACAGCCCTGGGACATAAACCCCAGGTTCTTCCAATGGAACTCTAACATGCCCAAAAGACCTTTAAGGTCTTACGTAAGCAATACTCAATGTGCTTACTCCAGTTCAACTTAGTGTCGAAGAATACACCCAAGAACTTGACCTCATTAGAAGGCATTAGCCTATTACCCAGGAAGTAGACATCACCAAGATTTAGATATCTTCTCCTAGAAAATGGAACAAGGCTTACCTTAGAGGGATAATTATTTGATGTTAGACCAAATTTAAACTAGCTAGCACATAATTTTCAGTTTTAAGTATTTAAATGTGATTGATTTCATAAAAAAATGTTGTTATATTTTTAAAATATAATTTTTTAAATAATTTAATACAAATAAAGTATGTTAACCAGTATTTAAAATACAGAAAACTAAACTACTTTAGTTAGATTTTAGCATTAAACAATTTAATTTTATCAATGCTTACTCAATTAATTTTATCAATGCTTACTCAAATGATAAAAAATATTAAAATAATATCTTAATTCAATGTATATATTACGAATGCTACATTATTTCTATTTTAGGTCAATTTACCGGACCGCTAACTCTAAAAGTAATTTTTTTAACTAGAATTTAGTCGAAAACTAGAAATAAATGATGCAAAAAAATTTAAATGATAGAAATACCTGGATTTAATTAAAAAAAAAATAAATTAATGGAAATTTGAAATAAAGAATTAAAATTTACAAGTATATTACAGTGAAAGAAAACGATTGAAAAAAAAGTATATATATATATATATATATAAGCAAAATTCATAAAAGAGCTTAATTTAATGAGTTAGTTTGGAATTCTGATAATGCTACCTAACTTTATAAATAAAATTACGAGCATTTGTTTGACAAATTTTTAACAAATACATTTATCGTTATTCTAAAAATAGAATTTAAAAATTACTTTCATTTTTCTTAATATTTATATGGAGAAAGTATTTGGTCTACGAGGAATTTTGAATTCAGATTTTTTTATTACTTTCGAAGTTTTAGAATGTGCTATACAATAATTCATTATATTTAGAAATGTCTGCTTCATTGTACAGTATAAGTATTTTGAGCACTTTTATTCAAGTATAGATTAACGGTATTAGAAAACACTTTGTAATGAGATAAAACTAGATGTAAAATTTTATTCGTTAGAGTTTTGAGCATAAAAATGGATAAAATACAAAACATGGTGTCGCTTTTTAATGTTTTGAGTAATAACTAACCTTGATGACATGGAGTTATATAAAACATGGTATGAAAAAAATGCATACACAGAATAGTGCATAGTGTCCTGTAACCACGGATTAGTCCCATTGCGGGTCGGGTTCGGATCAGATTTATATTAAATTTTGCCCTGTGGGTAAACCCACGAAAAAAAAAGTTCTATTTGGGGAGGAAAAAAGAATATATATATATATATATATATATATATATATGCTATTATTTTATTTTATTTTTATTTTCATTTTTTTATGAATCTACCTTTTTGAATGCAGAGATTGAATATTAACTTTCTTCATAATGTAATTTAAAGCAACTTGACTCATTATAAGAGGTTAATTACTTTCACGGGAATATTAATATTTAACATATAAAACTTTATAAGCGAAAATTGCGTGTCTTTCAATGTAAATATATTCCCTCATTTTACATTTTTTGTATACTGTCAAAATATTTGGAACCGTGAATATTTTTAAAAATAAGGCTTATGCATTTGAAATTTTGTTATATTGTTCACTGAAGTTTTGTTAATAATTAGACATAAACATTAAAAAAAAAATTATGTAATGTTTAATTTTTTGAAAGATGTGTTGAATTATATATCAACATTTTCTGCAATAGAATTCCAATTCAGTACCTTATAACATAAATTTATAGTGGGTCGCGGGTCCGGTTCCTAGTGAGAAGCTACGGGTTTGGGTCGAAAGTTTTTTTACGGATCGGGTGCGGCTCGAATTTGCTCGACCAGCGCAGGACTCTAAGTATGTAATTTTGATATAATTTAATGCGTATAAACAGCAATGTTGAAGAATTTTCCAGGATGTGCTTCATTGCTGCATCTTAATCACTCTGACATACAGTACACGAAATGGTAAAACTCCAGATGCTCACTATGGAAAACGCTGCTGATCCAATTTTCGCTTATATTTTCCGTAAAATGGGTATTTTTTTAAATTTGATTGATAAATATATGTGTTATCTTCAACGGATAATATTCATTAAAACTGGTAGACATGTATTTATAATTTAACTTTCTTTATTTGATTTACACATTAAAGAATCTGATGGACCGAATAACGTGCCAACAATACCAGGACTACTGTATTTCGACTATCTGCCATTCTCGAAACTATCACAAATATTGCTGATTGTTTTAATCCTAGAAATTTTAAAATACAGCATAAGTTTTGAAACACTAACTCTAATACAGGGTAACCAATTTGTTAAACTAATAATATTACAATGATAAACTAATTCTTTCTTCTTATGAAGATAATCAATTCAAGATTCATTAATTACTTTTTTTTTTAATTTAAGACGGATAGTAAGCCTACATTACTGATCTGAACTAAAATTAAATCCGTAACACACATAGTCTTAGAAACATCTTTAAAATTACTACAATTATAAACAATTTGATCACCAATATATTTAATACAATTTATATCAGAACTTATTACATTTTTTCCATAAAAATATACTATTAAAAACGCTAAAAAAACAAGTACTTTTTTGAATACCTTTAATCTGTAAAAAATAATTGCTACCATTATATAAATTACTTACAAAAACACAAAACTTAACTAAATCCAACAGCTCCAATCGCAGTTCAAAACCGAATCGAATTAAGCATAAATCTTATCACAAATTATAATAATAACATTATGAATAATACTTGAACTAAGATTTTAAAAATCTAAGATGTGAATTAAATATATCTTAGAAATATTTCTGTTAATATCTTCTATAACTGGACTGTTGTCAATAATTATAAAACTTCATTTTTATAAATAATTCTTAAATTCTCTTTTAAACATATTTCAAAACGTTGTAGAAGCAAATTGTCCATAACTAAACGTTTTCAGGTAACACACATAAATTCAACAGATTTTCTATGAAGTTCAATGGTAATAAAAACAATATGATAATTTAGCACTTTATATACTGTCGCTTTTATAAAGTTACATTATCTTAAAAAGCATATAAAATGGAATTTGTGGAGGAAATGTCAAAGGCTTTAAATCTTCTTACACAGCCTCTGCATGTATTCATTTTTGTTCCAGAAATGATTTTATCGAGTGCTCTCGCCGTTTTTGCTTAACATTTTACAGAACCTTTACGCATGCTACACTGTAAAAGAAAAGTCCCCTTTGTTGCCAGAAATTTTGTGCAACGACAAAAAAAAAAAAAAAAAAAAAAAAAACGTTTTGTCAACGTAATTTTTCTGTAATTTAAGACTATTTTTCAAATTACAGAAAAGGATACTTTTTTTTTTTTTTACATTGCAGAGTTAATTTCTGTATTAGCTCAAGAATATATAGTATATCAATTGATTGTGCATTGTATTTATTGTATTGAATGTCAGTGCATATTTTTATTAAAAAAGACAATTTCTTGTGACTGTTTGAAATACTATGTTATTGTATATAAATTTGCAACTATTTAGCTAATTTAAATGCCCCTTTTTTGGTTATCCTAAAACAACATAAAAAATAAATTTAAAAAAAATATTGTATTTTTATTCCACTTTTTTTTTTTTTTTTAAGTTCGTTTGGAGGAACTCAACAATGTTAGACAAATGCTTAGTGTTCGGAGGAACTTCGGTCATATTGCAAGCAAATTATGTAAATTCGAATCACTTCTGATTATCAATTTTTTTTTTTTTAAAATCTAAATTATTAACTAGACAATATTTGTAATTTCTTAAAATATTGCTATAAATTTCAGAAAATGTTAGTGTTTAAATAACTAGTAAGAAAATAGTTTTTTCCCTATGAAAATATCATTCGTTTTTTGTAAAGTACTTTTCTCCATATTTAGGAAATTTTTATCTTCTAACATTTATATATATTTATTTCTTATAATTTGGATAATGTGAATTATGCAATTCAAGATGAAACCAGAATATTGTTGCGTTCGGTTTAGAGTATATTTCAGAGGGCATGTGTAAACTCATGCTTAATTATGAAACTTTTTGCAGAATTACTTTATTACTTTACAACTCTATATCAGATATGATACATAAAATTAATTATTCTGTGATTTCATTTTAATTATCAAATATTTAGTGGATCTATACACAGAAATGTCACATGAACATAAAATAAATA
This sequence comes from Salticus scenicus, assembly GCA_963930645.1. NCBI lineage: Eukaryota > Metazoa > Arthropoda > Arachnida > Araneae > Salticidae > Salticus > Salticus scenicus. The sequence goes on from OZ005648.1 coordinate 385,605,078, forward strand.
CTCAATTGTTTAACATTTGAATTTGAACTTACAAATTCTTGTGAAAAAATTTCTTACTTCACATTCTCAATTTGAGAGAAACTAATCTATTCAATAAATAAAAACAGTTCTTTTTGATAGTATATAACTGTAAATTCACACTGCTTTCTTCGTAAAATAACTTGCAGAGTTTGCTTTTGAAATTTAATCTTAAAGATTTTCTAAATGCGATAGTGATTTTTCTTGAATATATGATGAAAATAAACAGAAAATCTCTTGCTCTTTGAATAGTATGTTGATGAAAATTGGAAATAGCGTGTTTCGATACTTGTAAATAAGATGCATTCTTTGTATTATAAATAAAGTAGATCATTCAGTGTTTCTAAAGGTTTCTAATGTCTATTTTTAAGAACAAAATTAGAGTATTGTTTCACTGTAGTCGTTTAACTGTAGTAGAGCATTGTTTCACTGTTTTCCATTTTTCCATTTTTCTATTGTTTGTTATTCGATCGCAGTAAAGAAATATTTAATGCATGTAAATTTATTATTCATTCGATTTATATAATAAATAAATAAATAAATGAAAACTATGTTTACTTATTCTGTATAAGTACATGATACTTTATTTTAATGAAAATAAAGTTTTGATCAAATAATTTGTATATAAACAATTTATAGCAAAGTTTTTGAAAAATAATGTGCAAGAAATCGTAAAATTCTAAAAAATACTTGTCTAAAAAAATAGCCAATTAATCAATTTAGTGAATATATTAGGTTGGCGGTGAAGTTTTGTCGTATTTTCATTAAAATATTGTAATAAATTTTAGTAACGTTTATTTACTTTTTAATCAATAATTTAACATCCATTATTTGCAACCTCTCTTGTTGACGTCTTTCAGACAGGTTGTCAATTTCCCTAGCGTAGAAGTTCTCAACAAATAGTAGAAGTGACCCAAAATATTCAATAACTGCCATGGAGACAGCTTCCAAAAAAGTAGACTTTATTTTCCGTCAGATAATTTTGAAGGGATCGGACTAGATAGTAACCCGATGGAGCTATGTCAGTTGAATATGGTGGGTAACTAAGATCTTCTCTCCCAAACAGATGAAAATTTTGTTACGTGACCATTGCAGTATGTGTTTTTGCATTATCTTGATGGAACATGATTCATTCTGTAATTGCTAGAAAGGACCACTTTTCTTCATAGCTGAATTCAGTTTATCAAACTGGTTACAATAAAAGTTTGTATTGATGGTTTGTCCCTGTTTAAGTAGATCGTAGTGCACTGGACTTCTTCTATCCCACCAGAAACTGAAAATCACCTTACTTTGATAGAGATTTGGTTTTGAAATAATTATGGCGGATGTTCCATAGGTTAGCAGTAAACTTTTTTTCGCTGTATATTTTTGTAAAGGATCCATTTTTTATTTTCCGTAATGGGCTTGTGAAAAAAAAAAAAAAAAAAACGCTTTATATCGTGTCTAACAAGGAAAGATGAACAGACAATCCAGTAATTTACTTACAGTCAAAATGTGCACAGCACAAATACTCTGCTTTCTTACAAAATGATTGATGTATTCCTTAGCAGTCGAATGATGTATGATGAGCTCCTTTTCAATTGCTCTAGTGGTTAGATGTGAGTTAGTCTCCAACATGGGAAAGAAAATGTCATTATTGATCTTGGATGGCTGCCTATATCAACGATCTTTTTTAAAACTGAAATCTCCGAAACAAATTTTAGCAAACAGTGTTTGGCAGGTCCAAAAAATTAGAACTTGACTTCTCATATTATCACATACGATTTTATAAGCAACGGACGATAATCTGGAACTCATAACATATGCAATATCTTAAAAGAACTTTATTCACTGCTAACTTATAGCCCACGGGAGGTACGCTAAATAAAAATATCCCACATGACGCATTCTAACTGCTTGTTTTGACCTGACAGGTAAAATTACCTGCAAGTAGTAAAATACGACAGAACTTCCCGCCAACCTAACACTTTCAAATAACTCACAAATGAATATTAAAAATGCTCTAAAATAGACAAATAAGCTCTAATAATGTTTTTAGTACACAGTAGTACAGAAGAAAAAGTATATGAAAACAATTTCAGAATTCGTATACAAATTATAATACAGTTTTCAACAGTATAAAAAGAACATTTACTGCAATTTATGGTAGTGAATATTTAAACATATGTTATTAAAAAACTCCTAAAACAGGGAATAAAAATCCTAATGTGAAGCAGTAGAACGCGCCGACAAATTGGTATAAAAAGGGATAAATTAAAGAAAAAAAGAAAAAGAGATAGCTATAATTGTGAGATGAGCAATTAAAGATTTGCAATTAGTGTTTTCTTACAAGATTTTTTAAAAATTAATTTTTAAGTTGGTATTGTTTGTAGGCAAAAGTACAATGTGTTAGTAAAAATATAGTTACTATCATTTGAAGTCCTAAAAGCTTTTTTCATAAGTTAGCATCGTTCAGAATAAATGCAATTTACCGAAAAAATAAATGTAATTGTTTTTCAATCTCTTAGTCTTTTAACTCAGGTATTTAGATTTTGATATAAAGGCTAATAAATTATAAATTTTTCATTACATTTTTAATTTTTTTCAAATATCTACTTATTTATATTTAAACTTTGTTTTAAAAATCTATAATCTTCTTTTATCATCTATAAGAACGACAGACAACTACGTAAATAATCGCACGGTTCAAAGCAGTCCTTTTTTTAATTGCCACATTCCATCATAAAGCAACAATTGTAATATTAAATCACAAAAAATATGTTGCTAATAACTATATATATATATACTAAAAAAAAAAAAAAAAAAAGATATTTGCAAAAATTGACAGCACCAAGTCCTGTAATTTATTTACATTAGAGTGTAAATGGAAAAAATATAGATGTCTTCTAACGCAGGAAGAATTTCTCAGAAATTATTAAATAAGTATTTTTATCTTTAAAAAATTTTAACATAACATGTGAATTATGTATTATTATTAATTTACTCAAAGGTGATGAATAAATTATTGCCTGCATTTTTTATGAAAAAAAAATTTGCCTGGTGGTTGAAATATTGTGATGAATATCTGAAAATTATGTTTTCTAAAGATAGATTTCTTTACCTTTAAATTATATTAATATCATAATAAGGATCACTGTAAGTGTATTTGCATAATTAATAATATCAAGCTTGAGAATAAAGAATCTCTTCACTAATTTACGTGAAATAGAATGTTACGAAAGAATCTTTGTTTATTGAAAATAAATGCATATCCCTTTTTTACACATTTTTATGCACAATAAATTACGGAGGGAATAATCAATAACGTATGATCAAAATTAAGACATCATTTTGAGATAACTAGTAAAGCAAAGGATTTATAATTAAAATATCATTAATATATGAATTAATATTACCATTGATAAATAACACTAAAAATGAGTTTTGTATCTAAAATTGTAGTATTATAATTTATATATTATGTATTTTATTAATATATATTTTTATCTTTCTTATGTTACTTAAAGACATATTTTAAAAGACTAATTCACAAACAAATAGAACATAATAGATATTTTCAATAAATTTTGCTACAGAAAACCATTAAACATTATCATATATTTAAATCGAGAAATATGTTTATAGAATTGATTTATAATCAAAATTAAAACAAGTAGATTTATAAACATAATTAAAAATCAAAATTAAAGCAAATCAAGATAAATAAATACTTTGTTATTTATTTATCTCTCACTTGATTCGGCTACTTCTTTAATAGTTGTATTTTAATAAATGAAATAAGTTTACTTTTCACTAATTTATTTTCTATTATGACATGAATTTCTCACCATTTGCCAAATAGTCAGACAAATTAAGTGTATTCATTTACAGTTTATTCCTTATATTCAATCTATTATGATTAAGATTGATTCTTTCTTTATTTAATATGATATCTTTCTAGCTTCTATTTCTGTTATATTTTTCTTTAAGAGTCTTTGAAAAGTTTTGAAGCCAATAACCCTTAAATGGGCGCTTTACAAAGAAATTTTGAAAGCTAATGAGACGTAAATCATGCGCGAACTAATAGCTTATTAAGCACTTATATAATTGCATATTCAAGAAAAGTACATTGCTCCATTAGGTTGCTAAATCGATCAAACCAACCGATGAAATTTTGAATACTTTCAGATTTTAATGTGATATAAGAATGAATAAAAAGGAAGTAATTCAAATAGAACGATATTTTGTTCTTCCACCTAAATGTTTATCCATTGAAGTGATGCGAGTTCCTAGTCGAACTAAAGAAAAGTACCCGTGAAATTACCATATTTAATTGTAATATTATAGTATTTATTTCTGTCAAAAAGAAATATACAGCAAATATTTATTTCAATGAAACTTCATATTTATGTTAATGGAATACATTATTCAAGATTTTTCCTAATTTTATTTCTAAGAAAAAGTAGTTTGCTTGATTTCGGATGTTAAAATAGTGAGTTACCCGCGAAACATATTCACTTCATGTTTTAATAAGAATATTTTAATGTTATAAAGCTACATTTATAAGAATATCATTTATAATAATATATTTCCAAGTATATTTTTATTTTAAGACTCATTATAATACAAACGTATTATAATGAGATATAATTATTATTGAGATATAATAAAATGAGATATAATTATTATTGAGATATAATATAATGATAGATAATTATTATTGAGATATAATATAATTATCCTTACGGCAATTCACAAGGAAAAAGGGAATTTTTTAATGCAGTGATAGAAGGAAGTCTCATATAGAGGTGAGATTTACACGTTTGTTTCATGCAGGTTTTTTTTAACTATAATCTGTATTCTATTCAGTCACAGAAAATTACTGTAAAATTACGAAAAAGATTAATAAACAGACATAGTGATAAAAAAATAATGGAAATCACATCCCTTTCAAATATTGTCATAGTAATAAATGAATAGTTTACAGTATGTCCTATTGGAAATATAACATCATACTTGCCAGCTTTAAGGTATTTTTTAAAAGATTTTCTACCATAATATAAAATATTTTGGCAATTTTACACTTATGTGATCGGCACAAAACTACACAAAATTTTACTTCTTTAAAATAACGGTAAGAATTGCTCGTAAAATGTCGGAACACTACACATATCTGAAAATGTAGCACGATAATGATTAAATTTTACAGGTCTATTTGTAGTTTATATATACATATATAAGAAAACCCTAAGGAAATATCGTGTAAATTCAAAACGTTATCAGAGATAGAATGAACAGAATTCTAGTTCTTTCAAAATAAAAGCTAAACTAATATAAGGGGTTTTACTCACATTTTTATTTTGATTCAATCAATGCCCAATAATAACACACTGTTCGTTGATTGTAAATAAATATTGATAAAACTCTCTATCATCATCCTTTTAAAAAAAAATAACTGAAATTCTGTTCATTCTATATCTCATAATTTTTTTAAATTATAGGATATATATTTGGGGTTGTCATATAAATTGTTCAGTACTTTTGGCTAATTTATATAAATGGAATTTTTTAAAAGCTAGCACATGCTCAGTTAAAAATTATTCAGTAAAAACGCTCATATTTTGCAAGATATTTAAAATTTTTGCATTCTGATTGCAGTATTATGTGTCTAATGCAATATGCCAAGTTTTCCTAAAAATGATTTTCCACTGGGTCTTACGTGTTGTAATTTTAACTAGTATGTTGTGGCCACCACAAGACATTCTTCTATATTTTCCTATATAAATTCACTCAGTTGAAATAATTTTCAAAAACTATTATTTATTAAAATTATCGACCACGATGAATGCAGGCAATTTTTATCTTAGAGAAAACTAACACTAAATATCCAAAGAAACACTGTTTAACTAGCAACATAAAAAATGCGTTTTCATAATAGTTATCTCATGTATCAAGTTTCGTACAGTTAAATGCCGTAGAAGCTAAAATATATAACATTCCCGTTTTCGGGAAAAACTGCACTATAGCAGCGCAACCTATTGGTAGATATACATCCAAAATGAATCGGCATAATGTCTCATAATGGCTTTCTTACATATCAAGTATTGTTTGATTATAGGCATCAGAATCTGAAATACAGTCTTCCTTTAAACTGAGGAATTCGCTGTATAGAAGTGCCACCTGTTGATCAATTAGTGCCAAAAGTTGATTTGCAATAACGTTTGTCAAGGTTCATCGACATATAATTTTTTATGAAATTTCCTCCAGTAGTTCTTGAGGTATAACCCCTGAAATTATGAAAAATGATGCACAGCAGCGCCACCTGTTGAATAGTTCACTCCAAAAATTGATAGGCACAAACATATATCAAAATACATCTATATTTAAAATTATATGCATTTTTGTGCAGTAGTTCTTGAGATTTGCTTTATCTTAAATTGTTGAAATCACTGATAGCAGCGTCACATATTCAGCTGTTGACACCAAAAGTTGGTAGGCACTAATACTTATCAAATTGCATCTATGCATGTAGTAAATTTACAAAAATAATTGCTTTAACTTAGAAATTAAGAGTAACATTTTTTTTTTTTTTTTTTTATTCTTGAACAATGCTATAAAATTTTTATTTTAACTTTCCTACATATCTGAAATAATTATATTTTAGAAATATTAAGAAACTTTTATTCACAATAATGATAGTTATTTTAATATTTTTTATTAAAAAAATTCTAAAAGTTTATTTCAGTATTTTTTTTTTTATTTAGCAGAATTAAGATTGGGTTAAATGTTCTTTAATTTGAAACCTCCTCAACATATATATCCACTATGCTGAGTTTCTTTCAAATACAATTCAAAATTTCATAATGGGTCCCCCACTAATGTCCCTCATAGGTCCTTATGAGAATTGTTCAAAACAACTTTTATTTTTTCTGGAATCACACTAATCTCTGAAATCACACTAATCAGAAGGTTTAATTGAAATTCTGTAGTGTTCAACCCTTTAATGCGTATCCTGAAATGTCAGAAAAAGAACAAAAATGACATTTTCAGACCCCCGTAAACCAAAACGGGATGAAAAAAAAACAAAATTCTTTGCAATTTTACTATTCTATTAAAGTACTACACGTACTGTAAGTATTGTTTTGTGTTTTAGATTTGTAAAAAAAAAAAAAAAAAAAAAAAAAAAAAAAAAACAGCTGTTTTAATTCGCGTAATTTGGTGGTAAACAATCACTAACTAGAAAATAAAACATTGTAATTAAATAGTTGCAAACCAATTGTTTTGCATTAAAACGAGCTTTATAATAATGCAAAATTACTTTAATGAAATTATAATTAAATTGTAGAAGCTTTTACTCATATTTTATAAAAAATTAAACCTTATTCTATACATATTGAAAATTGATTGTAAAAAAGAAAGCAAAAGTATAACTCACTTTTAATATTTAATTATTTATAAATAATTAAGCTTATGTAAAAATTTGTTTAGTTAATATATACACTCTAAAGTAGAAAAATATATAATTAAAAATCATTACCCATTTATACATTATGTACTATATAATCAATGCAATAAAAAGACATAATTATGAAAAATCGTTGACAATGATAGACAAAGAGCTGCAAACATTTTTTAATTCTTAAATCAGAATTGACACGGATATTTTTTAATGGAAAATGTTATATATATTTTCGACGATTAATATTACTATAAATTGCTATAAAATTTATCCGTTTTGAAGTTTCACACCAAAAACAGTAGACTTGGCACCTATGTAGACAGATTCAAGTAACCTTTTCTTAAATTATTATTATGCACACTTCTTCATACTTTTTACTTTTGGATATAAATTTTATTCTGACTTTACTTAAACTCATTAGAAATTAAACAATTGTTCGCTCTTGTATTGGGAATTTCATTGGCAGAGTCGAACGTTTCTGTAGCATTGTTTCGGAAAGTTCAATACACTGTGTGCTTACATAATATAGGAATTCAATGCCTGTAATAGCAGTGTTACAGAAATTATATATTTCTATTGGAGTTAAAATATGATTCTCTGTAGCTCTTTGCAAACTGGCCTTTGTAACAAATCTTTTTACAGTTCCTCCGATTTCGTAAGACAGTACTTTACCGTGTGATGTTGCATAGAAATGCCATTCAGCATTCAAGTTATTATTATTATTATTATTATTATTATTTATAATGATATAAATTAATAAAGCTCTTTCTATTTTTATAATGTCGGTTAGCACCGCCTGTAAAGTAATAATTTTTTTGCACTTTAGGAAAGGTAAATTTTACAATGTGTAGTACTTCTTTTTGAAAAGCATAAACTGCAGTGCGACTCAAATAATTACTTATTACACAAATGCTTTTTGTTTGAAAATCATTATTGTTATCCTTGTAATAAATTGCAAAAGGATGTAAAGCAGCTTGTGCATTAACACAATGGTAACTTTGTTTTTATCTTGAACAACGGAATTAAAATTTTTAGAAAAATCTTGAAATTTAAACATACAAATGAATGTTTAATACTTTGAGATTTCCAAATGGGGATGATTGTTGGAAATGGGTTAAAGAATAAATATATAAATAAATAAATAAAATATGGGTTTAGTATTATAGGGTATTCAAAAAGTTCATTCATAGAATTTGTTTTTTATATAAATGTGCATTTGAACAGAAAATTAAAAAAGAATCTTAAAGAAAGAAAAAAAAAAAAAAAAAAATCAAACCATTATATAAACTTGATTCTCTAGTTTTATATCTCGAAAAGAAATATATATATATATATAAGTTCAGCCAATAGTCCCACCTTACCCCTGTATCTGAGGGACGGTTCGGATTTCCTGAAAACTGTACAACACATGGGATTTCGTTAATTAAAGAAAAAAAAAGGGGGGGGGGGTCGGGAGGCCACAGGCAGGGAGGGCAAAGTTTAAAATTTAAAATCGGAAGAGGACCTTTTAATAGTTAATGGAATGGGCTTTCCGAAACAAACATTTTGACAAAAAAGTTTTGTCCTACTATGATTTTTTAAGAAGTTATGACACATTAAAGTTTCATTCACCCTCCCCACACTCCTCTCCTGCTCTTTCCACTGAATCTTGAGAAAACCTTGGAAATTATGACTATATTAAAAAAGCGCCTAATTCGTTTAAGGGAGACTTTTTTTTTTGGTTTAAAAAATGGAGCTGGAGGAAAATTGGGGCGTCCAGGTTGGGGGTTGTTTATTTATTTATTTAATTCCTTTTAAAGTAATTATAACTGATTGAACTTTTGACAGAAAGTCTCATCTTCTGTTGTAATAAAAGGCAACGTATTTAAAGAATGGAATTATAAAAAAACAAAATTCGGAGAACTTTGTGTTCGAATGAAATATAATTAATAATATGAAGCAACTAAAGTCCTATAGGATTACTTGGAAAGCGAGTAAAAGATAATCTGACTGATGTGCAGCCTTAATGTATAGTGTAAAAGGTTATTTAAAAATCTTATGTAAATAAAATTGTTAATATATTATTTATATCAGTAGTCGCAGCTTTTAGAAATTTGCTAGTGCTTATTTAAAGATGATTTGAAGGGTTTTTATTTATTTATTTATTTATTTATTAGGTAAATAAATTGTTTTAAATTTAATTAAATAGCCCATAGTTATCATAAATTGTACACTAACGTTAAATATATTAATGTTATAATACTGAATCTTCTTTAAAAAAAATGCGCATTTATTTTGTCAATATTTTTAATTTTGTATTTATTTTTTCTAAAATAAATTATACTCGTGGTGAAAAATGTCAAAACTTTTTTTAACTTAAAATATAAACTGTTTCTCCTGTCCAGCTAAAGCAACATATTTTTACAGGAAATCGTAACAAATGACTGAAAATATAGAAACAAGAGCTTTTGAAAGTTACTTTTTCCCCAAATAGATAAATAAACAAACACACATATAGATATATAGAAATATATTGAAGTTCGATAGTTTTATGTTGTTATATCAAAATATAAGCTAAAGCTTCTAGTACAAGTTTGAAAAATTGCTATACAAAAAGCACAGAATACTGAACATATATCTTTAGATAAAACATTTCTAAAATAAATTATTATGAATGGTTGTAAACAGTTGAACAAGGTCTTTTACAATGTAAATCTCCATTTAAAAATAAATAATTCTCTATTTCATTTTCTAGGGATGAACTGTGCTGGATAACTTCTCAAGCATTAAGGGCGAATAAAAACTTGATGTATTCAAGCTGTATATATATATATATATATAGTAATATATTATTATCAGTGCAAAAATTTGAAATTTAAAGATGATTTAATTTCAGTATTCAAACAATATTCTGATCAAAAACGAAGACCACCCAAATCAAAACAAAAAAGAAATAAAGTATAATCTAAATAAATTATAGCAAATTGGAATGAGAAAAAAAGCATTATTTGCATTCTAACTTTTTCAAGGGCCTGGTAGAATGCAAATATGCTAAAAAATGGATGTTTTTCTGTCACAAAGAAAGCACAAGCTAAGAATTTCTTTGTTCACAGGCCCGAAACACCCATAGTATATATTGAAAACCTTCTCAAACATTACAGCAGATTTAACCAAGTATCACATGAAGAAATAGAATGAATGTTTCATGTAAATAGGGTGATATTTGCGCTCTATGCCCTATATTCATCTATAAGACATGAAAATATTTGAAACTCAAAAAGAAAATAGAAAAAAAACAGAGATGCTCTTACTCTGCCATCGAAGACAATACGAGCAGTTGACAGAGTTTGAGAGGGAAGGAATCATCAGTATGATGAAATCCGGATGATCAGATTGACGAGTAGCCAGTCATCTAGGCCGTTCTGATTTCGCTGTGAGGAGATGTTGGGACCAGTGGACAAGAGAGGGGTCGCTTACACGGTGACCACTCTCAGGACTCGCTCGACAGATCAATACTAGAAAGAAAATCACATCATACAAAACATACGCAAAGCAGCAACTGTCTCGTTGTCCGCCATCTGGACATATGCAGCATCTACATGACCTGACCCTGTGTCTATACGTACTATCGCAAAGCGCCTGGCTGAAAGAAATTTGCTATCGCTTCGCCCATTACGTATGCTGCCAATAATACCCACCCCGTCTCTTCCGTTTGAAGTATGGTGTCGCGCTCGGCGGGGTTGGACTACAACTGAATGGAACCAGGTCGTCTACAACGAATCCAGATTCAATTTAGGAAGTGATGACAATCATGTACGTGTGTTGAGGCACCGTGGTAAACGCCTCAATAATGTCTTTGCCTTACAGCTGCACCCTGCACACACAGTTGGTGTGATGGTATGGGATGACATTGCATACGACAGACAGTCATCCCTAATATTGATCCACGACACCATCATAGCCCAACGGTATGCTTGTGACATCCTTCAGCCATAGACGTTGCGAGTCATGGCAGATATACCAGGAGTTATTTTTCAATAGGACAATGCTCAGCCACACACGGCAAGGGTGTCACAGGACTATCTCCGCCACAATACCATCCTTCCCTGTCCTGCTCGATCCCCATATTAATCACTAATCGATCATATATGGGACCACTTGGGAAGGCAAGTTGGGCAGCCTACGAATTTGAACGAATTACAGGCGTGTTTACAACAAATGTGGTACGAGATGCCGGAGGATATCATACGGGACTTGTACACTGTTAAAAAAATGCAACTTTGCTGCTAGAAATTTTCTGTAATTTGAGAAAGAAATCGTAAATTACAGAAAAAAATACGTTGAAACAAAAAATGTATTTTTCTGTAATTACAGGGAATTTCTGGCAGCAAAGTTGCATTTTTTTTAACAGTGTATGCCTCAATGCACGCCCGTATCGCATAGCGCATCCACGCTAGAGGTGGCTTAACAGGATACTAAAACTCCACTCTTTCGTATTTTGTCATGTAATAAATAATCATTTCTCTTTGATTTTGCAATCATTTATTTATACAACGTTACACTTGCGTATATAAAATTTCGTTTCATTCTGACAAGTCTTTCTTGGTTCGCAAATGCACTATTACCACACGATTTATCATATACAATAAAAAATAGGCTCTTTTTAAAATCTTAAAAGTTAAGTTTATTTTATTTCTTTATTTAATTAATTCATTTATTTACTTTTTTCCTCATTTACCATTTTGTAAAAAAAAGTAATCCATATATCCATATAAACTTTTACTGTTTAAACAGCATTTTTTGCTTCAGAACAAGACTTTTTTATTGAGATATACCGCATTTAGTTATAGCTTTTTGTAAAATTCTTTTTTAAAAATATACAAAAGCAGCGCAAAGTATTTTCGAAATAGGTAGGTCTCAAAAATGAATGGCAATACGCGTTGCTCTAACCTACACGAAGCAGGCGATAGACCACTCGGTATTTCCTTCTTCTAGCGTTGCAAGTCTATGTGGTTATTACTAGCGCAGAAATAATTGTAAATTTAACTTTTTTCTTCTGTAAGTTGTGTTAAATTGTTAAGATTTGTGCCATTCATCAATTTTTAGGAATTCCTCTAAAAATTGATGAATGGCTTTCTCTTCCACCACTATATTCCATGTTTTCCAAATTTTCCATTTTTTTTTCTTTTTTTTGTTTCGGAAGACTTCATATCAGCATTTATAATAATTAATTTTAGAATATTAAATCGCAGTTGTGCAAATAAAGAAGTATTCAAAAATAGTTGTCCTAAACGTTATATTTACGTAATATAAAGTATGTCAGCTGCGATATTCGTATAGTAACTTTCCATCAGATGAATCTTGGAAAACATACTACAGGAAATTATTATATGGATCAAATGGCGGAAGAGTCCAGGTAAAAAGGAAATTCAGTTGGCACCCTCATCGTGAATTTCACAACTATTTCTTTTCCTTTTCTTTTCTTTTCTAAATAATAAATGCTTTAAAATTTGTAAATATGCCGATAAAGGCTCAAATATTTATTTCATAATTGAGCTGAAGCCCAGAAACTTCCTCAATGTTCTGATTAATTTTCATTTAAGAAACGATAAAGTAAAGCTTTCCTCAATGAATTACAGCTCCAAAACATTAAATACATAAAATTATAAAATGTATTGTAATTGGAATCAGAAAACTTTACTTATGCTCGACCTTTTTAGTTTATATTTAACTGATGATCACATTGAAACATAACAATAATGTAATAAATATACATGCTGTTACTAAGATTTTGTTTTTCTTTTTAAGCATTAAATGTCACATTAGATTCGAAAAAAAAAAAAAAATAATAATAATATTTTGTTTGTTTACTTTAAAGTTTGTAAGAAGATTCAATCGAAAAAAAAAAGAAAAATTAATAACAGAAAATTTAAATTAAATTAATGTCAATTACTTCTCATGCGTGTGTTTGAAATTTTGAAAATAATTTTTAGCTTTAAATGTAACAAGCGGAATGCATTCAATGTATGGTAAAGAAATGAAAATTGAATACTGTCGTTGCGTCGAATATTGTAGCAAGAAAATGAAATATATATATAAATTGTAGCCTTGGGTTTGATTATTCTCCGTCGTTTATTTTGGAAAATTTCTAAATATTTTAATGTATATGTATATATATATATAATTTTTAAATATTTAGAAAAAAAATATTTATTTATTTATTTTTTAAATATTTGTGAAAGAATTGTGATTTTAACCAAAAGACAAATAATATTTTACTGTTATTTTGTTAAACAATTTTTAAATAACAATATATGTTTTTAAAGAAACTTTTAAAATCAGTTTCTCGATTAAATATATATATATATATATATATATATATATATATATATATATCTTTATTTATTTATTTTTTTAGATTATCTTGATCGAAAGCAAAATATCCAAGTATCAAGCCAGCCAGAAATTCTAGGACTTTATATTGGAAATCAATCCAGTAAAAAGATTCAAAGCCATATATTTTGCCATTTGAATAAGAAAAATTGACTTTTGCTCCAAAAATATGAGCGCAAGTTACAAGGGTCTAGCTGTACCTATATATTCCTCGGGTGAAGAAAAGATGAAAAAAAGTGATTTATTGAAAAATATGAACAATCAATCAAAACTTTTTTTACAATAATATAGGATATCACTCCACATGTTAAAATATATATTCAACTTTAAATATTATATAAGAACCATAACAATTTTCCAGGCCGAAGTTATAGTTAATATCATATAAAATATTTTTCATTTTCCTGTTTTTTTTTTTTTTTTTTTTTTTTTTTTCTTTTGTCAATTTGATATTCGTAAATAACACATATATATTTTTTACTTTTATATGTATCTGAAAAATTTTAAAATCTTAAAAGTACACAACATACTGCATAATGTTCCCCTAATTGTATATTAAAATTTTTAATTGTTATCAACGGTTTTTATTTTAATTGAAATCTGAAATAACAGTATGTTATTTAATTCTATAGACATTGTAGTTAATCAGATGAAGATTAGGTATTTTATTTCTCAAAAATAAAGTTTGAAGTAATTTAATATATGCTTATCTAATTTTCGTTATATGCGTTGCACTCAGAAATCTGTGTTTGGTTTTTCATTCTATGCTTATTTCTTTTCTCTTCGGTAGATTTCTAAATGCATGTGTTATATATGGCAGGAGTGCCAGTAATATAAATAATAATTTTCTCATACACAAGAACTTTGGATTTGGAACAACAGGTGATGAGCATAAAAAATGTAAATAGAATGTTATTTTGTTTTAAATTTAGTTATACACCGCTTTTGAGTTGAGTCAAATTGATTTAACGTCGCACTGTTGCTACGGAGTGACTACGCTTTGGAAATATTGTAATGTTTGTGTAGCAGAATACGAATAAGTTTTACGATTAAGAAGAATAAAAAATATTAGAGATACTTTGTTTTAGATTTGTAATATTTACACAACTGGGAAGTTATTTTAAATATTTGTTTAAACATTTAAAATTTCATTTACAATTTGAAAATTATTTACTGTATCAAATATAAAATTAAAATTAGACGCTAACTATTATTAATTAAATTGATAAAGCTGTTTATCACTGAAACGTTTTGTGTGCGATGATTAGACGTGATGGATCACGTTATTTTTTATTGTAAATATAAATAAGAATATTAATTATAACGATACATATTATTATAGACGATTATTAATTTTAACTAATCTAAATGCACTAGAAATTTTTTTCCGTACGTTTACTTAAACATTATGCCCACACAAATTGAAAACTTATAGCACTGATGCGAAAGTGTTTAATTGCTGGATGGCACGTACACGCATCTTAACAACCGAACAGATTAAACAATAACATCAGTTTAATGATAGCATATTAAATGTTAACGCAAGAATTTTACGATAATGGTGCAATTAATCTATTGCAGACTTCATAGATTTATATATTTTTTCAGTCTAAAAATTTATCACATTTCAATATATATCATCCTCCAATACTCTGCCAGCAGTTTGTGTAAAATCTTCGGAAACATATTTTAACCCTTTATCTATTGACGGTACTTTAAAGTACCATTACTTTAAAAAGAGTATAAAATTGAATTTATTGAAGAAATATGAATGATATTTATAAAAAAGGAACAGATGTACCTCACTTTAATCTCACAACAAAACATTAAACGGTACATACAGCCATTTTTGTTCTATAAGGGACTTTATGGAGTGCACTTGTTGTTTTTGCTTGATATTTTTCACAATCTTCATGCGTGTTATAATTAATTCCAATATTATTCCAAGAATATCCTACTAATCTTAGAAAAAATATATCGAACGTAAAAAGTAAATGTTTCTCTACACATTTTACATGTCGAAATACTTTTTTCGACCGCTATGTACCAGTGGTGCGCTAAAGTACGACCTCACAAAATCATCATTAAATACTAAGTTAAGATGATATGCATGATTTTTAACGTATATATCTTTATATAATGCTCTTTAGTAACTAAGAATATATGTTTCAAACACAATTTTTGCCTGTTTCATAATGCAGTAGATAAAGGGTTAATGGAAATTATGAAATTGAAATTTTTATAACATCTGAGCACGGAAATGGTATACAATATCATTAGGAATATTTAATACAAGATTAAATTGGACTGAAACATCAAAATTGCGTGAATATTAAAAAGTTTTTGTTTTAGATTTTCTAGAAAATTTTAACAGAATAATAATTTTATTTGCAATACTGATGTTGTTAAAATTAATCTTGATTAACTTTGTTTTACAACACACTAAAAAAAAAAAATCTGTAAAAGTTTTGGAATATCATATATACAATGAAAAAAATAATTTCTTAAAAAAAAAATGAGCAAGACTGTGTCAATTTTGAGTGTATCACATACTCAAAACGGCTCCGAAACATGTATACTCAAATCTGAAAATTCCATTTGTTATCAATATTGAGTATACTGACCTGCACAGAAAATGTATCGAGCATCGTGAATCTTAATAACCAAAACATATATTCTCTTTTGTGTATTTCCCCGCACACAAGTATGAAACCGCCACGAATTATATTTCTGAAAATTTGAGGGGTTAAATTTTATTTTTGAACTCTTTCTGTATAAATATGTATAAAGTATACGAAATAACTTGTTTTAGTTCAGCATATTTATAATAAATTATGAAGAGAACAGCTTTTAAAATATGCGGTATTTCATAACTGAAACAAGCACGTGTTCAATTTTGAAATAAAACTGCTCATTTCGAAATGAGTATATGCATTTACTCATTTTTTAACACTTCATTTTTAACAGTGTAAAACATTTTCTAAAGAAACCTGAGTAAAGACATTTTTAATGAATCTGTTTTGAAAAAGATCTGAGTTAATAAAAAATATAAAAATAAATAAATTAATTAAATAAGAAGCAGTGGCAACGAAAAGAGAAATTATATTTATTTTTGTTGTATTCTTTGGGAATTCTCTCCGACATATTATCAACTGCTGCCAGTTTATGCTTTTGATTTACCCACAAAAAGAGACATGGGTAAATTTAGAAATGAAATGTACGATATCATACACAATAAAAATGTCAAAATTCTCTTTCTCAATGGTACATTTAACGTTATCGAGTAACTTACGGCTACATCTTGTTCTCCCCAATATGCTTGATAAAGATATTCCTGACGATAAATATTGTACTTTAACATAAGAGAAATGGATAGAGATTTTTAAAGGAGATCAAATGTTCTTGCTGAATTATGTGCATAAGATGTTGCTTTTTTTTTTTTCTTTTTTTTTATGAAATATGCTTTAACGTTAACTATATTTGAAAACAAATTGAAACGTTTTAAATTTTAATTTAGAAGAAATTAGAAAATTGTAAAAATTATCAATATTTATGTTCAGTAAAATATTTAATCTGCTAAGTATTCCTCACACAAAAATGTTCTTTGTTTTCTGAGAGCGTACAGTTAAAAAATATACCATTGTGGAATAATATTTTAAACAGCTAGAAAAATACTAGAATTAATTGCTATTTTTTTTTTTTTTTTTTTTTTTTTTTTTTTTATGAAATATGCTTTAACGTTAACTATATTTGAAAACAAATTGAAACGTTTTAAATTTTAATTTAGAAGAAATTAGAAAATTGTAAAAGTTATCAATATTTATGTTCAGTAAAATATTTAATCTGCTAAGTATTCCTCACACAAAAATGTTCTTTGTTTTCTGAGAGCGTACAGTTAAAAAATATACCATTGTGGAATAATATTTTAAACAGCTAGAAAAATACTAGAATTAATTGCTATTTTTTTTTTATGAAATATGCTTTAACGTTAACTATATTTGAAAACAAATTGAAACGTTTTAAATTTTAATTTAGAAGAAATTAGAAAATTGTAAAAATTATCAATATTTATGTTCAGTAAAATATTTAATCTGCTAAGTATTCCTCACACAAAAATGTTCTTTGTTTTCTGAGAGCGTACAGTTAAAAAATATACCATTGTGGAATAATATTTTAAACAGCTAGAAAAATACTAGAATTAATTGCTATTTTTTTTTTTTTTTTTTTTTTTTTTTTTTTTTATGAAATATGCTTTAACGTTAACTATATTTGAAAACAAATTGAAACGTTTTAAATTTTAATTTAGAAGAAATTAGAAAATTGTAAAAATTATCAATATTTATGTTCAGTAAAATATTTAATCTGCTAAGTATTCCTCACACAAAAATGTTCTTTGTTTTCTGAGAGCGTACAGTAAAAAAATATACCATTGTGGAATAATATTTTAAACAGCTAGAAAAATACTAGAATTAATTGCTATATTTTTTTTTTCTTTTTTTTTATGAAATATGCTTTAACGTTAACTATATTTGAAAACAAATTGAAACGTTTTAAATTTTAATTTAGAAGAAATTAGAAAATTGTAAAAATTATCAATATTTATGTTCAGTAAAATATTTAATCTGCTAAGTATTCCTCACACAAAAATGTTCTTTGTTTTCTGAGAGCGTACAGTTAAAAAATATACCATTGTGGAATAATATTTTAAACAGCTAGAAAAATACTAGAATTAATTGCTATTTTTTTTTTTTTTTTTTTTTTTTTTTTTTATGAAATATGCTTTAACGTTAACTATATTTGAAAACAAATTGAAACGTTTTAAATTTTAATTTAGAAGAAATTAGAAAATTGTAAAAATTATCAATATTTATGTTCAGTAAAATATTTAATCTGCTAAGTATTCCTCACACAAAAATGTTCTTTGTTTTCTGAGAGCGTACAGTAAAAAAATATACCATTGTGGAATAATATTTTAAACAGCTAGAAAAATACTAGAATTAATTGCTATATTTTTTTTTTCTTTTTTTTTATGAAATATGCTTTAACGTTAACTATATTTGAAAACAAATTGAAACGTTTTAAATTTTAATTTAGAAGAAATTAGAAAATTGTAAAAATTATCAATATTTATGTTCAGTAAAATATTTAATCTGCCAAGTATTCCTCACACAAAAATGTTCTTTGTTTTCTGAGAGCGTACAGTTAAAAAATATACCATTGTGGAATAATATTTTAAACAGCTAGAAAAATACTAGAATTAATTGCTATTTTTTTTTTTTTTTTTTATGAAATATGCTTTAACGTTAATTATATTTGAAAACAAATTGAAACGTTTTAAATTTTAATTTAGAAGAAATTAGAAAATTGTAAAAATTATCAATATTTATGTTCAGTAAAATATTTAATCTGCTAAGTATTCCTCACACAAAAATGTTCTTTGTTTTCTGAGAGCGTACAGTTAAAAAATATACCATTGTGGAATAATATTTTAAACAGCTAGAAAAATACTAGAATTAATTGCTATTTTTTTTTTTTTTTTTTTTTTTTTTTTTTTTTATGAAATATGCTTTAACGTTAACTATATTTGAAAACAAATTGAAACGTTTTAAATTTTAATTTAGAAGAAATTAGAAAATTGTAAAAATTATCAATATTTATGTTCAGTAAAATATTTAATCTGCTAAGTATTCCTCACACAAAAATGTTCTTTGTTTTCTGAGAGCGTACAGTTAAAAAATATACCATTGTGGAATAATATTTTAAACAGCTAGAAAAATACTAGAATTAATTGCTATTTTTTTTTTTTTTTTTTTTTTTATGAAATATGCTTTAACGTTAACTATATTTGAAAACAAATTGAAACGTTTTAAATTTTAATTTAGAAGAAATTAGAAAATTGTAAAAATTATCAATATTTATGTTCAGTAAAATATTTAATCTGCTAAGTATTCCTCACACAAAAATGTTCTTTGTTTTCTGAGAGCGTACAGTAAAAAAATATACCATTGTGGAATAATATTTTAAACAGCTAGAAAAATACTAGAATTAATTGCTATATTTTTTTTTTCTTTTTTTTTTATGAAATATGCTTTAACGTTAACTATATTTGAAAACAAATTGAAACGTTTTAAATTTTAATTTAGAAGAAATTAGAAAATTGTAAAAATTATCAATATTTATGTTCAGTAAAATATTTAATCTGCTAAGTATTCCTCACACAAAAATGTTCTTTGTTTTCTGAGAGCGTACAGTTAAAAAATATACCATTGTGGAATAATATTTTAAACAGCTAGAAAAATACTAGAATTAATTGCTATTTTTTTTTTTTTTATGAAATATGCTTTAACGTTAATTATATTTGAAAACAAATTGAAACGTTTTAAATTTTAATTTAGAAGAAATTAGAAAATTGTAAAAATTATCAATATTTATGTTCAGTAAAATATTTAATCTGCTAAGTATTCCTCACACAAAAATGTTCTTTGTTTTCTGAGAGCGTACAGTTAAAAAATATACCATTGTGGAATAATATTTTAAACAGCTAGAAAAATACTAGAATTAATTGCTATTTTTTTTTTTTTTTTTTTTTTTTTTTTTTATGAAATATGCTTTAACGTTAACTATATTTGAAAACAAATTGAAACGTTTTAAATTTTAATTTAGAAGAAATTAGAAAATTGTAAAAATTATCAATATTTATGTTCAGTAAAATATTTAATCTGCTAAGTATTCCTCACACAAAAATGTTCTTTGTTTTCTGAGAGCCTACAGTTAAAAAATATACCATTGTGGAATAATATTTTAAACAGCTAGAAAAATACTAGAATTAATTGCTATTTTTTTTTTTTTTTTTTTTTTTTGTATTTTTCTTTCTAAATTGGATTTGCAAAAGACATAAAACATATTGATTTGGTGGTATTGGAAAATTTAGACATTCTGCATTAAAGTCATTGCCTTTAAATAATTCAAGGATTTAAAAAGAAACTACATCTTATATTGTTTAAAATTATTTTGTTGTATTCCAAGAGACTTTAAATGAATAAGGCAATTCTAATACTTTGGTAGTTCCTAACAAATTGTTTAAATATTGTTATCTCATTAATTTTCAAAGGGAAAGGTTTGAATATTTGAGTGTACATTTTTTCTTAACACACGGTATTAAATATGCAGTAATCTTGTTGAAAATTTTCATTTTAAAAATACATAAAATATTTAAAGAATTATATATTCGACATTCAAACATAATTTTATTGCTCTTTTCGAGGTATTCAACATTGTCAAATGAATTTATTTAATGAAGACAGTAAACATAAGAATATGTTTAACCCTTTATCTGCCATGTTGAAATTCTATTTCGAGTATTTTTTTCTATTTATCTAAGAGAAAATTTAAAGTTATAAGCATAAAAAATTGTGATTAATACAGCAATTAATGTCAATTAAATGAGATGGTACCATCTTACGTACCGTAGGTACACAAAGTTCGAAAAAAGAATCAGGACTTGAAGGCTTCTGGATAAGGTAATTTATTTTTAACCTTGCTCACAATTTATCTAAGATTGACGATATTGATAAAAGCAGATTTCTCTTTCATTCCAAAACAGGAAAAAAAAAAAAAAATACAAACAGTACATTTAGAATTTGGTTCCTTTTGAATGCCATTTTTGGAGTAAAATTTGTTTCGACCTCGAGAACCCTGGAATATTCTGGTTTGGAGGCGAACTTAATTTGAAACCAAAAATCTCTTTCCCTTTCTCTTATTGCTTCTGTAGTGGTAAGTTTATGTGCATTGTAATGAGGCTTTATTCGTCCTCTCTTCCTCTGATCTGGAGAGTGTGAGCGAACCCCGGATCACTTTTCTTTACTATCCCAGTACAGATACTGGCTCAATTATTCATTTATACTCAAAATAGGAGTTCATCAAAGCCATTTTCATTATTGCATAAAACAATCGATGCCACTAACTTTATGAATTTCTATTTCGGTCGTATAAAGATTCCATTTGCTCATTGTATTATTTTACAGAATTAACAGTGATTATATCTAATTTCGTACCATCTTTCGGTGTTCTTTTATCTGTGCAGGTTTAATTTCCATGGTAATTCGATAATAAATTAATACAACTATTATATTTCCATTTGAAGTAGGAAATTTCTCGATCATTTATCCGATAATAAGTTTTCATGCTGTAAAACAAATTAATTATTGTTTAATATCTAAATCTAAATTTATAAAATAAATTTCACTTATAAATATTTATAAAACAAAATTTTGCCTTCTTTCATCATTCGTTATTAAACAGTGGTACTTATAAGTACTAGTCACTAAAATAGGTGGTAAAATTTATACTAATATGCACAAAAATAATTTAGTTGGAACATTATCTTTACTAAAATATTGTTAATCGATAATATATATATATGTATGTATGTATGTATTTGTAACTTATTTTTAATTTCCAGATCATATTTAAATAAATTTAAACACAAGTGATGAGCTCATACAATGACGTTTGGAAATAGAAAGAAGACGCTAAAAGATGCCACATTAAACGAATAGAAGTTCACAAAGCCATTAATTCCGTCTAGTAAAGATAAAGAAATCTATATTGATTTGATGCACATAACTAGCAATGACATTCCAACTTCACGATATATTTGTTCAATTTTTAATCTAGGGATACTTCAAAGTACAGTCGGCAAATAATGAGTTAACACCTTTGATAATCAGCATTGTTTAAACCGTTAAACACATTTAAAAAATATAATTATTTGATATGATTAAAAATTCAAGTAGCGCAAATATATGTTAGAGAACTTTTAAACTATATTAAACTTGTTAAGGTCTATATATACTTACGAAATATATCTCTCTTAATGTCTTTTAATAATTAAAAGGTATATATTCATATAATTATTACTAGTATATTAAAAGATTCATACATTATTTTTTACATGAAATATGACATGTAAAATATTTAATTTCTAATTAAAGATACTAAAAAATTTTTAAAAATGAAATAAGTTACATAAACGAAATTATTTAAAATCCAGTATTTCTCATATTTTATAAGAAATTTTTGATTTATTCTCATATTCATAACGATAACTTTAAATAATGTTACCTTTTATTTTAAATTAAGAAACAAAATCAAAGTTTTAAAGGATATTTATAAAAGTCAACCATTTCATATGTTCTCATTTTTCAAACTGAAAAATCTTTAAAACCTGTGCTCTATTAACTATTAATTAAAAATGTAATAAAAACTTCCTTTTTGGGAAAAAAAACCCTTTGCGAACTCACAAATCAAAGTAAATAAATAAAAATATGTTAGAGTTACAAGCACATTAGGGATTTTTTCACAAAAATGAAGTTTTTCAACGTATTTGAAGTAATTGGACCTCCAAATTAACTATGTGGCTTGTAAAAAAAACAGCTTATGAAATGTCACCTCTGGAAAATACCAAAATCTAGCCTGTTCTTTTGCTGAAAATTTGCTTAATTTTTACTCTGTTCAAATAAAACTTTTGACATAAGTGTTGCCCAATATATTTATCTTTCAATTTATGTAATACAAAAATTCCTATTCGAGCATACGCAGTAAAAATTATTTACTCTAAATACTCATATCTCAGAGAATACTACACGTGTGAATTTTATGTTTCTGTATAATGTTTCTCTAATATTTTGTCAATTTTTCTGCAAGTTTTGAAAATTTTTCTTGAAATTCATTCATGTTATAAGAAAACCACTCGCCAAAAAATTAATAATTTTTGGAAAAAAAAAAAAATATATCTGCCTATATTTAAAAAAAAGTGCGATCCCCATTAATATATATATACACAAATGTTTTACAAAGTAAGTGCAACAATGTGGTAAAGTTACAAGTTCTTTGTAGATTTTTATGATACAGGTTGATCCAAATCCTTTGTGACAATTTTCAATTTGTATTTGGCACCTTAGTTGCACTTGGTTGAATTGCATGATTAAATCGATATTGGAAAATCTGAGTTTACAAATATTCTTCGCATGTTTAAAGTTCAAGGTCCTTTCGTCAGTATTTTTTTTAATAGAAAAAGTGTCAATAAATGAATAAATAAATAATATAAAAACAAAATCTGATAATTTGATCACCCACTGTAAATTATAATAATTTTTGTAACACATTTCTTAGAACAGAATTTTTAAAATATTGTATGATATCAACACATTATATTATTATTATTGTTATTATTATTATTATTATTATTATTATTATTATTTTATTTATTTATTATGTGACGAGAATCAAGCAAATTATCACTAACAAGATGTCTAAAATATCTAATATGCTTCAATTATGAATATTCTACTGAAAGTTTGAGTATTTTTGAGAACAATTAATAAAAACAATTCAGTTAGATAATATCCCAAGATTTTTTTTTTTTTTTACACCAATGGAAATTAGAAGGAAAATATATTTAGCTGAAAACAAATTATTGAATAGTGTTACATAGCTGCAACGAGTACAACGTTTTAATATCACTAATTTACTTTTTCAGACTATTTTACTTAATTTAGTCATAGAAAAGTACTACAAATCTTAAAGAAAGATGCAAAAAATATTTCTGGTACCTAAAATTTAAACTATTTGCTAGCTATGGTTTTAATTGATAGCGCGCTAAATTTGATTTTGTAATGAATATTTTGTTTTACATTTAGTTAATACTATTATTTCTCATAATCTGTATTATCACGCCTATTAGTGTAATAATAGCATTTATTACTAATATTACCATGATGCCTGTTACTGTAATAATAATAATAATAATAATTACTATTATTCTTATTATTGTTATAATTATTATTTTGTAGTATTTTTTGAAGTTTCATTTAATACAATTCTGCGTATGTCAAATGGAAGTCCTTTTTAAAGAAAGTCTTTAAATCACACCTTATCTTATATCCTATCTTCATCCTGAAAACTGTTCAAATTTGGGTTTCAGTTATCTAAAGATTACTTTCAATCAAGAAAAAGGGTTACATTAAAGGCCAGATATTTCAACATAATAATCATAAATCATTTGATTTTAGGTATATTTATATAAAATAAATCTGATACTTCTACTTACACTTTCAAAAAAGTACTAAAGATATTTTAAAGTTAAAATGTTTATAGATATTTCTTCAACTGTTTCTTAAACAGACATAAAAAACGAGTATACTGACGCAAATATATATATAATGTAAAGTAAAAACTTTTATTTATATAACAAAATAAATAAAATGAAATAATAATAAAAAATGTATACTCAATGCTTAAACTTGTGTTTATTAACTAATTAACGAATACATTTCTTCAGTTCACTATGTAAACTTGACAAATGTTGCCACAACCCACCAATGCCCTTATAGAAAAAACTTAGATTCTCTTCTTTTTTATAATGTTCCGTATATATAAATCTTTTGCAGACCGTTTTAGAGAAAATGCCCCTCCAACTGATGGTTAGTGACAAGAATAGTCACCCTAGTAGTTTAAGATTATGATTATACTACACATTCGTTTGCGGATGCTAGTACCATTCGAGGATGACTCTACAACAAAGAATGATATTTTGAGTAATCGGTATCATGGTTATAGTATATGGTGGCTCGGAAAGAACATAGGTGGTAAAAATAGCATGCATTGTTTGTGTATTTCTTGTCTCACACCTTTTTTGTATTTCCACAAAAAACATGGGACATGCGCAACAACGCAGAAGTATGTGCTTATTAAAAACAAATAGTCTTTTTCAACAGATTTCGTGTTGACAGTCTTAAGGGAATACTGATGATTACTTATTTGCTATTCTACTAAAAGCGATCTCTATATTATATTACATAAAATAGACTTGTCTTTAAAATACAATTTGTAAAACTATATTTTGTATCCTATATTGACCTATGATCTTCTACCTTATGAAGATAGTACACGGTGTCCCGAAATCCTAGTCTCTGGCAGACTAACACATTCGAAGAATGTTACTTAAAGTTTTTGGTTGTCGGTACTTCCTGTTGTTTAGATAATTTTTATCAATTTAAACATTATGTTAGTAAAATATATTTTTTACAGTTTTCACATTAATTAATAATCAACATTTTACTTCTCATTCTAAAATTTTGAATGTGGTATTATAGTTAGTGCAAAAATAGTGTTTTCTTCAAACTGGCAAAACTTTTCACCAAATTCAAAAATGTCGAAAAGTACGTTTCTATTATCTGCAAAGTTCAGGATAAACAAAAAATAACAAATAAATAAAAAGTCATATAATCATATATTTTAGCTCAATGGTAATACAGAGTTCGCTGACTGTAAATAAATATTGATGAAACCTCTATCATCTTTTTTTTTCTTCTTTTTTGAGAGGAGATCAAATTCTGTTCATTTTATAATTCATTATTTTTTAATTTATGCGATATTTGTTTGGAGTTTTTATACAAGTAGCTCAACACTAATGCTAATAAATTGTGCAAATGAATTTTTTAACAACTTGAGCATGTGCTGTTAAAAATTATTTAGTAAAAATGCTCATATTTCGTAAGACATGTAACAATTTTGCATTCTGATTACATTATACTGTGTCTAATATAGTACGCCAAGCTTCCTAAAAATTTCCTTGCACTGGGTTTAATACCCTACGTATTATAATTAAAAAAGTGACATTATTTTACACAATTTTTTAAAGAAACTATTATATCTGAATGCATATAAGTGATAGCTTCTTAAACATTTATACAGATAAGGAGAGGAATCCTTATAATCACATGCTGCAATGAAAACGCATTTAAAGCATTGCTTTTTACAGGATGACCCAAAACATTTTGAATATTGATTAATTTTTTACTGGTCCCTTTTTCCTCTTTAGTACAAAACTTTTGCTGAAATATATATGAGGTATAACATGTTCTTTACAGTTTCAAAATATATACTAAGTAATTTTTCTAGATATTTGACAAAACGTC
The DNA here is from genome assembly GCA_963930645.1 of Salticus scenicus. Taxonomy (NCBI): domain Eukaryota; kingdom Metazoa; phylum Arthropoda; class Arachnida; order Araneae; family Salticidae; genus Salticus; species Salticus scenicus. The sequence continues at coordinate 385,631,886 of OZ005648.1, forward strand.
TAAACTGAAAAGTATCCAAATACTTATTGGTAGATAGTGTAAATCATAACATGGCGAAAAAAATTGAATTTTCTTCGTTATAGAAATGTAGATAGATATTTCTCATAAAAAATAAATCTGTTATTTTTTATCCTTCTCTGAATATTAAGAGAAAAATATCATTATTTTAAAAATAATTTAAAAGTATGTAAAAGAAATTATAAAAAGTAAAATGCGATGATTGATCCATTTCAAAAACTTTATTTTAGATAATTTTCTTTTATTCATAACTGCTTAATTGTAATTTAATTTCCACACTTTATTTCATTTCATAACAGACTGAATATTATTTAGTTTTAAATAACCCGAAATTAAAAATCTTGCACAACCAAATCAGTTTCTATGTAATTAAATAAATAATACATTGTGAAACATAGAGTAAAGTTTCACTGAGGTATTAACTAGTAAAAAGGAAAAAGGAAAAATAATTATTCTTTATAGTTAAACATTTTATAAAAATGTATTTAGCAACGTGTTTTTCAAACACCACCTAATTATTTCTGTGTAGTGCAGGCTTTTAAAATTCCATTTCAATCTTGATGATCTGGGGATCTAGTTTTAATTAAAATCACGACAGGAATCTGATTACGTTGTCAATATTTAATACTTTGTTTTTACAGCTGATTCATATCAATGGTAATGGCTTCAGGTAATTTATAGATACAGTCGAAGTAATTTAATTGGAAAAATAACGGAGAGATTATTCTTGTAATAATAAAACCGAAATTAAACGAACTTTAAATTAAAAGTTTGAAAAATGGGGTTAGGTGAGATTTTGTGGGGGAATCAGGAATTATATTATTTCAGTTAATACATTTGAATTTGTAATTAATAGACAAAAATTATTTGTATGCTTTTAGAATTAATTTAATATTATGCAAATGTTGAAACATTCTAACCATTTAAAATTATTATATGTAACGTTGTTGGAGATATTTAAAACCAAATGCTAATTTTATTGTAGAGGTATCATTAGACGAGACAAAATTGCCGTATTTTCTGTTTTATAAAACGGTAATTTGAGAAAATCATAGTATACAAATTAGTGTCAAATTTCTGTATGAATTATAAGTTTTTTTTCTCTTCTTTATTTATTTTTCTATTTCTTTATATTATTGATTCCATATATATATATATATATATTTCCAAATTTGGTACTCAAGGAGATCTTAACGCGTTCCTAAAGTTGTAGTTTTTATTTGATTTATAACCCAGCACCAAGTCTCCTTTTAATATAAGGATTATTTTAATTGAAACAGGTTAAATATAAATACAATATTGAAACTACTGATGATTTTAAACAAATCGTGCAGTAAACTTTCAAGTGGCTTAAAGCAATATGCGGGAGAAATTGGATATAAATGTAGATAAGATGTGTCTGCTCCTAGACATGTTACTAATTATAATAGTCTCGCGTGTGTTGAACATTTAATATTTACAGGAAAGTATTCCATCATTCCTACTGACCACCCCCATAGCAGAAAATGCGAGACGCGAAACGTACGTCACAGATTTTTCTAGATTATTTCGAAAACACAATTGGACAGACACTCCAAGACTCCCGACTTTGGCAGGAACGATATCGATTTTCAGTTTTTCTCAATCCAAAGTAAAAATATCAATAATTATTTTAAGCATTATTTATTAAATTAAAACCTATAAAGAAATAGAATTATTTAATATCTTTCACTTACGTAATATTTTTTGCTCCCCTCCGTGTTCCGCCTCTCGCAACGATGGACGAGCAAACGGATCGCACAACCCTTGCGATTTCCAACCTTTATCCATTTGCAACATAAATGTCAATATCCTTTTAAAACTTATTTGGATTCCACACCTATACAGGCGTAGAATTGTTCAATATATCTCACTCGAGTATATGTTTTACTCCCCCCCCACCTACACTAAAGATTGATAATCAAACGCTCCACAGAAACTTTGTAATGTTCAGTCTTTCTCCATCCACTTCATAGATGTCAATATCCATATTAGGCACATTTTATTATATTATAGAGCCTGTACAGTGGTAGACTTGTTCGATATCTCTCGCTAATATATTTGTTTTACTCTCCCCATAGATCAAATGGCAATCAAATGGCAATCCTTGCGATTTCCAATCTGTCTCCATCCGTAATACAAGTGTCAATGTTATGTTTAAACTTATTTGATTATATACCATAATCTACAAAGAAGTAAAATATTCCAATATCTCTCGCTCACATATGTGTTTTACTCCCCCCACTCCTCCCCCCGCTAAAATCAGTGATCAAACGCTTCATAGAAGCGTTGTGATTTCCAACCTTTTTCTACCCACAATATTAGTGTTAATGTGTTTCTGAATATATTTATGAAAATAAAAACTGGTCATAATTTTCGATGAACTGAAACTTTATATATTTTTAGAAATTGACTAAAAATGAAAAAAAAAAAAAAAAAAAAAAACTCCGCATATGCTTTAAAGAATAAAACATAAATTACATATATAAAATATTTTTTCCTATAATCATGCACATTGAAAATACAAATTCAAAATACAAATTCAAAATTATTCTAACAATTTCTACTTATCTGCCTTTCCTAATTAAGCGACATATTTGTCAATGCAATACGTTTATTAGCTTCATCTGATACTGAAATCTTTTTCTCATAATCAAGAATGTATATATTGGAATTTAGTTTTATGACGCAATTTTGAAATGCAGATTCGACAATTTTAGATTGTTGGCTGAGTGTTAGCAAAATTGTAACAAATGTTCGAGTTATATAAATATTTATAAATATTAATTCTGTAATTTTTATGAAATTGTAAAACAGTTTAGATATTAAATTTGTCCTCATGAATTTTTTTATGTATCTTACAAAACATCTAAATTCGAAAGTGTCCAAATACTTACTGGTAAATAGTGCATTGAGTAATAAATATGCAACAATCATGCAAAATATCAAGGTTTTCTAAGCAAAAATTCTTAGTTTGTGATGTTTTACGATAAACCAAGCATTAAAAAACGAAATTTTGAGAAAATACAATAATAATTATCGACTTTTGGCACATTAAATTGGGAACAATTAAATTTTAATTGATAGATACAAAAGATAGGAATAACATTCAGACGGTTTTAGAAAGAGAAAAAATCAATCTATATTATTTCAGAAAAATTAAAAAATCGATTTTTTACTGGAAAATAATTTTTTTAAGTATACAAATACCTTAATGCTTGCTACTACTTCCCTAAATTTATCTTCGGCTTATTTAATAACAGTTAGATTTCTTGCTAAAATATAAAGTGGAAAATTTGTACTAACGATAATTTTCGAAATTGTGACTCAATTTAATCTAAAAATGGACAATTAGCTTATCGCATAAATACCTTCACCGAGTTTGTTAGCCAGCCATTTTTTCTAAAGTATAAAAAAGAATTAAAATCACAAAAGTAAATAAATAAATAAAAATAAATAAATAAATAAATAATAATAATAATAATAATAAAAATAATAATAATGCTATATTTGTTTTTCTAAATAACAGATACACTGCAAATTGAAGTGCCTTAAATTCAGGCAGAAATGCATCAGGAATACTAATTTAGACGCATAAATGTCTGAAACACGTAAAGATACAAATTTTCAGACACCATACACGTCTGAATTTAAGACACATAAACGCCTTTATAAAAATTGACTAAGTTAAGTGTCTGAATTAGTATTAATATGCCTGAAATTAAGACACATTGCAGTTTTGACACTTGGAAATTAAGACATTTTACAAGTTAGACACCTAGAATTTCAGATATTTGACAGTTCACATACTTAGAATTTAAGACACTTGCATTAACTTAGCAAATTACACACTGAATCAATTTTAAGTAATATGCATACGGGGTTTAAGTTTCTTTTCACACCCGCTTCAATTTATAATATTTTATATAGTAAGTCTTTAAGATATTTAGACCATTTAGCTTTGTAAAATTAAATTTTCAAAAAAAAAAAAAAAAAAAAAAAAAAGAAAAAGAAAAGAAAAGAAAAGAAAAAGAAAAAAGAAAAGAAATTGACTAAACGAGCAATTTTGAACAATGTGTACGCACGTTCTACTTAATTTTTTAATTTAATTAATATATATATATATATATATCCGCATGAGGTCCTACATATCAGTGTAAAACAGCCAATTTTCTGGTTTTCACGTAAATTGTTTGTTTCCTGCTCAATATAAGTTTTTAAAAGAAAGAGAGAGAGAAAGAAAAAAAAAAATGTGCTAAAATATTGAAACAGATTGGAGCTTTTGGCGGAATTTGAAATTTGGCACTGTAGTAGATCGGACATTTCTCACCAAAATGTTTAATTATGCATTTGCGATACCCATATCAACTCATCGCTGAAATGACAACAAAATTATAAATAATTATAAGATTTAAAAAAAAAATTACAATGCTTAAATTTACTTAAAAGAAATTAATGTAATATAAAGTAGCATTGCTTGTGCTCGCGCAACAATTCCCTATCGTTTTAATATAAGAAATTATTCCTACGGTAGATATTACTTCTATAATATACAAAAATTCAAACTATGTAACAAAATGAAACCAACATTGTTGCTTTCTTTATTTTATTTTATTTCTTAAAACAATTTTTATGGATGCCACACGCACCACATAAACTTTAAATTTTACATCTACTTTTTAAGATAGCACGCGATCATGTTTTATATAAAAATTAAATCGTTAAATTCATTTTTTTTTTACTTATTTTTATTTCATTTTGCACGCGCACGTTTTCTTTCGTAATTCAAAATTATCAAAAAAAAAAAAAAAAAAAAAAAAAACTTTTTTCGATAGTGTTTGTTTTGATACTGATTAATATTAATAATTTTTTTTTTTTTTTTTTTTTCTTAAAAAAAAAAAAATGATTTTGATAAAATTCTGGCAAAAGCAGAATTTAGTTTAGAACGGAGGACTATTAGTTCTTTTTTCTTTTTTTCAAATTATAACATCGCTTTCAAATTATTCAATTATATTTTCGATAAATGTCCAACTATCGAAGAATGACGTCGCAAAAATCCCAGATTGAGACTAATAGTTCTCAGTCCTAATAAATAAATAAATAAAATAAATAAATAAAATAATTTTGTATTAGAAAAATATTTTCGACAGGAATTTAATTAAAGAATTGCATATGGATCGATCATCCTATTTGAAAATGACGATCACTTCAATCTCAGATTAAAAAAATAAACAGTATTTACAAACCGATTTCTTTGAAAATCGGATGTACATTGTTTTTATCAAAGTGTCAACCAAATTTGTTAACCATCTTTAAATGATGGAGCGTTTTTAAACGAGGCTTAAACGAACGAACTTTTACAAATATCAAATAAATCAAACTACTTTTCGGGCGGTGAGCTTGTTTAAGTTATTCAACACAAATTTTAGGTGAATTTTCGGTGCAATAATAATAATTCTAAACGATATTTAAAAGATCTGCCACTTAATAAATATAGTTTAAAAAAAACTAAAAAACACGCTTTTAAAGCACATCAAACTAAAAAGTGAAAAATAATTCTTAATATAAGCTGAAAACAATAATGAACGAAAAATACTAGTATAATAGTGAAAAAAGCGTGGGGTGCTTTGTGCCATATTTTTCGTACTTCGAGCAACCCACGCTTTTTTCACAATTATACTAGTATTTTTCGTTCATTATTGTTTTCAGCTTATATTAAGAATTATTTTTCACTTTTTAGTTTGATGTGCTTTAAAAGCGTGTTTTTTAGTTTTTTTAAACTATATTTATTTTTCACTTTTTAGTTCGGTGTGCTATGAAAGCATGCTTTTTAAACAATATTTATTATTTTATTATTTATCACATAAATAGCTACAGTATGTAAGTTTTCGGTTAAAATTTACACACAATCGAAAATATCCCCATTCAACTTGCAGGCCTCTTAAATCTATCTGTACCAATTTTGAACGGCCTAACTGTATTTCTATTTGTTTTTGCCCCATAGCCCCCCCCTTACACCCTCACCCCCCTACCCGCCCCTCCTAATAATTTTACAAATTCAAAAATATCCGCATTCGATTTGTAAGTATCGAAAACCTCTATGTACCAATTTTGAACGATCTGACACTATTTTATATTTTTTTGCTATACCCTTCCCTCCCCCACTTCTTTCCCCTCTTAATAACTTTACACAATCGAAAATATCCCCATTGTCTTGCAGGCCTCTTAAATCTATCTGTACCAATTTTGAACAGCCTAACTGTATTTCTATTTGTTTTTGCCCCATAGCCCCCCCTTACCCCCTCACCTCCTACCCGCCCCTCCTAATAATTTTACAAATTCAAAAATATACGCAATCGATTTGTAAGTATCGAAAATCTCTATGTACCAATTTTGAACGATCTGACACTATTTTATATTTTTTCGCTATACCCTTCCCTCCCCCACTTCTTTCCCCTCTTAATAACTTTACACAATCGAAAATATCCCCATTGTCTTGCAGGCCTCTTAAATCTATCTGTACCAATTTTGAACAGCCTAACTGTATTTCTATTTGTTTTTGCCCCATAGCCCCCCCTTACCCCCTCACCTCCTACCCGCCCCTCCTAATAATTTTACAAATTCAAAAATATACGCAATCGATTTGTAAGTATCGAAAACCTCTATGTACCAATTTTGAACGATCTGACACTATTTTTATTTTTTTGCCCCCCTCTCTCCCCCCCCTTCTTGCCCCTCCTAATAACTTTACACAATCGAAAATATCCCCATTCGACTTGCAGACCTTTAAAACCTATCTGTACCAATTTTCTTCGGCCTAACTGTGTTTCTATTTGTTTTTGCTCTATAGCCCCCCCCTTACCGCCCCACCCCCTACCCGCCCCTCCTAATAATTTTACAAATTCAAAAATATCCGCAATCGATTTGTAAGTATCGAAAACCTCTATGTACCAATTTTGAACGATCTGACACTATTTTTTATTTTTTTGCCCCCCCCTCCCCTCCCCCACTTCTTGCCCCTCTTAATAACTTTACACAATCGAAATTATCCCCATTCGACTTGCAGGCCTCTTAAATCTATCTGTACCAATTTTGAACGGCCTAACTGTATTTCTGTTTGTTTTTGCTGCATAGCCCCCCCTTACCGCCCCTCCTAATAATTTTACAAATTCAAAAATATCCGCAATCGATTTGTAAGTATCGAAAACCTCTATGTACCAATTTTGAACGATCTGACACTATTTTTTATTTTTTTGCCCACCCCCTCCCCTCCCCCACTTCTTGCCCCTCTTAATAACTTTCCACAATCAAAAATATCCCCATTCGACTTACTTGCAGGCCTCTTAAACCTATCTGTACCAATTTTGAACGGCCTAACTGTATTTCTATTTGTTTTTGCCCCATAGCCCCCCTTACCCCCTCACCCCCCTACCCGCCCCTCCTAATAATTTTACAAATTCAAAAATATTCGCAATCGATTTGTAAGTATCGAAAACCTCTATGTACCAATTTTGAACGATCTGACACTATTTTTATTTTTTTGCTCCCCCCTCTCTCCCCTCCTAATAACTTTACACAATCGAAAATATCCCCATTCGACTTGCAGGCCTCTTAAATCTATCTGTACCAATTTTGAACGGCCTAACTGAATTTCTATTTGTTTTTGCCCCATAGCCCCCCTTACCCCCTACCCGCCCCTCCTAATAATTTTACAAATTCAAAAATATCCGCAATTGATTTGTAAGCATCGAAAACCTCTATGTACCAATTTTGAACGATCTGACACTATTTTTATTTTTTGCCCCCCCTCCCTTCCCCCCCCCCTCTTGCCCCTCCTAATAACTTTACACAATCGAAAATATCCCCATTCGACTTGCAGACCTTTAAAACCTATCTGTACCAATTTTCAACGGTCTAACTGTATTTCTATTTTTTTTTTTGCTCCATACCCCCCCCCCCCCCCTTGCTGCCCTACCTGGGGGCTGAATTTCTAAAATTCCAGAAATTGATTTTTAGATAGTTGCCTTAGCTATATTTTAGAGTAAAAATTTCACGTATATCTATTTTTTTTGTTTGGGATATATAGGATTACGCGAAATCACGTTTTACGCATGTGAAATCACGTTTTGCCCCCCTTCCACCGCCCCCCTTGGGGACCGAATTTCAAAAATTCCAGAAACCGATTTTTAGACATTTGTATTAGCTATATTTTAAAGCAAAAATTTTACGGATATCTGTTTTTTTCTTTGAGATATGAAGGATTTTGTGCAATCACGTTTTGCTCCAGGAGAAGTTACAAACAAACATACATACATACATACAGGTGAAGCTAATATAAGCGTGTTAAAAAGGGCAAAAAATTCGAACTACTTTCCCGACTGCGGATTTGTTTATACTATTTGATTCTAAATTTTATGTGCATTTTTAATGCAAAAATAAAAACTTAAATGCATTAATATTTAAAAAATTAACAGAAATATAATCATGTAATCCTTCTGATTTTACGCACTATTTTTTTTTTCACGTTTTTAGTATAATAACTTTTATCTACTTTTTTCCATCAGCGAGTGGTAGTTTTATGATCGTGATACACTAACATGAAAGACATTTGATAAAGTTTACCGATAGGAGTATCGATATCATATTCTATAAAGATGTCAAAAATGAACTCTTAATGCCTCACAGTTAACGTCTTTGAGAAAAATATAGCACAAGTATCAGTTTTCTGTTCAAGAAAATTTGATATAAATCTCTCCTAACGATATAAAAGAGAAAAAAAAAGTAAAATAATTCCAAGCTTTGGAAGAAATGATTCCACATATTTGAAAGGTTTAAAATCACAACAATGTACGAATACGAGTATAATTTCATTGATTTATATGGAGTAAGTTTGATGATTTAAATCTATTTTTTTTTTTTAAATTTATTTATTAAAAACATATCCAGTAATCAAAATAATCATTTATATTTTTCGTTATATAAATTATATTTATCTGGAATACTATTAAAAGATGCATCAAATTAGGTAATCAAAATCAATAAAAAAATCAACATCAAATTTAATTAGAGAAAATTGGTAATGTTTTTTATATTTTAAATGTTATAAAGACAATGTAAAGTTGCGTTAAAAAAAAAAAAAAAATCAAGCAATAGTTTTTGTTTTATGTTTTTATTTATTCATTTATTTATTTTTCATTCTAACAAAAATATAACACATATTTACATAAAAAAAAGTAGTAAATTTATTTTATAATTTTTTCAACAACTTACATAAAAGAAGAAAACAAATTATATATATATATATATATAATTTGTTATAAATATTGTTATAATATTATAAATATTGTTATAATATTGTTATATATATTGTTATAAATATGAGACAGACATGATACACACACACATACACACACATATATATATATATGTGTGTGTGTGTGTGCGCGTGTGTGCGTGTGGTGTGGTTATAATGTCAATGTTTTCATGTAAACCTTTTAATTTATTCAGTGGCATTCTTAGCACCCGCCTTTTTTCATATTACTTATTTAGAATAATAATTTTCTTCATATTTAAACCTCATTAGATTCTGGAAAAGTTATTGTACAAAGAAAGTGGCGTGAAAATGTGGGTTTTAGAAACGCTGCTGACAAAAAAAAAAAAAAAAAAAAAAAAAAAAAAAAGAACTCAGATACATTTAAAAAAATTTATTATTTAACCATCAACTATTCATATTATTAAGTGCAGATCACTGTTCAAGCATAAATAATAAATATTTTGAAATATAGAATACTTTTGGTAATAGAATGATAAGACAAGATCAACCATAGGTTAACACTTCCGACTATTTACATCTCCTAAAAATTGATCGGAATGAAAAATTCTTCAGTTCCATTCAATATTTAATTCCATGTTGTAGGATCATACTCCTTAAACTTAATATTCTGAATCTAATTTTTTCAATATTGAGCAAATGATGTTTTTAATGTATAGCGTCATTAAGAGCAAAAGTTGCAACTATTTTTTATTATTATTATTATTTGTTTAATCAAAACATTTCATCGAAAAAAGCGTTGTAACGCAAACCGCACGTTTATTGTTCGATTTTTATGTTAGAGTTTAAAAAGTGTCGAGGATGATGGTCCGATGCTGTATATCATTTGGTTTTAATATGACGTATATAAATGATTTTTGTTTTAGTTTTTCTTAATTTTAATTGTATTTATTTTGTTTTGTAAACGCATTTTTGTGATATGTATTACGATATTTTTGAATATATGCAGCTTTCTTTAAACCATACTTCTAGAATTTCGGGCAGTTTTATAACTGAAAGTATGTAATATAAAAATTGCGGCCTGATAAACTTTTTAAAATTTATTTATATTTTTTATTAAAGTACTAATCTAAATGACACCAAAAATCTGAAAATCTATACACTGTTTATTCTTCGTCTATTAAAATCAATAATATACTTAAGAAAAGGTAGTAAGTATTTTTAACCAAAATTTTTTAGCCTATAATCTTAGTGTATTGGTTGGTTGTATAACAAAGTAAAATTTGTAATGTACTGCCTAACAATACGATCAGTCGGCCGATCTTCATTAAGCTGAGCGGCACAGTTTTGCATATGTAATACAGAATTGGTTGCGTTACATAGAAGCTAAAATACAGCTTTCTCGTAAGTGGAAAATGTTTAATAGGGGTAGCCTTTTTAGGCTGTTTGTACCCAAGCGGAGTCAGAATTTTTTTCTTAATAGAAATCTTACATATTAATTTTAATCCACGTTTACTCTATAGAAATTAAGATATATTCTTTTAGTAAATGGAAAGAACTGCTACACGTTTTAATAAAAATGTGTTAAAAAGTAATAGTTATTTATACTTTTCAAGATAATGTAACATTTATATATTTAAAATTACAATTACATATGATAACATACTATTCAAAGCTGAAAATAAGTCTAACAAATCCCGGAACCACAAATTATGCTATATAACCCCCTCTTTGATTAGACGCATCCAATGGTGTCATATGCTCCCAATATCAGGCGTCGTACTGTCCGCTAATTTTCCAGCACACTTTCAGATATAAAAAATTTCCGCTTTTTATGACATTACTATTTTCTTGCAGAAATAATTCTGGTATAGCTATATTAATGTGCCCTGATTATACAGAGTGAAGATTATTTTATAAAAATTGTGGTGGTAGTAAAAAATTTGAAATTTTCTCATTCATGAGAGTGTCCTGAAAAAACAGTGTAGAATATGGTCCCTGCCATATGTAAAATGTTTTGCAATCTTAAGAGTTAAAATCATTATTTAAAAGTTATTGAATTTATTATTATTTTCTTTTTTTAGTATTTCTTTTCTTTTACACTTTGTCAGCAAAATACATATCGACCAAATTAGTCGCATCAAAATAAGGGATTTTTAAAACGTGCGACACAAAAACTGTGGCAGAAATAACATTGAATTTTGGTTATCGCATAGTGACATGTCGGTTAAAATTTGGTCTTAGAAACAATTGAAGAATGCTAAAGAATATACATTTTATTCTACTTTTAGAAAATGTTCAGTTTTTAAATATTGTAAATTCATGTTATTGCATAAAATGTGGAATACTGCTTTGTACAATATCTATTTTTTATGTTTATTGGTTATCATAAAATACAACACATATTAAAATTAAATTCGTAAAATTATTCTAAATATTTTGCTGAAAATCGCCTTTTTTAAGGCATGAATTTAAATCTCTATTTTGTACTTCGTTATTTAAAAATATAATACTGCATTTACTATTTTAAATACGCTGTGTTTCCAGTAATTCGAAGAGCAAAACAACGTCATTAAAAAAGTTTTTTTTTTTTTTTTTTTTTTTTACTTTTCGCTTAGCTTTCTAATTGACACTCACAAATAAATCCGTTTATCGAAATTTTATTTTTTCACTATACACTTATGTTTTAAAAGTACATAATTATGGATTTTTATCTTATTTTTGAAATATGAAAATCACTATTATTTATCCGCTATAAGTTTCATACCAAAATTCGTAGTTTTAATTTTAATTAAAAATTGAATTAGATATTTCGATAGTAAATTATAACACTTTACAGTGAATATACTATTACAATTTTATCCTTTTGAATTTTAATTTTTATCTCAAATTGAAACAAGTATTTTCAGTACATTCTAATAACTATACAATGAAAATAACATCCTAAATTTACTTTAAAAAAAAGTCTTTCAGCCAGTTAATATCCCGTTACATGCGTTTTCTTTGACTATTTCATATTCTTTACAAACCACATTAGATACAAAATTATTAATTCTTTTGATATAAATTAATCATCTCTAATTTATTGTATCTAAATTTACACACAAAAACACACAGACACATACACTAAGCAAAAAAAAAAAAAAAAAAAAAAAAAAAAGCCGCACTGTAGGAAAAAATGACTTATACAATTTTTATTTGAAATAACTTTAAAATTAATGTTTGAAACGAATAAAACTGTTTTGTTTGCATAATACCAATGCGATGAAATGATACCTATGTACATTTTGGATTTAATAATTTGTTTTATTGCACTTTACGAAATACTTTTTAAAAAATTGCATAAAACTTTCTTATTGAACATAATGCAATAACCATACACTTTGTATTCTATTATGATTTATTATATGAAATAAAGAAGTTATATTTTAATATATGAAATAAAACTATTTATTTGTTAGATCTAAGCAATTTTTTATTGAAAATATCTATTCTGCATTGGGTTAATTCCACCTTTATATGGAATTACTGCTTTAATGCGCAATGGCATAGTTTTATACAGTGTTTTATTATAAACACCAGATTTATCAGTGTGCCAAATATCACAAATAATTTTTTCTAGTTCTGGCAGAGTTATAGGCTGCAAGATTCGAATCCTGTCCCCTCTTTTCCGCCTTTTTATAGATGAAACATTTTCGAGCGGATCGCGATTAGGACTATTTCCATGCCTGGTAAAGAAGTAATTCTACTATATCTTTTATGGGGTTTAAATTAAAGTGAAAAAAGGTATAATTACCTACAGAATAATAGGTTCTCATGGGAATGGACAGGAAATTTTGACAATTTGAAGTGAATAAACTTACCACAGACACCGTGTAGTAAGGTGCATTTTCATCGTGAAATGCTGTTTACGGAAATGTCCAAGATATCTCCAAAATAGTCGGTCAGGCACCACTTTTATGAAGATTGTGTTTAGTTCGAGTTAATTGATCTCTTGAGAATAAAAATTTGCCCGACTGTTTGAAACGTTATGCACCTCCGTACCATAATGTACGGAGAATGCGTCACTGTCTTAAAAGTGCGATTTTCATTAAGTCAGTCCTAATTTCGTTGTCAGATTTGCTTGTTTTCTTTAGCTCGAAATAAATTAAGCTTGACACATTAAAGAGAACCAGTTCATCCCAATAATTAACTAATCATTTTTTAATTTTTTTAGCCATCTGAGGTCATGCTTTAATAATTCTCTTCACTAAAAATGGAATTTTTTCAAATTTTCTGTCTTTTGAACCTGCTTTGTTTAATAGCTACTGCACTGTAGTTAAAGAAATTATGCTGCTAAGCAATTTTTCTGAATCTCTTTTCTGTTTTAAATGTAATACAAACCGTTTTTATAAGCAATGGCTTTTAAACTTACGGTCATCTCGCTTGGATGAGCAGCATGGCCACCTAAATCCAAATTTCCAGTTTAAACGGCGAAAAAAATTTATATCTTGCTAAAAACCCTTTTACCAATATTTCGTTAACATTTAATTATTTTGCCATCTTACGTATTAAAATATTTTTTTTTTCATTCAAAAATTAATACTTTTTGTGGCATCGTTAACTGCCTTATTCTTACGATTTTTGAAATAATTTCTAAAATTAAAATTTTCCTGACAATTGAATTTTGTTTTTAACGCTGGACTCTAAGCTAAAGTGTATGTGGAGGACAACATAATAAAATCTGTTTGAAAATTTGCTTTTTAAACGATAAAATTGGCGGTTGCAGAAGGCGAAAAGAAAAATATCCAAGTGGGGCTTAGTGTATTTGAAGTAATAAATACTGTGTGGAATCAAGTTCTTATTAAAAAAAAAAAATAAATAAAATTTCTGGATCTGAAAATTGTAATGGTTCTTTAGTGGGGAAAGATCATATGTGTTGTTTTGCACTCAGAGAAACATTTAATTTTTTCTAAAATGAAAACATGTTTTTTTTTTTTTTTTTTTTTTTCCAAACTTATTCTAATTTTATAACCAGATACAGCCAAATATTTTTTCCGGGCTTCCAAAAATTACGAAAAAATAAATAATAAATAATAATACAAAAATCCAAACACTAATGTGAAATAAGCCAACATATTTTCCCCCCTTTCTCGATTTTCTTGTTCTTTAATCAAACATATCCGCTCTTCTACTTTTACTTTCAGTTCGTTGATATGTCTTTATGATCTAAGAACACGGAAGATGTTTCAGAAAATTTAGGGATGAGAATGTCGATTTTATACTTTACAAAGATATCAAAAATCACTCTTAATGGGACACATTTAATATCTTTAACATACGAAAACATACAAGAAATATCTAAAAAACTCCATGAAATTTTGACATAGATCCTCCTAACGATAAAAAGGTTTCAAAATTCGAGAAGAAATAGGATCACATTTTCAAAAAGGATACAGATTAATTTTCTTATTATTGCTATTAATTTAACAGTCTTGATGCATGAGTTTTGTATAAAAAGTTTTGTAGATTTCTTTATAGTATTATCATTAACACACTGAGCATCTTTTGAAAAGACAAATTTGTAATTTTTTTTCAATGTATTAAGAGAATCGTTATTTCAGATTAAAATTAAAAATATAATTAGTCATTTAAAGATTAAACTTAAGATTATCATGTATGACCTATAAAATTAGCTATAAATATATAATTACGTACTTTCGGATTATAACTGTATTAGGAAATAAACAAGAGAGAATGAAAAAATACTTATCAGCTGCAAGGAGGGTTAATATGAAGCTGAAAGTTAAATTTAAGAATTCATTGTGAGGCAGTCATTGTACAGTTTGAGGGATAAACGCAACACCCGATGTTATTTCATTACTAATTGACTAAAAAGTAAAGTTAGATGCCCTTCGACAGGGAATTGTCATTTGTTTTTGTTTGTTTTTTCAAGTGAAGTAAAATTCTGGATTGAGGATGGTCCACATATTAAAATAAGCAATAACTTTAATTTTTTTTTTTTTTTTTTTTTTTTTCAGTAGTAATAGCCTATTTTTATTTTATACTTTCTGTTGTTACGGCAATGCAAAAATGTATCTTGGCTGTATATTTTGATTGTATTTTTATAAATTTATAAGTGTTACATTTTGAAAATCCTAATATTAAAACCATGTCACAAATACTCCTTTATATCTTTAGTAAAATCATATAGTTAATATATATATATATATATACTAGCAGGCTTTGCCCGCTTCGCTGGTCATTATATTGAAATGAATCCCCAAAACAGCATATCATTAATAATAATAAAATATCTTTAAAAAAATCATTGAAATCCGTCAAAATCTAATTTTAAGTTCCTGCTACTTTCTGTCACGGTATCCCCGCTCGTCACAGTCGAGTCTGGACCCACAATGCCTTCGGCAGACCCTTACCTGCTTTTTACTCCCCCTCCCTCGTGGTTACAGTTGAAAGCTTTACAAAATCTCATCAAAGTGCATATTTCGCACACTTAATTAACACCCACACACCAAAATTCGCCATTCTTAGTTGATTTGGACGGATTTAAGCTTCAAAATGTGGTTTTTGCCCCGCCCGCCCCAAGGGGAAGGGGGGGGGGGGGTAAATTACCAAAATTATTTTATATTGCATGTTGCATACACATACCTAACCGACACATAAAAAAAATTGAGATCCTGAAATTATTTAAAGCTGAGCTATGCTTTAAAACTTTTTTTTTTTTTTTTTTAAATCTCTCCCCCCGTTCTTAAAGGAGGGAAGGAGGAGGGAATTTCGCAAAATCTCTTCATACTATGAGTTAGATACATATAATCGTCCCTTACATAAAAAAATTCCAACCTCAGATAACTTAGTGCAGCGTTACGCATGAATACATGTTTTTGCCCCCCATTCTCCAAAGGGCGGTAGGGTGGAATTTATAAAATCCCTTTGTAGTGTGTGTTCAGTTCGATTTCCTCGTGTGTTGAGTACCCTTCTTTGAAAACCTTTTCCCTTCCCTCCGGCAGCTTCCCTACATTTCTACACAAAATTAAAGTATTAACATCAGATAAATGCAAATGTAACAACAGTAAAATAGGATCCCCTTTTCATTATCTCTTTGAAAAATGCAATTTAATCCCAATTAATTTCAGATTCAACAGAAACCACACAATTCGTAAAAACATGCAAACAGTTCTTTTAAACACAAACAACTACAATAAATTAAAAGATATCTACAACATTCTAATTCAAAACTTTTCCACCATCAAATATAAGATCTAGCATCGTTCACTGGCAGCTGGCTTGCCCTTTTTTTTTTTTTTTTTTTTTTTTGGTTTTAATATGTGTTTGATCCAAAATTTGTAAAACAATTTGATTTCTAAATAAATTAGGGAACTCTTCCACTTTGATCCCCGGGCCTGTCGCCCGGGATGCGGAATCGCTAGATAGTGGCAGTCAGGTTCGCCTGCCTGCCTAAGATGCATTTTTCCCCTGCGGGTAGATGTGTCTTTCCCGTGGTCACTATTGAACTCAGTGGCGACGGTAAATACATGTCTATGGCACTAAATCGTGAGATGTGCCGCTCCATGGTGGAAGTTTTCCTTTTCCTTTCCTTTCCCTTCCCTCCCCCCCTTAAAAATCCAAAATTCCAAAATCGCAGAAAATAATTTTTTTGTACTCAAGTCTGGTCTTTCCATCTGCAATTTCTTCACCGTTAAGTAATTTGGAGCCGAGTTAAGCCTTCTGCCTCCCAAGGGGGACAGGGAGGGGGTATTTTGCAAAGTTTCGTCTTAGTTGGGGGGTCACTGGTCAGGCTCCGAAAACCAACCTGGTCACTAAAATTTGTGACCCTCTTTCCCACAGAATCGTCATGGCAGTGTTGAGTCAGTGAATCAGTGAGTTTACTCTTTTATATGTACAGATTTGTTTATATTTTTTATGGACTACTTGGCTTAAGGTTGCTGTCACAAAAATAGAGTCCTTGGCGTAAAATGTCCTATCTACTTCAGTATTAAAATTAAAAATATACCCAGGATTATCAACTAATAAAGCTCTTTAATACAGATCTGAATTAGCTTTCATTTTCTTATTATTTAATTTTGATAATGACGTTATGTTGTCATGTGCCTAAGCAAATTTAATATTTATTATTATTTTTTTTTATTATTATTCGCGTGAAATATTCTTTGGCAACAATTAAAAATTAAAATAAATTATTTTAAAGTTTTATTATAGAAGAAATATCTATATTATATAGAAGATTAATTAAAAATTTACATTTTTCCCGGTATAAATAGTAGCCTATGTCTTATTCCAGACTATTATCTATCTCTGTACAAAATTTCATCCAGATCCTTTTATCCGTTGTGGCGTGATTGAGTAACAAACATCCATCCAAACTTTCGCATTTATAATATTAGTATAGATTACTTATCACGTGCATGTGTTAGATTGAGTTATTTTGCTGTCAAATTGACAAAATTTTAATTTTGAATTTCAAAACTCTGTCGTTCTTGGCGCTTATTGTATTTGGTGATCAAAAACGTAATACGAAAATATGCATGCCAGATGTATATTTTCGTAATATGCATTGTACGAAATATTGTTTCATATTATTCATTACTCTCTTAATATAAGTTGTTAAAATAACCATGATTTTTGAATAGAATTAAATTATGTTCGCCAAATAATATGGCGAATTTTTTTTTTTTTTTCTACTAAGGATGACCGATATCAAATCTATTCCGCTGCAACATATTAGTATCTTATATCAGATATTTTATTTAGACATTTGAAAACAAATTTGACTTCAAATTATGATAGAATATTTATAATTTTCCTTTTAATAAGTATATTAGTTGGATATTTATTGTGTAAATATCATCTTTTGAAATGAAATGCTTGTGTTTTCAATTGAATATGGAAATTTGCCATTTTTTCTTTCCCTAGAGTTTTGAAATTAAAAATTCAAATTTTGTCAATTTTACAAAAAAAATAACCTAATCTAACGCATGGACATGATAATTAATACATACCTATACCTAAATATGGGGATTAAAATCGGAAAATAATTATCCGCGATTTTTAATAATTTAAAAAAAAAAATCCAATGGACGTTTAACATAAGAAATATTTTTCTTGCATCCACGAACGGCCAGTGTCGTCATCACTTCGCTTGCGTATTAGCACTTTATCAATGTGTAAAAGAAATTTTTAATTAAAAATGACGTCAATTTTTCTGAGATGCATAATTTTTTTTTATAATTTTTTATCGTTCACGTTTAGATAAATGTATTTATTTTCCTGTTGAAAAAAATATATAAGTTCGTTTTTTTTTTTTTTTTTGGCAGCAATTAAATTATGGAAAAATATAAATGGCTAATTTTTTGCTATTATTAGCTTACAAAATTGCTATTTTATGCATAAAAATCGCAAAAACAAATTTTTTTTCGGAATAAATGGTAGCCAACTTTTTAAGTTAGGGTATAAGCTATCTCCATTACAAATTTCATCGAAATCCGTCGAGTAGTTTTGGCGTGAAACTCAGTCAAATAAATTCACGGACATTCACATTTATATATAGAAAACGTTTGTATGGGAAATAGAAAAGGGCTGTTTTTAGGGTTTTCCCGGAAATTATTCGATTTTTTCTCGCCTTTTAAACCTTCCCTAGACCTCCACGAACATTTCAAGACTAAGATAAGATAAATCCGTTCAGCCGTTCTCGAGTTTTAGTGAGACTAACGAACAGCAATTCATTTTTATATATATAGATATATATATATTTAGAAGATACATTAAAGAAGCCCAAACATAATCCATAATAAATTTGATTCAAAAACATATATTGAATTATGTAAAATATTAATAAATTCATGCTCAATAACATGAACTATGACCCACAGTAATTTTTGAATAAAATGAATCTCAATGCTTTAAAATATGGCTGTGTACTTATGTATGAACCTGCCAAAATAAAATGACGACAAGTTCATAATACATATTCAAAAGTTCACATTACGATATTCTGCAGTGAATCGATAAAGATTGACATTCATGATAATGATAATGATGATGACATCAGTTAATTCTATTTGTAAAAAAGTACTTTTTTAAACTATTAACTAGTCTCATATTAAAATAGTGAAACTCAAATAATTAAATATGATTTCATTATCGACTGTGTATCACAGCATATGGTCGCTGTTCTAAATTATGGAAAATGATAGACCGTCGACCTGATCTTACCTATGTATCCGAAATGCTCATATGACTCATAAGTACCCCAATTTCTCTTAACTCATATAATTAACTTTAATATGATAAAAATATTACTTATTTAGAACAACTTATTATACAAATTAACAATTATTAACTAATTAATGCTTCATTGTTTCATGAGTTGTAACACGCAGAAAAGCAACTCAATGAAGTTTACTGCAGTAACTTTTGTCTTTATTAATAAGTTACGCAGCGTATCTGTATGTATCATTAGATAATTTGCGTTTGAAACAAACTATACTAACTACATGACATAATGAGTTAGAAATCCTACCTCACTCTATTGAAAACATATGAATCGTGAACGTTACAACATACAACAGGAAATTTATTCCTTTATAGCTGTTACACGCAAATGAATATACATGAAATATTCATGGATATCTTAGGAATTACATTCATTCTGCCAAATGTAACATGGATATACAATGCTTGCATCAGTTCCTAAGGCTTGGTATTATAATTCATACTTTGGGATATAAATGAGCTATTTGCTTCACTAATAAATTTATATACATAAAATTAAAAAAAAAGTAGCATATATATTACGCAAAAACAGTTGCAAAGCAATATAAATATAGGACAATATGTATTACCATTAAGTTTATAGTATTATATACACAGTTAAAACTGAATAGATAAACTTAATAAAAACATGTTTATTTAGATTATATTACGATTTTAGAACATTGTAAATAATATATATATATATATTATTTAGATATATATAATTTTGTATGGTTTATATACAGAAACTTTTAGAAGCATTGATGTATAATAAATGAAAAAATACCATAAAAAAATGTTTTCTTTTGAATAAAAAAACATATGTAGAAAATTTGTGAGAAATAATCTCACCAAATTACATTTCTTAAACAAATCCTCCCCTCCTCTCCCTCCCCCCCCCAAAAAAGGCAATGTAACACAACAAAAAACAAAGTATATACTTTATTTCTATTAATACTTTTCTTTCACTAACGCTCTCTCGATAAATTTTGTTTTATTAGAAATATAAATGAAATAAAACAAATTGAACAATTATAGATTTATTAAAACATTCACAACATAGTACAATTGTATTGTGAAACATATTATTCAATCTACTCTACAAAAGTAATTTCGAATGAAATGTGTAGAATTATATTAAGTGATATTTAAATGTATAACTTTCACATGTAATAAAACATAAATATCTAAGAAATTATGATTAAAATTTAATTTTTTTATTCCTAGTAATGTTCTTTATATGAATTGCAAAATATACACGTTTCATATTTGCACAACTGTAACCCTTTTCACTTACATTTACACACATACGACGGAGAAAGTATTATTTTAGGTACAAATTTTTGACATTAAGTTCTTATCCACCCCATCCCTCCCCTCCCCCAAAGGGGGAAAGGGGGGAACTTTCACAAAATCCCGTTACAATGGGTGTTGGACACACTTAAATAAGCCACACACTAAAATTTGTGACCGCAGCTGATAGGGACCTCACCACGGATGAATTTAGCGCTAAAAGCGGGGGGGTCGAATTTACCCCCTCGTAACTCCCCCCGAAAATCGAAAATTGGAGAAAATCAAAAATGAGTTTTTGCAAATACGTTCAATAAGACGCCTAGCATTTTTTTTTTTTTTTAATCTCTGAGCTATTACTGCTAGAATTTTACTCGAAAATCTAAATTGCTAATTTTGCCTCCGAAAATCTTTTTACCCCCTCTCCCCCCTTAAAAATCCAAAATTTCAAAGTCGCAGAAAATAATTTTTTTTTGTACTTAAGTCTAGTCTCTCCAACTGCAAATTCCTTACCGCGAAGTAATTTGGAGCCGAGTTATCCAAATGAATGTATTTTTGCCTTATGCGCCTCTGAAAATCTCATTTTTATCCCCTACTCCCCACCCTCCCTCAAATATCTAAAATTCCAAAATCGTAGAAAATGTTTTTTTTATATTCAAGTCTAGTCTCCCCATCTGCAACTTCTTCACCTTGAAATAATTTGGAGCCGAGTTATGCTTATAAAGGTGGATTTTGCCTTCTGCCCCCCGTTGGAGAACGGGGGGGGGGGGGGATATTTCGTAAAATCCCGTCTTAGTGAGCGTCAGGGTCCTAAAATCAACCTGCTCATCAAAAACTGTGACTTTATCTCCCATAGATTCACCACGACCGTGTTGAGCTAGTGAATTAGTGAATGAATCAGAAAATCAGTGAGTTTACTCTTTTGTATATATAGATTATCTGATACTTTTCATGATAAGAATTCAGAGATAAAACTTTTACTGTAATTTTACTATGTAACTTCTGCTTATTAAATTTATCATTAATATATTATGTAAAAAAATAATGGCAAAAATTATTTCCAAAACTCTTAATTTTTATTGTCTTTAAAAGAATGAGATTAAACTAAATATGCATCAGCTTTATTCTCTAAGCGATCGTTGACATAAACAAAAATTTTAAGCATTAGTTATTACTTTTAAAGGTTTAATTTACCTCATTATTTGTATTTATTTGACTAAAATATGAATTTTGATTAGGTGTATAAGTATTCCCTAAATTAAAAAATTAATGAAATTAACCATGTTTGGAATAATATTTCCATACAAAATTATTACTAAGTGAATTTTATTTATAACATTTATTATTTACCTAAAAAAAGACATTATGTTCAACAAATAAATTCCCAGCTTGACCTATACGTCAAAGAATGATCTTAAACTAAATTTACAGTTAACTCTTTTGCCCGAAGATATCCATAACATAAGTTTACAACAAAGTTTATAAACATTTACTCTAATTTTGAGACTAATTTATCCCTGAAAGAAAATTACTTCTTTGAAATATGTGTTTATTCTATCTAATGTACTTAAAAATGAATTTTACTGTTTATTCGATATTTTCAAAATCTTCCAAAATTTTTATTTGTGCATCTTACGTGAAAACAAAATTTTTACTTAAGAAAACATTGATTTTGATTTATTTTTTAAGAATTTCAGATTCTTATTTAAAAGAATGTTTTAAAAAAAAACATCGTAATGGCACTTTTAAGGATATTGTTTAGTTGTATTTTCATTAAATGTACATAATTTAACTTTTTACACATTTTTGGAAAAATTTCAAAATGCGCATTTTATTTTCGTGTGTTTA
This sequence comes from Salticus scenicus, assembly GCA_963930645.1. NCBI lineage: Eukaryota > Metazoa > Arthropoda > Arachnida > Araneae > Salticidae > Salticus > Salticus scenicus. The sequence continues at coordinate 385,654,600 of OZ005648.1, forward strand.
TCTACAATCAAACTATTTTACTAAAAGAAAACTTTGGAATAATGTGCTGTGATTAGATTTTATTTTTTTAAAAAATAAATAAATTTATTACTTAATATACATATACATAGTTAATATTTATTTATTTGTTCATTTATTACGAAATATTTAAGTGTGATGTGAATTTTTCTATATGGAATGTTTAATCTATGAAGAAATACAGAAATATACACTTCTTAATACAGTTTTAAATGCTACTTTGTATTTTATAAAATATTACAATTCATATGTATGCAAATTATGTACAGTGCATCATGTTTTAAATTATTCACTTATATAATAACGTATTAGGTATTTTCAATTTTTTCTCTCTTTTTTTTTATTAAAAATTTATATAAAAAAATCCGAAAGCAATGTCATTTATTATAATGAAATGACTATTCAAATATTTTTGGAAATGCATATTAAGCGGGCTATACAAACAGTAACGTAAGTTTTAGAATAAAAAAATAAATAAATAAATAAATTATTTTCTTATCCATTACGAATGCAGAGAATTGCAATCGCAGAGAGGTATCTATATATTAATACGTGAAGCAAAAACTTTGTGCCCCTTTTTACGAAAATTGCGCGGACGGAGGATTATGAAATTTCGCACACTTATAGTTTATATAGAGAAGAAGTGCAGAATGCTAATATTTTTTAAAAATACAACGACAAAGACGAGAAATTGGAACATTTGTGAAACGACAAAGGTGCAATTCAAAGCCTATATTTCCAGATTAAAAATTAATACGTGAAGCAAAAACTTTGTACCCCTTTTTAGGAAAATTGCGCGGACGGAGGATTATGAAATTTCGCACACTTATAGTTTATATAGAGCAGAAGTGCAGAATGCTAATATTTTTTAAAAATACAACGACAAAGACGAGAAATTGGAACATTTGTGAAACGACAAAGGTGCAATTCAAAGCCTATATTTCCAGATTAAAATTAGCATTTTCATTTTTTTATACTGTTGCCAAAATTTTGAAATTTCAATTAATAATAAAAAGTTAATATGTTAATAACAATAATAAAAGTTAATAACAATGAGTTATTTTTTAAATAGCCAGTTTCATCTGAAAGAGTTATCGCAGAATGCTAATATTTTTTAAAAACACACAAGTTTTGCATTATATATATACTAATTAATCAACTCAACTCAACTCAACTCATTCAATTTGTATAGATCAGTTTCTAAAGAAATCAACCTAAAATAAAAAAAAAATAACGATTTTTTCTACTGACGAAGAAAGTTTTTTTCTACTTTTATTATGCCTCGACATAGAACATTAACGGGTCGGATTGAGAGACAAAGAAGAAGGAATCTATATTTGCGGACACATAATAATAATAGTAATGAAAATACAAATAGTGTTAATATTATACAGAATGAAGAAGTGAATTTGACAGATAAATTTAAATGTGCACGAAATGTCATTCCAAAAGTTTTTTATAGTTATGATTGTGGATTAATGGATTTGGAATGCAGGTTTTGCAATGCGAAACATTTTGAATCTGAAGTCACTTTAGGTGACAGAACTGCATTCACTTCATGTTGTCATAAGGGTAAAGCAATATTACCGCCCTTAAGTCAAAATGAATATTTTAAATCATTGTATGATGGACTTATTTCAAATGAACCTTCAATAAAAAGTAAGTCAAAAAATTATTTTGAAAATATTCGCAAATACAATTCATCATTTGCTATGGTTAGCTCAGAAGCTCAAGTATCCGAGGCAGTTACAAGTGGAGTGTATCATTTCAAAATACATGATGTTTTTTATCACAGATCGGGTCCAATGACTGCTGCACATGGTCGTTCACCATGTTATGCGCAATTATATTTTTATGATGTTGACACTGCTACCAATTATAGATTACAAGAACGTTTTAATCAAACATGTAACAACAACATAATGCGCGAAATTTCTCTCGAGTTGGAACGCAGTAATCCTTTTGTTCGGTCATTCATTGCAATGAAACATCATTGTCAAAGAGTTGAAAATCAAAATAAAGAAATTTGTATGCTCATTAAAGTAAATCATGATTTAGATCTACGCCGTTTCAATGATGCAGTTCAAACTGATGTAGCAGTAATATTTAGTACAGTTGATGGTGAGCCACCTTTTGAACGAAATATGATTTCATTTTCAAAAGTTAATGGTATCATTAAAAATATCTCAGTTTTGGATTCATCATTAGATCCTTTAGCGTATCCACTACTTTTTCCAAATGGTGATACTGGGTGGCATATGAATATGACTCATAATGCACCAACTATATCTAATTCAAGAGCGCCCAGAAATAAATTAACAATGCTTCAGTATGCAGCCTATCGACTTGCAATTAGAGAAGACTTCAGCATATTACACCATTCACAAAAGCTATTTCTGCAATGGATAGTTGATATGTATGTGAGAATAGAGGGCTCACGATTACATTTCATTCGACAAAATCAAATAATTCTTAGGTCTGAAGTTTACAACAATTTAACAGACTACTTAGAATCGAACATCAATGCCAGTAATGTTGGCCGTAGAGTAATTTTACCATCTTCGTTCAATGGATCTCCAAGAAATATGTATCAGAATTATTTAGATGCAATGTCAATTGTACAACATTTTGGAAAACCTTCTTTATTTATTACAATGACTTGCAATCCAAGTTGGCCGGAAATAGTTAACAATATTGGTGTAGGTGAAACTGCTAATTTTAGACCTGAAATTATTGTGCGTGTATTCAAGTCAAAATTGAAAGCATTAATTGAGGGCCTTATACAAAAAAATATCTTTGGTAAAGTTGAAGCACTCATTTATACAATTGAATTTCAATAAAGAGGATTGCCTCATGCTCACATTTTACTCACTTTAAATGAGCAAGATAAAATTGTTAATGCTATCGATATTGATAAAGTTGTATCTGCGGAGATTCCTAACATTCAAACACATCCGACATTACATGAATATGTTGTAAAACACATGATGCATGGTCCATGCGGTGTCCTTAATCCTAATTCTGTATGTATGAGAGATGGAAAATGCATAAAAGATTATCCAAAACGATTTAATGAATTTACATGTGAATCGTTAAATGGATATCCATTATACCGAAGGCGTGATAATGGTACGCATGCAGAAGTTCGTGGTAGTTGCCTTGACAATCGGTACGTTGTACCATACAATCCATATTTACTTGCCAAATTTAATTGCCATATAAATGTTGAAGTATGTACTACAGTCAAAAGCGTCAAATACATTTATAAATACGTGTATAAAGGCTATGACAGTACATCCGTTGAATTAGATTCTGGGGAAAATGAACAAGGTCAAAATATAGAAATTAATGAAGTTAAAAATTTTTTAATTGGTCGTTATGTTGGATCAACTGAAGCTATATGGCGCATCTATGAATTACCAATGCATTTTCAGTCACATGTTATCATCAGACTTGATATTCATTTACCGCGACGACAGAATGTTTACTTTCGAGAAGGGCAAGAACGTCAAGCAATTGACAATGTAAGACACACAAAATTATTAGCATTTTTTGAATTGAATCGATCAGATCCATCAGCACGAGAATATAAGTATATTGAAATTCCTTTGCATTATGTGTGGGAAGATTCCCGAAAAAAATGGAAGAAGAGAAGCCGTGGAGGTGATAAAATTATTACACGGATGTATGTAGTGTCACCAAAAGACATCGAACTTTTCCACTTACGATTGCTTTTATTACATGTTTGTGGTCCAAAATCATTTGAGGATGTTAGAACATACAATGGAATTATATACACTTCTTTTGTTGAAGCGTGCCATGCTCGCGGAATTGCTTCAAATGATAATGAATGGCGCGAATGTTTAAATGAAGCAAAAGAATTACATACACCAAAACAAATGCGGAATTTATTTGGTTACATTTGTGCAATAAATGTGCCAGCCAATGCATCAGCGTTATGGAATGAATTTAAAGTATATCTTAGTGAAGATTTTCTGAGACTTTATAACGAAGAAGCATCTTTTAATAGAGCTCTATTAGAAATTGATGATATTTTGAATGTTCATAATTTATCAGGTCAGATACTTGGTTTACCAGTTCCCACATACTCGCAGAGAATACAAGAAGCAAATACTATTGATATAATAGAGCAAGAGATGCTGTTTTGTGAGTATTATGAAGCTGCAAATATTGAACAGCGTAATCTCATTGATCAAGTGATTCGTGAAATTTTGTATCATGATACTGGATCCAATGTTTTTTGTTTAACCGCTCATGCAGGTTGTGGCAAAACATTCACTCAAACAGCAATTATTCACAAATTAAATTCGCTTAATCTTCGTTGTATTGCAACTGCGTTCAGTGGCATAGCTTCAACTTTATTACTTGGAGGTAGGACTTTACACAATGTGTTTAAATTGCCTATACCCATTTTAGAAAATTCTGTAGCAAATATTACTGCAAATAGTAGCTATGGTCGTTACATAAATTCATCATCATTGATAATTATTGATGAAGTTTCTATGTGCCCTTTGCAAGTGTTGAAAATCATAGACAGATTACTGCGGGATCTATCCGATGAAAATGATAAACACAAACCATTTGGAGGAAAAACGATACTTCTGTGCGGTGATTTTCGGCAAATCTTACCAGTTATCCCAAATGGATCACGTGGAACTTTAATTGAAAATTGTGTCAAAAGTTGGCATGAATTTCTTTATTTTCATAAAGTTACATTTACTCGAAATATGAGAGCCTTACCAAATGAAATAGAATTTGTAGAATTCTTGAAAAAAATTGGTAATGATGAAGCCCCACAATTCCCTCAGTTTGGTGAAAATGTTATCGAAATACCTCAACAATTAATAGGAGATAAAAATAATATTATTGATGAGGTGTATGGAAATATTTCCGAAAACATATTCTCAGAAAATATATTGAACTCCGTTATTTTAGCGCCTGCAAATGATGATTGTACTTTGATTAATACTGATATACTTAATCAAATTCCTGGTGAACAGCGAACATATCATAGCTATGATAAAATAATTTGTGATAATGACAATGCCATCAATAACTATCCGGTAGAGTTTTTAAATTCTTTGACTATTAGTGGTTTACCACCACATAAGTTAGTATTGAAAGTTAATTGCATCGTTTTGCTGATCAGAAACTTAAATACAAAGGAAGCATTAGTCAATGGAACAAGAATGCGCATCAAATTTATGCATCGACATGCAATTGACTGCGAAGTTTTAACTGGGACCGCACGCAGTAAGAGAATTTTGATTCCACGTATAAATTTAACATACTCCGGAACTACTTTACCATTTAACCTTCAAAAAACTCAATTTCCTATAATACCTGCATTTGCGATGACAATAAACAAGTCTCAAGGACAAACATTCGAAAAAATTGGAATTTTATTGAATCGACCAGTTTTTACACATGGGCAATTGTATGTCGCAGCAAGTAGAGTTCGATCATTCGACGGTTTGAGATTTTATATTTCCGAATATAATGGTCAAGGACATTTAGCAAACGACGAAAGAGTTTTTACAAAAAACATCGTTTACAGAGAAGTTTTGTAACATTAATTAAATTATCGAAATATGTATGTCAAGTTCAATGGACAGCATTTTTTTTTTAATCGCATGTCTTTTTGTTTCAATAAAAAAAAATTAAAAAAAGGCATTCTTTATTTTAATCATTTTTTGGATTTTTTTTATTTAAATTTCATATAATTTTTTGAAAAAACTAGGTAAATTAACAGTGTAGCTTTGGCAAAATCTGTGATTATAGAAGTATAGTCTTTGACAATAGAACCTTAATAATGTTTAAACTTATAATTTTAATTAATTATGGTCGAATTTCGACCACTGGGCGACCACTAGTTATAATAAATGTCCAACAAAAGTGAATTTTTACCGTGCAGATGACATTCTTCCCGTTCTCGAAGGAAAATTGGAGCATAATAGCGCGATCTATCGGCGGTTTTACACCCAACAGCATAAAACAGCATAATGTCTCATAATAAACTTTTCATATCTAAAATTTTCTTCGATTATATGTAATAGAAGTTTTGATATAGTCTTTCTTTAAATTGCAGAAATCGCTATATACCATGGTGGTATGTTGAATGCGATTAGGACGAAATGTTCATATAATTTAATTTATGCCAAGGCGCATGTACGTATAAATTTATATGCAATTATGTGTAGTATTTCAAGAGATATGGCCTTCCCTAAAATTACAAAAATCGATGTATAACAGCGCCACCTGTTAGGTGATTGGCACCAAAAGTTGACAGACGTTTAATTATGTAAAGCTGCATCTTCACATTAATTTATATACAATTGTATGTAATAGTTCCTGAGGTACAGTCGCCACAAAATTTAATTAAACACATACGGACATTTTTTACATATGGTCAAATCGTGTTCTGGACCTCTCAAAACGTGTAAATCCATCGAAAATCAGAAGTTGGAAATTTTTACGAATCCACTACTTTCTTCTACTGAATATAGTAATTGAATAAAGTAAAAATATACGTTTGATTCATTTTTTGTTTTCCAGTTTTTTTATTACTTTAAACGTTTTGAGATGTCCTGAAAGCATTTTAACGATTTTTGTAAATTATCTCCTTGAGTATTTGTCTGTCTTCCTTTGTTTGTGCGTTTTATCAAAATTTCATCGATTCTCTTTCTCACCTCTCACGAACCAATGGAGAAAATTTATCCAAATTCAATATTTAATTGGGCCTTCACTTAAATTGTTGGATAATAGCTTTTGAGATATATTGCATGATTCGATAATTTTCAGAAAATGTCTGTCTGTATGTGTGTTTTAGCAAAATATACCAGACACCGTATCTCATGAAGCAACCGGTGAGAATCCATACAGCTTCATATTCGATTCCATCTTTTACTTACATTGGTGCTGATTAAATTTTACGATACATTGCCAAAAAATGACGCTGTCACACTAAAATTTCCCCCATCTAAAGGAAATTATAACCTATTCTTAACTTCTATGGTGAATAAATGAACAAAATATGATATGGTTTATCACGATAATTGAATACTTTGTTGATTAAACTTGGATGCTTAATGGCTGTCAGGTAATGCTACTGTGCTGCAATTTTCCTGTTTATAGGAAGGCTAAATGTCAGCTTTTATAATATGTAAATATGCCAAATTTGGCATTAAAATGGGCATTACTGAAAATTTTTCTGGGTGATTTTGGTGTATATTAGCATCAGCTGATTGTTGGCACTTGTATTTGTCACTTTCTGAGTTTTTCCAGATGGATGTGTACCACACTGAATTGTACCACACTGAAATCATTATTATGAGAAACTATGTAATTAAAATTTGTAGCTTTTTGACGACAGATGGAGCTGTTACATAAAATTAATAAATAAAAGTTATGTTATGGCTACAGCATACTAGTTATATAAATTTTTTTCTTTATAATTTGATAAGTTGCTATTTTTTAGTATCCCTGCGGCAATATCACATACAGTCATCAAACTTATAGAAAATAAGGAGTGATAATTAGAAAACTCATTTATCCGGAAAAATATGATAATTTACAATCTGGTAACTGCTGTGGAAAAAGAATTAAAATTCGAAATTTATGCTATGAAACTGTAGCAAATGTAATTAATCAAATAAAAATATGAATGTCCTTTATAAAAACTGTTTATAGAAAATTTGAAATGACTCTAAAAGAGATATACACGAACACTGTATTTTTTTCCCAAGACTCCTCAAATGTATACGTTCTCTCCCTTATAAAACAATTATTGTTGATTAATTATAACTAGACTCATGCATAAAGAATTGACCTGCATCAAAAACATTTTACTAAAACGAAATAAGTTTCAGCATGCATAATATTAAGAAAAGCTAACTCACCTCTCTCCTGCATTTCCTGTAGTCGCTTGAAAAAACATTTTAGGCCATACAAATCAATAAAGATGAAATCCGATTGCTTACTATAGTTGTTTTTAATCAGAGATTTTCTTTCAGAATTTTATGAATAAAAACAGAATCTTTCACAAACTTTAGCACAGGTTTAAACATTCAGAATACGTATAAAGGCATTTTTTTATGCCTTGAATGAGTTATAAAGAATAAACAGAAGAATACTTATTGTTTTAATAATATAACAATTAATGGATTACTTGGCTGTACGAATGCAGCCTGAATATTAGAATGTCAATTCAAGAATAATGTTACTTCAGTTTTTCGAATAGTTCAGAGAGAAAAACAGAATCAATAATAAAAAAAGAAAAAGAATGAGTTTTGTTTCACTTTCTGGTCACATGACTGTCTACTTCTGATCGGCTGTCGCCTTTACCGCTTCCCATGAATCAACAGGCTGGGCGGGGCGGGAAGGCACCGGAGCAGGAGTCGAAATACTTGGAAAAGGGATCACCTGCGTAACCGGTCGAATCAGAGTTCCAGCAGAAGAGGTCTTAAGTTGCAGGACCCTGGCGATTCCGTCAGGTCCGGGAATCAACTTGATGATTCTGGCGAGATCCCAATGGAGTGGAGGTGATACTTTATTTTTCAGGATGACGAGTTCCCCTGGAGAAAAGTTGTGACGGTGGTTGTTGGTTCTTTTGGATCTATACAGCAATGTTGGCAGGTATTGTGCTTTCCACCTCTTCCAAAACGTTTCCTTCATCTGCAATAAGAGCTTATACCTAGAATAAAGACTAAGAGAATTGTTTGTTAATGGCAGTTCTGGCAATTCTAATAATGCAGTTCCAATCAAGAAATGTCCTGGTGTTAAAGTTGCGATATCATTAGGAGCATTGGACAATGGTGTTAGAGACCGCGAATTTATAACAGCCTCTATTTGACATAGAAGAGTGGACAGTTCCTCAAAATTTAAAATTGCGCCTTGTGTGATTTTTACCAAATGATGTTTGGCTAATTTTATCGACGCTTCCCAGAGTCCCCCAAAATTTGGAGCATACGGGGGAATAAAGTGCCAGGTTATTTGGTGTTTGGAAGCAAAATTTTGTAATTTTTCTTCTTTGAATAAAGAAAATAGCTGTTTTAGGTAAGAATGGGCTCCGACAAAATTTCTGCCATTGTCCGAAAATATGTCAGAGGGGTATCCACGCCTACCTATGAAGCGTTTCAAGGCTGCGAGAAAGGCTTCTGTAGAAAGATTTGAAACACATTCAAGATGCACTGCCTTTGTCGCCATACAGATGAAAAGGGCAATATATGATTTAAAGGTTGTCGCTTTTCGTTTATGTTGACATTTTGTCATTACTGGTCCCGCGAAATCGACACCAACCTTCGAAAAGGGCCGAATGGGTGTGATTCTTTCTGAGGGTAGATCCCCCATCTTTGGAATTATTGGCTTAGCTGACAGTCGAAAACAGAGTATACACTGTCTTAATACTGATTTTACGGTGGAGCGTCCGTGGGGAATCCAAAATTTGTGTCTAAGGAGTGAAAGTACTAAATTGGGACCAGCATGGGAGCTTAAGTTATGATAATATGTTATTATCAAGGAAGTAACGTGATTTGCTTTGGGAAGTAATATGGGGTGATTTTCTTGAAATCGTAAGGATGGGTGGTTCCGCAGGCGTCCTCCAACACGAAGAACGCCTGCTTCATCCAGAAAAGGATCAAGACAGAATAGATGGTGTGAAGGTTTTAAAAGTTTGCCTTTCCTTAGTAAGGCAATTTCATCACTAAATTCTGCATTTTGAATAATTTTTACAAGCCACATTTCCGCTTGATTTAGCTCTATGGCCTTTAAAGGACCACTTTCCTTTGATTTGGTTTTAATTTTATTGATAAATCTCAAAACATAAGCTAGAATTCTTAAAAGTTTTAGATAGTTAGAGTATTTCGTGATATGTGATATGAAAGTGTTATTAGAAAGTGTAGGCTTAGAACTTGAATCTGTCGAATGTTGATGAGTTTGTTTCTGAACGGAAACTGAATGTAATGTGCACATTGGTGGTAGCTCAAAACTATGGAGCCATTTTGGCCCTTCCCACCACTCAGTTCTAGCTTTCAACTTAGCCGGGGACAATCCGCGTGTGGCACAATCGGCCGGGTTTTCTTTTCCTGGGATATGTCTCCAGGATTTTAGTTGAGTAAGAGCTCTGATTTTGGTAGCTCTATGGGCCACGAAACTATTTCCTTTGTTTGAAGGGTTATTTATCCAGTTTAATACAATAGAAGAGTCAGTGTACCAGTATGTCGAATGAGTAAATTTAAGGGATTTTTGAATGTTGCAAATTAACTCAGCTACGAGTACAGCCCCACACAATTCTAATTTCGGTAAAGTGAGTTCTTTTATGGGTGCGACTCTAGTTTTAGCAGCAATTAAATATACCGGAATCGTGTTCGTTATGATCTTTAAATATGCGACTGCCGCATACGCCCTCGGAGAGGCATCACAAAAGCCATGCAGTTCAACTGTACAATCTTTAGTATTTGAACCTACATAGCGTGGAATGGACATAGATTTAAACTCATTAATTTCATTATAAAAAGTTTTCCATTCTTGCAAAATATCTGGAGGTATAGGCTCATCCCATGTTGATTGCAACTTCCACAATTTTTGTAGAATGATTTTTAAGATAATAGTAGATGGCGACATAATTCCGAGGGGATCATAAATTTGCGCAATTACGGACAGCAACTGTCTTTTTGTATTAATTTGTTGTTCAGCTAAGGTTCTAACTTGAAGAGTATCTTCACTTAAATCCAAAAACATTCCTAGTACTCTTTGATTTATTTTTTCTTTATCCTGAAAAAAATGAATGACCGAATTAGCCTTATCTTCCTCTGGAATATCAGAGAGCGTTTCTGGATGGCTACAAGCCCATTTCCTAAGTTTAAACCCTCCAGCTTGCATTAGAGCCTGCAGCTCCATTATTCTATCTTTTGCTAATTGAAGGGATTGTGCCCCTGACAATAAGTCGTCGATGTAAAAATCTTCCTTGGCAATTTCTGCTGCCAATGGAAAATTTTGTCCCTCATCCTCACATAATTGCTTAAGGGTGCGTAACGCTAAATAGGGTGCACAAGCTGTTCCGTAGGTGACAGTATTCAATTCGTAAAAAGATAATTGGTCATTGGGAGATTCTCTCCAAACAATTCTTTGGTAGATTCTATGTTTCCTTTCAATTAAGATTTGCCGATACATTTTAGCTATGTCTGCACTGAACGCTACAGGGTTGGCTCGAAATTTTACTAAATTGTCAAAAATATTCGACTGCAGTTTAGGACCAATATATAGAATGTCATTTAAAGATTTGTTATTTGTTGTTTTAAACGAGGCGTCAAATACTACACGTAATTTTGTTGTTTCAGAGTTTTCATTTACCACCGCATGATGCGGTAAATAATAATGTGGCGTTTCATTAATTTCAGCTGGATTTAATTTTGTCATATGACCCAAATTTATATATTCGTTCATGAAATTCGAATACTCCATTTTTAATTGTGGGTTCTTTTTAATTTTATTTTCAATGGAAAGAAATCTTGAAATAGCACCTGACTTACTGTCACCTAGTGCCTTATCTGGCTTAAAGGGTAGGTGAACGACATATCTTCCCTGACTATTTCTTTTAGTTGTGGTCACATAAATATTTTCCACAGGATCATTTTCTATCTTTTTTGATTCTACATTTGGAATTGATTCTGTATCAAAAAATTGTTTTAAAGTGTTGTTGATATCATCATCAATAGTCATATGGCACGTTAAACTGATATTTGTACATTGAAAACTGTTTATTCGTCCTGAAAGGAGGTAACCCAGCTTTGTGGGGAATGCTGTAGGAGTTCCTGCTAGCCCTTGAATTGGACTGCCATTGCAGATTGAGGCGACTATTTCTGCCCCAAGAAGAATATCGATTGGACCACTAACGTCATAATTGGGATCCGCTAGTTGTAATCCCTTTATGTGTGGCCAATCATGTTGCGGTAGTTGGAAATTAGGGAGAGGTGAGGTAACCCTATCAACTATAAAAGCGCTGACTGAAAATGACTCCGACGAAAAATGCGGAGTGAATTTAAATTCTGTTTCGTTGAGAGCAGTTTCTGCTAAAACGCAATTAATCCCTATTATACTATGCGACGTGCTCCGTAAGGGCAAATTTAGTCGCTTAGCACATTCCTTAGTAATTAATGAATTTTGACTAGCATTATCTATCAAAGCTTTACAATGCACAATTTTTCCTTGATTTGATTTAACCTTAATTAGTGCTGTAGATAACAAAACATTACTAGAATAAAACTGAGCACTATTAGAGACTGATATATCTGGCGATACATGATTCGCCCTTTCAGAATTTATATTTCTACCATAAACATGTAGCAATGTATGATGGTTTTCTGCACAATTTTTACAATTAATGTTTATCCTACAATTCTCCAGCCTATGATTTTGCCGTAAGCAATTTTGACATAACTTATTTAATTCAACAAATTTCCATCTTTCTTTAACCGGTTTTGAATTAAATGTCGGACATTTAAATAGCGCGTGACGCTCATTACAAAGAATGCACGTATTTTCCTTTTTCACAATTGTACTCAATACGTTTGATTTCTTCGAATTAGTGAATTTTACGTCTTGTTTACATTTTATCTCTTCAACACCGCGCGCTTCGCGCTCAACGAATTTCCTAAAAAGATCAAGATCAGGCAATTTATCACTATCCAACATTAATTCCCATCTCTGTTTTAACGATTCATCCAATTTCCCCATCATGAATTTTATTATAATTAAGTCGCTTAACGCATTAGAATCTAAACCCAAAGTTTTTAAGTTTCTGACGGCTTCGTTACAAGTATCTAATAACTCAAGTAAATTTTTAGCATTGTTTGCTTTTACAATTTTCATAGAAAATATTTTGTTAATTTGACTCAATGCTAATTGTCTTTTATTTTCATATCTTTCATTTAATATTTCCCAACATTGATCTAAATTTTCCTCTTTTAGAGCGAATCCTCGAATTAATTTAGCTGCGTTTCCGCGCACTGAAGAATGTAAATATTGCAGTTTTTCAATTTTGGATAATTGATTATTTTGTAGAATTGTCGAATTAAAAATTTCTTTAAAAGAAATCCAATTTTCGGTTTCACCAAAAAATTTTGGAAGATCAAATTTAGGTAATTTAATAAGAGACGATTTACCATTTTTCTCATCTTTATTTTCCGCGTGAGTATCTGAATCGCACGCATTTACTTCTGTTTTGTCCTCTAACTCCACCAGTAAATCAAAACCCACTCCCTTATATCTCAAATACATATCCATATAATCCTCATTCTCTTTAGCGGATAAATTTTTAAATATTTCCGCGATTTCATGATCATACGATTGAACTTTGGTTTTTAATAATTTAACCTTAGATTGTTCATCTTTACTACACCCCTTTACTCTATCTCTAAAACTATCGATTTCTTTACATAAATTTTCAAAAAATAAAAACTTGCTTAGATAATTTCGGCATTTTAGAATATATCTTCGAATTACAGAACAAACATTCAAGAACAAAAATAAATCATTTTAAGAATAAATGATTACGAATAAGGATAAGAATAAGAATATCAAATACATATTAAATTTATATAGTTTTTTTTTTTTTTTATATATATCTATATAAATCATCGATAGACTCATGGCTCTAGGACGGACCAAAAACATGTTGATTAATTATAACTAGACTCATGCATAAAGAATTGACCTGCATCAAAAACATTTTACTAAAACGAAATAAGTTTCAGCATGCATAATATTAAGAAAAGCTAACTCACCTCTCTCCTGCATTTCCTGTAGTCGCTTGAAAAAACATTTTAGGCCATACAAGTCAATAAAGATGAAATCCGATTGCTTACTATAGTTGTTTTTAATCAGAGATTTTCTTTCAGAATTTTATGAATAAAAACAGAATCTTTCACAAACTTTAGCACAGGTTTAAACATTCAGAATACGTATAAAGGCATTTTTTTATGCCTTGAATGAGTTATAAAGAATAAACAGAAGAATACTTATTGTTTTAATAATATAACAATTAATAGATTACTTGGCTGTACGAATGCAGCCTGAATATTAGAATGTCAATTCAAGAATAATGTTACTTCAGTTTTTCGAATAGTTCAGAGAGAAAAACAGAATCAATAATAAAAAAAGAAAAAGAATGAGTTTTGTTTCACTTTCTGGTCACATGACTGTCTACTTCTGATCGGCTGTCGCCTTTACCGCTTCCCATGAATCAACAATTATACTCAGTTCAATTAAACTGAATAGTATTCTTATCATTGTATTCTTTCATTTTATATACAAAGTGAACTGTTCCTAATCTGACAAACAAAATAAGACGGTATGTGAGATTATCAGGACCATAAAACACCATAGATATCCCGTGTAATCTTAATCTTTTTCCTTGCTTTGGCAGATACAAATATATGTGTATTTCCAAAATGTTCACAAAAGACCCAAACTTTTAAATTTCTGACTGAACTACATGTAAAGCAATCACATATTTAAACTAGTTGGCATAGGAAGACTCTGCACAGTTCCCCATCATATGAATGTTCTCATAAATTTCTTGTACACGACATATTATATTCATGTTAAGAGAAATTAATTTGAAAAAAAGGCTTCACACAGTAACAGAACGAAATCCTCGCCTAATAGACTACAACAAACCCAAAAATGCATATTTATATGAAATATCGCCACATTTTGCTATGTTGATAAAATCTTAAATTTTGTATAATTTACGAAATTTTCCTATTAGAATATTTGGAGTCAATCATGTTCATACAAGTATCATAAATGTTGTTTCGAAATTGTCTGATATATTTATGATCCTCAAAATGGACGTTTATGCTAGATTTTGCTTTATTCTGCCATTTTAAGTAAACCGTAAATTCCAAATAACTTACGAATTTTTTAAATTGGAAAAATCATACACTATGGTACTCATGTCAGTATCCTAAATAATATTTCAAAAGTGGCCTGACATCTTTACGATGAAAATATCCCTCAAGATTGACGTTTGTGTAAAATTTCGCCCTATTCTGTTATGATAAGATATTCGTAAAATGATTATAACTTACGAAATTTTTATATTGGAAAATTCATAGTCAATAGTATTTATGCCAGTATCCTGAATAATATTTCTAAAATAGTCTAAGATCTTTACGGTGAAAATATCCCTCAAAATTGACGTTTATGTGAAATTTTGTCCAATTTTGCCATGTTAAGAAATTCGTAAATATCCAATAACTTGCGAAATTTTTAAATTAGTATGTTTATAGTAACTGATATTCATTCTGGCATCAAAACTGATATTTAAAACTAGTCTGACACTTTTACAGCAAAACTTTTTGATTTAATGCAAGTTTAAGTGAAATTTTGCCCTATTCTCCCATGTTAAGAAAATCGTAAATTTCAAATAACTTATGAAGTTTTTTAATTCGAATGTTGCAAATAAATAGGGTTCTTGCCAGTGTCGAAAGTAATATTTTAAAAAGGATTTGACCTCTCTGCGAGAATTTGTTCTTGAAATATCGTGTACACAGACTAACATACTAACGGACTAACAGACACCCTACAGACGGACATCATACAAATTTTGTCATTTTCGGATTCCTCATACCTGAAAACGTGTAAAAAAGTAAAAAAAAAAAAAAAATAAATAAATAAAAAAAAGTCGAAAATTTTCACGATTACCTGAGATTCCCATACCTACAGTATGATAGGAAACTAAAATATCACAGTAAGCACTTTATTCTGATATTTCTTACATCAGGATATCAGGGATGAACAGTCAGTTAAATGGGTTGAAAAAATGTCAAAATGGAATGTTTGAAACAAGTTCAAAACGAAATAATCGACAAAATTGCTACCGATTTCTAAAAACACCCATCTATCTGTAATCTGTCAGAATTAAAAACAACTTACCCAATTCATTGGTTTTCGAAAAAGTTTGCAATTAACCATATTGTTATGATATTTGAAACTGTAAACAAAACAAAGAATTACTCCCGAATTCATTATTACCAGAGTAGGAAAATTTTCTAGCATACAGCCTTCTAACATCTAGCCTTCTAACATTTAATCCGTACAGGAGAAATGTAAATTACATACGCTAAAATATTGTCGAAATTCAAAATCGAATTGTCGCCAATATCTGTCACCGACAGTCTTCCAATAACTCTTCTGTCTATGAATAGCCTGGTTTTTATAAAACTTTCCCTTTTACGCTTGCCAAATTCATAGATTGAGAAAAGATGTAAACTAGCAATAATTTTCAACCCCTTCATTTTTCATGTTTCGTATTTCAATAAAAGTAAGTTTGGTATTGCATTTAAACTAAAAAGCACTTTAATTAATGTATGAATGTAATTTAGAAAAGGCTCATTTGAAAGCAAGCGTAAATTCTGGATGAATTTAATCGAGTAGACACAGAGCGATATTTTAGGATACCAAACAGAATTCAGTGATAATATGATTTTAAAATTCAGCATTTCTTCACAGCATTTAACTTACTGTTGGTTTGGTTGTTATAAATCTGGGAAATTAGCTGAACAAATGACCCTATACTGATAGTTAGCAATTTTCGTACAACTGGTCGTTTAGTTTGTGCAATATTTATTGAAAGACTACTTTTAGAAACGTGAATTTTGTTGACCAAATTCAAGCAAAAAATTAAATCACTTAATAGTGGATCTGCAGATCAAGAGCCTCAACGTACTATTTGCATCACACAATATTCAACAGGTCATTTTTATTTAATTTTTATTATAATATATATATATTGATTCGATTGGTTTGCTACATAAACAAATACGTTCCTGAAGGGGCTGCCGCCCCCTCATATCCCCACTGTATCGTTCTTTCTATACCTACCTGTATACCATATATGTGTATTCTTAATAATTGAGAGTCTTGTGTTATTTCTCTGATATTCATAAATATTTGTATCAAATTTCATGCAAAAAGATTACATAGCATATCAGAATTATTTTGTGTAACCCTATAAACTAATTACCAATTCTATGGCCACACTTTTCAATAGAAAAACGTGTTTTTAAAATTCTAATAAAATTCCAGTATATTTAATGGCGTGTAACCATGTTAAAATACACTTTGAAGAAATATCGACTATAGACCATAACAGTACGATATTTTTTTATGTATCCCGGAAACGGAGCCACAGTTATTATATACGCTAATAATAAGAATACACCTAATTAATTATAACTCATTAATTTTTCAAACTAATTTGACATCATTTGGATGGTTACAGTACGTCATCGGAATGCTTTTGTATGGTCCCATAAATTAATTATTTAGTCTATACATACACTTTTTTAAGAGTAAACATGCCTTTAAGCATCTTTACAATATACGTTAATTCTATTATGTTCAATGCAGCATAAACGCATTAAAATGCGCTTAAATAAAAAAAAATGTCCATAGGCTCTAATGTCACGAAATGCTTTTGTGTGTCTCTGTAAACGAACCATAAACACTGTGTACATCAGTAAAAACTATTTAACCTATTCTACGTTTTTTTATGAATTTTTGTTCGAAATTTGACATAATTTGGATGATTACGTAACATTGTCAGAACACATTTGTAAGGTCCTGTATATTAGGAAGCCTTACAGGCCATATTTTCTGCAGAAAATATTAGTTTAAGCATCTCATTAATGTACGCTAATTTTATTTTGTTTGTTGCAAAGTAATGATGTTAAAATGCGTTTAAGCAACATTCACCCAATATGCCGTAATGGTAAGAATTTTGACGAAGCTCTGTACACAATTCATAAAAAAAAAACAGACATAAAAATTATACACACAGGTATAACAAATTATGCAGCTATTTGTGCACAAAGCCAGAACGTGGGTACTAATTTGCAAGTTAATCGGAGGATTTTGGCTGTCGCTATTGCGTACATACAAATTCTGCCAATAGACTGTAAAGATGAGAAAAATGTTGGTGTGTCCCTGCACACGAACTGCGAATAAAATGCACACCCAAAACTATACAGCTGATTCCGTGTGGCCCGTAAACATGTGTACCAAATTGCAAGTTAATAGCGTGATTTTTGCTGTCGCTATTGCGGTTATACAAATTCTTCCCAAAGGCCATAATGATAAGACAAAAATTGGCACGTCCCTGTACACGAACTACAAACGGAATACACACTTAACACTATACAGCTGATTCTGTTGTAATCACAAACATGTGTAGCAAACTGCAGGTAAATAGCGTGACTTTTGCGGCCCCTATGGCGGTACATACAAATTCTTCCCATAGGTCGTAATGATAAGAAAAATTTGACGTGTCCCTGTACATGAACTACAAATGAAATGCATGACCAAACCTATACAGGTGATTTCGTAGGGATCATGAACATGTGTACCAAATTTCAACTCAATAGCGTAATTTTGACATACAAATACGCAATCCAAAATCTTTATGAGTCACAACAGGGAGGCCTCCGTTGATGTTTCGGAAATTAATGATTTGCACCAATGCAGTTTATTGTAGGCTCATTCGAAAGCTCGTAGATTAGGCTAGTGTTTGATAAATTTGAACGATTATAGATACAGAGGTATGTTAGGAATTTCAAGTTACAGAATTTGTCAGTTATTCAATTTCGAACTTCAAAAATGTTTCACGGTTTGAATCCTATATCTCAATGTAAAATATTTCGCTTTAAGATTGTTATTTTATTATTTTTTAAATAGGAATTTACATTGTACATTTATCAGAAATTTAAAAAATGTGGGTTATTTGAGAAATAAATGCTTATTATTTTTTTTTTTAATCTGTCATAACTCGGAAGCAGTTTGAGATAGAATAGTTATCTATAGTGTTTCATTATCCATATGGACTTTTCTACTACCACTGCCACGTCATTTGTTAGATTAGTTTCAGTTTCCTCTTTGTTTTTACGCTGGTGTTGGGAAAATGCAGTTCATTGAAAAATATGATGTCTTGTTTATTCTAATTCTACTTTGTAGTCGTTTAGAAAATTCTGTGATGGCGCTCAAACGAAAAATTGTATGTATGATTTATAAAGTGTATGTTAGACATTCATAACATATTATTATTAAATTATAGAATTTGAAATACACAAAGATATTTAGACTGTTGAGAAGTTTGCATCGCTAACCAGGGAAAACAGTTTCAAAATGTAATTGGTCTGGTGAGTTTTATTTAATACAAATTCTTCAAAAATTCTTTCATTAATATGGGCCGCGATGAAAGATTTGTAATAAGATGATATATTAATATTGCAGCCAAATGACGGAAAAAGAATGACTGTTAAAAAGAATTTAATTGAAAAAAAAATTCAATTACTCATACACCCTCTGTTATGAATATTTGTTTTCTTAACTGTATTCATTTCTTTATTATGTTTTCTTATAAACCAGTTTGTGAGTAAACTAAGAAAGTTAAAAATCTGAAAAATTTGGCTTATAAAGTGACAACTGATTTAACTGGCAATGTTTTCCAGAATTTTATTCAAGCAAAATAAATTCAATTTTTAATAATATTGAAATTAACATTTATCATAAATGTTTAAATAAAAAAATTAAATTTCTAATAAAATATGAACAAAATATGCACCAATAAATAAAAATAAGTAAACAAAATACAATATGAGTTACCGTATCCTTTTTTAAAAAGCAAAATATATGTCGTGTCATATACTTCTTGTTATCAACAATATAAATTTTATCAAACTTTTCTCTTGTTTATTATCTTCAAGAATTTAAAATGTTGAAATCAATTTTGATTAAATGAAATATTCTGAAGTAAAATCCGGGGAATGATGTCAACTTATCTTATATCCTAAACTTGTAGTTCTAAACTGTATAGCTTGAAGGTTCCGATATTTCAGAGAAACATTAAAAGAAAAAAAAGTTAAAGCGATTTCCTTTAACGTCCGCATTTTACAGCATATCCGTCGTATATCATATTTTCTTTTAAGATAAATCTAGATCAAAAATTGTGTTGCTTCAAAAACTTTCTTTGAAAATAAAAATATAGGATAACATTTAACGGAATGTTTCTTGGTTGCTTTTGGAATAAGATAAAAAAAAATATTAAGATATTCAGTTTTGATAAAATTGAATGATTATGAAATATTACGATAAGTTGGTGCAGTCATTGGCTGTATTTAGAAATTTTGATTTTAAAGCTTTTCTTGTTTTTCCTTTCTTTCTTTTTCTTTTTCTTCTTCTTTCTTCTTCTTCTTTTTTTTTTTTTTTTTTTTTGACACCTTAAGTTTTATTTTTTGGCCTTAACTGTACACTTATAGCGGATTATGAAAGATCGTGTGGATAATATTTTTTTGAACAGCGTGAGAACAAGTATTCGCAATTAAAAATGTTTTATTTACAGAAGCCTTTTCAATTCGTTATGTTTGTTACCCAATCTTCACTTTATTTCCACAAAAATGTAGACCCAGAATAAGCTGCATATCTAATTTTTCTACGTTATTCAAGACATTAATAAATTAATAAAAAAATCTGTCAATTAGTTGTCATCATTAATTATATGCAGTATTTAAGTACTAGAGTCCCATTTAAGATTCATAATTTCAAGGAAATAGAGTTAAATAACATTTTAAATTGTTATCTTTTATTGAGCTTCTAAGAAAACGAAAAAAAAAAAAAAAAACTCTATTATTATTTGTCAGTAATCGCAACTTAACAAACTAGAAAAATTTAAAATTGTGAAAAAACTAGTTTTATTAATTGTATTATATTTTAATATTTATATTATTTATCTTTTCATTATTTATTCTTTATTATTAATAATTATACTTTATTATCATTTCCATCATTTTTTATCATTATTTAGAATTTAATGCTAATTTATTATCATTCGATTTAAAAAATGACATTTATATATAAAAACCCGAATAAACTACTACGTCAAAAACGCCAAAGAAAATAATTTGAGATACATACAGCTGTTTCGGTAGCCTTAATCGTACCGTCTTCAGTTCTTTTTGCACTGAAGACGGTACGCTTAAGGCTACCGAAACAGCTGTATGCATCTCAGATTATTTTCTTTGGCGTTTTTGACGTAGTAGTTTATTCGGGTTTTAATATTCCAACGCCAAGTCTCCTGTTATTATATATATATATATCGTGCTTTTTTTTTCAAATACGTTTATATATAATGTTACAATATTATGTATCAATTAATTACATTTTTGTTTAATTTTATTCTTTATCAATTTGCAGTAATACATTGCGTCAGTGCAATTTATGCCTTTTTGCTATCTCTTACCCATAGGATCGAGAAAGTATTGTTTTAGGGTCAAATTTTCGAACGTGAGTATTTGTTATATTTACATGTTCTGAGGTGCCCTGAATACGAAAATCACGTTTTTAGCGAATGGTCTGTGTGTCTGTCTGTCTCTGTGTGTGTTATCAGCATATTTCAAGAACAAATAGTAGCAGAAATTCCAAACTCGGTATACTAAATGTGTATCATATAGGGATGCTACACTAAGCTTTCAGTTGAGATGAAGCAAATAGTTCGTGTACAGGTACACTCAAAAGGATTCAAATACATTACGTCTATGGGGGAAATTGCAGGCAAGTAGAGCTTAACATCTATACACTGCACTAAACAAAATGAAACGAATATAATATATTTTGTAATAGAGATAGTAAACTGCGATTTTTTTTTTTGTTTATGTAGGAGCCTAGCCTTCTCCCTGGGGGGAAATCCCCCCCCTCGAGGGGAGTAAATTTTCAAGATGGGATCTTTCAAAAGAGCTCTCCAATACCTTTAAAACGAATGGTTGAACCATCGATCTGCGATAATTTAAAATAAAGTTATCGATTTTTTTAATTTTTAACCCCCCCCCCCCCCAAAAAAAAAAAAAAAGTTAATGAAATAGTGAGAAGAAATTCAACTTTTTTTGGATATTTAGTGTTATACTACTTTTCTAATATGGAAATTGTCTGCATTATCATGAAAGATAATTTTTTTTAAATAATAATTTTAATAAATTATTTTTACTGAGTGAATTTGTATTGGAAAATATAGAAGAAAGTTGTTTGGTGGCCACAAAAAACTAGTTATTTGTTGTTAGTTGATGTACTTTACTAATAATATTTTACCATTTCTAGGAAAGCTGTTCGGGAATTGAAATTATATTCTCATAGAAATATAGTAAATAATGTATGTTTTAAGCTAAATACTCATAGCTTGTTTTTTGAATATTTACACGTTTTGAGGCTTCCTGATTACCGTAGTCAAGTTTTTTAACGTTTGATCTTTGTCTGTGTCTCTTAGAGTAACTTAGAGTAAAAGAAATAATTTTAGGAGATCCAAATGTTACATATTGAAGTTAATATAAGTTTGTTGCTGGAAAAGTTTGATCAAGATTGATAAGTTTCAATAAATGTTGCGTGTAAAAATTGTCTGTATAATTTTATGTAAACTTTTAATTTTAATAACAGAATTAAATTTTATATAAATGTAAGTGCATTAATGACACGGGGGGTTGAGGGGCGGCAGCCTCCTCCCCATACAGGACTAATTATCATACAAAACTCTTCCGAAGCCTAATTTGAATTGTTTGACGCAGGTTTACATAACAGTATTCCTTATCTTACCTCTTAATCTCCAACCTGTGTTTATAGTATTAAATTTCAGGGTAACAGTAAGTCTTGTGCGTGACACGCCAGATTATTTTATTTATGTTACCATTACAAAAATTACGTTTCTTGGACACATATGCTAATTATTATAGCAATCAAAATAATATTCATTATAATGGGAGTGTTGCTGAATTTTTCATATATTTATTTAAACTACATTTTTTCATATATTTATTTAAACATTTAAATCCAAACTGCTGCATTTGCGCACATAATATTAATGTATCTTGGTTAATTATAAATTCTCTTATTGTGATGTACCTATTATATTTAATATTTGTAATGTAATTTATACATCTTAAAGCGTATTGTTTTTAACGTTAAAGAAATAAATGAATGTTCATTTTTCTATAGATTCTTTTATATAGATATTCTAGATATTCTAGGTATTCATATTTCCTTTCATGTGTATTAGTTATCTTTTACGTCTAATAACTATTTAATGGGTATGTAAAGTATATTAAAATATATATATATATATAAGACATTTTTAAGTGATTAATAAATATTCTTCCTGTATAATATATATTTGTATTATAAAGAAATGCTGCAAACATAAAATTAATATCGATAGTACAAATAAAGACAGGAATTTATTTAAAATACGATTAGACAACCTGTTGCAATACACTGAAATTGTAATTTGAATGTAATATTTGTAACGCAGAATAATTTGTTTGATATACTGCAAAAGATGTTAAATATATTTACTTAAAAACTTTAGTTCAATAATAGAAATTTTATATTTAACGAATTAATAATACATATTGATAACAAGTATTGTATTTATTTTTGAATTAATAAATACAATACTGAATTAATGCTACAAATCTGAATTAAAATTTAAATTAATACCAATGAAGAATTAAAAGTATCATGATTAAGCTTCCATCTTATTAATAAAAGCAAAAGGGCGACTGTTTACAGAAACGCACTTATTGACATAAAATTTGGCACATAGATAGTCTCTAACGTCTCCGTGTGCACTTCGAAGTTGGATTTTCAAATTTTTAATCAGGTGTGCTAGTTAGTTAGTTGGTTTTAACGACGCACTAGTGCTGCGCAATAGTCAATTAACTTTTAATTAGGAAGAAAGTTATTAATTGAAACGTATTACCGTATTTAAATCTAATTTTCTGGACATTTTTCTTTGCGTTATAATTCCAGCCCGTTGCCAATAAAAAAAAAAGTCTACAATTTTTTATTTTATTTATTTTTTCTAACATAAAAATATATATTTCTCTACAACAAGAAAAAAAAAAAAAAAAAAGGAAAATTAAACCTGTATCATCAAAAATTTCTTATAAAACTGACGTTATAACATTTTTAATAAATTAATCTATTTATACTTAAAACATTAATTTCATTTAATCATATAGTCTTATATCTTTTTTTTTTCTCGATTTTATGATTCACAAAATAATACGAGTACAGCTTTAGTATAAAGTCCCATAGAGACTTCTAATATTTATTGTTATTTTGGCGATGAATAACAATAACTATCGTAATTACATAAGAAAAGGCCTTGGCAAGAAACGCCCGAGCTATTATTGAAATTTCAAAGTTCACCAAAAGGACCATGTAGAATAGCTGTTCTCTAATGTGAATGCATATTTAGTTTATTTTAATAGCATATAAACAAAACTGAAATAGCGTCTGTTTTTCTCTCTTCCAAATGTCTCTAGAAAAATTTACCGCACTTATAGATGTGAATATAGTCTGGAATATCTCTGTGTGCACCCCGAAGCCGAATTTTCAACTTTTTGAATTGGAAGCAAATTGGTAATTAAAACGTGATTTAACTATCGAGAATTTTTGCGAAACACTCGGAGGGGAAATCAAAAGGTTCTGATGTTTCTTCATTCAATGAGATGTTTCGATGTATAGCATTATAAGGCGTTATAAAATGTCCTTTTTTAAATTCCAATCGGGAATTTACTAATGGATTAATTTTGTGTTTTTCATTTTGACACTAAATTAATTTTCATAACATATTAAAGCACTACATTTGGAGTAGAATTGCTATCATTTATGGTCGACCGGACAAATCAAATAAAGCATACAAATATAGATTATAGTCTGGAACATCTCTGTGTGCACCTCGAAGCCGAATTTTCAACTTTTTGAATTGGAAGCAAATTGATAATTAAAACGTGATTAACTATCGAGAATTTTTGCGAAAATTTTCACAAAGAAACGTACTTTTTCACACTTGGGGAAATCAGAAGATTTTGATGTTTCTTCATTCAATGAGATGTTTCGATGTATAGCGCTATAAGGCGTTATAAAATGTCCTTTTTTTAAATTCTAGTCGGGAATCTGCTAACGAATTAATTTATTTTTCATTTTTACACTAAATTAATTTTCGTAACATATTGCAGCACTACATTTGGATTAGAATTGCTATCATTTATGGTCGACAGGATAAATCAAATAAAACATAAGAAATTACTTGATAGTAAATACTATGTACAGTCTGTATAGTGTTGTTTAATGTAATCGTGATTTAAATATAAAAAATATACCTTCTCTTTATTTTTTTCTTTATATTGTCCGTTTTGAAACAATGTTCTAATAAACATCCAAATTGAACTTCTAGGGCAAGGTGTTTTTCGGCTCAGACAATAGTGACAAGGACTTAAAGTACTGCGAGTGGACCCAAAACAAGTTTTGAGTGATTTCAATGGATTTTTTTTTCTTTAGTTTTTATTTATAAAGCAAAAATAGTGATTCTTTTATTATTATTATTATTATTCATTTAAATATAATGATCAAAGATGTGGGCAAAGCTTACTAATTTTTAAATAAAATTGTGAAAAATAAATCGTAATAGTAAAGAAAATTACATATTCATGTGAAGATAATTTATAAAGGTTGTGGGCGAATTCAATTGTCTGATTTCGCTAATCGATAACAATAATTCCCGATTCAAATAAAAGTCAACTTTAAGGGTTACGAAAATAATTTTTTTTTAAAACAATTACACTTAAAGCATACACAATTCATAAAATGTTCAACAAGCACGTGTTGATGCTAAAAATGTTTCTCTAAACATTATTAAAATAGAAATAGTTCTTCCTAGAGCATACTGCAACTAGAGCATGTTTCAACTAACAACGAAACATTCAAAAGGTGCCGTCTTCAAAAGATATTGAACAAAATATATGTGATTCTACTCTTCGTAAAACACCAGAAAGGAAAAAAAAATATCGGCTGAAATGAATTACAGCGACCACAAAAAAGTACTTAAATTAAGCATATTTTGCGATTTTACACTGTTAGGCGATTTGTTTTGAGTACTTGGCGGAGAAGCAAAACACGGTTCTGTTCCTACACGGCAATCTCGGTGCTAGTAAACTTATCGCCTAATATGCTTAATTTTGATAATTTTTTGTGGTCGTTATAATTCATTTCAGACGATCATTTTTTCACTTTCTGGTGTTTTATGAAGAGTAGAATCACATATATTTTTTAAATACTTTTTGAAGACGGCACCTTTTGAATGTTTCCTTGTGAGATGCTATTTGTTCCTTTGAATAATGATGGGATAA
This sequence comes from Salticus scenicus, assembly GCA_963930645.1. NCBI lineage: Eukaryota > Metazoa > Arthropoda > Arachnida > Araneae > Salticidae > Salticus > Salticus scenicus. Next base: position 385,680,870 of record OZ005648.1, read on the forward strand.
ATTTTGTCCGACCTATTTTTAATTCCTATCAGCAAATACTCCCAAAAATTTATAATAAAATTTTACATTTATAATTTAGGTATAAATTTCATTAATTTCTTCTCTCTAAAATTGTACGTAATTTCTTGCGGATTTTCGTTTTAAATGAGCAAAATTATCTAGCCCCTGAAATGTTAATTTCATTTTCCTTAGTTCACATTCTAGAATTACGAAATAAAATATTATAAATTAGAATTGTTGACAGAATTATTAAAAACTATTCACGAGAAAGCAAGCATAGTCTTTCGCATATTATACAAATCGATTGCGGGTATTCTAAACAAAAGTAAAACTTTGCAGAAATAAAAAAGAAGAAAAGAAGAAAGGAAAGAAACGATAAAATTTAACTTATAATTGTTAACCGTAATCATAGAGTAACGTTTTTAAAGAAATCACTCGTGGAATATTTCTTGCAATACTTTATTCCTATAATGCCCAAAAGAACCCGTGTTGATTATAAAGTTATTATTAATCTGAACACTAATTAGAATAGAAATAGTTCTTTTTTGAACAGAATATGCTCCAATATTTCAAATAAAATTTTGTCGAAATCAATTTTCAGAAGCTGAATATGACAAATGCATTCAAATCGAATATCTCAAGTTTTCCACTCTCGACTTTTTTTTTTTTTTTTTTTTATCTTACAGAGAGGGATGTTTTTTGAATGTGTCAAAACTTTTAACGCATCATTTGAGGAAGTTACTTTTATTTATACATAAAAATACTTGTCCGCAAAATGACTCGAGCATAAATTACTCGTCCCAAGATCTACGTGTATGCATTCTTTATGCAAATTTCTTAATTTCTTTTTCTTTTAAAAAAGTAAAGAGAGAAAACGTAACTGAAATAAAGTGAAATATTCTAAAATAAATTTCTTAAAAATTATTTAGTTGAAATAGATATTGCACGTTGCTTTCATTTTAATGAGAAAATTTTGATTTATATTTGATTATAAAATATAGATTTAGATTTAAATTTGAGTAAAGCATAGAAAATGGTCAGAAATATATAAAGATAAGCCGCTTGTATGAAAAAAAAATAGTTGTACGGTATATATGGTGATTGTAAATTTTTACTCAGAGAAAGTGATGTGAAAATAATATTATAGTTTTAAAAAATTAAAGAACACGCTTTTATAGAAATGTGAGCTAAAAAGCACAAAATATCTATCTTAGTATAAAAATGCAGGGTAAGAGAAAATCGTGTGAGTGATACACCATAATATTTACATACATTTAAATCTTTAATTAAAATAATTTAGAATTAAACAAAAACCATTTTAAAAAAATCTCCCCTGACTGTGCTCGAACGCTGGACCTTTAGGTTCGTAGCGCGGAGCTCTACCAGCTCTCACAGGCACAGTGTTTACGTAAGGAAAGTCTTTTTTTACAATATAGATTTTTTGTTTGCTCCCAGAGCGGTTACAAACATACATACAAGCATACATACAGGTGAAGCTAATAAAAGCGTGTTAAAAAAGTACAAGTTGGCAGTTAATGTTAATAATAATTAATTAATTGCCAACTTAATAATAATAATAATTAATTTAATAAATTTAATTTCTGACGTAAACTTTTTTATACAACGAATAATCATCCCTATATATATATATATATATATATATTTAAACAGTTTAGAAAAATAAAAACTTAATTATAACATGCCAAACGTCATTCTAACAAAACGAAACTTTTTCTAAAATAATACCATACATTGGCATCAATTGTAAGTTTCAGATGTGATTTATTTAATAATACATATTAAAAATACAATATAAAATCTTGTGTGCGAAATGTAATTCGAGTTAGATTTTTATGATCAAACTTTTCCTTACAGTCACGAGTAAAATATGCGTCTAATTAAAATGCTGAATGTATATTCTACGTAAAAATTCAACAATGTATAGTTAGGTAACTAATACAAGAAAAGCAATAAAGAAAAATCATGCAGTATGCATTGATTAATAACACTTTTCAACTGTACGTAATTGTTGTATCGAATAACTTTTAATATTCTTTCCCTACGTTATCACACAACACACAGAAGGACTGAAAAATATACAGATAGTTTAATTGATTTTAAAATTACTCTTAGGCATTTTCGAAAGTGTTAAAAAGGCTTATCGCAAACGAAAATGCAGCCATTAGATTATAATAACAGCTTTTGATCTCTCTGAATATTTTAGTCTAGCCTTGTAAATCAGGAAGTTAATCATATCTTATTCTATACAAAATATTATTTTAGAATATAAAGAATATTTTTAGGATTTTTTCAGTAGAAAGACTTTTATATATAATATTCAAGAAATTCTGTCCTAAAACGTAATGCATTGGCTTTTTTTTTTTTTTTTTTTTTTTGTTGTCCCTGTAAACAAACTAGTTGTACAGGACCTATTAATGTCACTTTAAATAAAGAACATTCTATACAGAAAATATTTATAAAAATAACACTCATAGAACACAATGCTTTCGAATGCTTTTGGGTGTCACTGTACACAAACCAGAAGAGATATTCACTCCATTTTCAATATGGAACATCCGATAGTGAACTTCAATATTATATATCATTTTTGAGAAATTCTATAAATATTTACAGGAATTAGAGCGCGGGCAGACAGACAGACAGACAGATGGATAGGTACACAAACTGAAATCATATTAACACTTAAAAATGTTAGAAAGTGTTAAAAACGCTCGCTTAATCTAAACGAAATTACAATTCTAGCAATATTTTATTAATAGCTCTTTATATAAATGGATATTTTTGTGTCACCCTGTAAATATAATGCTAATCATGCTATATTCTGTGCAAAGAGCTTTTTTGTTGTTTAAATACCATATTTGAATTTCCTAATACTTCGTGGAAAGTAAAGTTATTAAAATTTGATTTATAGAAATATCTGTCATAGAACGCAATGCTTTGGAATACTTTTGAGTGTTCCTGTACATAAACCGATGATAATACTCTCCTCCATTTTATACAGGAAATATTCAATAATGAATTTGAATAATATATTTCAATTTCATAAAGATATGTCTACAGTAAAGGTGTGAAAATATGGTTTATAGAAATAAATCTCATAGAACACAATGCATTGAAATACTTTCGGGTGTCCCTGTACACAAACCAGTAGAGGTATAAACTCCATTTTCAATAGGGAACATCCGATAGTGAACTTGAATGACATATATCAGCTTCATAAAATTCCATATATATTTACAGGAGTTAAAGCTCGGTCAGACAGACAGACGGACATGCAGATACACAAAACTGAAATCATATTCACACTTAAAAAATGCTAGAAAGTGTTAAAAACGCTTAACGTAAACGAAAGTACAATTCTAGCAATTTTTAATTAATTCCTCTTAATATAACAGGATATTTTTTTGCCATCCTGTAAATCTAATGCTAATCCTGCTATATTTCAAGAAATTCCATAAATATTTACGGGAGTTAGAGCGCGGACAGACAGACGGGCAGACAGACAGACAGACAGACAAACCGAAGTCATAAACACTTTTCAACCTTGTTGGAAAGTGTTTAAAAATGTTGAGACTTTAATTCTAATAAAATGACTTGTAAATTAAAAACTAATTATGAAACAAGGCTTGTTTTGTATGAATTTATTTGTTTACTTATATATTTCATTTATTTTGTTGTAACAGCAGTGTCAATGGGGAAAACCATTATATAAATGATGGAAAGTTTTAAAATGATGACGAATTACACATGAAGTACACAGGCTCTTGTAATTTTTAATTTTGGTGTATGCAGAATGTAAGTTCTAGTTATTTTGTATCATTTATCTAACTTTTAATGAAGCAAAAATTATTTTTTCTGATATATTTTGTTATTTTTATGACTATGAAATGTTCAATAAAATTTAATACAAATTTGAAAAAAAAAATATTGATATCAGTTTAACGATTAAAATAAATTTTGAGAAATAAATTTAATGAATATACATAATAAAAACATTTTCTTAATGTTAGACGAATGGATGTTTTGACTTCATTTTTTTTATTTTTTTTTTTCCATTTTTGATTCAATAAGAAATATTACTTTGAAAATCCGCGAAGGATTTCTGTATGGAACAAAAGTAGAAAATGAAGTCGGAACTCTCATCCTTAATATTGGTGTATGTTATATGTCTTTATGTGTTAATATACAGTTTTAACAGATAATTTTTCTATAATTATATACCAAGCGATATTTATTTATTTATTTATTTATTTACTTGAATCCTTCTAATGAAATTTAACCATAATTGCTGAAGATTTTAATATTTATTAAACAGTGACATGAATTGAAGTAATGAACATGTTGTTGCAGAAAACCCTTTATCTTAAATATACTAATGAGTATTTTTATTTTGTATTGTTATCAGATTTCTGAACTTAAAATCTGTAAAGTAAAATAGTTCTATAGATCTTCTCCATAAAACAGCTTACTCATTAGATAGAAGTGTCTCTTTTGCAACAAAATTATGAAGAATGAAATACCGTTCATTTGCTTTTATTTATTCATTTATTTATATAAATGTGCATGCGTACGTTTGCAAGGTGATTTTTTTTTTTTTTTTTTTTTTTTTTTAATAGGTGATAATAAATTACAACTTTCAAAGATACATTATTTCCTGAAACATATCAGTCTTCCTCAAAATTTGCAACTGGCACTATCATTTGTTCTTCAAACTGCCAAATTTTAAATATATTTCGATTATTTGTTTTATGTTACGCTAAAATCGTTTACAGGCATACCAAACGCTAAGAGTTTGATTTTCATTTCTAGAAATCTCAAAAATCAAAATTATTGGAATAAAAATCAGCGTTGAAAATTTTAATTTGAATAATACTTTGTCTACCTATAGGTATAAGAAAGTAATTATCATTCTTGAAGAAAATTCCTGCACGGGGAAAAATTTAGTAAATCCCTCTCGTCAATTACATTCAACAGAAAAAAAAATGTATTCGCTTAATTTTGGGTAGCCTCGTATTTTAACTATAAGTTATATATACAACACATATAGTCTATAAATTAAACATAATAGAAAAGCACGTAACACAAATTAAATACACTTATAATAGAGTCCATGTATGGACTTAACACATACTAATTCTTCTGTTAGTCCCTGTAAAAAAATGATGAATCATTTTTATACCATATTCTATATAAAACAAACTTTTATATATAAATGTTGTGACAAAGTAATAGAATTTAGGGAAAACAAATGATAAAATGCGACTAAATTAAGCATTCAGAATGACAATTTTGAAATTTTTGAACATTTTCTGATAATTTTTTTTTCAATAAACATAGTTATATATTTGTGTTTAATTATGTTTAAATTATTTTCTTAAGTACAGTCTAAAGATGTTGAACTTATCTAACAACAATTTTGTTTATAGATACGCAATATATTTGAATTCTCTTGGGTGTCCTTGTACACGAATTATTTGTTCGAGTTTAACAAAAAGTTACAAGTAATATCTCCATACACTGTAAAATATAACGGTAGTTTTTACAGCAAAAACAACTGTAAAAGAGTTTCTCTTTACAGATGTTTCCGTTTTAAATGGCCTTGTTTAATAGCAGAATGTGCTGGCAATATGGGTGCCAGCACATTATGCTGTTAGAAAGAAGTAATTTACAACAGAAACAAGTGTAAAAGCTTCTCTTTTTACAGATGATTCCGCTTTAAATGGCCTTATTTAACAGCAGAATATACTGGTAATATGGTGCCAGCACATTATGCTGTAAAAACTGCCGTTATCCTGTACACTGTATGATACAGATTAAGAATACTAAATTTGGTCTTCCTACTAATATTTCTTGTTACGTTGATAACAGACTCATACATACATACACACACAAATACATAGAATAGTTACCCAAAATTCTTTTCGATCCAGGTCATCCCAAAAAGTGTAAATATATAAAAATCCTACGCAAAACAATATTTTGTTTTAATAGAGATAAGAGAAAGTAAAAAATAAGATGTGCATACAGCATTGATTTCATATTTAAAGTGTTAAGAATTTCAAGTGAAATAAAGGAAAACTTCATGCTGGAGTTTTGATACGTTCAAAAACAATTTTTATCTGTGAGAGAAAAGGAAATAGATGAGAGAAAAAGAACTGTCAGAATAGAAAATAACTTTGAATACATATTTGCCATACTCAATTTTTGAAAAATGCACTACAAATATTTTGTTGAAAGTATGAAAATGTCCATCTTACCGAAAGATCACTAATATTTAAAAATCTTTGAAAACTAAATGTACATTAAAAAAAAAACAAAAAACAAAAAAAAAAAAAAAAACAACTTATCACTTACATAAATATGTATAAGAATTTTTATGTTACATTGATTTTCGCTCTAAATAGTTATGTACCAGATTAAGGTGACTTGGCACCTTTGACTTTGGCACCACTGAAGGTTTCATATAAAAGCTTATATTTTCATTTAATTTTCATTTTTTCATATTTTCATTTAATATTTATAAATTTAAGTATATTGGATTTGTTCAATAAAACAAATATTCACGCAGCAATTCATAAGGTTTTTGATAGATTTTAAAAAATTTGAAATCTTTAAAGTGCATCTTTTGAGTTTGTACGAATTCATGATTATTAAAATGCCAAAAAGTCTGCAGTTATTTTAAGAAATACATGTTTTTTTAAACTTAGTTTGAAATTCCACACTATTGCAACTATTTCAAAATTTAGGCCTCTTATGCAGGTGGGTGATGTATTCAAAAATATTAACTAGTGGATCTGCAAATCAGGAGCCTCAACGTCCTATTTGCATCACACATTATTTAACAGATCGTTTTTATTTATTCCGTATTATATAATATATATATATATAGACGTTTATTGGACTTGTTTTACTGACTACATACACAGACAGGTTTCTGAGGGGGCTGCTTCCCCCCTCAACCCCTCCAAAGTATCTCTCTTTCTATATCTATCTCTATAGATGCGTATATTTATATATTTTCCTAGTAACAGCCTTCTATCATTTTCTTTTAATTTATAAATAATTGTACCAGATTTCATGCAAAATTATACATTAAATATCAGAATTACTTTGTATAACCCTGTAAACTAATTATCAATTCCATGCCCACAATTTTCCACATAAAACACATGACTTTAAACATTCTAATAACATTTCATTATATTTAATGGGGTGTAACCAAGTTAGAATACACTTTTAGGAAATGCCGTCTATAGACCGCAATGGTACGAAATTCTTTTGTGTGTTACCGAAAAGAAGCCACAGTTATTATGCTATACACCCTTGAAAATAATACACCTAATTAATTATAACACAATAATATTTCAATCTAATTTGACATCATTTAGAAAATTAAAGAATGTCATCGGAATATCTTTGGTGTGGCTCTGTAAATAAATTATTTAGTCTATAGATTGCATTTTTTTATTTTAAATAAACATGTTTTTAAGCATCTTTTCAATATATGTTAATTCCATTATGTTGAATGCAGCATAAACGCGTTAAAATGGGCTGAAATAAAAATTTCTCCATACTCTGTAATGTCCCAAAATTCTTTTGGTTGTCCCTGTAAGCGAACCATAAACATTGCATACACAAGCGAAAACTATGCAACTTATTCTATGTTTTCCAAGAAAAATTGTTCGAAATTTGACATAATTTGGATTATTATGTGACATTGTCGGAACACTTTTGTAAAGTCCTGTATATTAATTATGAAGCCTAAGCACACATATTTTCTACACAAAACAAGAGTTTTTTGTTGAATGCAATGTAATGTTGAATTGCATTTAAGCGATATTCACCCTATAGGCCATAATGATAAGAAAAACTTTGATGTGTCCCTGCACACAAAATATAAACAATACGTAGAACAGAAATTATATAGTTATTTCTGTATAGCCCGTAAACACGTGTACCAATTTGCAAATCAGTTGGGGAATTTTTGCGGCCACTATTGCAATATATACGAATTCTGTCCTTAGGTCGTAATGATAAGAAAAACTCTGGCGTGTACCTATACACGAACTACAAATATAGTACACACACAAAACTATACAGCTAATTCCGTGTGACGCATGAACATGTGTACCAAATTCCGCTATCATGAGACATAAAGACAAACACACAGACGGAACCCAAAATATTTTTGAGTCTACACATGGAAGACTCCACTGACGTTTCAGCAGTAATTTTTTTACAAAAGTTTATAGGCTCAAAAGATTTGAAGTGCAATAGCGTTAAACGCTTTATTCGATTGAGCTGATTGGCTTCAGACTTCTCTTACTGCAATTAACTAAGCAACCGTAAATTACTTAATGTTCGGAAAGTCATGTGGAGTCATCTGAAGTCAATTGTTTTTAATAGATATTATTTATTTTTTTTAGATATTTGTTTTTAATTTTAAGTAAATTTTCTAAATTCACTTAATTTATTCTGTTATTATTCAACAAATTTCATACTTAATTTTTTTGCATTGTGCTAGTTTTTTTTTTTTTTTTTTTTTTTGTATGAAAAGTCTGGTTGAATAAGCTTGCAAAAACTCCGTCAGCGACTAGTGAATATTCCTTACCTTGTATTTATTGTTCTTAATGTGACATATATCTACACCGAATTTCAGACCTAGTTCCAACAATTAGGAAGTAATGGGGTTAACAACGTTAAACGTTAAAACTATTATTTTCACAACTACTTGCAATATCTTGTGGAAGTTGAAGTTATTTATACCTCTCTATGAATCTCTTATATGTATATATTTGCAAATTTTTATTCAATTAAAAACGTGAAGTATATTTTTGGAAGAGGATTTTCTCATACTGACCCCTGACATGGCAGATTCGAAAAAAAAAATCGTTTTATTTGATTATCAATTAGCTAATATATAAATTAGAGTAAGGTAGGATTGGTGGAGCAAAGTTAAATAAATAAAATCCATACCAGGTATCCGTATAAAGAACTTTAATTTGACAAAATCAATCTTACAAAGTATAGATATAACTAAAAACGTTAATTACACTGCTCGGTATGAAAGTTGCCCCCAACATCATTTTGGCAAATTTTTATGTAAAAGGATTCCCTGAATACGAATATGACGTCCATTTTGCCCCATCACATACCGTATTTCAGGGACGGCTCCCTATTTTTATCACTTTTCGGTAATTTTATGGCTTTAAATTTGATTTGTAGGGGGGGATTTGCCACTGAAATTATGTATAACTATTTTTTTATATTTTTTTAATCTATTATATTCGTGTTATTTATAAAACATTATATATTTTTTTGTTTTTAAGTGTTAAATTAATTCTTTTTCATTCTCCAAATCAAATTCATGGTCACAAAATAACCAAACAGTGATAAGAATGGGGGGAGGGGATGGTGTCCCGAGGAGACGGTGGGTGACTGGACAAAATGATAGTCATATTCGGATTCAGGAGGTCATTTTACATAAGAATCAGCAAGAATGGTATCAGGAGTCGATTCCCCCCCCCCCCCCAGCGCAGTGTTATTTAGAATCAAAAGTTAATCATCGTCACTACATTCTTCAATTATTGTAATTATACAAGTTTAAACCAATATGGAGGTTAATGTTTTAGCTGGATTTAAAATTATTGGTTTATAACGGCCATGTGACAAATAGTAAGTAATTGTCGCTATATGGGCATAACAATCCCAGTTTTTATTTCTAATTACGCAACCATTCCAATTCGGTTCATTTTCCGAAAAACAATTATATATTTTGATATTATAATAGCTTGATCGCATCACACGATCATAATATTTTCACATTCTTTCATGTATACAAAGTTTAGGCTTTCATCAGTCACTGTTTTATAGTTGCCAACTTCTATAATTTATTCAGGAGACGCTTTAGTAGCAACTTTTAATTCCATGTCAGATTTTTTGTAATATAATTTTCTTCAATATATAACTATGATAAAGAAAGGAGGATATTATTCTTTAAAATACTACTCCAACTACAACTATTAAAGAAAATAGTGAAGATGATTAATTTTTTATAGTAATTAGTTCTGAATTTTAGTTATATCTAAACTATGTATGATCGAGTCTGTGAAAATTTACTGCTTTATAAAGATACATGATATGGATTTTTATTTATTTTTTAACTATATTCCACTAATCCTACTTTTCTGTGATTTTTATATATAATATTCGACTAGTAAGTAAATAAATTGTGTTTTTTTCCGTAGGTGCGATTTCGAGGATTAGTATAAAAAGTCATCCCCTAAAAATATACTTGTCGTCGTCAATCGTTTTTAATCAAGCGGAAATACTGAAAAAAAAAAAAAAAATCTACAATACGTAATTTGTATGAACAGTTTGAATTTCCGTAAGATATCTCGATGGTTTTAGAGAAAAAAATAGGTTTAGCGACGTTACAAACACATATATTATTGACAATATATAGAATCATTAAAAAAAAAAAAAAAAAAAAAAAAAAAAAAAAAAAAAAAACAGAATGTTAATACGGCTAAAAAATAATTGTTCGAAAATAGAGACACAGAATGTATTAAATCAGAAAAAGAAATGTCGCTTATGGAGAATCATATTTGCTATATTAATATTTTTCTTTGTGTGCGCCTATGCACTAGGCATCACCTGTCATACAACACTTGGTGAAGAAATTTGGGAATTATTAATCGGGATATAGCCTTCACTTTCACCTGACCTGAGTTCAACCCTGTATCCTGTGAGGAGGTGGTACTTTCAACAGTAAGAGTATGCGAGGTCTTCGCCAAAATTTCAGGATATTTAACGACGCATTGAGGGTGGAAGCCCGGCACTCACCGTGTTACAACATGTGCAACGTAATTTTAAAGCAAGTATTAGAATATGCATTCTTTATGACGTAGAGGAAATTTGAACATGAAAAATAAAGGTATGTTGTCTTAAGTAGTTGCTTTCATTCTTAGATCAGTGCTTTAGGTCACATAATAGAAAATCGTTAACAAACAAATGCGTGTTTTAAGCGTTCATGCCCACAAACTTATTTTTTATTAAATCCATGATGTTTTCAACATTTTTCAACGAGGTTGAAAAGTGTTAATGACTTCGGTTTGTCTGTCAGTTTGTCCGCACCCTAACTCCCGTATATATTTATTAAATTTATTGAAACGAATATATATTATTCAAGTTTACTATTGTATGTTCCCTATGAAACATGGAGTGTGTACCTCTACTGGTTTGCGTACAGGGACAAGCGAAAGTATTCCAAAGCATTGTGTTCTATGACAGGTTTTTCTATAAATTATATTTTAGTACCTTTAATTTACACAAGTTCTATTGAAATTCAAATATGTTATTCAAATGCACTATCGGATGTTTTCTATTTAAAATGGAGTAAATACCATCACTGGCTTGCGTACAGGGAAACCTGAAAATGTTCTAAAGCATAGCGTTCTATGAGAGGTATTTCTCTAAACCAAATTTTATTAACTTTACTTTGCGCAAATCTTAATGAAATTGAAATATGTTATTCGTATGCGCAAAAGAATCCTATAGAATGTAGTATGATTAGCATTAGATTTACAGGGCCACACAAAAGTATTCAGTTACAATGTCTTTTATTAAAAATTTGCTAGAAATGCATTTTTGTTTACATTAAGCAAATCAAAAATGTTTAAAATTTTTTTAAGTGTGAATATGATTTTAATTTGTACATCTTTCTTCTCGACTGTCTATCTGTATATGTCCGTATACCTTCCCCCAACGTTTGTAGTTTTTTTTTTTTTTTTTTTTTTTTTCTAATTAAAAAAAAATTATATATATGTTATTCAAGTTCCCTATGAAATGTTCCCTATTTAAAATGCTACTATAAGTTCTGTACGAATGATTTATGTACAGGGACACCCCAAGAAATGCTAATGCGATGTGTGTTAGGACAGACATTTTTATAAATCACATTTAAATAAGTTTTTCCTGTAAAAATCATAAAGAAATGGACATTTACTGTTAATATGCTGAATTAAAATTTTGTATACAATATGATATGGTTAACGTTGAGATTTACAGAGCTAAAATAAAATACTCAAGTACATTAAGAGCTGAAATTAGAATCTAAGGACTACGTTTTCTTTCACGTTAAGCATTTTTAATACTTTCTAACAATGTTTAAGAATTATTATGAATTCAATTAGTCTATCTGTCTGTTCGTTGAGTAATAAAGTAGGCAAATAACATAGAAAGTGATACGATACGACAATTACGCAAAGTGTGAAAGGATTAATAATCAATGTGTACAGCATGATTTTTCGTTCTTGTTTAACTTTTTATTTCATTTTTTTTCTCATCTCGTATCGTCTTCGAGATAAGCACACTAACTGCATCTACTTTTTCAAATTGGCTCTGTAAATGTTATTATCAAGTAGTTCGTAGCCTTTTTCCTTTTTTTAGGCAGCATCAGTCATTTGCCAGTTGAAAGGGTTGCAAATGGACTTTAGTGGGGACACTCATTACTAAATATTACTAACATTACTAAACATTTGTCTAACAGGCCACCAAAACCTGATAATTTTGTTATTTACATATATTAATATGATGCTTATAGCAGTCTATTCACTGCAGGATCTTTAATGCAACCCAAAGATGATCACGCTATGTGCACTTGTTACTTTCAAACATTTGTGGCAATAGTCGTCTAAAAGCACCAAATTTTAAGATAATGTACAGAAGTCTGAGTTACTACAGTTATTAGCTTCTGTGAATATTTGCATTTCTCTGGATTTTATGCAAAAACCACCTTATATTCAACCATATTTCGAAAGACATTTGAATTCAAGAAAATATCATGAGAAAGTATTAGAATTTATTTCAAGATTCAACCGTCCAAAATTTTGTGGGACTAACTATAATTAATTTCACTTTAATATACTTTGTTTAATGGAAGTGTTTAAAATAAATTAACATTTTCAAGTATGCAAATTTTATTCCGAAAAATTTACTTGACATGTGTTGTTGCTTCTAAGAAAATTTTATTGTTCATCAGATATGGCCTGATATTTAAAGAGATGATATATATTACTCACCGAAGATATTCAATTCAAACAGCAAATAATGCTAAAGACATTAAAAATTTCTAGAGTTTGTTTATTTATATTGAATTAAAGCTTTGTATTAGAAACAAATGAACCGGAATGTCAAAACATTCCGGTTACACTTTTATGCTAGAGAAGAGTTACACTTTTATGCTAGATTTGATAAAGTTTGGATGTTTTTCCAGTATTTATAAAAAGTTACGCTTGCTTTTTAATATGTAAATCAGTAAAGCAATTATTTCAATGAAATAACTTTTTAACTTTGTTTAAATTGGGTTAGTATAATATAATACATTTTTTTGTATAGGGGGGGGGGGGTCTTTTTCATCTAAATATAACGCGTGAAACCTCCTCAAATCCTTGATATAAACGTAATATATTTGCATAGATCATAAAAGTATGTAGTTTAACTTATTACTCCAATCAGCTGAAACATTAAACTTCAAAAAAAAAAAAAAAAAAAAAAATTGTGGCATGCACAGAGGCGCACTACGTAACAAATCATAATCTCTCAGACACTTGGCTCCACCATGTAGATCCAAAAAGCTTCTATTCTTTCTATTTCCCTAATAATTTTCTACTAGTTACTTATTACCTTCATGTTCTGCAAAAAGGTCCTTTGTAAAGAATAGAATTTGCTATATTAAGGTGAAAAAAGTTTGTTTCTTTTTAAATTTGTTGCACCTTTCAAGTTGAAAGATTTTCTTAAAATTTTAAAATATAAAATACAGTTCTATAAGCAATTTTTGAGATGACGAAAAAAAAAAAAAAAAAAAAAAAAAACTTGAAATTTTTTCACTGCATAAGTCATAACATTTGATTATTATTATTTTTTTTAATTAATAATGTATTACATTTACATTGGAACACAGTTTAACAAAAACAAATAATATAATATAATTCAAGTATACAAAACTGAAAAAAAAGCTATATACACATAAAAGTTATATCTTACAAAATATGAGACGAATTACTATAAATATACAAAATGTAGAACACATGAGACAAATTACAGTCTGAATATTGGGTTTATATAGTCTAAAGTAGAGAAAGTAACGTTATAGGAATAACAGAATTCAAACCACCCGAAGACTAATATGCTAGTGAATAATAGAAAGTGTTGTAATGTTTCGGGCAGACGTCTTTTAGAATAATTTTGCCAGAACAAGGCCTCAACCATTATTATTAGACAACCCAATCCGTCATGTTGTTACGTGATGGCGTCTACTTGAAAATTTCAGTATCAGAAGAAAAAAAAAAAACATACTGAATTTTACATAAATTGATTTAAATGAAGTTCTGTATGCTTATTGTACATATCAAGGTCCCAAGTTTATTAATCACATTTATCCTCCATATTGCTAAATATGGTAATTACTTGAAAAGAACAATGAAATTAATATACTCTTCAGACTGAGCCGGAAGGACTTTTTTTTTTTTTTTTTTTTTTTTTTTTACCTGAATTAATCTGTAAATGTTTTATTTCTTTCTTTTACTTTGTATCAAAATTTAATAAAATATGGTTTCATAGACCATCAGATTATCCAAAGAAGAGAGAGATTAAATATATGGTTTTAATAATCATTGAATTTATATTCGTCTGCATCTTCAATTTGTGCATTTATTGAGATTCGCACGTTTTTCTTTACAACTATTACTTTTTTCTGATATTTCCTGTTCTGAATTTTTATATGATTTGGTTTGACTACACTGAAGGATTAAAATTATTAATAACAAAATATATACAATTAAAATTACTAGAAAATAGAAATAGCTGTATAATATAAAAAATAATATGCAATAAATACAATATATGTATAATATAAAATAATAATTTAAAATATTCTGAGCATACATCAGAATGAATCATCAATACATATTATTAATATTCTTACTGCACAAAATTAAATACATATTTAAATGAGTATAACCTAAAACTATTGGTTTAAGTTAATAATCTTCATCTATGTCAAAATAAATTATAAACATACAGTTATAATCAGACACTGAAATACAGATTCCATTGTAATTTATAAGTCACGCATGATTCCCTTTCACTCAAAAGGAAACATTCTAAATGTAGGAAATTTCCAATTAGCAGATTGGACTTTCTCAATTTGTTTTAATAAAATCGCAGCCTTTTCACTGCGATCATAATGAAATTCAAATGATCGAGTTAAATGTATTTTTAATTAAAATTCGAAGCTTGAGAATGGATTTTCTTTATCGTTGGTTAGAGAAGCAACATTTTAATTGTATCGGAGAAACGAATTCATTTGCACAGGATACTTTTCCTTGATATTTCTAAGTTGAAAGGGATATTTATCCTAAAAGTTTTGGAATGTTAATACTTTGAGGATTTTCTTCAATTTTAAACTTTGAATAGAGATCCCTTAAAGTTTTCTATCGTTAAGAAAAGAATTTCTTATCACAAAATATTTAATAACCTATTAAATAACTTGCAAAGAAAAAAAAAAAAAAACTCAAACATCTGAATCAGTTTTATTTAATGTGAATAATATATCTTTCAATTATTCAATCATAGAAGGTTAATAAAAACGATTTTTTAAGAAATAGGCGTAAATAGGGTGGCAAGAAAGTTCAGAACATGTTGAAACAATATGGAATTTAAAAATACATTGCTTAAATAAAAGCAATTATTTACTTTTAAAGTTTATACAATACTTTATTATAAAAATAAGACTGGTATATTTATCTCTATGTATAAAAGAGTACTTTCACTCCCTCACTGACTCATGAACGCACTGGAAAATCTATTGGAGCGGTTGATTCGAAACTGGGTCAAATCATAGAACATATAGTGTAAGCATCTCCTAAGAAGCGATTTTACGAAATTTGCTGCCCAAGAAGGGAGAGGGGGAGAAGGGCATAACGGAATTTCATAGAAACCTCCATATCTCAATGATAAAAACCGATATCAATAAAATTTTTGCTGTAAGAGATAGAAAAAAAAAAAAAAAAACAAATTTTGGAATTTTAGAAATTCTGTCATTACGAGGGGGTGGGGGTGAAGGGGGGCAAAATGCAATTTTCCATGCACAAAATGGGATTTCACAAAAAAGTCAACACTGTCATGACGATTCTTTGTGGCACTAGGTCACGAACTTTGAAGGGAAAGTTGTTTTTAAAGCCCTGACACCTACTACGACGGGATTTTTGAAAAATTCCCGGCTTTCTTTCCTGAGGGGCTGGCGACAAAAGCCCGTTTGTGAGCATAACTCGGCTTCAAATTACTTTACGATTAAGAAATAACACAAACGGAGACTAGGCTTGAGTGCAAAAAATAAAAGAATTATGCGTCGATTTTCTAATTCTTGATTTAAGGGAGGGAGGGAAAAATTTCGCAAAATCTTTTATTTCTAGTATAATTCTAATATTACGTTCGAACGTTTCTGCGTAGGCTCTACGAAAAATGGTACGTAAAAGTAGAAAACAGCTGTTTCTTTTGGAGTATATTTCCAAAAACCTATTTTGGGATTTTTGATTACGAGGGGGCAAATTTCAGAGCCCTCTTTTTGCGTTAGGTTAGTCCTCGAGCATGTATGAGAACTACGTTCACAAATTTTGTGTGGGTTGAATACTTTTATCAAACATTAACTGTTAGGGGATTTTTTAAAATCGCCCCATGGTGGTGACGTGGGGAGTGGGGGCCAGAAAAAAAAGAAATAAAAGAAAACATTTGCAAGTAAAACTCTGTTTCAAATTATCTCAGAACGACAATTTTTTGGTTTGGGGCTTTGCTATGTGTACCGAACATAATATTTTTATAACACAAATAATTTTATAAGCATAAAAATACTTTAAAGAGAAAATGAAATAAATGATGAAAGTATATCTATGGCTTAAATATTAGAATAAATACAATTTAAAAACATTTAAATATGCTCTTTAGTTCGGATTTAAGGAATATTATCATGTCAGCCATAGAGTTAAAGTTAGTGATAAAATAATAATGTTAGTGACATGTTAGTGATAAAATAATAATATTAACTTAATATTTATGTAAAAGTGCAGAAGTTTTAAGTTATTTTTTTAATTTTTGTGCTTAATCACTTGCAAATGGCAGTAAATTATAACGCGTTTTTTTTTTTTTTTTTGTCTAAATTTTTGAGTCAAATTTTTAGGTGTAAATGATTTTTCATCCACCAAAATGGATGACTAACTAAAAAAAAAAAAAAAAAAAAAAAGTCAGCATTAATTGCAATAATTTATTTTAATAATGGATTCTGGAAAACTAAAAATCTAATTTGATATGTTTCCGTTATACAACCGTCGCTCTATTTGGCATTTTTGGGGACTCATACATAAGGCGTTAATTTTGGTTTATTTGTTTAAAATTATCTATACATATACAGGATAATTTAAAACTAGTGTTCAAAAATCTACTTGTAGGTCAGGAACACAGAAACCAATAAAAATCGTGTAGGAACATATAGTCGCAAACGCAATTCATTCGCTTTACATAACCTACAAAGCCAGAGAGTGGAAGATGAGAGACAGATCATAAATAATGATAATTTATTGCAGGTAACCACCACGAGAAACCACTCACTTTTCGGTTTAAAGAGCGAGGGACTGACTAGAAAGGCCTCTCGAGCAAGACCACATCTCTTTCCAGCGGATCTACGGCCGCAGGGGTACGGGTCCGGAGAAAGCCGCGGCGGGAGAAGACCCGACGACCGCTCGACCTAGCTGCCTACCGGCTAAGCTGGGTCCTGGAGACTCACCTGATCTTACAGAATGATATAAGGCCAGGGGAAATACCATGGTTAATCCTAATCAAAATTCCGAAGAGCATTTTCTGTCCCTTCCCAATTCCAGAGATAAATCTAGGACAGTTCTCAAATTCTTGTTGCTTCTGAAGGAGAAATATTTAACACATTGAAAGATCTTAAAGAAGTATTCGAAATTGCTGAGTTTCTTAACTTTGTCAAAAAAATAGCCCAACAAGTCAAAAACCTTAATAACCCCTTTGATAAAATATGCGTTATCATTAATGAATTTGAGAATTTCTGAAAAGAAATCCTTTCCCCTTCAACTAATACTTCCAATTTCACTTAGTCGTACTTTCCAATTTTCTCCTTTTTATCAATTTTCTCTTAATTCAACCACCAGATAGCGACACGTATTTTCCGACTCTCTGACTCTATTTATTATTTATTTAAATATTTTTGCTAGCCTCTTTGTAAATTCTGTGTTTCATTTTTTTTAATTTAACTATAATCTTTTTATCCACTTTTATTTAATAGCCCGTTTTTAATTTTTAGACCTGTATGGCTTCTGGAAATTGCCTTTTTTTTTTTTTTTTTTTTTTTTTTTCTTTCTCTCTGTTCTGGGCCCGTGAACTATTTTATTTTCTTATTTCTGGTTAGACCTTTCAAAATCTTTGCAACTTTTCTGAATTCCTAACATCTTATTTTCTTTGGGTTCTAAGTATAAACTATATATGTTACGACCGGAAGTGAGGTACATTTTACAAGGAATTTCAGAAACGGCAAATCGGTTCCGGTTCGATTCCGAGCTGCCACACCGCCTCGTTATCTCAGAGCCCCGAAAAGGGCTCCTACCATGGTAATACAATAATTCTCTTTCTACCTTCATGGCTCCTACTCACGGATCACGACGGGGAGGAGGGATAGGCTGACGACAGTAGGAAATCCGCCCATAGGGACGAACCTCCACGACACCTGTAATTTATTACACTACGACGAGTTTACAGAACATTTTTGTTTAAAAGAATATTTTAAACCCTGTATTCAAAGTTGTATCCTGCAGCTGTAATACGCGCCTGCCTCCCAACGACGATGCATCGATCAATGAACAATCGCAAAAATGCCTGATGATTCGGCAATAACTCCATTTGCAACAAAAATTCGTGTCACTAAATCATTTTCCATACATAAAAGGTTTTCATCCACAGCTTTCACGTAACACTGTTTTGAAAGAAAAAAGTCAGTTTCTAATTTCAAAGAAAAAAAAATAAAGAGGGGACAAATCTGGTAAACGAGATGGCCATGGCTGTTCACTGCATTTAATTATCCCTTAAACAAGGTGAATATTAACTATTTCTATATTCTTGTAGCGATTCATTCTTCCTTACGCTCACACACCCAAAATACGTTTTTTTTTTCTTGTAGCTTCAACCTGGCTACTTTTAGCGCGTCTGGATAGCATATGCGACTACATGTTCCTACATCATTCTCGCTTGTTATCGTATTTCTGACCGCCATATATATTATAGAACAGTAGTTCTGTATATACGTATGTCCCGTACAAGCTAATTGAAAAAAAATATATATAAGTAAACAGATCGGTTTTTAATAAAATTTAGATAAATAAAACGGATACAATAAATAACATCACGACTTCCAATTGAAAATTCAGCTGAAAGCACTGTTTGCTAAAAATGCAAAATAAAATAACATGTTACAAAAACAAAAATGAACAAACAAATGAACAAAATAATATCTAAAAATCAAAGAGATTAATCATTAGAAAATTTCAAATCCAAAAATTAAAACAATAACCAGATTAAAATCAAAATACAGTACTATTAGTTTTGAGTTATATGATAGTCGAATTCTGTACTAAGTTTTATGTCATTTTAGGCCATAAAAGACAAAAAACTGCATCCTACAAGGCGTAAGAATATGCCACATGGTTACTCAACCTTTCGTGTGATAAATTTCATAATTAACTTCGTATAATTTCATAAGTATTACATTTTGAATTTTAAATTTATTGCAGCTCTAAACTACAAATACTGATGAACAGTCTGTTTCCTACTGAATATTTATTTTGTTAGATCAGAAGGCTGATTTTCACAAAACTACTGATTATCACACACACACACACACACACACACACACAAAAAAAAAAAAAATTGAGAGAGAGAGAGAGAGAGAATAAGAGATGATATTATTAAAAGTATCTCTGTGACTATATAACTATTTATATATATATAGATAAGTTTTTAATGCATATGAATTATTTTTAACCTTCTTCAGTAAAAAAAAAAAAAAAAAAAAAAAAAAAAAAAACTTGCATAATTTTAGAATTTTCGTACATTAATTAATAAGCATTTTCCAAAAACTATTTTTAAGCATATTTTCTAAATATTTTTTATTCTGAAGCTTTTTTTATTTTTTTTTTTATTTTAAAGAAAATTTTGAATTGATAGTTGCTGAATGTAAAAAGAAAAAAATTCAATGTGTCGAATAATGCAAATGATCATTTCTGCCAGTAGTATATAATACCCATCGCGCAACATAAATATTTATTTAAGTACTAAACTCTTTAAATAAAGACTGCATAAAATCAACAAAAACGCATCAAAACTTTCTGTAATGATTTATTTAACAGATTGTGAAAGTGTTCTCAAGAAACTGCTCAATACTTTTATGACATATATAAATTTAGATGATGCAACATGTTAAAGTTGATCTCACGCTGAGGCAGAAAATGAGTTAAAGAATTTTTCGGTGGTTTCTGATGTCACATTTCAATTCTGTCTTATGATTGATTACATGAGAATTTATTCATTTGTAGTTTCATATTTTCGGGTAATAAAATGAATACATTAGATTAACTCAGTGAAGTTTTCAAGAAGTACTATCCTGCAAATAAACATTTTTTTTTTTTTTTTTTTTTTTTTTTTTCTGAATACTTTAACTATTTTTTATATGTTTCAACTATAACGTAAATTTTCAAATTAGGCAAATTGTGGTTAATTAAGTCTTACCAAAGAATTACACTTTTTTTATATATTAATAAAAAATTTAATGAATTTAAATTTAATATTTTAACATTTAAAAAGTACGATTATTTATTCTTCTTATTATTAAATCATTTAATTTTGTGTGTTTAAATACATATAATGAGCTCCTTGTTTGTGAATATGGCAGTTTATGGATAATAATAAGTAAATTGTATGGCCGGTCTGGTGGTTTGGTTGGTAGGACCTTACCTTCTGGATCCTCAAGTCCCGGGCTCGAATCCCGGTACTGGCATGGATATTTGTGATGTCTTATGTATTCAAAATACTGTGCATTTTTTCTGTGAATTGTAATATTGTAATATGGAACAATTGAGGCAAAAGCCATTATAACTACAGGTCTCAAAGATACTAAATGTCAAAGTAAATATTGCGGATATTTTCATCAACATATATATAATAAAATAATATGTGTGTATATGTCGTCACTTTGTAGGCAAACCTCTGAAAGCAGAACTACAGAATTTTGCACGGAGGTCTGTTTTGACCTCTTCTGATGCACCTCGAAGCTCAATTTTTTAAAATTATATTGCTTAATTAAAATACATAAATTTATGAAATGAATGACTCTAAAGATATAAACGTAAATGGAAGCAGGTTTTTCTTGGCTCATTAGCTGAGTTGGTTAAAATGTCATGCTGATAACGCCGTGGTTCTATAGGTTCAATCCTCCAAGGATCTTTTTTTTTTTTTTTTTCGCATATATTTATTAGAAAAAGTGGTAATTGGTAAACGAAAATCTTACAGTGTCAACACAATATTCTAAGAATTTTCGATGAGTTTTTTTTTTTTTTTTTTTTTTTTGTAATTAAAATTAAATTTTTGCAAATGAAAAGATTTTAGTGCTGCTATATGTGGATTGAGGATGATAATCTGTTTAAGAAATGTCTGTCTTGAAAACGTAGTTATTGAATAATAAAAGTGCCGCTTATCGCCCAGTTAACACCTAAATTGAAAAGTCCGGTTAAGGCAGAAATGCAAGCAATGGGCATCCGAAACTGATATAGCGCAGGCAGGAAAGATGCTGCCTAAGGTAGCTGGGGCCCGAAGTGATGTTTTAAGCGATTTCAATGGACTTTTGTTAGTGTTTATTTATAAGTGATTTAAAATGTGGTGATTAAATGTGTGTGTGTGTCCTGGGTTTCTAGATTATGATAAAAATTAAAGCAGAAGTTCTTTTAGAAATTAAAAAAATGATCTGACTTACTCTAATATTCAGGAAAACTACCAGCGATTTAGGTAACTCGCGCTCAGTCTAAGGCAAAACCTATGGTACTCTATTCCCAGATGGGGAAGGATTAATTTCCCTTTTATAAATCTCATTAAGTTTTAAATTAAGACAAAATGATGACAACAAAAAATATATAATTTCGTTTCGATTTCTTCGAGCTTTGTACCTACGGATGGAGAAAATTTTTCTCACACAAATAATTCATTTCTTTAACGATGTGGTAATTATATATATTTTTTAAATTAATTTAAACGTGATTCATTTTATTTGGTTGTTGACGCTCTCTTTTCAAATCCATCCGTTCAGATAGCCGGCCATTTTTATTTATTATTATTATTATTATTACTTGTTTTTTTTTTTTTTTTTAACAGAAAAATGTTTTTTCTTTCTTCGATAATCACGATAGGTGACATGTGACACTTTTGTAAGTATAGCTTTTATGTACGATATTTTAATATGAAAATATTGGTTTAATGTTTCCGATACAGTTATGGTTTGATAGAGCAATTTTTTTCTGAAGATGGTGGTATTTTTTTTTTTTTAACATGCGATTATTTTTTTTTTCTTTCACTAACTAATACGGGAATTTCTGAAGCAAACATATTGCCATCTGCAAATAAATTAAATTTATGCCTTTTTCCTTCCTTGTATCCATATAATAGTCGAGAAAATATTGTTTTTGCTTAAAATTTTTTAAATAGAGTTTTTGCCGTACTTACATTATACCTGGTTTATTGAATTCAATAATGAGGATTTTAGCTGTTGGTCTGTCTATTAAAATCAAAACTTACGAACAAATATTAGCAGGAATTACAAACTCGGTATATGGAATTTGTAGCTTATGGCGATACTTCTTTAAAATATTTACTGGAACCAAACAAATGGTTCATGAACGGGGGCTATCCAAAATTGTTAAATTACATTTATGCGCGAAATTTCTGTTAATAGAGTTTAAAACATTTATACTACAATTAAAAAAAAAAAAACTGAAAAAAGCATATATGCATGAAATCATGTTTTGTATACGATGTGGTATGCAAAACGTTCACCATTCGTTTACAGGGTTACACAAAATTTTAGATATATTAAGGATGTACTTGGAAATTGCTGGCAGCGTATGTCAAGGCTAAGTTACAAAAATTCCATACTTTGCTAAAATTAAGTATATTGTGTGGTGTGTATATGATTCTTAAGCTATAATATATGCGTAATTTTACTATTAAAGAAATATTATTAATTTTTCATACCCCATGGTAAACAAAGTACTAATTTGGATCCAAATTTTCAACATTCATTTTTTTTTCTGTCATTACTCGTTTTGAGATCTCCTGAATGCCAAAATCAAGTTTAAAGCGACTGATCTGGGTATATATCTGCTAGAATCCTAAATTAAAAACTATTATCGCAGAAAATTCAGTTTAATTATTTTGAAGATCATATAAGGCTTCCATATGAAAATTTGATTAAGGTTTTAAGTTCGAAGGAATGGTGTTCCTATTTTCTGTGTAGTTTTCAAAAAATTTATACAATATTAATTTATACAATAAATTATAAAATATCTTTTTTTATCTTAAAGGAATGTAGGCACTATGCTCCCGAATACACAAATAAACGTAGGTAAAAGGCATACGTCTATGTGCGGGGGAGGGAGCATTGTAGCATCTAAAGTAATGGACAGATTTACATGCAGTTTATTTTTATTAGAGCTTTGATTAAATGGGGAAGGTTTTTATTTATTTTTAATTTTAAAAATATAACAGACTTTTTTTTTTTTAATTTTACAAAATTTTTGATTTTTTAAAAGCCATTTCGCATTTAAATTAAAAAATTTTTTTTGGTTGTAAATGTTTCAACTTCCAATTAATATTAGGTGCTAAAGCACCTTATGAATGTATAACAAGAGCAGGTTCTCATGCTTCAATGCTCCCCTTTTCATTATTTCAAATTTTAAAATAATTTTTAACAGTCCATGCATATAAACAAGCCACACATGAAAAGTTTTGGAAAGACACACGTCTCCTGTCTCTACCTCCACCCGCCAGTCATACCCGTGACCAGAGCTTATTTTCTAAGAAAGAGTATTGTAACGCTAATATTTTTTAGAACTTATATTCATATGTATCCCTAAATTTCGAGTCTATCGACGAATTTTGAAAAAAATGACACCATATTTTGAAGTTTTAAGTAAAATCTTATAACTTTACCAAGACACAGTTTCATTATACATCTGAAGTTTACAGTTAACTTGTATTCTTCTTTGCTGCCAAAACTACTGTTAAAATTTCGGCTTTAAATATTTCATTTAATACGTTTAGCTAGAAATTATGGTTCTGATTTGATGTTCAACAATACATAATAACACGAATTGTTGTTCATGTATGATTAATTCTAACAATTCCTGGCAGTTGAGAAAAAAGTGAGAGAGAAAAACCACTAGTCTGTAGCTGAAAATGGTAGACAGAAGAAAATTATGTGCTAAATTATATTACAGATTTAGATGTTTAAAAAAAAAAGAATTGTAAGGAGAAAAATAGTAATTTAGGAACTTTTCTTTTTCAAAAACGACGCAATAGAGAGCTCCAGTACGTAATATTAATCTGTTCATATACGTTTCGTCTAATATATAAAATAATGAAATACGGGGACTGAGTTCCTTTTCATTCCCACGTAAATTAAGCCATGTCCATGACTACTGCGATTTCTATTATATGGTCTTTATAGCGATTTTTTTTTTCTTTTTTCACAAAGAGTATTTAATTTCTGCACTTTTCATAGATATAAAATAAATTAACCCGCATTTCGCAGTTTCGCACACATAAATAAATGCTTTTAATTTCTAGCACAACCTAAAATATTTAGGAGATTTTGGTATTCAGGTAATGAGTATACTTAAATATAATTAAATATGGTGCTTAATTGGTTTATAGCAAACTTAAATTGATGTATTTTACTGAAACGCAAAGGGGTTCAGAATTAATTTCACTATTCGATTCTGCTTCTTGAGATTGGTAACTTTTTTTTTTTAAATTCCGATCTAACAAATTAAATAGAGTCAGACACTATGTTTGATTTCAGAATTAATACAATATATATATATTGTTACACATTCGGGGGTCGTGTATTGTCCGTGAATGAGTGACATGTCTGAAAGAGGTTTAAAATTCATGTACGGAATATTTCAGTAGATTAAAAGTCTGTCAACCACCAGGTCAGCTTCATAAACACCAGTAAACACAGCATTAATAACAGCTGACAACGTAAACATTACAGCATAAACTGCATCATAAGTATAACGCAAAGTAAGCTGTATTAAAGAACAGAGGATGGGTTAGATGAGAGCTTCTAACATTTTCAAGAGCTTGGCATCAACTGAACTGGAACGGCTTAAACAAAACGTTATTTATACTTTAGCACATTTACAGAAGTTTCTGAATATCTTGTGAAATATTTGATTTAGAGCTTCGATAATCAATATATCGATAGTAAGTATTTTTTCGCCAAAGTTACCAAAAATTCGCCAAAAAGCGCGCCAATCTGGCACCATATTTGTCGCCAAGTTCATTTATTTCACCTCGATGAAACTTTTTTAACGCGTTTATAAAGGGAAACGAACTATTTTAATGCCGTAACAAGGAAGAAATGCGAATATTAACATTATAACCAGACTAAGCCTCTTTAGATAAAATAACATAAAGAGAAATAATTATTTCCAAATTCATAACAATATATATATATATATATATATATATATATATATGAAAATTTAGTCTTTTTAAAGCCCAAAAATTTTATTTAAAGAAATTATTTTAATTAAACTATTGATATTCAATACAGATTTCGTTAGAACATATTGTGGCAACAAATTTTTCGTTCCCTAATGTATTCCTGATATCATCAAATTAAAACTAAAAATTTTAAAACGAGAGAAGAAAGTTGAGTTGAGTTGATGCAAAGTTACGGTATCGATTTGCGAAAGTATTGGATTTTATTTAATCTTTTGTTAAATATTTTTCAAAGATTAAATAAATAAAATTTGATAAATTAATTATTATCGTATAAATTATTGTGCATCGTTTACGTTTTCTTAACGAAAATTTTGCCACTTCTTTAAAATAAACCATACAACATAAAATTTAAATAAAATACTTATAAAATTATATGTAATATATCTTGTTGCTCCATAAACAATTAAATGGCTAAATTTGTAAACACATTTTTAAGAAAATATGTTTGATTTATCAAAATTTAATCTGAAATTTTTTTATATTAATATCAAAATTAATTTTATTAATTGTCCATGTTCAAATAAAAATATTTCTTTTTGTTTAAGCAAAAACTGTCCAATCATCACTTTTGTTACATAAATATACGTGGCACAAAACGGAAATTTATTACAGTAAATAATTAGAGAAAGTCACTCAGAAAAAAAAAAAAATACTTAGTGCACTTACAGAAATTTACACTTAAAAAATAAATTAACATTCTGAACTCAGTGGGCACGTAAACTTGTCCCATTGTGCAATATTTTTAAAAAATTATATGTCTATGGATTTTAAATGAATTAAAAATAGATCACTCATACATAATTGGTAGCAAAATTATTAAGGACAACATCCAAATTTTTCTTTCCTTTCTTTTCTTTTCTTTTCTTTAGTTTGATCACTAACACGGAGTAAAAAGACAGGAGAAGAAGGTAACGCTGAAATTTTGCGATGTTGTTTTCTAATGTTTACAGATGGCGCCAGCGTGCAATCCTTCCTTCTCTCCAGCTTCCACAATGTTATTCAATGGGGAAATGTCTCGTTTTAATTATTTTTTTTTAAATAATATCAAGCTGAAAAAATTTCGATTGAAAGCAAATTTCATTAAATAGAGTATTCTAACCAACATGTTTTTTTTAAGAGCCATTTTATACTAATTTTACTTTGAAAGAAAGCTTTTAAAAAATGACGATTCTTATGAACCGAAGCTAGCTAAAACAGACAATTGGGAGGAAGGAGAATGGATGAAACTTTGTAAAGAAAAAAAATAAACTTACTTTAGGTGCAGAAAACACGAACTCGGACTTTATTTTTCTCCTAGGGCTTTTTTTTTTTTTTTTTTTTTCTTATCACTATCATAGCCTGTTTTACAACTAGGAACGAAGCATTTATTTGAAACATCTGAATTATGCAGTTTTAAGAACTTACAAAGAAATTAAATTGCTTAAAATAAAAAAAATTTAAATGTACTCCAGCAAAATTCTATTGAAAACAACAGTATATCCGCGCCGAAGTAGGGAGTAATGACAAGTCACAGTTTCGTAGCTTTCTCCCATTGGACCTTCAACTCCTATTAATATTACTCCGTGATCACTAATTACCATGTTTTTATTAACTTCGATTCTTGTGTGTTTGTCAGGGACAAATCTTGCAATCGATTTTTAACTAACTTCCCGACTAGCTAGACATTTGAAACTTTCACAGTAGCTCAGAACCCGGTGACAACACAATACTTCGAAGTCAGATTTTCGAATTTTCGAATAGTTTTCTTTTAATTAATTAAAATGTGAAAATGATAAGCTCCTAATAGCAATAAAAATAGCCATTAAAATATTAACTATAATTTAATTGTTGCCAAAAAAAATTTACGAGTTCATTTTCTTTCGACCTAAAAATAAATACATTTAATTAAACGTGAGCGTTAAAAAATTGTTAAAAGTTAAATTATGCATTTGGCAAAAATTGACGTCGTTATCATTTTAAAGATTTTCTTCACAATGATAAAGTGCTAATGTAGTTCATGATGCAAATATATGTTGTTCGGAAAGGATTAATATTTTATTTTTAAAACCAACTTTTTTTTTTTAATTCAAATTTCCGGTAACTCTTTAACCAATCACATTAGAACGTGAATATCGATAATAAGAATTTTCTCGCCAAAAGTCACCAAAAAAGTCGCCAAGGGCAAAAAGTTGTCAAATTTGGCGCCAAATCCATTACCTGCCTATTGGAGCTTTTTAATGCGTTTTAAAGAGAAGTTTAAGCTATTTAAAAACATGGTATATATATATATATATATATTATCTCATAATTATTTTTACCTTCAACTTACTTTTTTATGAATAGCATAAAGACTAAGATCATGGTTGTTTGATTGAGTTTTATGTCGCACTAGTTCTGCGCAATGGGCTATTGGCGACGGTCTGAGACTCACCACTAGAGTTGGTCCAGATACATGCCATCACAATTTTGATCCTCCACGGCATGGATGGCTCTCCCAGAGGTATAATTTTGATGTGAAGATGGTGGACATACTAACATTATGACTCCATAAATATTTACTTTACAAAACAGTATTAGGCGCACTTCTTTTAAATGCTTCTTTTAAATGTTGGCGCTTCAATAAGTTTGCTGCTGTTCATAAAAAAAAAAAAAAAAAAAAAAAAATGTAAGCAGAATTTACCGTGATTGATTGCATGTATTTAAAAGCTTTTGTCACATCAGTTTGATCGATTGTGAATAATTTGACATTCTAGTAATAGAACTCAAAAAGTTTATTTACATTTTACAGGGAAAATAATAATTTATTACATGTATTAAGGGAGTATTTATTTTCGATGATTTTTTATTTTTATTTGATAGCTCTGATTATTTTTTCTAGCTCAAACTTCAATTTTCCTTAACAGGGAGTTTTTTCTGAGAAGTGCCCTGTAACAAAACAGGTTGTGCTTTGTTGGTTTACGGGTAACCTCGTCGCCTACAACACAGTGGACTCTAGTTCGATCGTACCTGGTTGAATAGGAGAATATATTAATTATTTAATGCGAGATTTTTTACAATGTACCCTACAGAAAAACGGATACTTTTTAGTAAATCTGCTGCCTTAAATTTTCTGTAATGTAATTATTTATTTATTTATTTATTTTACAGTGTAGATCCAGTTTAACTGATCGGATCCGAATGAAACTTTGCATATGTGTTAAGTTGGTCATAGAGTCTGTAATTAGGTGGTGGAAAAAAAAAAATACATTTCACCAATAGATAGCCTTTAAGGATTAAAGAAGATGCAGATGATTGAGATGCAAGTAAATCACTCAAGTAAAATAATTTTGCAGTAATAGTGATCCCTGGCGTTGAATATTTTCCCGCAATGAGTATGAATAGAAGGAACTGCCATTAATTATGCATTTGTATTAGGCCGCAAAGCGTCAGGCGTAGCATCAACCGGCCAACAGCTTATAAAAATCACGAAGAAAGTAAGCTTTTGTCAAAATATAATTAATTAATCAAATTTAATTTTTGTACATAAATTTTGATCGAATGATTTATATAAGATTCATATAAAGTTTGATATGGTACTGGTTAGTAGAATCTAAGCTATGCTTTCTGAGTTTCGTCAGTCTAATTTTAACCTTGTTATTACTTTCATTGCCCAACTATAGTACGTAATGGAAGTATTGTGTTAATTAAAAAAATAATATTGAGTTTTCACTTGATTTGCATGTTTTGAGATCTCCCGAGTGAAAAATCGGTTTTTGGAAATTGTTCAGTTTGTATGTTTTGGGGGAAGTTTCTTACTATCATATTTCCAAAACGAATAAAGATAGAAAAAGTAAAATTCAGAATCAGGACAAGTCTAGTGTACAGATTATATTGTATAAAAATTGGAAAAACGGAAGTGGGACTGTTAATCCGTATTTAAAAAACGTTTCTTCAAAATTGTTATATAAATACGCTACTAGATGTTGTTTCGTATGAAATTATAAGCCTGAAACTTATAATATTTGATGTGGACCCATTTATAAATGGTGACTCACATAAGATGAATGGTTCTAATATAGAAGCTGGGGGTTATAAAATCCTATGTTCGATCCTGAGTTCTTTAGTTAAAATTCTATCAAAATCTGAAATGCAGGCAATGATACTGACACTTAGTAAATAAATTCGTGAGTAAATGGATAAAGAAATTGTGCTTAGAACTTTTAAAAATGAGTAAGTTAATTAAAGACGGGAAGCCAAAAATTCTCACGATTCTAAACACTTTCCTTCTACTCATTATAAGTGAAAGTGAACGAGTGTTTGACATAAAATATTTATTTTCTGCATAAGTTATTCCATCATCAGTATATTAATGTATTCAGCTTTTGATTAAAATCAATGGGATAAACGTAACGCCTTAGGGCACATGAATAATTTATCATTATACATACAAGAAATTTCTAACGAAAATTTAAGTGTATGTTTATTTTCTGTTATATCATCAATGTGTGGTCTTTATTAGACTTGAAAAATAACAAATTCGGTAGCGTTAACATTATGTTTAGCTTTTATTTTACAAATTTCTAAATTAGTTCAGTACGCTTCATTGAAATAAAAATTCTAAAATGGAATTAATAATTTATATTTTCTTGCTAAAAGTATGATAATCCAAAGTAGAAGAAAGCGTATAGTTGACTGAGTTGTTTGAAACAGAAATTTTATTTTTTTTCTTCTTATATTGGTAACTGAAAACGAATTTTGATATTTTTGAAAAATACAATATTAAAATGTTTATAAACACAGCTGGAGAGTCAACTCAAATATTACAATCTATTTTCTCTATGTGACGTCATCATGCCCTACACACGTGATTACCGTAAGAAAAACTGCAACATTCTCTTGTTTACATTATTTAGGAAAATATAGAGGGAAATATAGCGGTGTGAGTTAAGTAGTATAGGTTTAAACTCACCACAGCTATGCATTGGGCAACTAGTGGCGGTGTGGGATTCACCTGTAGTGGTTGTCCGGAGGTATACCGTCTCTATTTTGATCATATGCAGAGGGCGTGGTTTATGCAATTTAGCAACCCCCAAAAGTATTATTTAGGAACATAGAGGTTATTGTAGCCACGACCGATTTTACGTGCATCAGACTCTAGAAGTGTGCACGACGGTCTTCGGTGAGCTCGAGTATTGAACCTGGAAGCTTCCAGTTATGAGCTCAGTGTTCAACCGACTAGGCTACCGCAATCCCAGGAGATTGAAAATGAGAAATCAGCTATGGTAGAAAAAAAGAACTGACGATGTAGCCCCGAACTTTCCAAAACGATAGGGTTCATTAGGGTCCATTACGAACGATACTCTGAATTTTGTCTATATAATTATAACTTGTGAGATCAATTTCTTAACAAATAGACGAATAGAAATAGTTTTCTTCATCTAATAATGTAATACGTAGGAATATTGTGACGAAGATTAGACTTAGATAATTGTTATTGGAGAAACACTAAACCGAAATAACACATAGAACTTTAAGCTCAACTTGAGAATATATTTGTCAACTTACGTAATTTTACATCAGTTGTTTAGAAAAGGTTCTTTAGGAATCATCATGAAAGTTTGGTAGTGTAAAAAACATGTTTTACCTCAAAATTTTCAGTAAAAGTTGTGTCATAAAAAGGAAAAGGAGACCAGTAAAAAATTAAACAAATATCAAAATGTTTTGGATCACCGTATAAAAGGTAATGCTTTAAAAGCCTTTTGGCTGTAGCATGTGGTTATGAGGATATTTCTCATTATCTGTAAAATATTTTATGAGAATACCACATATATTCATGTAGTTATTATGGTTTATTTAAAAAATTGCATAAGTAATTTCATTTTTTTAAAATTATAACACATTGTGTGTCAGACCTAATGCAAAGCTATTTTCAGAAACTATGGCATAATATATTAGACACAGCGTACAGCAATCACAATGAAAAAAATTAAATATCTTACGAAATACGAACACTTTTACCATTGCGCAAACTTTAAAAAATTTCATTTGTATAATTTAATAGCCAAAGATATTGAGCAACGTATATGAAACCTCCCAAAAATATCATGCAAATTCAAAACATTACGAGAGAAAGAATGAACAGAATTTCAGTTCTCTCAAAATAAAAGCTAAACTATAAGGAGTTTTACTCACATTTATATTTTAATTCAATCAATGCCGAATGATATTACAGTGTTTTCTCTGATTGTAAATAAATAATGATAAAACTTCTATCATCTCTTTTTTTTTAAGAACTAAAATTCTGTTCAAAACGTTCCGAAAGATAGAATAAATCTTTCGTAACGTTTTGAATTTACACGATATTTGTTTTGGGTTTTCATATAAGTTGCTCAATATATTTGGCTATTAAATTATACAAATGAAATTTCTTAAAGCTTGCGCTTGCGTAGTCAAAAATTATTTAGTAAAAGTACTCGTATTTCGTAAGATATTTAATATTTTTTCATTCAGATTACTGTATGCTATATCTAATGTAGTATGCCGTATTTCCTAAAGATGGCTTTGCACTGGGTCTAATACCCTATGTGTTATAGTTTAAAAAGTGGAAATTGTTTTTGCAATTTTTCAAAGAAACCGTTGTATCTCCATAAATATATGTGGTAGCGTCATAAAAGTGTATACAGATAATGAGAAAAGTCCTCACCATCACAGGCTATAGCCAAAACGCATTTAAAGTATCACCTTTTACAGGATGAGCCAAAATATTTTGATTGTTGTTCAATTTTTCACTGGTTCCCTTTTCCTTTTCATGATACAACTTTTACTGACAAATATGAGGTATAACATTTTCTTTGCACTACCAAAGTTCTAGGATGATTCCTAAAGAACTTTTCAAGATATTTAACAAAACGTCTAAATTCGAAAGTGTCCAAATACTTATTGTTAGATAGTATATATACAAATGATGAATTTTCTAGAACAGAATATCCTAGAATTCGAAAAGTTTGGAAATTGAGTAACATTAACAAAACAATTAATATAAACATAATTAATGTAATGTCATGATGAATAAATGAAAAATAAACAATTTAAATTTAAACAAAAACCATTTCTAAACAATTTCCTTTGACGAGGTTTAAAAACAACATCTCTGTATTTTTATCCTAATGCTTTACCTTGAAGCCATGGCGTACACAAGTAAAATAGCTTTCGTTACAATTTCTTAGGGGACGTTCGTTACCTCCCTTAGGGGAAACCTATATCCCCTCTTTCGTCAATTAACTGTTCCTTAGGATTATAGCAAAGTTTTAATCTCAGCACGTGCACTGCGTCTTTAGGATTTCGTCTTCTTTGTCCTTCCATGGATTCTACTTCGTATGTCGCATCAGCTAGACGTCTTGTTATTCAATGTAGTCCGAAATAACGTATCAAAAGATTTTCAGAAAATCCAATTTTTCGTACTGGAACGAAGATCTAAACTAAATACCTAATATTGTAGCTGGTTGGTAGATGTCGTTTGTCGTGTGTCGTATCGTCGCTTGTCCATTGCTTGGGCTTTAAGTATATGGAGATTTGCTTCTTCGGCCTTTGTGATCAGATGATGTGCGTAATTATCATAATTCATAATTATCATAATGTGTGGAAAAATTACATCAAGAAGTGTCTGTATTTGTCTTCCGGGAAAGAGAAAGAAAGGTCTGAACCCCTTGGTGTCTTGTTTCGCTGAGCTGTAGGCCCATGTTACAAAAGGTAAAATGGTAGCCCAGTTCCTGTGATAAACGCACACATATATAAATAGTCTCTAAGACAGTATTATATGACAGCAAGAAATTCTTTTTTAATTCTAGAATAATTTACTTCAGATGCAGTCAGGACCTGAATGTGCAGGCTATTGGTCTTTCCTTAATATCTTGCACTTGCACTAGTGCAGCACTAAAGCCATATCCACGGGCGTCCTAATGTTTCTTTTTGCATCTGAAAAATAAATGTCCCAAAACAGGATTACAGGTCAGTAAATTCTTAAGAGCAATGAATGGTTTTGCCTGTAAAAAGCTCCATAAGAACTTTTCATTTTTCTACAATAGGTAATGTAAAGGCTTTCCGATGTTGGGGAAGTCTGTAATAAAACATCAGTAATACGATCAAAGATCTAGAAAACTTTGAACGTCAGTATTTCTGGCAGAGGAAATTTGGCTGCTACCTTTTCCAGATCGGAAAGGTACCGTACTTATCAATTAAATATCCCAATATTGTTAGTTTCCCCTTTCCAAAAATGCATTTACACTCTGTAAAAAAAGTAGGAGGACACTATATATTTTTAGAAAAAAAGAGAATCTTTTATTTTTAATGAAATTATTTTTATGTGTAACATTTTGCAGCTCGTATAACAAGAAAATATCGGTATAATTATGATGATTTTGAAAAATAATTTATTAAGGACAGCAAAAATACCTTCCCCGTTTTTAAACTCTGAAAACAAGTAGATGGTTGGGTTTTACGTCGCACTAGTGCTGAAAAAAAGTAGAAATTGACATTAATACAAAATATAAAATATATGCGGTATTCGTAAGGAATACTCATCCCAATTGCTCTTATGACTTCGAATACTATATTTGGTAGTGAATTATACAAAGATTGGATTTCTGTTTGGCAAAAAATAGCCTATGAGCTATTCAAAGCTTTTCAAATCTCAGTAAGGAATTCAAACTTTTCCCCACCAGCATATACTTGCGGAACAAGCATTGACCCCATGTTATCCACCTTGTTAAGATCAGGGCATTTAGCTGACTTTGCTAAAACCTACAAATTATTTGCAGCGAATAAATTTTTACTCCATTTGTGGTGTGAATGGAGGCTTCATCTTGTTAAAACATCCTCTATTATTTTCCTAATTAAGAGCCATGAGGAAGAAGCTCAGAATTCAGCACTTTAATATAATTTGTATGTTTCTGCCTACCACTGAAAATACCAGTCTTGTTCTTCTTCAATATCCAATTGCTTAAAAAACCGTCATTCTTCCCCCCCCCCCACGGCTCTTTTTAAGCTCATGAGCAAATTTTCTTCCATCGTAAAGCGTTAAAGTTTAGGTCTACCAGTCTTCTTTCTTTTCCTCTTTCTATCTGGCTTTATGATAAAGTTAGAATCTATATTGTAGCTGACGTGCAGCATACGAATAATTTGTCTAACACCTTTACCATTAATTTTATATGCAACAATTTAGCCCTTTTGGAAATAATTTAAGGTACTCTTCTACGCAGTCTGAAAAGAAAATAACAACGAAATTTTTAACAAAATACGTTTACCTCAACAAAAGCAGTTAAAGAAAATTCAATATTTATTCACAGTCCGCCAAATAATAAATTTTGGAAAGTGTCCTTCTACTTTTTTTACACTCTCGAAATCGTAAATACTAGTTTTTCTACAATACACTATTTAGCATTAGTAGTAGAGATTTCCTTTTTTATGAAATTAAAGAATTTTTTAAAACAAAATCTGTATAAAAATCAAATAGCCAGGATAAAATTACGGTAAATAATTTACTAAAATCGACTGTCTTTCTACTTTGTTTACACAGTGTATTAAAGATAAGCGTCTGTCCTGCCTCTTGAATACATTTTAAAACATTTCTCAAACGTACTTGGTGTTCTTAGAAATTCGAGGCAAATATTCTACGATGTCACCAAGGTAACATAGACAGATGTTTCATTTAAGACCTATCACAATATCGCGTACATTGTCCATTATTCTTTCGAAAGTAACTGGGGCGTTGCACAAACCAAATGGAATGACTCTGAATTCTTAAAGTCCATCTGGAATCGCAAAAGCAGTCTTTACTCTGTCATTCTCATCAACCACTATTTTCCAGTAACCTGATTTCAGATACATCATAGAAAAAATTCTTGCACCAGCAAATCCGTCCAAAGCAACATCAATCCATTGTAGAGAATAAATGTGTTTCTTTGTGATTTTGTTCAATTTTCTGTAGTCGACTCAAAAACACCATTTATATTTTTCTTCTTCCAAAGTCGAAGTGTATGATGGCTGTATTACACATTCTTTCAACATTCTTTTACTTCTTCAATCACACAGCCTGTGAGGGAGTTCCTCACATATCCTTTTATTTCATCAAATTTATTCAATTATAATTAAAGATCTATTTATTCACAATTAAAAAGTATTGACTTTTATAATCCTTTGTATTTAGGTCAAGCTTATTTCAATTTTAGTAAATTATGTATTCAAAATTAAAATACTTATCATTTTCTAATTTTAAGAACAAATTCAGTATTAAATACATTGATCTCTTTTTAGCATAATGCAATATATATGTAGGGATCTAAACACAATTTAATTTTATTATCCCTTAAAAAAATTATATTTTTATTTCTATTTCACTATGTTTCCCAATAAATCTAATTTATATTTATAGCTGTAAATGTATGTTGGAAAATTTCCGTTATATCTTTTTATTATTTTATTTTATTTTATATACAGATAATCTATTTAATTGCAGCTATTAATGACCCGTTGTGCAGACATCATGTCGCATGAATTTTCGCAATATTTCTTAATTACTTGCACCTGTCTTTCCAACGGTATTCGTTGGCGAATGTGATTTATGCCAAAAACGGTTGCCATAATTTTAACCGTCATTTCTTTTTAAAAATTTCCCATTGAAATAACATTAACAACAAAGAAAGATGTATTGGCGCCCTTGGCTTTATAATGTGGTGATGTCACCACAATCTAGCGGTTGACAAGTGGGCTATGAGATTTTATTCCACGCACTTCGCTAATAATCAACGTACTGAAAAGATGTAACTTTTTTGTGAATAAAAATCTCTCTCTCCTCCACCATCGTTTTTTAACGAATTCGCTGTATGGATCTAAACTTGGGTTGTCCTCTTTTTGTAATCTTTATTTTAAATATCTCAATAAACTTTTTCGGCTATTCAAATGACTGGATTGAGATTACTTTTATGATGACTCTTATTTTATTGACTTGTTTTTCAGAGGACTGTGGCTTTTATGCTACATAAATATGCTGCTCAGTGACCATAGAATTCGTTACGGTGGAGGAGAGGAATGTATAGGAAAGTGTTTTTTTTTTTTTCTCAACAAGCGAAATTTTTTATTTTCGAAGATATATAAAATACCTTTTTCTGCGGCAAGTACGTGTGAAAACTTTTTGACTATAGTGATATGACAAGAGTGTTGTTTTAAAAGAACTTTTCTATTTTTCGACTTTGGAGCAATCAACCGTATTCGACAGATATATGTAAAGAACAGTGCTGCCATGACTCCTAATGTGATGTGGATTATCGACTTCTATAACCTAACAACTAAAGAATGTTGGCCTAGTACAGATTATTCTGCGTTTAACCTAACTTTTTCCATGCCGCCGTCATACACGAGAACATACCGGCATAGTTTACTAATGTCATCGTATATATGCTTGTCTTCCAAGAGAGTGCGAATAGAATTTTTCGCCTTCTTCCGTTCTCGATGATCATATGCGGAGAAAGAGCGTCTTATTTCTCGGTAATAGCATGTGGCCTTGACTAATATAGAAGTGGTTTCCTTATCGCTATTACTCTCTCGATATTTGGATGGATGAAACTTTGCTTTTTTTTTCTCGACAGTCTGGAGTTCGTTGACCTTCTCGCCTCTGTTTATCTCTGGAATGAAAAATTTGGCCTCCCTCCTTTCTTCATGAGTAAATTCAAGAACATGAAGAGGCTTCTATTGACCGTGCGGCAAGCCTGACTTTCGAGTTTTTTTACCTCTTCCCCACCATTCTTTATACAATTTAAAGCAGAACATTGCTTCAAAGATTTAGTTTCCTTTCGAGAGTTAGAAATTTGATTTATTGCGCTTGTCGCTTGAGTATTGGTTCCTTCCTGCTTCATGAAAGAAAGAAATATCGTTGCGCCTGAATATGCGATCTCATCTCCTGATTGTGAACAATTTCAACTTTATCTAAATTAAGGATTTTATAAGTACTATTTTAATGACCCTAATCCCTAATGTTGTGTACACAAAATCAAGTTGAAGAGCAACTTTCATTGGAACGGGATAAATATGAGATAAGACTATTTTTTTTTCCTTTTCTTCTTTACTTTTAATTATATTACATTCATTTTATATATTATTTTACATTCATCTTTCAATTATTTAAATACATATTTTTATTATGGGAATGCACGGATATTTGCAAGTAAATAAATATTTTATTAAGATGATAATTTAATTTTGGAATATTTTTAGAATAAATAAATGAAAATAAATTTAGGCAATATATCTGTGCATATTAGTCCTTTCAAATTTTGATACAGGTGTCTATGATATATTTTATGCATATATTATTTCTGGAAATATTTTTGAAATAACTAATATTTTATAAAAGTATGGTTTTGGCAATAAAAAAAAAAAAAAAAGATATTTCGAATTTAAAAATATTTAATGTTCAATTTTTTATTTCATTTTTTCATACATTTTTTTCATGACGATATTTGTTTATTTTAATGAATATACAGGTTAATTGTGTCATTTTAAAAATATTTTAAGTGATCAATGAATATATTTCCGATTATTATTTTTCTTCACATTTAGTATGTTAAATTTCATAATAGAGTTATAATTTTTGTTTATCAGCATTTGCATATAATTCGCACCTATCATTTTTTTCTTTTCAAAAAAAAAAAAAAAAAAAAAAAAGGAATTTCGAATTTAAAAATATTTGATTTTCAATTTTTGATTATTATTCCATATTTTTCATTCCGAATTTTTATAAAATAAATTTCATGTGTTTAAAGACTCAGTGTACTAGAATCATAATTTACTAAAAAAAATATTTTTCATAATTTTGAATGATAAATTAATATGATTGATATGATAAATTAATATTCTTGATTTGTGTCCCTTAGTCACTCTTTTGTCCTTATTGAATCATTTGTTATTACCGTCAAGCAGCCTATTTTTATATATTTTGATATTATCTGACAAAGAAGGTCTTCACAGACACATACGCAAAAAATTTTGAAAAAATTACAAAATACCCTCCTCATGAGGCTATGTATGTTTCTCAAAAAAATTCAGGGCGGAATCACTATATACTGTTCGTAAGAAAAATATTGAAAATGTCCCTATCTCGGTTATTTTACGCTAATTGGCGGTAAATAACTAAGAATGAAAACTGATGCAAAACTGTTTTATGATAAATACTCGTTATAAAAAAACGTTTTCCATACTCTTCATACTAAACTAGTTTAACAAAGTTTACTTTATTTAAATACACTTTTATAACAACAATTTTGTCATATACAGGTGTTGGACAAAATAATGGAAACAATTTCATATTTTTACGTTTTGTCGAATATCTCGAGAAACACCCAATGTGTTGATCTTGAATTTTGGGAATAAGGGAAAATATGTCTTTCCTTGTAATTTCCAGCAAAGCTTTTGTCACAAATGCCTTTGGGTGGTAAATAACAAATTTAATAAAATAAAAAAAATATTCGTGTTTACCCTGTCTCTATAACACTAATTTTAAACTTAACAAAATTACTTTAATTAAAGCTCTTAAATAGGGGAGAAATGAGACTAATGAGTTCTATAGACGTGTAATACGTTATAAGTAGCCAATATTTTCTCTTAAATGTAAAATAATAAATTGCTTACTTGTAAACTCACATCGACATAATTGACGTCAGACTTGACGGTACTCCTCAATACTATATACTTCAGGTATGCTAAACTCTAAGAGCTATATCGAATGAACTACACTGAGCTAAAACCTCCGTACTGAACTGAACTGACGGAATTCACAGAAACCCGAGTACAATTTTAACATCCATTTTATACACTGGAGAATAAATTTGTATTCATATGCAATCTATTTTGCAATACACTTATTCAAAACTAATTAATTGTTAAATTCGAAAAAGTCTAAATCTTCTTTTAAACTCTTAACTACTGGCTATCCTTCATAGAGTATCTTTATAAACAGATATAAGATTTCTAATGCAACTCGATTACCTTGCAACTCCCGTTTTGGTAACTTCATACGAAATCTCCTCACAAAAGTAAGAAGTTGATATCAAAAAAGTCGTGTTACATTAATTTATTTGAAGGAAAGTGTCGAAATTAATTAACAAAAAGATTACAATGACATGCTTAAATTTTCAAAACCACGTCATGAATGAAGAAATGAATTTCTCAAAGAAGAACAACATTTTTTCATTAATTGAACCTCTACACGGAAGCAAAATTATTCATTTGAAATGGACTTTTAAATTAAAATACGACTCCTCAGAGAAAATAACAGTGTACAAAGTAGGTTACTTGCAAAAGTCTTCCGTTAAATTTGTTGAAAATTACTGTGAAACAATTGCCTCACTTGTGTCAATTAGCACAAATAGAGCTTTCTTGACAAATGCTGATCATAGAAAAAAAAGAATAAAAGAGGTGCGGTATTGACAACGCAGTACATTGACAGTAAAATAGCGTTTTTGAATGGAAATTTAGAAGAAACTATTTTCAAGCAAAAACATGAGGGTTACATTTTTCTAGAAAATGAAAATAAATATTGGAAATTAAGAAAAGGCTATATATGATTTGAACAAGCTGTCCGATCCTAACATTTGAAAATTGGCGAATCTTCAAAGAAAATAAATAAATAAATAAATAAATAATAGAATTTATACAAAGCACATTGGATGCATGTTTGTTTAGGAAGAACAAAGGTAAAAGTTTATGCCGATGACTTTCTCACACCCGAAATAAATAAATAAATAAATGATACATTTAGAAGTCTTAGCGAAAGCTATGAACTAAAATACTTTAAAAGGATTGATTTCTACCTTGGAATAAATATAGAAAAATAAAAGGAGTGAAAATACCCAAATAATCAGAATACCAAATCGGTGGCGTGCTAACTCCGACGTGCCATCTCCGGACATAGTCAAATTCCCTCTTTGTAAGGGATTAAAGTGTTGAAGGAATGTGTCTTAAAAGGATTATTTTATACTTGGCCCACTCCCTAAAGTCT
The DNA here is from genome assembly GCA_963930645.1 of Salticus scenicus. Taxonomy (NCBI): domain Eukaryota; kingdom Metazoa; phylum Arthropoda; class Arachnida; order Araneae; family Salticidae; genus Salticus; species Salticus scenicus. The sequence continues at coordinate 385,721,800 of OZ005648.1, forward strand.
ATTGACCGGAAATGTAGCTAAGTTGAATTTTGGCGATAAATTTACTAGTTTTAAGTAATTTGAAAAATTCCCATTTGCGCGAATAAAGTAAAAATACAAGAATAGTACGAGTTACATGCGTTCTCAGATTCATACACAGCTAGGTAGAAGTGTCCAGTGATTTTTTTTTTTTTTTTTTTTTTTTTTTTTTGGTGTTTATGTGAGCGAAGCGAACATACGTGCGTGATAGTGATGGCTTCGAAAACGAGTTACATGCGTTCTCAGATTCATGCATAGCGAGGCAGGGGTGTCCAGTGATGTTTTTTTTTGTTCTTCATGTGAGCAAAGCGAACATACGTGCGTGATACTGATTGCTGCAAAAACGAGTTACATGCGTTCTCAGATTCATGCACAGCGAGGCAGGGGTGTCCAGTTCTCAAAAAAATTACCTCATCTATTAATAAATAGCTCTCGTAGCAATAGGATACTTATAATGTAGGGTTACTTCAATGTAGCTATAACTTCATTATCTACTTTCTTTTTACTTTCCGAATACACATATGTAAGGAAAGTATTGTAATAATGTCAAAAATCCTACTTTCAGCTTTTGATATTTGTATACGTTTTGAGGTTACTTGAGTTCATTTTTGCTATTTTTACGATAAAGTATGTATGTGCGTCTAAATCGAATGAGCTAAAAATTGATACTCTTAATAAGTTGGCACGAACCCTGCTGATTTTGGTGAATCTATCACTTATAGTTTTTTTACAGGGAAAGAAGGAATTTTTTTTTTTTTTTTATCATTATAGCCTTTGGGACCAAATTTTTAAAAGTGTAATAATATACATATATTATATCACTCACAACTGCACGAACTGTATAATTTTTTTTTTTTTTTTTTATCCAGCACTTATTTTTTTTTCACAGGGAAGCAAAGAAAAATTCTTTATCATTATGGCGAAAGAAATTCTTTAAAGTGTGAAAGTGTCTAAATGTCTTATTCAATTGAGCTGAAAATTTATATACGTGTCATAGTTTACTTTTGCACAAACCGCGTATAATTTGGTGAATTTTGAGTATATATATATAGATATATATATATATGTGTTTTTTTTTTTTTTTTTTTTTTTTTTTTTTTTTTTTTTTTTTACAGGAACACAACGAAAAATTCTTTATCATTATGCCCCATGGGCTCAAAGTCTTTAAACTGCGATAGCGTCTGAACTCCATTTCAGATTAAGCTGAAAATTTTTATACGCATTATAAATTCCCGTCACACCAACTGTATGAATTTTAGAGAATCTAGCACTTATAGTTTTTTTTTTTTTTTTTTTACAGGGACACAAAGAATAACTCTTTATCATTGTTGCTTATGTGCTCAAATTATTTAAAGCGCGATAGCGTCTAAACGCCTCATCCGATTAATCTAAAAATTTATATACATATTAATGATCACCGTCGTACAAGCTGAACAGATTGTGGTGAGTTTAGCTGTTATAGGTTTTTACAGCGACACAACGAATATTTATTTAATATTATTATCTATGGGTTCAAATTATTTTAAAGGCAATGATGTTAATTTGAACGACATACTATACAGAGAAAAATACTCAAATACCGTATTATAATTTTCTCTTTTGTTTATTTAATGGCTTCTCTTACTTTAATTCATTTACACAACCGTTAATTACATAATGTGTGGAAAGTCGAGTGGAGTCACCCCAGAATGTTTAATAAGATGCTAGCGTATAAATATTTATTCTAGAAAGGCGTTAATGAATATAATTAACTATCAATATTCTTGACTTTTCGGAAAATTTTTATACTAGAAATATATTATAGAAATTTTAAATTTAATAGTAGAAATTGGAAAAAAGGGATTTCGATTATAAAATAACAGTAATAAATCTTACTTAACAACTTGAAATATAGTCATCTATGACACAATATATATATGAAACGAGTTAAAATTAAACATTTTATTTTCAATCTTTAAATGTTTTCTATGTTATTTTATCATTGATAGTTACTTGAATATACAATGTATAGCATTATTTAACGTTTTTATCAATTTGTTTAAGAGATTAATGTTAGATACTTTGTAATTAATTACGAACAAAATACTATTTTTTTTATTATAACTCTCTTTTAGCAACATGTTTTAGAAACATAATATCGATTTACCTTATGAAAAATTAAAGAGAAAATGCATGCATGAATAAGAGTCACAAAAAATGCGTATTAAAAGTTCAATCTTTAAAAAAAGTTTTCAGATAAATATTATACCATTGCAATTAACGAAAGTACGTAATTTAAAACATGCAATTCCCCATGAAGTTTTGCCAATAACAAAGGTGCTCTTTTAGTGAAAGGAAAAAAATGTCTAATTAATATTTTGATGAATTGTTTTTGATGCAAAAAACAGCATTTACAAAATTTATTTAAATAAAACATAAAAATGTAAATTGAAACTGTTCGTTTGGGAAAATTATATTAATGAAATATTTATTCTTAATGATAAAAAAAAAAAAAAAAAAAAATCATTCAAAATTTAGAAACAAAATTTTAATGCATTGAATAAAAAAAAAGAAGAAAAAAAAACAGTTGTGAATTCTTCGTAATATTTTTGAAAGCTAAATATAATTAAAAAAAATTTAAATACTTTTTTAAGATAGTTTTATTTATTTATTTATTTATTTTAAATAAATATTTTAATTATTCTAATGGATTAAGAAAAATAAAAAAAAAAATCTGAAAATATGGAATAATTGTCTTCACTTCTTGTATCGTAAAAAAATTATAGTATGTTGCCATGGAGAAATTTCAATTTTTTTGGTAATATATTTTTCATACGAAAGACGTGATCATATTTTTGCCGTACTATTAGTAAGTAAATAATCTAGTGTGACACCCACACGATTTTCTCTTACACTGCATTTCAGATCTATAAAGACATATTGAAGATTTAGGAGCAAGATATCAAAAACTGCATATAAACCTACGTTAAAAAAGAATTCAAAACTAGGTTTTTTATTAAAAAAATTATTCTCTGTGCGTGTGGAGAGGGATGCTACCATGTCTTACAACCCCCGTTTAAATATAGTATCTACATTTATAAAGAATTCAAGCCTCTTGTTATTTAAATTTACATTTCAAATTACTCAGACAATTCTCACATATACCATTCCTTAAAACTTATTTATCTTGATCAAACTACTCAAATATCAACCCCACATTAAATTTGAAGCAGAACGTTTCAGTTGATAGAATATTGTCTTCAGTTATTTGTTTTTAAGTTACACAGCACTCTCAGAAATAATATACTCAATTTTGACGATTCAGACATCCTCAGGTTTAATTTCGTTGTTTTTGACAACCATTTCGTCAAGCAATCACGTGATTTTGGAGGAAACGTGACCTCTCAAATATTTGACGAAACTGTTTACTCACAATAGCATGTACTAGCTTTCATTACCGCCGTAATGTCCTATGTCTACAAAATATTGTGTGCGCTTGTTTCTGTGAATTTCTGCAAAAATATGGATCAATTGAGACATAAGTCATTCTAACTATAGGTCTCAAAGCTGTCAAATAAATGTCCGAATGACTTTTATTTGTTTGCTTTGTTTTATTTATATTTTCATTAAATATAATTAGGAATTAATGTCTAAAGCAACGAACTTGCAGGTAATTTTATAATTCTATAATTTGTATTTTATTCTGTATCACGAAACTAGGATGATAAAATGTATCTTTACTTTTGACGAAATTCGTATCTTCAAACAAGTGACGAAAGTAATTTTCTCAATTTCACGAAATATTCGCTCGGAGTATTTCCCTGGAAACGGTTTCGTTAAAATTGAAGAAAATTTCGTGAAATTTGAGTATCCATTTCTGAGAGTGTGATAACAGGCATACACAGAGTACAACCGTTAAAAAATTCACTTTAGTATTCAGGGAACATCAAAATTCGCATTTATATAAAAATCAAGCACTGAAAATTTAATTAAAAATAATACTTTATTTACTGTGTAGGTATTAGGAATTAAGTTTTAAACCTGAGCTTTTCTTGAGGACATAGTAAAATGTAGTAAAACAATTCCACCAATTGCATTAAATAAAAAAGAATGCTTTCGCTAAAATAGTAATTGTGTAGCTTTGTATAACTTCTATAAATCATGTGCAATCTCCATTCATATAGTATTACATTAATATCACGCAACACAACCTGAAATGTCTTTTAACGATTTCTAAGTATAGTCTCACTAAATTCTAGTTCTTTTGGGCAACCTGTAAACGAATGGTGAATGATTTTCATACCATAATTTATACGAAACATGTTTTTACGCATATATAATAATCTGGTGTGTCACTCACACAACTTTTTCTTACCTTGCAATTCAATAACCTATAAATAGATTGAATATTATATCAATAAGGTAAGATAATAAAATTTAATAAACTTTAAAAATAATATAAAGTATGTTTAGGAACTGTTTTATTTGATATATAAATCTGTTTTAGAATGTATAATCCCTTCCCCCTCGAACCTCGTCCAATTATAACACTTACAATTATAAAAAAAAAAAAAATCAAAACATATTAATTTGCTTTAAAAATTGTTAATCTTGATAAAATTATTAAGTAGCAACCTAATACGAACTTCAAAATACAAAATGTGGATTCCTTGCACTTTGTTTTATTTAATTATGGTGATAACCGGCATATATGCAGATCAAACGCTAAAAATTGGACTTTCGTAATCCGGAGACCTCAAAACGTGATATAGAAAAAAAAAGAGATGAAAATATATTTTCAAAAAATGATTTATTTACAGTAGGAGCATGAAAAATGTTTGGGCAGTGTTCGTCGATATAGTAAAATGCAGCAAAGCATTTCCATAAATTACATTCAATAGGAAAAGATTGTTTAGCTCAATTTTGAGTAACCCTGCATATTGTCTATAAACAATATGCACTACAAACAATATCGTATACTTTGATTTAGTCTTATTTGAAAAACACCTAACACAAAATTAATAACAATTTCAGCAATTTCCATATATAGCCCTAGTATATCGAAATACTTTCTGTAGCCTTGTTAAAAAAATAATAAATAAATAAATAAAAAATAAGAGAGAGAGAGAGAGAGAGAGAGAGAGAGAGAGAGAAAGAAAAAGAAATGAGATTGCTGTTTGAAAAAGGTGGTAGCAAAGAAAGTAGTCCTCTTTTTTACTTAGGTATGTCCTGACTTTAATTTCTATTCAAATAAATATATTTTTTAATTATTTTCATTTATAGTTTCTCGTAATACTATAAATATGGGAAACTTTGGTATTCAGGAAAATTTTCCGCCATTTCTATTTTGATATTTTTACCATCTAATGAACATTAATTTTCCAAAAATTACCATTGAATACAAGACCCAAAACTTGACTTTTTTACAGGCATTGAAATATAAGAAAAAATACAAAAATGATAAAATGGATATGGTGTGAACATGTACTATAAAGTTTCAAAATTTCGGAAGATATTTAAGGTTTCAGATTTTTTCAGCATTTAGCACAACTGGACAAATTTCGTATAAACTTGCTTTATGGATATGGTTGTCTAGTAAATAATGTAGAACTGTTTACCAAAGAGGATAAAATTCGGAATAACAAGAAAAAATTAAATTGTGGAATTCATTCCAATAAAATTACACAGCAAATTAGGATAAGAAAGATGTATAGAAGCTGGACGTAATGGTGTAGAACTTCAATCAATAAACTGAGAACGAATATCAGCAGAATTCATTGTTTTTATAATTAATATAGTGCGACCTACAGAAGAAATTTAAGAAAATAAATGCATGACGGGAAACTGAACAAAATGCACGTATGTCAGTTTTCTTTTTAATCTCTATTTGGTATGACAGTCTCGTTACTGTAATTATTACCACTTTTTGAAGAAGCTTAAAAGTAACATCTCTTTAATATATATATATATATATATATATATATATATATATATATATATATATATATATATATATATATATATATATATATATGTATATATATATATATGCAGATAGATATAATGCAATTTCTTCACTATGTGTTACCACGTAAAAATATTTCATGAGCAGAAACAATCAAATCATCAAATTTCAGAATAATAGATTGTTTTATACTTTTTCAAGAGTAGGTAACCAATATCTCTACACGGTATATTAAGAAAGGTTCATTAATGCTCTATGCTATGGAACAATATTTACTGAATATTAAATTAAAATTTTAATGATATTTATATTAAGCGTAAAATACCCAGTACAAGTTTAAAGTTTGTAGCTAAATCGTATCAATCGTTTTGACCACAGTAATATTCTGATAGATATATATCAGATAAAATTATTAAATTTCATTAAATTCTTCATTTTTACGTATTTGGTGTTCTAGTTAATGTAAATGAAGGAAATTAAATTTATTACTTATGACCGCCGGTTAAAAGAGACTATTTCGAATATAGCTATACAAATTTTAAGCAATCTTCATAAAAATAAATCGAAAAAAAAAAAATGTATATACTGTAACCGATAGTTAAAGAATTATTTAAAAAATAACGGTCTTGGAAAAAGGAGATTTCTTCGACTTTCGTATAATAATCTATAGTACGAGGGGTGATCCAAAAAAAAGTTTACAAGGCAAATGAAAAAGTATTTATTAACAATAGAAACAAGATACAAATGGGAATCAAGAGACACATCTGGCCTTCACTTTTCCACATAGTCGCCAAACCTGTTTAGGCATTTGTCAGAACGTTCAACCAACTTGTTTATCCCGTCTTGGTAGTAATCAGGGCCCTGCTCATTGAGCCATTTCTCGGCAACTGTTTTCACTGCATCGTCTGAAGTGAACCGTGTTCCGGATAAGTTTCGCTTCAACGCCGGAAAAAGGAAATAGTCACTTGGAGCCAAATCGGGGCTGTATGGGGGTGATTTCGGACCTCCCACTTGAACTTTTGCAGCAATTCCTGAGTCTGGTGAGCTGTATGGGGCCTGGCATTGTCATGCACGACACCATTTCGCTACCTGTTGTCTACTCATTGCTTTGTCCCCGTATACCTCAACGATTTGTCTGTGAATTTCGGATGCGGCCACATTCTTGGCCCATAAGAATCGAATTACGGGTCGCACCTCTATGCGAGACCACTTTTCTAGACGTCGTGCCATTACTGTCGCTTTTAAGTGTTTGCGTACTGACGCTACTTACTCGTAGAACCGCTGTAGGACAACTAGCGCCATCTTTCAACCACGCTGGGTGGAAATATTCGCTCCACAATTATTACGTTTCAAATGCTTCTGCTTGTAAACTTTTTTTTGGATCAACCCTCGTATATTTGTAGTTTTCATGATTGTTTTCCTCACCACTTAAGTCAATATCATGGGTATATATTTGCGGTAGAGCTGAGTAGTTCAATTTATTGGCATGTTCAACTAACTAAATTCCAAGGTCCGATACGTGCCCGGGACAAGTTTGCTCACTATAAAATTCATTGAATATTTTAATTAAAATTATGCAGTTAATATTTTCAAGTAATGATTTTTTTCAACTTTTGGTATAACAGCGTAGTTAATATGAAATTTTAATAGATATTTCTGGTATAAAAGTGCGTAATTTCACTTTAAATTGGTCATCTTACTCTAAAACACCCGTGATAAACACAACAATAGTAAGAATGTAAAATTGATCACGCTAATCGCGAAAAACTTAAACTTTATTCATGTAATGTTTATACCTATGCAGCCGACAACAAAGAACATTTCGTATAACTTTACCATTTGCTTTTGATACTTTGTCATTATTTTTTAAAACAGTCTTACCTTCTTTATAACTATATATAATTATATATATATGCATGCAATAAAAATTCTCTAAATTAAAAATCGTTTTTCAGTCATAAAACAGATAATAATCCATAGAAAACTCATACTTTTCTTATGAAAGAAAACTTCACAAGGATATTAAATTTTGTGTATGAATGCAAATGTATATATAAACTTAATGTAATATGTATGTAAAAACTGAAAGCACACTGTTTATTTCTAAATAAGCAAAATTTAATTTCTTTTTCTCAGAAGGAAATAGTCTTATCTTCATCAATTCATCCATTCCAGTAATACTATTCTTTTCGATTTTATCCGACTATATATAGAAACACTGATGCCACATAATTAATGGAAATCGAAATATTTCTATTTTTCTTCCTCATTTTCGCAGAATGTTGCATTTCTCCTCATATTTCTCTGTATTTCCAATCATTTAATTAAAGAAACCTTCAAGGCATTCGTCATGACTGCAGGATATTTGATTAATAGATTCGTGAAGCGAAATCAGCTTTGTACCTTCTGCAAAGCGAAATAAAACGATGTTTTTTTATGATGAATATTACGTTATATATATTTTTGTGGTATCTTTCGTAAAAGCAATAAAATTACTTTGTTGTATATAGAATTTGAGAAAAAATTCTTAATGGTTTTAAATTTCATTAAATTTAAATGTAGTACAATGATATCATTACAAAATACTCTTTCGTATCATATAATAAATTCCAATAAGAAAATCGATATTAGATGTTACTTTATTTCACTTTTCTCCCAAAAAAGCACTTAAAAATCAATTTAATGTTTATCAGGAAAGGCTTAGTATAAAAATTCTCTTTATTTATTAGATGTTAAGATACGATCATCATAAAAATCTTAAAAATTGAAGCAGTGTAAATATTTCTATTGAAATAAATGAATATAAATATCTAATTAGCCGTATTAAATTACCTCAATTAAATATTTTTTTTTTTTGAGTTTTTATAACAACATCGTCTACAAAAAACATTTGCAGAAAATATTAGATATAGAGTCACTGTAATATTCCTTTCAAAAGGATATTGATGATAGTTCTGAAAATCTTTATGTACGAAATGTTAGAAATTAAACAGAAAACTTTAGAGAATATAACAACGCTTATATTTTTGTATTTGACAGATATGTTCATTGACATGATTTACTTAGGTTTACATTCTACTTTCAAGTCGACAATTTTGTTTTTCACAATCTCTGACAATGTCTTCTTTTAAACATTGTTTTCCAATAAACGATTATTATCAATTCCTTCCTCCATAAACTTTATTAACTTTTCTACCAACAGGCCATAGTCACTTTTATTTATTTTCTCAACGGTATTGCTTTCTTTTCTGAGTTCTTTTCATATCTTCTTTAATATACTTCATCTATGAGGTAAAAAAGGCTTTTCTGACTTTCAAGTAATTTTTTTTGGGTTGTTTGTATTTAAAAGGTACAACTATTAAACTTAAACCTGACCCCATTGTCGGAGATCGATAAACTTTTTCTTCAAACACGACAATATCCGTCCATCTAAAAAGCACGATTATTATCCGAAAGAAATAGAAATAGTTTGAATAAGTAATAATAATAATATCCGCGATTCTTAAAAAAAAAAAAAAAAAAAAAAAAAAAAAAAAAAAAATCGTTCATTATATGATTATGCATTTATAATTATTCACTATAATATATATAAATGGTCATAACATGAAAAATAATACCGCACAAATAAAAGAGAGGATTTCCCTTCATACTGTACTAAAATACATTAAACAATTCTTCTAAAAGTTCAACATCAGTAAACTACACTCATCTTAAACCATTGCAATTCTATGGACGCATATTTATGCGCTTCATATAATGATTGCAGTATGTACAACGGAATAACCAGTGGTCATCATAATCACTGCTATTTAGAGGCAAAGATAGTTAGTGGTTCTAAACTGTGCATTTTAGTATATATTTATAGAGTTTGTACTAAAAAATATTTTACTATATAGACAAATTTACTATATTTATTTACTATACTCAAAATTATACTCAAAACAGACTATATTTACAATACTCAAAAAGGTCTACCACGTCTTAAAAGCAAATAAAATAATAAATACTGCACGTAGAAACTTGTTAATAAAGAAATGTAGAATGGTATTGAAAACAGTTTGTAAACTAAGTACTGTGTTATGAATTGAATTGTTTTCCGCTAATGTGTAGCAATGAAAAAATTAACAATACAATTATTGTCAATAAAATCCCATAATATCCCAAGCATACTACGTACACTTACTTGTTGTCATTTTTAAAATATAGAAATATAGTCATTACAAGCATGACCGGGAAAGATAAACTAACCACATCATGACTAAACAAAATAAAAGGTCGATTTAAATGGACTAAACAAATAGCCAATTTTATTTCTCACGTATCTTTCATAAGCATGTAATTTACTAATTGAGACAGTGAAAGGCAATTGTAAATTACATGCAACATAATTGAAGGGATCTGTGAAGCATTTCGAAATTCATCCGAAAAATTATGACATTATTTTGAAAATTAAAAACAAAACATGTTTATTTTTTTATTATTTTTTTTTCCCTTTTGAGAAACTTTAATCACTTAAATAATTCAATAGAAATACACGAATTTTTCTACTAGCGGTGAATCAGTATTTAGAAAAAAAAAAAAAAAAATTGTTAAAAATGGCGAGTATGCTATAAATACAAACCGGCCCCTGGTAATTAAATTACAATTTAAAATTTTAGGTCCAGTACACACTTTACCCATACTTCTTTTATATTATTGAATAAAAAAAAATCTTTCTGCAATATATTTTGCTTTATACACCTTTCAAATACGAATATGGTAGACATTTTTGGGTCCCCCGTAAAAGTATACTTGTAACACAGTATAATTTGCATTTTAGTTAATATTCATTTTCTTCCTATACATATGAAAATCGTATTTCTAGTTGTAGTCGCTATTGATTTATTTTAAATAATCATATTATTAATTGAACTTATTTGGATTTTATTTTAAAGTTTTATTTATTTAGATTTTATTTTAAAGTTTTGTTGAACACACATACAAATCGTAAGAGATAAACAATAACAGCTGTTGAATTAGTGATAGACTCTGGTTAATTTCCCATCATATATTTGTTCTCATAAATTTATACAGCTGGTAAAACTATATTCTTGTAAACATAAGTTAATTATGTTCTTAACTCATTCGAATTGGTCACAGTGCTGAATTCTCTTCACAGTGGGCTACTCTCCATCTGCATTAATGCAGTCACCTTATCCAAATTTCTTGATTAATTTTATGGTGGAAGTTTCAGATTTTAGATTACTTCTTATGCAATAATCCTAATTTTATAATTTACGTGACATATTGCTCTATTTTGCCATATTGTAATAATCTTATTTTTCAAATAACTTATGCAGATTTCAAAGAAGGATTTACTTTTTTTAAATATAAAACGAAGCAACTAATTAATGTAGGACACAGATTTAGTGGTCTTTCTCAATCCGTAGGATATATAAAAATTTATACATTAAAAATAAAACTTTGATGAAAATATTCCAAAAACTGCAGTCTATAAATTGAATTCATATCTTTAAGCCAATTAAAAATTTCCAATATTTGTAATAATTATTTATTAAAAAATTCCATGTATTTCTGTATTTTTAAAATCTGCATTATGTGTTAAAACATGTCAACTTTAAGGATTTCTTCGTGGTTAACTCACTCCATAGAATGAAGATTTGGGAGCATTTAAGGCAAATTAGGAGTTAATATACAAATTGTAAATTATGTTATTTTACAGAACACGAAGTAGTACTGAAAATCATTTCTTCATTAATAATTTGCTACATTTTTTTTTTTTATAATTAAGAGTATTTTTATCTTTCTAAGGCTAAAACAAACCGTTACCAAGAGAAACATTTTCGTGTAAATTTAATAAGTATTTAAAACGAATGATTTTTTAAATAAAACTTCTTTTTCAATTGCAATAAAAAAATAAAAAAAAAATTAAAAAAAAAATTAAAACCCCTTGAACATTTAAAGGACACTTTAGACATTTTATAAGCAATAATTTTACTTATATATATTGCAATATTTCAATAAAGCTTTTTTTTAAAAAAGTGTAATTAATCTGCGATAAGCAAAACAAAATTTGTCACGGTTTTTAAACCGTGAAACATTACTTAATATGTTTATAGAGGTAAAACGTTTTATTTGCCACTTAATGTATAATGGAAATTTGTCGAAAATTTCGTTAAAATCATGATTTTAAACTGATTAAGTCACCAATATTTAAGCTACTTCATTTAATGCAGGTTTAAATAAATAATGTAGAGAGATTTGTTGCAGTAAAGTGTAATTAAGTATCAAGTATAAAATGGAAAGTCCTAATTTTACAGAATTACAAGTACTAGTTAAATGTTATATAAAGTAAAGGTAAGTATAGATGACATTAACGACGGTAATATAATTTAAAAACGGTCAACAAATCAGCTTAAATTCACGTTTCAGTTGCTAAAAATGACTTTTGATGTGATAATCTAAATACATTTAAACATGGGAAATCAGAGTTTGTGATATTCTTCTTCTTATTGTTATTTTTTATTAGAAAATAACATACTGTACATTTTTTTTATTTCAGTTATTTAAAACACAATGTAAAGTGTAGTGTTGTCAAATTTTGCAATTTTTTTTATTCAACATCCACCAATAAATTTTAAATGTAACGGTTGCCTAGTCACTTCTAAGATTAATCGACTGTATGTATATCAAATACCACTTCTCAGAATTATTGGTGACTATTGAATAAAAAAGTAGCAAAATCTGGCAAAACTGGTTAAGCGATTAAAAATATATGTTTGTAATAATACTAATACTAATAATAATAATAATAATAATAAAGAAAAGAATTGTTGCATGCTATACAATTCTTTTGCATAGTTAAATAATTGTGAATTATACTATACTTATTTTATACGAAAATAAATAAATAAATAAGTAAATAAATAAATAATAATAATAATAATAATAACGAATTGCGAAAAACTGTATTTCTACATAAAATAGAGATTTTCTAATAAGAAACAATTCCGGTTTGTAACTGTTTAAAAATTATAATGTTGAACAAACATTATTATTTATTATTAACAGTCAGTTCAGGTAAAAAATTCTTAAATGTTATTCTTTATGTTAGTATAAATAAAAGCTCTTTCGTATTTATTAATAGTAACAATTAGTATTCGATATTTGAATATTTTGATTTACTTCTTTGGCTTGTTATATTCAGCTACTTGTTTTAAAATAGCTGTAAAGAGAAGTTTCCAGTAAACCTTACTAATATATTTCGGATCTTACAAAATTTTCTTCTATATTTTCCTATACAAATTGTCACAATACAAATTATTTAGTAAAATTATATCTCATGATCAATGCAGATGATTCTCATATCAGCAATACCTGAAAGTTTTTTTTTTTTTTTTTTTTTTTTTTTTTTTTTTTATGAAATATATATATATATGCAGGGCCCGAAATTTCAACTTAGATTACACTCGCTGAAAAGAAAAGTTACTTGCCACAAAATAGGTTAACTTAATCTATTTTTTACGTATAAAGTGACCAGAATTTTTTATTTAAAAAAGAGAAAAAAACACGCAATATCTTATTTTATAAGAAAATAGAAGACATCCAATTTTGAAAAAGGTCATTTTTGAGGACACAAAATTGAAAGAAAATTATAAAACCTATTCAAAAGTTACTTTACACAAGTGGTGGAAATATTCTCAAAGGACGAATCTTAATCAGTGCACGTTAATTTAAATTAATAATATAGAATACGACAGGAAAAATCCCTAATATTTATAGGTGTCACTGGACAATATAGATTTTTTACTTTTCTAATTTTTAATATTTTCTATAGACAAAAACTGACCCCCCACTTTTTTGGGATACTTTCATGTAGTTACATAAAAAATGTTGGTAGACTTTTTTTTTTTTTTATTAAAATCATAATCATAAAATAAAATATGACAAATGACAAATGAAAAAATAAAATTAATATTCGACTGACGGAACGATTTGTTTTAATGAAGAGTTATTCTTTATCAATATTTTATAAAAGTTCTCACAAGTATAACCTAAATAAGTCTTAGCAGTTAATAAGTTTTTAAAGTAGGTATATAAAGGGGATTTTTTTCACATGTCTACATTTGTTAGTTGAAGAAAACTGTCACTTTGTGGAAGCGTTTTTGTCAGGGGGACAGGAAAGAGGATTAAATGGCCTTTCTTTATATACCAGTTGTTAAGAAATGGAAGAGTTACTCGGCCTTACAGGGCGTTTCAAAAAAGACGATCGAGAAAAAGAGAAATTTTCGACCCTTTTTAAAACTTATTTTAAAAATATAAAAAATCCGTATTTAAAAAAAAAATTGTACCGTAAGAATCGGTAATAAATGCTCTTTCTTTTGGTACAGGTGTATTTTCGATACGTCGAACCGTTCCAACAGGATCGCTTTACAAAAACTCACGAAATTTCCTCTTTCTGCTTCTTCTTTTGAGGTAGGCTGTTCCGAGACGAAATGACGGTCGGCTACGATTTTGAATCGTTTTTTGATTTGACATGGGTCGACATTTTAATTAATATATCCGCTAATTAGGGTCGCATCGTTTAGCAAATTAGATATCGTACATCTTCGATAAATTCTCCGTCCGACGGTACCTGTTTGAAGTCCGTGCGACCATTAGCGGACGAGCCTTAGCTGCTTCAGGCCGTTTCTCTCTCTCACACACACACACGCACAGATTTTAATAATATAAGAGATTTGGAATCAGAGTACCTCAAAATGTGTAAAACAAAACCACAATTTCGAAAATTTGACCCCAAAACAGTACTTTCTCTACCTTTTGGGTAAGAGAAAGTGAAAAGGAATCGATTTCTGAATATTTTTATATGTTTATTTTTAATTAATTAATTAATTTTATGCTTTTTTTACAGCTCAAATTTACCGTCATATTTTACCATTTTTTGATTAACTTCAATTCTTGTTTGTTTATGTGTTCAGTATAAACCTTGCTATCGATTTTTAACTAACTTCACGACTGGCTAGACATATGAAACTTTCAGAATAGCTCAGAACACAGTCACAATGTATTTTTTTTTTAATACTTTTAGCGAACTGTTTTGGGGTCCTGCTGCCATCGGCAACGTTTATATGATTCAATAGAAAATTTATTTAACTAACTCCCCGGCTAGCTAGACATTTAAATCTTTTAAAATAGCTCAAAACACGGCGACAACGTATTTTTAAAGCACTTTAACCCAATTGTTTCGGGTCCCCACGACCTTCGGTAGTGCTTATATGATTCAACAGAAAATTTAAAAACATGGTATAAAAAAGTTCTTTTTATCTTGTAACTATTCATTGTAAAGCATAATGCATTTTCTTAAATAGTTAATGACTATTTAAGAAATTGAAATTTTAAAAAGTGGATTTGTTATTTTCTTCTGCGTACCTAAATTGGGAATAAAACTTTCCTGAAATTTTTTTCTAGGAATTTGCATATTTTGTAACATCTGTCTGTGTGTGTCAGCGAAAGTTCTGTTCGCTGTAACTTACAAACCAATAAGTAGAATTTAACAATACTTGATTTTTTATTGCATCTTGAGTTAAATATGTGCTAGTGATACATCAAAAAACAGGCGCGCTTTCCATCATCAATTAAACTAATCTGTTTTAAGGCCGCAAGATTAAAAGCTATACCAAGCTTACTATATAATAGGTACATTATGTAAATCACTTCTAATTCAATTTCGAGGCATATCGACCTTAAGATTGCGCCGCTATGGTGCATTCCATTCCTATTTAAGGAAAGGCTATATATCGGTTCCTATATCAGTATACAAGCCCACAAAACTTGACATGTGAAGTTGTAGATTGAATTTAAATGCATAACAGTCAACTGCTGGCTGTATTACTCTGCAATATTTTTCGTTTACTGGAAAATTAGATCTGTGTTTCTGTGTTATAAAAATGCACTAAACTGGAGCGTGGCATATTGTCAAAAATTATGCTTATTGAGTTCAATGTATATCGCCCGACCCATAGCGCTACCTCTGACTTTTCAGGTGTCTTTATCTAAAATGTATTGTTAAAACAGGTATACAGTGAAATACGTTTATCACGAAACTAAGGGGACCGAAATATTTTTTCGTGTTAAAAGAATTTTGTGTAAAAAGATTTGTAGAAAAAGTACAAAATCCGCCAATGTTTTCCATGTCGTCAATTTTTATTTTCATTTCCTGTAAAACTACTACTAACTTGCATCCATTAGGATAAAAATTAAGTATAAATATTATTGTTTTTTAGAAAAAAAATTCAGATATCTTTTACTGAAGTGTCTTTTTCTGCACCATATTGTTCAAAAATTGATTGAGATCATCCATTGTTTTATTCATCTCTCAATTCGAATGCGCATCTAAATAACTGCGGATACTCATTACTTTGTTCATTTTTGAAGAAAAGGGGACAGAAACTGCATCATTGATTCAGTTGTCAGATTCGTCATCAAAATTCACATAAGCGGAATCATTTTAATTATGATCGATGTCAAAAATCTCATTATCGGTGCTGTACACACAAGATCATCGACGGCAACATATCGTAGCATAGTTGATAACATTATAATTTATTCCGGAGCATTTTTATCCCCGCCTTTAATCCGCACCACTTTATTTACAGACTATTTTCCTTCAATATATAACTACAATAAAATAAGGAACTATTACTCTTAAGAAAAATGTGGTATGGAAATAAAGGCGGAGTTAAAAATGCTCCAAAATAAATTAAAATGTTGGCATCTGTGTTGTAGCAAACATGTCACTGAAGATCTAAAGCGAGTTTTTTTTCGTGTTAAACGATTTTTGTTTCGTGTTAAAAGAAACAAAAATGTATTAAATAGCATAGTACACTGTCCGGACCGCTATATCATTTCGTGTTAACCGATTTTTCATGTTAAGCGTTTTCGTGTTTAACGTATTTCACTGTATTTAAAAGGTTAATTGCGAGAAGCTATGTTAATTAAAATTTGATGCATAGAGACTCGTAGGTGGCGCTGTTACTAAAAGGATTAAGATGAAAATTTTTTGATTGCTGCAACATACTGGTTAATTTTTATACGCAAGAAGAAAGTAAAAGTTAGTGAAAATATTCAACTTTCAGTTTTTACTGAATTTACACATTTTGAGATATCTTGAACAGGAATCCTCCATTTTTTGAAAATATGTATCTGCGTATGTGCGTGTATCATGAATTGGTAAAATTTGAAATCTCACAAAGTAAGAAAGGCAGAATATAGATGAAAACTATTTTGACGAGGGCTATTTTTTCTGGCCTATTTTGTCGGGGCTGTTTTGTCGGGGGCTATTTTATCGGAGCTATTTTGTCTTGGGTCTCTTTTGTCTGAAAATATTTTGTCGGGGCTATTTTATTGAAGCTATTTTGTCTTGAGGCGTTTTTGTCTTGGGGCTATTTTGTTTGGGGCTATTTTGTCAGGGCTATTTTCTCGGGGCTATTTAGTCGGGCCCTTTGGCCTTTGTGCTCATTTGCAGAGCTATTTTGACGGGGGGTTTTGTCGAGGCTTTTTGTCTTGGGCTTGCTTGACGAGTCACGGTTTATATACACTAAACGTGGAAAAAAAAGCAGCACAGCAGAAAAAATGACTTATACCTTTTTTAATTCTAATAACTTTCAAATTAATGATTGAAATAAATAAAACTATCTTCTTTGCATAATACCAGAGAGATGAAATGATACCCATGTACATTTTCGATTTAAGAATTCACTTTATTACACTCTACGAAGTACTTTATAAAAATCTGCATAAAACTTTATTTTTAAACGTAATGCAATAACCATACACTTTGTATTCTATTATGATTTATTATATGAAATAAACATGTTATATATTAATATATGAAATAACACTATTTATTTGTTAGAAGCAATTTTTTATTAAAAATATTTATTCTGCATTGGGTTAATTCCACCTTTATATGGATTTACTGCTGTAATGCGCGATGCCATAGTATTATACAGTGTTTTAATATAAATCTCAGAAATTTCAATGTGCAAAATATCTCAAATAGTTTTTTCTAGTTCTGGCAGAGTTGTAGGCTGCAAATTTCGAATTCTCTCCCCTCTCCCTCGCCTTTTTATAGACGAAACATTTTTGAGCGGATCGCAATTAGGACTATTTCCATGTCTGGTAAAGAAGAAATTCTACTATATCCTTTGTGGGATTTAACTTAAAGTGAAAAAATACATGATTACTTACAGAATTATAGGTTCTAATGGGGATGGATAAGAAATTTTGACAATTTGAAATGAATAAACGTACCACAGACGCTGTATAGTAATGTGCATTATCACCTTCATATGCTGTTTGCAGAAATGTCCAAGATACCTCCAAAATAGTCGGTCAGGAACCACTTTTATATAGACTGTGATTTATTTCGAGTTAATTGATCCCTTGAGCATAAAAATTGTTCAACTGTTTGAAAGGTTATACAACTCCGTACCATAATGTACGGACACTGAGAAAAAAAGTATACCGCCTTTCTCTAGAATGCATAAGTTGCCATTTTCTAAATCCCTTAACCCCTTAACGCGCGCTGTCCTCGCTGCGAGGACGCAAAATTTAAGATCCAGCTGCAAAAATTCATCCCGGAAATTTTTTAGCCAAAATTCACGTTTATAACATATCAGAAAAGGCTGGTTTTTTAAACCTTAAAATTTAAAATTTCTTTTAGTTTAATTTAGTTCATGAATTCCGGCTGTATAATTTAAATGTTTTAAATTGTCTTGCGCCGCAAAGGGTTAACTAGAAATATATTTCCGAGCTATGCGCATAAGGCACACCAATAAACTGAATAGACGAAATGTTTGAGAATTTCTAGTGTACACATTTCTAGATGGTGAAACAGTATTCTGAATACTCTAAATATTCTGAATCATTTATATTGCGAGAAATTCTCGTTTGATTTTCTAGAATTTGGTAATAAACCAAGATTATAGTTGCAGAAACCCGACTCTTCTAGTCTCATTTATTTGCAGAGATTTTTCAATAACTTTGCCCTCGAGAATATAGGCAAACGCTCTAGAATTCTAATACGGTATTCTAGAACTCTCTTTCCAAGGGGACTAGAATTTATAAGGATGACATGGAACTATTTTTTCTAGAGCCACAATTTAGATTCTAGATGTCAGTTACAGAATTTTTTTTCAGTGGAGAATGTGTCACTGTTTTAAAAGTGTGATTTTCATTAAGTCAGTCATATTCTCGTTGTCAGATCGGCTTGTTTTCTTTAGATCGAAATAAGTTAAATTTGACTCATCAGAGAGAACCAGTTCAGCCCAATAATTAACTAACCATTTTTTAATTTTTTTAGCCATCTGAGGTCTTGCTTTCCTAATTCTCTTTTTCAAATTTCCTGTCATTTAAACCTGATTTGTGTAATAGTTGCTGCACTGTAGTTATGCTGCTAAACATTTTTTCTGAATCTCTTTTATGTTCTAAATGTAATACAAACCGATTTTATAAGCAATGGCATTTTAACTTACTCGCTCAATCGCTTATCTCGCTTGGATGAACAACATGGCTGTCTAAAGTCAAATTTGCAGTTTAAATGGCTAAAACATTTTATATCTTGCTAAAAACCATTTTACCAATATTTCGTTAACATTTAATTATTTTGCCATCTCACATATTAAAGTATTTTTTGATTTTCATTTAAAAGTTAACACTTTTTGTGGCATCGTTAACTGCCTTATTCTTACCATTTTTGAAATAATTTCTAAAATTACAATTTTCCTGACAATTGCATTTTTGTTTTTAACACTGGACTCAATGCTAAAGTGTACCTAGAGTACACCATAATAAATTCTGTTCGAAAATTCGGTTTTTTAAATGATAAAATTGGCGGTTGTAGAAGGTAAAAAAAAAATCCAAGTGTGGCTTTTTTTTTTTTTTTTCTTTTTTTTTTTTTTTTTTGTCGCTTAGTGTATATACTTATGTTGTATTCCGTCGATTAGTTCATGAAATATAGCATCTACGAAATTTCGGTAATACACACAAGTATAAAAAGACAGGGAGACATTTTCAAAACTTGTCAAAATGTGTTCTGGAAACACACTCATAAATTTTATGAACAAGTATAGCCCAATTGTTTTCTACAGGATTCATATCCGGACTCTTGGCAGGCCAGGGTAAAACATTGAAGTTGTTCTCATGAAACCATTTTTAACGTTGTTAGCGGTGTGTATTGTCACCCCATCTTGTTGGAAAATCCAGTTTTCTCCTCCAAGATCACACGCAAATGGCAAGAGCTCACTGCTTAGTGTTTCAATATAATCTTTGTGAGTCTGCTTCTTACTTAGGAACACTAAATTTGTCCTTCCACCATAGCCAACAGCTAGCCACACCATTACGCCACTACCACCAACTTGCCGAGTAGAGTACACTTCGTCTTCTTTCTCCAAACTGTGCCAATAATATTGATATCCATCTGGGTCGTCTAAATTAAATTTTTTCTCATCTGAAAAAACTACAGATATCCATTCTGTAGTCCAAGACATATGGTATTGAGCCCACTGTAGGCGTTCTGCAACGTGGTGATCCTTCCAACATGGATGATGTTTTCTCTTCTTATATTGAAAGGGTTCTGAGTGCTTTATGTAGTTATAAATTGTCTGAGAATATACGTTAGTAATTTCTGTGCTTATTCGAACTCTGGGAATTTATGCTCCAGTTTTTTCAGCTCAGTAAAAATTTTTCTTTGGTCTCTAAACGAAAGTTTCTTTGGCCGGCCACTCGTTTTCTTTACGCCATGGGCTTCAGGAGCACGTAGAAAATCGCTTATGCTACTTTTGCTTATTAGAAGTAGCCTACTAATTTCTCTGACTCCTTTATTAACATTTTTTCAACGCTATAATCTGTCCTTTCTGGTAATCAGTTAGAGGAATTTGTCGTGGCAAGGCGCATTCATCTCCAAGAAATTTAACTACGTAAAACCATCTTGTCAAGCACGTTAGCAATTGGCAAAATGCCAAATGTACATGTACCTGCAAAACTGGTATTCCGGAAGAAACACCCACTTGGATAATTGCATTTTTTTTACCAGTGTCCGTCTACTTTTTAAAAATATATATATATTGTGCAAATGTATATCTTTTCTCTTTTCTGCATATCCCTACATTAAAATTATTAATAATTGAATATTTTTATTTGTCTGTCAAAAATATAAAGATTGATAAGTATAAACATGTTAAAGAATTGTAATTGACATTTCCTATTAAACAAAGACGGGGTTTTAAAAAATTGTAAAGAAGTGTCCGTCTACTTTTTTTATGCAGTGTAAATTCAATGTCAATTAAATTGAGTTGGTATTTTAAATTAAGTTTTAAGGAATATAATTTTAACAAATAAAGAAATTAACACGTCTTTAAAACATAAAGTTTAAAAAAAAAATAGCTGTATAATTTTATTAAGAGTCAATATCGCTTCTACTAATGAATATTATTTGGCAATTTCTACAACTTCGCTATTAAAAATTTAACTGTTTTTAAACATGTAACTTGTGTAAAAATGATATATGAAAATTATTTAAAATCTCACTAATGATTTAATTTTAAGTACCATACTTTCCTGCGTATTCATTTCAATTAACAGAAAAAGCTATTTTTAAACAATGTTTTGTTACGATGAAACATACCCTTGTTCGTAAATTAAATTTTCTGATGTGTGAACGAATTACCTGATCTGCGAATATACACAGGAAAATATGATATAAAGTATTTTATAGTTTATGATTTCTACCAAGTTATTTTATCGTTGAATGGAGAAAACATTGAAAGATAGTGTGATTAACCTTTCTCAAGATAGCAGATTGTAACTGTTAAATAACAGCCAGCCCATGGTTGAAAGTAGCTGTGCCACCTACTATGCATTGGACATTGGTTCGACCTTTAGAAAAATTTATTTAATGGCTAGGAATTTTTTTTTTCACTTTGCCATACAGAAAAAATGCTCTTTTGTCAGAAAATTTTGTGTTTAGGTCTGATACGAAAATTTCTCTCAACGTGTTTTTTTCGTAGCATACAGGGATTTATTGGTAACTGTGAATTCTTTTGTCCTGAAATATTATGTAATATAACAATCTTTTTTATAGTGTACTATATGAATAAAGTCATTAAATTAAGTTGATCCCTCTCCTAAATAAAACAACTTTAAGAAATAATAATAATAATAGTAATAAAAAGATTTCTTCAAGAAATAAAAATATTTATGCTTTTTTTTTTTTTTTCTTTATTTGTGGAACAAAATTTGTTCTGAAATTATTTAATTTAAAAAAATATTAAGCGTAACTGAACAACATTCCTGTAATCTTTATCTATGCTACTAATTTTCAACAGTATTTTTTGTCATTAAATAAGTCTATAGCTACAAACAAAGCCTTTTTTAGTACAGTCGGTAACAAAAGTGTCCGAACACTAGCAAAAATTCCTATGTAAAAAAAGTACACTTCATACGGTTTTGTTAAATGAATCCTTGTCGAATCCTGTTCTTAGTCAGTGTAAGAACATTATTCGATAAGGATTTGTTTAACAAAACCGTATGAAGTGTGCTTTTTTTACATAGGAATTTTTGCTAGTGTTCGGACACTTTTGTTACCGACTGTAGATTTGTAGAAATATCGAGTAAAAATTTGATGGTCTACATCATCTGAAATTTAGAGTGTTTCATTTGAACTAAGTTGTATTTTTTTCATAACAACATTTCAATTTTAGTAAAATATTTTAGTAAAAGATATGTTCAACTTTTATAAAAATATTTCAAATTTATATACGGGTTCTTTTATTATTTTTCACTTTAACAGCATTTTTTAAAACTAAATTTACACGCAATTAACTTTAATTAACATTATATTTATTTATTTTTATTTACACTTTCCTTGAGTCTTCTTGATTCTATCCTATGAAGTTGGTGTAGAAAAGATAGCTTACACCCTGATGATATAATCGTATACCGACAGCGAATTTAATTAAAGTATTATCCTTATTTCATTAATGAAAAAAAAATCAGCATACGTCTTCCACACAAATCTTAATTAAACGAACGTTAGTAAAACACTGTAAAATACACAAATTAGTTCAAAACATAAGCTTCTTTTTGCGAGTAGAAAGTATTTATCATTACACTATAGACATTCTTAATTAATTTTAGACAGTTCTGAAATTTTTTTAATAATATTTTTAATGGATAATTACTTCGTTTCTATCTCGACAATACCTAATAGATTGAAATACATAAATAAATAAATAATAATCTAAATAAAAAATCGTGTTCAAAATCGAAATATTATTATTTTTTTTATATTTCATAATTTAGTAATATTATGTATCAAATATTTTAGTAATCTTTATTTCTTTAGTATTGAAGTATTGTATGTCTTTAGTATGTCCTCATATAAAATTTATAAAAAAATTATGTAGTAATTTTTCTTTAATATAACCTCATATCAATTGTAAGCTGAAATCAAGCCTTGTAAATATCATAGCAACAACCAGTATCATTGTAACTGCAATTTCCTTTCTAAGTTGTCAGTCTTTTTTTTTTATTTATTATTATTATTTTCATGAGATTTATAAGTCAAATGCTTCAAAACATATTCATAAAATAGAGTTTATTCTTTATTTTAAAGAAGTGATCTATTTCGCTATTTAAATAAAATACAAGGTCTGTCCAGAAATCAATGTGACTGAAATTTTTGCGCGAAGCAGAATGGCATAGGTGCAAAATTAGCAGGTGGTATAGGTGGTGGGAACTATCAGCTACAGAGGCTGCTGGAAGTCAGTTGGACTTGAGGCTTTGTAGCACACAGATTGCTTATGAAGCAGACACGTCTGAAAGTGGCGTTAGGTTTTTAGAATGCAACAGAATATCGAGCAGTGGGGAAACACAGCGTCTACATACTGCCCCAAACCACCGTGTAGCTTCGATCTGTCATTGCCGGACACTTTTCTATTCCTTTGGTTAAAAATCACGTTAAGCCGTTAGTAGTCGCTAGTTGGTCGATTTGCCGCCCATACTTTAGTTTTTCCAGATTTTTTTTCAATAGCCACCAAAAATTTTTAGAAGCGGCATTTGATATACATAAAACGCGAATAAAATAGATTTAACGTCGATCACATCACTTCTTAAAATTATTGGTGACAGTTAAATAAAAAGTTCGCAATCTGTAATAGGTGGCGCTGTCGATATCGACTACTAACGGGTTAAGAAGCTGTTTCATTGCCGCTTTTAATCGTTTTGACAATCTGAAGAACTTGCAGAGAAACGTAACGCGCGTTCTGTACAGCATTCCACTTGAAGACTTCTAAGCGGGTATCAATGTGCGGCAGAGTCGTTCGCAACGGTGTATTAATGCAGGAGGAAGTTATTTTTAAGAATTTTAAGAGTCTGTAAAGTTGTCTTCAAATAGACGAATTTTATGGAATCGGTCTCGTTACTTTCTGGACAGATCATGAATCATAATATAGAAGTATGATATTATGCAATGTTATTTTTTACTAACGTCGAAAATTCTTAAAAAGTTTTAAGTGTTAGTAATTTTTTTTCTACTTCTGATAAAACTTGCTAAAAAGTAGTTGATATAGTTTGCTAAGTTCCTCATCATGTATATGTTCTCATAAATTTTTAGTAAAAGACATATAATATTCATCTTAAGAAAAATGAATTTGGCCAATTGCTTGAGACAATGACAGAACGAAATCCCCACGCAATAGGCTGCCCACTGTTCAGTCCGATATATTCTAATCTATTAATTTATTTTAGTTTCATAGTTTAGTTTAATGGAATTTCAGACTGTTTAGATTGCAACAATACCTAAAATGAAATATCAGCCTTATATGAAATATCGGACAATTTTGCTTTGTTGGTAAAATCTTAAATTTCGAATAACCATTGAAATTTTCAAATTAGAATATTTGTTGCTAATGATGTTCAAACAAGTATCATAGATATCATTTAAAAGTTGTCTCATGATGCAAATATCCCTCAAAATGGATGTAAATGCGAAATTTGTGAAATTTGACCCTAATCTGCCATGTTAAGTAAATCGCAAATTTCGAATAACTTACAAAATTTTTTAATTAGAAATTTCATAGCCAAGGATGTTCGTGCCAGTAACCTAAATGGTATTTTAAAAGGGGTCTGACATCTTTACAATTAATATATCCCTCAAAATATGTGTTTATGCGAAATTTTGCTCTATTCTGTCATGCTATGTAAATCGTAAATTTCGAATGATTGACGAAAATTTTAAATTAGAAAATTCATAGTCAAGGATTTCTTTGCTAATATCTTATGTGATATTTTTAAAGTGGTCTGACATTGTCATGATAAATATATCAGTCAAACCGACCTTTGTATGAAATTTTGGCCTTTCTGCCATTTTAAGAAATTCGTATTTTTCAAATATCTTAAGAAAATTTCAAAGCTGAATTATCATGCTTGTTTATGTTCATTCTAGCATTATAACTAATATTTTAAAACTGGTTTGACAATTTTACAGTAAAATTAATTCTTTTAATGCTCGTTTAAGAGAAAATTTGCCGGATTCTCCCATGTTAAGAAAGTCGTAAATATGGAATATCTTACAAAGTTTTTAAATTAAAATGTTGCAAGTCACTAGGGTTCTTCACAGTGTCATAAGTAATGTTTCACAACTGGGCAGATCATTCTACGATTTATATATTTAATGAGATATCGTGTACATAGGCTAACGTACTAATAAACTGACAGAGATCTTATAGACGGACACCATATCAAATTTGCCAATTTCAGATTCTTTACACCACATAATGTGTAAAACAGTCAGAAACTCGAGTTTCCACGATTAACTAAAATTTTCACGATTACCTAAGTTCCCCATACCTCTAGTATGATGGGGAACTAAGAAGACACCATTTCAAATAGACGTTTGCCTAGTATATTGATAAATTTGCACAAAATTACGCAAAGTTTTAAACAATCAAAACACTACATGAGAATCCCAGTTAGTTATGAGACTAAAAAGTCGCTTTATTTTACCATATATCTGTAATGCGTTTCGTATGATGGTCCGTTTTGTCTCTAAAACTGGTCAGATGACTAGTTTCCCTGGTACAGTTAATAAATCTTCGGAAGTATGAGCAAAGTCCAAGAAAACTTCGTATATCATGTACATTCTTTGGAGTTGGAAAATTGCTCACGGCTTTCATTTTCTCGGGATCTGGACGGATGCCACTACTAGAAACAAGATGACCCAGTATTTTTACTTTTTTAGCCGCAAATAGACACTTCTTCGGGTTGAGTACAAGACCAGCTTCCTGAAGACATTTCAAAACAAGCCTTAGTCGGGTGAGATGTTCTTCAAAAGTTTCTGAAAATGCTATAATGTCGTCTAAATAACAAAGACACACAGTCCATTTTAAATGGCGTAGCAAATTGTCCATTATTCTTTCGAAAGTCGCAGGTGCGTTACAAAGTCCAAACGGCATAACTTTAAATTCGTATAAGCCTTCAGGGGTTATGAATGCCGTCTTCTCTCGATTCGCTTCATCTACTTCTATCTGCCAATACCCAGTGCCTCCACCAAAAATGTCACGTAGATGTCGTGAAGAGCCAAAGGGAACACTCGAAGTGAAGTAACAAACGTAGTTTATTAGCAGAACAAACTTCTAATACAGCTACACTCGGCTGAGAACATACTCAAACTGAGGAACAAGTCGCTTATATACAATAT
This sequence comes from Salticus scenicus, assembly GCA_963930645.1. Lineage (NCBI taxonomy): Eukaryota > Metazoa > Arthropoda > Arachnida > Araneae > Salticidae > Salticus > Salticus scenicus. Next base: position 385,748,520 of record OZ005648.1, read on the forward strand.
TCGAATATTCCAGAATACAAGATTAACATAAATTAGAATATTCTAGAAACTGCTAGAATAGGAAATTAAATATGCAAAGATAATTATAAGAATTTGGAAATAATTATTTAGTGTCTTTAAATTTACATGCCCCCGGCTGGAATCGAACCGAGGCCGTCTGGGTAACAGTCCAAAGACATACCTCTACGCCACGGCGGCTGCGAAGAAAGCTGACTTTGTGGCAATATATATATTGTTAAATATTACATAAAGACAAACAAATTAACATTAAAATATTATAAAACCATATAGTCAAATTATGTAAATTTGAATATCACTTTGTTGCCAGAGTTAAATTTGCTGAATAAACTTTACCAAAAGGCCACTTTTATAAAGGGCCAATTTCATGTACCAGCATGTATGGCCCTCTTAGGAAAAATTTATTGTACAGTCTCGGACAAGTATTGCTAACTGTGAGACTTTTGAGAGTTGTTTTCGTCAGATTCATCATGTTAGGTACATAGGAACATACTTTATTAAAAAGACATCTCTTATTTGGAAATAATGGTGTACGTTCTGTTTTCTCATCGGACTCCAAGAGCTCCACCAACGTCTGAGCGGTCCCGTGCTCAAAGTTGGTACACGGGAAGTGAAATTCAAGGACGCGCTCGTTGACCTAGGCGTCCGGTGTTTTCCATGGTTTTCTCTAAAACTCGCTTAAATACGGGTAGGATCTCTTACATGGGAAGTATTAATCAGAAAAATTGCTATTGAAACAAAACCAAGCTTAAATTAAAGAGCATAGTCGAAAACATAGGGTAGAGTGCAACTTTGCAGCAACAATATCCATGGGGGCCAGATATAACCCCCTAACAGTGTTAGTTATTTCTGTAAAAAACAACAAAACGCAAATCCTCGTAAGAACGGGTAGGTCAGTGGTAGCGTGCTTGACTTGTGATGTGGAGGTCCAGTGATCGAGTCCCTGCAAAGGCGTTTTGTATTTTAATTTTGCATTTCAATTAATTTTAATCAAGTGTAGATTCTGACGTATATTTTTAAATCATTTATTATTTTTGCACAATAGATATAGAAAAAGAACACTCTTTCTGGTATGCTTTATTTATGTTTTTTACTGAGTAATTACAGCTATCATGTATTTCGTATTAACAGTTATTAAACAATGATTTTTTTAGAGCAGTTTAGAAGCTCAAATGTAACACATATGTATGGAACTATGCTCGACATTAAAATAATATAGACAAATGAATAAAATAAAACAATCTAGTAAGTTCATAACGCATAACTACTAAATATAGAAGAAAACTATACGTAATAAAGTAAAATGTTTGCATATACCACAATAAAAAAGCAGATATTCGTAACTGTAGCTCTATTCTTTTATGTTTCGATCCATATTTTATCTGTTAAAAGTTTTCTGTTAAACATATAGTTTAAAGAAAAAAAAATGAATGAACGTGAAAAGAACAACTAAAATGCATTATATATTTTACTAGAAAGCGTTAAATGCACCATTTTGAGAGAGGATATTGACATTTATACTTCTTTTCGATATTGTTATTTACATCAACAACTTTTCCAAAGACACTTTATGTGGGTACATCATGGGCAGAAACTGTTAACAATTGATGATAAGATTTTAGACAGACCAGAGTATACAAAGTATGTCATAAGAAAATATTAGCCTCTTTTGTTTCCAGCAGTATTTTTGAAGCGTATTCGATGTCATAATGATATCACGAATAACGAACAAATGCCCGATATTTTGCGTATTATACAGAGTTTTTTATGTCGCTTTCGTTTATTAGAATTATTGCATAGTCACTGTAAAAGTGGTTTAATAGTAATTATATAAAACAAAAAAAAAGTGTAATTTTGCATTACCCGCTGCTAAAAAAAAAAAAAAATTAAAAACTTGCTATGTGCACCACATTTTGATTTAAATTTCAAATTTTTCAAACCAATTCTACATTTCTACTTTTAAAAGCTAAAAATAAAATCTTTTGTATAAGATAAAAAAAATTTTGTATAAACTAAATTTTTTTGTATAAGTATTCTTTCTAAATATACTATAACTAACACCTAAAAATTAATTAAATTAAGATTTATTTAAACAACTTTTTGTCAAATATCGAAAAAAAAGTATGATAATTCAAATATATCAGTAATCCACACTGATAATATATATATATATATATATAGTAATACAATATCAGTGCAAAAATTTGAAATTTAAAGATGATTTAATCTCAGTATTAAAACAATTATTCGGATCATAAGCGAAGACTACCCAAATCATACCAAAAAAGAAATGAAGTACCTAGAGACTTGTTAATTAAGTGATAAAAGTAGTTCAAAATGATCATTAAATTTCAAAACACTGAATGAGAATTGTAATACACTGAATGAGAATTGAAATAGTGTTATAAATAATAGTAATAATAATAATAATAATAATGATAATAATAATAATAATACATAAAATGCGCAGATAGCAGCTATAAAATGATGTATTTCGAAATTTTTTGAAATTTTAAAAATGCTTAAGTATCAGCAAACATTGTGCATACACATAATGAAATAAAAAATAATAAAAATATTAATAAAAAGCGTAATTTCCAAATAAAGCGCTATATGCAGTATTACCTTAGAAATGATATAAATATAGTAATACAATATCAGTGCACAAATTTGAAATTTAAAGATGATTTAATTTCAGTAATAAAACAATTATTCGGATCATAAGCGAAGACTACCGAAATCATACCAAAAAAGAAATGAAGTACCTAGAAACTTGTTAATTAAGTGATAAAAGTAGTTCAAAATGATCATTAAATTTCAAAACACTGAATGAGAATTGTAATACACTGAATGAGATTGAATTAGTGTATAAATAATTAATACACTGAATGAGAATTGAAATAGTGTTATAAATAATAGTAATAATAATAATAATAATAATGATAGTAATAATACAACATAAAATGCGCAGATAGCAGCTATAGATGATGTATTTCGAAATTTTTTGAAAATTAAAAAACTGCTTAAGTAATAGCAAACATTGTGCATACATATAATGAAATAAAAAATAATAAAAATATTAATATATATATATATATCTTTATATATATATTTCTTTTGTGCGTGTGTATGTCACTGAACTCCTCCTAAATGGCTGGACCGAGTTTAATGAAATTTTTTGTGTGTCTTCAGGTGGATTCGAGAATGATTTAGATTCACAATTCAGTTCAATCGGATAATTGGATCAAAAGATATTAAACAAAAACTCCATTTTAACTTTAAAATGATTAAAAAGAAAAATATATTTGATGCCAAAATAAACAAAATTCACGTTTATTTATTTTTTCCCGGAAATAAAATATTTTTAATTTCGCGTGATAAACAATAAAAATTAGAAAAAAAAAATTAATATACTATGAAAATATTCGCGTGTAAATAAATATTTTCATAGAGATACTTGGTATTAGCTTAAAATTTTTATTTAATTTAGTAGTACTTTTCTTTTCTACAGTAAAACAAAATTTTTCGTTTTAATTGATACTTTATATGTAACTTATAAATGTTCTTTTATGTTTTCACCTTAATTGTAAATAGTAATAATTTCGATTATTACTATTTACAATTTACTATTAGAATTTTTTATTTTTATTTTGTATATATTATAAAACAGTTTTTCTTTTTTTTTTTTTTTTGTATGGAACAGCTTTAGTTTGGAAAAAATTGAAATTTGGCACCGAAGTAGTACGGACGTTTCTCACCAAGATCGTCAGTTACGCAATTGACATAGCCATGTTAATTCATCGCAAAAATGGTCAAAAATATTTAAAGTCGACAAGGGGGGGGGAGGTCTATACTAAAGCTGTGCCTTTGTATTTATCATATATATTTCGTTTGTGCGTGTGCATATCACTGAACTCCTCCTAAACGGCTGGACCGAGTTTAATGAAATTTTTTGTGTGTCTTCAGGTGGATTCGAGAATGGTTTAGATTTACAATTCAGTCCAATTTAAATTGTTTATTTAATTAATTTATCACTTATATTGTTGTTGATTTTGGAATGTTTCACATTGGATCCGGCAGACTGCGCTACGATCGCAGTATCGATTCAATAATACGCAAGCGAAGTGATGACGTCACTGGCCGTCCGTGGATGCAAGAAAAATATTTCCTATGTTAATCGCCCATTGGATTTTTTGTAAAAAATTACTAAATATCGAGGGAAATTATTTCCCGATTTTAATCCCCATATTTGGGTATAGATATGTATTAGTTATCATGTGCATACGTTGGATTGAGTTGTTTTTGCTGTAAAATTGATAAAATTTGAATTTTTAATCTCAAACCTCTGTCATCCTTGGCGGAAAAAAAAATATCGCCATATCATCTGGCGAACATATTTAATTTCTTTCAAAAATAATGGTTATTTCAACAACTTATATTAAGAGAGTAATGAATAATATGAAACAATTTCGTACAATACATATTACGAAAATATACATCTTGCATGTATATTTTCGTATTACGTTTTTGATCTCCAAATACAAAAAACGCCAAGAAAGACAGAGTTTTGAAATTTAAAATTAAAATTTTGTCAATTTGAGAGCAAAATAACTCAATCTAACACATGTATACGATAACTAATACATATCTATACCCAAATACGGGGATTAAAATCGAGAAATAATTTTCCTCGATATTTAATAATTTTTTATAAAAAATCCAATGGGAGATTAACATAGGAAATCTTTTTCTTGCATCCACTGACGGTCAGTGACGTCACACTTCGCTTGCGTATATTCTATTGTAATTCCAGTTTGTCCCGACAGTTGGTGCTGCGATCAAATTCAGGAAAATATTTTGTAACTTCGTGTTATTATTGTTATACAAAAAATTGTGTCCTAATTGAAATATTACATCAAGATGTAATTAGTGTTTGAAGAGTTTTGAAGTGTGCATAAAAAACTATACATTTTGCAAATTTAGTGCGGAATTGGAGTGAGTATTTTATATAATTTTCTATCAAATTTACACGCGCGTTGATTAACAACCATTCTAGCCTACAAATTTGTTTGTGTAGCTAATTTATTATATTTTAGTTATTTATTTTTTGTATGAAACTTTTTTAGTATCGGATCCCTTTGGCAAAATTTGAAATTTGGCACCGAAGTAGCTCGGACGCTTCTCGCCAAGATCTTTAGTTCCACAATTGAGATAGCCATTTCAATTCATCGCAAAAATGGCTTAAAATATTTAAAGTCACCAAAGGGGTCCTAATTTGTGGCTTAGATTTAGAAAATCCGTGCTTTTCTCACGGCCAATTATATGTTGTGTGTTCCAGGGTTGGAAAGCCTTCGAATTTGTTTGTGTATACTCCTCAAGGATTAACCAAAAATATTGTACATCCAATGGCATTACGATAAATTAAGTTTTTGTAGATTAAAAAATATACCTGTTATAAAATAAATTGAATTTCAACTTTTTCACCTTTAATTAAAACGAGTTTAAATTTTTAATTAATACGAACTCTACATTTCACTTCGCTCATACTATACACATACTCACATGCATCGATTGATTGAATTATGATAAATGTACATGTAATGATGTTAGATATTGTAATAACTTTTTGATAAAAAATTTCATCAAATCGGTCCAGATTGTTACAGCTTATTCAAAAAAGACGGAATTTTTATGTGAAATTCGTTGTTATCAGAGATTCTCTCATAAATTGAAATATTTACCATATGAAATAAAATTTTGCGCTGTTCGACATTCAGCGGAGGTTTTAATTATCAAGTAGCAAGTAGAAAGTACCAAGTAGCAAGTAGCAAGAAGCAAGTAGCAAAAATTTCGGTAATTATGTCTTTTACGTTATAATTGGAATTCACAGTCACCGTTCACAGCGCTCCATACCTGTTTCACTTATATACCACATCCTTACACACTTACAATAAGTTAGTTATTTTTTTCTAGCAAAATATTCTCTAGAAATAATTTATATGACAAAACAACGTTTATCGGGTCAGCTAGTATACATAAATATATATGACGCTTTCATCTGGAACGAATCAGTGGTCATTTTCTAAATTTCTAAACTAGAAATATCGATTTCCGAGCTATGCGTATAAAGCACGTCAATAAGCTGAATAGACGAAATGATCGAGAATTTCTTGTCTATATATCTCTAGATGGTGAAACAAGACTTTGCATATTCTGAATCCTTTGTATTGCGAGAAATTCTCTCTTGATTTTCTAGAATTGGTTTATGAACCAAGATTATAGTTGCTAAAATTTTTCTCTTGTAATTTGCTTTTATTTGCAGAAATTTTTAAATAAGTTTGACCTCGATAATATAGGCAAACGCTCCAGAATTCTAATAGAGGTTTCTAGAACTTGCTTTTAAAGGATACTATAATTTATAAGGATGAAAAGGAACTATTTCTACTGGAGCCAAAATGTACATTCTAGATGTCAGTTACAGAATTTTTTCTCACAGTGCATTGTTTCTTCCTATAGCTAAATTTACTTAAGTTCATTTTTGTGGTATCAACTTAAGGTGAAGTTGCTAATTAATTATTTATAAGATGTGTAAAAGCACATGAAATAGGATAAGTATCGGAATTAAGTCGAAGACTTTTATTTTAGATTTTAAATTAACGAGTACGGAAAATAAAAAAGATAAGGAAGAAAAAACAATAATAATAAAACCGTTCATTGCTTGAATTCGTATAACAGAATATTACGGTCTAAAGTTTGTAATTATTATTGGTTCGTTCGCGGAACTTAACTTTATTATGTATCCTTTGCAAAACTGGTAAATATATATTTATATGTAATTTAGTTACGTTGTATTATCCCAGCATAAAGATACAATGACTACAAATAACGCGCATAGTTTTTGTGGTAAGAGTACAACGGGAAATAACGCTTCTAGTGTTTGCGGTAAGAGTATGACTGTAAATGACGCGCATAGTGTTTGTGTCTAGATAACTGATCTACAAACACATGCAGAAAACATATTAATACACTCAGTAAAAAATATACCGCCTTTATCTCGAACGAATAAGTACTCCTTTTCTGAATAATTAAACTAGAATTATAGATTACAGAGTTATGCGAAAAAGGTAAACAAATAGCCTGGTTAGACGAAATGTTCAAGAATTCGTAGACTATACTTTTCTAGATGGTGACACAATATTGGGAACATTATTAATCACTTTTTTTTGTGAAAAAGTTTCGCTTGATTTCTTAGTAATAGCTTATAAACCAGTACTCTAGTTACTAGAACTCACTTCTCGTATTCGCACTTATTTTCAATCGTTTTAAAGTAAGATTGACAACGATATTATAGGAAAGTGCTCTAGAATTCATTATAATAAGAGTATTAAAACTCATTCTCAAAGGTAACTTACATTTTTAATGATGGCATGGAACTATTTATACTAGAACCACAATTCTAGATATCAGACACAGAATGTTTTTTCAGTAAATCGTATATTTTGAGTTAAATAAGCGACAGAAGCTAGAGCATGATAAGGTTATTAAAAGAAGACTTGTTGTTCGATAAATAATTTATAGTTTAATTAATTATTGAATTAATTATATTATTTATTAAACGATAAAGTAATTAATTAGTCGTCAATTTATAGAACACCAAACCGAAAAATGAGCGAAAATGTAGAAAGTTATTTCGATAGCATTGAGTGTATCGTCATTAAGAATAAGAAATGTTTCCTATATGTAAGAGGAAAACCGGACTGAACGAACTGTTCATGAACCAACAGAATTGAGCGGAATGGTGAAGTTTAGCCGACAGAACGCGGTTATTCTAAAGGTGTATGAAAATTTTAAGGCCTGCTTCACTCACCGTTGCCGGAAGCCGAAGCTAATGTTATTTTATGGGAATTTTTCTTTACTTATTACTTATTACTTATTAACTAATCCGTATTTTAAAATTCTGTTTTCACATTCATAAAATTCCCAACTGTTAAATTGACGCACCTTTTTTAAAAATGTATATTTTTAATTTTTAATATTTTATTTTGAAACTGTAAAATATGAATTTTCACCATGTGAAATTTCTCATTTTGCAATTTCAAAATAAAATATTAAAAATAAAAAAAAATACATTTTTTAAAAAAAGGTGCGTCAGTTTAACAGTTGGGAATTTTCTGAATGTGAAAAGAGAATTTTAAAGTATGTTATCTAAAATTTCTTTTCCATAGAGTCAAATTATATTTAATTCAAGCTGAACTATCTTTGAAATACACATGTTTAAATTTTGATAATTATCCTTAGGTAATTATAAAACGAAATTTTTTAATTTCAGACATTTTTAATTAATAAAATTATATATACTAGTTTATATACTACTTAATATGCTACTGAATTAGTTATACGTAAAGAAAATTTCCCATAGAATAACACTGGTTCGGGCTTCCGACGACAGTTAGTGAAGAGGATCGTTAATTATGATCGCTGCATGCCCTTTGCCTGATTGTATGACAAATTTTCTTTAACATAATAAATGATACTAAACAGTAAATTTTATTATATAAATATTTTGAAGGTATAACTGGAATAGTGTATTTAGACATTAAAATTTATAATAAACCGCGTTTGCTTTAGTTAAATCCCAAAATCGTGTTTAAAAATGAGGAAAATTTATAAAATTCTTGACATGGTCTACATCTAAAACAATTTTTAAGATTCATTAAGCTATAAACTGTTTTTATGATTACCTGTTTATTGGATCAAATAATAAGGAGTTTAAATTATCTCTATTTTATAATTTTTTTTTCTAATCAAATACCTATAAAAGAGTCCGACAGCATATTCTCTTGATTTGCTATTTCAGAGATAGGTTTAAACTTCAGTTTATTCATGAAAGTAAATATTTTAGAGGCCATAAAAATATATTACCAGTTCTTACCCTTCTAGTACTGAACACGATCGTAAAATTTATCAGGTTTACAGATTGTCATTTTGTAATAAACTGCTGCGTAATATTCAACTGATCATCAATGCAGTGAAAAAAATTTTTAATTTACTGGCTTTTATTATAAAGTTTTTCTAAAAATGTGAGATTAAATTTATTGAAAAGTGTGTTTTTTCTTTTATGTTTTTTAATGAAAAAAAAAAAAAAATGTATAGGATACCTATCAAACCAATTGTCATAGTAACTCAGCATTAAAATTTTAAAACATTTCAACAATCTGAAAAAAACAAAATATATATATATACGTATACAATAAATATGTGCTAAAAATTGCCAAAATTGCCGCTATTTTTAGGCCTTACTGATGCCCTATTTGGTCAAAAAAGAAGAGTTCCACGTTTCACCAAAAATAGGCTAATTTAGATGTAAACAATATTTTAAGAAATTTGGTATTTTGTTTTATCATTTTAGTAGTGGTTACTACTAAAACAGTAAAATTTACATTAAATTTCTTGAAATCTTGGTTCTACTTAAAATAACATAAGTTAGTGCTTTAAAACTGTGAAACTATTAACAATGAATAAAATAATATTAGGTAAATTGCACTGAGAAATATATCTGTGACTGACATCTAGATACTAAATTCTACCTCTAGTAAATATAGTTCCATGTAATGCTTATAATTTTTTGTTCCATTTGCTAACGAGTTCTAAAACCACTATTAGAATTCTAGATCGTTTTTCTATAATATCGTGAGGTCAAACGTATTTAAAAATATCTGGAATTAAAAGAGTTGAGTTTCAGTAACTATAATCTTCATGTATAAATCCAACTCTAGGAAATATAGCGAGAATTTCTCGTAATACAAAGGATTCGTAATCTCCACAATATTCATAAAATTGTTTCACCTTTTACAAAAGTGTAGACTAGAAATTATCGATCATTTCGTATATTTAGGTTGTGAGGAATATGTGGTCTCCATTCATTTATCTTAACTTAATTACTTAAGTAGTAAATGATCAGAGCACGAGACAAAGTTTAATACAAACAAAGTTTATTAATGATCAATATCAAGGCGGATGTTGGGCTAACTCAGAAATTACTCTTAAATAACTTTAAGGGATAACTTTAGTAACTCATTAACTAAACGTAACTTATTCTCACCAACACGGATACTGTCGACGATTGCTCTCTCTCTATCCACAATGCTCCGCCGGTGACAGGATTCCCTTCATTCACCTAACGTTGCACTATCGGTTAGCACCTTCCAAAATGGCTATGACATCTACCAAAACTAAGAACTAATCACTAAATATCACTTAAGCAAACTCTTTCATCATCGACTCTGCACTAGTCTCCTTCTCTAATTCACACTGTCACACTTTCACACTTTCACACCCACACACACCCATATTTATATCCAAGCTTCATCTTTTCCATTCACTTCATTTCATTCTAAAATTTCTCCATATTCACTCGTGAACTTAGCTGCAGTGCCATGCTGATGTGAACTCTACTACACACCAACCTTACAAGGTTATTTGTTTACCTCTCGTAAATCTATACTTCTAATTTAGGGTTTCAGAAAAGGACTTCTTATTGGTTCTAGAGGGAGGCGGTGCATTTTTTTTTCTCAGTATACCTGACTTTTAAACTCAGCGAATACTGTTCAAGCTAGGACTTGATTTTAGTTACTTTGGCTCAACGTATCAAGCATATTAAGCACCCCAGACAATTCTCGGTCTCTATTAAGTTCGAAGTTGCTGTGTTCTATCAAGATCTGCATTCTACTAGTCATGAAATGTTACAATTAATAATTATAAAATAATCGTAACTTGCCAGATCCTTATATTTAAAAAGACAATTGTCTCCTCAAACATATAAAATAAGAAAATTAAAATTAATTTTAAAAAGTGAGCAAAAATTTCAAGGATAAAAATCAGTCCTTAGAACTGTGGCTCAAAATGCTTATAATCACTAAGCTATCTCAAAAGATAACATCTCATGGTTTGTTCTATTCTTTTAATTTAATTTAAGAATTAGATTTTAATAATTTAATGTAAGAAAACACTTCATCGTTACGTACATCGTTTTTACAAAAAAATATTTTATTGGCCACAAATTAAATATCAGTATATAGAGGAAAAAACTGTCAAAGTTACGGCATGTTTTCACAGTGAACATTTAAAGTAGTTAGAGTATATAATGTTAATTAAAACCAGGTGGAAAAGGTAAATATTATGCAAATAGTAATATTTATTTTTTACGTTTTATCAAATATATTCTATGTGGTTTCAAGTATCCAAACCATGATACTTTTTTCTTTAGTCTGCAAAATTTTGGTTATATTATCAGAATTTTAGCCATTTAAACTTTTAGAATAGCGTCGAACACGATGACAATGCATTCTTTTAAAACTTTTATTCAATTAATAAATGTTTGAAAATTTCTTAAAATTGCTCTCTTTATTACGCATTTGGTCATTTTCTTTCAAGTTAGTGGGATAATTCTTCAAAAAATAAAGAAATAAAGAAAAATAAATAAATAAATAAAATAAAAATAAATAAAAATAAATAAATAAATAAATAAAATTAAAATTAAAATGTATTTATTAATAGATAGAATTGTAAAATATATACGATTCAACAGAAAATTTAAAAACGTGGCATATAAAAAGTTCTTTTTATCTTGCAATTATTATATTAGAAACAAAAGTTAAAGCTAAAAAAGATAAACAATCGAATATTTTATTTTTTATGTATCATTTATCAAACTTGTCGAATATGTTTAAGTTTTACATACCTGTAAAAGTGATCGGAGATTAGAAAAATATCGTAAATTTTCTTTTTATAGATGAGAATATTTCGCCCTTTTCCGTTTACTACACTGAAAGTCATAAAATCTCAGCTGGTAGCGGACTGAAATACCTACTTTTATATAGACAGCTTAATATGTCTCCCGGGAGATATCTCTAACATAGCAAATGTACGTGAAGATCCGAGAATATATGATCTAAAATATATCATGCACAACTGAAACATAATTGAATTTATTGCAACTGAAGACACATATTATTCAGTGACCACTTTTAAAAATATTAAGAATTAATTAACTATTAATCTATGATGAAATTTACGTGTAATATGTAATAAAGAGAGTAATATATAATAAGTACTCTTAAAAGTAGCTATCTTGAATGAATGAAATAAATTATAAGGAATATTAGTAGTAAAAATCAAATTAATTAACAGTATTTCTTAATTTATAAATTATATATACAGTAACCGCCGCCTCATAAATTCACTGGTTAATAAAATCAGCGGCTTTATCTGATCCAATTGCGAGGACCGGAATCAAATCACTACAAACTATTTGAATACCGCCGCTTAATAAAATCAGCATCTCCGGTTTATAAACTCAAAAAGACTTTTTCAGGAGCAAAAATATCCTTTATGCACACAATTTTTTTTTTTTTAATTTACATTGTGATTTTTTTTAAAGGAATTAAAGCACAACAGTCGCTCATTATCAAAAATTTTACACTTGCAGCATAGTTATAAATTAAATACGCCCTATAACTTATCTCCGTAACAATTTCAAGGAACGTATTCTTCAAAGCGCAATAATAAGTTAAAAATTTGATTTGATTTCCAAATGATATATATATATATATATATATATATATATATATATTTGTTTATTTATTTATTATAAAAAGACAATTTCTAGTTTTTTTTTTTTTCAAATAACTATAAATCAAAGGGGTTGAAAGGAAATATTTTAAATTTATAAGAAAAGCGTGAACTTTTGTTAAAGTAATGATTATTCTCCTCAAAGGAAAGCGCATAGGAACTTGAAAGTCTTTAATCTTATATCGAAAGAACAATTAATTAATTATCGATCAAAAATTAATTATTATTTACTAATTCCATTATTCGTTGTCTTTTGAAATTTCCTTCCAAATTCAGGAAAGTAAAATCCTTTCTTTGAGTGCAGGAACGTTCGCCGGTTATAAAAATAAGCCGCTTAATAAAATCACTTTGACTCATGACGAATGTGATTTTAATAAGCGGCGGGAACTGTATATATATATATATATATATATATATATATATATATATTGTGCATATTGTTTACATTAATTACTAACAGGCTTAGGCCACTTCGCTGGTCACTAAATTTAAATGAATTTCAGAAGAATTGAATCACTATTTATTTTGTATATTACATTATTACATTTTGGGTTTTGTAACATGATTAAAAATTCCTTTTAAGGTCAAAAAGTCAAAATAATATATTACAAATAAAATAAAATAAAATATTTCTTTCGTTTTGCACTCGTTTTGCACCAATGCTGTATGGTCTTATCTGAATGATTCTCAAGAATGAATCAACAATTGTTTAAAAATTTATTGGATTATATATGGGAAATAAGTGCGATGTAATTTAAACATTTCAGCTCTTAGAACTTCAAAACTTATAATGTTTTTTAAATTATTCAATATTCTTTAATATTAGAATGTTTTTTGTTTAATATTAGACTCTTATTTTAAGATAAAAGCAATTGAATGATATTACATTGTGAAACTTTGCGACGTATTACCTTTAAATCTAATAACTTGATGTATATAGTGTCCGCACAAAAAGTGAGTATGTGCTCTTTTAAAAAAGCATAACATTTATGCAGTATCTTTTAAAAAAATTCATCAGTTTTTACTAAAACAAATGGCCAACTTTCATCAACAAAGTAGTTAAATCTAGACCAATCAAAAATAGGAGTGGTCCGCCGAAAAACTCTGCTTTATTTTTACAGATTGTTTATACATAAATGCAAAGTCTACGTTTGAATATGTCCACAGTGTTGCCAAATTTAGGGACTTTTTATTCAATATCAATCAGTAAATTTTAATTATAACGATTGCAGAATCACTTCGAAGATTAATCCTCTAGTACGCATGTCGAATAACACTTTTCAAAATTGTTGGTGATTATTGAATAAAAAAGTTCCTAAATTTGGCAACACTCTCTGTTTATTTGTAAGACTTCATGAAGGTTATAGCAAATACTAGGGGATGGGCAAGAATACATCATATAGAACCGACAGGAAAATGTAGGGTTCTGGTTCTTTACTTCGCATAAGAATTGTCGTTGCCAGTGGGCTTTTCGTATCCGTCTGGAAGTTATATTAAGTGTGGTTCGAAGAAATGCCATCTCATTTTTTTTTCCTGCACGGGAGGATAATTATACGCTTTGGTACACATCGCCAGATTGAAAGCAATGTAGCCTGTATAGCTAATTTAGCCTTAGAATAATAAAAACCCGTATGAATAGTTTTGTTTAGGCATTTTTAATTAATAAAATTGAACTAATGATTGTTTCGGTTCCCATGAAGTTTTTTATATTTTTTTTATTTTTTTTTTATCCAAAGCGAAATCCTTTATTCTATATATTGTAAAAATGTCTTTCAATAATTAAAATTGAAGCTTACATTTTTTAATGAAATTTAAACGGTTTTGTTTAAGCTTAAAATTATTTGGATATATTTAGAAAGCATCTGCTTCTGTCTATTTGTGTGGAATGAAAATTTTAAGAATGGTGCAACTAAAATCTAAAGCGTGATATTCATTTAACTTTATTTGTAGTTCGACCATGATATATTTTCTTGCTTTTTATGCTTTTGAGAGAATATCTTCCAAAAGACTGCGCTGAAAGTGAACACTTTCAATGATTTTAATTAATACACCTATATCACAAATTCAATGGAACGAATTCGCAATAAGTGTGGTATGCATATTTGATTTGAGAAACCATACTGATGAAATTTTGGAGATTATTGATTAAAAAATAGTGCTCTTGCATAATATTTTTTCTTGTTTTGCTTAAATATTATATTTCAGATACAGTCGGTAACAAAATTGTCCGAACACTAGCAAAAAGTCCTATGTAAAAAAAGTACACTTCATGCAGTTTTGTTAAATAAATCCGTATCGAATCATGTTCTTACACTAAGAACATTATTCGAAAATGATTTATTCGACAAGGACACTTTTGTTACCGACAGTACTTTGGAATTTAATTACAGGAAATATTTTAAGATAGTAAGTTGTAAAATTAATATTAAGGACTGCATGAAACTTTTAGACCTTGATATGGTATATTGGTTGTTATTAAATTTTGGGGTATATTAATCCATATGTGGTCGTGTGAGGAATTTTTAACAACTTGCGTAGTAGTTATATCATAACCTTAGTTGAATGCAATGGACTTTATCCATGTTATGTCATAAGCTTTTAATATGTGACTACTGCAGGTAAAATTGCAACATTATAATGTTTATGTTTGAATTGCATGGGGGAATGTTTCATACTATAGGTAAAGGTTTGTGTCCTAAGGGGAAATTTACAAGGAAATGGAGAATCATAAATTACAATGTGGTGAAAAAAAAATTGAAAATTTAGCCTCTAAATCAAAATAAATAAATAAATAAATAAATTTTAATAATAATAATAATAATAATAAAAGCGGATACTGTCCATTCTAATAAAATTATAGTGTAAGATGCTTGAAAGATGGCACTTTTTTTCCGCATTTTCTACAAAATGCTTGACATTCATAGAATTACATTATACAGAATATAAAGTAAGCTTAAATTAAAAAGTTATACAGACTCAGATACTTTTTATTATTATTGTCCAAAAGATTTTGGTTCTGTCGTTATTTTTTCCTGATATATCATTAATTTTAGACTTAAGATTCTTAATCGTTTCAAACTCAAAAAATGAGATAGATATGAAAAACCTATAGTTCTTTTCTGATTGTGTTACTTAAGAAAATGTACTAAAAATATTTACAAAAAAAAAAAAAAATAAATAAATAAATAAAAAAATCAATTAACAAAGAATAAATTATAAATGTATAATAAAACCTGTTAATACATAATAATTGTATTTAAGCTTTTATATAGTTTTAGATTTAATTTCAGAAACAGTTCTTGTGATATTAGAAAGGTTTGCTGAAATTTAATAAAATTATATAATATATTACAAAGTAATCTTGTAACATAATTATTAATAAGTCTGTAATTTTTTCATAGTATTTGGTGAGTGCAAAAGTTCTACCCGTTTTTATTACCCATAATATAGACATAAATAAATGCAAAATGAACAGTACCTATTATTGTGCGTAATCCCCATTGCTATCTATGACCTCTTGCCATCTTTCTGGTGGGAGATGAATGCCACGGCGGTAAAATTCCGGCGGTTTCGAGTCAAAAATGTTTTCTATGGCAGTTTTCACAGCATCAAGATCATCAAAGATTTTCTGACTGAAGGAATTGTTCAACGCACGGAATAGATGATAGTCAGTTGGTGTCAAGTCAGAAGAATAGGGGGGGGGGGGGTAAAACCTCCCAACCAAAACCCAGTAGCTATTGGCGAGTGATGACAGCAGCATGGGACCTGGCGTTATCGTGATGAAGGATAACTCCGCGACGATTGATGAGACCTGGCCGCTTTGCTACCAAATTTGAATGCAGCCCGTCTAACTGTAGAAGGCAGCATTGATGGTTTGGTTGAGTGGCTGGACATCCCAGTGAATTATTCCCTGCACATCCCACCACACACTCAATAACACCTTCTTGGGATAAAGTTTAGCTTTCGAAGTCGATGCAGGTGAATCAGAAGGGTGACACACAGTCCTACGACGCTTTACGGTACGGTACATAACCCACTTCTCATCTCCTGTCACAATTCGTGTCAAGAATGGGTCATTTTTGTACCAGGAAAGATAGAAAACACAGGTGGCGATTCGGTAATCCCATTGATTAGCTATCAGGTTATGTAGAACCCAACGATTCAACTTTCTCGTAAAACCTAACTTAACCAGCCGTCTCTCGACCATTACCCGGTGTATGTGGAAGATCTCCGCTAATTCTTGCACAGTTGGGTTCAGGTTGTTCCTTATGGCTTGGTCAATATCGTCGTCACCAACGTGTGATGGCCGTCCACTCCTAGCCTGATCTTTGCAGCTTCTGTCTCCTTCCCTAAATTTACGAAACCATCGACGACACGTGCTTTCGTCTATTGCCTCCTCCCCATAAACTTGACAATCATTGTGACATACTGCGGCTGCCATACTCATTTTATCGAACTCGTATAACAAACATTGTCTTATATGCTCCTTCTCACTTTCCATGTTACACGCTCTGATATATTTTTTGAGATGATTAACTTTCTGAGACACGATGCATTTATATGTGAGGCATCAACACGTTTGATTGGTTGACGCTTTGTGGCATTACAAGACCAGTGTGGCGTCAATTCCATTGCAAATTTGCATATCCAGAAACGAGTAGAACTTTCACACTCACCCAATACAATTGTCGAAAAAATTCACAAATTATTAATAAAAATTTTAAAATGACTTGGTTAATATTAATTCGAAAGATCATTCTTCCTTTTTTCATACTATATATCAGAAGATTGTAAGGGAAATTTAGCGGCAATAGTTAAAAAATGCCTCAGGGAATTTTGAAAAAGTAACTTTAAAAAAAAAGAACTTATAGTTAAACATAAAAACTATTTTTTAAGTGAGTAGTCTAAATGTATTTTCAATTAGAGAAAAAAATAACATATTTTAATATGAATAAATATCTTTATTTTCTAACGTCCTAAAGATAGCCAAAGATAAAGAAACAGGAAACAGACAATATATAATAAGTAAAAAAATAACAGTTTAAAATCAGTGAAATACACGAAATTTATTATATTTTATGAAAGGATGTATTTTAAACAGTTATAATATACCTTTTTAAATTACAATCGTCCATGAAAATAAAGGAATATTTGTTGCTTTATATGAGCGTAAAGATTTCGAGAAAAACAAATCTATAAAAGAAAGATTCACTTCGGTAAAATGTTATTTATATACTGCTTTGGGGTAAAATTTTTAAAAAATATTGTATTGATATTTTTATTTCAATATATCACTTTATTTTTCTCAATACTTTACATGATTTTCAAATATATTTTTCCACACCTATGATTCCTTTATATGATAAACAAAGAAATGTTATTATTATATTTTTTGGAACTCTTCTAAAAGATTCAAATATATATATATTTCAAAAATAACACATATTTTAAAATATGAAAGAAATATCTTTGAATGTATTGATATTTAGAAAGCATGTCTTTGAATGTATACATGTTAAGAAATGTCTTTGAATGTATTGATATTTAGTATCAAAATTTTTAAACTCCTTTTAGTTTTTATTAATTGAATTTAATTGAATGAGCATATAGGGTAGGATAGGGTAAATTGTTTGTGGAGTAAACTGGAAGTAAAATTTAAAAAAGAAATGTTTAACCCTTTTTTTATAATTTTTTTAATAAATTTTAATAATTCTAAAATTTTGCTTATTCATCTGTTAATAATAAAAAAAGTACGTATGTTCAAATATTACATTCAAAAATAGAAAAAATGAAAGTTTGTATCCTTTTTTCTTATTTCAAAGCATAAAGTCTGTTCATTTTTATAAAATAAAATGTATTATAGACCACACAGATTTTGAAAAAGTTGACAAAATATGTTAGAACAAGTAAACTGACATATAATTATTACGTATATTAATTACGTGTATATGAATTACGTATATTAAATACATATAAAATGCGTATATTAATTAAGTATATTAGATATGCGTAATGATAGCGTATACGTTATATTCTGCATAGTATAAAAATTATAATATATACTTTTAAAAATACTTCTCATAGATATTAATGCATTCCAACACTTAAAAATAATCTAAAAATCCACGACTGTTTAATTTTGAATTATTAATATACAGGGTTTTTATAAAGTCCCGGACCCATTTTGACTTTTAATAACATAAAATAATGAAGATATAAACAAACTTATGGCATTTATTGATGGAATAATTCATATATTTTCTTTTCAGGTTTGAATATCTTTACTTTTGTAAATATCGTCTGCGCGTGTGGTTAATTTCAGATAATTTCATTTTCCAGTCTAAATATCTGTACTTTTCTAAATATCGTCTGCTTATTAAATACATTTTTCTCTCTTTTGATTTTCTTGACTCTTTGACTCTTCTGAAAACCCCCATGAATACCGTGAGGCACAAAGGGATTCCCCAAAGGTTAATGTGTGGTGTGGACTAATGCACGACCGAGTCATTGGGCCTTTCTTTTTTACAGAAAAGACGATCTCATCAGTCGTATATTTAGTCATGTTGGAAAACTTCGTACTTCCACAACTAGAAGAGCTTCAGCCACATGTGTTTTTCAACAAGATGGTGCACCACCTCATTGGGGTACCATCGTTCGTAGTTATTTAAATGACCATTTTCCAAGAAGATGAATTGGGCGATGAGGCCCAATTCCTTGGTCACCCAGATCACCTGATATAACGCCGCTGGACTTTTTCCTTTGGGGATTTGTAAAGGACAATGGAGGAGAGTGTCGAGCAGGAGGAGAGTGTCGAACATTGATGACCTAAAAGTCAGAATTACAACCGCAATAGCCTCTGTGGATGCCGACATGCTCGCCGCTACCTGACTTGAAATTGACTATCGACTTGATATTTTCCGTGTGACGAAGGGGGCACACGTGGAAATTCATTGACAAGGGTCATGAAACTTTTTGAGTCTATCTAACTATTTATGTTATTAATTTTAATCTATCTTTATTATTTTATGAGTTATTAAACATCAAAATGGGTCCGGGACTTTATAAACACCCTGTACTATGAAAAAAGAAAAAAAGTTCCAACAACGGTTATAGCTCCAAGTGAAAAAAACGATAAATGTAGTAACACCAGCAAGAACTTTTATGTTAATATATAATGTATATAAATGAAATTAAAACTATTTGTCTGCACCTCAGTTGATATTTCCTAATGAATGTATTTCTAAATTTATTATTCCTTGCATGTTTAATTTTCATAGCAGGTAAGGATTATCGCTGATTTATATAATAAAAGTTTAAATGGTAGTTCAAAAAAAAAAAAAAAAAAAAAAAAAAGATATCAGCTTTTACTTGGCAATGTGTCTCGTCTAAGAGAATCCAGGAAATAAATATAACATCAAAGTGAACTATTTCAACTAGATCACAGCATAAAAAATCATATACCTTTTAAAAGTGCTATCTGTAGAACGTAAATGTATCAACAAAAATTAAAAAGTAGTTGACATAGGTAGACTCTGCTCAGTTCCCCATTGTTCTACCCCATTGTTCTCCATTTGTTGAGTAATGCGCTTAATGTTCACTCGACAAGGTTGCTCTAACTCCGCTTAGATACTTTATCCTAATTTAATGTTTATTGTTATTTTAGAGGCAGTTTCATATTTTTGTTTTCTTGCAAATCGATAGTATTTCCATACCAATAATTCCCATATGGAAATTTATATTAGATATTGCTTTTTTCTGCCATGTTAAATTAATTGAAAATTCCGGATAACGTACGAAGTTTTCAAGAAAGAACACTCACAATTAATGATGTTCTTATCATAAATAATATTTTTAAAGTTATCCTTCGCTTTTCGATGAAAATAATCGTATTAATGCACGTTTCTGCGAAAATTTGTCCTTTTCTCCAATGCTGAAGGGAATCGTGAATTTTGAATAACTTACGAAATTTTCAAAGTAGAATGTTCATACTCAATGTTGTGAATGCATGAATTATAAATTATATTTCAAAATTAATCTTTGCGATGAAAATACTTCTCATTATACATAATTATAAAAATTTAAAAATAATCTTCAGCATTAAGAAAAGTGTAAATTCACATTTACTTATGAAGTTTCAAATGGAATATTGAAAACAAATAGGTTTTTTTCTTTTGTCATAAGTAACATTTCAAAACTGCCCGACCTTTCTGTAATAATTTAATGTTGAGATATTGTGTTTCCATATTGAAAAACGGACAAAAGGCCACAGTATATACAAACAAAATTTATAATTTTCGGACTCATCGTACATGACATTTTTTAGATACATCCAAATTCTAAAGCCACAAATTTTCAAAATCATCTAAGCTTTGCGGACCTAATGTATGAAGAAAAAAATTAATAGAAATCAAAGGAAAAAATATTCAAAATACGCTAAAAGAAGTTGGACTCTGATTTTTATTTTTATTTTTTTCTTATGTTTCTTAGTTTTGATTCGTTTCAACCTAAATTATTAGACTTTTTTTTTTTTTTTTTTTTTTTAATTTTTTTTTTTTTTTTTTTTTTTTTTTATAAATTTCTGAGAGGCATTTTTTTAAATACATTTACACAATAGATAAATAAATGAATAAAGCAAATAAAGTAGATTATATCCATATAAAGGGATTTTATTTTTGCTGGTTTTCATACATTATTTCGAAAAAAAGCTTTGTTTTGCCATCGTAATGAATCTATTTAAATTTAAGTGTGAAAAAATTTTTGTATTTTAGTGTAATATTCACTCACAACTCAAAAACATAAACTATAGTGTTCCTAAGTTTTAAGAACACCATTAACCGATATTGAATTTCATATTCATATCCAATTATGTCAGCTTATCGATGATCTGGTTTCTGATAAATCATTAATATTTGTTATATTAAAATGAGATCTCAAAATATTTCAGTAACGTCATAAATTTACATAACCTCAAATAAATGCAATGTAGTTTTATAACTCTCATAGAAGTTTATGACCACCGCTTATGACATACGTGTATTAAGTCAATAAAGGTTTCAGACATCGTGTTTAGAAAAAAAAAAAAATCATACTTTTTTCTGTATTTGTCATATGTGTATTAATGGTTAAACATAAATGCTCATTTTTTTTCGTAATTTCGTAATTATATAACTATACATACATACACATTGTTAAGATGTCTGCACAGTGTTAAGATTAAATATATAAAAATAGTATTTCAAAAATCTTTAAAACAAAATGCTAAGTATTAATTTTAATAAACAAAGTCCTTTTCCTTTTATAAATGTGACATGTCTATTATTATAAATCGAATAGTATACATAACGATTAAATAAGGACTCAAAATAATCGTAATATTACATATACTGAGATACTGAGATTATTCAGTAATGTGCGCGCAATTTTTACATTAAAATAATTATAATTAGAATAATATTGACTGAGATTTACCTAACAAAATCTTTATTTCTTTAGATATATAAACCAAAAAATGTGCGAATAAAATTTATCGTTAGAAAAATATTTTCAAATTAAAGACCAAATTGGAATTAAGTAAAGAATGTGAAGAAAAAAAAATTATCATTGCTGGATTAATAATTAGAAGGAAGAAGTATAATAAACTTCTTAAATCAAAGATGAATAATAATTGGGAATCTTCTGTGATAAATCAAAAATCCAATAACAACATTAAATTGTCAAATGAAACAAATAAAATCGACTTATTTTTAGTTCTCAGTTCCAGTTATCGTAGCAAATTAATGCCATTTCAATATAATATATTCAAGGAAATTTCATCTAAAAATTTAAATTTTACGAAGGAAAACTATAATAAAAATAATACATGCCATTGGCAATTATTTCATGTTAATAAAATTAACTGTATTCTGTAATGGGTACCTTTGCAAATGAAGTTCGAAAAGAAAAAAAAAATGTATATTTATTTGAGTATTATACAAAGTATGAAAGCATACGAATAATTCACTTTTTACTTTCTCTTACCCATAGGATCGAGAAAGTATTGCTTTAGAGTTAAATTTTCGAACGTGAGTTTTTGCTATAGTTACATGTTCTGAGGTCCCCTGAATACGAAAATCATGTTTTAAGTGAATGGTCTGTGGGTCTGTCTGTGTGTGTGTCTGTTATCAGCCTATCTCAAGAACAAATAGTAGCTGAAATTCCAAACTCGGTATTATAAATGTGTATCATATAGAGATGCTACAGTAAGCTTTTCGTTGAGATGAAGTAAGAGATTCGTGTACACTCAAAATATTCAAATGCATTACGTCTATGGGGGAAATTGTAGATAAGTAGAGTTTAACATCTATAGACTGCACTAAACCAAACGAAACGAATATATACTTTTTGTAATAGAGATAGTCAACTGGAAAAAAGAATCGTGTATGCAGGAGCCTCGCCTCCTCCCTGGGTAGGGGGGGGGGGAGTCCAACCTCGAATTAAGTAAATTTTCATGATGGGTATCTTTCAACAGAGCTCGACAATACCTTCAAAACGAATGGTTAAACCATCGATCTGCGATAATTAAAAAAAGTTATCGAATTTTTTCATTAATTTTTATTTCATTTTATTTTTTTTAAATTGAGAATAAATTCAACTTTTTTTTGGATATTTAGTGTTATACTACTTCTCTAATATGGAAATCGTCTGCATTATCATAAAAGATAATTTGTTTAAATAATAATTTTATAAATTATTTTTTAAAAACAGAATTATTTTTCAATAACTTAATTAAATTCTATATAAATGTAGGTGCATTAATGGAACGGTGGTTTGAGGGGAGTGGTAGCCCCCGCACACAGAACTAATTATCTTATAAAACTCTTCCGAAGCCTAATTTGAATTGTTTAACATAGGTTTACATAACAGTACTCGTTATCTTACCTCTTAATCTCCAACCTGTATTTATAGTATTAAATTTCAGGGTAAGAGAAAGTCGTGTGAGTGACACACCAGATTATTTATATTGAGAGAAATCCCAATCAAAATGTAAGTTAACGATTTCAGTTTGTATTGACGTTATAGTACAGTAAAATTTTAGTATATTTAGTTGTGAGTTGATCATATTAATTCCTAAATAACTAAATCGAAATTGCTAAAATTTAAATAAAAATCCGTAGATATGTATTTTTAAGACACACACACACACATATGAGTGTGTGTGTACATATATTTTATACATATATTATTTATTCTTTTTAGTTCCCCATCATACTATAGGTATGGGGAACTTAGGTAATCGTGAAAATTTTCGACCTCGGTTTATTGACTTTTTTAAGCATTTTCAGGTGTGAGGAATCCGAAAAGGACAAAATTTGTATGGTGTCTGTCTGTAGGTTGTCTGTTAGTCTGTTAGTTTGTTAGTCCGTTAGTTTGTTAGTCTGTGTACACGATATCTCAAGAACAAATTGTCGCAGAGAGGTCAGATCAGTTTTAAAATATTACTTTCGACACTGGAAAGAACCCTATTCATTTGCAAGATTCGATTTTAAAAACTTCGTAAGTTATTAGAAATTTACGATTTTCTTAACATGGGAGAATAGGACAAAATTCACTTAAACGTGCATTAAATGGAAACTGTTTACTGTAAAAATATCAGACCAGTTTTAAAATATCAGTTTTGATGACAGAATGAACATCGGTAACTATAAATATGCTACTTTGAAAATTTCGCAAGTTATTGGAAATTTACGAATTTCTTAACATGGCAGTATAGGGCAAAATTTCACATAAACGTCAATTTTGAGAGATATTTTCATTGTAAAGATGTCAGACTATTTTTGAAATATTATTTAGAACACTGGCATGAATATTAATGACTATGAATTTTCCAAAATAAAAATTTCATAAGTTATTGGAAATTTACGAATTTCTTAACATGGCAGTATAGGGCAAAATTTCACATAAACGTCAATTTTGAGAGATATTTTCATTGTAAAGATGTCAGACTACTTTTGAAATATTATTTAGGACACTGGCATGAATATTAATGACTATGAATTTTCCAATATAAAAATTTCGTAAGTTATTGGAAATTTACAAATTTCTTAAAATGGCACAATAGATCAAATTTTCACATAAACGTCAATCTTGAGGGATATTTTCATTGTAAAGTTGTCACACCACTTTCGAAATATTATTTAGGGTACTGGCATGAATATCATAGACTATAATTTTTCCAATTTAAAAAATTCGTAAGTTATTTGGAATTTACGATTTATTTAACATGTCAGAATAAGGCAAATTTGGGCATAAACTTCCATTTTGGGGATCATAAATACATTAGACAACTTCAAAATCACATTTATGATATTTGTTTGAACATTATTGAATACAAATATTCTAATAGGAAAATTTCGTAAATTATTCGTAATTTGCGATTTTATCAACATACGAAATTGTAAATTTTTCATATAAATATGAATTTTGAGTATTATTACATTGGAAATAGTAGCATGAAAACTAAACAACGGAATTGACCCTGACAAAATAAATTAAAAGATTAGAATAAGATAAATATATCGCAGTATACGGTGGATAGCGTATTAGTCGGGGATTTCATTCGGTCACTGTACCAAGCTTTGGTAAAATTCATTTCTTTTAACATGATTATAATATGTCTCACACAAGAAATTTATGAGAACATAAATATGATGGGGAACTGAGCACAGTCCACCTATGCCAACTAGTTTTTTATTTTGTTAATTTTGAATAATATATTTTAAATATTCTTTAAGATTACACCGTTTCAACAAATTATATTTGAACTAAACTATGTTGCATGCATTATATATTTAGACGCATTTAATATACCACTTCTACAGTAATACATGCAGTGATTCCTTTACAGCTCTTTTTTACAGACAATTTTTGTCCGCAATTTTCAGCGTACCATATTGAAAATTTAAACATATAATAAAAATAGTAGAGCTGAAAATATCCTGTTCGGTAAATTTAAAATATTTTCTGCAATTTAATATGTTTCAGAAACCAAGCTCATATTTTGGATTCATTAGTGTTTTTATTCATTGATTTTTTATATATTCTGCGGTACATCACGTTATTTTAATGAAACGTAATATAAAGTGATAATGAGAACAGTAAAATTTTATTATTTTTGATAAATACAAATATGACATTTTTTTTCTTATTAATATTTATATATTGAAGTATTCTTTTGAAACTTTTCTTGTTAAATATTAAAAATTTACTTTTGGGAGCTGTTTAAAAAGTTTTCACATTTTTAAGTATAAAAGAAAATTCTTTATATTTGAGTCTAAGAGTTTTATAAAAGTTTATCTGGATATTGTTTGTACTAAATAAAATTGGATAAATATTTGAAATGTTTACAATATTAAACAGCCCTTAGGCATGTTTTGATTTCATTTTATTTGATTTTCTATGAAAAGAGGAGATGTCACTACATGACATTTAAAAATAAGCATCTTTTTTTACAGAACGTTATTTTGAAAATAGCACTGCAGGGTTCAATATAAAACATTAAAGCATTTATAAAGTAAAGAATGCCCCAGAAAATAAATTTAGACACTTTTATTGAAGTTATCAATCATGAATATTATTCAGAAAAATGCAACACCTCGAAGCATTAAACATTTTTTGAAAGAAATGTTAAAAAAAAAAAAAAAAAGTATAGTTATAGCATTACGTAAATGCATTTTTTAAAGAAATAAATCATAGCACTAAAGAAATTCCAGTTCAGTGTTTCTTCAAATGCATAGTTTGAATTACGAATATATAACTTCACATATATATATATATATATATATATATATATATAGGGGAACATCTCCAGTTGTGGGCATTCTCCGGTTGTGGGCACCCCACCATACCTTTTAACAAAAAGTAAATATGGTAGATTTGAGTACCAAACATGTATTGTAACAGTACGCAGTTATGGCGCTAACACCGAACTGAATAGACGCATTTGCTTAGTAAGTGCAAGCATCGAAACAAAATTTTGAACAAAAAGCAACACAAAAGTAATTTCTGAATTTTTTCAATGTGGAATAAATCGAAGTGAATTAATTTAAAAATGTGAGTGTAATATATATTCATGCAGTATATTCAATATATTTTGTAATGCAGTTTCGAATTAAGCCAAAATTTCGTATGAAAATAGTTTTTTCTGTCATTATAAAAGCGACTGTCATTCCCGGTTGTGGGCACTTTCGTGTAACCGGTTGTGAACACCCATGTTTCTTTTATTTAAAATTTGCTTTTGACTTACAAATTGTGAAGTATGGTCGTTTAAAACAACGTAACATATTTTATTAGTGTTTTATGTATTTTTAGGCATTTTCAGGCTTTTTTAGCCATGTCAACCTCGGTAAAGTCAATCGATTCAAAAGAAATGCATTTTAAGGCGATGGTTAAAGTCATTTAGGATTGCTTAGTATATACGAAATACATAAAATCGACTGACCGAGAATATGGACCTCCTCGCAGCTTCTGTGTTCATACAGAAGAAGCCTAGAAAAAGTAAGGGTCACCTGTCAAACCGCTGACCAAGCGCGCTAAAAATATGATAGAAACATTCACAATCAGGAGATGATGTCCATTTCTGCATCATTTGTTTGGAGCACCTGCTACCATGCCGAACAAGAGTAAATTCAATCAAATGCAACGAGTATGATCGTCTAGCACATTTGAAATGTGCCAATATACATGAAAATTATTTTATTTACAAGCATTGCACTTCTGATTTGAAGGATGAAGAAGATGACGAATAAAATTGGAAAAATGCCATTTTCTGTTATTATTTGGGCAACTGAATCCTTACAAAAAGAATAAATTTTATTGTTTTCTGTATTTATGGTGGTTTTTCTTATTAATTTTCCATTTTTAGCGGATTTTGCAAGTGTGCCCAGAACCGAGAACAAAATTTTCTTTGGCAAAAAGTGATCACTTCACAAAATTGGTAATACTTTTTTTCTAGTTGATGGAATAATTACAGTTACTTTATCAAACGTTAGCTAATGGTTATTGCTTTCCATTGGTATTCATATGTTTGCATAATATCTATTCTATCAAAAGTTATAAGCTAAAATCAAAACTGTGCCCACAACCGGAGATGTTTCACTATATATAATAGCCCTTCATAATGGAATAACAGTATTTTTGGAAATTTCAAAGTTATTTTACTACATTGATTAATTTCCAATATTTTTCGTTGTACTACACTATCTACCAATAAGTATTTGGACGTTTTAGAATTTAGACGTTTTGTCAATTATCTATATAAATATAGTACATATTAGAAATTATCTTGAAAGTTTGGTAGTGTTAAAAACATGTTATACCTGATAAATTTCAACAAAAATTGTGTCATGAAAGGAGAAGAGGACCAGTAAAAATTAAACAAAAAATCAAAATGTTTAGGATCTCCCTGAAGAGGTATTGTTTAAATTGAATTTTGGCTGTAGCATGAGATTATGAGTTTTTTTTTTTCATTGTCTGTATAAATTTGTAAACTACTGTCCATTAAAATTGCAACACCAAGAAGGAATGCAAATATCAGCATGATATTTATTGGGCACATATATTATAGTAGGAAGAACAATTGATTAAATTTTCAGTCAGTTTTGAGTAATATATCCTGATAAAACAGTACAGAATGCAACGACTTCTGGGAGCAATAACTACACTTATCTGCCTAGGCATTGAATCGAACAGCGATTGGATGACATATTCGGGTACAGCGCTTCATGAAACTTCAACAGGATGCCACAGTTCATAAACCGTAGTTACTGGTGAGTGGTGGCGGGTCACTCGCTTCTCAATGATTAAACGATCATTTTCATTGGTGCGAGATCAGGAGAACGCGTTGACCGGAGCAACGGTTCAACGCATTCTGTATCAAGGAAAGTCCAGACAATACAGACAACTTGCGGTCGTACATTATCCTGCTTAATTCTTTCGCTACGGAGGCCTTGAATATAATGACAGGGGCGGGCATTAGCTCACTAGGAATTTAACGGCCCTATTCAGAGTCCCGGGAATGCGAACAAGAAGTAATCGAGACGTGTATCCAATGGGACGAGTGATGGACAGTGTGACCATGTCGAATCCCATACGGATAAGGCCATCTTGATACTGTAAACAGGATTGTGATTTGTCTAAAAGGCGACTTCACGCCATTCCTGAATACAGGTTCGTCGTTGATCACACATTAAAGGCGCACATATAAGTGATGCAGTTTTGAGGGCAATCAAAATTTTGGTAAATGCATACTGGGTCACCACTTGAAGTGATGGTATGCGGTATCATTGGATACACGTCTCGGTCACCTCTTGTTTTCATTCCCGCCACTCTGAATACCAGTCATCAAATTTCTGACGATTTAATGCCCGTCACTCTGCCCTTTATCCGAGGCATCTGAAGCGCAATATTCAAACATAACAATGCACGACCGCAAGTTTTCCGTATTGTCCGGTGGGCCACGGTAGCCCAGTCGGTAGAGCGCCGGCCTCGTAATTGGAAGATTACAGGTTCGGTACTCGAGCCGGCCAAAGACCTTCGTGTACACTAATGGTGGCTGGTGCACATAAAATCTGTCGTGGCCGCAATGTCTTCCATGTTCCCATTCAAAATTATACCTCTAGGGGTCACCGAAGCGGAAGAGCCATTCCTTCCGTGGAGGATCAAAATTGTGATGGCATGTCTCCGGGCCACGTCTAGGGGTGTGTTCCAGACTGTCGCCAATTGTCCATATGCACAACACTAGTGCGACGTAAAACCCAACCAACCAACCGTAATGTCCGGACTTTCCTCGATGCAGAATATGTTCGACAATTGCTCTGGCCAGCGCGTTTTCCTGATTTCGCCCCAATGCAATGACTCTTTGATCTTTGAAAAGCGACTGGCGCCCAAACACTCCCCAGTAACTACGATCGATGAATTGTGGCATCGTGTTGGAGCTTCGTGGTGAAGTGCTCTACCCGTACATCTCATCAAAACGCTGTTTGGTTCAAGAACTACCCATACAGCACAGAATGTTTCAATTATGTTGCAAAAAGCTTAGAATCTTTCAAAAGCGTAACACGTTTTAGTATGCTCTCTGATACCTTTCTGAAACATTCGCCTTTTTTGATTTTCTATCTATTAAGTGTTGTAATGTTTCTGTTACGTATCTGATTTTTTGTTACGATCGCGGACATTTCTATGTTTTTGAAACAAACCGGAAAGCAATCTGAACGTTTTTAAACGTTTCTGAAATGTTTATAATGTTTCAATGTTATATGATTCTTACGTTTCTGGAACATTTTGGGTTGTTAGGGTAGGCAGATAAGTGCTGTTTTTGCTCACAGAGGTCACTGTTTTATGTACTGTTTCCTCAGTACATATTACTACAAATTTTATGAAATTTTAATCAATCGCTCTTCATACTACAATGTATATGCCAAATAAATATCATTCTGATATTCGCATTCCTTCTTTGTGTTGCAATTTTAATAAACAGTGGTGTATGAGGCAACTGCATATATTCAAGAAGATATATATATATATATATACATGTATGTAAGATTATGAAATTAACAACACAGAATATAGAAGCTAATTACTAGACCATATTTTTAGAATCATCCCTCCCCCCGCCCTAAAATATCCCATCCTTTTTTTTTCACAATGAATAAAATCATTTAATAAAGAAATCTCCCTTAAATGATATTCAATAAAAATAATGCTGCCAACAAAACAGAGAAGTACAACCCCTTTTTTTAGAAAAAGACATTTTTTTTTGTAAAAATTTACTTTCACTAAATTTCGACAAAATCGATATAAGGTTTCTTTAATAAATTCTCATAATTTGCTTTTCATTATTTCATGAATGTTTAACTTTATCATTAACAACTTTTAGAAAACAAATTGTGGTTATTAAATTTTTGGTAAAAAATAAATAAATAAATGAAATACCCCAACTAAATTGTTTCTGTAGCCGCTTAGATAAATCCATAAATTATATAATGGGCAAATATTTTTCAATGTAATTTTTGGAAATACTTAACCCCTGCATGGCGAACAGGCACAGTTTAGTATTTTTGGTACAGTTTGTATTTAATGGCTGAAGTACTTTCTAAGAGTACTTTCGCCATTTAAACAACACGAATATTACTTTAAATGATCAATAACGCTATTTATAATACAAAGATTTAAGGAAAAAACTTTAAAGTGTTAATGAGTTGGTAACTGAATTACACCTTAAGATCCTGTTGTATCCTCTAAATCAATATAATCCTCCAATCAATATCATCTAATCAATATCCCTTATGTCTGTCACATTATAAAATATACAAAAAATAAATTTCAAACATATTTTTAGTTAATTGTTATTTTTTAAAGATATAAGCAACGAAAATTATGCATATCACCTCATCATAATAATTAAGGATTTTATTTAGTGAGGCGGTATTAACTATACCATTTGTACGAGAGTTCGAAAAAAATATCAGGACCTTAAAAATGTGATAAACAGTAATAAATTTTTATGTTTCTTACATTTCCCCTAAGATTTTATGATTCTTGAGGTAATATAAGAATTAATTATTACATAAGTAACGATCGTGAGAGATGCTAAGCAAAATCAGGGAAAGCACTAGATAATCCTTTATGAACAAAAACAGCTACATGTCTAGTACTATGTAGTATATAAAGTGAAGTATACACGTTGTATTCTTTTAAATACCTTAGACATTTTTATATCAGCTCGATTTTATACACTTTTTAAACTAGTGGCACGTTATCTAATGATAATTTAAAGTACGGTCAGCAGTAAATGATTTTATTTAGCTTTCTGTATCAATATTTATGAGATAAAAACACAGTATTATCTTTTATAAATTTCAAATTAGAATTTGTATAAATTCAAACAGTTTTATTTTGTTTATTTCACGTTTTTATTTTCATATAGTGCGAACTATTCATAAACGCATTTTCGATTATGCAACAATTATTCATTTTTGTACTTTTTTGTTGTTCTTGAACAAACAAACATTTTTTGATGAATTCTATGATTTCTATTAAAAACTAGGTAAATATCAAACATACATGATAGTGTAGCGCTAAATTCAAACTCTTACGAATATACTAAATAGCCTATTAATATTGAGCCATCTTCCCTGTCATTTAAAATAATATAGACGGCGCTGTCGCCATTCTTGGCAAAATATCTAATGATATTTTGCCGATCCATAAAGTGAAGTGAAATCATTTTGTTTTCAGAAGTCAGTCAGAAGTTCGTCAGCTCTCACTGAAAGATGTAGTCGTATTTCGTGTAAGACGCCCCTGTGGCCATGGGCCGCAGGCAGCGGCCTGTAAGAATATTCGTTCTTATGTATCCTAATGTTCTGTTTACTGCGCGCGATGTATATAGTTATTGTAATTGGGTTTTATTATAATTAAAATATTAAATAATGGAATGCCAGAGTTCGTTCTTAAATGTTCTAAGGTGTCATTCTGTTACAATAGTAAAAATTAAACTACGAGTAATTACTCCCTTTAGTAAATACTTTTCAACTTTTTTTTTCAGTCCTTTTACGAAAACTGAAGTATCAGAATATGGCAAATTAAATTATATGGCAATACGTTCTCTTCTTTTAAATGCCGAATACAGTTTATTTCGGAAGTTCAATTATAAACGCATTGTATTTCCCATATTTTTAAAAATGGAAAGACTTTGTAGAACATATCTCTCATTCATAATCATAAGGAATATAATCATTCCTGTTGTAATTTGTATTTAAAACAACAGAGGATACTTAAAATATGAATATTTTTTAAAATACAGAAATAGAAAAATGGTGCAATTTTATATTTCTGTTTCAATATACCCAACTATACTGTTCGTAAATACAAAACTTTAAAAGAAATCTAGTGCTGTTTTATGAAAAAGCAAATAACAGAGAATTTGTAAAGTGTAAACAAATTGTGGTATTTTAAAAGATTAGGAATTTGGTGTTCTCTATATTTGACAGTTCTTACAGTATTTAAAGGTACATTAATACGGACTTAATTTACAGAATTTTCATTTACTTAAAAAAAAGCCTCTATTAAAATTACATATATAAATTACTGTTACGAATTGATACTTTATGAATAAAATATAACAGACGTAATAAAATTTACTTTGAAAATTTTAAAAAGATTTACATTCACAAAATTATTTCGACTCATATGTCGTTATTCAAGTTAAAATCAACATCCCCGAATTATTTTATTTCTCTATTGACACCATGTCCCTATTTCTTTTTATAACTGCTTTTGTTTTTCCTTTTCATAGTAAACGGCGTTACGTTATTTTGACAATATCTCACCATCTAGACATTCTTAATCGCGAGATCTTCAAATAGGGTATTTCCCTTAACAGTGGAAAAGCTGAGACAGATTTTTCTCAGTTGGAAATTACATGATCCAAGATGCTACTCCCGCTGAATATTCCTACCTAAAGATTCCACTTGCTGAACTTTTAGACTTTTGAATACCAATATTTTCTAGATATTTTTTTACCTTATTTAATCACAGAAAACTACTCTAAAGATATCCAAAATTCGGAACAGTTTGTATCTATTCAAAATTCGTGCAGTATCATAATATCACTCTGTGACACACCGAAATTATGCGGAACAAATTTCTACATTCTACTAGTAAATATCTTATTCTTATTCTTTCTCAAAACAGTCATGAAAACTATAAAGAAAACAACTATATAATCAAAACTTGTGTCTATGCTTCCTATCTTTGACGAACCCACATATACACCAGTTTTTTTTTTTCGTCATGTACAAACGAAACCGTAGTCATACTCAACCATATCACCTACCAAATTATTCATTAATGCGGCTATTCGGCAAAGCACATTACAATCATTCCATTAAGCAATCAAACGAAAAATACTTAATACTCCTTGTTACGTATAAAATCATCACATTTATAGATAAATATTCAATTCTAGTTTTAACGATTGCATACAACACCTTAAAATTACATTTAACTACGTTTGAAAATTAATTAGCAATCCGGCTTTAAATACACTTGCTATATATAACCATATTTATAATGTTAGTATAGTATAAATCACAGTTTATATTTATACTGTCAGAAAGTAATGTCAGCAGTAAATGTTTTTATTTATATTTCTGTATGAATATTTATGAGATAAAACATATTATACATACATACATAAAACATACATATTTTATAAATTTCAAATTAGACCTTTTATAAATTCAAACAGGTTTTATTTAATTATTTCACATATTTATATTCACATCGTGCGAATAATTCATAAGCACATTTTCGATTAAAAAACAATATCTCATTTTTGTATATTTTTTTGTGGGTTGATCTTGAACACACAATCATTTTTTGAAGAAATCTGATTTTTTTAAAAACTCGTTAAATATCATATATATACATGATTGTAAACATTAAACTTCAAGCAAAGTTCCATTTAGCAAATATTTTTCAACTTTTTTTTTTCTTTTTTTGAGTTCCTATAGACAATTTATCAAAGTATAGCGTAAACATTTTACGGCAATTCGCTATCTTGTTTTAAATGAAGAATACAGTTTATTGTAGAAGTTTTATTATAAACACGTTGTATTTCACATATTTTTAAAATGAAATGAATATATGGAATATATCACTCATTCATAATCATTAGAAAAATTATAATTTTTCCTATATTATATTTGCTCCTATTATATTTTTTATTCAAAACAACATGGGATACTAAAAAAAATGAGTATTCTTTTAAGTATGGAACTAGACACATGATGCAATTTATATTTCTTCTTTTATATACCCAACTATACTGGTTGTAACTATAAAGTTTTACAAGAAATCTAGTGCAGACTGAGATACCATTATTGGTAAATAACTTTTCCAGTTCACATTTGAGTTTCAATTTGAGGGAATAGCTTTTCGGAATTCCTATGAATACATAATGCCAAATGCGTTCAATAAATTTGAATAATTCTGATAGCTTAACAATATGTGTTAGAAAAGAAACAAAAACGAAATTCCTTTCCTATTTTGAAAAAGCAAATGATGGAGAATTCGTAAATCCTAAACAAATTGTGGTATCTTAAAAGATTAGGAACTGGTGTTCTCTGTATTTGATAGCTGTTACGATATTTAAGTGTACATTAATATGAACTTAATTGACAGTAATTTTCATTTACATTAAGAAATGCCTCTATTAAAGTTACCTACATAAATTACTCTTACGAATTGATACTCCATGAACAAAATATAAAAGACGTAATGAAATTTACTTTGAAAAATTTTTAAATATTTACATTTTCAAAATTATTTCGACTCATATGTCGTTGTTCAAGGTAAAATTATCATCGCGAATTATTTAATTTTTATATTAGCGTCGTGTTCCCATATTTTCTCATGTCATTGACTATTTCTGAGGACGAAATCTTTTGTTTTGTCCTTTTCATAGTAAACGGGGTTACCCTATTTTGGCTATATCTCACCATCTAGAAATTCTTAATCGCGAAATCTTCAAATAAGAAATTTCACTTAACAGTGGCAATTTTTTCTCAGATGGAAATTACATTTTCCAAGATGCTACTTCTCCTACATGATTCCACTTGCTAAATTTTTAGACTTTTGGATACAAGTATATTCTATGAATAGATTCTTTACCGTATTTAATCACAGAAAACTACTCTAAAAACTTTTAAGAAAGTTTATATTAATATCAGATATCTGAAAATCGGAATAGTTTGTATCTTTATTGAAAATGTATTTTTCCAACTGAGTGAAAATAATGCCTGGACCTGGAGTTGAATCCCGGATCTTTGACTAACAAGGTCAAGGCTCTACCAATTGAGGTATCCAGGCCGACAACCGGTGGGCATTACTCACTCTGACAACCTTTAGGCAGAGCAACTGGTCTATCATGTAGATAGCTCGACAGAATAAGCCACAGGTAATGGAAAACAACATTAAACAATGGGAGGAATAAATACATTTATTAATATCACACAATCAACAGATTGGGAAGAAAATCATATTTATTGAAAATTTATATTTCCAACTGAGTGAAAATAATGCCTGGACCGGGAGTCGAACTCCGGATCTTTGACTTAAATGTATTTATTCCTCCCATTGTTTAATGGTGTTTTCCATTACTTGCGGCATATTCTGTCGAGCTATCTGCATGATAGACCAGTTGCTCTGCCTAAAGGTTGTCTGAGTGAGTAATGTCCACCGGTTGTCGGCCTGGATAGCTCAAGTGGTAGAGTCTTTACCTTGTTAGTCAAAGTTCCGGGGTTCGACTACCGCTCCAGGCATTATTTTCACTCAGTTGGAAAAATAAATTTTCAATAAATATGATTTTCTGCCCAATCTGTTGATTGTGTGATATTAATAAATAGTTTGTATCTATTCAAAATTCGTGCAGTATCACAATATCACTCTGTAACACGCCGAAAGTATGTGGAACACATTTCTATGTCCTACGATTAAATTATTAATTACTGTTCTTGTTCAAAACAGCCGGAGAAACTATAAACAGCACATCTAGATAAGCAAAATTCCTGTCTATATTTTCTATCTATGACGAACCCTCATATACACCAGTATAACTTTGTCATGTACAAACGAAACCATAGTCACACTCAATCATATCATCTATCAAATTATTCATTAATGCCGCTATTCGGCAATGCACATCACAATCATTCCATTAAGCAACCAATCAAAAAATACTTGATATTCCTTGTTATGTATAAAATCATTACATTTATAAAGAAATTTTTATTTCTGCTTTAAACGAGTTTTACAACAACTTAAAAAAACATTTAACTTGGTTTTAAAACTAATTAGCAACCCAGCTTTTAATACACTAACTATATATGACCAGATTTATATTACTAGTATAGTATGAATTACAGTGTATATTTACACTGTCAGAAAGTACTGTCAGCAGTAAATGTTTTTATTTATATTTCTGTATCAATATTTATGAGATAAAACATATTATTGTCTTTTATAAATTCAAATAGCTTTATTTTAATTATTTCACATATTTATATTCATATCAGGCAAAAATTCATAAACGCGTTTTCAATTAAACAAAAATACCTCATTTTTGCAGATTTTTTTTTTTGTTGTTGTTCTTGAACACGCAATCATTTTTTGATGAACTCTGAATTTTTTTAAAACTCGGTAATTATCTAATATACATTATAGAAATAATTAAACTTTAAGAAAAGCTCCATTACTTTTCAACTTTCTTTTAATTCCTGGAGACAATTTATCAAAGTATATCGCATTAAAATTTTTGACAATTCTCTCTTTAATGCAGAATACAGTTTATTGGGGAAGTCTTATTATAAACACGTTGTACTTCGCATATTTTTAAAATGGAAAGAATATATGGAATATATCACTCATTCATAATCATTAGAAAAATTACAAGCGTTCCTATTATACTTTTTATTAAAAACAACATAGGGTACTAAAAGAATGAATGTTAAATATGGAATTAGACAAATGTTGCAATTTATATTTCTTCTTCAATGTACCCAACTATACTATTTGTAAATATAAAATTTTACAAGAACTGTAGTGCAGACTAAGATAGCATTGTTGGTAAATAACGTCTCCACTTTACATTTGAAATTCAATTTGAAGGAATTGCTTTTCGGAATTTCTATGAATACATGATGCTAAATGCATTCAATAAATTCGAATTCTTCTGATAGCTTAACAATTTGTGTTAGAAATGAAAAAGAAAAAAACGAAACTCAGCCTTATAAAAAAAGCAAACGATGAAGATTTCTCAAAATCTAAATAAATTGTGTTATTATAAAAGTTTAGGAATATGATGTTCTCTGTATTTGATACTTCTTACAGTATTTAAATATACGTTAATACGGACATAATTGACAGTAAATATCATTTAATTAAAAAAAAAAAAAAAAAAAAAAAAAAAACGCCATTATTATATTTACATATATGTTGTAATTTACTGTTACGAATTCATACTTCCTGAATAAAATGAAATAGACGTAATGAAATTTACATTGAAAATAATTGAAAGATTTACATATTCAGTACTATTTCGACTTATATGCCGTTGTTCAAGGTAAAATCACCATCCTCGAATTATTTAATTTTTATATTAACGACATATTCTTATATATGCTCATGTCATTGACTATTTTTGCACACGAACCTTTTGGTTTTTATTTTTCATAGTAACCGGCGTTACACTATTTTGGCAATAAAAGTAAATAAAATAGAGAATTCCGCTTAACAGTGTTTAAATTCAGACAAATTTTTCGCAGGTGGAAATTACATGAGAAAAGACGCTGGAAGTAAATACAAAAATTCCGCTTTCTAATCCTTTACAATTTGGGATACCAGTATTTTCTGTAATTTTTTTTTGTCTTATTTAATTGTAGAAAACCACTTAAAAAAAAAAAAAAAAAAAAAAAAAAAAAAAAAAAAGCTTTATATTAATATTTGATATCCAAAAATCGGAGCAGTTCATAAGTGCAGTATCATATTATCACCCTTTCGTACACCGAAGTTATCCGGAAAATTTTTTTACGTACTACGAGTAAATTAATGCCCATTCTTGTTCAAAATAGAAATAAACTAAAATTAAAATATTTTTACAAATCGAGTTAAATTATATATTCTCTTTTTTGTAATCATACGAAAATAAGTTTCACATTTTTTTTGTTTATGTTTCGAATTACATTTAAACTATAACACACATGAAATAATAAATTAAAAAAGTATAATAAGATGTTATATTTTATGAATACTGTAAAATTTTAAGCAACAATCTTTTTAAATCTTACTAGAATACCTTTTTCTACAAACTACTGCAATCAAAACATTTCCCGTTTCACTGAATAAGATATAAGATGAAAAAAAGATAAAAATTTGGTTTTCTCATGGCGACATTTAGTATGCATTGCCTTTTTCAAGAATGCTTTATTTTCATTTGTATGCCTGTTTATTTAATATTTTTGAGAAATTTCTTGAACAAGCGTATTTTATAATAAAGAAATTAAAGTCTGTCTTTATTTATATGAGAATTTTTTTACAAAGTGAACTGTTATTATTATTATTATTATTATTTTTAGAAAACAAAATTTCGTTTAGAATATACACCCGGCAGAAAAATTATTGAAGCCCTAGCAATAATTCGAATTTAAAAGATGTGCACCTAATACTGTTTTATTAAGTAAATATTTGTTGAGACATGATGTTAGTCTTTATGTTGTTTATAAAAAAGTAAAATTATGATAAAAATTAGCGATCTAACTAAAATAAAGGGTAAACAATGTGGATGTGAGCTTCAATAATTTTGATGCCGGCTGTATTTAAATATCATTACCTAACATATTTAAAGCTATATTACAAAATTTTAAAATAAATTTCATAAAATGGTATTGTTAATGTTATAAATGTTTTAATTTTTATCTTTCTTTTTTTGTATTTTTGAGATATTGGGATTTTTCTTGTACGATATTTCACATTTAAAAGCTGCACTTCTTAAGATGTAAAAAAAAAACTTCGTTATTTTGCTTTAAGATTTGAAATCTTTTTTTCCCTATGAATATTGTTATTATTCATATAAAAAGAACTGAATACTGTGCAGGAAATTTATCATATCTTGCACCGAAGTTTATTTATAAGAATATGTATACAGAAGCTTTACCAAATTAGGTTAAATTGTTTTTGATATAGGAAACAGTGTTATGTTCTAAATGCGAAGAGATTAAAAGACATATAGTACGTTATCATTTAAACTAAACAAAGAAGTGAATTGCTTGCTTTTTCGTTGACGAATTGCTTAGAAAGGAAACATACGATTTGGGAATTAATCATTTGAAAAATCACAGTCATTTTGAATTTATTTTCATTAAATTTCAAATGTGAATTGAAAAATTAAAACATATTGAATTCTCACTTACATTTTTAATGTTTATTAAGTGTTTATTGATTAACCATGATAATTTTTTTTATAAAAGTGATAAATATAAATTAATCAGAGTAATTATAGCAACAAGATTGAAAAATGATCGCATTCATTTTTGAAAACACCAATACAGCATGGGAAAATTTATCAGTTCTTGCACCCAAGTTTATTACCAAAGTGTCAGAGGAGGGCTCCACGTGGACTTTCAAAAAGTTTTTGGGTTCACTCTGTGTGTTTGTGTGTGTATATCTCACTATATCAGCCATAAAAAAAGCCGTTGACTTGCAAATTGGTACACATGCTCATGAACATGAAACATACAGAATTAGCTGTATAGTTTTGGGTGTGTATTCTATGTGTAGTTCGTGTATAGGGACATTCAAAAATTTTATCATCATTACGACCTATGGGAAGAATTTGCATGTAATGCAATAGCAGCTTCAATCGAAAATTCCCTGATTAACTTACAAATCGTTACGCATGTTCGGGCACCATGCATGCCTATGATTTTTTGGTGTCTATAATTTTTATGATTCGGACACACCTTTGTTATCATTACGGCCTAAGGGCATAATTTCATTTAAATGATTTTAACATGGTGATACTGCGTTGAACAAAATGAAACTAACATAAATTATTCTAATGCTTAAAATCATATTTTCTGTGAAAACTACGTGTGTTTAGACTTAATTATTAATGTACTGGACCTTACAAAAGTGTTTTCACAATGTCACGTAATCAACCAAATTATTTCAAATTTCGGACAATTATTCATGAGATACATAAAATAAGTTGAATAGTTGTTATTGGTGTATATGGTGTTTATGTCTCGTTTAGTGGGACAAATAAAATTTTTTGTCACATCAGAGCTTATGAACAAATTTGTATTTAAGCAGATTATAATGCGTTTATGCTTCATTCAACATAATGGAACTAACATATATTATAAAGATGCTTAAAATCAAGTTTTCTTTAGAAATGATGTACTTATATACTAAATAATTTATTTTTAGGAGCACCCAAAATAATTCCATGATATTCTGTAATCATCCAAATGATATGAAATTAGGTTGAAATATTAATGAGTTACAGTCGACAGCAAATTATTCGAGCGCTAGCAATAATTCCTATGTGAAGAAGTACACATAATGTCGCTTTATTAAATAAATCCTTGTCGAATCATGTGCTCAGTCAGTCTAAGAACATGATTCTACAGGGATTTACTTAACAAAACAGTGTTAAGCGTTTTTTTTTTTTTTATATAGGAATTATTGCTAGCGCTCGAATAATTTTACTACCGACTGTGGAATGAATTAACTGTACACTTTTTATTGGTGTATATGATAACTGTAGCACGTGTGCAGGAACATATAAAAGAATTTCGTACCATTACAATCCTAAGACGGTATTTTTTAAAAGTACATTTTAATATGGATATACTCCAATAAACATCTTTTACTGGAATGCTTAGAAGCATGTTTTCTGTGAAAATGGTAGGCATAAATGTGGTAATTAGTTTATAGGGCAACACAAAATAATTGAATGATTGTGATTATTTGGCATGAAATTTGTTATAAGTATTTATGAGTTACAGGGACTTTAAAGAAGGTTCATGAGAACATATATAAATATATATATATAAAGATAGATAGAGATACATATATACTGATAGATATAAAATGGACGGATACAATAGGGGGGCGGGGGATTGAGGCGGCTGTAGCCCCTCAGAAACGTTTTTGGTTATGTAGCGAGTTAATTATATATATATATATATATATACATGAGTGTAAAATTAATTAAATATTATGGAATAAAAAAAAAAAAATCTGCTGCGTAATGAGATATGTTTAGGGTAAGTCCGGGGGGGATGGATCACGTTTTTTCATCGTTCTCTAAAACTGTACATTTACATATATTATACTTTTCATTGTATATACATGTAGTGTATGATGTTTCTTATAAAAATACTAATGTAGACGGTCATATCTTTAAAGGAATTCCTGTTATGATTTTTTAAATCTTTTGCTATGCGGTCCATCTCACCCGAAGTAGTCCGGGTGTGATGGACCATTTGAATGGTAGAGACGGACCACAGTAAAATAATGAAATAATTGCACATGTATTATAAATGTTTATTTTCGTTACATGAGCATCAAATTAACTTACTTACAAGTAAATTACTTAATATAAGTTTACATGTATTACTATTTGACTTTTATTATGTATCAAGCTTAAATCGTTAAAGTTATTTCTTGAATTCTTATTGAATTCAAACACAGTATGAAAATGTTTTTATACACTATGAGTGAAGATTGTTTTACAGTCACTATTTCTTGCTATTTAATTTCTTCCTACAATAAACGCATGCTACTTCAAACCGTGAACATCCTTCGTGAAGCCAACGCAAACAAAATACAGACTGTATCCAATCTACTTGTTGTTTTGTCTTATTGTAATATTCACCGCATCCCACACATTCGTTTTCGTTCCAATCTGCTACATAGTCATTTTCGTCATCACTTGTTGTTTCTTGAATGTTTATATCCATATCAGAGTCTGATGAGTACGAATATTGAATCTTTTTACTACTTTTCTTTTTCTTCGTTTGCTTTGGTTTCTTGGTTTTCGAAAAATCCTTTTTCAAACCAATTTTTTTCTGCTTTTCGTCTCTTATTTTTTCCTTCTCAAGTTTTCCTTCTTTCTTCTTCTTTACTTTTAAAATATTTTCTCGAGAACTTAAAATGGTGGCTAAAGATTCGGGCTTTCTTTTTAGTGGCTTTTCTTTGTTCACGTTTGGTAAGGGCGATATTTGCCCCAGACGTTTTGTAGGCGTGAAACTTTCAGAAATGTTTTGAGTGTTTTGAGAAAAGTTATGAGTTTTAATTCTTCTGTTTAAAGTAGTTTTAGGAACTCTGAAAGTTTTTGCCGCTTCATTCACACCCACATTCTTTTCTTCGACGGCTTTAACAGCATTTTTTAAATTAGCTTCAGTCCATTCCCCGCGTGTGGATGAACCTTTCCTTATATAGGTAGTTGGCATATTCTGAAAACAGAAAAATACTATCCTTTAATATTTTAAATTCAGTTCTTTGAAAATCAATATTTTAAAAATTCAAGGTTTTATAGGGTCAATCTCTCCCGACGGAGAACCTGGTCCATCTCTCCCGTCTAAGCGTGGTCAATCTCTCCCGATCGTCTGAGTGAAATGTTCAATCC
Organism: Salticus scenicus; assembly: GCA_963930645.1. Taxonomy (NCBI): domain Eukaryota; kingdom Metazoa; phylum Arthropoda; class Arachnida; order Araneae; family Salticidae; genus Salticus; species Salticus scenicus. Next base: position 385,791,394 of record OZ005648.1, read on the forward strand.
CACCCACCCCTTCAATGGGGATTTCACGTCGCCATTTTAGGTACATTCGGAAGCCGACCTGTACCCAGACATTACAGCACCAAAAGCAGATAGATTACATTTCATACAACAGCTTAGATTGCATAATTATAACCATGTGAAAAAATTTCGTCTTACCAAAAGAAACAATAACTTTTAGCTGAAAAAATATTATGTTTTTTGAGAATCAAATAGTAGCACACCATACAAAATGTCTTTCCGTACCTGAGTGTGATAATAGCTTCATGTATGGAGAAGCGCATAAACGAAATTTCTGACTGGTCCATCTCACATGGTGGTCCATCTCTACCGGAATTACCCTATAACACGTCGGGGCTCTTGATCTTCAGTTACACTATTTTATATGAAAATGTATACACAAGCTATAATACTTTAAGTTATTTTATTTTATTTTATTTATTTATTTATCTACTTATTTTTTTTATAGGAAACAGTATTATGTTCTAATTTCAAATTGTTTAAAAGAGGTATACGCAATCGTTTAAACAACTTCAGAAAAAAAAAAAGAAGTGAATTGCTTGCTATTTCATTAATGAAATGCCTAGAAATGAAATATAAATTTGGGTATTTCTCATTTGAAAAACCACAGTTAATTTTATGCTATTTTCCTTAAATTTCAAATGTAAAAAAACCCATTAAAACATGTTGAATTCTTATATAACTTTTGTAAAGTTTAATAAATGTGTATTGATTGTTATCATTATCAATTTTTATAAACGCTCTAATTATAAATTTTTCAGAGTAACCATAGCAACAAGATTATAAAATTATCGTATTAATTATCGAAAATCCCAGTACAGCATATTGTTTTATAAAATAAAATGAAACGAACTTAGATTAGTCTAAAAATAATTTCAGATTTCCCAAAATAGGTACACTACCGCTACAACAAAATCCTAGAAAAACTTCTTTTTTATTAGAATTTAAACAATTTTGTACGATAAAAGCTATTACATGAAATATAATATTTAAAAATATTTTTATTCGTAATATTTTTGTTATATTCTCAAATGAATAATTCTGTATTTAGATAAACGAAGAAAAATTTTAAGATATATTTGAAAGCTGAGAAATCCTGTAAAATATTCTCTTATATAAAAGAGACTTCTTATAATATAATCCCATATATATCGACATATATGTATATACATGTATGTATTATGATAACAATAAGAATGCGAGCGAAAATAATCAAATTATACAATTGAGGGAACCCAGGGTAAAAGGAGGTTGGAAATATGTTTTAAAAATACAAAAAGTTAAATTTTGAAAAAAAAAAAAAAACTGCATTTTGTTTTCAAAAACAGAATTTTGTACCATTTTCTCTGCCCTGCTCTAGGCATGGAGGCGAATAGCGCCTGATGAGTAACAGTTTAAAATATATGTAACAGATAATTAAAAATATTTTTGTAGTTTGGGGAAATGGCGAAAAATAAGTTTTCTCTATATTTATTTAATTTTTAATAAATATAAAGTTTTAACTACTATTTTCATTTACCACCTGACCGCTATAGAAAAGGGCAAAATTGTAATGTACTTTTCACTGCACAGTTTTTACAATGCACTAAACTAATACTTTTTACAACTTCATATTAAAAATACAGATTTGCACTTGCCGATAAATTTTTGACTATTATTTATTTTATTGAAAAATTCTCGATAATTTCTAGTCTGCACATTTCTAGATGATTAACAATATTCTGAATATTCTGCATCTTTTGTATTGCGAGAAATTCTCGCTTGATTTGCTAGAATTAGGTAATAAACCAAGATTATAGTTGTTGAAACCCGCCTCTTATATACGCATTTATTTGCAGAGATTCTTAAATAACTTTGCCCTTCGAGAATATAGGCAAAGGTGTTTATAGAACTCGCTTTCAAATGGAACTAGAATTTATAAGGATGACATGGACCTATTTTTTGTAGAGCCACAATTTAGATTCTAGATGTCAGTTACAGAATTTTTTCTCGGTGTGAAGTTGTAAGGTAGGAGGCAGTTTCGCAAAGTACAAGTCGCGAAACTGTTTTCAGGGTTTTACTTTCCCCACTAAAGTATTCTAATAAGGAGTTAGGTTTTAAAAAGAACTTGCGTATTTTATGAAATTCGCCAAGGACGTTTTAGTACAAGAGCGGTTAAAGGGAAAGATGCAAATTAGCAAAACGTATAAAAGGAATGAAGGTATCGTGCTCGGGGAGAAGCAGGTGGTTTAGGTGTGTAGTAGGTAGTGAAGGGGCTTCTGCCTGGAAGCATAAGTCTGGCCACGCTAGCGCCTAGGATATCTAGCTGTTCGAGAGATCATCGAGCTAGTAGTCAATTTTTTTAAAGAGTGGTAATATAGTATCGTTTATTGATTTATGTTATGATAGTTAAGTTACGTTCTTGCTAGCTAGTAAAAGTATTTAGTATCTATAATTTCAGGAGGAAATTTGAGTAAATAAATGTATTTCAAAAGGTCGTTTAATGGTGTAGTCACATGCTCCCTTGAATTGAAATTTAATTAAATATAATATTCAGTTTGACATTAGTCTCTGTGAATTACTTTCTCTCACTACTTTATTAAGTATGGCGTTGGCAGACAAGCCGACGTCTTTACAAAGTTATCATTCGTTCAACGATAATCGCGTTGAATTCTATTATGATCCAAGTTTTAATAATTTTTAGTGCAAAATTCTTATTAAATGTTTCTAAACTTTAATTTCTTACAGGTTATTTATTTATTTTTTTTCACTGATTTTTTTTCTTTTTCTTTTTTTTTTTTTTTTTAACCGATAAACACAATTTAATATATATATATAATAATAACTTAATTTAAAGCAAATTTCGGGAATCAAATTTATCTTCCGGAAACAATATAAATTTATTTTGGGAATATATCATCAAGGGAAATATTTTCCTTCCCTTTGTTATATTTATTTTGAGAAATTTCCTTAAAGCGTATTTCTATTTTTTTATTCTTGCAGTTACTTTATTCAATTATCTTAAAGATTCACATTTGAAAATATGGTTTCTTATTTTCTGATTTTTTTCTGCATTCGTAATGTAATTTTCTAATTGACAATAGTTTGTGGAAATTATTTATATATATATATGTCCTTTTGAAAGATAAAATTTTTCAACAAACAACAATAAATATACGGATATATATATATTATTTAATTTTCCAGGATTAAAATAATGTAGTTGTAAGTCAGTTTAACCTAGGAAAAAAAAAAAAACCTTCATTCATATATATATATATATATATATATATATATATATATTTGTATATGATATTAAATTCTTAGATTCAATGTTTTAAATTCTTTTGAAAAACTATTTTTTTTTTTTTTTTTTTTTTTTTTGTTTATAACGTTTTGAGTTTATATTAAATTTTCTTTTGTCATACCGCTTTGTTTATAAATATATTTGGTTTGATTTAACAGTACTAAGTTGTTAAAGTCTATTGTGAATTCCTAGAACTTCTTATATATAATATATATATATATAATTTATATAAATATACTGTGTATGGAAATTGTAGTAAACATAAAAAATCTTATTATGAAATTTTGAAGTATTGGTAGGTTTTGGGATCTCCTGAACTTACTTTTAATGAAATGCATGTACGTGTGTGTGTGTATGCTGCGTACGTGTGTGAGTAAATAGGTAGCACTTAAATGCTTAATTCGAATAAGCTAACATTTTGAAGGTATATAAAAGGTCGCATTCGTATTAACTGTATCTGTATAGACTTACAGCTATATGCATGATCACATAATAGAACTTTTATTCATTACGACCTATTTGATTGAAGTACCTTAAAGATTCATTTAAGAATTTAATTGTTTTATTTCAAAACAATGCACCTTCAAATAATACAGTCTCAAAATATTCTAAGTGCGTTAGTGCCCTAAAATCTGCTTTCCAATAATACTAAATTTTTGGTCATCTTATAGATCATCGTTGTAAGAACTACATAGATTTTCAAAAGTTTAGATTAATAATTCTCTTAGGAAGTACCAAGTTGCCTTCACATACATTATTATGTATGAACTCAAATTATATTTTTTTGGGGAATGTAAAACAGTTTGTACCGGAAAAAATATGTTGTTTCATCAGTTTGTTAAATATATTATTATCATAAGAAATGATGGCCGCATTATTTATAGATTTGTTTTACATAAAAGTCAGTAACGTTTTTGCATTTATTACGCCATATAAGAGATAATTATATGAAGTGTATCAAATTATTTAAAAATTAATGTACATATGGTTTAAACTTTGTCTGCAGAGTTGTTATTTTTAAAATAAACTGCTTTTAATGTCTGAGTAAATTTTAATAGGATGTCCAGAAGAACTAAGATGCATTACGTTTTGTTTTACTACTATATGAATTATTCGAATGCACCTTAAAAATATTTTCTTAAGTTATTCAGTAATTTAAATTTCTTTAATTGCTTAATGATTACTAAGTAGTCAGAAATTCTAGTGGACTCATTCTAGATTTTAATATCACAATGTACAAAAAATACTCACTTAATGTAATACTATGGGAAGTAGTGTCACAAATAAGTCAAATATTTCATATCAGGTGATAATTATATCAATACCCCTCATGAGACCGTCAGCTGCTCCAATAGAGGGCGGGGGTATTTGTAAGAGGGGGGGGGGTGTCGAAGTCGTCAAAATAAATAAATAAATAAAAATAAAAGTAAAATACATTTTCAAGTTATTTCAAATTGCTCCAAACTTGTAATACGGGAATATTTATATAACAAACAATAAAAAAATCAGCAAAAATCAGCAAACTTGGAAATCATGGTCAGTATATACGCCAGTCGCTATGCCGAACCTACAAAAATTTTTTTTAATACAAAGTTATTTAATACCGCACGAAACACACATATATATATGAAGCTTTGATGGGCAGCTTTGATAGAAGTGGAAAGACCGTCAGACGAGACCATGAATATATTACGGCGTAGAAAGTCTGAGCGCCGTCAAGTAACTTATATGATTAAAATGACGACATTTACCTCGTTAAACAAAACTCTGGCGATAGAATAATTATTATTAGTATTGAAACTATCGCATATCTGTCGGTTCATTCCTCAGTTTCATATAACAGTACAGTAAAAAAACTCTACTTTTTTTGTTGTTTGTTTAAGGTGCATTGCTTTTATCTTCTTTTTTAAAATTTATTTTTAAAAGTATAGTTTTATCATTTAAAATAATTTTTAACAAATCGTGGGGGAAAAAATCAATAACTCTCATTAAAATGCACTTTTTTTTTTTTTTAAAGATTTGGAGTGTCTGCAATATAATTTCATATTTGACAACATTTTTATTTATTCTAATTTACTCCGTTTCATAAAGCATTGATAGCGAATTAATGAATACGGTTGCAGTAATAGAAAAGAAAATACTTAAGCTAAAATTCATGTATTTTTGTACCTGATTTTTACGTGCTTCTTAAGTTTTTTTATACTTTATATATATCTATATTAATAAAATCAGACTTTTGTCTGTAAATTTGTCAGAATCGAAAAATTTTGCGATATCTTCACGTTTCACACCCCATGAAAGCCGAAAATGACTTCAGAAAATTTTGCCTGTGTGTGTGTGTGTGTAAGTGTGTGTGTGTGTAATCGTGTCCGTATGTCGCTTTTTTTGTCCGGGCATCACTCGAGAACGGCTGGACGGAATTCAACGGCGCTTGGCAGGAATTTAGGTCTTCACCCAACTTAAAATTATATCTATCAACTTTTCAGAAATTCCCCCCCATTCCCCCCTGGGGGGTAAAAGACTAAAACACGTTTGTCCGGGCATCACTCGAGAACGGCTGAACGGAATTCAACGGCGCTTGGCAGAAACTTAGGTCTTCACCCAACTTAAAATTATATCTATAGAAATTTTCAAAATTATGAATAGTGTTTAAATTGTGGGTAAAAAACGCCTGCGCATGCGCCATAAATATTTTTTTACTAAAATGCTTTGAATGGAAAAATAAAATATAAAAATAATTTTTTAAGTTAAAGACTTTTGTATTCGCGTGATTCGCACTACAAATTATGAAAAGATTGAAATGAAGTGTTGCCATCTAATTTTCATACTTTAGTTAATTTTAAAAAATCTAATTGTCGTATCGAAAAACTGTTTACACCCCAGGATTCAGAAAAATCACCTCTTTCATTTGGTACTGAATTTGTAACAATAGGTCTGATATTTCTAATTTATTTTTCCCTTTATCCGTTTTTCCGTTGCCACTTAAATCTCATACTTTAGTTATTTTTTAAAAATCTAATTGTCGCATCGAAAAACTGTTTGAACCCCTGGATTCAGCAAAATCGCCCCTTTCATTCGGTATCAAATTTATAAATATAGGTCTGATATTTCTAATTTATTTTACCCTTTTTCCGTTTTCAACCCAGATTCGATATGGAACAGCTTTAGTATTGGATCCCTTTGGCAAAATTTGAAATTCGGAACCGAAGTAGCTCGGACGTTTCTCGCCAAGATCTTTAATTGCACAATTGAGGTAGCCAATTCAGTTCATCGCAGAAATGGCTTAAAATATTTAAAGTCACCAAAGGGTTCCCATACTAAAGCTGTGCTTTTTGTATTTATTTATTTATAATATTTTCTATTAAAGACTTCTGTGGTCTCTAAATTTGGTGCGTGAATCGTTTGTTTGCATCCGGCATTTATTGTAACTGGATTTCACGAAATTCGAAATCCCCCCCCCCCCCCACACCTTCTCGGAGTCGGAGGGCAATAAACGGTATAACTTTAGTATAACCCCACAGCTGAATTTGGCAATTTTTCTTTGGCGCCGTTTTGAAGGATAACGATGTCGTTCTGGACTGTTTGCGATATAATATGGCAGCCTAATTAGTTGTTTATTTTGGATTTTTGATCTTATGATTTAGATTATGATTTTATCATTTATCATATATGATTTATGATTTTTAGATTTATGATTTAGCCATAAGCGCCAACAAAAAAAATCGCCAAATATCGTTGTGGGGTTATACTGAAGTTGTTCCCAATAAACATGTGTAAAAACATGTTTTCCCGTTTGAATTCGCTTTGAATTATCTTAGAATGGCGAATTTTTGTGCGCGGATATTGATTAAGAGTACGCATTATGTACATTAGTGGGATGTTGCAAAACTTTGAACTCACCCGCTGAGGAAGGGGAAGTAAGAAGTATGTTCCGAAGGCACTGGGGACCCAGACTGGATATTGATTAAGTGTACGCATTATGTACATTAGTGTGATTTTGCAAAATTTCGAACTCACCGCTGAGGAAGGGGAAGTAAAAAGTGAGTAAGTTGTGCCGAAGACAGTGGAGACCCAGAGTCCTCACTTTGCGAGCGAGAAAACCTATACCAATCACAGCGAGAATATTAATAAATATATTAATAAATTAATAAATAATATAAAATTAAATAATATAATATAATATAAAATAAATAATATAATTATAATATAAAATTAAATATATTAATAAATTAATAAATATATTAATAAAAGTTATTAATAAATATATGGTATTTTGAGACTTCATTTAAGTTTAATGTCCAGCGAAGCGGGCAAAGCCTGCTAGTATATATATATATAACTTTATGAAACATTTATGAATCATTTAGCTTCAAATTTTGATGTGTCGTCAATGACTGATAAACTGCCTAAAAGGGCATTTTTATTATTTTTTTACGGATATTATATGAAGCTGCAGAATGTATTGTTTTTATAAACATACTAAATGTCATAAGAAAAACGTTCCGTTTTTTTTAAGAAAACATATTTTGAATTATTTTTTTAAAATGCCTGAAATTTCAATATATTACATTTTTGAATTATTTTCAATTACCTTGATGTAATAGGTTCAGCTACAATATTTCAGGAAGTTAAAATGCGACAGATAAAAACAAAGTAACAGTTTTTGCCTTTAAATATTTGTAATACTTATGTATCAGAGAAATACACTTTATGTCGTATAATAAAGAGGAACTAAATTTTGCACTTAGTTATCCACCACTGATGACAAAAAATTGTCGTATCACCCGAATCTGTAAAATCGCTTGAACTCAAGGTCAATTTTGTATATAGTTTTCTTTTTGAAAACGAAAAACTCAATTTTTTAAATTTCGTTGAATATTTGCAAGATTTTTCAACACACCCAGTCATACTGATGCAGTTTTCATGAAATTGCACGGGATAATATGAGCCACCGTTAATAAACCATGCTGCTTAGATCAAATTAGGTAAAGTTTTATCGCCTGGCATGTATGATACACAAAATGCTTTAAGAGGAGATGATTATACTACTTACTTCTCCATATGCGTCTCCGTTGGTTTCATGCCGAGAGAACAGGCTAAATATCCAAAAATGAGGCGTTGTGCTATTGATTGAAGAAAACTAAACGCTATTACGCATTATCCGCAGTATCCAATAAGCATAATGGTTTATTTGTTGTTTGTTATAATTACCTTCAAAGTTAGTTCGTGTATAGGGACATTCAAGAGAATGCAAATACTGATAAGTACAGTGTTATTTCTATAGGCTTACCTAAACAAAATGAAGTGAACATTTATTTGTATACACATAAAAGCATGTTTTGTGTTGATTGTGGTATGGAAATCATTCATCGTTTGTTTACAGAGGTATCCAAAGTATTTGAATATATTGGGACTGTACTTGTAAATTGTTGACAATTTATTTCATTTTGCGTTATATATTTTTCATATAAAACTACATTTCAGTAAACCTTTTGATGTGAATATTGTTAATAGACAATATACAGAGCTGTCAAAGATTAAGCTAAACGTTATTTTCTATTGAATGTAAGTGATAGACGTGGTTTGCTACTTTTTACTATGTCGACAAAGATTGCACAGGAGGAAAATAAATTTTTCATATCCATACTATAAACAAAATATTTTTTGATGTTCTACTTTTAACCTTGTTTTTTTGTATAATGTCACGTTTTGAGGTTCCTTGTTTACGTAAGTCCAACTTTTATCGGTTGGTCTGTGCGTATGTCTGTTATCAGCACAACTTAAAAATAAATAAATGCAGGAAATTTAAATTTGCTATTTTGAATCACGTATTAGGTTATAACTTGAAAAATTTGATCAAGATTGTCAAGTTTGATGGTAAATTAATAACAGCCTTATTTTTCCTTTCTTTTTTTTTATGAATATTCGCACAATAATTGAACGTGGTGTTGTGCGTCTATGTGCGGGGGGGGGGGGGGCTTCCGCCGTAGCTCATACAGGAGTTTACGTCAAATAAAACTGTTTCTAAACTTCTTTTTGATTTTTTTAGGAGATCGAACTTTATCGACCTTTAGCCCAAAGCTTCAAACTATTTTTATAGTATTGAAATGAAAGGTAATAGAAAGTCGTGTGAGTGACACGCCAGATTATTGAGTACTGTATTACATATTCATAGGTATAGGGGTCTATTAGTTTAAAATTTTAGCTAAATATTATTATTGTTATTATTTATTTTATAGGGGCACCCATGGCGGAACTGCCATGGGTGGCCATTAACGGAACTGCCATCGGTGCCCCTATATCTGTCATTATTGCTGAAATTGTAATGCAACACTTAGAAAACAAAATTAATTCCCAGTTATATGATAAAAAAAAATTCTGGAAAAGGTATGTGGATGATATTTTTATAATTGTTAGGCAACCTTATGTTAACGATACTTTAGATTTTGCTAACTCTTTATGTCCTGCTATCCAGTTTACCCTTGAAACAGAAATTAATAATGAACTGCCCTTTCTTGACATCCATATAATGCATAAAACTGTCAATCATTTTTTACATTTTTCAACTTCAGTCTATAGAAAACCCACCTTCTCTGGTCAATATCTTAACTTCAATTCAGCTAATCCTTTATCGCATAAACTTGCAGTCATTCGTACTCTTTTACATCGTGCAAAGCATTATTGTAGTAATCCCGAATTATTAAATATTGAACTATCCAAAATTTTTTCTGATTTAAAAAATAATTGTTACCCTCCTCGTTTTATTAAAAGAATTTATAAAGAAGAGTTTTATTTTTCATTTAAATCAGTTTATCCTAAAGTTAAAAATTCCACTTATCGTACTACTATCCCTTATTATAAAGGTATATCTGAAACTATCTCTAAATTACTTAGAACAGTTAAAATTTCTACTAGCTTTAAACCTCAACTCCGTATTAGTAACTTTTTCTCAAACCTTAAACCCACTGTCCCTCCTCTTAAACGTCTTGGTGTAATCTATAGTATTCCTTGTAAAAAAAAGTGATTCTACATATATCAGTGAAACTGGCAGAACAGGTGAAATTAGATTAAAGGAACAGAAACGCTCATATAAAATAGGAGATTTAAGATCTAAACTCGTAATGCATTCTCTCAATAGTGATCATATTCCGGATTTTGAAAACTTTAAAATTCTAGCTTCTAATATAAATATTTATGAATCCCGTATTTTTCTAGAGGGCGCTTTTACTAATATACAACATTCTGCCTTGAACGAGGCTAAAGCTATTCCTCCTGAATATTTAATCTTGCTATGATGTATTTAGAATTTTTGTAAATGTTGTGCTTGTATGTTTGACACTGAGGAGGGCTAGTGTTCTAGCCGAAACGTCTGTCCTATGTTTTAATGTTTTTTAATTAAAATGTATTTTTAAAGTTTTAAATTTTTGTATCTTTTATCTCATTTTAAATGTTGCATTGGTTTTAATTAATTAACGTTTCTTAAAAGAATTTATTGTAAATTGAAAGGTATTGATTAAAATAACTTTAATTCAGATTAATTAATACCAAATTAATGCAAATTAACAATTTATTTTTTTTATAGAAAAAGAATATATTGCGACATTTTCAGTAATTTTTTCTTCTTTTACATTATTATAGAAATATTATAACAGTTTAAGATGCAAAGTTTTTCATCTTTTATACTATACTTTAAAAATAATTGAAGACTGTTTTATATAAAACATATTTCTGTGTAAATTATGATGGCGTCTCAAATTCTTTCTAAGTACTATTCCAACGTTTTGCATACTGTATCTAAATTCATAATATATATATATATATATATATATATATATATATATATATATATATATATATATATATATATATATATATATATCAAATTACTCAGGCATTTTTCATCTACACCATATTTTAAAATGTACTCGACTCAATTTAAATAGCCCATATTGTAGTCTGTGCATTGCATACCCACGAAATAGTGCACAGAAATTTAGCTTAGGAAAAAACTCGTCAAAACAACTTGAAATTCTCAATAAGATTATTTTATACACAGATCTAATATATCCATTTTCTACTGTTTGGCCACTTAAACAAATAATGAATGCTCTCAATAACATATTCTTTCTAAAACATGCTTTTGTACATTCAACAATCCTTCCACTAAATGGATTTACTATATGAAATATAATTTATGTAATTTATAGTATTACAAATGCGTTTAGCACCACGTTTCTTGTTAAATATAATACAACGAATATTAATAAAAAAAAAAATATTTTGATATAAATCATCAAAATGTCACAAGGTCTTTAATTATCTAATCTTATGAAATATTTTTAATTATTTTATTAACTGCTTCCCTTTTTTCATACACTTATGACTTATATGAATGCCACTCAGTTTGTATTCGCTTTTCTTTTACTCTAAATCAGTTTCATTTAATATGTTTTGCTTCATTAAATAATCTTCAACTTTATATTATGTATATTTCTAAAATCATACAGTAAACGTTTACTTAATGTGACAATTTTTTGTCCTAATTATTAAAATAAAAACATTTTAATTCATACACATATATATATCAGATACATAATAAGTACGTTTATAATTTTTTTCAATATGACCGTGTATTTCAAAAACTTTAAAAGTGTGCTCATATGGTTGTGGCATTGATATGCCACAGTCCTCTAAAAATTAAGCCAAAACAAAAGTTTTTTTTTAACTAGTGGATCTGCAGTTCAGGAGCCTCAACGTCCTGTTTACATCAGACATTATTCAATAGGTCATTTTTATTTATTCCTTATTATATAGTCGTATATATTGATTCGATAGACTTGTTACCATAATCAGATACATTCCTGAGGGAAACCCCCGCTGTATCTCTATTTGTATATCCTATAAAGTGTTACGGAATTGTAAATAATTGCATTTATTTTTGTATAAATTCTTTCAAAGAGGTTTAGTAAAGTTAATAAAATACTACTTTTGTGCATTTCTAGTCGTTTTAGCGTTAAAATAGCCTAATTTTCCCTTAAAAAAGCTCCAATAAGGGAAGAAATGGATTTGGCGACTGTTTCCCTCCTTGGCGATTTTTTGGTGACCTTGGCGAGAAAGTCCTTATTAGGGATATACCAAATATGGAAGCTCTAATCTCATTATGAGATACGAGAATTTTCCAGAACAGTCTGTGTTCGATAGAAAAGGAGCATTAATTCGCCAAGGCGGTCAGTGTCAGATCTGTGTCAGTTTCATGAAATGCTTGCTTTGCTTTGAGCCTCTTTCGATGAGAATTTCTTTATGCGTTATTGCTAAACAGTTTGTACTGTTGTTTTGCTGTTAACGGCTGTTGTTTAAGCTGTGTTTACTGGTTGAATTTAAGCTGATACTTGGTTTATATCCCGGTATTTTTCTGGAACTTTCTGTGAATGCATCACTGAATTTTTGCAAGTTTCGCCTTTCATTCTCGGACAACTTATTGACCCCCATGTACGCAACAATATGCATTCTTAATAAACGACGGTCTGGTATTATTCATAAATACCAAATTTCATAACTAACTATTTTCATACAAAAAAAATTACTTAGCATATCGGAAATATTTTGCGTAACCTTTAAACTAATTTCCAATTCTATGCCCATAATTATAAGCAGAAAAACATGCTTTTCAAATTCTAGTAAAATTTCATTATATTTGATGGGGTGTAACCATGTTAAAATAAACTTTTAAGAAATATCGACTATAGACCGTAATAGTACGAAATTATTTTATGTATCCCGGAAAAGTAGCCACTGTCATTATAAATGCCAATAATAAGAATAAACTTAATTAATTATAACTCACTAATTTTTCAAACTCATTTGACATAATTTTGATGATTACAGTACATACTCGGAATTATTTGGTTTTTTCCCCATAAATTATTTAGTCTATACATAACCTTTTTAAAGAGTAAACATAATTTTAAGCATATTTATAATGTATGTTAATTCTATTAAGTTCAATTCAGCATAAACGCACTAAAGAGCGCGCTTAAATAAAAGTTTGTCCATAGGCTCTAATGTTACGAAATTCTTTCATGTGTTTCTGTAAACAAACCATAAACATTGTATACACCAGTAAAAACTATTCAGCTTATTTTACGTTTAAAATTAATAATTGTTTCAAATTTAATATCGTTTTGATGACTACGTGACATTGTCAGAACACTTTTGTAAGGTCCTGTAGATTAATTCGAAAGCTTAAGAGCACATATTTTCTTCAAACAACATGAGTTTAAGCATCTTACTCACGTACGCTAGTTTCATTTTCTTCATTGCAAAGTAAAGATATTAAAATGCGTTTAAAAGAAAGTCACTGCTTACGCCGTAATGTTAAGAATTTTGGCGTGTCCCTATACACAGTTTATAAACAATATAGCAATAAAAATTATACAACTACTTATATGCAAAGCTGGAACGTGTGCGCCAATTTGCTTGTCAATCGAAGGATTTTTGCTACCGCTATTGCGTACAAATTCTTCCCATAGGCCGTAATGATAAAAAAAACTTTGGCGTGTCCCTATACACGAACTACAAATGGAATGCACACCCAAAATTATACATCTAATTTCGTGGGGATCATGAACATGTGTACCAAATTTCAAGTCAATAGCGTGATATTTGCGGCCGCTATCGCACGACAGACAGACAGACGGACAGACGTAACACAAAATCCTTTTGAGTCTCAACAGAGGGTCTCCACTAACGTTTCGGCAAAAATTGGAAGTCAATAGCTTGATTTTTGCGGTGACTATCGCGGTACATACAGATTCTTCCCATAGGCCGTAATGATAGTAAAACTTTGGCGTGTCCCTGTACACGAACTAAAAATGGAATGCACATCCAAAACTATACAACTAATTCCGTTGGGCTCATGAATATGTGTAATAAATTGCAAGTCAATAGCGTGATTTTTGTGGCCGCTATCGTGATACATATAAATTCCTCCCTTAGACCATAATGATAAGAAAAACTTTGGCGTGTCCCTATATACGAACTACAAATGGAATATATACCAAAAACGATACAGCTGATTTCGTGGGGTTCATGAACATGTGTACCAAATTTCAAGTCAATAGCGCTATTTTTGCGGCCGCTACCGCGATACATACAAACAGGGCCCGACTTAGACTACCTGGAGCCCCAGGGTAAGCCTATTCTGGGGGGCCCCCTTGCAGTGGCATAAGAGTTCTTTAGGTTGCAGAATTTCTGCATACGCCTGTAGGGGGCCCCTTCCAGAAGGGGGGCCCAGGGCATTTGCCCCGTATGCCCTGCTGTTAGTCAGGGCCTCATACAAATTCCTCCCGTAGACCGTAATGATGAGAAAAACTTTGGCGTGTCCCTGTATACGAACTACAAATGGAATACATAACAAACTATATTGCTTATCTCATGGGATTCATGAACATGCGTACCAAATTTCAAGTCAATAGCGCTATTTTTGTGGCCGCTACCGCGATACATACAAATTCCTCCCGTAGACCGTAATGATAAGAAAAACTTTGGCGTGTCCCTGTATACGAACTACAAATGAAATACATACCAAAAACTATACAAGTGATTTCGTGGGGCTCATGAACATGTGTACTAAATTTCAAGTCAATAGCGCTATTTTTACCGCCGCTATCGCGCGACAGACAGACAGACACACAGACACAGCCCAAAACCGTTTTGAGTCTCAACAGAGGGCCTCCACTGACGTTTCGGCAATAAATGAATCTCAATCCAGTAATTTCAAAAGCTGTGAATATTTTATTGAGATATTAAAACGTATAAAAAGATGACAAACGAGGACAAACTCAGATCGTGTCCATAAATTATGAATTCGTTAAAAATGATGGTGGGGGAGAGAGGAATTTTAATTCACGAATATTTTACATGTTGACAGCACAGTGATCTTAGTCGAAGTTTCAGCAATCATGACCGACTACACACTTGTAATTTTCCAGATTGGTGTAACATCACCACATCCAGAAGCCAACGGAGCCAATTAAGTTTTCTTTGTCTTAATGTTATTCTAATAGGAATTTTAAATTTAGAAAAGACGGTTGGAAATAATGCAACCCTAACTTGGCATACCTTACTACGCCAAAATAACGGTTACGAACAGGTGCAGATCATTATGAAATTATAGTGACTTGATGTCTGAAAGATGAGTCATTTAGATTATCTCAAACCGCAAATTAATTACATTATATGTATTTGGAGTTAAATAAAAAAAATGAAAAATATAACGGAAATTTCTTAATGGATTTTTTACAGCTATAAATATAAATAGATTTATTGAGAAACATAGTGAAATAAAAATAATTCTTTTCAGGGTCTATGAAATTAAATTGTGTTTAAGATCCCCAATATATGTATTGCATTATGCTAAAAAGGAGATCAATGGATTTATTACTGAATTCTTTCTATTGTTTATTTTAATTTCCAACAAAAAAATTAATAAATTTGAAATAAATCTGACATATATTAAGAGGATTATTAAACGTTAATAATTTTAATTGTAAATAAATAGATATTTAATAAACATGAAATAAATTTGATGAAATAAAAGCATATGGGAGCAACTCGCTCACAATGGTAGTAAGGAAAATAACAAATATGTAATTTCTTGACAAAACCGTGCATACGGCATCTGTTATTATAAACGACGATCATTCAGCCTTAAAAAATAGTGTTGAAAAGCATACAGTTATTCTGGTCATCCATTTTGCTACGTCGAACAAAATTAATAACACTATATTTTTCTCTAAAATGCCATACTATACTTTACTGTGACCATTACAACATCAAAACGCGCGTCGAACATGATTTCGATTCGTTAAATGAATTCATATTTTGTGCTTTTCCTCCATCAATTTTTTCAGCTTTATTTCACAACCCGTAAAATAATTCTGAGTATGCATATAAAACTACATTTTGTTTTCAAAAATGTTTCCAAAACTGCATTCTATAGAGTGAATCCATACCTTTAATCATTACTTTTTATTATAATTAATGAATAAATAATTAATTCAAAATTCCCTACATCCTTACATTTGTAATAATTTACCATTAAGAATTTCTTTACAGTTATATAATTCCATAGAATGCAAATTTTGGAACAGCTAAGTTATTTGAAGCTGTAATATGTAAATCCTAAAATATTTAACGCGTTCACGCAGGTGCATTTTGTTTACATATTCTTCTCAAAAGTATCCGAGCACTAGCCAATAATTCCGATATCATAAAAGTACACAAAAAATGTTTTGTTCAATAAATCCTTGTCGAATCATGTTCTTAGACTGACTAAGAACGTGACTTGACAAGGATTTATTGAACAAAGCAGTATTAAGTATACTTTTTTTTGGACAGGGATTATTGCTAGTGCTCGGATACATTTTCTCTCGACTGTAGCTGTGACCCACCGGTGGGTCACGCTGGCGTGAACATGTTAATGGAATGTGCAAGTCTCTCGAAAATATTTTCTTTCTTTCTTTTCTTTTTTTTTTTTTTTTTTTAATTTGTAAATAATAAATGTTTTAAATTTATAATATTCCAAAAGCCCAAACAAGCGTTTAAAAACATAAACATTTTTCTGCCATTTCAACAAGAATTCAATACTTTAGATCATTTAAAAGACATATTTTTCATTGTAATAGTTCATTTTTAAAGGTATAGGATCTTTTAATCATTCTATAAACAATAATCTTCTTTGTATGTATAATATGAAATTTAAAATTAGAATAATTTTATACTTTTATATGTGATAACCGTGACCAATTTTGGCACGGTTGTTAAATAGTGAAACATTAATTAATGTGTTTACAAGGATAAAACTTTTTATTTACCACTTAATGCATAATGGAAATTTGTTGAAAATTCCATTAAAATCACGAACTCAAACTGATTAAGTTATCAATATTTAAGCTACTTAATTTAACGCAGGTTTAAATAAATAATGCAGAGAGGTTTGTTGTAAAGCGAAATTAAATAGCAAGTGTAAAATGAAAAGCCTTAATTTTGTCAGAATGAAAAATCGTTAAATGTTATATAAAATAAAAAAGAAAGTATAAATGACAATAACTGGTGTAATATAATTTAATAAAGTTCTACAAATTAGTTTAAATTTTCGTTTTATTTGCTATTTTTTTTTCTTCCATGATCTCAATAATTTTAAAATTGATAATGAAAAACTGTAGTTTTCTTGTAAATAATCTTTGAAAAAAAAAAAAAAAAAACTGTGTATTTTATTTAATTTATATTATGAACAATATTAAGCAATTAATAAAGATGTTTGTAATAATAATAAATTAAATAGTTTTATGGTATGAAACTTTGTGTATGAAACAAAGGTATGGAAACAAAGGTATGAAACAAAGGTATTATGGTATGAAACTTTGTACCATAAATTACACCACCACTTATTTTATACACTATCTACGAATAAGTATTTGAACATCTGCGAACTTAGACGTTTTGTCAAATACTTAAAATTCTTGAAGAATTATCATGGAACATTTTGGAAGCAAGATCAAGGGGGGGGGGGACACCGTCCCACTCAACCCCCTGCTGTATATCTCTTTATATATATATATATATATATATATATATATATTAATTACTAGTAACTGATAGCCTTGTATTAATTCCTTCTAACTCATAAGTACTTGTACCAAATTTCATGCAAAATGATTGCATAACATATTGAAATTATTTTGTGTATCCCTGTAAACTAATTACCAATTCTATGCCAGTAAATGTTCACAGAAAAATATGCTATTAAACATTCTAACAACATTTCATTATATTCAATGGGTTATTATCATATTAAAATATACTTTTAAGAAATACCATCCATAGACCTAAATGGTACAAAATTTTTTGGGTGGTTCTGTAATTAAATTAGTCTATACATACTGTTATTTTAGAGAAAACATTATTTTAAGCATTTCTATGATGTATGCTAATCCCATTTTCTCGAATGCAGCAGAAATGCGTTAATATGCTTTTCAATAAAAGTTTGTCCATAGGTTCAAATGTCACGCAATTTTTTTGTGAGTTTATGTAAACGAACTAAACACATTGTATACACCAATAAAAACTTTTCAACTTATTTCGCTTTTTTCACGAATAATAGTTAAAAATTTGATATAATTTGGATTATTACATGGCATTGTCGAAATACTTTTGTATGGTCGTATATTAATTATGAAGCCTAAGCACGCGTGTATTTTCAGCAGAAAAAATGAGTATAAGTATCCTAGTAATGTACGCAAATTTCATTTCGTTGGATGCAGAGTAACGATGTTAAAATACGTTTAAGCGAAATTCCCCCACAGACCGTTATGATAAGAAAAACTTTGGTGTGTCCCTGTACACAATCCTTTATCAACATAGATATAAAAAATATATACAGCTATTTCTATACAGAGTCTGAACGTGTGCATTTATTTGCAAGTTAATCGGCGTTTTTTTTTTTTTTTTTTTGGCCGCTATTGCGGTACATACAAATTCTGTCCATAGGCTGTAATAATAAGAAAAATTCTGTCATGCCCCTGTACACGAACTACAAATGGAATGCATACTCGAAACTATACAGCAAATTCTATGTGACCTTTAAACACGTGTACCAAATTGTAAGTCAACAGCAGGCATCCACTAACGTTTCGGCAATTAAAATGTAGATTTTTTTTTTTTTTTTTTTTTTTTTTTTTTTAACGATTATTCAACGAAACCGTTATATCTTCAAGAAATTATGTGGTAACCTCCTAAAAATTATACATATAATAATGGAAATCTCATTATTACATGTTACATGCACAACGCATTTGAAGCATACGTTATTTTATACAGGGTGATCCAAAATATTTTGGTTTTGTTTAATTTTTTGCTGGTGCTTCTTTTCTTTTAGGGGCGAAACTTTTGCTGAAATATACGAGGTATAACATGTTCTTTGTACTGCCAAAGGTTCAAGAAAATTCATCCAGAATTTTTCTAGTAATGTGACAAAACGTCTAAATTCGAAAATTTTCAGTTACTTATTGGTACTTATGACAGCTTATGAATTATATGATATTAGATTAAAAATTGTTTCTAATTTTTATATATTATTTTTTCAAAGATACAGAACATTCAAAATAAATATGAATCATGCGTTGAAGAACAATATTTGTATACAAAACAAAGATATTTTAAGAAGGACCAAAGGCTGGTTGAAAGGTTTAAACATGAGCATGTTTTCTAAGCTTCATTAGTAACTATTAATAACAACTAGATTATGTGAAAAATTCCCAAATATTATTTATTATGTTAGAATAAATAGAATCCCGTTACTAAATATTAATAGTAACAGTCAGTATATCAATATCTTGATCCATTTTATTGACCAGTTCGGCAAATTAAAAAACCGTTAACATGAAATTTTCAGTAGCGCCAAAATTTAACTAAACTAGTATATTCTAACCATTACAAAACATTCTTTTGTATTTTCCTATAGGAAATCTACAGTATAAATTATTTATTTTACCTCTCAAAGAAATATAACACTAATTTTTCATATTCTTTTAAAATGTGTGACTGGATTTGCTTACTCAAAAACGGCCGCAATATTTTTAGCCATAATTTGAGAGGAATTTCTGAAAATAAAAACAAATTTGAGTAAAATTATTCTTTTTTGATCAAACTTTTTTTCAGTCCAAATGATCTTTAAATTGTCGGCTCCGTTCTGAAGGAATTTCCATCATTTTTCATTTGGTTCAACAAACTTCTTCATGATGACGCCATCTATCGATCATATTTTAAATGATTCATGAAAAATATACATATAATCAATTACTTTATATATTGTTTAAAAAATATGTTGCGGACTTTTGATGATTTGAAAAGCAAAATATCAAAGTTTATTTATTTATTTATTTATTTTTAATAAACAGGACAAATGTTTTATACACAACTGAAAAAAAAAAAAAAAAAAAAAAAAAACAGAGTTCTTAAATCACGAGTGTTGGTCATGGAAAACTAAAACTGAGCTGTGAATGTCTTTTTCAAACTGTTTTTTAAAGAAATATGTGAAATATGAAGAAAAAGATCAATGTATTTATATAAAGTGGAAATTTATTTATGTCTAAAGTTATTTAATATTTTTATTATATTCATTGAAACTAATTTATTAAAATGCATTTAAAACGTTTAAAAAATATGTTATAATATCTTAAATATAATTAAACTTAATATCGGGAATAATATGCATAAACAAAACTTAGCATGCACGGATTTTTTCTCCCAACGTTGCCGCCAAAAATAATGTTACACAGCAGAACTATTTTTATATATAACTGGGTATTTCTATACATATAATAAAATAAGAAGTTTGTGTGTATGTGTCAGTGTGTATATATGTCTGGAGCTTTTTAGAAAAACATCTGATCACAGAGCTACACAAATTTGCAAGGAGATTCGTAATGACCTCTCCTGATGCAACTCGAAGACCGATTTTGGAATTTTTAATTAGTTTTCTTTTAATTAGAATTTTTGCTTTATCGAAATTGGATTTTGCCATAGTGTTTCTGTGTCACATTGAAAAAAAAAAACAAAAAAAAAAAAACAAGGCGTTTCCATTTTGAAGTAAATGTGAGGATTCCGTTATGTCAGCCAGTGGCTTAGTCGGTTAAAACGTGAAGTTGTTAATGCAATGGTCGTGGGTTCGATATTTCAGTCGGGTCGTGAAAGATGTGTTACTTCTCTTACAGATAATCAATAGATAAAATGTCAATTGTAAAAGAAAACAACTCATTATATAAACAGTATTCTAAGAAATTTTGTGAGTTTTTTTTTTTTTTTTTTTTTTTTAGTTACGAAAACGCACAAGATAAAAATTTAAGTAAAAAAAAACCTGGAGCCCTAATAATCATAAAATAAATATTTATTCTTGAAGAGACATATTTATAAAAATATAAACGGTTCATCAATAAGTAAATTTTAAAGAAAAATGTAGATGTTTCACTTTTGCAAGAGATGAAATATTTTAAGTAATGAAAATATTTTAAAAAGCATTCGAGAACAACATTCGAGATTCGTTTTATATTTGTTAGATTTTTGATTTTTTTTTTTTTTTTAATTAATTAACGTATGAAAATTATTTCTTTATAATAGCTTTAAAATAAGAAATAAATAATGAATTTAAAATAATAATAGCCATTTAAAAATTAATTAAAATTTAATTTTTGCCAGAAAAGTTTTCCAGTTTATTTGTTAAAAAAAAAAAAATAAATAAATAAATAAATAAATAAATAAATAATAATAATAATAATAATAATAATAATAATAATAATAATAATATATTTTCGTGCTAATAATGAAAATTTCCTATTGAATAATGAAACTTAAATATTTTATAGATGCTGGGATACAGTCATCTTTGAAATTGTAGTTGCTAAATAATAACAAATCTACCTGCCGTCGATAAATACCCAAATTGAAATACCCGGAAAAGACCTTTCTGCAGGCAGTGTAACCTGGACCCGATGCAGTGCTGGTGAAAAAAGAACTGCCGTAGGCTGCAGATACCCGAATCAAGGTTTAGGTTAATATTAATATAATTTTTTTCTTTTTTTTTTTTTTTAGATATCTATAGAGAGAGATATAAAAAATAAATCGTAATCTATTTCTATTGAAAAATTCTTTAAATATAGTGACCAGCGAAGCGGGCGTAGCCTGCTGGTTTTGAATAAATTTATTGCCCTCCCTTCTAAACAAAGCAGCTTTAATAAATAAAAGAAAATTAATTTGACAAAAAAGATATTATTATTCTCTTTGAGGTTCTGGAACAAAACAAATATTATGATTTGTTCAGGAATTAATTAATGTTGAAAATTTTGAGTGACACTATACAATATTTTCATAGTCTTTATTTTTTAACTGTAACTAATTTTCAACAATGTTTCTCCTCATAAGTAAGCCAATAGACATTAACTAGGCTACTTTTAGCAATTTTACTGGAATCTCAAATAAAAATATAAAAATTCGATAATTTATATCATCTATACTTTAGCGTGTCTCATTTAAATCTAACTGGTATTCAATTCATAATGACATATCACAATTTAATGATTAACATTTATAAGTTCATTATATATATATATATATATATATATATTTTACATGCAAATACTTTTATAATTTTTACTTTACCAGCAATTTTCTGAAACTAGATTTACATGCATAAAACTTTATTTACTTTTATTTTTGCACTTTTATTAAGTATATCAGTTTCAGTCCTGTGAAGTTGGTACAGAAAAGATAGCTTACTCACTGATGATATAATGCAATACCGACAGCGAATTTAATTAAAGTGTTATCCATAATTCATCAATGAAAAATAAAAGATAGAATGTGTTTTCCACACAAAACTTAATTAAACGAATGAAAGTTAAACACTGTAAAATATAAAAATTTGTTGAAAACCTGAATTTCCCCTCGTGAATGGAATGCATTTATACTTTATAGACAATTTTAATTAATTTTTAAATATTGTTTTAAAATTTCATTTATAATATTCTTAATGAATACCTATTTCGTTTCTACGTTGGTAATACCTAACATATTTAAATGAAAAATGAAATTAAATAAAAAAATAAAAATATATGCTCAACGTAGAATTGTTATGTTTTAATATTTTTAAATTTAACAATGTATTATTATTATTATTATTTTAATTCTCTATACATTTAAAAAAAAATATTAGTATATGATCTGGTATCTGGATTTAAAAAATAAATGATCATAAAAAATATACAAACAATTTTACAGAATTAAATCTTTTATAGACTCATAAAAGCTCCAATTTTAAATTTAGTCTTCCAAAATCTAAATATTATATCAACAATTCGTCTTACTATAAATTTAATCTCTCATCTAAATTTTAAGCCGTTTTTCTCTCCTGTAAGTTTTGTAAATTTTCAACATATATATATGCATAATTAAGCATTTTATTTCTTTTAACAAAAAGAGATATTTTGCTTTATAAATAAATTACAATCATAAAAGATATATATATATATATATATATATATATATATATATATATATATATATATATATATATATATTTAACATTGCAGAGAAAATCATTAAAAAAAATCTTTGTGTTTAAATTATTTTTTATATGCTTAGTAAGTAATTTAAACTGAGCTACATTTAAGAAAAAACAAACATAAAAATAAGAAGGAATAATTTATTAATAATTTTGAATTTTATTTCTCCCGAATATATATATATATATATATTCGGGATATTATATATTATATATACAAAAATATATATTTGTGAAAATATGTAGAGACTTGAACTGATCCCACCCACTGAAGAGGGAGCGGAAGGGCGTTTTTCACATGTAGTGTTGTTTTTAAAATTGTTCTTCGTTACTTTAATTACTTATTTCTTTGTTTTTATTAACGTTCTTTCTTTTACTCTTCATGTTGACCACGCCCACATGTCTTCAAATCTCTACATATTTTCAAAATTATATGTATATATATATATATGCACATATATATTAACCGTAATATTTTATTAAGGTTAGGGTGTTCACAATTTATTTCCTGTTACTGATAGGGGAAAAAAAAAAGGGGCATTTATACTACCCCAAAAAATGTTTTTGTGGCATGCTGTTATTAAAATCGTCTATTATTTAAATAAATAAAAATAAATGAGTAAATAACTCTTTTCTTTAACATAATTCTAAATATAGAAAAATGTCTATCAATCTATATGTGTGATTCATCCATGAATAAGAACGTTGTACTTTTCTCAAATTTTCAATCTTATATACACGAAAATTTTCTTTAGCTTTACAAAATTGTACCTTTATGTAAAGAAAAAACTGTTTCATTGCCACCGTGATTGATTTGTGTATAAAAATGCTCCAGTTACGCACTTTTTGAAGAAGCTTATCTAGCAAGAAGTATTTTTTTCTTCGAGCTGCAACTTTTATTATTATTATTATTATTATTCTGATGGATAAGTATAATAAAATATTTTTATTGATTATTTTTCTTCTAAATTCATGCAATCTTTCTATTGAACTATAGAGTGTAATTTCAAAATCGATTGTTATTTTTGCACAATGTAATTATAAAAATTCTGCTCTTCCTTTATGGCAAATAGTGCATAATTTATTTATATTTATGATTGAGTATTAGCAGTTATTATAAAAATGTTTTTGTTTGAAAAAATTACTGGTATGGTATTTCGGTCGACATCGAAAAAAAATATAGACCAATAAATAAAATTGAATAATATACTAAGTTTATAATTAATAAATATTAATTACAGAAAAAACTGTACTTAATATAGTAAGATGTTTTCATGTAACATAAAAAAATTAACTGAGCATCCTAATTTTAATTCCATTCTATGTACGTTTCGATACCATCTTTACTTTACAAAAACCCTCGTTTAAACATACGATTATATATATATATATATATATATATATAAAGTAGAAATAATAATAATAAAGCAAACGAAAATCACAGCAATATACGTTAGCAATATTTTACTAGATAACATGATTTTGAGAGAGAATTTTGACATCTTTACTGTTTTGGATATTATACTTTTCATCACTTAATTTTCCAAAGACCTTTTATGTGGCTACATCATGGCATCATGGCCAGAAACTGTCAACAATTGGTGATAAAAATTGCGAGAGAACCAAAGTACACAAAATCTATCATTATAAAATATTATCTTCTTACGTTTTGCGCAGTATTTTTGTAGCGTATTTCATGTCATAAAGATATCATTTTTAACGAACATATGCCCGATATTTCGAATATTATACAGAGTTTCGTTTAAAACGATTACTGCTCAGTCATTGTAAAATGATTCAATAATAGTTTTATAAAAATAAAAATATATGTGTAATTTTATAACACGAGCTGCCAAAGTAACATTTAAAAACAAACTAAATGCACAACATACTCATTTAAATCTTAAAATTTTAAAATATTTTCTATATATGTATATACACGCCACTGGCCATTAAAATTGCTGTACCAGGATGTGATGCAAATAACAGAGTGATATTATCAGACATATGCATTATAGTGGGAAAAATAATTGATTAATTTTTTAGGAAATTTGAAGGTAAGTATATTGAGAAATCAGTATATAAGGCAATGAATTGTGGCAGTAATAATAGCACATATTAGCTTAGACATTTAATTGATCAGAAATAGAATGACATGTACGGGTACAGAACTCTATACTGATTCAACACATTCTCACATTTCATCGACCGTATTTACTGGAGAGTGATAGCGTGCTAGTCATTTGGCAACGATTAAACAGACGTTTATAATTAGCACAAGATCAGG
This sequence comes from Salticus scenicus, assembly GCA_963930645.1. Lineage (NCBI taxonomy): Eukaryota > Metazoa > Arthropoda > Arachnida > Araneae > Salticidae > Salticus > Salticus scenicus. Next base: position 385,817,101 of record OZ005648.1, read on the forward strand.
AGAACTTGATGACCAGAGCAACAGTCGAACACATTCTATTTCAAAGTATGTCTAAAAAGAAAAAAAAAAAAACTTGCGGTCGTGCATTGACCTGCTTAAACGTTGAGATACGTAGGCTTCGAATATAGGGCAGAATCATGTGCCTTAACTCATCAGAAATCTAATGATCTCTATTCTGAGTGCCGGAAGTGCAAACAAGAGGTGATCGAGACGTGCATGCAATTGCACATGATATCATCTCTCTAGGTAATGAACCAAAATGACGAAAGCGAATGTTAAATAACAATGTACATTCTCCACAATGCTGACAAATATGGATGCAGCCATCTTGATACTATAAACCGAAATGCGATTCTTTTAAAAAGACAATGCCATGCCATTTCTGCATCCAGATTCATCGCTAATAACACATTGAAAGCGTTCCTGTCTTTGATGCAGCTTCAAGGATATCGAGAATCATAGTCGACGCATTCTGGCTCTCAGGCTACACATTTCTTGAAATTAATAAAAAATATACCTGTTTAGCCTCATTAATCTCATCTTAGGACATAAAGCGACGAGCATGTAAATATTTCTTTGCATTAAAATATCGCCCAAAGTCACACATTGCAAGATCAGTGTAGTAGGGTGGATGTTCTATCACTTTGATGCGTTTTAATATTGCCATAAGATGAGGTGCATCATCAATGGAGTGGGGAATGAATTCTCTTACACTTTCTCCTTGAATGTTATCCAGAAGACTAATGTACCAGTCAGTATTAACTGTTTTCTGTCCGTCCAACTTGGTGACTTTTATTAGCCCTGTACGTCTGAAGAAAACTGCATACACAACTTTTTTTTTTTCATTATCGTTGTATTTTCACAATTGTTGGTTTGGGTTCAGATTCAAAACTCATCCTTTAATTTCTTCACATACGTAAGTTTCATAACCAGTTATGCGTTTAGAATTAAGGCAGTATTTACCATCATTAAATAATTTTACGATTTCTATATATATTCTGACACAATTTCATGGGTGTATTATGGGAGACAAACTAATTTTTTCAATTGCAGTTCTTCGTGAATAATTTACGTATAGCTTCGGATCCAAAGTTGAAATCTTTTCGTTTTATTTGGTATGTGCACCGATTATCATAGATTAAAAATTTTTGTATAACCGACACATTTTCTGAGGCTAAAGGTAACAAAGATCTTCCTCTGTATTCCTCATTTAAAAGAGGACTTCTTCGAAATTCTGTAAAGCGTCTGAATAAAGTGGTGCAAGATGGAGCTTTCTTTTCATATGATGTTTGTAGACGCAAAAATTGTTCCGTTAAAATTTAATTCCACTTTAAAATCATAGAAAATCATAACACAAAAATCTCTCACGTCAACTTCATTTAAATTTTATTCAAAATGTTTTACACTTTTGCTATACTGCAATTGTTGCCGCAAATTATGATTGGCAATCATAAAATATTTCAAATAACCAATTATTTTTTAGCATCTACCGTCTGCATTTGTTTAAAAAATTTTAGTGTAATTCTCGTAAGAGAAGACTTATCTTCCAAAGAAAAGTACAATAGATAAAAAATAATAAATGTATGAACGAAAGAGTAATCACAAATGGGAAATTCAAAAATATATAGGATTGCAAGTAGCGTTCATTAAGTAGCATTAAAAATCTTGAAAGATTTGAGTTGTCTTTGCATTTATGAAATGTAGTATTTCTGAAGTATACATAAAAGGAAGTAACTCAATTAAATTGCATTTACATGATTTGTAATACATTATATGTGTCATCTAGTTGCAAAATACTTTACTTTTTTTAAAAAAGTAAAGTGAAGTAAACACCCAATGGTCCATAGAATTGAATGGCACAGGTTCCACAGATCCACAGATTGAATGGTACGGATGATACAAATCGTGAATAAACAGCAAATAAGCTGCAAATAAAGGAGAATGAGATTAAATAATTCTACACCAAAAACTTGATTGTATTCAATATAAAACGCAATATAAACAATAAAAATATTCACAGCACACTACAAAATTTGCATTACCTTTTAATAAATTAAGTAAAAATAATAAATAGCAAAAGTATATTTACGATGTGAAGGCATCATCAGTAAGCTTAATCGTGCACCAAATTATACAGCGCTGTACTGTGCAAAAAAGTCTAGTATAAACAACATATATCTTTATATTTACATAAAAAAAAAAAAAAAAAAAAAAAATCAATTATTTGTTTTTGCTTCGTTTTGAAAAAACTTTCCTTTCTCGATTCTGCGTTTTTTTTATTCCGCCTTTTTAACCTCACCGCGGATAATCCGAAACGTACATACTCCGCTTACGTATAATCGGGAGTTTACTGCATTATTTTAGAAAGTTCGTTTTTTCTTAAAACACGTACTTTATACGTGGCGCGGAAGCAATGTGCTAAAAGACGTAGTGATTAATATCTCACACTATTTTTAAGAAACTTTAAGATATAAATTATTTTTACTTTTTGAACATACATATGTAAGGAAAGAATAATAATAACATCAAAAAACCGATTGTGTGATTTTGGTGTTTCTATACGCTTTGAGATCCATTAAGTTCATTTTTACTATTTTTACGAAGATGTATGTTTGTGTGTGTCTGTATGTATGCGTGTGAGTGAACACGATATAGTCTAAAAGATAGAGCCTATGTTATAGGTGACCATGGCATGAACCCTATTGATTATGGTGAATCTAGTAATTATAGTTTTATATATATATATATATATATATATTATTATTTTTTTTTTACAGGAACACAAAGAAAAATTCTTCATCATTATGGCCTGTGCCTAAATTTTTTAAAGCGCGGAAACGTCTAAACGCCTTAGTCGTCTGAGCTGAAAGTTTATGCACATGTTATAAGTCACCGTCGTATGAACTGTATAGATTTTGGTGAACATAGCACTTATAGGTTTTTCACAGGGACACCAAAAGTAATGTTTTTTATCATTATGGCCTATGGGCCCAAATTTTTTAAAGCGCGGTAACGTCTGAAAGTCTAAACCGATAATACTGAAAATTTATACATATGTTATAGGTTACCATCTCCCAAATTGTATCGATTTTGGTGAATCTAGCTCTTATAGACACAACAAAAAATTCTGTATCAATATGATATATGGTCTCAAATTATTTGAAGTTCAATAGAGTAAAATTAAATAATAGAAAAAAATGCTCAAACACCCTATTATGATTGCCACTTTGTTTATTTAACGACTTGTCTTACTTTAATTTATTTATACAACTGTTACTTATTTAGTGTTCGGAAAGTCAAGTGGAGTCGCTGCAGATTTTTATGATTACTGTATTATCGCATCAAGCATAAAAAATTTGAAAAATTTGTAAATTTTATTTTTAAAAAATTAAACTTAATACCTATAAAAGTGTCGGATAGTATATTCTATTCTATGGCTTCGTTATTTCAGGGATATACTTGAAATACAGTTTATACCTGAAAATAAATATTTAAGAGGTCATAAACATATATTAACTGTTTAAACCTTTCTATTACTAAACAGGATCATAAAAGTTTTCAAGTATACAGATTGTGGCTCTGTATTAAACTTAACAGCATAATATTCAGCTAATAGCAAATGCATTGTAATAAATTTACTGAGATTTTACTGTAATTTTATTTAAAAATATGAGTTATTTTGATTAAAATATAATTTTTTGCTCATTCATCTATATCATTATATAAAGCGCAAAAAATTGTTTGTTTGTGGAGGGTAATCTCTGAAACTACTGAACCGATTTAAAAACTTCTTTCACTGACCGAAAGCTACAGTATGCCATATTGTTATAGGCTATATTTAATTTTGATAAAATAAATTTTAGTTTAAAATCTGAGCATTTTAATTAAAATCCCCATAGAAGCCGTAATAGAAATGGAAATAATGAAATATAAAAAAAAAATTAGCTGCTGCCAACATAAAAGAAACATTTACATATTCATTTCGTTTTTAAAATATCTTGACGTGAAAAGAAAATAAATATATTTGCACGTGCATTAAATTGAAATTCATATAAAGCTTTTTTAATTGTTAAACTTACACGTTAAATCTGACGTCATTATAGAATTAAAAGTGTTTATTTTTCTAATAATTTAATTTGATATGATATGATATAATATCTAAGCATCAATGTTTAAACCACGGAGTCTTTATTACTCCGTGGTTTAAACTGAAGTGTGTAAACGAAATTGGAATTTAAAAATAAATAAATAAATAAAATAAAATAAAATAAGAAATTCTATTTTATAATATTATTTATTTTAATTTATAATTGTTGCCAAAAAGATTTACGAATTAATTTATTTTTAGACATATAATGAAATATATTTTCACGCGAACAATAATATAAAAAGTGAACCATAGAATAATAATAGAGGCGAGTCGTATAACTAGGCGACTCGCCTTTATTATTATTCTATGAAGTGAACTGGATTTTTTGTAAAAAAATAATAAAGATCGAGGAAAATTATTTCCCCATTTTAATCCCCATATTTGGATATAGATATGTATTAGTTATCATGTGCATCCGTTAGATTAAATTGTTTTTGTTGTAAAATTGATAAAATTGGAATTTTAAATTTCAAAACTCTAGAAAAAAAAATGGCAAATTTCCATATTCGATTGAAAACATAAACATTTCATTTCAAAGGATGATATTTACACAATAAACATCCAACTAATAAACTAATTAAAAGGGAAAGGATAAATATTCTATCATAATTTGAAGTCAAATTTGTTTTCAAATGTCTAAATAAAGTATCTGATATAATATACTAATATGTTGCAGCGGAATAGATTTGATATCCGTCATCCTTGGCGGAAAAAAAAAATATCGCCAAATTATCTGGCGAATATAATTTAATTCCTTTCAAAAATCATGGTTATTTTAAAAACTTACATTAAGAGTGTAACGAATAATATGAAACAATATTTCGTACAATACATATTACGAAAATATACATCTGGCATCTATATTTTCGTATTACGTTTTTGATCGCCAAATACAAAAAACGCCAAGGGTGACAGTTTTGAAATTTAAAATTAAAATTTTGTCAATTTGACAGCAAAATAACTCAATCTAACGCATGCATACAATAACTAATACATATCTATACCCAAATATGAGGATTAAAATCGGGAAATAATTCTTCTAGAATTTTAATTAAAAAAAAAAAAAAAAAATCCAATGAGCGATTAACATGGAAAATCTTTTACTTGCATCCACGGGCGGTCAGTGATGTCATACTTCGCTTGCGTATTGAGATGTTTAAATTTATTTGGCGACTATTTTTAGCAACTAACAGTTATGGCAAGTAGCTCAATATACATAGCGCATACAGCCATTACTGAAATGTAAATAGCATTTAATTATTTGAGTTACATTATGTTGACTGGAAACCTATTTAATATACCTATGCTCTATAGCTATACTAATATAAAAAAAAAGAAAGGTTTATATGTATATGTAGAAAACGATCGTTAGAACTAAAAAGCCGATTGCTTTTTTTTTTTTTTTTCTTTCAATAATCAAAAGTTACACTGTCTCTCTCTAAGTGCTAGAAGCTATAATAAATTTTGGTAAAATAAATTTTTAATTAAAAGTTTCAATATTTTAATTGAAAACAAAGCATAGATTTGATAACTATCGTCATTGGCGATTTTTGTATTTGGCGATCGAAAACGTAATACGAAAATCTGTATATTATCGTAGTAAATACGAGATGTATGTGTTTACTTCAATTACCCTACTACCGTACGTAGTGGAAGTATTGTATAGGTTTTGGCAATTGGTCAGTGTGTGTGTATATGTGCACGTGTGTGTGTAATCTTCTGGCTGTCATACCTCCAAAACTAATAAAAATAGAACTACTAAACTTCACAAGTGATTCAGGTCTGGTGTACAGATAAATTTTCCAAATTTTCGTGAAAATTGAAAAACCGGAATTGGGTCATCGAAAACCAGAAATGGGACCCTAAGCCCATATTGAAAAACACCTGTAATGATTTTCTTCAAAGTTGCTATATAAATAATATATTAGATGCCCTTTCGATTGAAAAGTTGCTTAGTTCAGGAAAATTGATAGGCGTCCTCTATAAACAGCTCAATTTCAGACTTCGCAAGTGCGTTCCTTTAAAAACGCCTGTACGGATTTTTTTCAAACTCGCCATGTTAACCTCCTATTAAATATCCTTTTGTATGTAATTATTGTTTTTAGGTCAATAATTGAGTATGTTAAGTTTTGGTAAAAGTTGGTATCTCAAAAACGGCTCTAACGTATTCTTGAAAATTTTTTCTTTAATCCAATTTAGATAACCTTTCTCAAGTATTACGTGCTTATTACAGGAATATTAACGGTCATCCTGATTAGGTAGTTCAGTTTTAGATCTCGGAAATTCGTGTTTAAAAAAATAACTACCTATTTTTTCCCCTTATTTTTTAACTCGCTATGCAAACTCTGTTGTATGTGTCTTTATACGTGTATCAAGTTTCTCTTACTCGAAAATCTCAAAAAAATGCAAGTAATATCTCCAAAAAATTGTATATTTTACGTGTAATAGTGGGTAATGGAAGTCGTGTGGTTGTTTCACACCAGATTCTGTAATAGTATATATTGTACGAATATTGTTTCATATTATTGATTTCTCCTTTAATATACATTATTAAAATAATAATCAATTATGGAAAAAATTAAATATATTTGCGAAATGAAAAAATAAATAATAATTAAAGCTATTATGACGTCAATTTTATCAAAAACATTTTCATGTCATAGGTTTATTTTTCAATATTTTTTATTCATGAGTAAAGAAATGTTTCTTTTTATGAAATAAATAAATAAATAAATAAATAGCATTAAGTAAAAATTGCCAACATTTAACAACTAATTAAAAAAAATAATTGTAAAATTATATTTTGACTTTCCAGTTAATAATATTGCCTGACTATAACATATAAACAGATATATTTCTTGATTTTTTACATATCAATCCATCTTTAACTAAAATTTGTTCATCAGTGCGAAGCCGGACGGGTCAGCTAGTGTTAAATATTTTTATTAATCGAAATCAGCTATTTTTTATAGGGACCGATCCGATTGTTCTACGAATATGAATTTAAGGTTAAAAACCAATATGGTAATGAGAAATAAATAAATATATATTTAAATAATGAAGTGCTAAAAAAAAAATAACGTCGTTGTTAAGCATCCATTTTGAATTATTCTGCTAAAAACTGGTACATTGTGGCCACCACGAAACTTTCTTCTATGTTTTCCCGTAAATATAATAATTTTTGTAGATCGATCAGCCCATTTCCTTGATCAGGGATTTTTGATTCTAAGAGAAAAATCTGGAAACAGCCATTAGAGTGGTGGTAGAAAAGAAATGTTTGTCGAATGAATGAGTAATGGATACAAGTTTTATTGCAGTTAAATATAATATTAAGAGAATTTCATTCCAGAAAGTACTTATTTGTTTGTTTCTAGTTCATTTTTAACCTAATTTCTTTCTTTCTTTTCTCTTTTTTTTTTTTTTTTTGTATGTGTGTGATTTACACTAGCTTTAACTTGCAGTCATATTTTTAATGTAAAGCGAAATACATTTTAATTATCTTTAAATGAATATTTATCTTTTAAAAAGTGGATTTGTCATTTTCTTCTTCATACATATGTATAAAATAAAAAGTTTCTAATTTGATTTCTTGTTGTTTTCGATGAATTTTCACGTTTTGAAATAATGTCCTGATCATGGTTCGACTATTTTTAGAAAATGTATTTTTAAGATTGTAAGCAAGACTTTTAGTCGCTTTATCTTACCCACCAATAGGCAGAATTTAAACAAACGTGGTTTTTCGGTTGTATTTTGACTAATGGGGTACTGAGTAACATTTAGGATATAATACTCAAAATGTGCCTTTTCTGGACTGCGGTTTAATTCATATATTTAAAGACAGCCCTGCTTCTATAGTGCATGAAACATAGTATGTATGATATTTATTATGTACAACTCTCTTAATTGGATTTGGGTATATATCGTCCAACAGATGACGCTGCTATGCTACGTTTTAATTCTATATAAGGGAATGCTGTATCTCATCTTCTATAACGTATAAATGCAGAAAATTTGGCATGTGAGATTAATATTATTAAAAATATATTAATTCGATTTGGCCGCATATCTCCCGACTGGTGGCTATTACTGTCTGTTGTAAAATCCTTCATTTTCATCCGACAATAACTAATAAATTGTTTATAGAAATTGTCATGCTAAAACATTTTGATACTATGAATGTTACGAGCTCCATTGCTCTTTATCCACTCAGATGGACGTTTGATGCCGAGTGAAGAGGAATCAGATCTTGTAGCGCAATGTTAAATCTATCTAATAAATACTATATCTATGTATTTTCCTAATCAATTTAGTGCAAAAAAAATTATGTATTAAAATTCTTTTCCATGATCCATAAAGCAATTTTACCTCAGAGAAATAAACATTAAGTGTCGAAAGAGAAGTCATATTGTACCGACATTTTAAGAAATATTTTTCTCTTTCTTTTTTTTTTTTTTTTTAATTCGTTCAAAATGGGAAAAATCGACATTTTTGTTTTAAATTATCAGAGATCTATGATTGAATCTTTCGTTTTAAAAGGTATTGACGAGTTCGCTTGAAAGTTTTCCATATTGGAAATATTACGCCTTGGGATATTACATTCTGCATTTTATCTGACGATTAATTATTTTTTTCATTTAGAATGTCACTTTGTTCGGTTTCGTGCATTGCCACTTCGTTTGCTGCACTCGTGTCTGACAAAGGTTGGCATTTTTTTTTTTTTTTTTTTTTTTTTTTTACCCGAGCCGAATGTTACATTTTTTTTTTTTTTTTTTTTTTTTTCCCGAAAAGTATGGTACTTTATAAAATTTTTTACAAATAATTTATGACGATTAATAATTACAAAAAATCTTTATTCAGATACATAAAGTAACGGATGTAAAACAGAAGATTAAATGAATTTTGCATTAAACGAAGAATATCCTGGATAAAAATTGATCTTTAGAATTGATGCTCAACAAGCCTCAATAATATCTCAACATATGTATTCTCATCTCGATGATAACACTATAGTAAAAACATACTGGTAATTTCTATTAATATTTCTTTAAATAATTTGATTAAAGAAAATATTTCCTCTTTAAATATATAGTACCAACTAAAAGATTTTAAATTAAGGAAATATCCATAAATTGATGGAATAATTGTCAATGATATAGAATGGTTTGAAAGTGAACGCTCATAATAGTAAAGGTGTATACAGGTACAAGTTGGCGTTTATAAAATTAAACGATAAATGCAAATGTAATTCAAATAGTGATAATCATTGTTTAAAATTTTAAGAAAAATATTCAGTATAGTAACAATTGTAATCGCAATGATACTTCCGTCATGTATTAATGTATGCGCTCAGTACCAAGTACTTCATGTATGAAGTTTCTAATGTACTAAGTTTTAATTGTTTTATCAAAACGTGAGCAATGCACTACATTAGATATGAAAGTTAAAGCGGTTCGTATACATCAGTCAACTTCCTCTTTCTTCATTCCTATGTTATCCTAACGGATTTTTGTTCCTTCGTTTTATAGGTATATTCGAATTCAGTTTTTAGATTTTGTTTTTTAATTATTACTGTTTTAACATGTTACCTTTTAGCTTAAAATACATATATATATATAAAGAATTTTAAATATTTCTTTTAGAAATTGAAGTTTACACTTCTAAGTTTATTTAATTAATATATATATATATATAAATTGCTCATTAAGCAAAAAGGCGACACGTTGAAAGAATGTAATTCAATAAACTGAATTTCAAAAACTTTTTTTTTTTTTGAATGAGATATGCTGCAAATACGAAGCAACAAAAATCTCACAGGATAACATGAGAAAGAAGAAAAGAAGAATTTTTCTGTGATGTGTAGCTTTAAAATTAAAAAGTACACAACAAACATAATTTTAAATATCCGTGTGCATTTTATCAAACTTATTGAATGTGTGAAAGTTTTACTTACCTGAACAAGCCTTCGGAGATTAGAGAAATATCGTAAATTTTATTTTCATAGATGAGGATTTTTCGTCATTTCCTTTTTACTGCACTAAAAGATATAAATTCTCAGCTGGTAGCACACCCAAATACGGACTTTTATATAGACATCGTAATATGTCTCACGGTAGCTGTTTCTAATGTAGTAAATGTACGTGAAGAAGTAAAAACATATGATAAAAAAATATATCACGGACAAATGAAATTTAATTTAATTTGATAAAATGAAAGAAATATTTTAGATGGATATTGATTAAAACTATTCTTTAAATATCAAGGTTCAGTTAATAATTAATTTCATCTGTGATAAAAGATAAGAGTAATTAGTAAAGAAGATAAATTATATAATATGTAATTATGATAATCACTTCCCATGAATATATGGAATAAGTCATAAGTAATATTACTGATAAGAAAAACTAATTTAGTCTGCAATATTTCTTAATTTATTGTTTACGCATATAATCAACTTGTACGCTTGGCTATGTACACTTGCAAGATATCTAAGAGATAGTAAGAAGTGCTAGATGACAGAATTAGACCACAAAGAACGGAAAGTAATAGCTAAGGTTCTACTTAAGGTTTAGTTAATAAAATTTCGCATTAGAGTAGTCCAATTGGCTTTCTACATACATCTGGCAGTTATCCTTTATGGTGTCCGAAGACGCATTATCACAAATTTGATTCTAAACACGGAGATGATTTTAGAGTTTAGTACGATTTTAAAGATTAAAAACAATCTAACCCATATGATTACTTTATTCTTATACAATTAAATGGCCGAGTAAATATATTTTTTTAGCTTTTTGATTTAATAAAATTTTATTAATGATTATTTCGATATTTACAATGCTTCTTTTTTCTCAATCATTTCATTCTCTCTCTCTATATATATAAAGAATAGTTATAGCTAACTTCACATAAGGTGTTGATTTATCGATTAACAGGTGGCGCTGTAAAAGCACAATTTCATTTAAATATTTTGTTAAAAAACACATCTGAAACTCTATGGAACAAGTTTGCACCAAATATGTATGATAATTGACCTGAAAATTATACTGACATAGCTTTAAAAATATTACTTGATAAATTTCTTTTTATTATTATTATTATAATACTAGCAGGCTTCGCTGGTCACTGAATTTAAAGGACACTCTTTTCTATATAGCTTTATAAAAATAAAATAAAACAAAATATTAAAATTGCACAAAAGCTCGCTTCAGGTCCCTGCTGACTTCGACAGTGATTTGGTCACCCGCTAAAACTCATGCGCCTGTCCCTATTACCTGCGACATTGGTTTACCAATAGTCTTCCATTTAGGTGCTTATTAGATAAAAGTTTCGAAATAGATAGTATCGAAAAAAAAATGAAGTATCCCATTTTTATATTTGAATTCCAGTTACATATGAACAACACTATGCGTGGTGAACATAATATTTGCTTTTACGTTATTTCCTATGTTTATTTTGTTTATCTGATCAACCATAAAATGACAGCAATTTCACTCCAAGTATTACAATATGCTATGACCGGCTACGTCTGTCGCATGAGAGAATTAATTTTTGAAGTTATATATAATTCATGGTTTGTAAACCTGATCATAGTACAGCTTTAATATAGTTCACTTTGGCGAATTTTGAATTTTTGTCACCATTTTAAATTTAATTGTAACTATATGCTATGAACGCTATTTCTGTCGTATTTTAGACAACTAATCTTTTTATGGTTATATATATTTCACATTAAACATATTTTTATTTTTTATTTATTTATTTAAATATTAATTTGAATTAATCAAATATTTCTATTCGACGGCATGAAAGTGCAGTCACATACAGAGGCTCATTTATTTGTATGATGAATTAGCATAGTGATTAGTATATAAAATAATAAATAAATAGGTAAACATTATCGTGCTACACAACTTTATTATGTTGCTCTATTGGCGGATTTTGCATTTTTGTCGCCATATTAACGATGGATTTTTTTTTTTTTTTTTTTTTTTTTTAATGAAAAGGGGAAGACTATTTTGCTAATAATTTTATCAGACACCTTTTTGTTTATATATAAGAATCCTTTCTATTCTGTTTAATTTTTTAATGGTTTTTAGGTTTAAAATAGTGCTTGCTGAAGTAAATTTGCTATCTTTAAAACTGCGTTTTTTGCATAAACTCCTTTCTATAGTCGCAAAATTTGGCGCCAAATTCATTACCTGCCTATTGGAGCTTTTTAATGCGTTTTAAAGGGAAGATTAAGCTATTTTAACGCAAAAAAGAGCTAGAAATGCAGAAAATTGAAATTTTTATCAACTTACTAAGCCTCTTTGAAAGAATTTATACAAAAATAAATACAATTATTTACCATTTCGTAACAATGCGCATTGATAAAGTGCTAATGTAGTTAGTTCTATAGCTATGATTCTACAGAAAATTTAAAAACATGGTTTATGAAAAGTTCTTTATCTTATAATAATTTATATTTTTGTTGCGCTACTTTGATTAAAATGGCTGTTGCTATATTAAACATCTTGTCGAAAAACATTCTGTGTACTTCAACACCAAAATTTAAAAAATCGTTCAGGAGGATCTATTAATGAAACTGATAAAATAAAAATATGTTTCATAGAGTTTAAATAATCTATGTAAAACAGAAAATGGTTTCCATACAATCTTCTGCTGTTGCCACCTAAAATTCATACTTTAGTTAATTTTAAAAACACTAATTGTCCGATCGATAAGCTGTTTAATCCGTTGGATTCACAAAAACTGCTTCTATCATTTGGTATCTTATTTGTAACGATACGACTGATATTTCTAGTTTATTTAATTTACTTTCTTCGTTTTAAATAAATGTACTTTTTCTTTTCTTTTTTTATTCTGTCGAAAAAAATATAGCAACAATTAAATTATGGATAAAATTTAAATGGCTAATTTATCAGAAATTAGAAGGTTTTTTTTTCTTTCACATTTTAATTAATTAAATGAAAACTAATAAGAAATTTGAAAATCCGGCTTCGAGGTGCATCAGGGGAGGTCATTACGAACCTCCATGCAAATTTCCGTAGCTCTGCGATCTGCCGTTTTCCTAAAAGGCTCTGGATATACATACCGAATGACACACACACACAGAGACACACAAACAACTTATTTTATTATATATATAGATAGATTACAGTGAATTTATTGAAATTTTATTTTTCCGACTGAGTGAAAATAATGCCTGGACCGGGAGTCGAACTCCGGATCTTTGACTTACAAGGTCAAGGTTCTACCAATTGACTCCCGGTCCAGGCATTATTTTCACTCAGTCGGAAAAATAAAATTTCAATAAATATGATTTTCTTCCACAGTTGATAGTGTGATTTTAATAAAAATTACAGTGAATTTGTAACGGAATTGCTGGAATATATTTTTTAGGATAGCAACTACTTAAATTAATAATTTGGATTTCAGAAAACGTTTAGGCCTTAACATGGTAATTTAGTGGTGTTTAAACTTTCGGGTATATTGTCCTTTATCTAAACATGTGACGCACGTTTCACGATTCACTTTGTAGTTATTATGACAACTTACATATCGCTTATCAGACGTTATTTAACGCATAAAAAAGCCCATTTAACAAACAAATTTAATTAAAACCTTTTTGTCATTAGTTGGTTATACATCAAATGTATGTATAGTTTGTCCCACATGTGACTACCAACATTGACTTAACATAATCAAAGGCTGTCTTACAAATAAGGCTGGCCTAAAGGCAACTACATTGCGTTGCTTTTCTCTGTCAGCCACAAATCAAAATCTTCTCAGAAGAAGTTCAAAAACAGTCTTTCCTATCACTCTCTGGGAACTTTAATTGTTGCATAGGATAGGGGGGGGGGAAAGAACTTCCCTGTCCATTCGAGGCATGCACAAATGCAAAGTTTTCTCGCCCACAAAGTGCAAGTCCTAAAAATCTTAATCGGCATACCGAAAATAGATATCGCCTTTCACATTTGATTGCCGGACTCACAAGGTGAAACGGGAATTTTTTTTCCCCTTTTCCCAATAATCTCTTGTTAAATAATGGAAATGTTAACTGACGTGTCGTTCATAAGACAGTCAGAAAAAAAAAAAAAAAAAACATTAAAACTCAATTACTTTGTGCATAAAACAAGCAGTTTTTATGAAATGACAAACATAATTAATTTAAAACTTTTTAGTCTCTAATTGTTTATACATCAGATACATACATAATGGGTCACACATGTGACTGCCAATAGTGACTTAATATAGTTGAAGTCCGTCTTAAAGATAAGGTTGGCTTAAAGGCAACAACATTGCGTTGCGTCTTTATGTCAGCTACAACACAAAACCTTCTCAGAAAAAGTTCAAAAACAGTATCTCCTCTCACTCCCTGGATCCTCTCCGTTGCTGCAAAAAATAGGGAGGGAAAAGAACTTCTCTTTCCAATCGAAGCACGCACAAAAAGTTTTCTCGACCATAAAGTCCTTGTCCTAAAACTCTCAATCGATTAGGTACTATTCGTAATAACGAAAATTGATATTGCCCTTCACAGCTGAGCACCTGTCTCGCAAGGCGAAGCGGAATTTTTTTATTTTCCCTATTTGATCATAAGGATGAAGGAAAATGTCGACTATTTCAATCTTTGCCAAACAGACTCTCTACCTGAGCTCCGACTGCAATCTTAAAATTTTGAGGCAGAACATCCATTTCTCTGGGAAACGCATCTTGTTCCATTAACACGATGTTACATCTCCTTTATCTCATTCTTAAGGGCATAGAATTCCGCTAAAACTAATCTGTAATATGTTCGAAAGTTAACGCTCTTATTCCGAATTTCGAACAAAATGCTTCATATTCCTACAATTACACTAAATTAAATATATAAAATGTTAAAAAAAGAAGAATTATTCTGATTCAAATTTTTTTGCTTATAGTTTAAAAAATCTAGCGTTTAAAAAATCTATAGTTTAAAAAATCCTAGCGTATCTATGATCATTTTCTATTTTTATCTGATGCGTAAATATCAGTGATTAACACACTTAATCCTACCAAATTTAATAAATCAGATAGTTTATGAAATAACATATGATTTGTCTGATTCTGATGCTCGAAATAATATTAAAAATTTTCTAGATGAATGAAAAAGTAAAGTAAATATAAATATTTAATATAACATTATAATTGTCATTTTATGAACAATTCAATTGTGAGGTAGTAGTATGTTAGCGTAATGCTACAATTAAAATTCACACTTTAAGAGTAACACATGAATACGAAGGTTTTAGGATTCAGTTGTCTAGTAGAGTTAGTTCTTATGGCAAACTAAATTGTAATCTGCGATATGCTAATTTTATAAAGTATTTTGGAAATTGATGGATATAAAAGGAGAAGGAAGATTGCTTTTGAGGGAGTTAGTTGGAAGGAGAGTAAGGGAATTAGTTAGTTGGAGAGAGAGAGGATGGTAGTTAGTTAGTTAGAGGGAGGTAGCCGATTAGAAGGTAGGCTGTTGAGTTAGCTGCTTAGAGTAGTGTGTTAGATGATGGTTGTCGAGTAGTACCGTGGTATAGGGAATCCTCCCGAGTACGAAAGACTAGTAGCAGCAGTGAGAGCTAATGAATTTAAATAAAGTAGTTGAGAGTAATTGTGGTTATCTATTGATAGTTAAAGTATTTGTGAAGGCTGCCCATTTAAACTTATAAAGATATTAAATATAATTAAAGTCCAACGCCCACCTTTTTCTATTAAGCTCAAATAAAAGCTCATTTATTTTATATATCTGACTTTGTCATCTCTTCATTACTTAAGCAATCAAGTTTCAGCATCAAGTTAAAGTAAATAGATATGGCGACGACATTTAGGACGTCACACTGGCGCCCAAATTCGCTCGAATCCCCCCCCCCCGAGCAAGTATTTTTTGACGGCACTAATAGTGTGCTTCAATTTTTTGAGCAACTTGAATATTTTTTTAACTTTTATAACATTGATCTATCCAAAAATATGCTTGGTTAGCATATTCCTTAAAAGGAGAACCGAGACAGTGGCATAAATTAATAACTTGCCATTCACTTGGCCCAAATCCAACTTATCAGGATCTAAAAAGCAGAGTAATCGACCTCTTTGCCACTCGGTATGACAGACTAAGATTGGAACATGACCGTTCCCTCCCCCCTGACGAACGTCAGTGGGAAGCGGTAATAAAGCCAGTGGAAAAACCACAACAAGCTACTGAGTCACAGGAAGAAAGCTCTACTAATTTAAATCAAGCTAAAACTGACGACAAAAAAGTTAATCCTTGTGACAAAAGTCAAACACAAGTTAAACCAAATGAACAAACTTCGCTTGCAAACAGAGATACAGACCAATCTAAGTCTGTTTTTCAGCCTTTGGGTACGGATGAAAAATCCGATAAAATATTTAGTATAGCGACGGCGGCTGAAAAGGAAAATACGATTGAACGTAATTGTGTAAATCAATCCCTTGCTTTAAATGAAACGAATGTTCAGCTAAATTCTACTGTTCAAGCTTCATATATCCCTCATTCGCATTTAAATGCTGAACCGGTTGAAGCCGAAATATCAAATGTAACTGAAGCTCGGGTAACAGAAATTGAAATTAATACAACTAAAAATATTGCGGCCGCTGAAACCGTTAAACGGACCGACAGTGACAAATTAATAAATGTTGCGGCTAACTTTTCTAGTGATTTAAATTCATCTCCTGATAATTTAAGTTCCAAAACAGTCAAGTCGACGGACTCTTTTATTTTCACAGAAACTGTGGTAAAAGAAAGTGAAAGCGTAAAATCAGTAAATGATTCGGCTAATCTTTGTTACCCGCCTTTAGATAACAGTTTTAAATCTATACAGCCGACACAGTCAAATATTTCTAATGCGAACGTGAACTTAAAGTTTCAAAATGACCTGCCGATTAAACCAACAGAAAATGCAAGTATTTTAAAGACGGCAATTTCAAACGTGTATTTAACCTCCTGTGAGGTTTCAACACCATCTACCAGCCCTGCATTGCACAGTATGGAGCGAAAGCAACCCCCTCCTAGAACTATGAACAGTGACAAGGTGCCGAATTCGAAACCCCCTCCACATAGCAACCAGATTCAGTGTTCACAACCTCCTCCGAACAGTGAAAAGTCTCCGGGTGCAACACCCCCTCCTGAGAGTGACCAGGCATCAGGTTCGAACTCTCCTCAGGACAACAGCGATCCTGTAACGTCTGACCTGAATCTGCAAGCCACAAACGCTGCAACTCTACTGACCAGTCTGACCCGCATCTCTAATTTTGCTGATATCAAGGAATCAATCTGTCAGGTGCTATGGTTAATTATTTTTTCCATTGTAAAGTATATTTCTAGCAGAGCAGTTATAAAATCTAGGACATGCATTAAAGCCACTTGGACCTTCAAACATCAGCTAAAAGAAATGAACTTTTTAAAATTTCACAAATCTAAATTTAAACTTGGAGCATGAACTTTCAATTTCGGAAATTTCATGTATCATTTACATGTCATAAATTTTTTTCTGTATATAATATATGCATGTATGTACGTTAATGTTTTTTATTCTTAGCCAACACCGGCAGTTTTTGGTAAAAAACCTTTTTGAACATTTGTATATAAATTTTCCCCCCTTTCGTTTTTTTGAATGATCTATATGTATGTACTTAAATGTTTTCTGTTTTAGCCATCACCTGCAGTGATTAGTACGATAAATTTTCTTACATTTTGTATATAAAATTTCTCTCTAGTTTTTGACATGATGTATATGTATATACTCTAATGCTTTTCTATTTCCTAGCCAACAACGGCAGTTTTGAAAAAACTTTTTCAACAATTTGTATATATTCATTATCTATATTTCTCTAAATGTCTTATAAATTGTATAACATGAAATTTTATAAGCGTAAAAACATTTTTCTCTATAGTTTTGTAAATGATCTATATGTATGTACGTGAATCTTTTTTATTTCTCAGCCATCAACAGCAGTTTTGAAAACTTTTTTAAACATTTTGTATCCTTATCTATGTTTTTCTAAATGTCGTGAATTGTATAAAATGAATATTTCTTATTTTTAAACTCTTGAATTTTCACTAAGAGTTCTATGTATGTATATATTAGTATGGGGTAAAAAGATAATTTTTTTTAAGCTATTTTGCATGTAAATTCGCGTTTAACAATTAACCTTAATAACACTAACAATTTAGTTTCTTCCGTATGCAAATAGCTAGCTGAAAATATTGGTTACCTATAAATTATATGTCAAACTCTTATCTATATAAAGCTGTAGTGTACCTTTTTTTTATTTATACGTTCAAAAGAATTTTGTATTTTAGAACTCCTCTGATTCAAACTCTCCGTCCAGTCGTTGATCTGAAAATCCTGGCTGATTTCTTCAAATTGTTACTTTTCACATGAAAAAGAAGTATTTTTGGAAGCGTGCCAGCCACTTTCCTTTTCTGAAGTCGAAAAAAGTTTTTGGAAGCCTGCCAACAGCGTATCTATTTCAAAATTCATCTGAGAGTGGACAACTGGAAATCTTTTTTTTTTTTTTTTTTGGATAAACAGCTGAAATAAAGACTCTTTTTGCTATCATTTTGCACAATTTAAATTTGAATAATGACTGATCGCACTTTCTGTTTAAGCAATCCTGTTTCTACTAATTTTTTTTTTTTTTAAATTAATGAAATTTTTTTCCTTTCCATTTGTTTTAAGGAAAGTTGACTTGTAATTCCCCACTGTATAGTTGGACTTCTAGTTAACTAAATTGAGTACAAACGGTTTTCCGGTGTAAAGCGACTTAGATTGAGCATAATAAGAAACATTTTTAAAAAGCTAAGTGTCCGGTTTTTTGGACCTGTACTCTTAAAATTTTTTTCCTTATTACATTTTAAAAGCAAGTTATTCTTGGGCAGTCTAATTTAAGTTTCCCCCCTCTTTTTTTTTCTAAAGTCTTAAGTTAGCAGTTAAGTTTAGCAGTTAGTTATGCAGTTAAGTTTAGCAGTAAGTAACTGCGACTATTTTCAATTAACATAGCATTGTTTTACTTTAGAATTTTCACGGGTAAAAACCCGTTGGGGATTTTTACGTAAAAATTTTTCTTTTGGGGAGGAACTGTGAGGTAGTAGTATGTTAGCGTAATGCTACAATTAAAATTCACACTTTGAATACGAAGATTTTAGGATTCATTTGCCTAGTAGAGTTAGTTCTTATGGCAAACTAAATTGTAATCTGCGATATGCTAATTTTATAAAGTATTTTGGAAATTGATGGATATAAAAGGAGAAGGAAGATTGCTTTTGAGGGAGTTAGTTGGAAGGAGAGTAAGGGAGTTGGTTAGTTGGAGAGAGAGAGGATGGTAGTTAGTTAGAGGGAGGTAGCCGATTAGAAGGTAGGCTGTTGAGTTAGCTGCTTAGAGTAGTGTGTTAGATGATGGTTGTCGAGTAGTACCGTGGTATAGGGAATCCTCCCGAGTACGAAAGACAAGTAGCAGCAGTGAGAGTTAAAGAATTTAAATAAAGTAGTTAAGAGTAATTGCGTTATCTATTGATAGTATTTGTGAAGGCTGCACATTTAAACTTATAAAGATATTAAATATAATTAAAGTCCAGCGCCCACCTTTTTCTATTAAGCTCAAATAAAAGCTCATTTATTTTTTTTATATATCTGACTTTGTCATCTCTTCATTACTTAAGCAATCAAGTTTCAGCTTCAAGTTAAAGTAAATAGATATGGCTACGACATTTAGGTCGTCACACAATTACATATCATTTATTTTTTATTTGATTCGAAAACAGGTTTTGTTAAATTCGCAGACTGAAAAAAAAAAAAAAAAAAAAAAAAAAAATTGAACACCATATGAAATTTTAATTAATGAGTCCGAAACTAATTTATAGTATTATAGAAGACAATATTGAAGAATTAAAACAATATTTTATTAAACAATATAATTAGTATCGATTCCAAAATCTTTCCCTTATTCTTATTCTGTATGAAAAGAAATATAAAAATTTTAGATACCTTAGGCTTAAAATGTCTCAAGTAAATTTTAAAAAGCATACAATGTGTATACTAAATGTATATTTAAGTATACAAGAATTAGTAATAAACATAATAATCTAATTTTTAAATGTCTGTTCTAAATACATTTTCAGAACAATTCTAATGTTCAAATATTAAAATATCAATAAATACTTTTATTCTAGCATCTTAAACGTGGTCAAAATAAAGTAATAAGAGCGCAAAAGCATTTAAAAAGAATAATTAATTATAAACGAAATGCATGAAATTTTGTACATTCTATGAAAGGATATATTTTAAAAATTTACTATACATATTTTCATAATGCAATCGTGCATGCAAATAAAGGAATATTTTGTGTATTTGAAAGCAAAAACGTTAATATATATATATATGTATATATATATATATATATATATATATATATATATGAGATATTCGATTCGGCAAATGTATTATTTATATTCTACTTTGGGGTAAAATTTAGAAGAAATATTGTGCTGATAATTTTACTATAATACATCAGTTTTTTTTTTTTTTCAAAAGTTTTACATGACTTTTAAATATATTTTTTCTGAAACTGTGATTCTTTTATGTAACAAACAATAAAGTACTTTTTTTTTTGTTGTTGAAAAAGATTCAAATATATATATATATATATATATATTCCAGAAATATCCTATATTTGAAAATAAATATTCGTTTGAATTTATTAATATTCAGAAAAAAAAGTGTATAAAAAATTGAGTTATGTCTCTCCCCCCCCCCACTTTTTTTCCCCTTGAATAATCAAATATATAGTCGGAAGCAAAATTATTGAAGCAGTAGCAATGATTAAAATTAAATAATATTTCGCTAATATTTTGTGAATTTTTCTGCACGTTTTGTAAAATTTTATGGAAATTTGTTCTTGTTATAAGCAAAAAACTTGTCAAAAAATTATATCCGTCTAAATAATCGCGCAATTCCCGCACCAAAACATAAAAAATATTGTACATAGTATGTGCAATAATGTAGTAAAGTTACAAGTCACTTGTAGCTTTTTATGACACAGGGGGATCCAAAGTATTTTCGCTCTTATTCAATTTATGGTTGTTCCCCTAACTGCACTCTGGACAAAATCTATTGTGGAAACAATGAGTTTTTTAATGTTGTTTGCGTGTATAAAGTTCCAAGCCATTTCATCTAGTATTTTGCTTTTAGAAAATCGAAAAAATGTCGAAATAAAGAAATTTTCTAATAATTTGATCACCCACTGCATATAGATATATACAGTAGATATTAAAAATATAAAGCATTTTTTTTTTATGTATAAAGGTTTTATTTGACATCTGAAATGTGATATTACAAGGAAAATAGTATATATTATAGGTAACTTCAAAGAAATTTTTATGTAATTGAAATAAAAGAAAATAAAAAGGTAGAACTGGAAAACATCGTTTTCATTGCTATGCTTAAAATGTATATCAGGATTCCTACGGACCTACATTTTTCAAGGACTCTTCCACCAATATTCATAAAAATTAAACTTCTCAATTATATTGATAAATTTTGCGTCAAAAGTTGCTATTTAAAGTTAGTGGTATGCAAAATCGTTTTTTGGTAAAAATGAAAATAATAATAATAATAATAATAATAATAATAATAATAATAACTTCATTTTATTTATTTTTATTTTTTTGGTTTGTTTGTTTTTCAAAGATACGCATATTGAAAATTTCATACGCACTGGGGAATCTTCCCCGCCGGTGGGGGAAGAGTTTCAACTACGTGTTCAAATATTTTTGTCTAGTAATACTATATTATTGTGTTCAAGTCCTTCTTCAAGCTACCTTTCTCCCCCATCATCTTTCTCTACAAATAAAGTTACAATATTTGTTTCTGCTTTTCCTGAAGTGGTCTCCTCCATACTTATTTTCAATTATCTTGCAGTATCCTTTCAGACGTTCTTCCTACGCATAAAAGTTTCATCTTTTCAAGGCTCTACCAAAATTCCAATCACAGATATTTGATACTCAAGTTGTGAAGTGTATACTACACCTGGTTTCTGAATCTTCAAACAAGTTCCCCAGTTGTTCAAAGTATGTTTTCTTGCTTCCTTAGATGAACGGTTAACTTCAATCATAACATGAACATGGATTTTAATATATATATTAGCACTGTTGTTGACTTATCATCTGTACCTGAAGATGCCGTAAATATTATAGCGAAAAGTTCTGTATTTTTAACATGCATTTTTAATTGTAATTAATTTTTTTTTCATCTTTTACGACTGTGAAAGTGTATTTTACAAGTATCTAACCAACATGTGCTTTTCTTCTCTCCTTTTTTATTTGAATATGAGAAGTTCGTTTAATTTTTTTCTAAAAAAAAAAAAAAAAAAAAAAAAAAAAAAAGAAAAATGTCTACTTTTAAACGTTTATACTTGTCTTTGTTATTGATATTTATTTATAAACATTTATCTTTTACTTTTAAGAATGTGAGAAAACATTATTCGTTTATACCATTAATTAATATATCCAATAAAATTTACTTTTCCAATGTGAATAAAAGAAAAAAAAGGTTTAGCATGCAATACAAACGTAAAATAAAATGCACATAAAAACTAATGTTGTACGTTGTATAGTAAACAAGTTGTATTAAACCGTAAAACTGCGAACATTTATTTTCTTTATATTAGTATTCGTGATTTTTAATATTATATCGTGATATATCGCTTTAGAATTTTCATATTTTTTTCATCGTATATGTCCAAATATTTTTCCATGGAAATGGAATTTGACAGTATTATTTATATAAGTATCTTGTGTGATTATTAAATGTCGAATAAAAATAATATAATAAATCATGTAAAAAAAAACTTTGCTTTTTGACTCATGGTCATAGTTTCTTTTGTCTGAATTTTATATCTCAAAGAGTTCTTAAGAGAGAAAATAGCATTCATACAGGAGTACCAAATAAATCAATATATTACTCACACACGCATATGTGTGTGTGTGTATATAGGTATATGTATAACCCTAGCTTTCGTCTAGATGTCCACTGGATATTATTTATTGATAAATCCGTAAAAATGGGTATTTTATTTATTTTTTCGCATTTATACTTCTATGTCGAGGTATTCTATTGTGGCCTTTTTAGACAAATATAAAAGATTTATTGATTATGTTGAAAATTGCTTTATATATTTCACATATTTAAAGTATAAAAGTAAATTTTATGTATTTGATAATTTACAAAATTTTTCGGGCTGTTATTATTATTATTTAAATAAAATTTGATAAATAATTGAAATCTTTTCAGAATCAAACAATCCTTTGGCATTTTTACATTTCTTTTTATTCGATTTTCTATGAAAAAGTGTAAATATCACCATTTGACAAATAAAAATAAGTAATTTTTTAAAAAAGGAATTTATATAAAGATTAACACTGCAGAGTTCAGTGTGAAACATTTAAGAATTTCTAAAGAAAAGTTTGACTAAGAAAATAAATATCGTCAGTTTTATTGAAGTTATCCATCATGGATACTATTGAAAAAAAAATGCAACATCTAGAAGCGCTAAACAATTTTTGAAAGAAATGTTAAATAAAATATATAGTTTTAACATTACATAAATAATTTTTTTAAGAAAATCAATCACAGTGCTAAAAAAATTACAGTTATGTGTCTGTCAAAACAACTTGTTCGTATTACGAATATATATCTGTATATATATATATATATATATATATATATATATATATATAGAGAGAGAGAGAGAGAGAGAGAGTATTGCTGAATTAGGCCGACAACTTCAATATACTAAGGAAGATAATTGGCATGAAGACGATGAAAAAATACCATAAAACATATGGTCTCAAATCTCGCTTAGAAAGAGAAAATCGCGAAATTATTACTGAAGAATGGTATGTGGTATGTCAACTGGAAAAGAGTCAATAATAAATAGATTTTTTTTTTTTTGTTTTTTTTTTTGACGCAAAGTAAAGCAGGATTAAAATACAGGCAATGCATTTCTCATGCCTGCCAAATTACAAATTAATATTACAAAAAGTGTAAGAACCCGCTTATTTTATTTTTACAGAAATTTTCTACAAATGTAATTACAATTAAGTAAGAAAGAAGACTAAAAAATTCTGGTGTGAAAAAAGAGGCAGAACTAGCAATTTTATGGAATATTAATTTGTAAATTGGCAGGTATGATTACGGTTCAACGAATGAAAGAATGATAGGAAAAAAAGGTTACGTGTCCGGAAAAACATGAAGCTAAAATCGAACCGCAGAAAGCATTAAGAAATTATGTAGAAAGTGATGACGTGTCCGAAAAAACATGAAGCCGAAATCCTAACTACAAAAACCATTAAGCAACATAATTCACACCAATGTTTTGGTTGAATAAATATGACTCCTGCTCTTGCGGCAGCCATCTTGAGTTGAAAACTGTTATCTTCATTTGGCCTGCGTTGTGATATGCCGTATGCCAACTTCTCTTATATCATTCCTCCAAGTTCAACTTTAGAAAGAACACGTCGAAAATTTCACGTAGAAAGTGTTCAAAAATAGCGAAGCTAATTGCATAGCCTGCACAGAGAGACTAAGCATTATAGAGCAGTTTCAAACATACTGTTTGCTGGCGATGCTAACTGATGCAACAGCCATCCGTGATGTGAGATTTTCCAATATATCCACAGGTATATGATAAACAAACGATTTCATTTGACTCCAGAAGAAGAAAACCAAGAAATTGAGGTTCAGGAAACACGCAGGCCTAGCAACAGGCTCGTCACGTCAAATCTACCTCCTGGTATATGTAACATAAACACCATCACGCACCGCAATGTAAAAACTTGCTGGGGCATGGTAATGCAAAAACCACATGTTTAAGCGCACAGCGGACGGTATTACCTACACAACGTCTGGAGAGATGTGCTGTAGGAAAAAAAGGTACTTTGCTACATTGAGGTGTTTGGCGAAAATTTACCGTGCATGCAGATGATCTTTTTTTATTCGTGCCTAGATGTCAATACTGAACCTGTGCTGCAATTTCGACGTAACAATGCTGTAAAGATTGTCAGACGACAACATATGCGTGACTGTGCTTTCGTTCGTAAAATAGGCTTTTATGAGAATAAAATGTGGTGGTACCTGTGAATCATTCTACACAGCCTCAAACATTCAGCTTACTAATTCCAATCGTAAGGGGTTATCGGTATCAGCTAAAAGTTAGGAATTCTATATGTAGAAATATTGCATATTTTCAGTAAGCAGAACCTTCCACACGTCTTGGTGTCGAATACTCAGACTAGCTGAAAACGATCATATACTTATAGATAGAAAATTTGCAAATCATTGGAATACTCTGTCTTCCGCTTCAAGTGTGCGCATGCTGATTTCTTGCCCTCCATTTCTATTTGTTAATTGGAAGCGTTTTTCTACTGCAGCCGTCGATCGATTTTTGTGAGAGTAGTATGGTTCAGACAAAGCTTCATAAGTGTGGTTTATTTTGGTATGTCCAGAATCCCAGGCATTCATTGACACCTGTTCGCATATTTCTCGTCCATGTAATTTCACCTGTTGCTTTCGAATGAAATTTAACGACCAACGACCGTGTATTCGGCAATGAGCACTAAGGAATCATTCTTCGTCGCTTTTATTTTCTTGTACAAATGAGAAATTTGCATATGAAATGGTTTCTTCTTATAATACTTTAAGATTGTTAGTTTTTTTTTTTTTTTTTTATATAATTTTTAGACGAACAATATCTTTTAATAAAATATAAAAAGGGTAATTGGTTGAATATCAAACACACAAGTTGGTTATATACGAATTTAAAGACAAGCGCTATTTGGTGGATACTTCTTAAACTTTTTTTTAAATTCCTTGATCTATCTTATGTATCGAGCTATCACATGTTAAATTTGGTGGCAGTGCACTTAATCATTTAAGTATATATCTTCTTAAACAGCATTTATTAAAAAATTATTAAACAGCATAAGAAAAAAAAAAAAAAGAAAGGAATACATAAAACATATCACTCATACGCAATTTATGCAACTATCATAAGTATGCCTATCGTAATTTATATTCAAAACAAGATAGCATAGAAAAATAATAAGTATTCTTTGAAATATGAAATTAGATAAATGATAAAATTTTATATTTCTCCTTCAATATACTCAAATATACTCTTTGTAAATATAAGAATTTTTAAAGAAATCTTTGTTCAGACTGAGATAGCATTATTCGTAAATACCTTCTTCAGTTTACATTTGAAATTCAATTTGAAGGAATTGTTTTTCAGAATTTCTATGAATACATGATGCCAAATGCATTCAATAAATTCGAATTCTTTCGATAGCTTAACAATATGTGTTAAAAAAAAGGTCAAGAGGAAATTTTGTATTATGAAAAAGGAGATAACAGACTTTCGTAGTCTAAAAATAGTGTGTTATTTTTAATGGATTCAGAATTTTGGTTACTCTCTATTTAAAAGTTCTTATAGTAATTTAATTTACTTTGGTTTGTACTTAATTGGCACTAAATTTAATCATATTTTTCACTATTTCCTTCTATTAAAATTATATGTACAAATTATTGGTAATAATTAATATTTTATGAATAAAATAAAACAAACTTGATTAAATTTACTTCGAAAAAAGCGGAATAATTACTTTTTAAAATACAGGGTGTTTATAAAGTCCCGGACCCATTTTGATGTTTAATAACTCATAAAATAATGAAGATATAAAGAAACTTATGGCATTTATTGATGGAATAACTCACATATTTCCTTTTCAGGTTTGAATATCTTTACTTTTGTAAATATCGTCTGCGCGTGTGGTTAATTTCAGATAATTTCATTTTCCAGTCTAAATATCTGTACTTTTCTAAATATCGTCTGCTTATTAATTGCATTTTTCTCTCTTTTGTTTTTGGTTACTATTGCAATGTTATGTTTACTTTTGATGTGTTTGTTCTATGTAGTACTTTTGTATGTGATGTTTTATTCGAGCGGATATTAAGGAGAATGCATACACCACAAGAGAAAGCACAGCCTCTGTGACAATAGCCTCTGTGGATGCCGACATGCTTGCCGCTATCTGGCGTGAAATTGACTGTCGACTTGATATTCTCCGTGCGACGAAAGGGGCACACGTGGAAGTTCATTGACAATGGTCATGAAACTTTTTGAGTCTATCTAACCATTTATGTTATTAATTTTAATCTATCTTTATTATTTTATGAGTTATTAAACATCAAAATGGGTCCGGAACTTTATGAACACCTTGTATATTTTACCTCATTTAACGTCTTTTACGGTAAAAGTATCGACATGGAATCATTTAAATTTTATATTAACGTTATGACCCATTCATCTGAAAACACTTTAGCTAGTTCTAAAGAAGATACCTTTATTTGATTTTCTTAGAGAGACAGTTATCACGCTATTTTGGAAATATCTCGCTGCTTAAAAATTCATCAACCTTAATTACTGAAATGCAAAACAGCATTTAATATTCAAACAACTGAGACAATTTTGCTGTCAGGAGGAAGTTACATGACACAAGACGCTGGGATAAAATTAAAAATCCATAGAGTATCATCTAGTTACCACCGCAACAACCTGCCATGATCTGATAAATATAAATTGCTTATATTTATAGCAGACCGGTATTTCCCTTTTAACACATCAACCCTATCCGGAACAAAATCGAAGTGCTAAGCTTAAATTAATCCCATTCTTGTTCAAAAGAGTAATTGGATCTATACAAACAAAATTCTCTTCTGTATTTCCAACTTAAACCCTATCCTCATATACGCCAGTATTGTGCGGTCATATACTAAAAAAAGCTTGATCTCCATCAGTCAAATGAAATATAAAATAATCATTTGAAAAATTATTGGGTAATGCATAGTGCGACAATTCCATGATACTTTCATTCGGAAAATGCTTGATACGCACCACTACGTTTGAAATCAACACATTTAAAAGAAAAGATTTCATTTCTAAGTTATTTGATTGTATACAACAGATTTACCTTACATTTATCTTTAGAATTACTTGATTATCCTTTTTTGAATTCACTAGCTACACATAACGATATTAATGCTGCTAAGATATGTATTCCCAGAGGAATCTACAACCCAGCCCTCTTCTTTAACGTTTGTCTTTTTTTAACTACCTATTAGTTTTTCTTTTTCATTTTTTCAATCTTCCGATGGCATGGATTTCTTTTTTGGCATCTTTGGTATTATATCTTGTGTTGTTTTATACATGTAATTGTTTAAACATTTAATAAAATTTTTCTTAAAGATTGGAAATATTCTGTTATTACTAATCTTTCTGCGAATATTATAATTTTATCCTTATATTTTCACATTGATAGTGCTTTATTATTAGGCTTATGTGCTTAAAATGTTTTGTTGCTTTCTGTTTATTGTATGTTGTATTACTCCATTTCATTCCTTTTGTTATTCTGTTTCTGGCACCATTCTGTTTCTCATGGTATTTTCCAGTGGCAGATGAGTGACGTTGGACACAAGTGCTTTCAAGCTTCAAATGTTTAATGCCAAATCGTATGATAATTCTTAATATTGTTTAAATTTGTTAAAAGTTATCACAACTTTGAAATTGATTAAATCCATCAGAATGTAACATTAATTAAAGCTCTGGATTTTATGTATATTTCAAATCAAAACAGGTAAGTTCCTATAAAATTAATGCAATTTAACAATCCTCATAGTAAAGTTTTTGTTTCATTTACTATAACAATTAATTTTTCAATAATACATTTTCAAATATAGTTTTAAATTGAAGTTCGTATATATTTTAAATGTTTATTCTCATTTAATATTTGTTAGGTCAATATATTAACATATAAGATTTATGCTTTCCTTTTATGGAAAATCAATTTATTACAGATTACGATTATAAATTTTATGACGCGGTGATAAAAAATTATGTTTTCATCAAATATTCATTAAATTACTTATGGTTATTTACTAGTTAACAATATAAATTTTTGTGGACTTTCAATTTCTTTTAATAGGTTTGTAGGCAGCTATTTTCAACGAGGTAATTTGAGAAATTATTTTGCTATCGAATTGCAGTTGAATCCATTCTGATAAAAAAAAAAAAAAAAAAATATTCAATAGCAGATAATTCAGGAAGGGGAACATAAACATCAGACTTATAACATTAGGATAGTGTAGATTATTGGAATAGTTTAAGTTAAACGTGATACGAATTAGAGGAAATTATATATATTATTTCAATTGATTAAATGAAGTTATTATTTCTCTTTTATTAGAAATATTTAAATTAAATTATCGGTTTTTGAAATTGAAGATATTGGTTTATCAATCGAATATTAAATCAAACATATCGTTAAAATATTTTTCATTGGTAGTTACAACTAGTGATAATGAGGATAATTGCTCTTCCATGTTATTTTACATTACAATTAAAAAAATTTTTATCGAAAAATTAATACCAGTCATTCAAAAATTTGTTGATATGAAATTTCCAAATCGGCTAGTTGTAAAAGTGTCTTGAAAAATTATATAAGTGCTTAACTGCTAAAAAGGACATTTTCGGTGTCAAATGTTCAGATTTATTTTTATAGGGTTTTATTTGACTTGGTATGTTATTTATGTGTGTGGATCAAATCTAAGAATTAAATTTTCCACCGCTTTTCGTACATTTGATTTCAATTTTTGTATACATGTATATCTCCGCTGGTAATATATGTTCACGTAGTAACGAATTTAAGGATGGAGACCTGAAGGCCCGGGCTCTTAACTCCAGTTTAAAATTTGTTTTCGAAATTTAAAACACTTCCTATCTGTCGATTAAACTAAAGTTTTGCATACAACATGTATGTTATCCACATCTGTTTAACTGGAGTTTTTAGTACATTTTGAATCAAATATGATTTAGATATTATTTCTAAGCATTAATGTTAAATTAAATGTAAACATAGTAAATATGTAAAATTTCTTTTAAATATTCGTTTAAAAAATATACACTACACTTAAGTCACTGCTCTTGTTTTATTTTTATTCACTCACGAAATGCGGAATTGATGTGTATAATTTTATATGTGTGTATAATGGAGATTATTTACAGTATTGTTTGCTACTGTTAAATTAGAAAGCAATACAGGGGAGCTGTACAGATTACGTTTCTACCATTATTTTCTAACGTTATTGTAAGGAATTTATACGCTAAATTCGAAAAAAGTCCGTAGAGCCTCTTTTTAAGAAACTCACATGCTAAACTTTGAATAGACCTACTAATACATGACGCCTACCAATTGTCCTAAATTAACCTACTAAAACAAAATAATAGAAAACTAAAAGGATGTTTGGAAAGTGCTTCCTTGGAGATATATTAGTCAGAATATTATTCATACACATACCTCTCTCACACACATACGCACTGAGTATTTTCCAAAACTAATTTTTTGGATTTATGTGACCTTAAAACATGTAAAGGATGTGAAACCTCGACATGAACATTTTTGATTCATTACGTACTGTACTTGGGTGATGTTAGAAACAAATCAGTGTTCTTGATAATTGTGATAACAATATTAAGTGTAGTAATATTAAGAAATTACAGACATGAGATACATTTTTTTAATATGTAATTAACTATATATTAAAATTATTTATACAAATATTTCCATAAAATAATGTATGTATATGTATAACAAAATTATATTGTGTACACACACACACATACACACATTAAAGAGACGACAAAATCACTGTGGATATTTTAAAAGAAGCAAGGAATGCAGCCATTGAAGTTCTAAATGGATTATTCAACACATGTACAACATTATGTGTTGTTTCAAAGGACTGAACAAAATGCCATCATAATCTTACTCTTTAAAAAAGGAAAAAAATAAAAAAGGTATTTGAAACTATCGTCTAATCAGCCTGCTCTCCCTTTTGTATAATATTTTTAAGAAAATTCTGACAAACCGCTTACACAAAGAATTAGATGCAGCGCAACCTAAAGAACAAGCAGGATTTCGAAGTGGTTTTAGTACCATCGACTATATTCGTACAATTAGAAAAATTATTGAAAGAAGTAATGAATACGAACTCCCTCTGTGTGTGGCTTTTGTTGACTACGAAAAAGCTTTTAGCTCCGTATCATCACAAGCAGTTATGGATGCATTAAGGAATACTAATATTAATTCAGGATATATTCATCTTATTGCAAACATTCATAAAAAAAGCAACAGCCGAATTAAAACTCCACAAAACAAGTAAAGCATTCAAAATTAAAAAGGATGTAAGACAGGGGGATACACTTTGACCCAAACACTTCAATGCAGTGCTTCAAGAAGTTTTTAAAAAATTAAATTGGGAGCAGGAATTAAATTGGCATTAAATGTTGATGGGTAGTTTATAAATCATTTGAGATTTCCGAATAGTATTGTACTGCTTGCTTCCTAATTCTGAGATTTGCAAGAAATACTTCGGTAATTAAACAAAAAAAGCGAGCTTGTTACATTGAATATGAACATCAGCAAAACAAAAGTTGTGTCGAATTCCTTTATTTCTCCACTGAAGATCACATTTGATATGGATGAATTAGAAACGGTATGCAGTTGCAATTATCTGGGACAAGTCCTTACGATGAACGGAAATATCATGAAAAAAATTAACAACCAAGTTAAATTTGCATGGAGAGCATTCGGAAGAAATAGCGCTATATTCAAAAACAACCACCCATTTTGTTTGAAAAGAAAAGTTTTTGATCAATGTATTTTCCCTGTTTTAACTTATGCTTGAGAAACCTGGACATTAACATGTAAAGCTATATAAAAACTTCAAACAGACCAGAGAATTATGGAGAGATGCCTGTTAGTATTCACCCGAAGAGACAGAAAGCGAAACACTTGGATTAGGAAGTAAACCAAAGTTACTGATGTCATTTCTAGAGTCAAAAAGTTAAAATGGAGTTGGGCTGGGCACATTGCGAGAAGAAATGATGATAGATGGACCACCAAAGTTTTATTTTGGATACAAAGAAATAAGAAAAGAACAATGAAGAAAGCACTGTGTCTTTGGAGTGATGAAATTGTGAAGTTTGTAAGAGCAGAAGGGAGAAGGGAGAAGAATTGTAGAAAACATGTCAGTTTGGAATCACCTAGGAGACGACTTCATCCTGCAATGTTTTGATAAAGGCTGAAATTTATTATGATGATGATATATATATAATAAATAGATAGATAGATAGAGAGAGAGAGAGAATCGCTATAATTGAACGTGGTCTATTCAGAGCACACTTGGATTTAGCCAAAAATTTATATATAGACAATTCTAAAAATTCACTAAAAGATTAGAAAAATAAAAAAATAAAATAAAATAAAAAAGTTTCCCGCCAGTGGCCATATTACAGTCATAATGCTTAAACTGATACGCAATAAATAACTGTTGCCTTATTAAACATTTACAAACCTACTGACATTCAAAACTTTTATTCTTACATTTTGAAAAGGTTTTTAAAGTAATGTTTTATAGATCACAGAGGGATTAGCCGTTTGTTTTTCTTTATGCATTCAATAAATTTAAATTCTTTAGATAGACTAACAATATGTGTTAAAAAAAAAAAAAAGGTCAAGAGGAAATTTTGTATTATGAAAAAGAAAATAACAGACTTTCGTAAAGTCTAAAAATAGTGTGTTATTTTTAATGGATTCAGAATTTTGGTTTCTTTCTATTTAAAAGTCCTTATAGTATTTTAATTTACTTTAGTTTGTACTTAATTGGCACTAAATTTAATTATATTTTTAAATATTTCCTTCTAGTAAAATGATATGTACAAATTATTGGTAATAATTAATATTTTATGAATAAAATAAAAGAAAATGTAATTTACTTAGAAAAAAGCGGAAAAATTACTTTTTAAAATATATTTTACCTCATTTAACGTCCTTTGAGATAAAAGAATCGGCATGGAATCATTTAAATTTTATATTAACGTTATGCCTCATTCATCTGAAAACACTTTGGTTAGTTATGCAGATGATACCTTTATTTTGTCTTCTTAGAAAGAGACACAATTCATTATCATGCTATTTTGGAAATATCTCACTGATTAAAAATTCATCAACCTTAATTATTGAAATGCAAAATAGCATTTAACATTGAAAAAACTGAGACAATTTTGCTTTCAGGAGGAAGTTACATGATACATGATGCTGGGATAAAATTGAAAATCCATGGAGTATCATCCAGTTACCACCGTAACAACCTGCCATGATCTGATAAATATAAATTGCTTATTGTTATAGCAGACCGGTATTTCCCTTTTAACTTCAACACATCAACGCTATCTGGAACAAAATCGAAGTGCTAAGCTTAAATTAATCCCATTCTTTTTCATTGTTATTTTTTGAATTTTTTTCTGTATTTCCTACTTAAACCCTTCTGAGGTCGAGACTATAGACCATCACCAAAGTTGGGACGGAAATCACTTCGTCGCCAGTGACTCGTCGAAAGTCTTGGTCGAGTTAGTTTTATGTCGGCATGGTGCTGCAGTGAAATAATTAGGTTCTGAGTGTTAGATAAATTAGAAGTGATTTTAAAAGTATTGATTGAGATGAAGAGAAAGGAAGTTGTTGAATGTAGTGTAAGATGGAGAGTGAATTGGTAGTGAATGGCTAGCGGTAATGAATTGGTAGCTGCTTAGTGTGTGAGGAGGTGAAGTTAAGTGATGGTAGAGAGGTGTAGCGTAAAGTAAGAGAAGAATCTATCGCGCTTCGGGAATCCGGCCGATAGTGCTAGTGTGAAATTAGCTAGTGATAACAGAGAGCCGTCATCGACAAGATCAGTATTGGTGAGATAATCTACCTTTTATGTTATTCTTTGTTAAAGATATTATCTGGGGTCATTTAAGTTATAACGGAGTTAGCCCAACACCTTCCTTGATATTGAATGCTAAATAAACTTTGTTATTTATTTGTTAACTTTGTCTCGAGCTCTTATTACTATCTAATTAAGTTCATCTTTAAGATCTAAGATTGAGGAATGGAGGTATGGCGACCATAAATTCCTCACACTCAATCCTCAAATACGCCAAAATTGTACGGTCATATACTAACAAAAGCTTAATCTCCATCAGTCAAATGAAATATAAAATACTCATTTTAAAAATTATTTGGTAATGCATAGTACGACGATTCCATGATACTGTCATTCGGAAAATGCTTGATACGCACTAATACGTTTGAAATCATCACATTTAAAAGAAAAGATTTCATTTCTAAGTTAATCGATTGTATACAACAGATTTACCTTACATTTATCTTTAGAATCACTTGATTATCCCTTTTTGAATTCACTAGCTACACATAACGATATTAATGCTGCTAAGATATGTATTCCCAGAGGAATCTACAACCCCGCCCTCTTCTTTAACGTTTGTCTTTTTTTAACTACCTATTAGTTTTTCTTTTTCATTTTTTCAATCTTCCGATGGCATGGATTTCTTTTTTGGCATCTTTGGTATTATATCTTGTGTTGTTTTATACATGTAATTGTTTAAAAAATTTAATAAAATTTTTCTTAAAGATTGGAAATATTCTGTTATAACTAATCTTTCTGCGAATATTATAATTTTATCCTTAAATTTTCACATTGATAGTGCTTTATTATTAGGCTTATGTGCTTAAAATGTTTTGTTGCTTTCTGTTTATTGTATGTTGTATTACTCCATTTCATTCCTTTTGTTATTCTATTTCTGGCACCATTCTGTTTCTCATGGTATTTTCCAGTGGCAGATGAGTGACGTTGGACACAAGTGCTTTCAAGCTTCAAATGTTTAATGCCAAATCGTATGATAATTCTTAATATTGTTTAAATTTGTTAAAAGTTATCACAACTTTGAAATTGATTAAATCCATCAGAATGTATCATTAATTAAAGCTCTGGATTTTATGCATGTTTCAAATGAAAACAGGTAAATTCCTATAAAATTAATGCAGTTTAACAATCCTCATAGTAAAGATTTTGTTTCATTTACTATAATAATTACTTTTTCTATAATACATTTTCAAATATAGTTTTAAATTGAAGTTCGTATATATTTTAAATGTTTATTCTCATTTAATATTTGTTCGGTCAATATATTAACATATAAGATTTATGCTTTCCTTTTATGGAAAATCAATTTATTACAGATTACGATTACAAATTTTATGATGCAGTGATAAAAAATTATGTTTTTATCAAATATTCATTAAATTACTTATGGTTATTTACTAGTTAACAATATAAATTTTTGTGGACTTTCAATTTATTTTAATAGGTTTGTAGATTGGTATTTTCAATGAGGTAATTTGAGAAATTATTTTGCTATCGAATTGCAGTTCAATCCATTGTGATAAAAAATATTCAATAGCAGATAATTCAGGAAGAGGAACATAAACATCAGACTTATAACATTAGGATCGTGTAGATTATTGGAATAGTTTAAGTTAAACGTGATACGAATTAGAGGAAACTTCATATATTATTTCAATTGATTAAATGAAGTTAGTATTTCTCTTTTATTAGAAATATTTAAATTAAATTATCGGTTATTTAAATTGAAGATATCGGTTTATCAATTGAATATTAAACCAAACATATCGTTAAAATATTTATCACTGGTTGTTACAACTAGAGATAATGAGGATAATTGCTCTTCCATGTTATTTTACATTACAATTAATTATTTTTTTATCGAAAAATTAATACCAGTCATTTAAAAATTTGTTGATATGGAATTTCCAAATCGGCTAGTTGTAAAAGTGTCTTGAAAAATTATATAAGTGCTTAACTGCTAAAAAGTACATTTTCGGTGTCAAATTTTCAGATTTATTTTTATAGGTTTTTATTTGACTTCGTATGTTATTTATGTGTGGGGATCAAATCTAAGAATTAAACTTTCCACCGCTTTTCGTAAATTTGATTTCAATTTTTGTATACATGTATAACTCCGCTGGTAATATATGTTCAAGTAGTAACGAATTTAAGGATGGGGACCTGCAGGCCCCCTGCAGGCTCTTAACTCCAGTTTAAAATTTGTTTTCGAAATTTAAAATACTTCCTATCTGTCGATTTAACTAAAGTTTTGTATACATCATGGGTGTTATCCACATCTGTTAAACTGGAGTTTTTAGTACATTTTGAATCAAATATGATTTATGTAGATATTATTTCTAAGCATTAACGTTCATGTTAAATTAAATATAAACATAGTAAATATGTAGTATTTCTTTTAAATATTTGTTTAAAAAATATACACTACACTTAAGTCACTGCTCTTGTTTTATTTTTATTCACTCACGAAATGCGGAATTGATGTGTATAATTTTATATGTGTGTATAATGGAGATTATTTACAGTATTGTTTCCTACTGTTAAATTAGAAAGCAATACAGGGGATCTGTACAGATTACGTTTCTACCATTATTTTTCTAAAATTATTGTAAGGGGTTTATACGATGAATTTGAAAAAAGTCCGTAGAGCCTCTTTTTAAGAAACTCACATGCTAAACTTTAAATTGATCTACTTACACATGACGACTAAAAATTGTCCTAATTAACCTACTAAAACAAAATAATAGAAAACTAAAAGGACGTTTGGAAAGTGCTACTTTGGAGATATATTAGTCAGAATATTATTTATACACATACAGTCTTTCTAACACACACATACGCTCTGAGTATTTTCCAAAACTAATTTTTTGGATTTAGGTGACCTTAAAACATGTAAAGGATGTAAAACCTCGACATGAACATTTTTGATTCATTACCTACTGTACTTGGGTAATGTTAGAAAAAAATCCGAGTTCTTGATAATTAGGATAACAATATTAAGTATAATAATATTAAGAAATTACAGGCATGAGATACATTTTTTTATTATGTAATTAACTATATTTTAAAATTATTTATACAAATATTTCCATAAAACAATGTACATATATGTGTAACAAAATTATATTGTGTACACACACACACACACACACACACACACACACACATACACACATATATATATATTCAAGAGACGACAAAATCACTGTGGATAATTTGAAAGAAGCAAGTAATGCAGCCATTAAAGTTCTAACTGGGTTATTCAGCAAATGTACAACATTGTGTGTTGTTTCAAAGGACTGAACAAAATGCCATCATAATCTTACTCTTAAAAAAAAAAAAAAAAAAAAAAAAAAGATATTTGAAACTATCGTCCAATCAGCCTGCTCTCCCTTTTGTATAAAAATTTTAAGAAAATTCTGACAAACCGCTTACACAAAGAATTAGATGCAGCGCAACCTAAAGAACAAGCAGGATTTCGAAGTGGTTTTAGTACCATCGACTATATTCGTACAATTAGAAAAATTATTGAAAGAAGTAATAAATACGAACTCCCTCTGTGTGTGGCTTTTGTTGACTACGAAAAACCTTTTAGCTCCGTATCATCACAAACAGTTATGGATGCATTAAGGAATACTAATATTAATTCAGGATATATTTATCTTATTGCAAACATTCATAAAAACGCAACAGCCGAAGTAAAACTCCACAACAAGTAAAGCATTCAAAATTAGAAAGGATGTAAGACAGGGGGATACAATTTGACCCAAACACTTCAATGCAGTGCTTCAAGAAGTTAAAAAAAAAATTAAATTGGGAGCAGGAATTAAATTGGCATAAAATATTGATGGGCAGTTTATAAAGCATTTGAGATTTCCGAATAGTATTGTACTGCATGCTTCCTAATTCTGAGATTTGCAAGAAATACTTTAGGAATTAAACAAAAAAAGCGAGCTTGTTGCATTGAATATGAACATCAGCAAAACAAAAGTTATGTCGAATTCCTTTATTTCTCCACTGAAGATCACATTTGATATGGATGAATTAGAAACGGTATGCAGTTGCAATTATCTGGGACAAGTCCTCACGATGAACGGAAACATCATGAAAAAAATTAACAACCAAGTTAAATTTGCATGGAGAGCATTCGGAAGAAATAGCGCTATATTCAAAAACGACCACCCATTTTGTTTGAAAAGAAAAGTTTTTGATCAATGTATTTTGCCTGTTTTAACTTATGCTTCAGAAACCTGGACATTAGCATGTAAAGCTTTAAAAAAACTTAAAACAGCCCGGAGAATCATGAAGAGATGCGCGTTAGGATTCACCCGAAGAGACAGAAAGCGAAACACTTGGATTAGGAAGTAAACCAAAGTTACTGATGTCATTTCTAGAGTCAAAAATTTAAAATGGAGTTGGGCTGGGCACATTGCGAGAAGAAATGATGATAGATGTACCACCAAAGTTCTATTTTGGATACAAGGAGATAAGAAAAGAACAATGAAGAAAGCACTGTGTCTTTGGAGTGATGAAATTGTGAAGTTTGGAAGAGCAGAAGGGAGAAGGGAGAAGGGAGAAGAATTGTAGAAAACATGTCAGTTTGGAATCACCTAGGAGACGACTTCATCCTGCAATGTTTTGATAAAGGCTGAAATTTATTATGATGATGATATATATATAATAAATAGATAGAGAGAGAGAGAGAGAATCGCTATTATTGAACGTGGTCTATTCAGAGCACACTTGGATTTAGCCAAAAATTTATATAGAGACAATTCTAAAAATTTACTAAAAGATTAGAAAAATAATAAAATAAAATAAAATAAAAAAGTTTTCCGCCAGTGGCCATATTACAGTCATAATGCTTAAACTGATACGCAATAAATAACTGTTGCCTTTTTAAACGTTTACAAACCTAGTGACATTCAAAACTTTTATTCTTACATTTTGAAAAGGTTTTTAAAGTAATGTTTTATAGATCACAGAGGGATTAGACGTTTTTTTTTCTTTATCGGTCGGCCCGTTCTTCCGATCTTAATACGTGTGATTTTTGGTTATGGGGCCATTTAAAGAGTGGAAATGTTTGTCATGGAAATGTTGTAACTTTGTCTGACTTGAAGGACTATATAACACTGCATGTTCTATAGATCACTGGCAATCACCTGCAGTCGGTTGCTGAACACACTGTTCATTGACTGTAGATTTTACAACTTAATGAAAATTAATTTTTAAAACGAATATTTGCTTAAGTGGCTTCTTTTATTTCTCATTTTTCTGTACACACCACCGTGCTAGGTAAGCATTTTCGATCCTGTATTGTTATATGATTTTGAGTCATTATACACCGAACCATCCTAGATTACCTAAATTTCCTAATGTGAAAAGCAAAAATATATTAAATTCTCGAATAACAGTACTCTTAAATCTTTCGAATAATGATATTAAGCTGCAAATTAAAATAACTGCATTTTTACAAATCAAGTTTTATTATATCTATTCATTTTATAATTATATAAAAATCAGTTTCACCTTATTACCTTTTTTATTCTTAACTACAATTAAACTTAGAGTTAAGTAATACTAAATTAAAAAATACATATACAATGAAATGTTAAATTTTACAAAAGCTGTACATTTTTAAACAATAATATTTTTAAATCGTACTAGAAATGTTTTTTCTAAAAACTACAGCAATCAAAACATTTCATGTTTCACTGAATAAAATATAAAAGGGGAAAAAAGCAGACGTTTGGTTTTCTCATTACGACATTTCGTATGCATTGCCCTGTTCAGGGATGCGTTATTTTCATTTGTATATCTGTTTATTTTACAAAAATTCTCGAAAGCGAGTATTTTATGACTTAAAAAAAAATGAAATTTGTTTTTATTTACAACAGAATTTTTAAAAAATTAGTTTCATATTTCTGTTGCGGTTATTTAATTTTACAGAACAAAACTTTTACATAAAATATATATTTCTATATTATTAAATATTATTTTTAAAGATATTTTTAAAAATTATTTATTATCAATCGTCATATTTTTTTTATGGTAATTTAATTATTATGTTTTGCGTTTTTTTTTTTTTTTTTTTTTTTTTTTTTTTTTGAGATTTTATAATAAATTTTATGTATTTTTATATATATAACATAGATATTTGCACCTACTAAATTGAAAAAAAAAAAAAAAAATCTTCATTTTGCTTTAAGGAGTCAGGTACATTTGAAAGGAAAAATATGAGAAAAAAAAGACCAAAACGTTATTTACAATAATTAAATAAATAAATAAATTTAAAACTTGTAAATTTTAACATGGCTAATAAAGTCGGATTTATTACTTTATTACAGCCATTAAAATAATTCTAAATAATTTATTTTGTTTTCTTTGTAATAAAATATCTGAGCGAATTTTTTGACAATGTATGATCTTGTGCGCGCAATACATCCCTGATGGACACACATAATTTAATGAAACTTTAACAAATTTTACATGACGTGTACATTAGGGTGGGACGAAAAATGAATATTTTCGATAAGCGATTTCTAATAGAAAAAAAAAGTTGTACTTTGGCATCCTCAATTTGGGAGGGAAAAGAATAAATATTTATATTTTTAGTTTGCGCATGACATTCAAAGTTCGAAAAAATGATAAAAAAAGGTCTTTTTTTTTTTTTTTTTTTTTAATTGAGATACAAATATTATTACTTTTTGTTTTAATACCATTCAATTGCTTCTTTTTAACACTATTTCCATATATCTTTGAAAGTTTTTATATTATTTTACACTTTTCACATCGCGCATAGGCCGTAAAATTCCGTAAAACTAACCAAAATTTGACTTTTTTATTGTTAAAAAAAAAAAAAAAAAAAAAAAAAATCCAGCTTTCTAGAAAACCAAATGAATCAAATATTTCATTAAATATGTAAGCATTTCTTAGTTTATAATTAATAAAAGTACGTGGTAGTAACATATACAGAGGCTGTTCGCACATTTTTCAGACGATTTTGATGGAGTGTACTGAAACAATTTTACTCATATTTCGTGTTTTATTTGTTCAGTTTGATAGCTCTTGTTCTTAACTATCATTCTACATCGTAATTTCTATGATAATAATGCTTTTTATAATATCGGAAGAGGTATATTTTTCTACTCCTCTTGAACGGCTTTCTAAAGTCCACAAAGCGTTGTAGGTCGGTGTTTGGATAATGCTGATTTTAAGAGTCGAAAAACACAAAAATCCAACGGTGATACATCAGGAGATTTAGCAGGAATATCAGTGAAGGGTATGGTTGTAATTCCCGTTTTTTGTTCCATTTTTTTCTAGAAAAGCAATTGCGGATTGTGATGTGTGGCTACTTGTTTTGTCTTGATACAGTTCAACGGATTGATAGCATTGTGGATAAATATCTGGATTTTCATTTTTAAAAATTGAAATTAAAATATGTTCTTGATAGTATTTAGAGCTGATTTTGACATTTTTGTCACCTTTTTTTCTTTTTTGCTTTTATCTTGCGCTTGTATGAAAAACCAGTGACAATCATAAATCCTTTAGAAAAACTTTGTTTTGATTCTTTGAACCATGTAGCAAAAATTTTGTTCTCCTCTTTTGTGATAATAAATTGATCTTTTTTTATTGCAATCACTTAAATAGACCCAAGATTCATCTATTGTTGCGACATTTTTCCATTTTTCTCCTGATAAATACTTTTCATAAAGATTTCACTAAAAACAATCTCCGGAAAGAGCGGAAACGTATCCTTCCATCCACTGCCATTTTAAAAGCGCATTTTTGCATGTAAACAAAAATTCTAAATATCAGAAGATAAATAAAACTTCCAAAAATATAACTGTTGTGAAAATAAAATTCTCCATGCAAACGATTTTTTCTTACTGTGAAATAAAATCGTCTAAAAAATGTGCGAACAGCCTCTGTAATACATAAATTTGGTTAGAAAATCATCAGAATCTATGACACCGAATCTGGTTTCATCTATCGAGCCACGCGAATTCGCTTTTCCTACTCCATACATATCAATCTGCTGTTAACAAGCAGTGTGATCAGATCATTACGTTTAGTTTTATTACATTTAAGTAGGGTTAGGTTAAAAAAAAAAAAAATGTTAAATTGTGAATTTACAGTAGTGCTTTAAAAACTATTTGGCGTTGTATTTGTGTTATGTTACCCTTAGCGTCATTAGTAATGACGGCTACCAGACAATCCTTCGCGTATTCCTTTTTGTTTTTATTTACTTATTTATTTATTTTTGATGGGGGCTTACCAATAACAGAACTGGATACGAACATTTTTGCAACATATGAGGATGTACGCTTTTGTTGTTTCAGTAAAAGGTAGAGATTGTCTTTATATTCTAATAAAATGCCTGAATATTTTTACTATTGCCGATTGAGTTAATTAACAAATATAGAATTCAGACCGAAAAGCTTCGATACCAACTGTTTTCCATACTAGAATAGTACAATTAATAAAAGACTATCATGATCCATATTTCAACTTACGAAAATCTTATAACAGAGAGAAAT
This sequence comes from Salticus scenicus, assembly GCA_963930645.1. Lineage (NCBI taxonomy): Eukaryota > Metazoa > Arthropoda > Arachnida > Araneae > Salticidae > Salticus > Salticus scenicus. The sequence continues at coordinate 385,859,694 of OZ005648.1, forward strand.
CTGGATGCAACTTTTAAAAAACAGTGAATGCTTCGTCGCTGATGCTAAATCAAATTTTTTGGATGCTACAGTATGTAAATGCCCAATCACCTTTTCTTACTTTCTTGGAGAAAACCAGAATTCTTGTGACTGTCATGTAAACACTAATTCTAAATGTGAAAAAGAGAAAAAAATACCGTATCGTACTAAAACTTTTGTAGGACCAACGAAATACTAAAAACGCTTACATCAGTATTCTAGACAGGAAATAAACATAAAGGCTAACATAGTAAATTATTAGATGAATATTGAAAAAAAAAATTTAATTAGTTCTTCCGACAATACAGTTGAAAATGTACATCTTAAGAAGTCATTTAAAGAAATACAATAAAAGAAGGTGACGAGTCTGTTGCTTCAACATCTAAAACTCAAATGAGGAATGAATTATCTGCTACCACTATAATGAGAAGGAGGATTATACCTCTTGACAGGAAAATAGTTTCTTTTGCGTCTGTCGTTTTAAAAGATGTTGGATTGATTAGTGGTGAAATTCTTTTTTTTTTTTTTTTTTGCTAACCCTGAGAACTTGTTATTGACCATAGTAGTGGACGACAGGCAACATAGAAAGGAGTTACCCTACAGAAATTACTCAAGGCAAGAGATCAACCGTTAGAAAACACTTCTGTACCTATACAATAATTTCATCCACTAATATTAAATTTTGCAATTTCGAACTATGAAAAGCTGGTCAGCTGGGCAATGTTTTCACTTTATCACTCTTTTTCTATGCCTCCAATGAAGGAAAATGTGACAAACAAGGATATTTTGCCATTTCTATAAACTAAACAATTTCCAAAGTTTAAAATCATAAATTCACATATCACATTAGGCTGTTGAAAGCATTGTGAAGCTGATCAACGAATCTTCAGAAAAAGTATTTGGGAAAGGCTCAAGAGTTGGATTTATAATAAAAAATCTCGCGATTATCATTGACAAAACTGAGTTATGTATCCAGCTTCCAAGATTAATCCCAAAATAGCAACTTGTTTAAAATCATTTAATAAATGGTAAATGTAAGTGCTTCTTTATAAGTACGTAAATATTGTAAATAACTGTCTATCATGGATGGTTGAATGGTAATGGCAGGGTAGAACTCAAAGTGCAACCGTCTCACCGTGGTCAGATCTGGATTGCTATGTAATAAGTTTTAATTGCATAACAAACAAAGAGCTGCACAGTGCGCATTTATTCTGAAAAGTGTAAAACTTGTCTACAAAAGACGAAATACTGCAATTTCTAAAAAACGCTAGAACATTAAAATATTGATTAATTTCAGGAAATTTTACGGCTTATGCACGATCTAAAAACTATAAAATAATACAAATACTTTTAAAGAAATATGAAAAGAGTATTAAAAGAAAGCATTCGAATGGTATTAGAACAAGAAGTAATAATACTTGTATTTCAATAAAAATTTTTGAAATTTGACCCTTTTTCATCATTTTTTTCGAATTTTGAAGGTCATGCGCGAACTAAAGATAGAAATATTAATTTTTTTTTATTATTTTTCCCAAATTGGGGATGTCAAAATACAACTTTTTTGGCTATTAGAAATTGCTTATCTAAAATATCCATTTTTCGGTTCACCCTAGTGTACATACATGAAATTACGAATAATTATTTTTTTAACACTAAAAGTTTGTAATTATAAGCATAATTACGCCAAAAATTATGATAATTTTTTAATAAAAATTATATATATATACGTTTTTTTTTTTTTTTTTTTTTAAGGAATGAATATTTCCAGGAAAGTTATTTTTTATTATTTTAATTATAGGGTATTTTTGCATGTGCACAGTTAATTTTATGGTCATGTGATGTATAACTTGCATCTAAACCTGTGCACAAGTCTTATGTCGATAAAAAATTAGCTGTGATAATTTTAAGAAGAAATAAATAAATTTAAAAATATATGATTATTCTAATATCTGTCGTAGAAAAAAAAAATTCTTTCTCAATACGTCTTAAAAGTTACAAGCTCCTTAGGTTACTGCATTTTACTATAATTTTTACAGTTATTGTATAAAATTTTATGACAGTTTTTTATAGATATCTCCTACGTTCAAAAGTACCCTTTAAAACTTCTGATTTCTCTTATATTTCAGAGGTGCAGAACAGACCTTTGTATGGGAACTCTTATCAGTTCTTTTATGAAGTGTTCATTTATTTATTTTAAAAATTATATAAGAGTTGTATTACTGTAAATATTCTTGTTATTGTTTTTCTTATGTTCTAAATACAAATAAATTAAATAAGACATAACGTTGCGTTAAATGAAATGGATTATTTGCTTTTCCTTTTATGATATGCCGAGTTTATGAAGTATACGTTTAGAATATTAATCACGTTTAGAATATTAATCAGGTTAGCTTAATTTTAATTTTACTAAATTCACAAAGAATCGCCAAAAGAGAAAATTATTATAAAATTCTCTTGAATTATAACATATTTATTATTATTATTATTAATTTTTTTTCATTTTTACAAAGTGTGTATTAATTATAAATATTGTGAATTCTTATGGAGGTGACAAACAAAAATTAAATCAGAGTAACTGCGGTAACAACACTGTAAAATTTTTGTACTCATTCATGGAAAATTAACAATAGAGCAATTGTTTTACCAAATAAAGTACAACAAACACAGACTATTTCAAAAATTACATCAATAGGTTTCACAAATTAGATTTAAAAAAAAAAAAAAAAAAAAAAGGAAAAGACGCTGCAATAGTTTTTATTTTGTTGTATTCTTGAACAAATTTCTCATAATTTCCAATAAGAAAAAAAAAATAAAGGATAGACGAGGCATAAATAATGCTTTGTATGAGTACTATTTTACAAATTTATTTCATATTTTTTGTACTATTCTTTTCCAATAAGATGTCTGTTTACTATAGTAATAAAAAAATATTCAATACCTTTTAAAACTGAGATAGCTAGTAAAATATTCTATCAACAAAAAATAGACTACTGTGAATCTCCAGTGTAAAAATTATTCTACAAATCAACCAAAAAACAGCCAATTTGGGGAAACCATCTTCCCCGTGGAAAAATAATTCAGTGATGGCTCCTACAATTCTTCAGATTAGCTGAAAGTATCTAATATGCAACTTTAGTTTGAAGTTAATTGTTTCTCTAAGACAAGAAACTACTAATAATGTTTTTTGGTAATTATTTTTTTTTATTTATTTTATTTTTATCTCTTATTATTATTTTGACTGAGATATCGGGCGAATTAACAGCTATATTTTGGATTCTTTAATCGATTGCTATTATGAGAATTATTGTAGCATTTTTTCTCCTGTACATTAATTAGGAAGCCTAAAAGCACATATTTTCTCCAGAAAACATAAGTTTAAGCATCTCACTAATGTATGCTAATTTCATTTTGTTGATTGCAAAGTAATGATGTTAAAATGCGTTTAAACGAGATTCACCCCATATGCCGTAATAATGAGAATTTTGGCGTGTCCCTGTACACAGTTCATAAAAAAATATAGACATAAAATATTAAATAGCAGTTTTATACAAAGTCTGAACGTGTGCGCCAATATGCAAGTCAATCGGAGGATTTTTGCTACCGCTATTGCGGTACATACAAATTCTGCCCGAAGGCCGTAATGATAAGAAAAACTTTTGTGTGGCCCTGTACACGAACTACAAATGGAATGCACAACCAAAATATACAGCTGATTCCGTGGGAATCATGAACATGTGTACCAATTTTCAAGTCAACAGCGTGATTTTTTTCGGCCGCTATCACGGTACATACAAATTCTTCCCATAGGCCGTAATGATAAAGTGACCTGCCCCTGGGCTCATAAACATGTGTACGAAATTGCAAGTCTATGGCGTGATTTTTGCGACCGCTATCGTGGTACCTACAAATTCTTCCCATAGGCCGTAATGATAAGAAAAAGTTTGGCGTGTCCCTGTACACGAACTACAAATGGAATGGACACCCAAAACTATCAGCTAATTCCGTGGAGATCATGAACATATGTACCAAATTTCAAGTCAATAGTGTGATTTTTGCGGCCGCTATCGCACGACAGACAGACAGACAAACAAACGCACAGACGGAACCCAAAATCTTTTTGAGTCTCAACAGGGAGGCCTCCACTGACGTTTCGGCAATAATATAGGAATTGCTGTAAGTAGTCAGGTACATCTTAATTTGTTACAGTCATTGCCTTTTTCACATCAGACAATCGTCTAGCAACTTAAAATATAGTGTTACCACCTAAATTTCATACTTTAGTTAATTTCAAAAAATCTAATTGTTGTATCGACAAGCCGTTGTGACCCATAGATTTTGAAAAATAGCCCGTTTCATCTGGTACCGAATTTGAAACAATTGGACCTATATTTCTAATTTATTTTCCACTTTTTCTGCTTTTAACTCTGTTAAAATATCTATTTTTATGCAATTGTAGTGAATTTTCAGTCCCTGACACCGCTTTTTCATTAGACATAGGTCGCCGTTTTAATTAATATCTCCGCAATTAATTAAAATTTTTAAATTCTGTTTCCACTATGAACTCGAGAAGGCTCCTGAGCATCCGTAACTCAAACTTTGTAATTCAATGGACAATAGGGCTGAACTTCTAGAAGAACAGACTGACAGACAAACATTTTATTTTATAAATATAGATATACACATGTATGTGTGTTTCTGGTATTTTCGAAAATCTAATGTTTTTCAAGATATTTATAGGATTTCTTGAAAGAGAAACACTAACGTCAAGAGAAAAGTTTACCTCTGTGAATCTTGTACATTGTCTCTTGGTAATACCTATTTCAATAACTTAATAATTAAAAAAAAAAAAAAAAAAAAAAAAAAAGGAGAGAGAGAGAGAGAGAGAAAGAGAGAGAGAGAGAGAGAGAGAGAGAGAGAGAGAGAGAGAGAGAAGAGAGAGAAAAGAGAGAGAGAGAGAGAAAATGCGATATCGTAACTTTTATCCTTTGTTGAATATTACCGTTTCATGTTATTGTTCAACAAAAAATAACGTGATTGTTTTTTCTTTTATAAACAAAATGATGACATTTTTTTTTATTACACAAAGAAATTCATTTTGAATAATATTTTCCTTATAATTCTATTGATTTATTTCAGCTGTCAATTATAATCTATACGTTTTACCAATTTAATCCCATGGACCGTTCTGTTTTTGCTGCAGTTTCCATTTCTGCTAATACTTCTACCAATACTTTACTTTTATTTAAAGCATTAAAATGTCCGTTTCTTTTAGGAAACCGTTTTTAAAATTCACTTTGAGTAACTTTATTAGTAATTCCAAAAGTAGATTTTTTTAATGGCACTTAAAGTTTTATTTTCTTTCCATATTTTTTTATACACTGATTTTTTCCCCCAAAATTACACACAAAAACAATTGTAAAAAATAAAATAATTTGATTTAGAGCAAATTTAGGGAATCAACTTTATCTTTTGGAAACAAGATAAATTTATTTTCGGATTATATCATCAAAGGAAATATTTTCTTCCTTTTGTAACTCGTACTCGTAGCCATTTCTTTAAAGAATATGCGTTTTTGTTTAAGTTATTTAATCAAATTATCTTAAAGATTCACATTTCAAAGCACGGGTTTCTTATTTTCTGATTTCATTTCTGCATTCATAATGCAATTTGTTTAGTTGCAGATATTTTTTGGAAAATATTTATATATGTATTTCTTTTGACTGATGGACATTTTTTTAAAGCTACAGAAAAAAATAAAAAAAAATAAATGATATATAATAAATGAAAAAATATAATAAAATAACAGTTATATATATATATATATATATATATTTAATTTTCCAGGGCTAAAAATGTCTAGTTGTTTTATTGCATATAATTCATATTATTAGTTCTGTATATATTCTGTTAAAAATCAGAAAATTTCTACAACTTTCTCAAGAAAGTTTCTATTTTCTAAGACTACAAAGTTTATTATCAAATTGCATATCCCTCTATCATTTTTTTTTCTTTATCTTAAGCGAATAAAATCTGTATCAGAGGGGAGTTATATGGTGGGTCTATTTTGCCTAAAGAAACGTGGTATTAAAAAAAAAATATGGAAGTGCTAGTAACAAAGGGTGTCGTCATTTCATGGCTGTGAGGTAAATAAGTTGCCTATGATGATGAGAAACCTTGTTCGGTCTTGGGTGTAGAGCAGGTGAATTTTAATTAATGCTTTTTTTTTTCATTTTATTTATTTATTTATTTATTTACAGTGTGAAATACGAAAGTGAGACTTATACGAATATTTTCTGCAATTTTCTGTTACTAAAAATGTTGACAAATTTCTTTTTTCATTTTTGATATTTTCGGGCAAATTTTTTGTCAGTTTTTTTTTTTTTTTTTTTTTTTTAAGCGCATGTTACCATATATAGTGTGTTGTTAAACACACCTTAACTTTAAATAAAGAAATATATACAGTGAAACTTGAATAATTCGAACTTGTTTAATTCGAAATTCTGGATAATTCGAATTTTTTACTCAGTCCCTTGAATTTTATATTAAAATAATGTTAAAAAATCGTGGATAATTCGAATTCTTTTTTGGATAGTTCGAATTTTTCATACGATTACCTTTAAAATATTACAGTAAAATTTGTTCCCGGTATTTTTTCTCAGCTAAAGTTCATTATATATCTTAACAGTCTTTCAAAAGAAGAATAAGGAAATACAAGAGAAGCCCCTAGCTAGTGCATCAGAAGATATTGTGAATATACATGAACTTCGATGTTTTTGTAATTGAAAGTCATGCCCAGAGCTGCCAACCTAATCCGGAAAATTGTTAGTGCCGCCCCTTTTTCTACACCACATAATTTTTAGAGTATTTTTCTTCTTAATTCATCGTAGCTACATTTCAAGAGAATTACTCTAAAAATTAATTGGTGTAGAAAAAGAGGCGGTACTAACAATTTGCCGGATTAGATTGGCAGCTCTGCATGCCTAATGTAGTAAGTAGATTCTATTTTTGTATCAAGTCATATGCTATAACACAAGGATTGTACTTATAGAAGAAATAAAAAATATCTGACTATTTTTTAAAAAGTGTTGAATAATTAAGCTCGTAAAAAATATTGATTTAATTGGGGAGGGGGGGGGGGTGTAGCAGTAATCTTAGGTATAAAGTTTATGTGTTAAATCTTTGATCGTAGAGTTTTAATCTTTTAATATATCTCTTTTTTTTTTTTTTTTTTTTGACAAAATAGTATATGTAATTCGAATTTTTGGATATTTCGAATTTTTCTCTTGTCCCTTCATCTTCGAATTATCCAAGTTCTACTGTATATATATATATATATATATATATATATATATATATATATATATATATATAAAGACTTTGTGTTCCATATTCTAATTCTGCATATCATTTAATTTTTTTTTTAACTTTTTTTTTTTTTCTTTTTTTTAAATCTTTAACAAAAGTTTTTTGCTTATAATATATAGGGTTTTTAACCAAAACTGAAAAACAAAAAATATGTAACTGACATCCATAAACTAAATTACAGCTCTAGTAAAAATAGTTTCCTCTCATCTTTATAAATTCTAGTTCTCATTGCTAATGAGCTCTGAAAACCCCTATTAGAAGTCTAGGGCTTTTCTATATTATCGTGGCCAATCTCATTATAAAATCTTTGAAAATAAATGCGATCCCAAGAGGCGAGTTTTCTAACTATAACTTTGGTTTGTGAACCAATTGTAGAAAATCAAGCAAGAATTTGACGCAATAGAAAGGATTCATAATATTCATAACATTGTTTCACAATCTAGAAAAGTGTAGAATAGAATTTGTCGATCATTTCGTCGATCCAGGTTATTTGTTTACTTTATAGGTATAAATGAGAGATTTATGCTTCTAGTTTAGTGATTCAGATAATGACTACTTGTTTGTTCTAGATGAAGGTAGTACACTCAGTGAATGCACCTTAATTATTGGAAAACTTGATATACTATAGCAGAAGCAGCATATTACAATCAGAACAGGAAAATACCATATTACTTTTTTTTTTTTTTTTTTTTTTTTTACAAAATAATTTTCAGTACTAAATAACTATTGTAAACAGTTTCATTAAATAATTTTTACCTGTGCATTCGAAAGCATTATAGTTTGTTTTTCTATAACGTATTAAACAAATTATTGAGTTACCCATAAAAAAAATCCATACAACCAACGTGAAAATTTATACATTATTGTCATTAAAATTAATTAAGTAGAAGTTTATGGGAAAAAGATCAGAGGTTTTACCTACATTTTATATTGAATCAACGCACACTAAATTGTTCATAAATGATTAAAAATACAAATGTTGAAAAAACCCTTTAACATTTTCTTCTTTTTAGGACAAACTTAAAATTAACCCATTCTTTAGATGATATATTTCTAAATTATTTTTGGACGTTTGGATTTTTTTTACGTATAACTTAAAAGATTTGGTTAATGAATTTTACGATAGAAACTAATTTAACGCTTTCTCAATCGCAATTCAAATTTATTTAGTAAAATTTCTAGTGTTCATGCTAGTGTAGTATGCAAAGTTTTGTAAATATAATGTTGCACTGGCTTAAAATCTTACATTTTATGGATAAAAAAAATTTCAAAATATTTCGTTGTTGCTAAAGAAAATTTATATTTGAGGAAATATACACTTAATTTACATATAAATTAATAAAAATAATTTTAAGGAATGACATATTCACCTGCTACAGCGACAAAAAATTTCAAGAATTGTTTTTTACAGACTGTTCTAAGATAGTTAGATTAATGATAGTCTGAAGATTCCCCTCCTTCAACTACTGTCACACACATATGCACTGACCGATTTCAGAAATCATTTTTTGTATTAAGAAGACTCTATAATATCGAAATCAAATTAAAACGATATGGAAATGTTCTACAGAATAAAAATTTCCATTACCTAGGATTACCCCGTAATAAGTTAAAAATGTGTACTTTTAGGAAAGGAAAGCGTGTGCGTATATCGGCAAAACAAATTATTCTAAACAAGAGATAACAAAGCATATCAGATTTTATATTAAAAATAATATCACAATTGAAAAAATAAAAGGCTAAATTTTCAGTTTTTTACTCCCCTGTTTTTTGTCAGCGTGTCTTTTGCTTATTGTAAGCCATACACTTTTCTATGAACCTGATGAAGAAAGATACTCTTTTTGGAAACATGCTGCTTCTAATAAAATATTGTAAAAAAAAATAAAAATAAATAAAAACTTTAATATTCTAGACTACGCTATAAATATATGTATATAATATTACAAAATATATTTATTCTTGAAATTAAGATTAATAGATTAAAAAAGAAAAAAAAAATAGCCAAAATTATTTGCCAATTAAATAATTGGCAAATAATCTGCACATAACTTCATCAAAGATATTTTTTCCCGGCAGCTATTTATTCTAACCGAAAATAAATAATTTTCTTAATGAAGAAACTTTTTCATTACATATGAAAATATATTTATTAATTACAAGTGAAAAAAGACGTTCTACAACATTTACAAAATTTAGATTAAAATGTTTAATTTAACATTTGAAAAAAAAAAAAAAAAAAAAAAAGAAGATTAACAATAGCTTAAAGCAATCTTTTTCTCGGGTGATAAAGTTTCCGTTATAATGAAAATTATTTAATTAATGTTAATTAATAAGAATTTAATGAACCAATAACAACTGCTTTAAGGTTTTCTTTAATTCTTTTGTAAAAAATCATTATAATAAAAGAACAATATATTGTTTCTTATATTCTCAGAAAAATGAATTATTCGTATAAAGTTATAATTAGGGGAAATATTTTAGAAGCAAACTATTTTCAAAATTTTAAATTATATATTTTCAGAAGATAATTCAAAAATATAATATAATACTAATCTCTGAGTGTGTGATATAATTTTAATTATATTGATTTTAAGAACATTAAACGAACATTCTGAGTTTTTTCAATAATATATTTTCTTTGCAATGAAATTTTAAATATCGAATATATCATATTATAATTGTTATGTCTGTGTGTACTAAGGTTTCTCATTTCTCATAATTTATATTTTCAAATATCCTTTTATTACTGGGACGGATTTCTTGACAATTGTTATTGCTTTAATTTCGATTTTATTTACATTGTATCTAGTTTTACTTGTTATATTACAGCTTATAGAGATAGAGACCTGGATGTTAAGGATAAGAAAAAACATTAAAAAAAAGGGGTTTTATATGTTTATTTATAACAGGGCCCGAAATTTCTCGCCACAAAATATGATTAACTTACTCAATTTTTGCGCATAAGGTGACCAGAATTTTTTTGTTGGAAAAAGAGGAGAAACAACGCAATGTCTTTTATTTTATAAGAAAATAGAAGACATTCAATTTTGAAAAAGAGGTCATTTTAGAGGACACAAAATTGAATGAAAAATGATTATGAAAACCAATTCAAAACCTACTTTACACAAATAGTGGAAACATATTTATCTCAAATGATGAATTTGGATCAGTACACCTTAATTTAAATTAATAATATACGGATACGAGAGGAAAAATTCCAAATTTTTATAGGTGTCACTGGAGAATATAGATTATTATTATTATTATTAACTTTTGCTATAGACAAAAACTTTTTTTTTTCTTTTGTGGTACTTTCATGCAGTTACATAAAAAAAAAAATTGGTAGACATTTTTTTATTAAAATCATAATCAAAAAAGAGAAAATAATATTCGGCAGATAAAACAATTTGTTTTAACGAACAGTCATTCTTTATCAACATTTTATAAAAGTTATCACACGTTTAACCTAAATTAGTCTTAGTAGATAATAAGTTCTTAAAGTAGGTATATAAAGTGGATATTTTTCACGTGTCTACATTTCGTTCATTGAGGAAAACAGTCGCTTTGTGGAAGCGTTTTTGCCAGGAGGACATAAAATGAATTCAACTAACTTTTGCATAGTTTTGTGAGGTGGTGGTAGTGTTATCGTTAAGGTCAATTGTCTGCACTAGCGCTCTAAGCTTGAGTAGGAGTGTCCTCCGCAGGGTCTTTCTAAGCCCATATTTACGCTAGTTTTGGAGAAAACCACAAAAAACTCCTAACGACTCAGCCAACGAGCGCGACGGGTATCGAACCCAGCGCCTAACGTATATCAGCTTCGAGGACAGAACCTCTCGGTCACTGGTGGGCCTATTTTTATGAGAAAAAAAATGAGAACACACGTCAACCCACCGCGTATCAACCGGAGCATCACCTTCTTAAATTATTTTATGGCAATTTCATTAGTGATTCCGTGTTCCGGATCAAAGAACAGTACAAATATAGGGAATACTTTTATTTCTTTGTGATTCGTAGAATCTGAATAGACATATACCATAATATGCTTTGGCAAGTTTATTAGAAAGTTGTTCTTTTGCGAACCTAACGCAGAAAAAAGTTAGTGTTCACCGTTCGATACAGCCAACATCCTACTGAGCTACACAGTTTTGCAAATTTTTTGAAATTAAGAACTAAATCCTTTTGATTTGAAAAAGAGGACAGAGAACGAAAAGCATAAAAAAGATGACTTTTTAGTCCTGCAATGTTCTTTTCGTTTAAGAGGGCAGAGCGTTGAAAAAAAAGACTGTCCTCTTAAAAAGAGAATGTCTGGTCACCTTACCTAAGATTAGCATGATTTTACGTTTTCAAATCGATATATATGTATGTATATTTGTAGCACCGTTAACTGTAAGAATTCTATCTACATTTAGATCGAAATTTTACACGCCACAATAAAATTTGCACTCGCCAATGGCGAGCTGGCGAGCGGAAATTTTGCGCCCTGATTTACAATAAAAATTTGAAAGATGAATAGTAATGACAAATGAAGTAACAAAATTTGTCCTTACACGTTTGTTTTTAAATAATGAACTGCTTTCATTATCTACTGTTTAAGTTGTAAGAAATGGCTTCAACATAGGCATTTAAATCCAAAGTTTCCACAACTCAGAAAAAATTATAATATTTTACTTGATATAGGAAAAAAATCTCAAATAAAGTTTATTTCTCGAAAAGAAATATATATATATATTTTTTTTAACAGCATTAATATTAATTTCTTTACAGCAATTTCTATAGAGTGTGTTTACATATTTTTGTAACGAATTTGACATTCTACTTGAATATAAATTTAAATTTTAAAATAAAAACGTGCATGACATCAAGTTGAAGTAGGCTTTAACTATCTTTTGTAGTATTAAATATTTATTTGCTATAATATGCCTCTGAAATATAAACAATGGATTAAAGGCTATATTTTCTATCGTTCCGAAGAATAATATTATTCAGTTATAAAATAATGATGTGAAAAGCATGGATTTAATATTCCTACATGTTAAATAAAAGACATAATTAATAAAAAGTAAATAAATGTCAAATTTTGCTTTATATTGGTGAAAAGGCGAAATATCTATACCAAATAAAACTATGTGCATTTCTTATTAAATCTAAAGTCGCACCTCATGGTTAAAAAAAAAAAAAAAAAAAAAATCGAGCCCCCGAAGAGCTATCACAGAATCTTTATGTATCTCTGTACGAACTGGGAGTAATATTATAAAATCTGATTTGAAGCTAATCATAACAAAAAAACATGACATTCATCACATAACAACGAAACATTGCTTCTCAGCGTAAGAATATGTGCATATTATTGTATCAAAATTATATGACAGTTGAAAAATGGAAATGTTGAATTGGAAGCTACAATTGATGAGACTTGCATATTATCTGATTTCAATAGAAAAATATCGATTTATTAGCGATACACAGGAGAAAAAGACTTAAAATGTTTTTTTTTTTTTTTTTTTTTTTTCAGAGAAAACAAAGAAACTTTTATGGTTATTACTGAATTCTATCATAATGGAAAACTTAAAATAAAGAAAACAGAAAAAAAATATTAAATTTAAGTTGAATAACTATCATAAGTATGTTTTAACGTCTATTTTCAAAGAATAAATCCCATCCTATAACTAAAACAACCTTCAGTTAGTCGAATTCCACCAGGATAAAGCAACAAGTCATACCTCTCAAATCTACTGCTCTATTTTGTTTTAGAAAAAGAGAGAAATGAAACGCTAATTGAAGGTATTTCTTTTAAATGCATCCCACGGACGTTCCATGATGTGTCACTTATGAATCCTTCGCATTTGATCTTTCTAATCAAGCTGTTTTGGACAATGGAAAAGTCTGAAAAAGAAGTGAAACAAAGTCAAACTCAATGTTTTAAGAAGTGTTTACTGAGCATAGTGCACAAGGTGTTAAGAACAAAAAATTATGACTTGAAATACATAAAAATTATGCTAAGATTAAAAAAAAAATAAGAATAAACAATTATCCTAATGCAAAAGAAAATGGATTTAGAGCAATTTGTATTTATATATAACAAGTTAATTAAACTTATGTTTTAAGCAATATACTGCCTTTAAAACACACGTTAAATAAATACTCTTAATATAATCTTACGTATTCGAATTTGTTTTAATTTACTAAACTAAATTAATGCCTACAGACACACACAACCATAGATACATACACATGCGTACTGGTTGTTCTCGAAAATCATCCTTTTTGAATTTGGAAAAACTTAAACACGTAAATCAAGTAAAAACGTGCCATGGGAATTTTTGTTGAATTCAATACTTTCACTACCTATAGTATCCGGTTATTGAAGTAACAATACATATCTTAATTGGTGCATCAATTCATTTTAAGAAGTCTATAAATATTTTCTATCTAATTCAATATCTACCAATAAGTATTTAGACACAATCGAATTTAGACGTTTTGTCAACTATGTAGAAAAATCCTGTAGCAATTACCTTGAAATTTTGGAATATAAAAAAACATGTTATATCTCATACATTTCAGCAAAAGTTTCGCCATGAGGTTGGAAAAAAAGTATCTATTTCTGGAATGTATTTAATTATTTTATTAGGAAATATTTCAAATTTAGCGCTGTAATCAATTCTTATAAAACAGCTTTTATTTCTACGTAATTGTCGTAGTGATTGCATAATATGTACCATATTTACTTTCTTCTATATGTAATATAGAGGAAGTACTGGATTCGCGAAAATTTTCGACCTCCGTTTTTTGATGGATTTACACGTTTTTGTTGAAAAATATAACAATTATCTGCCCAATATATTTCACAGACTATCAAAACATTTTACTTTCGATTCGAACTGTGAAAAGAAACAAATGAGGCATCTGCGCATGCCTACGAAACCGCTCGCACTTGCATCAGTGTACATGTATTATTTTCATCTGTAGTCGTTATGTAGATCTTCTAATGTTCGGAGCGTTTAGTAGCTCCGTAACTTAAACTCATGTTTTTTTCATTTTTTATTCTTTTATTAAATATTTTAAAGACACAAAGTCATCTCGTAATTGAGTATGCTGAATCATTTGAATCTAATTGATATTTTCTTTATAGAAGAGTTTATAATGATTTAGCTGTCTAAATAAGAATAAAATGATCGGATGCTAAATTGACGAATACAGGTAAGGAGATTTTCTTAATTATAATTACCTGTAAAATTATTCTATCGAAATATATATAAAATTAAAATAAATATATGTGTGACATCTGCGTTATTATAAAATAATATTCTGTGCTATCGAGGTGTTTAAAAGAACAGATTATGAGCACAGAACAAAAAATGATGTCACACTTTCTATAAAAATAAATTCATTTATATAAATACTAGTATTCTATTTTAAGATAATATGAAATGGAATGTATTAAAAATACAAAAATAATAAATGAATTGAAATAAATTTCGATAAAAAAAAAATAAATAAATAAATAAGCATCCGTTCAAAATAGAACTGAAACCAAAAGTTTTGGTTTGAAAAATATATGTGTTCTAGAAACAAAAAGAAAGAAAAGAAAAATCTCAATTGAATTGTAATTAAGTATAATAAGAAAAAAAAATCAATTATATAATCAAAATATTTGCAGTGATTAAATAATAAAGTTAAAATGGCTTTTGCAAAAGATGTTTCAATCATCGACAAATTCAATTCCACGAATTACGATTTATGGAAGCTCAAAATAGAAATGATGCTATGTAAGGAAAATTTGTTTGAATTGATAACAGACGAACCTCCAAATCCTGTCACTAATGAGTGGACAATAAAGGATCGCAAAGCCAAAGCGATTATTAATTTATCGATAGAAGACGACCAAATCGTACACATAAAAAATCTCGCGACAGCTAGGCAAACGTGGGACACTTTGAAAAGAATTCACGAGCGTTTGAACTTATCAAGCAAATTATTTTTATTGAGAAAGTTATATTCTGCTAAACTAGCAGAGGGTGAAAACCTATCTCGACATCTAACGCACATATATCAGATCCGTGATAGACTGACCGCTATAGGTGAAGTGATAAATGATGAGCACATGTCAGCTCTTATGCTATGCTCACTTCCTCCAAGTTTCGATTACTGCAATTGAATCTAGAGATCAGGAAGACTTGACCCCAGAATTCATTAGGGGAAAGTTACTAGACGAAGATCTAAAAAGATCAGAAAACAATCAAACAAATAATGAAAGCGCATATAAAATGCACATTAAAAATAAAACACCACCACGAAAGTTTTGCAATTATTGCAAAAAGAGTTCGCATAATAAAAGCGATTATTGGCATTTGAAAAATAAAGAAAGCAATGAATATAAACACAAAGAGAATAATGACTATAAAAATCCAAACTATCAAAGAAATTTCTACAACCGCAATAAATATAAAAACAAACAAAGATCAAACATGATACAAGAAACGGAAAATAAAATGAAAAATCTAACTTTTGTGGTAGGAAATTCAAACAGAAACTCGTTCATCGTAGATAACGGAAGTTCAAGCCTTGTATGCAACAGCATAAAAAGGTTCATATCATTTAAAAACAATGATAAAACACAAGTTATGTTAGCCAATGGTCAATCAGTAATCTCACAAGGTTGTGGAGATGTAAAAATAGAAGTGAAAAATTCTAAAAACGAAACCAAACACATACTCAAAGACACTCTATTCATTCCTGAAATTGCCACAAATTTAATTTCAATAAAAAAGGCAACCGAGAATGGTTGTCAGGCAATATTTAAAGAAAACACTTGTGAAATTAAATTTAAAAATGAAGAATATATTTTTGCGACAGTACCTGACAATTTGTATGAAGTTAAAACAAATGATAACACAGAAGAAAAAATAAATATGGCACAAACTTGCGATAATAAAAATTGTGTTAAACTATGGCACAGTAGATTAGGACACAAAAATATCGCACAAATAAAAGAACTCGTCAGTAAGGAAATGGCAATGGGAATTAAACTGAACAATTGTAAACACGATGATAATTCTGAAATTTGCATTATGTCAAAATTAGAAAATGATTCATACCCCAAAGTAGCTACACACAAGACAAAACAAACATTAGACATAATACATTCTGACCTCTGTGGGCCATTCCAGACACCTACGGTGGGTGGAAAAAGTTATTTTCTCACTTTTATTGACGACTACAGCCACTACACTTATATATATCTGTTGAAAAATAAATATGAAGCTTTAGAAGCTTTCAAAAATTACCATGCACTCACTTCCAATATATTTGGAAGAAAAATTAAAATTTTGCATTCTGACAATGGTGATGAATATATGAATAAAGAGTTTGAAAAATTTCTTCAAAATGAGGGTATACAACACCAACTGATTGTGCCCCATTGTTCTCAAGAGAACAGCGTGGCGGAAAGGAAAAACCGTACTTTAGTCGAAATGACCAGATGCAGGTTAAATGAAAGTCAATTAAACAAAAGCTTTTGGGGAGAAGCTTTAATGACAGCAAATTATTTACAAAACATACTACCAACAAGTGCCCGTGAAAAGACACCATATGAGCTTTGGACTGTTATGAAACCAGACCTCTCAAAATTAAGAACATATTGCTGCAAAGCTTATGTTTATGTGAACAAAACTGATAGAAAAAAATTCGACAATAAAGCGAAGCGTGGAATTTTCATGGGTTATGACCTAAAAAGTAAAGGATATAGAATTTATGTAAATAAAAACATAAAAATCTGCAGAACAGTAAAATTTCACGAAGAGCATGAAACTCACGAACATTCTCGAAACAATGACCAAAATGCAATTAATGAGGAATCTAAAATTCCTGTTATTCTAAACAATGAAAATGATGTAACAGAAGAACACAATGAAATTCAAAATACACAAAACTGGTTAGAAGCAACAGAAGAAGAAATAAAATCATTAAATAAAAACGAAACATGGGATCTTGTTGATCCTCCACCTAATACACACATTGTTCTAAATGGGCTTTTAAAGCAAAATACAATGACTCAGGCAAAATTGAAAAATACAAAGCACGTCTCGTGGCAAGAGGTTTCAGTCAAAAGTATGGAACTGATTATGATGAGACTTTTGCCCCAGTGGCTTCTCATACAACAATCCGAACCTTCTTGATAAATGCATTGTAAAAAATTTGCAGTTAACTCACGTTGACGGGAAAACCGCTTTCCTACATGGAGAACTAGAAGAAGACATTTTTATGAGCCAACCAGAAGGCTTCATAATACCAGGACAAGAGAAAAAGGTCTGCAAATTACGAAAAGCCATATATGGCCTCAAACAAGCAGCCAGGTTTTGGAATACCAAAATCAATGATACACTAATCAAATTAAATTTTACTGCCTGTGAATCAGACAAGTGTTTATACAAAAGGTCAAAGGACAATAATACTGTTTACTTACTTATTTATGTTGATGACATATTGTTGGCAGGAAACAAAAATGAAATATTCGAAGTAATAAAGGAACTTGAAAACGAATTCGAAATCACAAATCTAGGTCAAGTAAACAAATACTTAGGAATAGAAATAGAAAGAGGTGATAATGGGACATTAGCTATACATCAGAAAAATAAAATAAATGAACTTGTTAGGAAATTTAATTTGCAAGATTCCAAACCAATTAACACACCACTTGATCCAGGATACCAGAAAGATGATAAAATTGAAAATATTCTACCAAATAACACCAAATATCGGCAAGCTGTAGGAGCTTTGTTGTATATAGCAACGTTAAGCAGACCGGACATCTCGGCAGCAGTTAATATACTTAGTCGTAGAAATGAACAACCTAGAGAAAAGGATTGGGAAGCCGCAAAAAGGGTAATTAAATACCTAAACACAACTAAAGATTACAAATTAAAATATAATGTTGATCAGGAACCTATTTTAAAGGTTTTTGCTGATGCTGACTGGGCAAATGGCACACTTGATAGAAAATCTACAAGTGGTAATATATACTTTGTTGGGAAAAACCCGATTAACTGGACATCCAAGAATCAGACCTGCATAGCACTGTCAACATCTGAAGTTGAGTATATTTCGGCTGGAAATGCAGCAAAGGAAACAATATCAATATTAAAACTACTAAAAGATCTTGATATGGAACAAAAACAACCAATCGTTATTTATGAAGACAACCAAGCCTGCATTAAACTCGCTGAATCTGATAAGTACCAAAGTCGCTCGAAACATATAGTTGTGAAATATCATTTAATTAAACAGTTGTGCGAACAAGGAATTATTAAATTGAAATATATCTCAAGCAAGGATATGACTGCCGATGTGCTCACTAAGGCACTACCTAAAGCGGCATTCATTAAACACAGAGATAAACTGCAACTTATTAAAACTTAATATATATTGTGCAAGGTGGAGTGTTGAAAAATATAACAATTATCTGCCCAATATATTTCACAGACTATCAAAACATTTTACTTTCGACTCGAACTGTGAAAAGAAACAAATGAGGCATCTGCGCATGCCTACGAAACCGCTCGCACCTGCATCAGTGTACATGTATTATTTTCATCTGTAGTCGTTATGTAGATCTTCTAATGTTCGGAGCGTTTAGTAGCTCCGTAACTTAAACTCATGTTTTTTTTTTTTTTTTTTTTTTTATTCTTTTATTAAATATTTTAAAGACACAAAGTCATCTCGTAATTGAGTATGCTGAATCATTTGAATCTAATGGATAGTTTCTTTATAGAAGAGTTTATAATGATTTAGCTGTCTAAACAAGATTAAAATGATCGGATCCCAAATTGACGAATACAGGTAAGAAGATTTTCTTAATTATAATTACCTGTAAAATTATTCTATCGAAATATATATATAATTAAAATAAATATATGTGTGACATCTGCGTTATTATAAAATAATATTCTGTGCTATCGAGGTATTTAAAAGAACAGTATTGGGATCTCCTGAACACGAATTAATAGTTTTTAGAAAATGTCTGTCTGTCTGGCTGGCAGCCTGTGTGTCTGTGTGTATCACGATTTTTGTGGACACTGTCGCTCACGAACCAATGAATGAAATTTAACCAAACTTGGTATATAGTAGGACCCTGACGTAGAATGGTGCTGATTAGATTTGGGTATCAATCGCTGAACATGTGGCGCTATGATCTCATTTTTTATAAACTTTTAACATGGCAGTATAGGACAAAATTTCGTATAAATGTACATAATAAGAGTTATTTTAAACTTGTGATTGTAAAATTAATATGAATTATTGATAAGAGTGGTAGTTAATTAGGAAATAAAAACTGTGCATGTGAAGGCATCGCTTCCCTCCCTGGGGGGGAAGTATCTCCCATGGGGGTAAATTTTCAAGATAGGTACCTTTCGAAGGGTCTCATCAATACCTTTAAAACGAATGGTTGAACTATAAATCTGTGATAATTTAAAGCAAAGTTATCGATTTTTTTTTTTAACTTTTAACGAAAAAAAAAATCGTAATATATATATATATATATATTTAACGAAATTTAATGCAATTTGGTATTTAGTTGGTTCTGACATAAACTGCTGCTGATTACATATGGTGATCAATTTTAACATGGCAGTATAGGACAGAATTTCGCAGAAATGTACATAATGAGAGTTATTTTTAATTTGTGATTGTAAAATTAATATAAATTCTTAATAATAGTAGTAGTTTTTGTGGGGGTATTGATAATAGTGGGAGTATTGATAATAGTGGGGGAGTATTGATAATACTGTGGGAGTATTAACAATAGTAGGGGGGCATCGCTTCCCCCCCCGGGGCGGGTAAATTTTCAAGATGGGTATCCTTCGAATGGTATCGTCAATACCTTTAAAACGAATGTTTGAACCATAAATCTGTGATAATTTTAAACAAAGTTATCGATTTTATATACTTTTAACAAAAAGAAAACTGAATTTTTTTTTTTTTTTTTAATCGTTACTGAGTGACTTTGTATAGGAAAATATGGAAGAAAGTATTGTGGCGGCCACAACATACTGGTTTTACTTTCTCTTACCCATAAGGTAGAGAAAGTATTGTTATTAGGTAAAATTTTCAAATTGAGTTTTTGTTATATTTACACGTTTTTAGTTACCCTGAATCCAAAAATTTAATTTTTAGCAGTTGGTTTATCTCTGCGTGTGTGTATGTGTATGTGTGTGTGTGTGTCTGTCTGTCTGTTATCAGCATATCTCAAGAACAAATAGCAGCAAAAAGTCCAAACTTGGAATTCTAAATGTGTATGATATAGGGATGCTACACTAAATTTTTCGTTGAGATGAAGCAAATGGATCGTGGACAAGGACACCCAAGAGAATTCAAATACATTACGTCTATGTGGGAAATTACAGGTAAGTAGAGTTTAACATCTACAGACTACACTAAACCAAATGAAATGAATATATATATTTTTATATGCGCAAAAACATGTCGCATGTAGAATATTGTAAAGAAATCATACACTGTTCAATTACAGGGCTACACAAAAGAACTCGATAATAGTGCTACAATAGCTGAAAATTGATGAAAGTGTATTTCAGGTTGTGTAGTGTGTTATTATTATAGGATAATATTTAGGAGCACCATGTGGTCTGTACATAATCTTCAAAATATACAGGGCTGCAAATATTTAAGCGATAACATTCTTTTTTATTGTTAGTGGAAGTGCTTTACTATAATATTTTACCATGTCCAGGAAATTTGTTCAGGAATCGAAATGAATTCCTGATTAACAAATGGTAAATAATGTATGTTTTTAAACTAAATATTTGTTGTTTGTTTTTTGTATATTTACATGTTCTGAGGCTTCATGATTACTGAAGTCAAGTTTTTTAACGTCTGTGTCTCTTAGAGTAATTTAAAACGAATAATTTCAGGAGATCCAAAAGTTGCATATTCAAATTAATATGAGTTTTTTGCTGGAAAAAGTTTGCTCAATACTGATAAATTTCGAGAAATGTTGCGTGTGAATGTTGTCAGAATAATGTTAACTCTTAATTTTAATAACAGATATAAGTTCTATGTAATGAAATGGGGGATTGAGGGGGAAGGGCGGTCGCCCTCCCTCACATAAAACTAATTAACGTATAAAACTCTTCCGAAACTTAATTTGAATTGTATTTACATAGGTTTACATAACAGTACTCGTTATCTCATCTCTTAAACTCCAACCTGTATTTATTGTATTAAATTTGAGGGTAAAAGAAAGTCTTGTGAGTGACATAACAAATTATTTCTTAATCTAATTTTAAAAGTTTTTAAAATAAAGTCAATAAAACATGCAAATCAGGAATAAAGTTTTGAATTTTATAGTTACATACCATTATTACACCATTTATAGTTAATACATATTAAAGTCTAAATATCAGGAATGATTCATATTTCTATAACCGCGACAACTCATGCATTCTACAGTTGAACCTGAAAAGTGTTTTACATTAATTTTAATGTAAATTATGTATTAAATATTATTATGTATTAAGCAAATTGATTTAATATTAATAATTATTATTGAAATTATGTTAAGTAAGACAGATTTACAATTGGCTCTAATTTCCCTGCACTATCAAGCATTTTGTGAACCGCATTATATTTTCTTTCCACATATAAATGAAATTTATTTCGATATGTTGGTTTGCAATAAAAATAAATAAATAAATAAGGTTAAAATTTTAATTCAATATTATGTACAACCCTTAGGGAATTTATCATGAAATCTATCATTATTTAAGCTTTAGATTTATTAAAGTATATTCAACTTTCATGTCATAGAAAACTTCATTTTTTGACTAGATACCTTTTACTTTGAAATACGGAATTCATCAAAGAGATTCTAAAGCATCATATCTTGTTTACAGAGAAGTAACAACATTCTTCGATTGAACAAAATCCTTTCTGTAACATGTTTAGCGTTTGTAGAAAAGGAATAGAATTTTAATAAAATCTGCAGTGTGCAGAAAAATTGTACGATTTTTTTTTTCTTTGCTAGACAGAATATAAATGGAATAGTATATTGATTGCAAGAAACTTATAAAGTTGTACAGTTAATTATGAATGCTATTAAATATCTTAGAGTAATTTCAGATTTATAAATACTCACGGACGTAATCCGTCATCGTGCAAGTTCACATATTCATTCCTTTTTACGCATATTAGTCAATTTATTTGAATCTGAAATAGGCATGGAAACTGATTCACAGAAAATTAAATAAATTTAGTATTGTGTTTAATTGGCTTCTAAATCATTTATAGAAAGCACAGTATATATATATATATTTTTATCGAAAATATAATTATGTTAAAAAAGTTTACGAAACAGAATTTGTAAGAAACATACCGTGAACGTTTGAATGACTAAAATAGCAACCACCTCTCTGCTTATAACCTGGATTCTCAAATGTGAATTCACTAGATATTTTAGTAATGGATTTCAAGTTTTTTCTTTTGGTATTTAATTACACTGTTTATAATTTGTTTTCTGTATGTAAAATCATTAAATCTAAATGTTTGTTTTAATACTGATTCTTATTTCAAAACATAGATAAATCAAAATATAAATTAGGTTCAATTAAATGCCTTACTAGTATTAAGCAATGAAAGTCATCTACATTCCAACTTTCTGAATGTTCTAGCCTCTTTGAATCTCCTAACTGAGCATATAAGGTATCGTAAACGTAGAATTTGAGCCTATATATATAACTGATTTGGAGCCATTTTTACCGTTCGAGTCGCTTTGTACGTCTCAGCAATATTGTGTTCTATATATTGAAATCTCTTTGAAATTTTTTCCTAAAACATTTTAAATCGCTTCCAGTTATTGACAACGTGAGTAACCATTTCTATCTAAGTAGATGAGCAAGTGTATCGAAACCGTAAATCAGATATTAAAAACTGCAAAACAGGCACCTTCCAACTTTATATTATGAACGCATTGAAAATAAATTTTCTGCTAAGTAAGATGATAGATCTCCTCCAATAATAATTAGTAGCAATATTTTTTT
This sequence comes from Salticus scenicus, assembly GCA_963930645.1. Lineage (NCBI taxonomy): Eukaryota > Metazoa > Arthropoda > Arachnida > Araneae > Salticidae > Salticus > Salticus scenicus. Next base: position 385,883,129 of record OZ005648.1, read on the forward strand.
AGTATAATAAACATAAAAAAATAATAAATTAAAATTAATTTACTTCAACAACTTAATATTTTGCAGCGCACGCAATTTGTACTCATTTCAATTAAACTGCGGCCATGATTTACGAAAAAAATTAAAAGAAAAGAAAAAAAATATGTTCTAAAAGTAAAACATTGTTAAAAAAAAATTCCGGAATCAATATTTGAAACTGAGATTCAGTAATTGGACGCAGTTTTGTCTCACTGCACCGAAAACGGTTGAACATTCTTAAAGTTGTTTCTAATATAAACTGTAATATATTCACTTTCAATCAATAAACTTTTAGTATTTTAACAATAATCTATTCACAAAAAAAAAAAAAAAAAAAAAAAAAATAAAATCTGATTTACAGGTCTACAGGAGGTTTTTATCTACAGGCAGGTTCCACTCCACAAGGGTTCTTGAAAACAAAGCTAGAAAATTATCACTTGAACTAAAAAAGTTACAATGAGAGGATTACATATACCATAGAGAATAAATAGCATTTATACTGGAAGAGTATACCGAGGAATATTATAAAATCAATCATTGGCTTTAGAATTTCATTGAATTATCTCGAATGTTGAGTCTACTTTTGTTCTGTTTGGAGAAATTTAAAGGCGAGAAACGATACGTTATACCAAAAGAATAAATTTTGTTAAAAATGAGAAAGGATTAACTAAGAATGGAATTGAACTTCTGGAATTTCCTAGAAATATTCATTAGTTTCTATAGTAGAACGCAATTCTTCAAAAGTCCTATCATTGACTAACAAGACTATGATAATGATGAGTAATTAATGATGATTGTAGACCAGAATTTGCCAGTTTCTTTATATGTTACTTTCTTTACGGTATTATAGTAAAACTGGAAATAGATAGCAGATTTTTTTTTTATTTCCACTATGGTGGACGTTTTCTTAGCGTTAATTTAGGCAATTTGGCATCCAAATTTGGCGAAAAGTAATAATTTAGATTTACCAAAGTTTGGAATCGCTAACTTAAACAGGAATCGAGTTCTGTAGTTTTCGGAAATGATTCACTTGCTCAAAACTACCTCGAAAATTCTATAAAACACTGACAAGACTCTTAATAATTTCAAATTCTATTTAGACTTCAGTCTGTGTGATTGAAAATTGTTCAGGAATTAGCAAAATTCCTGCTCTATAGTGTGTTTAACCCTAATTACTTGACTTTTGTAGTACAAATGACTGGACTGGTTTAATGAATTGTTTCGAGAACATTAGTTTATTATTAACTTTTGTGGTACAAAAAAAGTTTTATTGATTTTTTTCCAGAATATTCATTAAATAATGTGCATTCGTCAACAAGAACCCCCTTATGTCTTTACAAATTATTTTCTACACGCAAAAATGTCGACAACTGTCATTACAACATCAATCTGGGCTTTATCATTAGCTTCATTTGTAATCCCCATGATGGTAGGTCATAATATTGTGAAAAACCTTTATATGTGTGTATATATACAGGACAAAAAACCCTTAACGGGTTAAAAGTTTGTGACGCCGCTACTTTATGGCTAGAAGAATTTGAAATATGAACCTTAAAAATAATGATATGAAATTTTAAGTGACGCTTTGCAATTAGTTAAAATATACATTGATTTTCTAATTTGATCATTTACTTTCTACTTTTATTTATATTTATAATGCAAACGTAATATTTTTAGCTTCAACATCAGACAGATATATAAAATACACTCAGTGATGCTTTTTAATTCACATTTCAAATTCAAAATAACAGTTTTAAAAGGAATGATATAAAAATTCCAGTGGCGCCTCGGTGTTATTTTAAAAGATTTGTTTTTAGATTCCATTAAAATTACTTTTGTTTTGTCTAATAAAGTATATTTACATAGTGAAACAGTGCTTTTAATTTTCAAATATAATGTCAAATAATTATACTTTCACTGAGTTTGCATTATAAATTAAAATTATTTATTTCAATAAATTGATTTATCTTTTGCATCACGCTATCCAAAATATAGTATCATTATCATAGTATCCAGCTGAGTGAAAATTTGCGCAAAGAGGTAGTGTGACGTAAGGAAAATATTTACACAGATTTTACTTGCAGTTTTGGATAGCGTGACGCAAAAGATAAATCAATTTATTGAAATAAATAATTTTAATTTATAATGCAAACTCAGTGAAAGTATAATTATTTGACAGTATATTTGAAAATTAAAAGCACTGTTTCACTATGTAAATATACTTTATTAGACAAAACAAAAGTAATTTTAATGGAATCTAAAAACAAATCTTTTAAAATAACACCGAGGCGCCACTGGAATTTTTATATCATTCCTTTTAAAACTGTTGTTTTGAATTTGAAATGTGAATTAAAAAGCATCACTGAGTGTATTTTATATATCTGTCTGATGTTGAAGCTAAAAATATTACGTTTGCATTATAAATATAAATAAAAGTAGAAAGTAAATGATCAAATAAGAAAATCTATGTATATTTTAACTAATTGCAAAGCGTCACTTAAAATTTCATATAATTATTTTTAAGGTTCATATTTCAAATTCTTCTAGCCATAAAGTAGCGGCGTCACAAACTTTTAACCCGTTAAGGGTTTTTTGTCCTGATATCATTACTTTTTAGGGGTTATTGATCAAAAAATTAAAACAAGTCCTTCTGGCTCCTAGGAAGGGTAAACTGGTTTATCTTTTATAATGAAGTTGCCACCATTTTTTTTTTTTTCAAAATTCTACAATTTTTCAATTCTACAATTTATTAATGGACTTGATGGATTTATTAATGAAGTCTTGTATATATGGAGTTTTAACATAGAACCTTTCTAATGTAAGTTTGAAATTTTCAGTGGGCTGGCACAGGGAAACAAGAGGGTAGATTAAGTTGGCAAATGAACATAACAAATACATTTCTGGGATAAATCCACACTACAAATTTAGTTTGAATTAATTCAGTATTTCAAACTTTATCATGCCGACAAATTTTCAAGTAGCCTGCCACTTGGAAACAAAATGGAGAAGCTTCGCACTAGAAAAAAATATTGAGTGGGATTCTCAAACTCTTTAAAATAATAATAATAATAAGTGGGAAATTTCAAATTTAAGTTAGAATTACGTAATTTACATTTTGCAAGTTTCTTTTTAGAGAATTACAAATGTAAATTAAACAATTTAAAAAAATCAAATTAATGTTAAAAATGGAAATTTATTTATTTTCTTTTCCCTTTTGAGGCTAAGCTCCAATATTCACAATTTAAATTTTCATCAAAGGTGCAGGTAAAAATTATTTCATAAAAATATTTGGTGGAAAAAAATAGACAAAATATAAATTAAGCTCTATATTTCTATAATTTTAAAAATAAGATAAAATCATTTGGAGAAAAAATTATGGAAAATACAAGTTAAGCTAAAGTTAATACAAGTTAATAAGTAAAATACAAGTTAAGCTTAAGTTTTGTGGAAAATACAAGTTATATATATATTTCTTTTTAAAAATTAAAAATATCTTTTTAAAATACAGTTAGAGTTTATTCATATATTTACTTTTCAGACTTTAAAATGATACATATTTTAAATATTAACATAATCAAACTAATTTTTTTATTATTATTTAAAGCAACAATGGATAGGGGATGAACGATCGGATAAATACGCTATATATATATATATATATGAAATTAGAATTAAAATTGATGAAAAATGTGTCAAATAGCAATTATTGAAAAACACGTCAAAATAAATAAATAACATCTTTACTTTGAAACCCATAATAATTTATTAAAAAAGTATAATTCTCCCTTTCTTTTTTTTTAATTAATTAATTTATGCATGAAAAATTCCATTTCATAAATATATTTACAACTAAAATAAGCAAAAAAAAACCCTCCTTTAATTTTAAATAATTATTTCTACATGTTTCTAAGCAATTAAAAGTTTTTTTTTTTTTTTTTTTTTTTTTTTTTTTTTTTTTTTTTTAAGAAAAATAAATTAAATATAGGAATGTATATGGTTTTAATACAAACTACAAGATGGCGCCACTAGATGGCCAAATTATTACCTTCATGCTAAAACCATACATTCTCATATTTAAGCTATTTTTCTTTAAAAAAAAAAAAACATTTTTAATTGCTTAGAAACATGTAGAAATAAATATTTAAAATTAAAGGAGGGTTTTTTATTTATTGTAGTTTTAAATATAGTTATGAAATGGAATTTTTCATGCAGAAATTAATTAATTAAAAAAAAGAAAGAAAGAAAGAGAGAATTATATTTTTAAAATAAATCATGGGTTTCAAAGTAAAGATGTTATTTATTTATTTTGACGTGTTTTTCAATAATTGCTATTTGACACACTTTTCATGAATTTTAATTCTATTTTCATGGTTTTTTTTTTTTTTTTTTCTTTCATTCCCTAGTCATTATAGCTTTAAATAATAATAAAAAAATTAGTTTGATTATGCTAATATTTAAAATAGGTATCATTTTAAAGTCTGAAAAGTAAATATATGAATAAACTAACTGTATTTCAAAAAGAGATTTTTAATTTTTAAAAAGAAATATATATATATATATATGTATGTATTTACGAAAGAGTATGTTTTAAATAAAAACGATAGATGGCGCCAAAACTCTATTTGCTGTTTTTTTTTTTTTCATTCCCGGCGCGTAAGGATACATGAATAGGAATCGCAAATCATTGAGTTATTATAAAATCGATGTTCATGAATGATTAAAAATTTTTTCAATTAAAAAAATTGTAAATTCATCATTAATATGATAAAATGGAATATCTAAAATTACAAAATACTTCCTTATTTAAAATATTATCTAAATAATTTTTTGACTAAATATGAAATTTTGAAATCAAAAATATCTTTTTCATAGCAGAAGAGAAAATATATTTAAGTGAATTTGACTTAGCATATATACAATAAATATATAAAAAATGCAATAAAGTATTTTTGCGTTAAAAAAAGGAAAGTTTAAATAATTCATTGACTGCATTCACGTTGGTCAACCAACCAACATGGCCTTCTCAAGCCTTGCTAGTAAAAACCACATCACGACGTTTTCGCCGAAGGAAAGCATGCAATTGGCGGAGTAATATAGTTCCATTTTTAAAACAACATTTATAAAAAACAAGAGTTTTCCTGAAAAAAACGAAGACGTTACTAGATTCAGAAAGATCCTATTAACAACATATATTAATTATATGAAAATCCTTCGAGCCGTTTTAGAGATATTTTTCAGAATTTCAGTCCATTACTCCAACCGTTATCCCATTTTGGCTTTAAATTGAGATTCAGATCTCAAAACATACTGCATGTAGAAATGTAAAAATTTCAGGATAGATTAAGACCGAAGATAAAAGACTATTTTGAAAAGATCAGAACAAAATATGGTATATTTGCTGAGATATTAAGTGTCGGCTTTTACAAATCTCTTTGAAGTCAAACTAGCCGTATATATGAGTTCGCAGCGTCAGTTTGGGCTTCCGTTTAATGAATTGTTTCGTCTTCCGTTTTGGGTTTAATGAATTGTTTCGAGAACATTAGTTTATTATTAACTTTTGTGGTACAAAAAAAGTTTTATTGATTTTTTTCCAGAATATTCATTAAATAATGTGCATTCGTCAACAAGAACCCCCTTATGTCTTTACAAATTATTTTCTACACGCAAAAATGTCGACAACTGTCATTACATTATCAATCTGGGCTTTATCATTAGCTTCATTTGTAATCCCCATGATGGTAGGTCATAATATTGTGAAAAACCTTTATATGTGTGTATATATATATATTGTTATCATTATGAATGTAATTTTCGTAAATAACTCAAGAAAGCATATTGCTTCACATATAGCCTAAAAAAAAAGTATACAACTAGATACTGGAACAAACCTACACAACAATTTTCTACGTCCGACAGTTTTTGAGTAATGTGTGATACACACACACATACGTATATACAGGCGTCACTAAAAATTGTATAAAATAGTAGATATCTCTAAAAGATGGGCTCGTGTCAAGACCAAAGTTGGAGGGGTAGAATAAGACGTCATGACAGTCACAAACATGAATTTAAAACATTTCACAAACATTCTTTTTTAGGCTATCCGAGATACAAAATCCGATTCGCAAATCTCCGTTTCAATACTTATTTTACTTTATATAAGGAAATTCGACTATTGAAAATTGTGAGAATGGATTTTTTTGGTAGAGGAATCAGATGCTTTTTTGCAATATTGTGATGATTTTAGTACATTGAGGCAGAGCTAGGTGACCGGACCCGGAGCATATTTCTACTGAAGAAGAAGAAGAAAGAGAAGGGGTCTCAATTCCTGAAACAAATGGTATTAGTGTGCCCCTACACCAGTTATTCACTAATTTGACCGAGTGTCAAATGAGATGCTCTTACAGACTTTTTAGTGATTTTATGAGTAATTGAGTGAGTCAATGTACTTACATAGTTTTCCAAAACAATTAGTTTCTTATTTTCTAGAAATTGTTATTTTTCTACAAACCATTAATTTCTAGTTAAACCTATTATAACTAAATATTTAAGTAAGTCATACAAATTCTAGAAGAAAATTACAAATTCATTTTCACGGAACTGCAAATTATAAAACTGTTTTTATTCATAACGAATTAAAGGCACTGTAAAGGCAGTTAATGCTTATTTAAAACACGAATGCACTTTAATTACTCATAATTTATTTATTTTTCGACGCCACGTTCTGCGGTCGCCGAACACACACTTTTCTTCACGATACAAACTCTGTTCGCTTCATTTCAAAGTTTCTTACGAAGAATACAAATTATAGGTGGCGCGGTGTTAACGCATGCAAGCGTAACATACCGGCCCCCATTGCAATGTTTATTAAACATTCAATAAATCTAATAGTCATTTTTTTTTCAACATAAAAATTCTGATACACTTAATATTACACAATATTATACAGTAAATATTACATATGTTAAATAAAAAGTAATGCAAAAAAAATTATCAAAATATTACATAATTTACAACATTCATAATTAATAACAATGTTAATCATTTATTGGAAGCGGGCAAACTTTAGAAATGGACCTTTTAAATTTTCCAGAGGCAGTACTAATCTCCACTGCCCTTACTTTTTTGTCCGCTCCGGGAAAAATTTTGCTTATTCTGGCCAGTGGCCACTCACATGGAGGTAAGTTATCCTTTTTTAGAATAACCATGTCTCCAATACATATGTTTTGTTTCTCAAATTTCCATCGCGATCTCTGTTGTAAGTGGCATAGATAATCTAAGTGCCACTTACGCCAAATGCTTTGAAATAACTTTGTTATTTTTTGCCATTGGCTAAGCCTGTTTTCTGTAATTTCTGATAAATCTGGCTCAGTTATAGACGTAATTGACCTTCCTAAGAGGAAGTGGGCAGGAGTTAACACATTTAAATCCTCTACGTTAGCAGTTAAGGGGACTAAAGGCCTAGAATTTAGCATCCCTTCAATTTCTATGATTAAAGTCAAAAATTCCTCATAGGTTAATTTTAAATTTCCCACAGCTCTTTTCAAATAATATTTAAAGGATTTGACTCCTGCTTCCCACAATCCTTCAAAGTTTGGCGCTCTAGGAGGTGAGTACTGCCAATCAATGTTTTCTGAACTCATATACCCCGAAATTTGATCATCTGGTTCATTTACCATTTTATACAATTTTTTGAGCTCTGCATTTGCTCCCACAAAATTCCCCGCATTATCTGTATACAGCTTACTGCATTTTCCTCTCCTCGATATGAATCTCTTAAGAGCAGCTATAAAGGCTGCGGACGTTAAATCCGTGACTAACTCTAAATGTATAGCCTTGGTCACAAAGCAAATAAAAATTGCAACATATATTTTATTATAAATACCTTTTCGTTGATTTTTATACTTAATATAGAAAGGACCAGTGAAATCTACCCCAGTGATATTAAATGGATAGTTTTGAACGATTCTATCTTTTGGCAAATTACCTAATATTTGTTGTGCTGAATTTGGATTAACCCTAAAACATTTAACACATTTATGCACATTTTTTCTACATAAATTTCTACCATTTGTAACCCAAAATTTTCCCCTCAAATAATACAATAGAGAATTAGGCCCAGCATGCAAAAATTTTTTATGATAAAAGACAACAATTAATTCAGTTAATTTATGTTTAGATGGAAGAAGAATTGGAAATTTCTTATCATAATTTAAATCACTATTTCCAAGTCTTCCTCCTACTCTTAGCAGGCCTTCTTTGTGAATAAACGGATTCAACATCTGCAACTTACTGTTAGGCTTTATAGCTTTCTTTACCTGTAAGTCTTTAATGTCTTCGGAAAATTCCTCACTTTGTATGCACTTTAATAAAAATTTCTCTGCTTCAACAATTTCTGAAGATTTAAGTGGTCCAATTGTTTTGTAAAGTGGATTTCTGCTGTTATTTATGAACCTGAAAATAAAACTTATAATACGCAGAACAGTTAAATAATTATTACTTAAATTCAGCAGATTGCACACAAAGTCACTATCAGTTACCAAATTAAAAACATTAAAATTATCATCACAGTTTTTGTTAGACATTTTTAGCTCTACTCTAAAATCGTCCAAATTTTTTGGGTTAACAGTTATTTGACTCGGATAGTCCCTTTCTAGTAAAAAGCTGGGTCCGCTTAGCCATAGTTCGTGATCGAACAGTTTATCTGGATCAATGCCTCTTGATAACACATCAGAAGGATTTTGATCTGAAGCGATATGATGCCACTGTTGGATTGGTGAAAGGTCTTGAATAGTTGCTACTCTATGTTGCACAAACGGTTTCAAATCCATGGGTTCCTTCTGTAACCACGCCAGAACAATTGTAGCGTCTGTCCAAAAATAGATTTCGTTGATCATCACCTTTAAAGCAGCCAACACCTTATTCATTAGCTTTGCCAGCAGAACAGCTGCGGACAACTCTAATCGAGGGATTGTTAAGCTTTTAACCGGAGCAACCCTTGATTTGCTTGAGATTAATCTTATTAATGTCCGGCCACGTGAATCATTGGACTTACAATAGATGGCCGCTCCATAGCACAGTTCTGAAGCGTCTGCAAATCCATGTATCTCTATATTTGAAGCCTGGGGAATCACAATGCACCTTTCAATTTTTATGTCATTTATTCGTTCTAATGCAATGAGAAAATGATGCCACTCTCTGTATTCTGGTGCTGGGAGTGCATCATTCCAATCAATTTTTAGACGCCAAAGCTTTTGCATAAATATTTTGGCCTTAGCAATTATTGGGCCTATTAAGCCTATTGGATCAAAGATCCTAGCTATCGTCGACAACACCTCTCTTTTTGTATAGGAATTTTTCAGATCTACTTTAATTCGGAAAACAAAACAATCATCCTTTGGCTTCCAGGACACGCCTAAAGTTTTAATTTCATCTTTGTTATAAAAATTGTAACTCTCTGTCATACTTGGAGAAAGTTCATCATTATTAGTACACCACTTATGTAGCTCCATCCCTGCGGACTGTATAACCTCCTTTAACTCCTGTTGTAACTCTTTCGCCTCCTCTAATGTACTTGCTCCAAATAATACGTCATCCATATAAAAATTATCACGAAGGATTGGGGATGCTTTCGGGAATTTTTTTTTCTCATCAAGTGAAAGCTGGTATAAGGTTCTCATAGCTAAGTAAGGCGCTGAGACTGTTCCATATGTCACTGTTGTTAATTCAAATGTTTTGGGGGGTTCCTCAATGCTATTGTTCCAGAGAATTCGCTGCAGTGGGTACTGACTCGGGTCAATAAGAATCATATTCTATACATCATTTTGATGCCAGCAGTTAAGGCGTAAATATGCAGGCGGAAACCCACCATTATGGTAAATAAATCACTTTGTATTACTCCGCCATTGAATTGCAAGGAATTAAGAGAAGTACCATTTGTTGTTGGTGAAGAACAATTGAAAACTACACGTAATTTAGTCGTGTTTTTATCTGGTCTGTACACTCCGTGATGAGGTGCGTAATAAGCAACATCAGGAGTTTTATCCTCTGTTACTTCTCTCATGTGACCAAGGTTTTTATATTCCTCTAAAAAGTCTTTATATAACGACAAGTATTTCTCGTCTCTAGATAGACGTTTCCACAGCGATCTGAGTTTTCTAAGAGCAATTTTTCTAGACTGACCTAAACATGACGGATCATCTCTTAAAGGCATTGTTACAATATATTTACCTTTCTCATTTCTCTTATGTGTACGCGTAAAATGTTCCTCACATATAGCCTGTTCTTTACTTTTGGTTAATTATATATTTACATCCTCAATCTCCCAAAATTTTCTTAATGTTACATTTAAATCCTCTCCACGTATTAATCCACAATGAATTTTAACCTCATCCCTTTGATCTAAATTCCCCGTTGCAATGTAACCAAAACAAGAATTTTGAAGGAGTAGCTGAGGGTTCTGAGAATATATTTGCCCCGGTCTCAATAATTCATAAAAAATTTCAGCACCAAGGAGCATGTCTATTTTTCCAGGAATGTTAAAACTATAATCTGCTAACGTTATTGAATTCGGGACATCGATATGTACATTAATTACTTTATTCGTAACAAAATCCGTAATTTTCCTCACAACAAACATATTTAGGGATTTCTCAAAGTTTTTCTCTTTATTGGCAATAGTTGCTGTTATGCAACCGTTAATGGTCATCGATGCATCATTCAAACAAGAGAGTAAAGTATTTAGTTTTTCTATTTTGAGTTGTAATCGATTTGCACAATCTTTTGTTATCAAACACGCTTGAGAGCCGCTGTCTAGAAGGCAGCTTACTTCCTGCCATTGAGAATATTTATCTTTAACTAAAACACGCACTGTACTCAATAAGACATTTTTTGTTTTGTTTTTTGCAAAACTAGTGGCTACAATTTGCTGTCTGTCACTAGGAAAATTAGGTGGAAAAAAGGAATTGAATTCACCGTTCTGTTCTCTATTCAATGTTTCGGAATCAGCGGCAGCTGCAACTTCCGAATTATCCTTTATTTCCTTACAAGAATCGCTAAATTTTCCTTCTCTAGGAAAGTGAATCAATTTATTATGTGGTTTTCCTCAAAAACAGTTTCTCGTATTGCATTTTCTTACATTACAATTCGGTAAAAAACACTTAAAACATAATTTGCCTTAATAACATTAACTCTTTCTTGTACAGGAAGTTTTTTGAACTGCGGACACATATATAAAGCATGATATTCATTATTTTTACAAAGAACACATTTTACATTTTTTATTTGTGATAAGAACACATTTGAAGCAACTTTTTGAAATCGTGAATTATGCGATTTGTTCCCGACAAACCGCTTCGCTTCATTTACACTAGTCTTTGCAAACACATTCAACTCATTTTTACCTCTGCCCCTTGCAGATAAATAAATATCACATTCACGACCCAATTCTTGTGGTTTAAAAAATGATTCACCCTGCTTAACCCCAATGTGTGTCATTAATTCACGATTTAATGAATTAAAAATTTTGTCAGATACAATTAATTCACATAATGATTTAAAATCATTCACTTTACGCAATTCACAATAATACTCAAAAGATGCCGCTAATCGCAACGCATACTGCACATAACTCTCTGACGGTAATTTTTGTGCTTTCCGGAAGTTATTTAAACACTCATTAGCCGTCGGCTGAAACTCCTTCAAAACAACTGTTTTTAATTTTTCGTAATTACACATGTCTTCCTCAGACACATATACCATTAAATTACTGGCTTTTTCACCGAGAATGTTTAAAAGAATTTCCGCTTTAAACCCATCTGGAACATTTTTATTCTTAAATGCCTTTTCCAGCGAATGAAAAAATAAAATGAATGATTCTGCTTTTGATGGTAATGGAATTGTAAGCGTTTTAATACTCTTAATAAAACTTTCCACATTATTATTATTTAGAAGTTCTGGTTCCGAATGCACAGTTGAAAGCGAATTATTTTGGGATGAATCTCTTTTAATATTAGCTAATTCTAACTCTTTCTCTAACTGCGCTAATTTAATTTTCTCGAATTCAGAATTTTGTAAAGATTCCTTACGAATATTTGCTATTTCTAACTCTTTCTCTAATTGTGCTAGTTTAATTTTTTCTAACTCCATTTTTGATTTTTCTACTTCTTTTTTCGATTTAATTTCCTCAACCGCGCAATCAACAACATTTTTCATTAACTCACTATTTGAAAACTGTTCACATTTCTCAATAATATCTTTTAACTCAACAAGTTTAGCACCCTCTCCTACACTTAAACCCAATTCCTCTGCGACAAGCTTAAGCTCATCTTTTCTTAATTTATCGATAATTGACATTATTAAATTTAACAAGTAATAAATTCAGAACAATTTTAAATTTTATAAAGATGCTCTTACCTCAGATCGCTGTATTCCACTTGAGAACAAAAAACACTATTAATCTTGTTCCTCTTAAATAAACTATCACTTCACTTGTTTTTTTTTTTTCGTTCACTTTTATATTTTATGTTTCACTTAAAAAAAAATCCATCCTTCCATATAAACACATTTTGTTTTCATCTTTGATTAAAACAAAACTTTTTGTTTCATCGATCGATTACGAAACCGAAACTTATTTTTCTCACAATGAAATTAAATAAACAAACTCGTAATTACTCTTTCTTTTTAACAGGTCCTGTGTAAACTTATCATAAATGTTTTCCGAAAAAAGTTAAAAATTCAAAATCGCCGTCACACTAAACATACTCTCTTGATATAAAATCCCTTCCCACTAATGTTCCAGTGAGTAACGCCTTCTTCTTGGAAAGGTTTTATAAATAGTTCTACTTCACTTATTTTTCACTTATTTTTCTTTTTATTCCTTGAATGATCTCATAAATTAAGCTATCACATATTAAATTTGGTGTCAATCCATTCATCCGGTTAACATGTAGGATACTGCTTCTAGTGGACGTGTAATTGTAACAACGATGCTGTACAGCATGTTTCAAAAACGAAAGAAGTAAATGAAAAATAAAACGTAATTTATTATCTTTGCAAGTGTTATAAACATTTCTATTGTATTTTATATTCAAAACGACTTAGCTTATTTAACAAAAATCAATATTTTTCGATTTCAGGAATTAGGCAAAAGACGCAGTTTTATATTTCTTCTTCAGTGTACCTGTATTCACCTATACTGTTTGTAAATATAAGAATTTTTAAAAAAATATTGAGATATAGCATTATTCGTAAAAACTTCTTCATTTTACATTTGAAATTCAATTTGAGGGAATTGCTTTTCGAAATTTCTATGAATACGTGATGCCAAATGCATTAAAAAAATTCGAATTCTTCTGATAGCTTTAATATATGTGTTAGAAAAGAAGTAAAGAAGTAATTCTATATTATTATTAAGAAAAAAGAGCGTTTTTTGTGTAAATAAATTATATTATATCAGTGAAATTGGATTTTTTTTTTTATATATATATATTTTGTAGTACTTATAGCAATTTTCTTATTACTTTTTACACTGTAAAAAAAAAAAAAAAAAAAAAAAAAAAATGTGTAATATTACGCAACAATATTGAGGCAGCTTACCATGTAGAGAAATGTTACCAGCTGTACAAGTGTAACCATGACATAATGTGTCATGTTACATAGTTACAGCTGGAAACATTTCTCTACATAGTTGTGGCAAGTAGGCTGCCTCAATATTGTTGCGTAATATAGAAAAAAAAAATTACTGTATATATATATATATATATATATATATAATTTCTATTGCTGCAGTAATTTTGTTTACCTTACCGTGGATTTATTTTTGAATAGTGTTATTTGATTTATTTAATTACTTAATTAATTTTTATGTAAATTATATCAGCGAATTGTGAACACTGCTCAAACAATATAGAGGAACACGTGATTTTAAAGAAACACGTGAGGTACACGAGAAGAGGAGCAAAAAGAGGAACACGTGAATACTTATCGATGTAATATAACTCAAAACATTCAAAGAAAGTGAAACGTCCTATTTCTCAGGTTTATATTAACGTAATTAGGTGGCGTAATGTAACTACACTGTAAAACATGTTAAGCCATATTACACAACAATATTGGGGCAGCTTACTTGCTACAATTATGTAGAGAAATGATACCAGCTGTAACTGTGCAATATGCTATAATATGCTATAATTACACAGTTACAGCTGTTAACATTTCTATACATGGTTGTGGCAAGGAATCTCTCTCAATATTGTTGTGTAATAGTACACAAAGTTTTTTACAGTTTAATAACTGATGTAATCTTAATTATTCTTAATTTCTCTGGTGCATTAATATTTAAAAAATCCAAATCCCCCCCCCTCCCCCATAGTATATAGAATTTGGGTCAATATTTGTATGACAATATACACGCACATTATGTTTAAAAAAAGATAAATTATTTATAAAAGCATAAAGTCCGATAATTAATTCTGGTTTCTTTCAAAGTTGTCTGTAGATCGGATATTTTTATTAACATGTTTGACGTATATATGATTTACGTGTATAAATTTTCCTAATTTGGTTTAATATTTATAAACACCACAGACGTTGCAGAAAAAATTTGAAGTATTCGAAGTCACACACACACACACACACTCACTCACACACACACACAAATAATAATGAATAAATAAATAAATAAATCTTGCGAGGACGGTCAGAACGTACACAAAAAAGAATTGCGTATAGTGCATCAAGGAAAGGAATATTCGGGCTGATGTATGAAACAACAAAAGAAATCTGAAGCATCCATCCATTACCTGGGCATTATCACTTGAGGCATCGTAAATATTTTTTGAATTTGATACAAATTATTACAATTTTAAAATTCACAAAAACCTTCAGAGCGCACCATTGATTAAATCTATGGGATCTATTTTCAATCAAATGTATTTAATGATTACCTTCAAATAGGGCGTGATTTAAATTTATACACACAGAAAAAAACACGTTGTTAAATATATATATATATATATATATATATATATATATATTGTTGACTTTCTTTTAAGTTTATTTTGTCATGTTAACAAGAGTTTTTGTCCTGATAATCAATTAACTTCTTCGATTAACCAAAATAATGTAATTCAATGAAAAGTAAATGCCATTTGATAGACCTACATGCTACGTCATCGATCATTCTGTAAACGATCACAGTGGACGACCAGTAAGCTGAATCAACAAAATTATTTGGTTTAAACAAAATAATTTGAACTTTTTTTACAAAGTTTTTTATCGAGGCTATATCTACAAATATGGTTTATGTATTAAAATGTATTTTGTTAAAAAAAAAAAAAAAAAAAAAAAAAAAAAAATCAGATTTTTTCTGTGAATTTATATGACAAAAAAATAATAATGGAAATTAAAATAATGAAGAAAAAATAAAAATAATAAAAAATTCTTGTTAAGTTAGTTATTTAACAGATGATAGATATGAAGGTATAACTTTAAGTTGAAATGGAGATGCAATATTTTTTTATATTAAAATTATAATTCTCCTTTATTGCTTGCTTTTTTAAAAGTACTATATTAGCTAATTTTATTAAATATCAAGATTATAAATTATATTACGTTGTGATAATATACACACACATATATATATTTGAGAAAACTTCATTAAACTACTTATGATTATTTATAGAATAACAACTGGATTCACGTTGACTTTCGATTTATGTTAATGCGTATGTAAAACGATATCTTCAGAGAGGTAATTTAGGAAATTATTTTGCTATCGAATTGCAATTTAAACCATGTGATAAGAAAATATTCAATAGGAGATAATTTGGGAAGAGAAACATTAGGCTGACGGTAATTGGTTCATCTAGATTATTGAAATAGTAATAATTAAACATGATAAAAATTATTTAAAATCTCCGTCAATATTTCAATTTATTAAATAATGTTATTTTTGTATAAAATGGTTTAAATTAAATTAAAGATATTGATGTTAGAATCCAGTATAATACCAAACATATATTTAAACATCTTGAAGGACATCTCGAATTTCTGAACATTAAATAATTAATGATTGTATAAACAAATTAAAGTATGAGAATTGTGTAAAATGTAAAATTATAATAGGGTATCTAAGTATTTTTTTCTATATACCCAGTAGCACATAAAGATGTTATAACTAATTTTTCACTGTTAAGACTTATTTGTAACGCTATAACAACATTATGTGCTAACTGGGATAATATGTTGTTTAAATTATCGATATTGCCCTTCAAATAATTTCAGTCCAAAAGTCATAATAATAAAGAGATTTGCGCTGTGTCCTTCTTAAAATATACAAATGCAATTCTTACCAAAATCTATATTATTCGTGTGACAGTGACCTGTAACGTGTTTATAAAGTTACAGCTGAATCGGATGATGTGTTTAGACACTAATGCATTTTAAATAATTTGAGCCCATAGATCAAAATGATAAAGAATTTTTTTTTGTGTCCTTCTAAAAAAAACTATAAGTACTACATAGTTCAAAATGAATATAGTTAGTGTGATGATTATCTATGATATGCATATAAATTTTCAGCTCAATCAAAAATGGCGTTTAGACGCCTTTGCATTTTAAAGAATTTGAGCCAATAGATCCTAAAGATAAATATTTTTTTGTTGTGACTCTTTCAAAATCTATCAATGCTAGATTCACAAAAATCTATATATTTTGGGCAATGTTGACCTATAGCATGTGTATAAATTTTCACCTCAATAGAATAAGGCGTTTAGACGTTATCGCATTTTAAAAAATTTGGGACCATACATCAAAATGATAAAGAATTTCTTTTTGTGTCCCTATAAAAAACTACAAGTGCTAGGTTCACCAAAATGTATACATTTCGTATAACGGTGATTTATAACATGTGTATGAATTTTCAGTTGAAAGGAACAAGACGTTTAGATGCTATCGCACTTTAAAAATTTGGATCCATAGACCATATAATGATAAAGAATTTTTGTTTGTGTCCCTGTAAAATAAAACTATAAGTGCTAGATTCACCAAAATCAATATTGTTCGTTCTACAGTGATCTATAAAATACATACCAACTTTTAGCTCAATCGAACAAAACATTTAGACGCTATCGTGTTCATACATACATACATACATACAGCATCGTAAAAATAGTAAATATGAATTCAATGAACCTCAAAACGTGTAGAAATATCAAAAGCTGAAAGTCAGAGTTTTTGATATGATTACAATACTTTTCTTACGTATATAGTATGTTCAGAAAGTAAAAATCATTGCTGACTATTATTGATGGTTATAAGCAGTAGTAATTATGGTAATTATTCTTTTCAGATTTTTTTAAATGGAAGTAAAATATTGTTTTTCGAGCATACCTTATTTTAGGCATTTATTGTATCATGAAAAAGAAAGCTATCTCTGAGATTATCATGTATCTGAACAACGTTCTAAGGTCTATGAGTTCATTTTTATCTTTATGGTACTGTACGTAAATGTGTGTAAGTTTATGTGTAGGAATAAATGAACATGATAACGTCTAAATATTTTGTTGGAATGAGATGCAAGTTGGTAGGTACGCTAGAGGACACTCTCAGACGAACTGTATAGTTTTTTTTTTTTTTTTTTTTTTTTTTTTTTTAATGTAGGACTTATATTTCTTTTGAAAGTACACACAAAAATGTTCTGTATGCACGTATACGTTATATGAGGTGCAGCTGCTATACAACACTTACGTATTGGCACTGTAATGCATATAAAAAATACCATTGACTTATAACTAATTTTTCTTTTAAAATAATTTGTATACATTTTTAAAAAAATAATTATTTTTATTAAAATTTTTATCGTTATAAAATGTATCGAAATATTAAACTAAGTGTTCCATCAGTGCTGTTAAACAAATCTTTAAATTCTCAGATGCATATTAAGTTTATTTATTTTTAATCTTAAAAACATTTTTTAAGTCTCGGGTATTTTTAATAATTCTAGAATATTTTACATTATTGTGCATATTTTGAATCATAGTTTTAATTAATAATTATAGTTTTAACATCATAAGTTCGGTAAAATAAAGTCGGTACTGTTTTGTGTATACGAGTAACTTATGCTGAAACATACCGTAGTCAAATTCCACCCCGCGATCGGTGTTAAGATCGATGTTGTACGCCCATCATCCTGATATTCAGTTTGTTTCACTGGCATGACTGATTTGAATAAACTGTGTCATGCTTCAAGAATAACGAAATAAACTACTTAATTAAACTTTGGATTCTACTTGTGAGACAAAAATTTATAGATACAACCTCGTAAGAATTATATATACACTTAGACAAAATTCTGTGACTGACATCTTGAAATTAAATTGTGGCTCTAGTAAAAATAGTTTCACATCATCCTTATAAATTCCCCCTTATGAAAGCGTATTCTAGAATCTCCTATTAGATTTCTAGGGCATTTGCCTGTATTATCGAGGTCAAACTTATTTAAAAATATCTGCAAATAAATGTAAACACAAAAGGCGAAATTTACTTATCATTACTTTGTTAACATAATAAAAACTATTCCACTTTTTTTTTTTTAATTCTGAACTACATTAAAACAATAATACAAGAAAAGATGCATTAAAATATATAATAATAGTTTAAATGCTTTCTTTTATAAATACTATAAATTTTCGTACAAGAATATTTTTAATCCTTACGAGAAACGCTTTTTATACAAACAGCCGCAATCAAAACATTTCACTTTTCACTGCATAAGATGAGAAAGAAAAATAAAGAACAAACATTTGGTTTTCTCGTTACCACATTTTGTATGCATTGCCCTGTTCAGGGATGCGTTATTTTCATTTGTATACCTGTTTATTTACATTTTGCAAAATTTCTCGAAAGCGTGTATTTTATGATAAAGAAAATAGAAATTTGTTTTCATTTACAATGAATGTTTTTTTTTTTTTTTTTTTTTTTTTTTTTTTAATGAATTACTTCTAGAATTGAACTGGTGTTAATAATAATAATTTTGAAGAAGTAAAAGCGTTATTTACAACAAACTTTAATACTATAGAAGTTAAGATATTTAAAAACATATTTTAATAAAATATTGCGAAATGAATTTCATAACACTTAGGTTTCAATCCTAATATTGTTCATTTTTAATAAGTTATAATTTTTTGTGTTCGTATTTCTAAGATGTTGCAGTCAACCTTTCTTATAAAATGATATGCATTGAAAATTGATAAATGCTCTTTGTAAATTGCACGTTGTAAAAAGTCACTGTTTTTCCTTTAATATTTGTAATTTTTTATTATTCAAAAATGCAAAAATGAACACTGTATAAGAAAACCTATATCATTTTTTATGCATAGAAAAGAGCTATTACAATAGATTTAATTGTCTTTACTTCGGAAAATAACGTTATAAATGCAAATCGATTTAACAAGACATATGGTAACGCTTAAATTATATTATATTGTATGTAATATATATATGTATATTATATTCTATATACTATATACTATATATATATGTATATATTATGGCTAAAGTAATAAGTCCAGTTATTGTTAATAATAACGGACTCTTTTCGTAAATGTTATTAATTAAAGAACATTAATCACTATAACTGGTTGTTATAAGTATTTACCAATGAAGTTCGGTTAATGTGATTAAGTAATTACATTAATCACACTAGCAGGTTATTATTAAATTTACCAAGAACGTTTGTTCAATATTATCAATTATTTATACCTTCATAATGAAAAACTCTAGCTAAACGCGTTGGAAATTATCAAAGAGGTCAGACATCTTTGGTAATTATTAATAATAACCGGTCAATGTCATAAATTCTCATAAATAATTCATATTTGATTATTATTAATAAGCGCCGATTATTATTTATCACATACATATAAATCACATGGACATCAGTTAATACCAATTAATCACATGGATTGTAATATGGATTGTCACATGGATTGTCACATGGATATATATATATATATATATATATATATACAGAGAGAGAGAGATACATAGATAGATAGACAAATATATAGATATATAAGTAAATACTCTCTTCCGCTTAAGAATTGCCTTATAATGAAGGATACATTTTAGGTTTTAATTTTTTAAACTCACATTTAACTTCACTGAAACTTCGTAAAATTTAAATTGAGAATAGAATAATTGAAAATCTTTGAATTTTCATATAATATTTATAATAATCAATAAGTGTGTTTTGATTATATTGCAACTATGATTTTTTATTGAAATGTCAGATTTAAGTTATCAGTGCGATTACAGGAATAAGATTACAGAATAATCCTATTTATTTGTGGAAAATTGGATATTGTTTTACCAAATGTAACTCAAAGAAATCTGACATTGTTTCAAAAAATAGATAAAACACCGTTAGATTAAATTTACCTTTATTGCATTTTACAATAAACAAACTCTTCTCTCGTTTGTTTTATACATAATACTTTAAAAAGGTATGTCACATTTAGACTTATTCTATTCTCTTCTTCATAGATCTGTATTTAGATAAAGTGAGAAAGGATAATAATATATTTTTGTAAGCTCAAATTTTATAACCTATAAATTATTTTCGTCACACAAAATATATTTCTTATAATAAAAAAAATCGAAAAGAGAAACGAAAAGAAATAACAATCCCACCTGCTTTGTTTTTTCTGCTCGGAACAGGTGAAGAGTACGTCCAGAACCCGCCTGTAGGTAAACTAAGAAAAAACTAAAACAAAATGTCTAAAATATTTCATAGAAATATTTCAGAAATAAAATATTCCCTTTGAGCTTCCTGAATTCCCGATCTAAACGTAATGACCGTGTGTGGCAGAATTATTTGCGATCTGGCCTTCAGTTCACAGATGTCATGTCCAAAAATCGATTCGCACAAGGTTGTATTTCGTGCTTCAGAATCCAAATTAACCCGTAAAATTCGGCCTATTTAGCTTTAAGTGCAAAAATTGATCACAACTCGTACCCAGTCCAACCCATTCCTTCATGAAGTTCAGTTCACTTTTTAATTCATAAATATCTAAAATGAATCAATATTAATTGCGGTCACTGCTAGGGACGGTTATTCTTTTTAGACAAGTGTGTGAAAGGAACAATATAGGATGTTGTCTAGTTTTCGTTAATATGAGCTATATGTGCTGAACTATTAAGATTTTTATTTCGCATTGAGGTCGTTCGCTATCGAAGTGTAAGAGACATCCCGTCAGTGGAGAATGAAAATCGTAATGCACGACTGTAAAAACCCTACTTATAGGTACTGCAGATCATCGCGAAATAGCCTACTATGAATTTTTATTGCGAAGGTAATTATAGCAGCCAGCAAACAAAACTCAATTTCAAAATAAAGTTTTTGCTAATTTCGCAAATCTGTTTTTTTTTTTCTGAGAAATTTATTAGATTCCTTTGACGCGAAGTTCAAACACCAAGAAAAATAATGATCACCATGAACCTTGTATCTGTATTGGTAATAGATCTTTTTCTATCATGTTTTGTTGATAAAAACAAATCCTTAAAGAGTTTATTTCCTGTAACATTATCTGTATTATTTTGCTATCTGTTGTTAATATATCTTTACATACAAACACGTGCAGTACACGCAATAATATTAAAATTATAATTATTCTAATAGCTATTATTTAATAGCAGTAAAATGTCCTTAAAAATTAGTGTCAAAGGATAAAAAAGAACAAACTTAAAATCAAGCTCCTGAAATAGAAAAATTACTAACATCTGTTTTTATCTAATGAGCACAACCTTTTTTTTTTTTTTTTTTTTTTTTGAGAAAAATAAAGTACGGCGGCAAAGGAAATCAACAAGGTAAGGTGAAATTTTCCTTATAATAAATACAATTTACGGACACAAAATTTTTGCTTTGTATATATATATATATATATATATATATAAGCAAAATAACTAAAGCCAGGTGAAAATTTAATCCCAAAACACATGAGGGCCTGTATCATGGAAGCTCCCTCATGTAGGGAAAGGAATATGAGAAGTTTCTGACGAAACGCTTCTAATTTAACCAAAAAACACGTTTCTAGCCCCCAACTTCTCACAGATGGAAGCAAGACCATACGGCAAACGAATTTAATTAATACAGAGCATAAAAGGCAATTAAATTAAGAAATCAACCACAAAATATAGATGATAAATATAAAATACAAGAATATAAATAATACAAGAATATATAAATACATACTAGGACATACTCGAATAGTCATTAGAATATGGAAATTAGAAAATCACCCCCCATTATAAACGTAGAACCCGCTTCAGCTAATAGGACAACTTACCAGCACTTAAATGTCGCCTAATATGGAACAACAAATAAAAGGCAGTTAAATTTACAAATCAAGCACAAAATGTAATACATCAATATAAAATACAAGAATTTAAATAATGCAAGAATACAAGAATATTTGGGATTAATTTTTCATCTGGCTTTAGTTATTTTGCTTATTTACTATAGTTTTATATTTCCTTTTGCTGCATTTGCGCATTGGTTTATAAAAACTTTGTTCTGGTTCTATATATTTAATAATTCAAGTTTTACTCCCTCTTATATTTAAATTTTCTCTTATATTTTAGAAATGTTTGTGTCACCTTGATGCTTTTGCGCAGGTTTTCAAAATTTTAAGTTTAAAGTTTTTTAATTCAACAATTTAAGTTAACATTTTTATAATCATCCCTTTTAAGCTTCTCCGATGTTTTGCTTGATTCGTATAGCTCTCGGGTTTTCATTTCATTTTCAGGTTCTTTTTGGGATTAATTTTTCATCTGGCTTTAGTTATTTTGCTTATTTATTATAGTTTTATATTTTCTTTTGCTGCATATGCGCATTGGTTTATAAAAACTTTGTTCTGGTTCTATATATTTAATAATTCAAGTTTTACTCCCTCTTATATTTGAGAAATGTTTGTATCACCTTGATGCGTTTGCGCAGGTTTTCAAAATTTTAAGTTTAAAGTTTTTTAATTCAACAATTTAAATTAACATTTTTATAATCATCCCTTTTAAGCTTCTCCGATGTTTTGCTTGATTCGTATAGCTCTCGGGTTTTCATTTCATTTTCAGGTTCTTTTTGGGATTAATTTTTCATCTAGCTTTAGTTATTTTGCTTATTTATTATAGTTTTATATTTCCTTTTGCTGCATATGCGCATTGGTTTATAAAAACTTTGTTTTTGTCCTATATATTTAATAATTCAAGTTTTACTCCCTCTAAATTTAAATTTTATCTTATATATATATATATATATATATATATATATAAGAAAATAATTAAAGCCAGATGAAAATTTAATCCTAAAACACATGAAGGACTTCATCAGGGGATCTCCCCCATGTAGGGAAAGGAAAATGAGAAGTTTTTGACGAAACGCTGGTAATGTAACCAAAAAACACGTTTATAGCCCCCAACTTTTCACAGATAGAAGCAAGACCATACAGCAAACGAATTTTAATTAATACAAAACATAAAAAACATAAAAAGCAATTAAATTCAGAAATCAAGTACAAAATATAATACATCATTATAAAATATAAGAATATAAATAATACAAGAATATATAAATTCATACCAGAACAAACTCGAATAGACATTAGAATATGGAATATTGAAATCAACCCCCATTATATTCGTTAGAAACTTCTCATTATCCTTTCCCTACATGGAGGAGCTTCCCTGATGAAGACCCGCATGTGTTTTGGGATTAATTTTTAATCTGTCTTTAATTATTTTGCTTATTTACTATAGTTTTATATTTCCTTTTGCTGCTTATGCGCATTGGTTTATAAAAACTCTGCGTTGGTCCTATATTCTAGTGCTATATTCTATTTGGTCCTCTGTTCTAGTTCTATATATTTAATAATTCAAGTTTTACTCCATCTTATATTTAAATTTTATCTTATATATATATATACAGACAGATATATATATATATATATATATATATATATATATATGATTTTTACATTTGAATAATTTAATTAAATATTTCAATAACGAAATTTATTGCTTTTAAGCTGTATATATTTTTTAATTTTAATTTTTAATTGGAGGATTTTGCTAGGTAATTTCTTCAAAACATAATTATTTCGTTGATTTGCAACTTTCATTCTTTGCTGAATAGTATTGTTTTGAATGTGTTTACAGTGACATGGTTGATATTTTATTTTATAAATACAATAAAAGAAGTTTTATTCTTGTAGCAAATTTTTGAAACATTTATTTAATAATATTTTTACTTATATTTGTTTTTAATTTACTAAATTTTTTAATTCAGCTATCGATCGTTAACTATAATTTTTAGTAGGTTAATCTCCTGTACCGATATTAAAGTTCCACTGTTTGTTTGCTAAAATTGCTGTATCCGTAAACAACTGCTTCTAGTACTTTCATTTAAAACAGTAAAATTTCCATTTCTTTCCATGAAAATATTATTAAAAAGTACTACATTAGTGTTATTGACACTTTTATAACCAAAAAGTCTATTAAAGGCAATTAAATTTGATTTCTCTTCCATTACATTCTATAGATTTTTTTTTTTTTTTTTTTTTATTTTTTTTTATTACCAATAAACATTATTTTAAAAAAATACAATAATAATTTGATTTAAAGCAAATTTCAGGAATCAAAATTTATCTTCCGGAAACTAGATAAATTTATTTTCGGATTATACCATCAAGGAAATGTTTTTTCTCGCTTTGTAATTCTTATTTTGAGCCATTATTTTTTAAGAAGGCTTTTAATTTTTTTTTTCCATTTTTATTTGATTCAATTATCTTAAAGGTTCGCATTTTATAGTACGGATTTTTATTTTCTGATTTCGTTTTTCTATTCGTAATGAAATTTGTTTATTTGCAGTTATTTTTTGGAAATATATATATATACATATTTTTTTTTTTTTTTTTGAGTGGTATTCATTTTGAAAACATAAAATAAAAAAGTATAAGAATAATAAAAACAAGAAAAAATCTGGTTTTACACCCACATGATTTTACCTGCATTTAAATGCTACAAAGATTAATTGCTGATTAAAGGGTGCGATAACAAAAAATCGAGTTTATAAAATCAAATTTTTTTCTGTAAATTTGTCAGAATCAATTAATTTTGCAATAACTTCATGTTTCACCCAAAAATGTTTCTTGAAAGCCAAGAATGATTTCAGAAAATTTTCAGCGTGGGTGTCTTGTTGTATCTGTATTTCTGTCACGGTATTTTTGTCCGGATATCACGCAAGAACGGACTGACAGAATTCAACGACACTTGGCAGGAATTTTAGTTTATACTCAACTGAAAATTAAATATATGGAAAATTTAAAGTTTTGATTATATTTAGAGATATCTGTAAAAAACACTTCTGCATGAGCCATAGGTCCTTTTCAGATTAACGCATTGAATGAAGAAAAAACAAATGCGTTATCTGTACGTTTTAGATATCAGCGAACCACAAAATAATTGCAGAATAATTTCTCTGTGTGCATGGTAGGGTGAAGATATATAGAACTTTTTTTATTTGGTCGGGTATTGCCTAAAAACGGCTGAACAGAATTCAATTACACTTGGTTCAGGTTTTGGCCTGTTCCTAATTTAAAATTATATACAACGAACTTTTAAAAAATTTTAATGATATTTACAGATATATGAGTAAAAACGTTTCTGTAACCAAATAAGAATTATATATAGGTATTTAGATATGTTAAAATAACTATAATTGACAAGAAACTACACTTTTTATACGTTGTTTAGTTTTCTGATATAAACACTGCGTCCTTCTACGCAGATGATGCCTTTCCTTATTTTTAAAAGTTATTTTCAAAATTTATCTTTCTTTTTAGCAGTAAAATAATTTTGTGTATAAAACATATTTTATCGCAAGCAATGGTGATACCCAGGTAAGATTTTTTATATAGGGGTCATTTTTATTACAGGGAGTCAATAGACAGTTGCTTCCATATCTCAAGGTCGGTTGCTTCTACAATTTTATTTCTCCTCATCTTCCAGAAGCTCTTTTCGATCATTTATACGAAAGAGCACTGGCTCTTTTGCACCAGAAGTTTCACAACGCTTCTCTAAAATCACAAAGCTCAACGAGCCTCCTCAACCCACCTCATCTCAGACTAACAGTGTGCTATAGGCTTTTAATAAGCCTGCATGGGACTGCATCGGACATATCCCACTTGTCCTTAAAACAGCTTGAAAGTACCGGACAGATGCGGTATTGCTGGTCTGGATTGTGTACCGTAGATCTCTCTCTTTATCAGAAAGTACGCACAAATGCTGCTCATCCACGCAAAAGAACCGTTCCTTTTTCTTTTTCAGCGGAGCTCACACGTACAAAGTTTGCCTCACACTCTATTGTGACAGAACTCAGAACTATTCCGATCGTGTTGTAGCATGTTCACCACAAAAAGACCGTCCTTTCAAGATTCTTTTAGCAGCATCAAGTGGAGCTTACGTAGAGCATCCAATATTCCCCTCAACAATTATTCGCTGCAAGTAAGTGATACCTATGTAGCACAAACGGACAGAGCCAATGACTCCACCATTACACCTTCTCTGATGTATCACTGCTCTTTTTTTTTTGGGGGGGGGAGGGGACAAACGCAAGATAAAGAGACCTTTTTAAAGTCTGATGCCGAACTGCCTAAGTGATGTATCCCAGTACTGACGAGGATTAACTCTTAAAAGCTAAAATGGAAAAGTCCTACCTATAATTCTAACAATCAATAGATCTATTTGTTATAATGTGTTTCTCCATCCCAAACTGACATAATTTTCCTGCTAGAAATATGTAAATCTGAGATTCATCACCACAGCACCTAATGGCTAAAATATAATTCTAATGTAACAGTTAAATTTTATATAAATGTACGAAAAAAATCCCATCGTCGAGTGAGTCAAAATCGGTGTTCTTGAAATACAATCGGATTTAATATGAATTCATACAAAAATGTTCAAAATTGAATGTATATTTCTTATCTTTTTAATTTTTATATGTTTGTATAGTACATTATATGTTCATATTTTAAGATAGAAGCCGTTAAAGATTTATAAATATTTTAGAATGTGGGGAATATGCCAATAAGAAATTGAAAAATATGGTTGTTGTCAAAACGTGTAGATGCAGTTATGAAAATGTAAAATTTCTGAAAATCTGATAAATAAAGTACAACGAAATCCCAATTAACAATATTTTAATATCTATATATATATATAAAAGTACTTCCTGACTGAGTGAGGGGGTGATTCATCATCACCCAGACCAAACCCCTGGACCTACAAGCATGAAATTTTGTGACAATGTTCTTTCTATGACGTAGGCATCCACTAAGAAGCGATTTTACAAAATTCGCCCCAAGGGTGGTTGGGGGTGGGGGGGGCAAAACGTATTTCATAAAATCCTTCATATCTCAAACAAAAAAACAGATATCCGTAAAATTTTTGCTTTAAAATATAGATAATACAAATGTCTAAAAAGCAATTTCTGGAATTTTCAAAATTCGGTCCCCAAGGGGGGCGGGGGGGGCAAAACGTGATTTCACATGAATTAAAACGTGATTTTGCATAATCCTATATATCTCAAAAAAAAAAAAAACAGATATACGTGAAATTTTTGCTCTAAAATATAGCTATTGCAAATATCTAAATATAAATTTCTGTATTTTTAGAAATTCAGCCCCCAGGTGGGGCAGCAGGGGGGGGCTATGGGGCAAAAACAAATATAAATACAGTTAGGGCGTTCAAAATTGATACAGATCGGTTTTAGAGGCCTGAAAGTCGACTGAGGATATTTTCAATTGTGTAAAGTTATTAGGAGGGGGCAGGAAGGAGGGAGGGGAGAGGGGGGCAAAAATAAAAATAGAGTTAGATCGTTCAAAATTGGTATATAGAGGTTTTCGATACCTGCAAATCGATTGCGGATATTTTCGAATTTGTAAAATTATTAGGAGGGGCGGTAAGGGGGGTTTGGCGGTAAGGGGTGGCTATGGGCAAAAACAAATAGAAATACAATTAGGCCGTTCAAAATTGGTACAGATAGGTTTTAGAGGCCTGCAAGTCGAATGGGGATATTTTCGAAAGAGTAAAGTTATTAGGAGGGCCGGGAAATTGAGAGGGTGAGGGGGGGGGGGCAAAAAAATAAAAATAGAGTTAGATCGTTCAAAATTGATATATAGGAGTAGGAGTTTCCGATACTTACAAATCGATTGCGGATATTTTCGAATTTGTAAAATTATTAGGTAGGGCGGACGGGGGGGGCTATGGGCAAAAACAAATAGAAATACAGTTAGGCCGTTCAAAATTGGTACAGATAGGTTTTAGAGGCCTGCAAGTCGAATGGGGATATTTTCGAAAGTGTAAAGTTATTAGGAGGGCCGGGAAGGGGGGCAGAGGGGCAAAAAAATAAAATAGAGTTCGATCATTCAAAAATTGGTACATAGAGGTTTCCAATACCTACAAATCGATTGCGGATATTTTCGAATTTTTAAAATTATTGGGAGGGGCGGGAAGGGGGGGGAGCAGAGGGGCAAAAAAATAAATTAGAGATATATCGTTCAAAACTGGTGCATAGAGGTTTTTGATACTTACAAATCGATGGCGGATATTTTCAAATTTGTAAAATTATTAGGACAGACAGAAGGGGGGGCGAAGGGGAAAATAATAGAAATAAGAGTTAGAGCATTTTGGGAATTTTTTCCGAAGGCAGTGAAAACCTTGTGCGACATTTTTCCTAATCAGATTTTGTTTCTATCTTTTTTTTTTTTCTTTTTTCACGTGATAAATATTAATGCAATTTTGAGAATTCAGTAATTATAGTGATTCTTTTAAAAATAGGGACCAGCGAAGAGGGCGTTGCCTGCTAGTTCGTACATATGTAAAAAGCGTTGAAGATTTTTCCTGGGTTCAGTTATCAAGCGCCGGGTTCCGTTCCAATTCTCCTTTTAAGATCTTGCTTACGTTATCAAAAAAAAAAAAAAAAAAAAAAAACTAGCTATAGGTAGACTTTACAATGATATATGAGAAGAGCAAACTTTGGAAAAATTTTCAAAACGATAGGTTCAGCAGAAAGATAGGTAGGCACAAGGAATAATATAAACAAAATTTCGTATTACAAGATGTCATTTCTATGATAAAGTGGCAAAAATAACCATTTGGAAAAACTTCAAAGTTATACGGCCAGAACGATGAGAGATACGTACAGGTGATATAAAGTACAAAATGGCGGCTTGAAAGATTTTGTATGACAAAAACACTTAGGAACCTAATATTTTTTCTACTGAACACATCGAAGATTTCAATAGCTCTAAATGTTCCCCGACAATGTGGATAATTTTGTTAAAAATCGCGCGTAAATCGATACTGCAGCTTTTAACACTTTCTGACAAAGTTGAAAATTATTTGACTCCAGTTTGTATGTCTGTCCGCACTCAAACGACGGTCAATATTTTCTAAATTTAACAAAACTAATGTATGTTATTCAAGTTCACCAGGACGTGTTGCTTGTTTAAAATAATATAAATTTCACAACTGGTGTCTGTACAGGGAAATCTTACAGAATTCTAATTATTTGTGCTCAATGAGAGTCATTTTTAAGAATCATATTTGAATAGCTTTATACTGTGCAAATCATAATGAAATAGTTAAAATCTTGATAATAATACTAATAATAATAATAATAATAAAATAAAAAAGAGGTACGGTGATCGAGTGATGTGTAATTTCCAAGTCTAAATTTAGAAATTTCTTTTAAATTTTCTATTAAATAAATTTTTATTCCTAAGTCATGTGCCTATGGTTAACACATTAATAGAAATTTCCTTTTCTTTACAACTTATAGAATAAAGTCTTTCTGAAAATGTAAGATTTAAAGCATTTTTGAATGAGTGGCTTGGCAGCCACATTTTCTTATTTTACATAAATTTGTAAAAGTATTGCTGTTTCTAATTTTCTGCGCCTATTACAGTCGGCAGCCGAAGTATCCGAGCATTAAAAAAAATTCCTATATAAAAAAACATACACCTAATACTTTTTTTGTTAAACAAATCCTTGTCGAATTATGTTCTTTGTCAGTCTAAGAACATGATTCGACAAGGATTTATTTAACAAAACTCTATTAAGTGTACTTTTTTTTATATAGGAATTTTTGCTAGTGCTCGGATACTTTTGCTGTGGAATGTATGTGCGCGCAGTTTGAGGGTTTAAGTTCTGCATCCAAAAATTTTTTTTGCGTTACATTAGTGAAAAGAAAAATAATTATGTTTCTAAAATTTTCAAAATGCACGTTTTATGTTATTTTTAAGGTGATTACCAATATTCTGTCATTACTTCTGTAATTCGAAACATTGAAATGCTAAGTGCC
This sequence comes from Salticus scenicus, assembly GCA_963930645.1. NCBI lineage: Eukaryota > Metazoa > Arthropoda > Arachnida > Araneae > Salticidae > Salticus > Salticus scenicus. Next base: position 385,913,562 of record OZ005648.1, read on the forward strand.
AATAACTTTTTTTTTTTTTTTTTTTTTTTTGTAAATAACAAACAAGTCATTGAGTTTAGTGTGTTAAACATTTAAGCCACAAAAAGTTAAAAACGGGTTTGGGTACAAATGATTCAGAACAAATGCTTAACAAAATATACGTGTGTCTAACAGAACTGCAAAATGTACACTCTGTATTTTTTCTTTTTTTTTTTTGTATTGGTTACGGATGATGTTTATCTAAGTCAAAGCTTTCATCTGACATAGAGCCTAGACCGCCAGTAAAATTTTGATCCTAAACAGTTTTTGACCCTTATTGTTTAAACGGCTCAACCTGGAGATAAATACACTCCTTCTCATATTTATAAGGACACTTTATATTTTGAAATAACTAATGTAAAAATAATTGTGAACAAGATTATACTAAGTGCACTTAATATATCTAGTATTCTAAAAGCCAAAACTGTTATAATTTTCTTAATATGAAACAAAATTAATAAAAAATAATGCAAAATGTGTTTTTCTCCACGTTTTTAGATGTTCATAATTATAGGGACAATCCAGATTTTTTCGTTTTATTTAACTTACTAGTGGATAAATTACAGTTGACATGCGAATTTGTTAACTACTGGGCTAGATTAATTCATATATAAGTCTTCAATTTTTCTTGGACGGACATTACTGATAATTCCTCGAAAAAAAAAAAAAAACGTTCAAGTAGTAAAGTATGATAAATGTGTTTTTTAAGTGGAAGGATAATTTCAATCCGCCGAATTTCTAATGAAATTCGAAGATCTAAAATTGCTGAAGGAAATGTGATCAAACGTTGAACTGCTGGTTCGATAGGAGAGAGATCTGATGCAAAATCGGAGTTGTTTTACAGAGATCGAATACTCATAATTCCTCTTACTGTTCTACTCATAATGACTGCTGCTGAATTTGCTCGTAATTTTTAACGAAAGGTTAGGGTCCACATTTATGCATGTTTAAAATAATTAATAATATGTTAAAATAAATAAAAAATCTGTAATAATCAATCAGCATTTAATGGGGGAAAGAACGTCTGTATTAAAGTTGAATAAAGACAACATTAAATGGTAAAATGTTGCATTTTCGAATGAAAAACATTTTATTCTTGATTAACCAAATGGTTTTAACAGTTACTGGCACGATCTGAAGATAGCGAAAGACAGAGATTTTTTAAAGTCAGACATGAATCGGGCATTTTTAAGGTGGATCAATGGTGCTCTGGGGAGCTGCTTCTACTGAAGTCAGAATGAATTTAGTAATTTTTTCTATTATTATGAACATCAAGAGAATATCCGCAAATTTTAAACGTGGAATTATCAGATTTTTGTTAGATTTTGGGGGGTAATAATATTTTTTTCAACAAGACTTACATTTTTGCTATAGTTTTAGAGCAATAGGAAATAGTTTGAAGAAAGAAACTTCTGTATTATTGCCTTTCCCATGGCTTAAAAGTTGAAAAAACCCTAAATTGTGATATTAGAAAAGTGCATGCAAGTGGAAAGCAATTTTAAATAGTTTAAATGTATTAAGAATATCATATATGCTATACGAAATTGTATTGAAACTGAATATTAAAAAAAAATCTCTATATATATATACCAGAGAGAATGTCTGACTGTTTGCCCTAAAAAGCGATCCCATAAAATATTAATTTAAAGAATAACTGAAAAAAAAAAATACTAAAATTCGAGCTGTCCTTATAATTGTGAACACCTGAAAAAATCATCTTTTTACCATATTTAAAGTTTTTTAAGATAGAAAAACGATAAAACTTTTTAAATATAGTCTATTAATGAAATTCAAATTAATTAAAAATATATTTGTTTAAATAATAGTGTTCAGTGTTTAGTTAATATAGAAAAATGGGTGCCCTTATAATTATGAGAAGGAGTGTAGCATATTCAGAATTTGAGTAAAAATGGTGTATAGCTTAAAAAATTAAATTGCTTCCTGGAACAATCCAAATGTGTACTCTCTACTTGATCAACAGTTGAATTTAGACATGTATTGATAACATATTCGTAACGAAGTCAAATGTCACTCTTAATGCATATTTTGAAATTCTTAGGAATATAATGTTCCGCTATAAAACTAATTCAAAACCTTTATCTATATGTATTTTCTTGCAGAGAAAAAAATAAATATGCTAACTTTTGATTAATACCAAAATTGTCTTAGCTCCACAAATAATTACCATTTCAGTCAAAGCAACAAACTACAAAAATTCCTTACCAATCTGATAAAAAAAATGTTTATATACTTATTTAGAACATAAACATAACATGAAAAAAATATAAATAAATAAAAAATAAGCCAAATGACAAATCAGATAATAAGGCTTGTCTTTATAGATATGTTTTGTAGTAAAGAACTGCTTTCATTAATTAGAGCTTAAAAAATATCTTACTACCAAAAGTACATTTTATAAATAACCTTAGTTTTTCAATAGAGTTACAACAACAATAACAACAACAAAAAAAAAAAACCTCTTGCGTTTTACAACTATTAATAACATTCTATTTTGAGCGGGCATTTGGTGAAAAACGACTTCAACACAGCCATATATATTCGAAGTTTCCACGAATCAGAAAGGAAATAAGTAATATGTTTTACTTGATGTAAATAAAATCTTCAAATCGATTTTATTGTTCGAAAAGGAAACATTTGTTGAGAGCATTAATTTTCATTTCTTTACATTTTGTACTATTTGTTTTTCGATGCAAAAACGAAAGTAATACAATTCACATTTCTATAGCAAATATTTTCTAATGACGAACATGTAAGGTAAAACTTTATTTTTGAAATATTATATATTTTATAAAAAAAATTATTTAAAACAAACTACACTCAGGGAGAGAAAAAAAATGCGTTTCAAGATTAAGCACTTTCACCACCATTTTTAAAAAATATGTCCTATTTAAAGAAAATCAAATTACACTGAAACACAATAAAATTTCTATATATAATTAGTAGTAAAAGAAAATACGCAATAATTTAACCCTTGTCACCTTTATCATTTATATATTAATATTAAAATAAAGAATAAAAAAAGTTTGTTGTAGATCCTACTAAAAATGTACTTCACAAAGATTTTAGTAAACATTTCTTACTTATGTCATGTGATATTATAAGAGCTATAACTTTATATCTGGGTGGGGATTGTCTGCATATTTATTTTTATCTTCTGTACGACTCACTCAGTATAGTGCAGCCACGTTTGTGAGGTTGAGACGTTAGAACGTCACCACAGTTGTTTCAATTAAGCTGGATCCAGCAAGATATTAAGTGGGGACTGTTAAAATCACTCCGTCGCCAGTGGCTCGGTGACGGTTGAGGTCGGAGTAGTTTTGCGTCGGCAGGGTGCTGCATTAAAAGACTTAGATTTTGAATATTAGTTAAATTAGAAGTGATTTTTAAAAGTACGGATTGAAATGTAGTGAAAGGAGGGTGTAAAAAGAAGTATAAAAATAGAGATGGTTTTAGTAGATGTGTGGATGTTGGAGGATCGATAGTGTATGTTGGAGGATCTTATAGCGAATGGTGTTGATTCTTATTTTGGAGAATTTCGGAAGTTAAGTAGTGGAGATTTAGTGACGTGAAGTTAAGTAGCGTAGAGTGTTGGAGAGTGTATTAGTTTTCGGAAGTTCAAGCTGGGGTAGAAGGGAATCCTCTATCCCATAGTGAAGCCGTATTAGTGAAGTACGAGTGTGACCGTCTCTACACCTTTCGACTATCTGCTGGGGTGAGATATTTAAAGTTATCTACTTAATTTGTTGATTCATATATTTTGATTAAGTAAAACGCTGGCTGAGCTATATAAATTTACCAGGCCGCCCTCCCATTAATCTGGTCAAATAAACTTTAGTTATTGTTATTTAAAGTCTCGTGTTCTCTTAGTAACCTAAGTATCTAAGTTAAGATGGAGTTTGCAGGAGCGCAAACTCTACAGTGGCGCCCAACGTGGGGCTGTAGCGACATTCCAAAAAGCCATGGAAACTATTCTTAAACCTGTTTTGAATAAATTTGTACATGTTTATCTCGATGATATAATAATCACGTCCTCATCTTACAATGAGCATTTAGATCATTTAAAAACTGTTTTTACTCTACTGCAAAATGCAGGATTAACTTTAAATTCTTCAAAGTGCCATTTTGCACGGCAGGAAATTAAGTACATAGGCGTCAAAATAACGCCTGCTGGTATTTCTGTAGATAATGAAAAAGTTCAGCCAGTTTTAAACATGCCCCCTCCTACAACTTCCAAACAAGTTTCGAGATTTCTAGGCATGTGTGCTTGGTATGGGAAATTTATACCTAATTTTGCTCACATATGCGAGCCCCTCTTTAAACTCAAAAGGAAAAGAGTTAAATTTCACTGGTCAAATGAAGCACAAGAAGCATTTGATAACTTAAAAACTATACTTAGCGCTCCTCCTGTACTAGCTCATCCTAATTATAATATTAAATTTCAAGTAGCTACTGATGCTTCTTCGTACGGCATTGGTGCCGTTTTAAGCCAAGAAGGCCGCCCAATAGCATATGCGTCCCGTACGCTTAACACTGCAGAAAGAAATTATCCGGTAACTGAACGTGAATGTTTAGCAGTGCTTTGGGGACTGCAAAAATTTCGTTTATACTTTACGCAACTTCCAGTAACAGTTGTTACGGATCATGCGGCATTAACTCGGTTAACAACTGGAAAGAACCTCTCCCCTCGCATGATTCGATGGACACTAAAATTAGCTAACTTTAATATAGACATCACACACCGACCTGGTTCGGACAATATCGTAGCTGACGTTCTATCACGTACTACTCAAACTCAAGAAAATAAGATTGAATCTACTCTTACAAATCAATCCCTTGCTTTCAATGAAAAGAATGATCAGTTAAATTCTACTGTTAAAGCCTCACATATTCATCATTCGCATTTCAAGGCTGAACCGGTTCAATCCGAAATATTAGTAGACGTGACTGAAACTTGTGTAAAGGAAATTGAAAGTGAACAAATTAACCCATGTGCTTCTACAAATCTAGTCACTACTTTAAACAATAAATTCGTATCTGATCAAGAAAAAGTAGCTTTAGCGCTTATGCCAGCATCTGTATTAAATTCGAGAGATCAATTAATCCAAGAACAAAAAAATGATCCCGAATTTGGATTAATTTATAAGTATTTAGACGATCCTGAGTCAGTTTCATTAATTGAATCAGCCATTGCCTTAAACTGGTCCCAATCTTTTTCTTTAATCGATGGCTTGCTTTTTTATTCAAAATTATTATCATCTTATGGCGAATTACGAGTTGTAATTCCCCAATCTCTTCGTCAAGCCATCCTATTTGAGTTTCATGACTCTCCAATTTCGGGGCACTTTGGCATTAGGAAAACTTATAAAAAACTCAAAGATGCCTGTTACTTTCCTAAAATGAGGAAGTTTGTTAATGAATATGTTTCGAGTTGTCGCTTGTGCCAGCAATATAATTATAAAAATGTAAAGCCGGCCGGTAAATTAATTCCTATTAAAGTTGATTTTCCAAATCAAATTCTTGGACTCGACTTAATCGGTCCTTACCCCCTCTCTAAACCAAACAGATTTCGTTATGTGTTAGTTATGGTGGATTATTTTAGTAAATGGGTTGAATTTGTGCCTTTACGTAAAGCTTCGGCACAAGCAGTGGCCACTGCCTTCTTTAATAATTATATTTCTCGTTACGGCGCCCCCCTTCAAATTGTAACGGACCATGGTCCTCAATTTATAAGTAATGTTTTTAAGGCACTTTGCGATACACTCGAAATTAAACATGTCTTCACGGTTCCATATCGGCCGCAAGCTAATCAGGCCGAACGTGTTAATAGAACTCTAATAAACATGATTGCGACGTTCATTGGTCAAAATCATGAAAATTGGGATCAGTTTCTCTATCATTTTGGCTATGCGATTCGTACAGCAGTAAGTGATGCCACAGGAAAAACTCCCGCTGAATTGTTTTTGGGCAGAAAGATTCTGACCCCCTTTCAAAAACTGGTATTAGTACAGCAATACGCATCTCAATTTATTACGCAAAATATTGAAGAATTGCTTCCAGAAGTTCAGAGAAATTTGAGAAAAGCTCAAGAGCAGCAAGCTCTATATTATAACCTAAAACGTAGAATTTTAGAAGTAAAAGTGGGAGATAAAATACTCCTAGAATCACATTTTTTAAGCTCTAAAAAAGATTCTAAAGTAGCTAAATTTGGGCCAAAATTCATTGGACCTTTCTCTGTTTTAAAAGTCGAAAATAATAATCTGACAATCGATTTTAACGGCACCCCCACGACCATTAATGTGGATCAGGTCCGAATATTTAAAGAGCGCACTCTAGCATATACTGAAACTCTTGATAGTGATAGCGTGCCGGGTTCAAACCCACCTGACGAACAGTCCGTCCTTACGCCTAACCTCACTCCCCAGCCTAGTGCTCCTGATTCTTGTACAGCTGATGAACTACCTACTCCTACAACACCCGAACAATCTGTTCAGGGCACTTCCGCTGACCAATCTAGTGTTAGCAGACCCGTCGCACAAAAACGAGCTCGTAGTGGGTCATCGAACCATTCTAATGTGAAATTTCCTAGGCAAACTGGTCGCAAACGCGACTATTCTTTTACTAATGGCTCTTTTATACCGCAGAGTAAAAATAAACATGGTTGGAACAAGGGTTTCAAACGCCCTCAAGCCCCCTCCTCAAAGTCCTCTGGAACACATCGCCCACAGAAGGTACTAGCAGTTCCAGATTCAGTGCACACAGACTCGTTCCGACCTAAGAAAAAGGCAAGGGTTCGAAAAAGACCTCCACCCTCTTCATCAGCTAGCGGACGGCACTTGGAAAAATTCCTAGCAGCTCCTGACTCAATCGGCAAAGCCGAGTTCTCTTCACACCACCGATTTAATACTCGGCGTCAAGCCAGACTTCGACAACAGGCTCAGCCATATGAATCACCTGCCGAACAAGCCTTTGTTCAAGCCTTTTGGGATAGCCCAAGACCCCGGTCCGAAAGCCTGCAACCCTGTGGCCTAGCTGACGAGCACATCCACCAAGACCTCTGACCTTGCTGAAGTTACAGCTGCAAATTCACATCAGGTGATACCGTTCATATTTTTTTTTCTGTTATAAGTGCATTTCTGTCAGAGCTGTACAAAATGTTCGACGTACCTTGAAGCCTTTTTGGGACATTATATTTTAAGAACTCTTACGAAACTTATGGACTTTCCCACACTAAAATTACAAAATTTAACCCTTTCATGGTCATGAACGTGTATACACGGTCAGAGTCTTTTACTTCTAGAACATTTATTCATTGCTACGAATTTGCTAAATATAAAACAATAAGTTTCTCAGTATTCTTGATAAATTTGTAATATTATTAGTGCTTAATGACTTAGAAATATATAAAACACATCCCATTAAAATGGCTTCGAAACGAAAAAATTAAAAATGGCTTGACCATGAATGGGTTAACTTAGCCATGAACTTTCAAATCAAAATTAATGTTCTGCTTCAATGTCAACATTTTTGTTCTCTCTTAAATATCTATTTTATGTATGTATTAAGTCTTTTACCTTGTAGCCATCTCCTGCAGAAAGCTGGTAATATAAACTGTTTTTTTGGCCCCTTTGTAAATTTCCCCCCCTTTTTCTCTTGTATTTTTATAAATGATGTATTTATAAACTGCATGTTTGTTATTGTAAAATTTTTTGAATATTTGTCTAAAAGTTTATCTGTATGTACTTTTAGAGGGGGTAAAATGTTTTTTTTTAGCTATAAGCATAAAAGTCGTGTTTAACTATATAACATTAAAAAGACTAACTACTCAGTTTTTTCCGCTTATGCTTTAGCTAAGGAGGGAGAAATATTTCAGTATGTAACCTATATATTATGTTAATAGAGACGAACATGTCTCAGTTTCTTCTAGAGATAAATTGTCACTTTTTTACTATGCATACTGTAAAGGTTTTCCCATTTCAGACACTCTGATGGACTATTCTCTTAAGCTGATGTTAAAAACCTTTTTATCTAAAGTGAAAGATCTTAATTTGATGTCAAAGTTCCTTTTCCTGCATATGGACAGCCTGTGGATTCTGACGTCTGCTCTAGGGCGAAAAAAGTTCAGACTATTCCTGGTTTACTTAGCTACCTTGCAGACGTAGAGCTCCAGATACCAGTCAGCCAGTCAAATAAAGACTTTATCATTTTTTTCTCTTTTTATTTTAAAGACACCTACTCTTGTGTTATAACAAACTCTAAATGTCGCATTTTGTCACAAGCGACTTACATTGTAAAGCCAAGATCAAGTTGAATTTAATATATTGCCTTCCTGGCCTAACAGGGAGACGTTTGTTAATCCTAATGTAAGCCTGGTTTTAGCTCAGTCAGTCCCGGAGTTCTCGGGATAAACGTACGCCTTTTATTTAAAATTTTAAATTCATTTTTTTTTTGCGTCCCCGAGTTTTCGCTCAGGGATTTAACAAATTTTTAAGTTTTTCTCACCCAGTTGAAATTTAAATGACGGCTGCACTCACACTTCAGAGATTTGAGATAGTTAGAGAGGGAATGAAGCTATTTAAATTTAATCGATCAAACCCGTTGGGGATTTTCCCGACTAAATTTTTTTCTAGGAGGGGGACTGTGAGGTTGAGACGTTAGAACGTCACCACAGTTGTTTCAATTAAGCTGGATCCAGCAAGATAGGAAGTGGGGACTGTTAAAATCACTCCGTCGCCAGTGGCTCGGTGACGGTTGAGGTCGGAGTAGTTTTGCGTCGGCAGGGTGCTGCATTAAAAGACTTAGATTTTGAATATTAGTTAAATTAGAAGTGATTTTTAAAAGTACGGATTGAAATGTAGTGAAAGGAGGGTGTAAAAAGAAGTATAAAAATAGAGATGGTTTTAGTAGATGTGTGGATGTTGGAGGATCGATAGTGTATGTTGGAGGATCTTATAGCGAATGGTGTTGATTCTTATTTTGGAGAATTTCGGAAGTTAAGTAGTGGAGATTTAGTGACGTGATGTTAAGTAGCGTAGAGTGTTGGAGAGTGTATTAGTTTTCGGAAGTTCAAGCTGGGATAGAAGGGAATCCTCTATCCCATAGTGAAGCCGTATTAGTGAAGTACGAGTGTGACCGTCTCTACACCTTTCGACTATCTGCTGGGGTGAGATATTTAAAGTTATCTACTTAATTTGTTGATTCATATATTTTGATTAAGTAAAACGCTGGCTGAGCTATATAAATTTACCAGGCCGCCCTCCCATTAATCTGGTCAAATAAACTTTAGTTATTGTTATTTAAAGTCTAGTGTTCTCTTAGTAACCTAAGTATCTAAGTTAAGATGGAGTTTGCAGGAGCGCAAATTCTACACGTTTCCTAAAACTACCAGCGACGACGTGTCCAAAATGTTGGAGGGGTGCCAGCTTGACCGGCAGGTTGGAATTTGGAAAACATCCAATAATTCGCGCTCTGTTATCATTCATTTTCTCTGAGCCAGATGAGTGTCACCCCTATTTTAACAGACTCGTTGAATTAGCGCTTGCGCAGAGGCTTCCATGGTTTCATGAAATGTGGTCGAAGAATACAAATGATTAAATTAAGAAATATAAATAAATGGCTTTAAGGGGTGTTAAATGAGGGATCAAACAGTTTCTGTCACCTTAATATAGAATAAAATTAATAATCTTCACCTAATATTTCAAAATATGCAGTTGTATCATACTCACATATGGTACTGATCTTGATAATCACTTTTATTCGATAAAATAAATATATATCTAAACGTCACCGTTTAAAAATAATTTAAAAAATCACGCGGATATCGTAGTTTATTAATTCTTCACACACTCATTTAATCGTTTAAACCTACGTGAACATAAAACGAACTGACAGAATGGCTGAAAGGCAGAAAGGTACACTAATTTAATTCATAATCACTCTTAAATATTGTTGGAAAGTGTTAAAAACGTTTAACGCAAATGCAGTTCCAGAAATTTCTACCTGTAGCCCTTAATGTATATGAATATTTCAGTGTAGCCTTGTGAATCTTAACGCTAAACATGCCAGATTCTAAACAAAACATTTTTTAACACATGAACGCAAAATGTAAATTTCATTAAAATTTGTGTTGTAGAAATGTATTTAAACATGAGTAATAAAAATGCCAATTCAATTTTAGACATAGTTTTCGACAAAATTTCAATAAAAATGAAAAAAAAAAATCATTTCTTTATCGTAAAGTACACTCTTTTGTAAATTTTTGAAATATATATATATAAACATATAAACAGGTATGCAAGAAAATAACACATCCATGAACAAGTTAATCCATACAAAATGTCGTAATAAGAAAACCAAATGTTTGTCCGTTTTTTACTCCATATATCTTATTCAGTGAAACGTGAAATGCTTTGTTTATACTAGTTCGTAAAAATAGTAGGATTTAAAAGTATTGTTGTTCAAAAGTTTACAGTATTTATAAAACAAAGCATTTGAATTACTATTTTTATTTCGGCATTCCTTATATTATCATTTTTATTGTAGTCCAGAAAGAAATGAAAAAGGTTGGACAGATTTTTTTTTTTTTCTTTTTTTTATGCTAACAAAATAATTATACATAATGGAAATGAGATTTCTAAAAAAATGTTTATTTTATCTTATATAAATGGGATAAATTGCATTTTTTGTGAAGTACTAGGCGAAGGTCGGTTTTAATTCATCGCCAAAATAGTAACAAAATTAAAAAGTCACCGGAGTAATTTTATACTGGTACTAAAGCTCTACTACTTTCTGATGCAGTTTTTGTTTCAACAACTAAATATAGTACTTATTTTTATTTAAAGCATTAAAATTCCAACTTTGTTCACGCAGATATTATTAAATTGTACCGTAAAAAACGTTTAATATTTTTATTATCGTTTTTGTAGTAAAGAAAGTTATTTTTTCCTTCCCTTCCATAATTTTTAATACATCGAATTTTCAAAATTACATTAAACAAACTTGCAAAGATTACAGTAACAATTTGATTTAGAGCAAATTTGGGAAATCAAATTTATCTTTCAGTAACAAGATAAATTTACTATTTTTGGATTACATCATCGAAGAAAATGTTTACTGGCTTTGCAATTCTTACTTTGAGCCATTTCTTTAAAGCATATTTTGTATTTTTCTTCTTCCATTATTTGATTCAATTATCTGAAAGATTTACATTTCAAAGCATGGTTTCTAGTTTACCGATTTTTCGTTTCAGCATTTGTAATGCAATTTTTTTGTTGCAAATATTTTATGGACAATTTTTTTATGTATTTCTTTCTCTTTGACAGATATCCATTTTAAACATAGGCAATAAATAAATAAAAATAAAAATAAAATAATAATAATAATAATAATAATAATAATAATAATAACAGATATACATATTTTTATTTTTTGCTAAAATTATGTTGGTTGTCATTTAAAATTTCGGCCTTTTAAGTTACCGTCAATAGTGTGCCGTTAATCTAAATTTACCATTTAATAAATAAATGTAAATAATTGTTTAAAATCGTGTGTTTTATTTTCATAGTACAGAGGCTGATCGCACATTTTTTAGACGATTCTATTTCGCAGTAAGAAAAAATCGTTTGCATGGAGAATTTTATTTTCACAACAGTTATATTTTTGGAAGTTTTATTTATCTTCTGATAATTAGAATTTTTGCTTAGATGCAAAAATGCGCTTTTAAAAAGGCAGTGGATGGAAAGATGCGTTTCCGCTCTTTCCAAAGTGAGTTTTTAGGGAAATCTTTATGAAAAGCATTTATCAGGAGAAAAATGGAAAAATGTCGCAACAGTAGATGAATCTTGGGTCTATTTAAGTGGTTGCAATAAAAAAAGATCAATTTATTATCACAAAAGTGGAGAATTTTTTTTTCTACGTCGTTCAAAGAATCAAAAGAAAGTATTTCTAAAGGATTTATGATTGTCACTGGTTTTTCATACAAGCGTAAGATAAAAGCAAAAGAAATGTGACAAAAACGTCAAAATCAGCTCTAAATACTATCAAGAACATATTTTAATTTCAATTTTTTAAAATGAAAATCCAGATCTTTATCCACAATGATATCAATCGGTTGAACTGTATCAAGACAAAACAAGCAGCCACACATCACAATCCGCAATTACTTTTGTAGAAAAAAATGGAACAAAAAACGGGAATTAAAACCATACCCTTCACTGATATTCCTGCTAAATCTCCTGATGTATCATTGTTGGAATTTTTTGTTTTTCGACTCTTAAAATCAGCATTATCCAAACACCGACCTACAACGCTTTGTGGACTTTGGAAAGCCGTTCAAGAGGAGTAGAAAAATATACCTCTTCCGATATTATAAAAAGCATTATTATCGTAGAAATTACAGTCTAGAATGATAGTTAAGAACAAGGGCTATCAAACTGAACAAATAAAACACGAAATATGAGTGAAATTGTTTCAGTACACTCCATCAAAATCATCTAAAACATGTGCGAACAGCCTCTGTATATTTAATTTTAATTTTTAACCTTTTGTAGGTTTAGACTTAAAAAAAAAAAAAAAAAAAAAAAAAAAACACTTTTTATGTTATTAAATTTTCTTTCTGTATACCACTTTCTTCAGAAAATAGAGTGAACTACTACTGAAATCTATTGCCCTTCTGTAACTTTTTATAACATTTTTAGATTACAAATATATACTTTTATAATAGTTGATTAAAGCATCGTAGTCCTGAAAAAAAATCGACTTGAGTTAATTATTCCTTTTAGGATACCCTGTATTTGTTATTGTAGTTTTCTCTAAGATGCATGTATGTGTGTATGTACGTGTGCGTATATGAGTGAATAAATAATGTCTAAAGAGTTATTTAGAATGTGCTCATGTCTAGGGGGTATGTTTCGCTTGAAATATATATGTTTTTATAAAGTTCATTTGCAAGGACACACAAGGATATATTTTGGGATCCCTTCAATAAATAAACTAGCGACGATATTGATGACTTTGTGTTGAAATTGATTTTCAGAAATAATTAAATTTAAATTAATTTTATTTTCTTGAATTCCCTTTACTTTTATAAAAGTCACAATTAAATTTATAATAATTGTTTTTTCTTCTTGTTATTGGCTATTTATCACTACATAAACGTCCTTGTTCCCCCTGATGTCGATTTTAGCAATTTTTCTTTCCTTTCGTCAATTTGATTTATCTGCATTTAATTCATTTTCGAAGTTGAAAGGAATTGCTCGTTCCCTTTCCTTGATGTTTTGGTGTCTAAAAACAACGATATGTTCCCAACCACTGTCTTTAGAAAACATTTCTCTGTCTCATTTCTGCCACTCGCTTTCTTTCCTCTCCTCTCAAAAGAAAATGTATGTTTTCTACAGTTATGTTTTTCGTACCTTACAGATTTATTTTGATTCTACTAGTCTTTCGAAAGGAATTAACTATTTATAATTTATTTCTCTTTCCCGAGGCTATAATACTTTTATCATCGATAACGCTCTGTATAAGTTCAAAATTCTTAAACGCTCTGTTTTCAAATTAAATGATTGCCGTCTCATTCCAGTAGTTTTAACCTTTCTCATTCATCACTTTATTTTAAAATTTCTAAAATTCTTTCACAGAATCTGGATTTAAAGTTATTTATAAACCAGTCAACAAAATTAAATTAGCTTTGCTTAAAGATCCCATTCCTACTGAAAACCGATTTGGATTTTGGATTTCTCCTCTTTCATTTGGATATACATAAAGCTTTTTGTATATTTAAAAATTCCATAAATCTTGTTAATGATGTTCCTTCTATTCCGTTTTTGTCTGTAGTTTAAAGATTACTCACATAACTTCGGTATTCGTTTAGTTTTAATATAAGTTTTCTTTCTTTCTTTTTTTTCCTTTATTTTAATTTAATTTTATTTAACTATTTTTTTTTTTTTTCTTTTTTCGTTTTATACTTCTGCTCACACTAGTATTTATACTGACATTCTCTCTCTCTCTCTTTTCCTTTTTTTTTTATCTGTTTTTTAAAAGGATGAAGAAAACAATTCTGTAGATTTATTCACAAAAATCAATTAACATATTAACTAGATAATTTTTATGCTTAATTCTTACAAACTTTAAAAAAATAAAATTTTAATTAAATTAGGATCAAAGATCTTAATTTTGCTGTCACTACCGATGACACTTCAAGCACACCATCTCTCCATTAATGATTACTAATCTCTCAGTAGTAAAAGAAAATCGGAATTTTACTAAGATAAAAGAGGTTTATGTCTTGTGTGTGTGTGTGTGTGTGTGTCTCTGTGTGATTGTGTGTGTGTGTGTGTGTTGAAGTGTTTAAACTATTTATTATTTCAGTTTTGGACTTTCATGTTGTAAATATCGATGGAAATATAACATTAAAAAATCGTAAGTGAAAAGATTCATTATTTGCTTTACAGTAAATTCTAATTTTTTCCTAGACAAATAATGTGGACATTCATTTTGAAAATGTGTTAAGGTCTATTACATTCTTATTAAGAAAAATATAAAGATTCATTTTTGCAATCAAAAGTTTTCTAACATTTTTCTTACGTGGTGTTAATTTTAATAATTTTTAAGAAAAACTTTATAAAAATATCGCATTTGAAAAGTACAGAATTAAACTTCTAACTATACACACGTTGTCATAATGCTAATTATAAAAGAAAAGAATTGGGTATTAAGTATTAAACCATAAATTGCTTTAGGGTTTCTACAAATTTCTTTAAGAATTTTCTTAATTAAATTATACATAACGTAGAAAAATTCGGAAAGACCTTCAGGATTTTGGAGAAAATATGATAGAATTAACTTTCAATCTTTTGTAATATATATATATATACATATATATATATTAATTATTTATGCGTTACTGTATTCGAGAAATGAGATTAAATAATAAAGATTGTACTTATTTTGTATGTGGGCTGTTAATTTGTTTTTATATTTTTTAGTCATTAAAATAATTTACTCATTTTCATATCTATTTTATTTCAATTTACAAGTTTTTGTTATTTTATAATAATAATAATAATAATGATTATAATAATAATGTTTTTGTTGTTGTTATTTAAAGTTAACATTTATATTTCCTAGCGATAAATAACTATCATAAAATTTTTTGTTGAGTTGCGAATTTATTAAAAATTTCCTTAGAACTTGGAATTTTTAGATTCCCCAGAGTTTTATCAAATTAATTTATTCATTGCTTTTAAAAAACTGCTAATCAATACATTTTGATTATGGCTATAACTTTAATATTTTGTACAAAATTATAACCAAATCTTTTCAGATGAAATACAAAACATCCAACTCTTTACGAAACTCAATGTTGAACTAAGAACTTGAATTTAGAGTATTTTCCTATTTATTTATAACACACAATAAAATATCACGATAAATTCCTTGTAAAATCTCGATAATAAAAATCATACATAGCTAAAAGTGCGTAGTAGCTTATGGCCATGACAATGTTTTCTTCTACATTATCTTCTACAAATTAAGACAGTTAAACCCTTTCAGGACCATAAGATTTCCAAGACTAAATATGCCAATACAACACAATATTTTAGCTATTGTGTGTGTAAAGTACGAGAATATCACCAGAAAAACATAGCAGGGTGTATAGGTTTCCTATAATTTCATGGGAAATATTTTCCCTATGGACCATAAAAGTAAATAAACGAAGAGTTAGGTTTATTATATCGGTATTTTATTTATTGCTTTATAATACAAATTTATTGCTTTGTAATATAAAAATTATCAGAAAAGTAAAATAAATAGCTAGTTATGGTATTCTACGAAACAATTTCGTTTACTTGTGAAGCACAAGTGGACATTGCACATAACACATTTATTATGTGTCCTATTTTCTATACGTTTTTTTTTTATTCGTTCAGAAACACATTTGCTGCCTTGGACATACGTTTTATTTTGACATTCAGTAAAAAAAATGTCGATTCAATAATAATTGAACAATCGATAACGATTTTTGTAGAAGGGGCGTGAAAGGGTTAAATTATTCATTAAGTTACTATTTATTAAAATTATTTTTCATGATGAATGCAGACGATTTGTCTTTCGGAGAAGTATAACACTAAATGCTCAATAAAATAAAATAAAATCAGTTTAGTACAGATATCAGAAGAAATGTAATTTTTTTTCTAACTTAATACTCGGTTAAAAATGGAAAAAAAAAAAAAAAAAAAAAAAAAAAAAACCTTTTAAATTTTTATATATTTTTTTGTTTAATAATTCGTTTTAAAGGTATTGACGAGTTCTTTAGAATGATACACATATTGAAAACTTACATCCCAAAGAGGGAAGCGATGCTCCTACCTTTACTCATTGTTTTTCCTTGTTCATTACCACAGTTATCAATAATTTATAGTGATTTTACAGTCATTCGCAAAAAATAACTCTCATATGTACTACAATTATATGAAATTTTTTCCTGTACTGCCAGATTAAAAATTAGAAAAATAGGATGACAGCGCTACCTGTTCAGCAGCTGATGCAAAAATGAAATCAGCACCTGAAACTAATAAATATGTGAACGGAAATGGAATAAGTTTTCATAAGTAAGTTATATTTGATTAATTTAGGAAAAATAAATTTTTTATAATCAGTTGCTTTATTATTATTATTATGAAATAAATACCGTCTTAATATTTAATGGAATACTTTTTTTTTTTAATTTTTTGAATATTTTATAGTAATAAGTAATATAGAATTTTTAAAATTGTTATAAATATAGTTAGCAGCGGCGCTGGTAAAGCTCGCTAGTTTTAATATATAAAAAAAGTTTAACTTAAAAGAAAATAATAATAAAGTTAAATATTTTTAATTACTTTTTTTTTTTTTTTTTTTTTTTTTTTTTTAAGAAAAAGAAAAGAAAAGAAAAATAATGAAAAATAAAGAAAAATGAGTATCTTCAGTTTTTCATTCACCTTCAGCACATAAATTTTTCATAAAATTTAGTTACTAAATTATCCATGTGTATTCACTCGGAAGAAGGCGACCATTACACAGGACATTTCTCCGAGTGAAAAAAAATAATTTTTCCTTGATGATCAATCTATGTCTTATTAATATATCTATGCCTCTATCATAAAAAATGTCTGATAAAACTGACGTCATATTATTTTTATTATTTTTATTTGTTTATATTAAAAATATTAATTTCATGTAATCAAATAAACTTATAGCATTTTTTTTAATAGTCCACAAAGTAATGCGGTTACAATTTTAGTACAACGTGTCCATAGCGACTTTTAATATTTATTGTAATTTTGGCGATGAATAAAAGTAGTTATCGCAATCGCATAAGTAAAGACATTGGCAAGAAACGTCCGAGCTATTATTTAAAGTTTGCCAACAAGGTCATACAGAATAGCTGTTCTCTAATGTGAATGCATATATATATACATTTTTTTTTTTTTTTTAACTTCTTATTAGTAAAACCAAAACCGCGTCTGTCTTTCCATCTTTCAGTTGTCTCTCCAGAAAAATCTACCGAACTTATAAATGTGAAATTTGGTACATACATAGACAGTCCTATACCATTCGCTCTTCTGTCTTGATCCGATAAACATCAAATACTGCTTCACCCCACTCCCAAACCATTGCAGATTCTCTTCAAATACACTTTGCATTATTTTTTAATTTGTTTTAAAAATACTTGTATCCTAAATTATGACACATACCATAACAAATCGTAAATGTCATGCAGAATTCTTATATAGGTAAAATTATCCGCGCTATAACAAGTATTAATGATTATTTTTCACTTTTTGTTAAAAATACACGCAAACACATACACACACACAAACACACACGCGCGCGCGCGCGCACACACACACACTAACACACACACACACACACACACACATATATATATATATATAATTTAATTATAATTCATTATGTTGAATCTAACCCATTTCCTGTAATAAAAAATTAATTTAATCTTTTCTTTGCTCATCTACTCAATAAAAAGAAGAAGAAGAAGAAGAAAAGAGAGAAAAAAAAAATACATTCGTTTCATTTTAATTCTTTTATTTTTCTCAACGTACTTGGGAAGACGCAATCAACTAATAGAATTTATAATGTTCCAAAGGATTTATTTTCTAAAACAACCCTATCACCTCCTAAAATATTTTGAAATAATCTCCTTATTAATAAATATGTCGCCAACCCTTCAATATAAATCAATTACAAGATTTCAATTATAATATTATTTCAGCTCAACAATTCAGGTGATTTCGGACTTTGGGTGGTGTACTTGGCACGGCAAAAACACCCCAACGGCTTTTTGGCATTATTAATTTTTATGGAAGCAGTGTTACAGTTCCAAATTTTCTGTTGTTCGAGACGTACAAACTTTTTTTATATATGCATTCCTTTTCTCTCGGCCTAACAAGGCATTTAATTATTATTCATAATTTTTGTTCCAAATCATGAAACTTTGTGATAGTTAACTTTTCTTAAAAATAAATAAATAAATAAATAAAATAAAAATAAAAACAAATGAAAAACCCCTCTATTTTTATTATTTGTATACAAGTATATATGATTGAAAGTTTTTGCTTGCTGATTCGCATAGTCATAAAACTGTTAAAAAGCCTTTTTATTAAAAAAAAAAACGAAAAAAAAAAAGAAACTACTTTGTGGATATACTTTATTTTTAGAATCACCGACTATTATTTATCCAAGTTGAATATCAACATCGTAATGCTTCATCATGCTTATTTTATACTTCAAGGAAAATAACAAAATTTGCAAATTCTTAAATGGGTATTTGTGTATCTACATTTATTTAATAAGCCATCCTTTGTAATAATTGATGAGAGTGAATGCCGATCGAAATAATATGGGCTTTTCTAGTCCAGACACATTATTGACAGCCTATTTCGATTTTGTCAAAGCAGTAAAGTAAAGTTTTCTCCTCTTTAATAAAAAAGTTTTTCCTGTCCTGTGTGGATTGAAATAATTCTACGGTTTAGAACCTGGTGATTTACGGCCGCTATTAGCAAAGATTTACTTTTTAATAAACAACCAAAATAATAATAATAATGATGAATTTAATGTTTAAACAAAGTAGAACTTTTGGAAATACGAAGAAATTTAGAAAATAAGATCAGTATAAAACGTGTAAATAAAATCAGGCAAAACTTTTATAGTACAGTGTATTTTTAGATATTACATCGTTAGTTTCCTATCGTTATAGATATCCTATCGTTAGTTTCTTTTAATTGTTTTAGTGAAACACTTTTACATTAAATAAAGGAATACATTCAGTTTATTAAATGTTACTTTCAAAATTGCTTATAATCTGATTGAAATTTACATGTATGTAATAAAAAAACAAAAATAAAAATAAAATAAAATAAGAAATAAACATTTAGTGTTCAGTATTGCAATCAATATGATAAAGTACCTCCTAAAGATTTTTTTCTATTTTATTTTAGCAATCGATTGTTTGGTTAAATGCAAAAATGTAATGTCTGGAAAATTTGAGACACGTATTTTAAATTTAAATTGAAAATTTATTTATTTCTCTTTTTTTTTTTTTTTTATGTGATAGTTATTGGTTTAAAAATCCTATATCTTTCTGGCATCGCAGACAAATAATATGTCTTCCAAGGAAAAAAAAAAAACTGTAGACATATATTTATCATAACAATAATATTTTTATTGATATTCTATTTCTTAAATTCTATTTTTTTTTTATTCACAGTCTCGAAACACATTTAAATTTATGATTTATATATACAAATATATTATTTTTACAGTACGTTTTAGATTAGCTCAAATGGAGCACAGCGAAAAAAAGAAAAAAAAAAGAAAAGCTACTCAGAATCCGTAAATATATCATATGCTCCAATGATACAATTTTCTTTAATAAAACTGAATTACTGATTTTAATCTAAGGATTAAAATCAGTAATTCAGTTTTATATTTACTGAATAGGCATCATGATTATCCAATATTTCACTACTGGTGAAAATTATTGTAAGATTGAAAAATATTTAATCTATCCTAATCCTATTGAGAATTTATGGGGGAAAACTGGAGGGAAAATATTCCAAAATCATCTAAAACAAAACGAGAGTTTCATGAAGCTATAATTGAAGTTTGTTACAATGAAATACAGAAGGAGGTGTCGCAAAATCTTTTTGATTACATGCCAGAAAAAATAGCTGCTGTGATCAGTCAGATACACGCTGCCAAGATGGTGTAGCGGTTAGCATCCGTAACATCTACACTGTTGGGTCTGGGTTCGAATTCTGGATAAGGCATGGTTGAAACTCTCGTTTTGTTTCAGACAAAGCATGGTCCCTTTAAGGGGTAGCGATGATCGTCTTTCGGTCCCGTTTACAAATGGCCAGCATTTCGGCGAAACCGGTCATCGCTTGGTCGCAAGCGCTGCGCTATTTGGGGGAGGGGGAAGTTAAATTGCACTAATTTATTATATTTTCTGCTGAAAAGAACTTAGAAAAACTCTAAATTGTGTGTTCATTTCCTTCTATTCCGAGGTACTAAAAGTTATGCTGATTTCTAATAACGTATATTTTTTGCATGCTATTTTTTATAACACACACACACATATATATATGTATTTAATTACATAATATATTATATATATATATATATATATATATATATATATGGAGTTTGGAACTAAATTTCGACTTCCCACTAAAACTAATATTTTTCCAAATTATCAAACTATTTATTTATAATCTTGATTTTCTTATATATAAAATTTCTATTAAATATAATAAACCTTTGGAAATTTTTAATCAACGGAGATGTATTATATTATTAAAATTTACTGAAAAATTACGACTTAACTATTGTTATGTAGTACAATATAATAAATCTGATCTAATAAAAATATCGAGGATTTTCAAAATGATTATGTCATCACATATGTAGATAAATCACCTAATGACTATGCTATTATTTATAAACAGTATTTCAAATCTCTAGTACTGTTTCTTTAACTAAAAATACTGTTATCATTAACAATAGAAAAATTCCCCGTTGTTATAAATTATTAACGCATCTTTTTAATAATTTCATCTATTCTTATATTGTACTAATTTTTTTTGTTCCATAAATCTTCTATTAAATTTTGAATGGTTGCTATTGGGTGTAATACATACAATAATAATGCTAATAAATTACTACTTGATATTCTGAAACAGGTTTATAACGTCACTTGCAAAGATAAAACTTTCGTTGCCTTAAAATAGTTACCAACTCATTAACCATATCAAAAACCTTGATAATGTAGATAATATTACTACTTATGATTTTCAAGATTATGTTTGATAATATTATTTTATCAAATCTATATCAAACTATCAATCATCTTTTTTATTAAATACAAAAATCAAATTAAATGACCTAATAATTTTAATGAAGAACATTTTAAATCTCTTCTTAATTTCATAATAAATAATAACTATATCTTACACAATAACCTCATTTATTTACAAAAAGTGGGCATCCCGCAAGGTGGATGCAGCTCGAGTATGTTGGCTGACCTTTATCTTCATTATTATGAGTGCAAATTTACATATGGCAATATTTTACTTTACCGATACGTTTATGATGATTGTACGTTGATTAATCATTTAATTCGTTAATAATAATAAGTGATTTGATTTAATTACCTTAATTAGACTATCCTTCTAATTTAAAATAAACTCAGACTACACATAAAAATATAATCATTAGCTTTCTGGATCTAAAAATTCTTTTTAACGATCATACAATTTATACTGATATATATGTTAAAAGACAAGATTCTAACTTTAAAGTAAATTCGTTTACTCATTTTAAATCTTGCTCATATCTCACTGTATTCAGAAATATCATTTTTAATCACTTATGTCGAATAAATAATTTATGTTCATCTAAATATAAAAATAAAAATATTAATAAACCTGTTAAGGAAACTCTACATATGGGATTCCCAAATATTTTTGTTTATTCCTTAATCTATCAATAAATGTCTCTGTGAAAAAAAAAAAAAAAAAAAAAAAAAAAAAAACTGGTATGCGTATTAAAAAAAAGTGGTTGGGGAGCGTTGTAGCTCAGTTGGGTGGTTGGGAGGGCTGTTGAATTAAATATAAATTATATATATATATCACTTTCTCTTACCCTGCATTTCTATGCTGTAAAGATGGAAGACATATTAAGTCTTAAGGTAAATAAAATAAGATAATAATTTATTGACATTTATTTTTCCGACTGAGTGAGAATAATGCCTGGACCGGGGGTCGAACCCCAGATCATTGACTTACAAGGTCAAGGCTCTACCAACTGAGCTATCCAAGCCGACAACCGGTGGACATTACTCACTCAGACAACCTTTCGGCAGAAATATCTGGTCTATCATGTAGATAGCTCGACAGAAATAAGCCGCAGGTAAAGAAAAACACCATTAACAATGGGAGAAAGAAATACAATATATTAAAATCACACAATCAACTGATTGGGAAGAAAATCATTCATTGAAATTTATTTTTCCGACTGAGTAAAAATAATGCCTGGACCGGGATCCAAGAGTTCAATCTGGGGTTCGACTCCAGGTCCAGGCAATATTTTACTCAATCGGAAAAATAAATTTCAATAAATGATTTTCTTCCCAATCAGCTGTTTGTGTGATTTTAATATATTGTAAGATATTAATGTTCAATGAGCTTTTAAAGTATGCTAAAATAGGTTTAAAAACAATTTTATTTGATGTATAATACTATGTAAGAAAGCTACCTCTTCCTCAACCGCCCTGTTCAGTTAGAGTGCATACAACTATTTATAAAAAGATATTCAGGCTGTTTCTAATTTGCATTCAAACTTGCCAGTCTTGAATAAAATTTTAAGTGGCAACGTAATACGAAATTCAAAGTGCCAAATTTGAATTTATTGCAGCTGTTTGTTTTTTAGTTATGCTGATAACAAATATATATACAGGCCAACCGGTAAAAGTTGGATTTTCGTTATCAAGGCACGTTAGAACGTGATATTATGAAAAAAAAAAGAGTTGAGAATAGACTTCAAAAATTACTTTGTTTACACTATGGATATGAAAAATTAATTTTGCAGTATTCGCCGACATAGTAAAATGTACAAAGCACTTACTACATCAATTACATTCAATAGAAAAGATCATATTGTTTATTTCTGGGTAGCTCTGTATATTGTCTATAATCAATATGCACTATAAACAAAACTGTGTATTTAAAATTTGTCTTACTTGAAAAGCTTCTAGAACAAAAAGAATTATGACTGCTGCAATTTCCAATTTCCAATGCCGCAATTTCCAACATTGCTGCAATTCCCAATATATTCAAATATTTTGGGTGTAAACGAATGATGAATGATTTCCATACCACAATCTACACAAAATTTATTTTTATAAGCATTATAAATCTTGTTCATTCTGTTTTGTTTAAGTCAGTGCATAGATGTTACACTGTATTTAGCAGAAATTTCTCCATAGACATAACGTATATGAATACTCTTGGATATATGCAAACAGGAACCAGTTGCTTGATCTCAACGAAACGTTTACTGTAGCATCCGTATATGATATACATTTAGAATACCAAGTTTTCACTTTCGGCTATTATTTGTTTTTCAGAAATGCTAGTAACATACAGAGTCACACACAGAGACCAACTGCTAAAACCATGATTTTGGATTCAGGGCACCTCAAAACGTGTAAATATAACAAAAAATCAATTTAGAAAAAATTTCCCTAAAACAATACTTTCTGTACCATGTATATGGTTAAGAGGAAATAAAAGACAATACTCTGCCATATATATGGGTAAAAGCATGTAAGAACGTTAGAATTTTCAATCTTGCAGTATGCTTAGCCAGTACAGTATTGGTGCATAACTCATCAAATTATCGTTCGATGGTAATTAGTTTATATATTTGTTTTAAATTCATAGATAAAAAGAAATAAATGTACAGACGACACCCCCCCCCCCATCATAAATACAAAATGAAATCTCTTACAATGATAAATATAATACTAAAAAACGTATACTAGTAATTTTGTTGAGTATATTTAAGAATAGGAGTTTCGGCAAGTTTTATTTCTTTTTTCTACTAGGACTATTAGTTTTCATTGTATTTTTACTGCATTATTTTTTGTTAAAATTACATATATATTAAACATAGTAGTTAAAGATCTCTGTCTTTAGACGGAAGCTCTTTTATTTTTAATAGTATTTTTGTAAATTAATTGCTGATAAATTACGCTTCACAGATATGAAAGTTTACTTTATACACTCGTTATATATATATATATATATATATATATATATATATACATAATGTAATAGAGTAGGAATAAAAATATTCACAATACGTTGATTTTTTTTTTTTATTGATAAAGGAATAGGGCTAAATGTAAAGAAATAAAAATAAATTCTCTCAACAAATGTTTTCCTTTCGAGCAATAAAATCGATTTAAGAATTTTATTTATATCAAGTGAAACACATTAGTTATTTCTTTTCTTAGTCATGAAACATCGAATATATATGGCTAAGTTGAAGTAATTTTTCATCAAATACCCGCTCACAATAGAATGATATTAATAGTTGGAAAACGCAAGATTTTTTTTTTTTTTTTTTTGGTAAGTATACTAAATGTACAAAAACCATTTATAAAATTTACTTTGACTGAAATGGTATTTTTTAAGGAAAAGGTAATGAAAGCAGTTCTTTGAAATAAATCTGTAAGGACAAACGTTATTATCTCATTTATCATGCCTTCTGTTTATTTAATATTTTAGTTTAAATAAGAATGTAAACGCTTCCTGTAACTTTGCTTTTCCTAGACAATGTTCTTTTTGCATAAGATGTAATGTAATAAGTAAATTTAGATGAAATGTTGATAAATTTGAATTTAGAATAACAATAATTGTGCGTAAATCTAATTTAAAAAAAAAAAAAGAATTTTTAAAACATATAATATAGGAGGAACAAATTTAGGATAAATTGTATTTGGAATATAATTCTGTGTGTATGTGAGTGGGGGTCGGGGGAGTCTCCCCCAATTCCACGTTTAGTTATAGTGCTTAAAATTATTTTTAAGACAATGGCTGTTATTAATTTGCCTTCAAACTTGCTAATCTTGACTTGCTAATCTACAAACTTCAAAATAAAAATAATGTGAATTTTCTTGCGTTATTTGTTTTTAAGTTATGCTGATAACAGATATACATACAGATCAAATGCTAAAATTTCGACTTTCGTATTCAAGTTACCTCAAAATATGATTTAAAAAAAAAAAATAAAAAAAAAAAAAAAACAGAGTTGAAAGCGCAATTTCAAAAATTCTTTGTTTACAGTATGGGTATGAAAAATGAATTTTACTTCCTGATCAGTATTTGTGGACATAGTAAAATTTAGCAAAACACTTGTATCAATTGCATTCAATAGAAAAGAGTGTTTAGCTTAATTTGGGGTTTTGTCTATAAACTATATGCACATCAAAAACACCTAACTCAAAATGAAATATACTCTAACAATTTTTAAGTATAACATCAATACATCCAAATACTTTGGGTGGCCTTGAAAATGAATGATGAAATCATTTTACCAAAATCTATTCATCACACCCTAATCTACCCAAAACATTGTTTTCGGTATATAAAAAAAATATATTTAATCCATACTATTTTGGGAAGTCTATAGATGTTACATTGTACTTACCGCCAATTTCTCTCATAGACGTAGTTCATTTGAATACTCTTGGATGTCTCTGTACACAAACCATTTGCTTGGTCCCAACGAAAAGTTTAGTGTAGGATCACTGTATGATACACATTTACAAAACCTTGTTTGGACTTTCTTCTATTTATTTTAGAGATATATTGATAACAGACACACATATAAACCAACCACTAAAGAGATGATTTTCGGATTTAAGGGACCTCCAAACCTGTAAATATAACAAAAATTCAATTTAAAATTTTGACCCATAAAAAATACTTTATTTTACATATATATAAAAGAAAAAGAAAGTAAAATATCGATACTATTTTTACGAAACCGAATTTTCTCAATTCATAATTTTTATAAATTGATAAACTTTTTCGACATCTGATTTTTATTACTGTTTCTTTCTTATTATTATTTTTATTGGCAACAGCCACGTTTAGTTTTACTTTTTATGTAGATTCAGAACTGATTTGGGACCGAGATTATATAATGCTGAAATATGATAAGATATGATTGTAACATTAGTAATTAGCCTAAACTTAATTTTGTAACTATGTATATAATTTCATTAAATTTTAGTGTTTTTTTAAGAGTCATAAATTAATTTTAAAGTGATTTAATTCGGCAAGAAACTTAACTAAGAAAAGCAAAAACAGCTGCCCTGAAAGAAGCATTTAAGTAAGAAGTTCTTTACGTAATCTTTTCTTATATTTCATGCTACATTTTATCTCGCGCCCTAAGGGCCGTATTCACCAACTTCTTAACACTCGGATTAAACCTCGGATCAGTGGTAATCGCTCAATCATACAGAAATCGGTATTCTCCAACAAAAATCCGAGGCAGATCTGTAGAACAGAGGTTCACGTGTTTGTTTACATTTTGGCGATATTATCCGTGCGCCAACGAACCAAGGAAATGAATTTATCTTATGGCAACCTTACAAAACGTCTGTTTACGTTCGAAATGAAAGAAATATTAATGCAGACGACTATTTAACGTAATTAAATAAAATTATCGAAGAAATTTCATAAAATGGCGATGGTTAATTAACTTTTTAACTACAATATTTTAATAAATAAGCAAATACCTAACAAAATGCACGTTTTGTCATCGAAGTTTTAAGAGCAAATCAATTTCAACAACACAATAAATGTAATTAAATAAATGAAAATTCAGAATAAAATATAACTTTAAAAGTAATTAAAAAAGCATGGAAACTTACAATATATGCAACATGAATTTTATTTATTTATTTTTATTTATTTATTTTATTTTTTCCATTTTGAAATTTCTGTTGACTCCATAATACGTAAATCACATATCAAATATTTCACTTCGCGCTCAGTTAATTCGTAACATTCGAGGATTCTAAAACCGCATTCAAATGAATCGAAACACATCGGTATAAAAATTATGAGAATATACAAATAAAATAAAAAACATATTTTCAAGTTATCAAATGATACGCTTTCATTTCTCCAAACACATATCGTTTGGAATTTTTCATTAACACTTACATTTCAGCGGAGGGGAAAATTCCCTAGTTTTCATAAACTTGACCAACAAGTGACTGAGTGAGTGAGTTTTACATCGAACTTGTGCTACGTTGTGAGCAATGAGTATGGCAACCAAATATCCCCATTTTGTACAGACAACGTTTACTTTATTCGGATTATTATATATTTTTTAAAAAATATAGAAAGTTAACTATTTAATATTCAAATTTTATTTTTAGTGCTTATTAATTAAAAATGAAAAAAAAAAAAAAATACATGCATAATTAGTTAATTGTAGCAATTTAAAGCTTCTCTGTTTTAAAATTTCACGGATCCGGCCGCTGTAACGACGGAGGATGAATTGGGACCTACCCCTAAGGTATATGAACCAACAAAGAAACATGGCTGTATAAAGATATGAATCTGTAAACGCACGTAACTCGGCTCCGCGGCAATCACTGTCGCGCATGTTAAAACCAAAAAAACATCACTGGACACCCCTACCCCGCTGTGCATGAATCTGAAAACGCACGTAACTCGGCTCCGCAGCAATCACTATCGCGCATGTTAAGACCAAAATTTCCCATAATGTAGCTCTAGTGCAAGGTAAAATGCGCTCGAAACAAATGAACCAATCAAATATCGCCTAATTTCCCATAATGTAGCTCTAGTGCAATGTAAAATACACTCAAATCAATAAAAAACAAATGAACCAATCAAATATCGCCCAATTTCCCATAATGTAGCTCTAGTGCAACGTAAAATACACTCAAAACAAATGAACCAATAAAATATCGCCTAATTTCCTGTAATGTAGCTCTAGTGTAACGTAAAATATTCTCAAAACAAATGAACCAATTAAATATAGCCTAATTACCCATAATGTAGCTCTAGTGCAATGTAAAATACACTCAAATCAATAAAAAACAAATGAACCAATCAAATCTCTCCATAGTGCGTCATAATAGAATTGTTAAGTTATGTTTACAAGGATAGGCAGTTTCTCGCTACGGAAGTTCGCGAAGCAGAAAGTGAACCTCTGTTCTACGGATCAACCAAATCCGCTGTTCACCGGCTACTTTAATTCTCGGATTTGCTGATCCATGGTTTAATCCGAGTGTTAAAAAGTTGGTGAATACGGCCCTAACAGACGATCAGTTGTTTTGCTTATTTATTTGATTTTGAATAATTATGCTTAGAATAAAAGCGAATAATGAATAAAAGATAATTAATTAAAAGAAGTTGATCTAAAGTGGATTACGTAAGAATTTCAGTATAAATAAAATAAAATTTCATCCTTTTTATATGAACAGATAATTAAATTTAAGTGATTTGCTTCTGCTGGTAGTTTGATTTACTTAAAGAAATAATTTTAATTTTAAAACTAAATTCAATAAAGGGTACCGATTGTGTTTTTACATAAGATATAGAAATTGCTACTCTTTTTACGTATTATAGATGCAGTAATTAAAGCTAAACATTCTACGGTTAGAATACAGACGACCAAGTTATTTAAAAAAATAGAAACTAAACTACTTTAAAATAATTATTTTGAAAATGACACTAAATAATTTCTTGCCGAATGAGATTTTAAAGAAAAGGAATTAAATACTTCAGATACTAAAATGTGACGAATACATGTCATAAATTTGTCCAAAGCTTAAAAAACAAACACTTTCTAAGATGGAAAAATCACTTGTTCCTATTTTAATGAAAAATAATAAGATAGAAGAAAGTGCAATAGTTCGCCTGTTCGAATCCCCTTACATGAATCTCTCTCAACTTACTATAGAAAAATTCAATGGCAATCCGTCTGATTGGCAGAGATTTTATGATCAATCTGATTCAGCTATAAATAAAAATTCCACAATTTGTAATGTAGACAAATTTAATTACTTTCACAGTTATTTGACAGGTGTGGCGTCCAACGCGATAAAAGGTTTTATAATAATAACTACCAGGCTGCAATAAAAACTTTCAAAGAAAGATTTGGAAAAAAAAAAGCGGTAGTTATTAATTCTCATTTAAATAAGCTTCTAAATTTAACTCCTGTTAAAAACCAAAATGATGTAATTGCTCTTTGGAAATTGTTAGATACTTGTGAGACTGAAATTAGAAATTTAGATGCGTTAGAAATAAAATCTGATAATTATGGTTCAGTACTCTGTCCAATATTAATTAAATTATAACCTCAGGATTTTTTTTTGAAAATTTCAAAACAATGCGATTTAAATGAAATTTGGGATGTTTCAAGGGTTCTTAAAATTTTGAAAACTGAAATGGTAGACAGGGTAAAAGCTTAGTTTTTGACAAAGGATAGTCGTGAAAAGGAATTTAGTTCTCAATCAAATTCTTCCTTCCAAAGTGCGAAAAACGAAAAGGTTCTAAGTAATAAGAATACTTCTGAATATCCAACTGCTTCTAATTTGTTAAATGATACAGGTAGAAATTCTAATTCGTGTTTCGCTTGTAATGTAGAAAACCACGTTTTAACTGAATGTAAGGTTCTTTATAGTTACCCATCACAAAGAAAGAAATATTTTTAATGAAACATGGATTTTGTTTTATACAGTCGGCTGCAAAATTATTCGAGCACTAGCCAATAATTCCTATATTTAAAAAGTACACTTAAGACTGTTTTGCTAAGTAAATCCTTGTCGAATCATGTTCTTAGACTGATTAAGAACATGACTCAACAAGGATTTATTTAACAAAGCTGTATTAAGTGTACTTTTTTTTGGCAAGGATTATTGCTAGTGCTCGAATAATTTTGAAGCCGACTGTATGTTTAAAACGGTGGCATACCACAAAAGTTTGTAGAAGTCAGGTAAAATGCGAAGTGTGTAGTAATGGACATTTAAAAATTATGTGTTCGGAATCAAAAACAGATAGCCAAGTCGAGGATAAGAACCCAGGTAGCACAGTATCGTATTTTTAACGTTGAACAAACGGCAATGCATTCCGTTGAATTATAGTTTTTCCGTAACGTTAATAATCTGAAAATATGTCTCGTTGATTTCCTCATCTTTCAACGGTTGTTTTAATACATTTTACAACGTAAAAAAAACCGTTGTAAAAGGGTTGTACGAAAACGCAATACTGTCGTTTTTTTTATAACCTAAAAAAAAAAAAAGTTGTAAAATGGTTGTTTAGAATCGCAATACTGTCGTGCTTTTTATATCAGTTTTAAACGGCTTTTTTTATGTCTTATAAACGTTGAAATCCAAGAAAAATAGCTATCTCCATATATCCATTGAATTTTTGTTTCTAAAATATTGCTAAAAAAAAAAAAAAAAAAAAAAAAAAATGGAACATTCTTTTTTACTTAATTTTTAGACTTTTTTTATTACTAATTTTATTACCTTTTTAATACTCAATATACGAAAATATTAGATTCGTAAAAATTTTCAACTTCCGTTTTTCGAGGAAAGCTAAATTTCATAGTACATACAACTGCACAAAATATAATATGTGAGACAACCAATATAAAAACGAATGCTGAATTAGTTAAGAGTGTGTATCAGCAGACAGGTGATGCTCTCATTACTCACTTTCAGAGATTTTTACATGACATCTCAACATCAGTTAATTAAAATTGCTGCAAATTCTGTATATAAAGCCTTTATTCTGAGAAGCCGTATAAAACTTTAGTGCATGTTAAATAACATTATATATAGGTTGTTTTTTCAGTAAATATGAAAAAAGTAAAATTTTACAAAAGTACAGTTTTAAAAAAGAGTATTAAATATTTAAAGTTAGATCGACCCCTGAAAATTTAAGACAAGAATTCAAACATAAAATTAAAGAAGGGAAAAAGAAACACTCACTTCATTACTTGAAAAATCTTGTTTAAATAAATACAGCATCCACAATTAGACGAGAACTCTATAATTTTTAATATTATGCTAGCAGGTAAACACACCCAAAACCAAAGAATATTATAACTTTGAGCTTTTAAGGGAATTTACCAGCTAGCAAGTTGTCTGGAAATTGCGTAAAATGTCAGAAAACTTTCGTACCATTTTAACAGGAAAGCGATATTCATCTTCTTTCACATCACATTCACTTTCAAAATGGCACGCGTCGTATCGTAAGACGCTTTTAAGGTTTGCCACAATATACTTGGCGATTTCGCATGTAGAACGGGAGGGAGAAAGCGTACATTAGAACACCTTCGTTAGCTACGGTTTCCGAAAGCCAAAGAACATTGTACTATACTTGTTAATATAATTTGCCGAAAGCTTCCCTTCTTATCATGTTAGAAGTTCTTTCGCAGCACACCATATCTTCTAAAAGTCTAAAGAAAATTATATTATAACATGCACATCCCGCCAATTCACAATCGTGTATCGATATCAAGTTGAAGAGATTCAACGTCATTTGACAGAAATAATGACTTATAAAAAGCACCTATTAATTCGTTGAAAAAACATATTTTTTATTAGAATCAAAAAGGAAAACAAAAACTAATAAAATACCTATTTTAAAACGTCGAAAAAATAGCAGAAAATGTACAACCATAAAATAACGTTTGTTATAGGTTTTTTTTATTACTGTGTAAATATTCGAAATTGTTCAGTGAGAATATTGCGAAATAAAAACTATTTTTCAACGGACATAAAATAACGTAACCAATTTTTCACTGTTCAGACTTATTTGCAACGCTATAACAACGTTATGTGTTACCTTGGAAACCCATTTCTGAAGAAAGCGAGGTTACTAATGCTAAAGTGCTGGGAAATAGAACACATATGAAAGATGTTTCCTTGCAAACTGTGACTGTTAAATTAAGGATTGGTAAGAAAGAAATACCTTCTAGGGTAATTTTTGATACAGGGTGCCTGCGTAGTTACGCAACTAAAGAAATTATTTCTAAAATGGTTTACGACGTATTAGGACGAGAGAAAATGACATACAGCGTTTTCAGAGGCGTTGAGGAAACTAGAACACATAACCTTTATAGACTACGTACAGGTTCTCTGTCTGGAGATTATTTATGTAATTTTGAGGTCTATGACCAGGAAGTAATATGTTCTAATATTTCTAAAATTAGAAATGGTCCGTGGGTAAGGGAAGCTGAACAGTATGGGATAAAATTTTCAGATCTTGAAAGTTTTAATAAAACACTTGACAGAAATAACAATATCGACGTACTTATTGGTGCAAATATACTATATAACAACAACAACAATAACAACAACAAAAGCGACGCACCGAGAAAGAGTAATGCAAACTGGACAAAAATTGACATACATACAGGTTTCGATGGAAAATGCAAAATTTTAAAGTTTGGCTGCCATTGAATGAGCATGCGACGCTGCACCGCATCTCAACTGTGCAACTGGCAGAATATTAAAAATCAGAAATTTTGATTCCAGGTCATAAATTCTTCGAGAATTTTATTCCATCTTCTCATAAAGGCAGTAACTATATGCCTCCCATATAGGTGCGCAAACAACATGCGCAGACGTCAGCATTTGAGTATGGTGTGTAGTTGGGCTCAAAGAAGCCGGTTGGTCTAATCTGCCATTTTTTTACAATTAGATAGGGCCCCACTATTCGATAATATTGACATAGTCGAATACAACGTCAAGGAGGAAACAGTCGGTTTAAAGAGAGGACATAAAGTGAGAACCAGTCAATCATCAATGCGGTACTCAAAGCTCCAATTCATGATTATCATCGATCCTACGTGCAACTGGTACTTAAGTGACTTCAAATATCCTTAATAGGTGGCTCAGTGAAATGGGGTTGGTCTCAGTCCCTGGATATCTCTTCCACTGAGGGCGTTTGGAGCATCATAAAAAAGGTCCTACAACCAGCTCGGGATTTTACCAATCTAACGCACCAATTGGACAGAATTTGCCACGATACTTCACAGAAGCACATCTGCCAACTCTATCAATTAACACCAAGCTGAATAGCTGCGTATCTAAGGATCAGAAGTGGTCCAACGCTTTATTGACTTGTGTACTTTGTGAGTCCCTTTCTTTTGATTAAATCATACAAATTTTCTGAAACTGTTATCAATTGTGTTTCTCTACATGTACATCGCATCTACCATTTTTTGTCCCATTCGGATAACTCCTTCTTGGTGCGTCGCTTTTTTTGTTATAGAGTGTATTTATGGAAAACTTTTGACGGGTAATCATACAATATTATCTAGTTGGTTGGCTGTTGTAGAAACTGTACTGGGTCGGACCTTAATGAGTAAAATTACTGAAACTAATTGTACTAGCGATAGTTCTATGCCTGTAGTCTCTTTATTTTCTATAATCAAAAATGAATAAAATGAATGACTTATGGGAGTTACATCTTTTGGGCATAAGGGATCCCGTAGAAAGTAAAAAAAGAGATGATCTGAATAAAGAAATTCTAGACTTATTTAATTCAACAGTTAAACGGGATTCGAATGGTAGGTACGTTGTTTCTCTTCCATGGCTTAAAGATCATCCTTCAATACCCTCAAATCGCAAAATAGCAGAAAAATGATTATTATCAACGTTGAGATCATTGAAAACTTCTGAATATTTAGAGAAATACCAAATTGTATTTAATGACTGGCTACATGAAGACATAATCAAGATAATATCTGATTTAGGCCATAGTAGCCAATTTTTACCTCATAGAGCTGTAATAAGGCAACATGCCACAACACCTGTGAGTCCTGTCTTCGACGCTTCAGCTAAAGAGAAATTTTCCAATTCGTTAAATGACTGTCTCGGAAAAGGTCAAATTTAATCGAATTAATACCTGCCATGTTACATAGATTTAGAAAAGGAAAAGTAGGAATAAGTGCCGCCATTAAAAGAGCATTTTGCCAGATTGGTTTGAACAAGAACGATCAGTACTTTGTCAAATTTTTGTGGTTCGAAGATGGTGAATCTAATAAGTTACAAGTATGTTTTGGGCTGAATGCTTTTCCATTCTTATTAGCTGCTACTTTAAATCCTTTATTTTACGGAATCGAAGAACCTTGCAAAAAGATAGTTTACCAATTGAAAATGTCATTTTGTGGAGATAACTGTATTTCAAGTGTAGACAGTACAGAATAAATGACAGAATTCATAAAAACATCAAGAAAAATTTTGGCATCAGCTCAGTTTGATCTTCGAGGCAGTGAGTATACACAAAATGATGAAAACTTACTAGACAAAGATATTCTTAATGACATAAAGATAGAATCTGTAGAATATTTTGATATAGCAATTTTGGGGCTGATCTGGAATAAGAAAAGTGACACGATAAGATTGATAAATTCATCTAATGATAAAGAAGAACCTAAATCAATCACAAAGAGTTCTTTCTGTGGTTAATAAAATATTTGATCCCCTCGGTCAAGCCATTTTGCTGCCAAAACTGATTCTGCAAAAATGTTGGAAAGAAAAATGTAATTGAGATTCTCCGTTCACAGAAGAAATGAAAAAATTCTTTATAAAGTGGGAAGAACTATTAAGAATTATAAGGAACCCTCGAAGATTTTCAGAATTCGACTTAAGTGACAGTGAAAAACGGATTCATGTATTTTGTGACAATAGTTAAGTCGCTTACGCCACATGCATTTTCTTAATAATGCAGGATGGTGAAAATGTGTCTTATCAGTTTAGTCACGCGAAAACAAGAGTGGCTCCCCTAAACGAAGTTATGATCTCGCGATCAGAATTACTCGCTTGTTTAATTGGTGCATGACTAGCCTGTACGATTATCGATGAAATGAATATAGATAATCTCAAAACCTTCTATTGGTCGGATGCTAAGAATGTTTTATATTGGATAAAGAATGACGGTGGTTGGGCTACTTTTGTACAGTATAGAGTGACAAAAATTAGAAAATTATCGAATGTCGATGATAGGCATTATGTTCCTGGTTATCTTAATCCAGCCGATTTTCCCTCGAGAGATTGCTCCCCAGATGCCTTAAAGTAGTCTCAGTGGTGGAATGGACCTCACTGGTTAAAGAAGACGCCCGACTTTTGCATAGGAGTGACATTTTTCCCGATGATGAAATTATATACTCAGAAAAAAAAAAAAACAGTTGCAACAGCAATTGATGTTTCCTCTCAATAATTTGATCTTTATGTAAACTGTCCCTCATATTAAAAGATGCTAAAAGTTACAGCTTGGATTCTTAGATATTGTGAAAATGCAAAGAAGTCAAAAGGAAACCTTTTAATGCAAATCGGAATATGCAGTGCTAAAATATGCACAAATGAAATGTTTTTTAATCACTCTAAATAATAACTTTCCGACGTTTAAAGATGTGATAGAATCAGAGTCCGTACCAGAATTTCAACGAGAGAAGATTCACGTAATTTCAGATATCCAATTGTCTTACAAGCAGGTCATAATAAATTATTCAGAATAATTGAAGAAAATCACAAAGAAATGGATCATACAGGAGTTCAGATTCTCATGTCAGGTTTAAAAGAAGAATTTTGGATAATTAGATGCAGACATTTTGGAAAGAACATTTAGGAAAATTCTACAAAGAGGCATTCAGTGCAAAAGATTCTCCTCAAAAACAGCAGAAGTTCTGAGTGCTCCTCTTCCAGACGATAAAGTAAGAAATGCTAGTGTATTCTAAATTGTTGGAATCGACATATCTGGTCCTTTGTTTTTAAAAGATGGACAGAAATGCTGGATAGTTTTGTATACTTGTGCCATTTACGGATGTGTACATTTAGAATTTGTAACATTCCTATCGACTGAAAACTTCCTTAAACCTTAAGATGCTTTATCACGAGAAGATGCCAACTACACACTGTATGCAGTTACAATGGAACACATCTAATTGCAGCTAACAAGGAATTAAGTCCTATTAATTGGAAACTAATACAAGATTATGCAATTGTAAGAAAAATTAACTGTAAGATCAACCTTTTTTTTTTTTTTTTTTTTTTTTTTAAATAAAGCAATTTAAAAACACGTAAAAGTTTTAAAACACATTTTATTAAAAAATACATATATTTCTAAGCTTTTTGCCCTGATTGACAGGATATCATCAGGAAATCTACATGATTTGTTTTTACAAAATGTGCTGTTATGTGTTGAAGTACATATATATATATATATATATATTATAATATCAGGTGAAAATTACAGTTAAAACGCTACTTCAGTTAAAAAAATTTCGGAGCCCATTGGTTGGAGCCGATCTGCGTCCACAATGAGGCAACATTTGATAACTGGATGGTTACTGGAAAAGCTGGCCTGGTGGTAACAGCTGTGTGAAAAACTTGTAGGGAATTGGCAATGAATGGGAATCATAGTCTTCTGGAAAAGTCAGTGGATGGAAACTAGAACCACTTGACTGGCAGTAACAACTGTTGGAAAAAACCTGTAGGAAACATGTAGTGAAAAGGAATCAAACTTTTGGAGAAATCAGTGGATGGGAACGGGAAAGCTGGACTGGCAGTAAAAACTGTTGGAGAAGAATGTAGTACCACAGAAACTTGTATAAAACTTGAAAATGATAAGAAGTTATATACTCTACTGGAAATAATATAAATGAAAGTTAAATATATGGTTGTATAAGAAAATTCCAATGTTTTGGTAGGAATGCTGAATCTTTAGAATTAATATTCATTATGACATTTTAAAATATTTACAGCTTCTAAAATTAACAGTTCAGTTATATTTTGTGGTGTTTCAATTATTTCTACTTGATTCCATGGAGGTATAGCGCCGAAGGTATTGTAAATGAAATTAACTAGTACCGAACTTTTTTCTTCTTACACACTTCTGATATGTTCTTGAATTCTTCTATTAAGGGTTCTTTTAGTTTGACCAATATAGAAAAAGATATAATTGTTCAATTGTATTGGAATTTTATAAGCTTAGAAAATTTCAGAGGCTGTAAATATTATAAAATGTCATAATGCTATTAATTCTAAAAATTCAGCATTCCTACCAAAAATTGGAATTTTGTTATACAACCAGATATTTAACTTTCATTAATATTTTCTCCAGTAGACTATATAGCTTTTTATCATTTTCAAATTTCATATAAGATTCTGTGGACTATGCTACATCCTTCTTCAACAGTTGTTACCGCCAAGTCAGCTTTTCCGTTCCCATCCACTTATTTCTTCAAAAGGTTCATTCCTTTTCACTACAAGTTTCTTACAAGATTTTTCCAACAGTTGTTATCGCCAGTCCACTGTTTTCAGTTCCCATCCACTGATTTCTCCAGAAGACTACGATTCCAATTCACTGCCCGTTCCCTACAAGTTTTTTCACACAGCTGTTACCACCAGGGCAGTTTTTCCAGTAACCATCCAACTGGTTTTTTCTACGCAAGTTCCAATTATCAAATGTTGCCTCATTGTGAACGAAGAGCGGCTACAACCAATGGTCTCCGAAATTTTTTGAACTAAAGTAGCGTTTTGATTGTAATTTTCACGTGATATTATAATATATATATGTACTTGAACACATAACTGCACATATTGTAAAAACAAATTCTGTAGATTTCCCGATGATGCCCTGTTGATCAAGGCGAAAAGCTTAGAAATATATGACTTTTTTTATTAAATGTGTTTTTAAACTTGTACGTGTTTTTAAAGTGCTTTATTTATAAATTTAGAACAATACACGTATTTTTTAGAAGTGTCTCTATGCGAGATATACTTTTCCTGGGAAGTTCAACCCCCCATTAGCTCTGTAGTGGGGAGGCTTTTGAGAATATTTAATAAGAATCGTAAAAATTATTTTGAAGAGAATTCTTCGAAAAGCACAGCTTGACTACGAAGAGCTATATACTTTAATTTGTGATATAGAAAGTATATTAAATATTCGACCTCTCACATACATTTCGGAAGATCCAAATGACTTAACACCTCTCACTCCCAAAATGTTCTTAAAGAGCATACCAGAAATAGAAGTCCCAGATTTAGACTTGATTGATAAGACGAAGTTCAAGAAGAGATATGCCTATCGGCAAAAGTTAAGAGAAGATCTTCGACAAAGATTCCGTAATGAACACTTCGAGAATTTGCTTCGGTAAAAAAGTCTACCACATTTAAAGAAGGTGATTTAGTGCTAATTCGAGATGATAATATAAAACGTCTTCAGTGGCCTATTGCTAATGCGTTGAAATTGTATAAAGGCAGAGATGGACAGTTTCGTGTAGCAATACATAAAACTAAAAATGGTGAACTTTTACGTCCATGTCAACGTTTGTGCCCTTTGGAACTTTGTGCCCTAAACTTCAATAACTGACCCTATATGGTCGCTTAGTGCAACCAGTGTAGCGCCATTTTGTGGACAATAACGATCCAGGTTGAGCACGTCGTATGTCCTTCCCTGCTCAAGGTGAGGAGCATGTTACAAAACCGAACTTTCTCAATTCGTAAACTTTATAAACTGACAACCTTTTTCAAACTCTGATTTTTATTACTCTTTCTTTCTTTTTATTATTATTATAATTTTTATTGGAAACAGTCTCGTTTTGTTTCACTTTTTATGTAGATTCAGAATTGATTTGGGACCCAGATTATAGAACGCTTAAATATGATCTGATATGATTGTAACATTGATAATTAGCCTAAATGTAATTTTGTAAGTATATATATATATATATAATTCATTAAATTATAGTGTTTTTCAAAAGTCAAGAAGTAATTTTTAAGTGATTATAATTCGGCAAGAAATTTAACTAAAACAAAGCAAAAACAATTACCCTGAAAGAAGCTTTTAAGTAAGAAGTTCTTTACGTATTCCATTCTTATGTTTGATGCTACACTATTGTTTCAAAGTATTAACGAGTTCTTCTGATACCCGTATTGAAGATTCACACTCCTTAGGGGATTATTTTCTTCACGAAGGGGGCGGGGGGGAGGGTGAGCGATGCTCGTACATATTTAATAATAAAAAAAATCTTGTTTTACAATCGATAAAATAAATATTTCAGTTTAATTTCATTTATGATTAGATAGAAATAATTTTCATTGTGCATATTTATGAGAAATTTTGTCAGATACTGCCATATTAAAAAAGTTGTAAAACAGTATGGTCAGCCACCTGTCGGATGATTTCTACCAAAATTTGACAGGCACATTACATAGCAAGATGCAACTACACATACATTTATATGAAATTCTGTGCAGTAGTTCTTGAGATATTGTTGCCATTTGTTTTTCATCGCACGCAGCCAGAGATGATAGACATTTTCTAAAAATTGTCAAATCGTATTTCGGATCTTTTAAAATATGTAAATCTACTGAACACCGAGAGTCTAAAACTTTTCACGGCCCTCTTCACTCACCGTCACCGGAAGCCCTTGCCAATGTTATTCAATGGGGAAATTTTCTTTAAAAATAACTTATTAACTAACACATATTTTTAAATTCTGTTTTCACATTCAGAAAATTCCCAACTGTTAAATTGACGGACCTTTTTTAAAAATGTAATTTTTCAATTTTTAATATTTTATTTCGAAATTGCAAAATGAAAAAAAAATCACATATTGAAAATTCGTATTTTGCAGCTTCAAAATAAAATATAAAAAATTTAAAAAATAATATTTTAGAAAAGGTGCGTCAATTTAACAGCTGGGAACTTTCAGAATGTGAAAACAGAATTTAAAAATATGTATTAGTTAATAAGTTATTTGTAAAGAAAAATTTCCCATTGAATAACATTAGTTTCGGCTTCCGGCGGCAGTGAGTGAAGAGGGCCCTTAAGAAACCAATACTGTCTCGTATATATAAGAAAGTAAAAAAAATAAATAAATAAAACCCTCAAGTATATCGATTACATCGATATTTGTCAAAATCATTTTTTTTTTCTTTTTAAGTATATATTTAATTAATTTTACAATGCAATTTATGAATAAAAAAATAAATCTTCATTAAAAAAATATGTGCTATGAATCTGATTTATTTACATACTGTTTAATTCGAGAAAGTTATTTTATATCGATACTATTTCATGTTTCTATTTTCTAGGTATTAATATGATTTTAACAAACTAAATATATATATATATATATATATATATATATATATATTCTCTGAAATACTTTGAAAATTATTCAGTAACTTTATCTTTCATTTACTCAAATAATACATTTTCTCAAACTTATCTCAAGTGAAACATTTTACGTTTCGCTAAATAAGATGAAAATCTAAAAAAAGGAATGTTTCGTTTTCTCATTATGACAATTTTGTATGCATTGCCTGTTTCAATGATGTATGAACTGTATTTGTTTGTTTGTTTGCCTTAGAAATTTCCTGAAAGATTTTGTAATTTTATAGTAAATAAAAAGTATAGATATGTATAGGGTTTTTTTCCCCTTAAACTTTATTTTTTATTGTTTAATAAATTTTAGCAATAAATTTTAGTAAGCAAAAAACATAAAGATCCATATTTGTTTAGTACTCATACATTTTTCCGAAAAGAATGTTTTTGAAATTTCATAAAAATAATATTAGCCATATTTATATAAAATTTTTAGTAAACATTTTACGTAGTTCATTGAAACAAGTACCTATGTACATGGAAATAAAAATAGCCGAATGTGGGTTTTAATCTCATAATTCGTTAAAATAAACATTAGTTTTTCAAAAAGTATATCCAATAAAATTTACAGCACTGAATTTCTTCCTTCACGATTTTTACAGTTTATATTAGAATAATATTAATACAAACATCTTTATTTATTTTTACAGATATTTTTGCTATTTTACAGTGGTGCAAAGCATATTTTTCAATGTGGATCGCCTCGTCATTAACGCTATATTTTAAAGGAAAAATCTTACGGATATATCTGTTTTTTTTTTTTAATAATTATTTACATTTATAAACTAAATCAAACATATGTATTATATTTTTGGTTCTATACTTCCATTTCTTCATGGCTTTCTTTTATCTTCCTCTTCAGTTATCGTTGCCGGAAAAACAAGCCAGTCTATGGGAAATTTTATTTTTTTTATAACTCATTAATTAATACATATTTTTAAATCTGGTTTTCACATTCAGAAAATTCACAACTGTTAACTTGACTGACCTCTTTTAAAAACTGATTTTTTAATTTTTTAATATTTTATTTTGAAGCTGTAAAATACGAATTTTCAGTATGTGAAATGTTTCACACACATTTTGCAGTTTCAAAATAATATATATATATATATATAAACTGTTTTTTAAAAAGGTCTACCAATTTAACAGTTGTGAATTTTCTGAATGTGAAAACAGAATTTTAAAAAATGTATTAATTAATGAGTTATAAGTAACGAAAATTTTCCATAGAATAACATTAGCTTGGCCTTCTAGCAGCGGTAAGTGAAGCAAGCCTTTAAGTTATAAAATCTGCAGCCGATTAACAATGTGTTCAACAGCGGACCCCAACTGATCGCCCGTGGTCAGCCGCACATGTAACGTTACGCAGTCTTTCAAGTCAGGCAAAGTGACAGACAACATTTCCATGATAAAACAAACTCTTTAAACGGCCTCGTAACCAAAAATCTCAGGGATTAGAATTGGGGGAACGGGAAATAAACTGCTAATCACTCTACTATATGTAAATTTTCCAGCAAAAGCCTTTGAAAAATGTAAATATAATAATCTTAAATATCGTAAGGTTTGAAAATGTTAAAATGAACCAAAATTATTTATTGCATGTCATTTCAAGAAAAAAAAAAATCTGTAATGCGCCCCTTAACAGAAATTAAAAAGAAATATTTTATTTTACTTCTTTATTTATTTATTTTCAGAAACTTTCAACGCATCTTTAGAATTATCTATATACAAATTTTCAACTCAATTCCGCCTTTTGTTCTAGCTGCAGAATCCGTTGAATAGGCTAAGCTTAATTATGGCCACCCTGTATTTATATTATAAAATATAAGAAATTTAATAAGGGATTTTTCAATTTTATGGAAGAAAAAAAGCCTCTTATTCTTATTACTCTTATTCTTATTCTTATTCTTTCTTTCTTTTTCTTTTTTTTTTAACGTTGTAGCATTATTCAAATTTATACACTGGTTCATTGAGTTCGTATTAGATATATTCATTTTTCTATATAAAATATTATTTTCTAATAGTATATTGAGTGAGATTCCATATACATAATGCTAGTTAGTCTTTATGTTTGTTTTTTGCCTACAATTCATATACGAAATCTTAATGCAAGACATAAAAACAACTGAAAAGTCACTTAAGATACGTAAATATCATAATATACACCTTAGACATTATAGATATCTTAATTTAAGACAGAAATGTGTCTGAACGATACACAAAAAATGTCTGAAACACATAACTATGAGAAATTTCAGACAGCAAACGCGACTAACTTTTCAGACATTTTGGAAATTCAGACACTTGCATTACTTAGCAAATTTTCGTATGGAATCTACTTTAAGCAAAATACTTATCCTACTTAAACTTCTTTCCCTATTCAATAAATATAACACCATTTTACATAATAAGTTGTTAAGCGCAAGGTATTTAAACGATATTTGTTTATGAAATTAAATTTCCAAGGAAATATAGTCTAAATACATGTATATTTTCATAGAATTATGTTTAATGTAACTCATAAAGTAACATACTACAACGCGAAAATTATTCCGTTAAAAAAAAATCTTTGTATATACTAAAGCTTTTTCATATTTAAAAAAAAGCATATTTAAAAAGTTTAAAGTAGCAAGTAATTTGTACATAACTGTTTTTTTTTTATTTATTATTATTAATTTGGATTTAAAAATTGTTTTCTTCCACTTGCACTAAAACGTAAGACAACAAGTTTTATGGTATTCATGTCAATAATTTGTTTTCTTTTAAATATCAGTTTAAAGAAAGATATCGTTATCCAAAAACATCGAGAGCTGGATAAGCATAGTTTTTCACATATTTGATACGCATTTTTAAAAAACTCTAAACCTCTAGATATGAAATTTAATATAATAACGTTTTTAACTATTAAATACTATAATATCAGTCATTTTATGGCACAAAATACGGATTATAACATAAAACTACCTATGTTTCGCTAATACTAGCATACAAATAGTTAAAAAAGGACTCTTTTTGTGTTACTTGGGGGCGTGATTGGTAAGGTACCTGACGTTAGCTGCGCTTTCTGATGCATGGTTCCGTATTCCACGGCTAATATGTGTTCGATTCCTGAGTCGAGTAAAATACATCTTTCTTTTAAAAATTATTCATATTATATATGTATATTTATATATATATTATATTTATGTGGAGGAGACACCTTGCTTTTCCTAACATTTGATTCTGAAACTAGCTTAGTTACTTTGCTGCAGCCACGAACGAGTATCCTTGACGAGATGATGCAACTAACAGGTAACTGTGACGTTGGCAGCCCCTGCGTGCGCATAATTCTGTGTGGAGTCTTGAAGCAGGCGCGCTCAGATGAGAGACGGCTGTTAGCCTTTGACGGAGACGGCTCTTAGCATTTTGACGGAGAGGACTGTTTTGATTTCTTCGTTGGTAGACGGTAACCTGGATGCAGATCTTTTGACGGCCAAAAATGGCAATTAAACTTTATTCTTTTATTTTGACGAAAGTTGTGCGGAACATTATATCATCTAGTGATGTAGAGTGAGCTGACGTATAAGTATAAACTGTTGATTTGATGTTTACAAGCGACTGTTTTGGTCGGTTGTTTAATTTGAATTCATACAGGGTGGTCAGAAAAACATGATAGAAAGTATTTTAAGTTTCTGATTTCAAATGTATTGATGCAAATATAATTCTTCCATATTATAATAGCACATATAGTGACAATTCAGTTGAATGTTTAAAACCGGAAATAAAGAATAAGCAATATAGAATCACAAACCTTTTAAGATCGGTTATATATCGTAGGAAAATTTTATGAGATTAACCGATGTGTAATGTCCCCGTTCGACGGGCATGTCGTTCAGAGTTCAAAATGAAAAGGAGGCTTAGTGAAGAGATAATCGCGCAGTAAGTTATAGCGCTCTAAAGTTGCAGCGATTTTTAAGCCATCAGATGACTGATGTAATGGTCCTAATCTTCCACTGTTTTTCATTGTTTACAGGTTGATGGACAGATATGAATCTACAGGGAGTGTTTAGGATGCAAAAAGAAAGGCGACGCACAGTGGATTGAACAATGTTAAAATACGAACATAGGCCCAAAAATCGACCTCTAAATAACTGATATTTTGTAGTGAAATAATTTAAAAAAGTGTCTAAAAAATACAAATATATGGTTATTTCTTCAGTTACACGAAGTTTTATTATATATAAATAAGTTCAAAACGAAAACTTTCAGAAATAAGATTTTTCGAAGAATTTCAGTGATTTTATTTGAATAGCCATCACATGGCACTTAAGATAACTATAAAAAAATACGAAATGAAAATACTTTTAGTAATGTCCTAATAAAAGCTTAAGGTATTTCTGCCAACGTTTTGTTGGTTATTTATGTTGTGATTCACGCATGAATTGTGAATATAAAATTAAAAACAAAATTAAATTTATAAGTTGTGCAACTTTTTTTGTCCAAAATTGTCCAAAAATTCAAACACATTTTACTACTCCCAAAAGTATACATTTTAAT
The DNA here is from genome assembly GCA_963930645.1 of Salticus scenicus. Taxonomy (NCBI): domain Eukaryota; kingdom Metazoa; phylum Arthropoda; class Arachnida; order Araneae; family Salticidae; genus Salticus; species Salticus scenicus. Next base: position 385,958,429 of record OZ005648.1, read on the forward strand.
CTCTGAAAAGAATTTTCGCCACAAATCTCCACTTTTAGAGAAAAGTAAATTTTTATTCCGTTTACCCCCAAATTATCAATCGAGAAATTTATCTGAATAACTGTATTCATTGACAGAAAATATATTAAAATTTTTATAGTGAAAATATTATAGAAATTAGATGATTAAAATATATTTAATAAATCAGAAATCATTTCTTATTTTTTTAAATATTTAATAAAATAATTAATTTTACTTTAAAGGTACTGAAAAGTTTCGTTGGACGACAAAAAAAAGGGGGGGGGGTGTAAATGTTTGCTGTGATATGTCACAAAATGTCAACATTAAATAAATGGTTAATGTTAAATTACTAAATGTCAAAATTAAATATTATAATCCCATATTTCGAATTAAAGTAAAAGTTTCTGTGCAATAAAAATAAAGACAAATGTCAATTTTTCATAGAGTTAGTCAGTAATTACTTGCATGAGTTTTCTATTTAAATACTATATAAAAAAGGAAAGAAAAAAGAAGCAGTAATGTGATGATATATTTAACATTGTGTGCTAAATTAATTGTGTTATAAATATAGATTTTTTACGAAATTTTTATTTATTTCCTTTTATTCTCTTTTTTTTTTTCAACATTTTTTTCTTTATCAGGTATGTTTCTAAATACCTGTTTGCAGCAGAAAAATATGATAGCGTTTAACCCCTTTATAATGCCAATTTTCCTCAAATGGCACATTAAACTAATTTCACGAATAAAAATTGATGTAAAGAAAAAAAAATCATTTAGCTTATTAGAAATAATTAATTTTAATTTTGACACATTATTCTCTTAGTTAATCGCAAACTTCTCACAACCCATTACATTAGCAGAAGCAGAATTACCACAAATGACTATTTTTTTTTTTCGCACCAATATTATAAAAATAATATTTATACTGATATTTGTTTAGAGATTATTTAAAAAAAATCATTATTTAAAAAAAAAAAAAAAAAAAAAAATGGTGCCAGTTGAATAAAATGATAACAAATTTGGTGGGGAAAATATTCCTGTGGCCTTATAAAGGGTTAAAAAAACCATTGAATCGATTTTAGTATCATACATATATACTTATTTAAATCGAAATGTGACAAAAAACATTATACATAGACAATAATAATACCATAACCTTCCTATGTTCGCCACTGTCTATACTTCGATCCACTGTGCGATGGGAGGAAAAACAACAGTTGTTACTGACGACATCAGGGAGCCTGCGCGTGCATACTTTGAGGATCAGCCAACCACTTCCACTCGACAGGTGGCCCAACAATTAAGCATATCCAAAACATCATTACAAAGGCTAATGAAAGCAGTAGGATTGTGCCCATGCAAGATCCAAATGTGACAGCCGTTAAAGGGGGGGAGTGATACTGTGAAGTGGAGAGATTTCGCAAACCACATAATCGAGGAACTCAAAAATGGTTCCATCAGTGAATACAAGATCTGGTTCAGTGATGAGACCCATTTTCAGTTGAATGGTTTCGTGAACAAACAAAACTGGCACCACTGAGGTACGGAAAATCCTCATCTCAGCGTCATCTCTTCACTGCATCCACAAAGGGTCATGGTGTGGTGTGCCATATCGTCGTAGCAGATATTTGGTCCGATATTTATTGATGGTGTGGTCACAGGAGTGAAGTGTCGAGAGTTGCTAGAGCGTCACTTTGACCCTGATGCGGGCCATCTCAACAGGACACGCCGGTACTGGTTTAAGCCAGATGGGGCTCGTCCCCAAAAAACTTCTGACGTCTTCACGTGGTTTGAAACAATGTTTGGTGAGCGTTTGATTGCATTGGATGCAGAGAAATTCACGGGGCACGGGATAGAGTGGACCCCATACAGTCCGGACCCAAATCCGTGCGACTTATTCTTATGGGGTTACATCAAGGTTAGAATCTATAGGAATAGCACTGATTCACTAAAGGACCGAAAATTGGCTATCAGAAGTGAGATTGATGCACTTGATTACGACACACTCCAGCGCATTTTGAGAGAGTTTTGGAACCGGCTTTATAACACTATAGGCGGGGATGGTAGACATTTTAAACATCTTGTATATTAAATGTCATTCATATCTTTATTCAATAAAATATGTTTCATGTTCTTGCATGTTGTATTTTTTCCACAATGATCGCTTACTTTCTATCATGTTTTTCTGACCACCCTGTACTATAATATTGTAAATATTGTATCATAGCTTTCTTTATTAAATTTATAGTTAATCGTAATCAAGCATTAGTTAATTTTTAACGCCAACATATGTTCCCCACTACATTTATATATATATATATTCTCTAGAAAATTTTAAAATCTCTTTATAGCAGAAAAACTCAATCGCAGGCCACCTTTATTTATTTATTAAAAAGCCTTAAAAATAGCGGTGTTTTAAGGCTTTTGCAATGTCTTAATTTCAGTTCGGAAAAGGTGTCTTAAAAAGAAAGACTTTTTTTTCGCTTAAAAATGACCATTCGTTTAAGACACTTTTTTAACTGAATTTAAGACTTTTACGTTTACAGTGCATAGCTCTAATTAAAATCACGCATAAATTTATGTCAACCGAAATATGTGAAGTATTTATATACACTGTAAAAAAATATGTCCTATTTGATGGCAGAAAATCTGTGTAATTTGAGAAAATACGTTCCTACTACGTAATTGTTTCGTAAATTACGCGTATTTTATCAAATTACAGAGAATTTTTGGCAGCAAATAGGACATATTTTTTTACAGTGTATATGCAATAAAATATAAAATCTTGATAATATAAGTGTACATACATTGTGACCATAATTAAGCAGTGCAATATTCAGCTTTCGCTTTAGCCGTAATTGAATGGCGATTTGAGTCGGAAACTTGTATGAAGGCAATTCATAGGATCCGCGCAAAGATTATGGAAAATATATATATATGTATAATATATATATATATATATATATATATATATATATATATATATATGTATAATATATATATATATATATGTGTGTGTGTGTGTGTGTGTGTGTGTGTGCGCTGGGGGGGGGGGTACAACGAAATACCAATAAGCTAAAAACTTTGATATAAATAACTTTATTTATTATTACAGGAACATTTTTTTTGAGAATCTTTAGCGGTGCAAAACAAATTGTTCAATGTGAGCCCACCATTATGTTGTAAAATCTGCAGCCGATGAATATTGTGTTCAACAACTGACCGCAAGTGACTGCCAGTGGTCTTCCGCACATGCAACGTTATCCGGTTCTTCAAGTCAGACAAAGTTACAACATATCCTTGATAAGTCAAACTCTTTAAAAGGCCTCATAACCAAAAACCACACGAATTAGGATCATGAGATCGGACTGGCCAAGGAGTCAAAATGAATGACTAATCGCTGTGTCTTCTGTAACATTGTGCTGCAAAAGCCTTTGAAAAATGTAAGAATAACAGGTTGAAATGTCGTAAGATTCCAGAAAATGTTAAAATGGACCACAGTTATTTATTGCATATCATTTCAAGAATTTTGACTCTAAAGTGCCCCTTAGTGAACATTTAAAAAAATATTTATTTATTTATTTTATTTTGTTTTGTATTGTTTTGTATTGTTTTGTTTCAAAATATTTGAGCGCATCCTTTGAATTGTCTATATACAAATTTTCGATTTAACGGCATTTTAGTTACAGATACAGAGTGTTCTGAATAGGTTTAGATTAATCATAGCCATCCTGTACATTTGCTGTATGAAAAAAAAATAATAATAATGTTTGAAATATATAAATGTATACATCTTCAAAAATTATAAAAAGTTTTGCCGTTATTATTATCACTATGAAAATAAGTATAATTTATTTAAATAAAATATAGTAATGTTCTGTTACTCATTTATGCATTATTATGTCTATATTATTCATAAACTCTTTTTCAGGAAGAAGTGCAATAATTTAATTTACGTAGAATTTAGAAAATCAAATTTATGTTTCTAAAACTAAAAAATGAAAAACATTTATTTTTTATGGCATCATCAAAGGAAGTGCTTTCATTTTTTGTAATTCTACACTAAACCGTCTTTGTTTTACTAAATTAGTTTATTTCATTTTTTCCCCTTTGTTTGATCCAATTACATTAAAGATTCATATTCTAAAACACTAAAAACGTCTTTCTAATTCATGATTGCATTTCTGAATTCGTTCACATTTGTTTAGTGGCAAAAAGTTTTCGCAAAAGAAATTAATTTTAGAAGTTTACCAAATAATTAGTTTATTATGTAACTATGTATATATGCAGACAGACAGAGAGAAAGAGAGAGAGGCATAAAAAATATTATTTTGCATGTAGAATTGGAAGTACTTAATACACCTTAGATTTTTTATTTTAGATTTTCAACTATATTTTAAAATATTTTTCGCTAGAATTAACATCTAAAATAACTAATTTTAAGTATTTGGTATCCTTTCTAAATTCAGAATCATGAAAGACTTTATATCAATGGCTTATACTGAATATTATTTTATTTTATTATTTATTTATTTTATTTTATTTTTAACCCTAAATTGAGGTGGGAAATTATTGTATATTTAATATTGTATGTTTAAAATATGTATCAGCTTTAGGTAATAACAAAATGCTCATCGCTTGTTTAAATGTTGGCCTTTCTAATTTGTTGAAATTTTTCTATAAGTTGAAATTTCCTATAGATCATTATACCATTTTATTTTATAATAGAAATCTATGTAGATACTAAATTCAGTTTTATGAGAAAAGAATAATAATGAATGAAAAATAAATAATATATCGTGTTTCATATATATTAGTGCGCGAAACGAGATTCGCAACTTATCGATTGAGGTGGCTTTCAGTTTGAGAAATGGTACGATCTTAAGAAATATTTTTAGTATAAAATCATTTTTAATTTTATTTATTATGTATTAAATATTGATATTTTGGGACATATATTCTATTTACTCATTTATTTATTTGCTTTAATATCAGAGAAATTCGGAAATATATTCTCATGTCTTTAAAAAATAAATAAATAAATAAATAAAAAAATGACATTTTAAACAGAAGACTGTTCGGGAATACTACGAAGAATGAACAATTAAAATGTTTCTTCGTGATGAAAAATTACTTTTTATTTTCTATTGCAATAAACCACTTTCGAAAAACCGAAATATCTTTCATTCATATATGAAAAGATGTAAAGATGTATATTGAATGCAGATATATATATTCATACTGAATAAATAACTAAATAAATATAAATAAAAATACAAGTATGGAAAATACTTTGATTGAAAAATGTTTTGTCAGAATTATTTTCTGACTCTGATTTATATCGATAAATTTATTTTCGATTAAGTGTCGTAACTGGAAATGTACTAAATAATCTAACACTTGATTTCAAAAAATTAAAATAAATTTTTGATAATTTAAATTTAAAATCGCTTAATAATAAAATTATACCAATATCAATATTTTCTCTACTGTAGTCATTTTTATCTTATGGTAATAATTATAACGACAATTGTAAACGAAAGAGAATTTTATGTAGAATATTTGCATATTGTACATACTTAAATCGAGTATTTTATAGAAGTATTATATAAATATTATATTTTTTTCTCAAGTTTTTTTTTTTTTTTCATTTCAATTTTTATCCTTTTTAACATTTTTCCTATAGCATTTTTTTAGGTAGAATCCTTATAGGAGATCTACCTATTGCAATGGTTCTCATGACACGTATTCTGGAAAATTTCTTCACATCTTCACCGATCATGACCCCTAGAACCCCAAACCACCCTCCGTTCAAAAGTTTATATATATAGGTATATATATATATGGAACAGCTTTACTATACGGCACCCATTGCTTATTGCCGTTGCCGATGTTTTGATCACGTGGTATGATGGTGTTTTGATTCGGTTTGTGAGTCGGTACTGCGAATCTATTCACAACGTCGTGAATCGAATCAAAATATCATGAAACAATACTTTTCATTATTATGAATTTTTTTTTTTTTATGTTTCACTATGTTTACTGCTGTTTGCTCGCTTCGCGAGCATTAAAACCAAAAAAAACATCACTGGACGCCCCTAATTCATGGAGCATGAATCAGTAAAAGCATGAAAATTCATGGAGCCGCGGTCACTATGTTTTCTGCTGTTTGCTCGCTTCGCGAGCATTAAAACCAAAAAAAACATCACTGGACGCCCCTAATCCGTGGAGCATGAATCAGTAAAAGCATGAAGATTCATGGAGCCTCGGTCACTATGTTTTCTGCTGTTTGCTTACTTCGCGAGCATTAAAACAAAACAAAAAAAAAAAAAAAAAAACATCACTGGATACCCCTAATTAGCGATGCATGAATCAGTAAATGTTACGTTTCGATACAACAGAAAAAAGTATCGATACTCTGATTCGGGTCTCGAATCACCGTCATATCACGCGATCAAAACATCGGCAACGGCAATAAGCAATGGGTGCCGTATAGTAAAGCTTAGCCATATATCTTTATACATATATTTCTTTTGTGCGTGTGTATGTCACTGAACTCCTCCTAAACGACTGGACTGAGTTTAATGAAATTTTTTGTGTGTCTTCAGGTGGATTCGAGAATGGTTTAGATTTACAAATGAAAGTTGTAACTTAATTAGTTCTTTCTTAATTAATTTTTCACCAACTCTTTCAACAACTTTTCCACCTAGATGGTGTGAGTTGTCGTAAACACGATGTCAGAATTTATTTAATGTTGAAATGAAAAATGAATTTTTAACCGTATCTTACGAAGTGTTTAAAATATTTTTTCAAAGTTAATATTTTAGAATCGTAAACACGATGTCAGAATTTATTTAATGTTGAAATGAAAAATGAATTTTTAACCGTAAGTGTTTAAAATATTTTTTCAACGTTAATATTGTTAAAATGTTAAAATTAGTTAAAATGGTATATTCTTTTAAAAAATTCGTCAATATCCAACGGAGTTATTTTATGTTAAAATGAAAAATGAATTTTTAGGCCATTATTATTTGTGCAGATGGAAAATGTACTAAAAGTTTTCCGAAAAATTTCACGATCACAAATGTTGACGGATATCCAATATATCGTCGAAGAAATCCCGATAATGGCGGACAATCTTATCATCTATGGCCGTCATCTATGTCAACAACATAGATATTGACATTGATAACCGTAGGGTGGTTCCATATTCGCCTCTGCTGAGCAAAACATTCAATGCTCATATTAATAGCAAGAAATTCAAACTTCTTCACACACCATAAATTTTAAATCAGCACAACCGGTTTCGAAAGGACGTAGCCTTTCTTCATCAGGTGCAAACACGTGCAACTGCCTTGGAGGCAAAAGCAAGACTGAAAGCAGGACAAAATCCAGAGGGGGAGGAGCAACAGAAACATCCAATAGGAAGCAACATGCAGGACAGGACCAATCAGAGAGGAACACACGTACACACACACCACAAAATGAGGAGGGAAGAAAGGAGTAAACAATTTTTTTTTTCAATAATATTAAACTAATAAGTAAATTTAATAAAATTTATCCATTAATTATTATTATTTTTATTTAAATTAGAATTATTTTATTATAACTAATATGATGTTATAAACATAATGAAGGAAATTATTTAATTGAATTAAACAAATTTTTCCAGGCTGTAGACAGCAAAGTGGAATCAGATTTTTCATTGACAATTTTATCACGATTAAGGTAAATAGCTAAATTTTCTAAAAAATCCAGTTCGGAAACGTGTTTGGCATGAAAGATAATTTTGGCACTCTTAAAATTAAAACTATGATCAAATTCCCAACTGTGCTTCGCAATAGAAGATTTAGAAATTTCTTGATTAACAACATACCGAGAATGTTCACGTAAACGACATTCAAGATTTCTTTTAGTTTGACCAATATAAGATAAATCACAGTTATTACAAGGGACATTATAGATACCCCATTTTTGAAGCTCAGGAACAGGGGATTTGGTTGAAGGGAATTGGAATTTATAAATAAAATCCAATAAATTCCAATTTTTCCAGTTTTTTAAATTTATTTTTGGTGCTCATATTAATGTTCAGTTCTGCAGTTCAGTGAAGAGCATCAAATACATTTGCAAGTATGTGAATAAAGGCAGTGATATGGCTGTATTTCGAGTTGAAAATACCAATGTGAATGCTCTTCCGGTGAATAGCAACGATGAAATAACACTTTACCAAATTGGCCGGTACGTCAGCTCCAATGAAGCTGTTTGGCGTATCTTTGGCTTCCCAATTCATGAACGGGATCCAGCAGTTCTTCATTTAGCCGTCCATCTTGAAAATGGCCATCGCGTATATTTCACGAGCGAGACAGCGATTGATCGAACTATAAATCCACCAAAAACTACACTCACCGAATTTTTTTAATTGTGTAATCGTGCGGATGCTTTTGAACGAACATTACTCTATTCAGAAGTACCACGCTATTTCACATGGGCTCCAACAAAAAAATGGATGTCCCGCAAGCAAGGCACGCCGATTGATGCATGTCCCGGTTTATTCAAATCAAACACCTTGGGACGAGTATTTACAGTCAATCCAAGGCAGACTAAGTGCTTTTATCTTCGACTGTTATTGGTTAATGTCATCGGCCCTTTGTCATTTCAAGATTTACGTAAAGTAAACGGACAACAGTATCCAACGTATAAAGACGAATGCCTTGCACTCGGCTTGCTGGAAGACGACAACCAGTGAGAGTGTATGCTTGCTGAAGTAGGGCTGAACTGTACAGAAAAACGAATTCGTCTACTATTCGCTATAGTTTTGACTACATGTTTCCCGGCTCGAGCAGAGACATTATGGGATAATCACTTCAATGACTGATGATATATTGCATCAACATCGTCCACGGTGCAACGATCTAACGATAGTATTCAGTGACGCTATGTACAATGAAGCATTGATTGCTATTGAAGATCTTTGCATTATCATTGCCAACTTACCACTCAGTCATTTCGGTATGCATTCAACAAATCGAAATGCATCTGATTTAATAAGCACTGAATTGAATCGTGAACTACAATACAATACTGTAGAAATGGCAGCGATTGTTGCTCGCAATGTCCCACTAATGAATGAAGAACAAAGAACCATTTACGACCGCATCATGCTCGCAGTTTTGGCAGGACAAGGTGGATTCTTTTTTTTTTTTTTTTTTTTTTTTTTTGGGGGGGGGGTGCACCAGGTGGAACTGGCAAAAGATTCCTTATTTCGCTAATTCTCTCCGAAATACGATCAAATAATGGCATCGCATTGGCTGTTGCATCATCTGGCATTGCGGCAACTTTATTGGATGGAGGCAGAACAGCTCATTCATTATTTAAACTGCCACTAAATATTCAAAATAACCCAGACGCAGTGTGCAACATAAAAAAACAATCGTCCATGGCCACAGTGCTGAAATAGTGTAAAATTCTTATCTGGGATGAATGCACTATGGCACACAAACATTCGATTGAGGCGTCGAACAGGACATTGAAAGATATAAAAGACAACAACAAACTATTTGGCGGCACTCTGTTACTCTTTTCAGATGATTTCAGACAAGCACTTCCCGTTATTCCGCGTTCAACATACGCTGATGAGATCAACGCGTGCTTAAAATCATCGTCATTGTGGCGTAATGTTGAAAAATGAAAACTGAAAGTAAATTTGTGAGTTCAAAAGCTTCAAGATCCATCCGCTGAAACATTTTCAAAACAATTGTTAGATATCGGCGATGGAAAAGTTACTACAGATGAAACTGGATGCATAAAATTACCGACCGATTTCTGCACAATCATTGATTCTCAAGATGCTCTTATTGACCAGATATTTCCCGATGTACACAGACGATACACAAATCATGAGTGGCTGGCAGAAAAAACAATTTTAGCAGCAAAAAATGTGGACGTCAACGAATTGAATCTCAAGATACAACATTTGTTACCAGGAGACTTGGTGTCATACAAATCTAATGATACAGTTTGCGATGCCACCGAAGCTGTAAATTATCCAACAAAGTATTTAAACTCATTGGATTTACCAGGCATGCCACCGCATAAAAAAATTAATGAAAAATGTTATCGAAGCCATCACTTTAAATGACAAATTCCGAGGTGAAAATATATTACTACTGCGAATCCCTATTATACCCACAGATGTGCCAATTCAATTTAAAAGCCCTCAATTTCCAATTAGATTGGCATTTGCAATGACTATCAATAAGTTTCAGGGCCAAACGATGTCTGTCTGTGGCTTAGATTTGAGCACATCATGTTTTTCACACGGACAATTATACGTGGCTCTCGAGTAGGCAAACCATCCAGTTTGTTTGTATTGGCGAAAGATGGGATAACAAAAAATATTGTACACTCTGTTGCATTAAGGGATTGATATTGTTTTTTAGTAATATTGTTATAAGTAGCGATATGTATATAATTTTAAAGAATCAATTTTAATAAATAAAAAAAAATAAATGATTGGTGTTATGTTATTTTTATATTCTTTCACCGTTCACAGCGCTCCATACATCTTCCACTTATATACCACATCCTTACACACTTACAATAAGTTAGTTATTTTTTTCTAGCAAAATATTCTCTAGAAATAATTTATATGACAAAACAACGTTTGTCGGGTCAGCTAGTATATATATATATATATATGTGTGTGTGTGTGTGTGTGTGTGTAACGCTATTTTCCATGTTAAATTGTGAACAGGATAACTGGAGTAATTTTTATTTAAATTTAACCAGCTGGGGATATGTTGTCAGGATAGTAAAAATCTCTATCGAGTTCGTAAATGGGGTGTCCAGCTCAAAGGGCGTGGAAATGGTAGGGGGTGAAAATTTTCGTTTGTCCATAAATTCTTTAATATTGAAAATAGGAAAGTACTGCAAATCAGGCGAATTACCACCTTACCCTAAAGAACAATTTTTGTATTTAAACTTTTTCGATAACTTCAGTTGCTTAGAATTTACAAGTTAAAAAGTGATTTTTCGTCAATTGTAATGAAGCCAACTTCTTCTTTACTTTTAATTGCTTAAATATATAATCTGATGCTTACGTCACGTGCAAACGATAATAAAAAAGATAGCTGAAAATATAAAAACCATGAAAACAGCTTTAAATAATCATTTAAAAATTTAAAATTAAAATAATACGTTAGTCTTGGTAAAAATATCGTTTTGGTGAAAAGTTTAGAACGCCGGTTTACGAAAGAATTTAAATTTACGATTGAAATTGAGAGTAATACTTTACAGATTCCTTTGACTTTTTATCTTGTGGAAACAATATATTGGTCTTTGAAGAGATACGAGGTGTTTGTGTGGGAAGAAAATATAATGACGACAAATATGCCATTTTTCATCTCCAAGCTCACCAAATTTTGTCATTAAATAACTAATTCCGTCGCCAAGTTAAAAATGTCGTCGTCATCTATCAAATTTTGCCTCCAAATCACAAATTCCATTGCTAAGTCGGAAGTTTTGTCACCAAATTGTATATCTTTATGGCTTCTATTTGCTGAATGATTATGAACTTGGATTTTAAAACATTGAAACGTTTACTGACCAATAAATCTAGCCTAAAATTTTAAGTAGAATGAATAGTAGTAGTTGATAATTAAATTTCTTAAAAATTGAATAGCGACGTAAATAATGTAATGTGTGGGAACAAAGCCATTGACTAAGTATGTGTTAAATACATATGTAATATTTCTTTTCTTTTTAACGTTAACATAAAGGAATTTACCTTTGCCTTTAAGCTTGCCGAAAAGGGATTTTTAATTCCCTATTTAAAAAAAAATTAAATTTACGAAAAATAATTTGAATTCAAGAATACAACTTATTCAAGAAGTTTCCCATAAATTTAGCTACAACTGTGGAACTGAACTTTTTCTATTGATACTCACTAACGTAAGATACGTAAGGTGATTAAAATTTATATACTAGATTTTACTTTCAAACATAATTGATTATCCTTAACAACATTTGCGGTTTATACATATTTGAATTAAATATACAAAAAATAACTGGAATTGTAGAATGCAACGTAGTAAAGAAATTTCACAAAAATTTAATTGCAACTATGCACTGGACATTTTCTCTTGCTATGCACTAACATCAGATACGTGAAACGATTAAAATTTATCAACTAGATTTTTTTTTCAAACACAAATAAAAATAAATAAAACATTTTCGTTTTATGCATATTTGAATTGATATAGTTATATATATGAATGGATTTAATGATTTATGGCGATAAGATTATGAAAATACAATAATTAAAACTTTCCCCGAGGCTTTTTTGCTTCGAGCACGTCTAGATGTTCTAAAGTACTAACACATGCAGGAAATGAAATATCTGCATTATTTGTTCCTAGATGAAAATTGTTATTTTGTTTATAATTATGACACGCGTAAAATATTGCACTTTTATATATAAATCAAATTCATATTCTACATTATTTTTTACATTTACTAATATTATGAATTGCAAACTAAAAATATAAAAATAATTTTCATATCCATATATTTTAGTTGTATATTACATTATTTAATATATATTTTTTACAAATTTAAATATGTTTTTTACCATACATCGTTTGTAGGTTTCTGTAAGTTAAGTGGAGTAAGGATAAAATATGATAAAATATTTACAAGTTACAGGTAACCCTGAAATAGACAAATGATTTTATTTATATAAAAGAACTTTTTACAGATGTTATTAATGTTACTTTAATGATATAACCTGAAATATTGCACAAATCAAATAGGACGCATTATCTACGACTGCATGTTACAAATTGTTACCACAAATACATTTTTATACTATCTGTATTTTTAGCAAGTTTAAAAGCCAGTTGCGACTGAATCGTCAATGAATATTTCAATTGAAGAACGCTCTTTATCAAACGTAATTTCATGAACAACGCATGACTACGTTTCCTTTTGTTTGCCTAAAAATTCCGAAATTAAAATTTCTAAAGACTTTTGGGAATATAAAGAAATGCAAAACGATTACCTTTTATAGTAGTATATCATAGCTAAGCTAAATTAACGAGTACATGGGTTCTAATAAAATTCTTTGTAGTCGACCTTTGAATGCATATGGATATTTTTCGATAAAAAGGGTTAATTACAGTATTTTAATGCGTATAATCTTCAGGTAAGCTTAATTAGATTGACTTCGGAACATTTAATTACCAGACAGAGGTATTTTTAAAGGAAGTTTTGTCGTGTACAAATATACCCTTATTTATAAATTAAATGTTTCTATAACAAATTTATCAGACATGTGGAATATACTCAGGAAAATGCGGTAATTTTTACAATCATTGTATTGAACTCTATTCACTTACATTTGTTTCTGTTAATTAGTTTTACTAGTGAAATAAAATGTAGTGATGTGAATTTGTTCTATCTATTTATTTATAGATTGTAGTGTAGCTGCTTGTTTCTTCAAAAAAAAATCTACTAAAAATATTAACATGTAAAATGATTTCGCACAGCTCTACTGAGATATTTATTACTACTAAAAATAGTGAACTTCAGGAATGCTGCTTTATAAATCTTGACACGTTCAAAAGCTATTTCTCTCTTGGAAAGAAAATACAAAATCTGACGAAGAAAAGAGTCAAAATAGATAATCGTTTTCGAATACGTGGAAATGTCATATATCAGTATCAAAAAAGAACATGGAGAAACAGAATATTTTACTCATTCATTTTGTATTCTATTCATTACATTTGTGTGTAAATCGGATTTTCAACACTGAAATACTGATGTGCATGTCATAGGAGAATGATACTGCTGTGTTTAGCTGTATTAACTCAATTGTTACACACAACTGCTTAATTATTTTAAATACATTGCTTGCAGATAGCTTAAATGTATATTTTTTAATGAACACTAACCCAGCTTTTAGGCATTCTTCTGTAAGAATGTTTTAAGTTAAAGCCTTGCTTTCGTGGTGTATTACCATTTTCAATAGTAAGCCCCATATTCGTGTTTAACTTATTTATATTTTAGTCTCAACAACTGGAAATGACACTGACACATATATATCTATGTAGAGCTGCCAACCCAATCCGAAGGATTGTTAGTACCGCCTTTTTTTCCACACCAGACTTCTTATAGAGCATTTTTCACTTTAATACAATGTAAATACATTTGAAGAGAATTACTCTAAAAATTAAGTGGTGTGGAAAAAAGAGCGGTACTAACAATCCTCCGAATTAGGTTGGTAGCTCTGATATACATAAACACATATATACCGACGACAGTTAAGTAGTAAACACATATCCATCATGATTTCGTAAAACAATATCACGTTTACAGGAAAGTTAAAGAGCAAAACTAATTTTTATATTAAACGAAAATTTTTATTTCCTGATGCGAATGTTTGAAAAAACAATTTTGTGTATTTGTGTTAAACATTTTATGTTCTGCCGATATATAAATATATAAGATAATGGCTTTACGGCATAGATATCGGAGGATAAAGCTTAATTTATTTACTTACGAATGCATTTATTGATTTTTATTTTGTTAAATAAAATAAAGATTTAGAGGAACGCCAAAATGCGGGGCTTATCTTTTAATAAAAGAAATTGCCCTGGCGGTAATAATCGATATTACACGATAAAAAAAGATAACGTACGGAAATAATTAGAAATACACGAGTGTAATTAAATCATTTCATATATATAACTAGCAGGCTTTGCCGACTTCGCTGGGCACTATACTTAAGTGAATTGTCAGAATCCCATATCATTATTAATAACCTAAGTAAAAGTTCCAGCTACGTTCGATAGAGGTTTTGCCCCGCTCGCAACGTGAAAAGTCCGTGTCTCCACTGCCTTCGACATCAGCTTACTTAATTCCGCTTCTTACTTTCCCTTCCCCAGCGGGTAAGTTCGGAGTTTTGCGAAATGCCAACAAAGTGCTTAATGCGTACACTTAATCAACATCCACTCACCAAAATTCATCCTTCTAAAATAATTTAAAGCGAATCCAAACGGAAAAACATGTTTTTACGAATGTTTATTTCGCCCCAACCCCAGGGTTAAGATATTTCGTAAAATCCCGTTACAGTAAGTGCCAGATACATACAAACAATTTACGCACTAAATTTCGTGACCGCAGATCACATTCAATTCCCTAGACAAATTTAGAGCAATAAGGGGGATCTCGAACTTGCTCCTTCGTAAGCCCCCCCTCCCTTCCCCCCCCCCCCAAAAAAAAGGAAAATCAAGAAAAAATGAAAATGTGTCTTTAGAAATATTCTACAACACAAGGCAGTTTTCAATACCTTTGTACCATTTTTAGTAGAACTCTACACAAAAATCCGGAATTTCTGAAATTTTTGTCCGAAAAACGATATTACCCTTTCTCTGTAAGAATCAAGAATTCCAAAATCGTACATATTGTTTTACTTATACTCAAGTCAAGTCTCCCCATGTCTAATTTCTTTTGATTTACTAATCAAATCATAGATTTGATTGAGAATGTTAAAGAGAATTTTATTAGCATTATTGTTGTATGTATTACAACCAATTGTGACAGTTCTAAATTTAATAAGAGTTTTATGAAATTTTGGAATAAGTACAATATATGGATAGTTGAAATTATTAAAAGGAAGTTTTATTAATTTATAAAAGTTATGGATTTTTCTATTATTAATTTTAATTTCATTATTGGTGGGTGGTGAAAGTTAGTACTCGAAGATATAGATTTGCTTAGAAGAGACATATAATATTTGTTTCATATTGTGGCATAATCATTAGGAGATTTATCAATATATGTAACTATAAAGTTTTGTTGCAGTTCTTTAATTGATTTAAATAGATCTGATTTACAGTAACAAGTTATTTTTGATTTAAATTTAAATAATTCTTTTTAATTTTTGAAATCACTAAAAATTTCCATTGATAAAAAAATTCAATAGTTTTATTAAATAAAATGGATATTTTATAAATAAACAAATCAATATCATAGGTTAACTACTGTAAAATCTGTAAAATATTAGTTTTAAATGGAAGTCTAAATTTAAGATCATAATACATAAGTTCTTTAATTTACTGTCATTGAATATAGTAAATAATTACTTTGTCTAATAGAAAAAAAAATGTGTCTTATGTTAGTCACTTATTTTGAAATAAATAAAATAAACAATGTTCTTCAAAATGCTGGATATTTAATTCATTGATGTGTACTTTAATTTACTTTGTCCATTACTATTGAATTTAAAGAAATTCCTTCCTTTGAAAATATTGTATGTCAGACAATCTACTTGCATATATATATCTATATCTATATCTATCTATCTATATATTTATATATATATATATTTTTTTTTTTGGGGGGGGGATTTTTAATGTACTTTTCATCATATCTATTCAGAAAATTAAATACTATTCTTACAATTATGCATATTTCCTAGAAGTTTTATTTATTTATTTATTTTAATATAAGAAAAAAATATTTTAACAAACATCTTGTTTTGTTGATTTTTGTTGCTTGGTGTTATAAAGATATCTCCTTCAATACGTGGCTTTTGATCTTAGTGAGTAATTAATAATAATAATTATTATTATTATTACAAGATTGTTATTATTATTATTATTTAATTATTATCATTATTTCAATATTGAAAGAGCTCTGAGTTTAACTAATAAAACTAAATATTTATTTATTTAATTACTTTTTTAATCACTTACTAAGATACAATGTAATCTGCTTAGTGATTGGGATTTAAAAATCACAGTTAAATAGTAGCATGACTGTTCAAAAAAAAAAAATATATATATATATATATATATATGATAAAAATTCTAGTGGGTACTACTTAATATATATATATGCACAGCAACAAGTAAGATGAAATTGTTATACATTATTTATATGCATGAAGAAGATTTCAAATAAACTCTGGTAGAAAAAAAAAAAAAAAAAATTATTATTTGATTTACAAGGCCCCAAAACATAGGCCTTGATATATTATAATAGCTTCAGATATATTATAATAGTCTTATGTTATAACTGTATCTAAGTATATTAAAGTTGTTCCACGTTGCACTACGTTTAAGTAAATTTTGGTCGATCATTTATAGATAATATATAGGGCTATTTAAAATTAGTCCATTAAGTTTTGGATAGTAATGTAAGAGACATTTCTTTAATAATTTGAAATGAAGATTAAAATTTAATAACATACATAAATGTTTTATGAATATAGCTACAATAATGAAACGGAATGTTAAAGAAACAATAGTTATCTTCTCACATCGATTATGTTTACTAAATAAAACAGTTTCTAAAACTTATTTTTGCTATTGTTTAAAATACAATTGAAATATTCTGATACAATACGTTATATTATACACCTAAATCTGTATGGTAATACTGCTTAATAATAATGAGCACCTTAAGTTTTCATATTATACAGATTAAACCTTAAGCTACAGGGTTTGTACTTCCCGTCTTTTAACCAGGCTACTTTCAGGGATGAGAATTTTTCGCCTTTATTACTACCACTATTTATGTACAATAATATTTATCCTATATAATCACGACACATTACACAAAATAATTACAAGATTAAAAGAACTTTTTATATACCATGTTTTTAAATTTTCTGATTAATCATACAAACGCTATCGAAGGCAGCGGGAACCCCGAACAATTCTCTATAAGTATTAAAAACATCCATTGCTATCGTGTTTTGAGCTATTATAAAAGTTTCAAACCGCGGGAAGTTAGTTAAAAATCGATTGCAAGCTTTGTACTGGTCATGCTGCCGAAGACTGTAGGGTCCCGAAGAAGTTGGTTAAAAACATTAAAAAAAAAAGCATTTTCACTGTGTTCTGAATTATTCTGAAAGTTTAAACAGTTGACTAAAAGTATTAAAAAATGTATTGTCACCGTGTTTGAGCTGTCCAGAATGTTTCAAATGTCTAGCTAGTGGGGAAGTTAGTGAAAATCGATTGCAAGCTTTGTACTGATAACGCTGCCAAAGGCAGCAGGGTCCCGAAGCAGTTGGTTAAAAATAGTTTAAAAATGCATTTTCACCGTGTTCTGAACTATTTTCAAAGATTCAAATGTCTAACTAGTCGGGGCGTTAGTTAAATAAATTTTCTGTTGAATCATAGAAACGCTGACGAAGGCAGTAGGGACCTGAAGCAGTTGACTAAAAGTATTAAAAAATGTATTGTCACCGTGTTCAGAGCTTTCCTGAAAGTTTCAAATGTCTAGCTATTCGAGAAGTTAGTGAAAATTCGTTTGCAAGCTTTGTACTGGTAACGCTGCCGAAAGCAGCAGAAACCCGAAACATTTCGTTAAAAATATTATAAGAATGCATTTACACTGTGTTCTGAACTATTCTGAAAGTTTCAAATGTCTAGCTAGTCGGGAAGTTAGTTAAATAAGTTTTCTGTCGAATCATATAAACGCTGCCGAAGGCAGTAGGGACTTGAAACAGTTGAGTAAAAGTATTAAAAAAATGTATTGTGACCGTGTTCTGAGCTGTCCTGAAAGTTTCGAATTGTAGCTTGTCGGAAATTTAGTTAAAAATCGATTGCAAGATTTGTACTGTACAAATAAACAGACAAACAAACAAACAAACAAACAAGAATCGAAGTTAATAAAAAAATGGTAAAATACCTTAACGATTTTTGTATAAAACTAGTGGTAGCATAAAAGGCTATGTTTTTCCTCCCTGAAAGTTACTCGGGAAAAGGTTAGGGAGTACGAGCCCTGAGCTATAAAAAATGTGTATAATAATTAGGTGTTGAAGGAAGTACTGTGACTGACACATTAGGTACTTTTTTACGTTCAGAAATAACAAAATATTGTTCACTCCAGCGGATTAACTTTCATGATCTCTTATCCGTATATGAAAATTTTAGTGTTTTGACCAGCATGATTATATGATGCATATTTATGAAAACTGATATAGAATATTATTCCTAGGTTACTTCCCAAAATATTCCAAAATTTTCTGACACTAACACGTAGTTAATGAACACGGATAATGTTTCTCAGGAAAGTCTGTGTGATATACCTGTGACATAAACTTCTGAATACAGTTAAACATTTAAGATGATTTAAAATGAAACATATTAAAAATTTTTCGAAACTTTACATGTTTGTTAAGTGGTTAATGTAAATTCAACTTTAGATATTCAAGTGTGCTTAATTAAAACATTTGCATATTTTTCGTTTCTGTAACATTATTTACTTAGTTTATTTACAAAGCTTATCAAAATAAAGATCTTTTGTCACAATAATCTCTATATATAAAGTAATAATTTCTCTCACGTTTATGTTCATATTATACTCCAATTGAAAGGAAGGTGACTGATCGAATAATGGAACAGAAGTATGACAAAAATACATAATAAGAACTTTAAGAAAAAAAAAAAGGGATGTTTTCGACATAAAACATAAAACATAAAACATAAAACATAAAAAAAAATTATGCTGTCGTGACTCGTAGGTCATAACGACAAGTAAGGAAATTTTTAAATTTTAATTGAAATTAACAATTTTTTTTTTCAGAATTTTGTTTTCTAGCAACAAAACGTGCAATAAAAGGCAAATTGCTTTCAGAGTTTATTTGTATGAACAAGTATTCTATGAACGAGTACGTCGAGTACAACGAAAATTCAACAATGCACCAAACTCGAAACATTAGTAGCAAGTTTTTTTAAATTTTTGGTGTTAAATATACTCCAGTTATTGGAGTTTTTTTAAAGCATTATAAGTTAATTCTACAGTTTTGTAGACATTTCTGTACATCCTCTATGTCCCATATTATAGACAACAGTTGATGAATTTAATTTTTCTCATAAAGTTGTTAGCACATGAAAATAAATATAGAGCTCAGTGCTTACTATCATGGAACTAAAGAAAATTGTACAATTAATTAAAAAATATATAACTCTTAATATTTTATTTTGAGTAATCAGATAGTTTCAAAACAGTTTACTAATCTTGTTACTGCGTTTTTATCTAGAGGTAGGATCCCTTAATTGTAAAGTTTTACTTTCCTTATATGCGTTTAAATATAATTGTTGTAACCATCGTTCTTCATTGCCTTAGGCACAACTGAGCTGAAGTGATAGAAACGAATGATACAATATTTATATCAAATCTTCAATTATATTCAGAAAGACTTGATACTGTAATAACTACATTGAATAATAATAATAATAAAAACTTATGTCTACATGCAACTTTACCTTTCCTTATCTATAATTGATAAATTGCTTCAATTCCATTTTCGTTTTTATTAAACTTTTTTAACACTTTCTGAAAATTTTTATGAGTGACTATGATTTAAATTAGTCTATTTGCCTGTTTTTTGTATGCGAATGACTGTCTGTCTGTCTGTCTCTGAATCCATTTCTAGCTTCCGTAAATAATTTCACAGTTTCGCACATATTATGTGTGTTATTCAGGTTCAATATGACATGTTGCTTTTTTTAAATGTTGTAAATAGCACAGCCAATTTTTCTACAGAGTTATTCAAAAGAATAATAATGTATTGCAATCTATGAGATACAATTTAAAAAATCATACTCAAAAAACATTGGTACTGCACCAACATAAAATTGACTTTTATTGTTTATATTTTAAAAATCTGGTGTATCACTCACACGACTTACCCTGCAATTAAATACTATAAATACAAGTTTCAGATTAAGAGGTAAGATAACGAGTAGACTTGAAGGAGGTGAGGTGAAGGATACGATTCCTTTACCAACCTTATGACTTCACAAAATTCCATGTTATTACTCATAAACTTTCATTCTTAAGAAAATGAATTAAAAAATATATCATTTAGCATCGGGTAAAATCTCACACCGGGACCCCACTGCCTTCGGCAGCGCAGACCCAGGCGCGCTGCGCGCGCACGTTTGAGGATATACGTGCGCTGTACTCGCATATTCCTTCTTAACTCAGACTTTTATTATTAAGAAAATAAAATTATAAAAAAATCTTTTATCATCGGGTAAAAACTCTCACCGGGTCCCAAACCCATGCGCGCTGCGCGCGCACGAGTTAAGATATACGAGCTGTGCGCGCACATATTCCTTCTGAAATCCCGCGCACATATTCCTTCTCAAACTTTTATTCTTAAGAAAAGAAAATTAAAAAAATCATTTCTCATCAGGTAAAATGTCGGACCGGGTCCCCACTGACTTCGGCAGCGCAGTCTCGTGCGCGCTGCGTGCTCCTATTCCTTCCCCACCCTTTCAGCCCCTCCTGAATAACTTACATATACCAATTTTGAACGGTCTAACTCAATTAGCTGAGATGCAAAAGAAAACCTGATTAGGACACCTTAAAATTGTAAATAAGTGAAATCGTAATAAGTGAAATCTCGAATTCCACTTTCGATAATATAAAAGAACTTTAAAATATATTTCGAATGGTGTATTAGAAAAAAAATAATCATAATTAGAATTTGAAATATTGAAATTTAAAAATATTACAGCGCCATCTGGTGGTAGAAATTTCTGTAATCTATTGTTCCATTCCAGATCAACAAAGCTTTCAAATGATGTATTACTTATGAAATTATTTTAATTTGTAGCTGAGATACAAAAGAAAACCTAATCAGGACACCTCAAAACGTGTAAATCGGGTGAAATCTCGAATTCCACTTTCGATAATATATAAGTACTTTAAAATATCTTTCGAATGATGTATTAAAGATAATTTAATCATAATTAGAATTTGAAATATTGGAATTTTAAAATATTACAGCACCATCTGGCGGTAGAAATTTCTGCAATCTACTGTTCGATTCCAAATCAACAATGCTTTCAAATGATGTATTACTTATGAAATTATTTTAATTAGTAGCTGAGATACAAAAGATAACCGATACAGGACACCTCAAAACGTGTAAACCAGGTGAAATCTCGAATCCCACTTTCGATAATATAAAAGTACTTTAAAATATCTTTCGAATGATGTATTAAAAATAAATTAATAAGCAGTTGTGATACAAAAAATAACCGATTCAGGAGACCTCAAAAAGTGTAAATCGGGTGAATTGTTGAATTTCTCTTATCATGTATTACTTATAAAATTATTTTAATTAGTAGCTGAGATAGAAAAGAAAACCTAATCAGGACATTCTAAAACATGTATATCACGTGAAATCTCTAATTCCATTATCTACGGTTGTCGGTTAATGGAAGTAAAAATAAAAATAAATATTTTTTAGGTCCCCAAAACCTGTATATACCACGGTAGTCGGGTAATGGAAAAATAAAAATAAAAAATATTTTTTTAGTACCTTCAAATGTATTTCGTTGCTATGGAAACTCCTATCGTCTATTGAAAGATAGATTACGTGTTAGAATAAAATTTAATTTGCAATTAAAATGGTACTGCTTTGTTTATTAACCCAAATTGATGAAATTTGAACTGCATTTTGGTTTTGTGCTGCATATGTTGTATATTAAGTGTTGTGTGCGAAAAAGAAAATTTGAAGCATTTTGAAATTTGCAATTTTTAACTCCAGTTCAAGATCATGCGACATTAATGACTTCCACATGTTTTGTTTCCCTTCGAGACACCCATTAAAATCGTCTGCTGATAGAATGCCTCTTTTTTAAGCAATAGACCGTGGATTTTTGGTCATTTTTCGATCGACATGGGTCAACGTTTTAATTAATATCTCCAAAACTAATGAAAATTTTTTAATTCTGTTTTCAGGAGCCCCTCGGGAAGGCTCCTGAGCATCCGTATGTCAATTTTTGCACTTCTGCGTTCAATAGGGGCTGAACGTATAAAAGAACAGACAGACAGACAGACAAACCTTTTCTTTTATTATTATAGATGTTTTTATCAATAGATTTCGCGGGATTAGCCTTATTCTGGATAACCTGAAAAAATTTAATCACATCCTATGGCGTAATTTAATTACTATCAATCAGTTATTTCCTTCAGGTTTACAATTAAGAAAAAAATTAAATTGTTTTAAATTTCTCCTGTATATTACATAAGTCCAATTTTTTATAGCAGTATTTGTTAGAATATTCTATTATACTATAATAACATTCAAAAAATGTATGAACACTATTGTGTAGTTGTACATTCTTAAGTTATTATTTACTTTTTTACGCAACATACATATAGATTTCGTTGAAATATCTTAGAGAATGCTTTAAAAATCTATACTTTAAGTTTGAAAAAAGAATTAACTATTTAAATACATTTATTAAGATATATAAAAAGAAAAAAATTAATAGGACATCTTAAACGATTTAAAGATACAGTAAAAAGCGTTATTTAAAAGAAAAATAACTGTATGAGAATTTTATTTAAAATACATCGCAATGACTGTATGCGATCTTTGATTTGAATCTATTGACTTGAATGATGGACAAGATTTTCCCCCCTATGATACCATATATTTATTAATGAATATATAAATAAATAAATTTTAAAAACCATTTCATTTAATATGCATTTTTACTTTTTTGCTAAACTTAGTCATGTGTGTTAATGTGTTAAAAATAGACGTTCGTGTTTCTGAGGGGGGGGGGGGATTAGCTTAAAATGGCATGGAAAGCAGACATCCATCAGAGAATGACTGTACCTCTGTGAGGTTATATTTTAAATGTGTTGGAATTTTTGAGTATCTGTCTAAGATAAGCAGTTTTTAAGTGTACTGTGGGTATCTGAACAATTTGAAGGATGTCGGCCTCCACAAATTGCTAGAATTTTTTAGAGGTCATGTTCTATCACGACAATTCTAAATAAAAGACAAACTTGGACAACCTTCAAATCCCTTAGCAGTTTGGAAAAAATATCGCTTGCTCCATCAGCTACGCTTGCCTGATCACCGTCGGACTTCCATTTGTTACGCTTTTTCAATAATTCTTGTTTAGTATAATGTTCGATTGCGATGCGTTTGTGCATCAGCCGTTTCTTCAGTTTGTCAAGGATAAAGCAGGTAATTTTAGAAATGGGCTATCATGCAGAGAAATTAAGTTCGGATAAAAGTAGATGTCCGTGATATAGATATTATCTGGGAGTAATATTTCTTTGTATGAAAAGGTTAAAAATATTTAATCTTCTTTTAAAACGCAAAACAAATTTACTTTTTCTTTTTTAAACTCTCTTAAATCTAGTATAAAACCTGTATAAGTTAATTAGAAATAAGTATTCTTAATTGTGAAAATCCTTAAGATATGATGTACATTTGTCATGCATAAAAAAAGAAAGAAAAAGAATGTATGTCAGAACTTATTCATAGCCCAAAATCTATCTTCCTGTTATAGCGACTTCGGTAAAGCAGTCGGAAACGGTATCTATTTCTCAAAACGTAAGTTTCGGTTGCAGAGATTAAAATTCAGGCATTGTACCTCTTCCGTGTCAAAAATCGTAGTGTGTCGAAAGAAATTGGCTGTTGAAACTATTGAGATTATTGTCTTCGTACAGTGGGTTTTGTTCAATTTGAAAGTAGAGTTCAAAGGTGTACGCATTTGAGGTTGCAATACTGGAACTACTTATACGCACCGTTGAATTGAAAATCTGTCAAGGGTAATGTACCTTTCGTCAGAAGTTGGGTAAGAAACACTCTTTTCTCATGAATCGAGTTCTGCCCTAAGGGATAATGGTCAGCGAGAGGACGCACGCTTAAGGACACAGCCTGTTTCGGCTATTGTAATGACAAATACAATAGCTAAATGGCAAGTGACGCAGTTAATGACTCAGTTAGTGAGGCTAAGACTTCTATATGATAAGAGCTGGCGCAGTGTCCGCCATTTTCTAGCCCGTCTGGGAAAGTGTATGCGCTAGAAAAAGCTAGGTTACCTGATTAGCGTTGTTATCTCCTTTAAACTTCTATACAGATCAAGTGAGCTAGAACTTCTTACCACGAAACAAACAAGTTGGCAATTTTAAGAACATCGCCAACATTCTCAAAACTGCAACCCTTCACGTTAAAAGAAATGTAATATTAAAGTTAATTTTAAAAGAATTGAAAGTAATAACTTAAAAAAGAAACAGTAAATTCATACTGAATTTGTCAAACAACTTTGAAAATAAAATGAAATAATTTGAAAATAAGGGAAATCTTACGCTACAAAGTTGTGCTCCTGCTCCGGGTATCCACGAGTTACATCTGCAATTTATAATCCACTCTTTCCTTCTTTCTGGATTAGTAGAAAATGTAAACAGGCGGTGCCCTTTTCTGGAGTTATTCGTTCAATTTATTGCCGAAAAACCACCAATAATAAATCGTCAGTCGGACTTGTGGGCTAGAAAATGGCGGATGCGTCAGCCTTTCTATGTAAGACTTCTAAGTAAGGCAGTGCAGATGCCTGCCAATCGGTGTGAGGAGAAATAGAACTGTAACTGCGTACTTTGTTTTGAGAGGACGGTGTTGTGCGAGCTGTAATTTCAAAGGAAGAAATGAGAATATTCATTAATTTTGATCTTCATTATTATGATGACATGGTTAGATCTCTTTGGAGTTACACAAGAACTACTATGATGTAGTAATAGAGTTGTAGTTGTCTTTTTAAAGAGATATGGAAAGTGAGTGAAAAATATAAAGTGGTATGATATCAGGGTGTGAAGAAAGAAAAGTAGAGTTCTATAGCTCTAATCGTTTGGAAAAAGACGTGGAAAATTGCGTAAAATATTGAAAATTCGTTTATATTGGTTGTTCGTATAATCGGAAGACAGAAAGAGTGCTTTTTTGGATGAAGCTACAGTTCCTGGTGATTACATAACATTACTTACTGAGTGGCCTACCTAGGAATTTCAGAGGAGCCAAGCTTTTTGCCGTACTGTGTGTGATGAAGTACTGACTATGCTGGTTCGAACCGAGGAAAGTTTTAAGCAAAAGAGGGCCCCTTTCTTATTTCGTGTAGTTTTCTGAGATGTCTCAGACCTGAAATGTCTCAGACTTGATGAGTGAAAAAACAAAGATTCTGGGCAACTTTTTAAGTATCTTATTTTAAAGATGTTATTTGTTTTATGGTGTTAAGTGTATAACTAAATTGAAAAATATTCTACATGTTATAAACTTTTGGTAAATATTAATGATATTTTTGTTTAAGTTTATATTCTTAACGAGATGAATTCTACATTGTTAAAAAATGAATGTAAATTGAAGTAATTTAAGCTGTATTAATGTAAGAGCTGTGTGGATTGTATTTTATTATATCAATAACTTTTATTACATCTTTAAACATTTTTAATAAGTTTAGAAACTTGACTGGTATTTTTGTTATGTGTCAGTAATTTGTAGTTAGTGAAATTAGAAATTAAATATTTAATTTGATTAAACGGCAGGAACGTTTAGGAATTTAAATTCAGGAAGAAATATTTATTATTAATAAACCATTAGTCTGGCATTTATTTAATGATTAGAATAGTTAGAACTTTTGGATATTTCTGAAAAGTCTTAGTGCAATATTGGAAAAGGAATTTTATAATTTAACACAGATAAATATTGTATTCGTGTTAGAATTTCTTTTCTCTTATTAAAAATGAGTAACGAACTATTGAAAATTTAGAATCTCATGTGAATTGATGTTGTGTAATGTGTTTTTCTAATATTGTCCACTTAATATTACATTCTTTTCCATCAAGAAAGTAAAAAATAAAGGAGATAATTACATCCTTAGTTTTATCTAAAGAGAAGTAAGTTTTTTTTCCCAATTCTGCGGATTGTTTATAAAATATGACAAAGAATATTTATGTTTTTGTTTATAGATGGACAATCTGTTCCAAATTAATTAATTTAGAAAAAAAGTTTTTTAATCTATCACACAATTTCATATAATCAAATATATTCCTCTTCAGCTACTTTCAAGGCTTTGGGTAACTTTATTAATTCATTTATACTTCTCCGTTTGGGTAAATTTTATAATTAATGGGAAACACTATACATGTAACGAAGAATTTTATAAACTTTATATGATTACGAAAATTTTAATTTTGTTTATTGTAAAATATTTGTAAAAAAAAGTTTAGCTCTTAAATTACTAATTGTTCACCATTGAGGATTTTATTGTTGGATATAAATGTTTATTTTGGACATAGTAATGGACTGGAATAAATTTAGATTCAGGCATTAATACTTTGAAATTTCATTTTATTTAAATATTCAGTAATAAATTAAAAAGGCATTTTCATAACCAGTGTTTAATAATAATAAAAAAGAAAAGAAAAAAGCACCAACATAGAGCAATTCTGCAACTTACTAAGAGATGATGCAAAGTTATTGAGCAAAATGTGCAGTTCTCATTGGTTTAAATGTAGAGGAGAGGAGGTTATAATGGAATAGTCGAGAAATATGGAATACCGAGGTTTCGGCTCTGATTCGTGCTGTTATCTCGTCAAAATATCATGAATTACTCAAGAAGGATTCCCATGAAGCAATACAGTAAGAAGCGACCGCTTGTTCCTGTTGTACCATTCTCTATAGAACAAAGTATGTTTTGTGATTTTCAAGAAGGCAGGTAAGTTTTCAAACATTTAATCTTACTAGTACACATGTGATTTGAACATTGATATTAAGCAAAATGTATTCTCAAAGAACTGAATTTTGTTATACTATGGTCGTTTTTTAGCCGAAAATATTTTGTTCATAAATTTAAAAGTTCATTTTCAAAGATTGCGCGTCGACAATTGTGGAATACTAGGTATTTCATAATATCATCTGAAACTGACTTCATGTATTCAAATAAAGAAACTGAAAATAAAGACACCGAATGTATCTTCTGTCACGGAAAATTCTCCGAGGATGAACGAGGAGAAATTTGGATTAAGTATTTCAGCTGTTCTCTGTGGGCTCACCTTGACTGAACCGGAGTAGAGAACGAAGACCTATATCTGTGACATTTGTAAATAGATTTTTAGCAGAATTGGCTTTCACATAATCTTAAAACATGCTACATATAGTTAAAAATAACTATATTTTATGAAGTCTAATTAGTTTTTATATGGTTTAAATGGCCTATTCCATATTACCCAATTATTTCATATTAACCTCCATTTGTAACTTTTTTTTTAAGTAAATATTTTATAGAAACAAAATATTTTTTATTTTCTTTTTTAAAGTGAAAGTTCATTACAAATAATTACACTATGTACTCATCATGAGTTTGGGGATTTTTATTAAAAACAGGTAAAGTTATTTTAAGAAATGTAAATGGTATTGCATAATGCCCTCCTCTCATCTATGCATTTTCAGTGAAAATGAGCAGTAAAACGTAAACAAATGCGTCAAGAATTTTCGGTCAGCCCAGTATTTTTTGTTGTGTTTTACAGACATAGTTTTCGCAATCAAAAAAGAAAGTGCAGCGGATTTGTAAATAAATCGATTAAGAATTTGTTACTGTATCCCATTAAAAATATTTATTTTTCTACTATTATTTAACAATTGAGTTATATATTAAATTTTCTTTCATCGGAATTTAATATTAAAAAAAAAAAAAAAAAAAAGCTTTTTTACAAATTTTAGAACGAGATTTTAATATCACAATAATAGCTAACATTTTTAGCTAACATAATAGCTAAACATAACATTTTTTTTTTTTTTTTTTTTTAAATAATGTCTTATTTGTAATAGTGTATTTCCTTGATTAAGTAAAAAAACATATTCACCAAATAAATGAGACACTGTTAAAATATCATAGCAGAAATTTATATAAAAGCAAGTGTAAAATGTGAAATTCCAAAATTAATTTTAATATTTTTTTTAATTTAAACGAAATGTTCTAACTCTCTTTAAATATACAACTCTAATCACGTTTTAATGCAAAATTTTAGAAATTTTATCAAAATTTTCGACGTAAAGTTTAAATAAATTTATAAATATTGAAATGAAAATATATTCTTAATATGCATTCAGTACAATTTATGTAACTAAAGCATTCTATTTTGAGGCACATTTCTGCAGTTAGATATAAATTATAAATCAGTTAATTATATTTTATGCGAATATGGAAATGTATCGCTCTAGGTATGGTAAATATATAGTTAACGTATAATCAGAGTTTTATGTTATGTCTGAAAATTATTCATACATGTAAGAGTGTATTCATTCATATGTCAATTATTTATTTAAAAATCTGTATTATATAATTTTAACGTGTTTATAACTATTGCATTTCAAATTCTAATATGCATTTCATAAATATATTTCTCCATTTTATTAATATAAATAATAATAATAATTAAATCAACTTAAATTGTAAAAAAAAAAAAAAAATTAAAAATACATGAATATATTGATGTATTTTTGTAAAAACGTCCGGTAATTAAATTACACCAAATGATATTTTACGTACTTCATTATTTTATGGAAAACATTATTAAAATCCTGTTTTCGATACCATTGTTTTAAAAGACATGTCAGAATTCCGCGAAACATATTAGATTGTAGAGCAGAGAAAATAAATAAAACAATAAAGATTATTGGATAAATAAATAAATAAATAAAAACAAATAAATTAGTGGATCTGCAGACCATCAGGAGCCTCAACATCCTATTTCTATCACGCATTACTCAGCAGATCATTTTTATTTATAGCATACAAAATTTGATGCTAAATGATTGCAAAAAAATATCGTAATTATTATGTTGCCTTGTAAAAAACAGACAGCAAAATTTATAGCAATTTCTATAGGGCGTGTAAATATGCGTACGAATTTACATGTTAATCGGATGATCGCTGCTGTCATAGTACGGATAAATTGTGCTTGTATGCCGTAGTGCTTAGGAAAATGTTGTGTGCATGAACCACTAACAGAATACATACCCAGAAATATAAAATTAATTCCATGTGGCTCAAGAATGCATGTACCAATTTGCAATTCAATCGGATTAATTCTGAGGCTATCACGGTACAGACAAACTGTCAAACAGAACCCAAAATCTTTTTCAATCTCAACAGGGAGCTTCCACTGATGTTTCAGCAATAAATATAAATAAACCAATAAAAAGTCAATTTTTTTAAATAGATATATAGCTATCTACATAATAGAATTTAATTTAGTACGACAGAACTTTTTAAAATTTAATCTTCCATATAATGGCAAGCGGAAACTGTATTTCGTAGAGTTGTTCGTTTCTGCTTTGTTTACAGGACACTCTTGGCTGTTTAAAATTTTTTGTTGTCATTTTAGTGACTAATTAAATTAGAATTAGCTATAGAAATTGTTTATATAAATATCTTGGCGATAAATATCTGAGCTACACTGCTGCAAAATTTAAAACTTTTGCCAAGGAAGAGAACTTTTGTTCTCTACAAGGTGACGACAAACTCGCATTTTTTCCCTCATTTTCCCACTAGTATATTTATATAATATTTTTTTACTTAATTAATCATAGAAACTTATTACTAAAAATTCCTATTGGAAAAATCTGGCTAATACTGATGAAAAAATTAGGGGGAAAAATTGGCCTGTCGCCAACCTGCTCTAATAGAGCTGTTTTTTTTTTTTTTGGGAGGGGGGGGCACGATTTCTCTCAGTGTTATTTTAAGTGGTTTTTAATTTGAAGCGAGAGGCAAAAACAGAAATATTAAAAATTTCTAATTGAACTAAATACACAAATAGCGTAATATATATTAAATATATGTCTTGTCTTTCAATTTAAATAAAAGAATATTTTTCATTTCCTTTTTTTCCGGACATGGGAATAAATATATTTTCTTTTATGTCGAAAGAAAAGTGACCGATATTTTTCTCTCTTTCAACATCAACTTGATTTTAATTTTTTATTTTAAACTAAAACGTTCAAATAGGGTTTTTATTTAATACCTTTTAGACCAGTTATCTGATTGAAATAAAAAGTACAGCGTTAACTAGATTTTATCCAAATTATAAATGTACAAATCGTTGGTTGTACGGTTTATTTTTCATATAAAATTTTATTAATTATAGCGACATATATCTATCGTTGATTCATGGTGGACTACTGGAAATTTCCACAAATCTAAAATCACTCATTGAAAGCAATAATTTTCGCACTAAAAAAAGGAATTAAATAAACTTAATTGCCACGCGAAGAAAGTATATTTCCCGTAAAAATGTATAATGTGTACAGACTAATTGTAATTTTTGTCTGTATTTAAAAGAACAAGTATAAGCTTGTTTTAGATACCATTTACTTATTAAAAGTTACGCCATTTATGACGTTCAAAAAGGTAACACTCGTTTGATTACTGTATGCGTTTTCTTGAATCGGATGTTTAATAAATAATGCATGTAGTAAAATGTTTCATAAATCATTATAAATTTTATTGTGTAAGATTAATGTGTTAGGAATATATCTGAATATTAAGAAAGAATGAACTGAGATCGGCTACAAAAAGCAGCATCATCCTGTACTAGTGACTATAAGTATGTTATCAAAGCTACATATTTTTACCAGACATTCAAATGAACTAACACGCTAACAAACTGGCATTATATAATTATTTGACCGATCGTTCGATTCATTGACGCACAAGAATGCCTCATCAAATAGGCTATCCAACGTTCAGCTCGATGTTTCTACCTTATCCTAATATGTTAATTAATTTTATTTGTTGGAAGAATACTATATAAATGAATGCATGAGTTCGCAGTTTCCTCAAATTAGTTATTTTAAATATTTTTATAACAAATAATTCTTACTAATAATTCTTTGTAAAAACAACAGTCATATAATTAAATAAAGTTTGACTTACCTGGGTTGTCACAGGTAATCGTATATTCCATTGGTGAAGAAAAAACCTCTCAATTTATCATCAGATCGTACACTTGAATTAGATGAGAAAATACATGGATATATATTTATATGACTTCTGTATTAAAGCGCAGCAACTTCTTTTCCTATAATGAATGTTGTTTAGACTGAAAAATTCTTACATAATATGTAGATCAATTATTATTTAGGATAATTCACACATTGCTGCGTAATGAAAGAATGCCTAGATGTTTTGCCCTTTTTTATTCATCTTAGACAAAAGAAAAATATGATTAAATAGAATAAGAAAATGGAACGTCAGTTCCGAATAACAAAAATTACATGATTGAAAAAAGTATTACAATGTACTTGTAGAGAGACGCGACACATCGTCACGTGATGCGCAGGTGCACCGAACAATCAGTTGGCGGGAAGCAAAAAACAAAAAAGAAAGTCCGGAACAAGAAAAACGAAAGTCAATAAAAGAATGTTCTGAGATTAAATATCACAACACCCCCTCTTAAGCTCAGAAATTTTTCAATTGTTCATTAATGCATTTCTATGTCTATTAAAATCAGTTTTTGGCAGAGCTTTTGTTAGGGTATCGGCGGTCATTTCTTTGGTAGGTTTGTATTGAAGCTTGATTAGGCCTTCTTGTATTAGGTTTCGCAGAAGATGATATCTCAGCTGTAAGTGTTTTGTTTTGGACTGGAACTTATCATTTTCAGCAATCTTGATGGTAGATTGGTTGTCCTGGTACAACACTATAGGACATTGTTGCGGCAAATTTAAATCATTCAGTAGTTTGTTGAGCCACTGTATTTCAAGTGCAGCACTCGCAGCTGCGACGTACTCAGCCTCTGCTGAAGACATGGACACACAGGACTGTTTCTTCGAAGTCCAAAATATTGGATTTTTATCCAATATAAATAAATTTCCTGAGATAGACTTTCTATCACTTGGGTCATTGGCCCAATCCGAATCCGAATATGCTCTAAGAACAGGTTCACTGGAGTTACAAAGTTTTAATTTAATATCTTGGGTATTTTTCAAATATCTAATAACCCTTTTAACTGCCTCCCAGTCTTTCGTTCTAGGATTTTCGTTTCTACGGCTTAAGATGCCAACGGCAACACTTATATCAGGTCGCGATACTGTAGAAATGTAAAGTAACGCGCCTATAGCCTGTCTGTACATTGTGTTGTTTGGTAAGAGATTGTCATTATCAGTTAATTTTATATACCCTGGTTCCATCGGTGTGTCAGAGGGCCGTGCGTTATCTAGCCCAAATTTGGTTACAATGTCTCGTATTTTATTATTTTGATCAAGCGTAATTACCCCTTTACAAGGTCTTTCTATATTTATGCCGAGGTAATATTTGGCTTCCCCAAGGTCGGTTAATGGATATTCTTCCCTAAGTTGATTAATTAGTATGTCAATATTGTGATTTTTACCAGCTATAAGTAGGTCATCAACATACACAAGAATGTAAGTTTCTGTGTTATCTTTGTCACGGATATATAAACACTTGTCATGTTGACTTTGTTTAAATCCTAATTTACACAATGATTCATTAATTTTCAAATTCCAAGCTCTAGCGGCTTGTTTCAAGCCATATATCACTTTCTTTAACTTACATATTTTATTTTCTTCGCCCTGGATAACATAACCCTCGGGTTGATGCATGTATACATCTTCTTGCAAATTTCCCTGTAGGAAAGCAGTTTTGATATCTACATGCCGTAGATTCAAATTTTTATATAGTGACATGGTCAAGAAACGTCTTAGAGTGGTATGCGATGCAACTGGTGCAAAAGTTTCGTCATAGTCCACCCCGTAATTTTGAGAAAAACCCTTGGCAACAAGCCTGGCTTTATATTTCTCGACTTGTCCTTGGCTATTGTATTTGGCCTTGAACGCCCACTTACACCCTACTACTTTGGTCCCTGGTTGAGCGTCAACAAGTTCCCAAGTATTGTTTTGTCTGAGTGAATTCATTTCGTCGAGTGTGGCATTCAGCCAATTTTCTTTTTCAGCTGGGTTTTGAATTTTTAGTATATCATCAAAACACTTAGGCTCATCAATTCTTTTGTCATTTACTGCAAATGCAAATCTGTCGGGCGGAACACCTTTATTTAATCGTTGTGATCGTCGCGGCAGAGTTTGCATGTCATCCGGACTATCGTTATCGCCCGCTATATCTATATTTATATCAGTATCTAATATTGGTAATTTGGACACCGGAATTTCATCATTTGAATTTTCATTCTCGATTTGTGATGTTTCATTATTGTGGGATTCTCTATTTTCATCCTCCAAGAATTTTACAGTTCTGCTAATTATTACATTTTTATTATTTGTGCAAATTCTGTAGCCTTTGCTACGATTATCATATCCCACAAAAATTCCTTCTTGAGCGGTGCTATCCAGTTTTCCCCTATGTATTTTATGTACATATGCGTATGCGCGACATCCGAATGTTTTTATATTTGATAAATCGGGTTTACGGCCGGTCCATTTTTCGTAAGGAGTTGAGTCGCATGAGGAGGTCGGGAGCCTATTTTGTATGTAATTTGCAGTATTTACAGCTTCCCCCCAAAAGGAATTCGGCAAATTACTGTCTTTAAGCAGACAGCGAGCCATTTCGGTCAGCGTACGATTTTTACGTTCTGCCACGCCGTTCTGAGCACTAGAG
The DNA here is from genome assembly GCA_963930645.1 of Salticus scenicus. Classification (NCBI taxonomy): domain Eukaryota; kingdom Metazoa; phylum Arthropoda; class Arachnida; order Araneae; family Salticidae; genus Salticus; species Salticus scenicus. The sequence goes on from OZ005648.1 coordinate 385,992,874, forward strand.
TAAGGAACGGTAAACTGGTGCTCAATTCCTTCTTTATTCAAAAATTCATTTACTTCCATACTAGTGTATTCACCCCCGTTATCGGAGCGAATTGCTTGCACTTTTCGGCCAAATTTGTTTGCGCTCATAGCCACATATTCCTTTAACTTAGAAAATACCTCAAACTTATTTCTTAGCAAATATATAATAGTATAACGACTGTAGTCGTCTATAAATGTAAGAAAGTAATATTTTCCACCTACAGTGGGGGTTTTCATAGGGCCATATAAGTCTGTGTGGACCAGTTCGAGTGGTACGGAGGCTCTAAATTGTGCAGCTTTGGGGTAAGGTGAATCAGTTAATTTTGACATTATGCATGTTTTACATTCAGTATTATGTTTGCAATCATTTAATTTTATACCCACAGCCATGTCCTTGTTAACTAAATCTTTAATGTGGTTAGTATTTCTGTGGCCAAGTTTCACATGCCACTTGTTTATGCAATTTTCGTTATCACAAGTTTGTATTACAATGTTCGCTGTGTGTTTGTTTTCAGAATAATTTAATTGACATTCATATAAGTTATTTTTCACATATCCCTCAATACATGTATTACCCTGATTTACAATTTTACAGATTTCATCATCAAATACAGCGATACAACCATTCTCTGTTGCTCTTTTTATAGAAATTAAGTTAGTTTCTATTTCAGGGACATAAAGAACATTTTTAAGTGTTATTTTGTTCTGTGTGTTTTCCGAATTTACGGTATACAAATCCACAGTACCGGAACCCAAAGATTTTAGCTGCGTGCCGTTCGCGATAGTGACGTTAGAAACGTTATTTTTAAGTTCGCGAAATTTTAGTTTATCATTGCAGATATGTGAAGACGACCCTAAATCAACCACCCAATTTACAGTTTTATCTACAACATAAAAAGAATACAATTTATCAGCTTTTGGTTTATTGCTCCCCTCTGCAATTTGAGCGCTATCTGGCTTCTCATTGTTCTGAGAGCATATGTTGGATCTATAGTTGGGTTTTTTGTTGAAATTTTTACTGTGACTTTTAACAGCAGAATTATTTTTATTTTTTAACTTATAGCAATCTTCTATATTATGATTGCTTTTCCTGCACTATTTGCAGAATTTCTCCGATTTGTTATGGTATTGGACTTTTAACGCTGAATTTTGAATAGTTTTGTTTTCAAGCCTTTTGGCATATTCATCAGCTAATTTGTTTCGTATGTATTCAGGTGTCAATTGGGCTTCGTCTCTCGATTCGAGACTTGTTATGAGAACGTCGTACGAAGGAGGGAGTGAGCATAGCATTAATGCAGCTAGGTGCGATTCATCTATGACTTCACCTATAGCAGTGAGTCTGTCGCGTGTTTTATATATATCAGCTATATGTTGGTTTACATCACCACCTTCCATTAATTTTATGGAATAAAGTTTCCTAAGTAAGAAAAGCTTACTGGTAAGCGATGATCTTTCGTGGACTTGGCGCAGAGCATTTCAGCACTCTCGTGCGGTATCTAGATTCATAACGTACACTATTTGTTCATTATCAATAAGAAGATTGATAATAGCTCTGGCTTTTCTATTTTTTGAACGCCACTGATCGGTTATTGGGTTGGGAGGATCGTCAGTAATGACTGTAAAAAGATCCTCTTTTTGCAAGTACATTTCGATACGAAACTTCCACACATTATAATTTGTGGAGTTCAGCGGTTCAATTTGTATATCTTTTGTTGCTGACATACTTAAACAAAATTTTTGTAATAGTTTTGTTAATATTTGTTCAATTCGTAACTATTCATTTAATATTTTAAATCAACACAGTTTGGATAAATAATACTTGAAGAAGAAAATAAAATTAAATAGTTTTCATAAAAATAAGTACTTTTCAATACTTTCGATTTAGTGTCACTTCAGTTTTGAAGAAACAAAAACAAATATTTTCGCTTACATTTTCATTTTTTATTTTATTATTTTAAATGTAGCAATTTCTTCCAATGTGCAATGAAAAAACTTTTGTCAAGAATAAATCTAAATTTTCAATTCAAAATCTCAGAATCATAATCTGTTGGAAGAATACTATATAAATGAATGCATGAGTTCGCAGTTTCCTCAAATTAGTTATTTTAAATATTTTTATAACAAATAATTCTTACTAATAATTCTTTGTAAAAACAACAGTCATATAATTAAATAAAGTTTGACTTACCTGGGTTGTCACAGGTAATCGTATATTCCATTGGTGAAGAAAAAACCTCTCAATTTATCATCAGATCGTACACTTGAATTAGATGAGAAAATACATGGATATATATTTATATGACTTCTGTATTAAAGCGCAGCAACTTCTTTTCCTATAATGAATGTTGTTTAGACTGAAAAATTCTTACATAATATGTAGATCAATTATTATTTAGGATAATTCACACATTGCTGCGTAATGAAAGAATGCCTAGATGTTTTGCCTTTTTTTTATTCATCTTAGACAAAAGAAAAATATTATGATTAAATAGAATAAGAAAATGGAACGTCAGTTCCGAATAACAAAAATTACATGATTGAAAAAAGTATTACAATGTACTTGTAGAGAGACGCGACACATCGTCACGTGATGCGGCGGGTGCACCGAACAATCAGTTGGCGGGAAGCAAAAAACAAAAAAGAAAGTCCGGAACAAGAAAAACGAAAGTCAATAAAAGAATGTTCTGAGATTAAATATCACAACATTATTAAGGTATGTTTCATATTTCAGTTTTCATTTAATTCCATACTATTTCTAATACAATAATTCCTAAAAAATGCAAGTTTATATAAAACAAATATTGCTTTATACTTCAACATTACGAAAATTTTAAATTTCGAATAATTACTTATAGTCAAATATGTTATATTAACTATCATAAATTATATTTTAAAAGTGATCTAACACAATGAAAGTGTACACGAAATTTTGCCGTATTCTATCATATTAAGAAAATTTTAAATTTCAGATAAATTACGAATATTTAAAATTATATGTTACGAATGGTCCGACACCACTACGACGAAAATATCGCTGAAAACGGACGTTTATGCGAAGTTTTGACAAAATTTATTATATTTCAAATAACGTATGAGGATTTCCAAGTTAAGTTTCATAGCTAATGATATTCATGTCAGTACCATAATTGATATTTTAAAGCTTGTATGGCACTTTTTGAGTGAAAATATTGCCTTTAATGTCAGTTTTAACAAAAGTTTGTCATTTTCTATCGATAACGAAAATCGTATATTTCAAATAACTTACAAAGATTTTAATTTAGAATGTTGCAAATGAATAGGCTTTTAACCAATAACATATGTGATATTTTAAAATTAATCTGATTTCTCTACCAACTATTGTTCTTGAGATATCGTAGTTTAACCAACTGACCGCCGTTGGTGGATGCATCCGTTTACTGCCCAGCTAAAAAAAAAAAAAAAAAAAAAAATTTGCCGAAAAACTGTATATATATAAAACAAATGCAGACAGTTTGAAGGTATTGTGAACAAGAATAATAAAATCTATAGAACAACTGCAGTTTTGAAGCAAAAAAAAAAAAAATGCAGATGTTTTTCCCCTTAAACTTTCCAAATACCTTCAGTTTATCTGCAGTTTTTATTAATTTTTTATAGTTTTTAAAAGATTTTGTTTAGCTGGGTTAGCTTTTGTTTTCTTTTACAATACATTTGTAGTTAAAAATTGTATAATTATGAATATTTAGGTTCTTTTTATGTATGAATGTCGTAAATAATAGTTGTGGTGTTTTTCTCCGGGTACATAGTTATAACTTTAATCACGGTTAAGCTTTATTTTCGAGCATTGCAAAATCTGTATAGTAATAATAACATTACAATTTTGTTATTTTTAAAACACATCACACGATTTCCAAAAAAAAAAAAAAAAAAAATAGAATCAAATAAATAAAAAACAGAGCATTTTTTAAATTGAATTTATTGTGAATTCTGGGAACTATGCCGTATGCGTATACAAAAATAAAATACACAAATCTTTATTAGACATAATTTCGATTAAAGCTCTATTCTCTTTATAAGTGTTTATGAATGTATGTATCTCTCTCTCTCTCTCTCTCTCTCTCTCTCTCTCTCTATATATATATATATATATATATATATATATATATACTGAGAGAACTGTGTAGCAAGATATCCTATTTTACAATAAGAAGCCGTGCGTAAAGAAAATATACACGGATGATCAAACATCAAATTTAATATTTTTTTAAAGCTAGAAAAAAAATTACTCTTTTCTAGTCAATATACGTAATGCAGAATTATTTTGAAATTACCTGCTCTGTTAAAATAATACGTTGTCCCGTTTGCTAAGCTTTTTGATGAAATGAATGAAAGTGCTTTTATGCACAAACCCGCATGAAGGATCTAATATGTCTTTTTTATTAATTAACTTAGATAGACAGCACAGATATAGATTAAAAACAATTGAACTGCAAAATTACTTCAGACAAATCCGAAATTTTAAAAGATGATTAGGTTGTCATCCAGTATTGAAATTATTGCAGAATAATATTGTTGACGTTACGTTGGCACATAATTATTAATTTGGTATTTCAAAATATAAAACTTTATGGGGAAAGCATTATTTAATTTTTTTTTCATATTTCTTAAAACAAGTCTTAAAATAATCTTGCGTGACACTCAGATGGATTTCTCTTAACTTGCATTTCAAAACTACAAAGACAGATTGTATATTAAGTCTTAAGAACAACAGTGTAAGATAATAAATTCCAATGTATTTTTAAAATAATCTAAAATAGATTTAGGTGCAGTTTTATTTGACATATAATTCCGTGTGAGGGAGGGTGACTGCCACCCTCCTCAACCCTCCGTTCACTTACAGTGTATAAATTATTATTATTATTTTTTTTTAAATAAGCTGCTATTAATTTGCCTTCTTACTTAAATGCCCGCTGCACTCATCGCCGCCGGAAGCCGAAGCTAATGTTATTTTATGGGAAATTTTTCTTTACAAATAACTTATTAACTAAGACACATTTTTAAATTCTGTTTTCACATTCTGAAAATTTCTAGCATTTAAATTGACGGACCTTTTTTAAAAAAATATTATTTTTATTTATTTATTTATTTATTTATTTTTATTTATTTATTTATTTATTTTTAAAGCTGCAAAATGCGAATTTTCAATATGTAATTTTTTTTTCATTTTGCAATTTCAAAAAAAAAAAAAAAAAATGCATTTTTAAAGAGGTCCGTCAATTTGACAGTTGGGAATTCTCTGAGTGTGAAAACAGAATTTAAAAATATGTATTAGTTAATAATTTATTTGTAAAGAAAATTTCCCCATAGAATGTATTGTTAACATTGGCTCGGGCTTCTGGCGACGGTAAGTGAAGAGGGCCGTTAAGTGGACACCTAATACGGACTTCAAAATAACAAATTTGAATTTCCTGCAGCTATTTGTTTTAAGTTATGCTGATAACAAATGTACATACAGATCGACTGCTGAAAATTAGACTTTCTTAATAAGGGTGAATAACTCAAAACGTGATTAATTTACAAAAAACTAAATTTTAAAAGTCAAAAATACTTTGTTTACAGTATGCGTATGAAAAATTAATTTTGCTTCCTGATCAGTATTCGTCGACATAATAAAATGTTGCAAAGCTCTTCCATCAATTACATTTATTAGGAAAGAAGTTTAGATTAATTTTAGGTAGTCCTGTTTATTTTCTATAATCAATATGCACTATAAACAATATTGTATACTTAAATTTAGTCTCACTTGAAAAACATCTAACACAAAAGGCATTACAATTCCAGCAATTTTTAGGTATAGCCGGAATATATACAAATACTTTGGGTAGCCCTGTAAGTGAATGATGAATGATTTCCATACAGCAATCTACACAAAACATACTTTTATGCATACAATAAATTTTGTTGTTTCCATTTTGTTTAAGTCAGTTTATCGATGTTGCACTGTACTTATCAGAAATTTCCCCAGACACATAATGTATTTTAAATTTCTTGGACGTCCCTGTACATGAGGAGTTCGCTTGATCTCAATGTAATATTTAGTGTAGCATCCCTATATGATACACATTTTGAATACCAAGTTTGGAATTCCTGCTGTTATTTGTTCTTCAGATATGCTGATAATAGACACATAGACACACAGACCAACCGCAATGCTTTTTGGATTCAGGGGACCTTAAAACGTCTAAATATAAAAAGAAAACTCAATTTTGAAAATTTGACCGAAAAACAATACATTCTCTACCATACATATGGGTAAGGAAAAGTAAAAAATGTTTTTTTATACTTCTTAAAGACGAAAATAAAAAGCTTAAAAATTTAAAATTACCCATTGCGCAATACTACTGCGACGTTAAACCCTGTATGATACACATTTAGATGTTCGTTAAACCCAACGAACCAAAAACCTAAAAAATAAAAATCCAAAAAACAGTTTCATTTATTTATATATTTGAGAGGAATGAAACAGACTTCAAAATTTTTAAGTAAATGATTAAATTATCTAAAAAATTAAACACAAACATAAAACTCGAAAAGAATTTATATTTCAAGAAGAAATTTTTTATCATCAATAAATAAACTTCGAAAATCTAAAATACAACAAAATCTGTTAAAATACAGTTTTGTAGAAAATATTTGAAACTTTTTATGAAAATGTTAAATTTTTATAAGAAACATTTTTCGATCTTTGTGAAAAGGTTATCCATTTCAGAAAGAAATCTGTATATTATAACGCAAAACACAGAAAATCGTAATACATATAGAAAGAAATTCTAGTTGAATATTATATTTTAAGAAACAAATATGAAACATATGTTGCAAACATTTCCTTTAAGATAGGAAATTTCTCTTTTATTCAAAAAACTGGAATTATTTTTCCTAGTGAAAAATAAAGATAGTTAATTTAAGCAAAATATTATAAATGAATGCACGTTACGATAAAATATTTATTGTATTCTTACAAGTACATTTATAAAAAAGACATAATTTAACACTTAAGAAAAAATAAATTGAAAAAAAATTAAATTTATTTATAGGTATTTAAAGATGAAAATTTTTAATAATCATGTTATTGTAAATATTCCACAAGCATAAAATAATTAAATATCTATAAAATTCATTTAAATTTTGACCCTTTAATTTTAGGAAATACAAAGAGATTTTTATTGCATTACACCTTGAATGAACGTGCAAATATTTTTGTTTTTATTTAAAATATGTAAAGCTGAAACTTTATCAATGTATCTCTCCGGATTAATAGATTTTATCAAAAATTGGTACATTTATAAAACAGAACTAAGTCTAGCTAATGCCGACAGTTTAATTGGACAATTAATTCAAAGAATGTTAAGTAAAAAGTCCATTTTAACTTTAAAATTACTTTTTTCTTAAATAAACAAACTGATACCACAAATAAATGAATAAGTAAATAAATTTCTTTTTAAATAAAAAAAATTCAACGTGCAATTTTTTTTTTTTTTTTTTTTAAATAATTAAAATTGAAAAAAAAAAGAAAACAAATCTGGTGCTAAACAACCATACGACTTATCCATTACCCACTATTACACGAATTATATGCATTTGTTGGAGATATTATATCCATTTTTTTTGGAATTTTCCAGTAAGAGAAACTTGATACACGTATAAAGACATATAAATTAGAGTTTACATAGCAAGTTAAAAAAAAAAAGAAAGAAAAAAAAAAAGATTGAGTTATTTTTTTAAGCAAAAATTTCCGAGATCTAAAACGGAACTACCTAATTAGAATGACCGTTAATATTCCTGTACTAACTACGTAATACTTGAGAAAGGGTATCTAAAATGGATTAACGAAACAATTTTCAAGAAAATCGTTAGAGCCGTTTTTGAGATACTTTTACCAAAACTTGGTATACTGAATTATTGACCGGAAAATAATAATTACACGAAAAAGAATATTTAAAAGGGAGTTAATAAGGCGAGTTTGAAAAAAATCCGTGCAGCCGATTTTAAAGGAAAGCACTTGCGAGACCTGAAATTGAGCTATTAATTTATAAAGGGCGAACAGAGTGTTTATGTAGTAACTTTAAAGAAAATTGTTAAAGCCGCTTTTGAGATACGGACTTACGGTCCCATTTCAGTTTTCTGATGTCCCACTTCCGGTTTTTCAATTATCACCAAAATTCGGAAAATTAATCTGTACACCAGGCCTGCCTCAATTCGGAAGTTTCATTGTTCTATGTTTATTAGCTTCGGAGATATGATAGCCATAATATTCCACACATACATACATACACACACACTGACCAATTACTGAAAACTACGTTTTTGGACTCAGGAGGCCTTAAAACGTGTAAATCAGGTGAAAAATCGACATCGAATTTTCGGACCGAATACAATACTTCCATTACCTACGGTAGTAGGGTAATGGAAGTAATAAGCGTGATTAAGAAATTTTCAGTATAGAACTTTTTTCAGTATAGAACTTTTTTCTTATAGCAGTTTCAGTATAGAACTTTTGCTGAAATTTAAAATTTGGTACCGAAGTTGCTTGGACGCCAAAATCTTTACTTGCGCAGTTGCGATAGCTATTTTAATTCATCGCTAGAATGACAACAAAAATTTAAAAGCGTTCAAGGGGCTCCTATGATAAAGCTATATCAAAGAAACTTTAAGAAAGGAATAAAGTAACCGATATGCTAAGAATTGAAACACAATTACTGTGATATTGAAAAATCACACCCAGATCCATTATTGATTGACCATGACAAACTGCTTAAAAATGCTGAAGGAAAAGTACAATGCAAGCAAAGCAAAAGAAAAATTCACTTGAAAAGGTCCTTTATTAATAGCATGAAGATAAATGTCATTTTAATAACTCAGCTACATCTTGTTAATTATTGAGAAAAAGAACAAAATTCCATACAGTAAATGGTACGGGGGGAGAAATGGTACGGTCGTCAAAATAACTTCTTTTTCAAGCGAATACTATAGGAGCTCTGCCAGTCTCAGAGTAAAAAAATGCTACCCGAAAAAGTTGGCATCGTAAAAATTCAGCCAAAAGAATGCCAATTTCTTTGTCTTTAATATATTTTAATACAAAATTTTTGAATATAAAATGTCGTTACTAAACTCATACCAACTTGGCATTAAAAAAATACGCCAGGTGTCAATCAAAGCAACGGATGCAGATGCGCGCCAGTTAGTCGGGACAAAATCCATTAAAAATCTATTTTTAGAACAATAATGATCTGCTCGAAAAGTGTTAATAGCTATTAATGTAAACACAAGCCTTATAAATATTAACTGAAATGACTATTTTTTGTTTTATTACTACATACATTTGCTAGAAATAAGCTGGTAACGAATTTTGAAATACATTCTCAAAATAAATAATTATAGCTAAAATGATTTAATTCTTTCGGGGAAGAAGTACAAACAAACTTACTTTTCAAAAACCCCGAAATAAATATTGCTTTATTTTATTCAGAGAACAATGTGATTGTAACTATTGAAAGACAAAGAAACGCTATTTAATGAAAAATTTTTGATTTGAAAAGAGAACAGGAAATTCTATTTAATTAATTACTTGCATTATATAAATTTAAAAAGATTTAAAGATTTTTTTTTTATTAATCTATATTAATGTTTTTTTTTAGTTATTTATAAAATTTGTATAAATAAATTAACTTTTAAAGGACATATGTGCGCACACTCACACAATTACTGCATGACTTTATATGGAAGAATTCATTAAAATAAGTCCTGTCGTACTAAATTAAATTCTGTTTTGTACAGAATTTTATATCTATTACTTAGAAGGAAAAAAGTAAGCTTCGAATTTTCCTTCTCTTTTTTTTTTTCTTTCTTAATTTTATTTAATTTTATTATACTTTTTGGTCATGCTAATTTGAGTTTAAGCTTCAAAGTTCTGAAAAATATTTTGAATATTTTAATGTTAATCCTTTTCCGCCCAGAGCAACAATTCAGAAAAATATAATTAAAACAAAATTTAAATTGCTGGTACATTTATAATATACCTTTAAAATATCAACAAAATTTGATCAAAATATTTTTTTCAGTACTTTCAAAAATAAATACTTGAAATTTTTAACAGGTGTTACAAAATGTATTAAATATATTTAAAACACTTTAAACACACGTACATATAAATTTATTTAAAAGATGTTAAAATTTTTTTATCCAAAGCTTTTCGCTTTAATAGTAAAGCATCATCAGAGATTTATGATTCGTTTCCATTGCGCAGTTTTAAATACGTTTTCGTTTTACAGTCAACAGTTAAGTCTTTTAATAACGTGATATATTTTAAATATCAGCAAAAAACAATATGAATTCCGGTAGAGGTTGGACCAAAGAGTTAAGAAAAGTGAGAGAAGCTGGAACTATTGCATATCATACAATGTTATTGTAGGAGAAAAACATCATGAATTAGCAGAAATAAACTATTAACTATTTTATAATATTGTGCCAAATTATTGGTAAAATTGCAGCATCTTTGGAATTTATTGCATTTTTGCATTTAATTATATGAATAGCTTCGGAAATGTAAAGTTCTTGGATATTAAAAGACTTAACTGTTGACTGTAAAAAGAAAACGTATTTAAAACTGCGCAATGGAAACGAATCATAAATCCCTGATGATGCTTTACTATTAAAGCGAAAAGCTTTGGATAAAAAAATTTTAACATCTTTTAAATAAATTTATATTTACGTGTGTTTAAAGTGTTTTAAATATATTTAATACAAATGACACGTGTTCAATTTAACTCTTTATTTTTTAGAGATTATTTATGTTACAAAATGTTTTATCTCCCTTTTACAACTGTTCGAATAATAAAACATTTTTAATTTGAACTTTTTATCTTAAAAATGTCAGAACTGATATTTTTCAATAAATTTTTTGTCAGTTGCGCGGAGTATTACATGCAAATGATACATCACATGAAAATATTTTTTATTTTTTTTATTTTATTATTATTATTATTTTTTTTTTACACGTGGAAAAATACTCTGTAATAAAAATGACGAAAAATAATTTAACTCGAAAGCTAAATTTATTTATATATATATATTGAAAACCCTTTCAAACATTAAAAAAATATGTGGAAAAAACCAAGTTAGAAACAAACTTACGAAGTGGAAAAAAACAAACAAGAGATAAACATATTATACATAAAACACAAATATTTTAATAAGAAATTTAAGATGTGGAAAAAAATAAACTTATTAAATATAAAACACCAATCTCTTCTAATAAATCAACCCTAAGGAAATTTATTAAAACTAAATTTTTACTTTCTTTACATTTGAAAAGCATGGCGAAAAAGGTAAAGCACTCCATAACAACGAGACCGAAAACAATTAAATGCACAGTTAATAAGGGAAATGAATTCATCTGCTGAATAATAAAGTAAAATAAATTTTGGTTTTTAGTTTAAATTTTAGTGTAATTAGTTTTTTCTAATTTTTAACAAATAAACCTTAAAGTTATAATTTTATGTTAAAATTAATTACTTTAATTAAATTTGAACTTATTTGAGTTACGTAAATTTGCAATTACAAATTACTATGTAGAGATAGAATTGTTTCATGGATTGAAAAGAACAAGTTATAGAGGAATGAGCACATCTGTTAGAGCGAAAAAAAAAACAAAAAAAAGTAATGACCTTTTTTTTTTTTATTTCACAATCCCTCCTAACCATCCAGCTAAACAATGCAAAATTCTGCATTTTCTGTTAATTTTAGTTATACATACATATATACATATAAAAGAGTACTTCCACTCACTCACTCACTGACTCATCAACGCACAGCTAAATCTACTGGAGCCACTGACTCGGAACTGGGTCAGATTATAGAACATATAGTGTAAGCACCCCTTAAGAAGCGATTGTGCGAAATTCGCCCCCCAGGGGGGAGAAGAGGGAAAAATGTGATTTCACAAAAAACCTTCATATCTCAAAGAACAAAACTGATATCCGTAAAATTTTTGCTTTAAAATTTAGCTAACATAAATATCTAAAAACCAATTTCTGGAATTTTCGAAATTCGGTCCCCAAGGGGGGGGGTGAAAGGGGACATAACGAGATTTCATATGTGCAAAACGTGGTTTCACATACTCTATATTTCAAGCAAAAAAAAAATCCCTTTTCGGCAAGCTTAAAGGCAAAGGTAGATTTCTTTACGTTAACATTACAAATGTAAAGACATTTTGCATATGGATTAATACTTAACCAATGGCTTTGTTCTCACACATTGTATTATTTAAGCCGCTATTATGTTTTCAAGAAATTTAATTTTCAACTACAAAAGGGATTCAATCTACTTAAAATTTTAGGCTAGATTTATTGGTCTGTAAATGTTTCAATTTTTTAGAACTCAAGCTCATAATCATTCAACAAATAGAAGTCTTAAAGTTATGCAATCCCAGCAATGGTGAATCCCGGAGGGGGGCTATTGGTCTACCCCCCCCCCCCCCCCCTCCCTATTCAAGCTTAATCCAAATTATAATTTTTATTTAAAATCCATATAACTGTTGTTCAATATCTTTCTTTTAAAGAAAAAATAGAAACGTGAAAATGCACTTGTGACCTTACTATGGTCAAGCACTGGTAAGCCTGGCGTTGCGATGGTCAAGTCAAATACAGTTAAGTGGTAGCGGTTTTTGGATAGTTATTTCATTGTAATTTTTATTGAATTATTGAGAGTTTTGTATTGTGTTTTTGTGATTCTTATTGTCAGATGAATAAAAATTTTAAAGTGAAACTGTTTTGGTTGATATAAGCTGGAACATTAACATTAGTTAACATTGGACCATTTGGCACCGCTGAATTTCAATGTTAATTGTTGTGAATTTAGTAAATTCTATGATTTGGCGAAATTTTGGTGACAAAACGTGCGACTTAACAATGAAATTTGTGATTTGGCGGCAAAATTTGATAGTTGACGACGAACGTTTTGACTTGGCGACATAATTTGTTGTCTGATGACAAAATTTGGCAAGCTTGGCGGTGGAGAAAGGCAGCTTTGGCGTCATTATATTTACTTTCCACGCGAAAACCTCATATCTCTTTACAGACCAATATCTTATTTCGACAAGATAAAAAGTCAAAGGATGCTGTAACGTATTACTCTCTATCGTAAATTTTAAATTCTTGCCTAAACCGACATTCTAAACTATTCACCACAAACGATATTTGTATGAAGATTGACGTATTATTGTAATTATATATTTTAAATGATTAATTAAAGCGTTTAAGATTGTTTTTAATTAACACACTTTTATTAACTTGATATGATGCAACTATTAATGTATGTAACGGAATTTTGCAATTCAATTTTCGGCAACTTCTTGTCGTCCGAAGGGCCTGAAATTTTGCACACGACTTCATAATCAATGACTATACTAGATACAAGTGTTTCCAGGCACTTTTCCTATCAGGGGCAGGTTCCAGGGGCAAACCAAAAATATGTACTTATAAAAAACTATCGTATGTGACACAGGATTTGGATGTATTTGTATAATGTCGAGTGGCAACAATTAATTTTTTTTTAAATAAAGATTTAAAAGCAACGAGATATATAAATTAGAGTGCTGATTCAATGGATGAAGGATTAGCTTTCCGTGGTTCAAGACGAATCATGTGACATGCTCCAATAGGTTGCTGTGTTTGGCCCTTTATCGCTATTTTGGCATTTAAAATATCAGTTCGACAAATTATCATTATTATTAGGTAACATGACAGTCCTATGACCGAAATAAATTGTTTTTAAAATAATTTTACACATATTTCACATTTAAAAAAATAATAAAATACCTTTTTTTCATCGTTTCCCAACAAAGTTTAAAAGTGTTTATAAAAGAAAATTTAAACTTTTAAAGATCTAAATTTAACAACAAATAATATTTTTTCCACTATTTTTAAGCATTTTGTTGGTTAAAGTTCAACTACTCGAAATAAAAAAGAAGTAAAATTAAAATTAAAATGATTTAGAACAAAAGAATATTAAACTGCGTAAGTAAAAAAAAAAAACATTGGCGGTTATGAATTATACGAAGAACAATCTCCAAACCGTTGCCATAGAAATTTACTGAAAATAAGCTGTTACCAAGGGAAGCACCGAATACGCAGGTGCAAGGAGAGCATGTCACATGACTCATCTTGGACCTTCTCAAGGGTTACCATTTATCAATCTACTTTATATATCTCGTTGTTTAAAAGTATGTAACAGTTTTCTAAACCTTTATTAGTTCACTTTTCAATAAAAGAGTGTTCTTTATTTTTTTTTTAAATGCTATAATTTTATTTATCAAAATAAGGGAATTCGAATAATGAAATACTTGAATTTAAATTTAAGTTTTTATGAAAATAAACTTCAACGAAAAATTCATTAAAATCGTCCCTAGTTCATTTGTCAAAGGGATAATATCTAAATGTCCCCAAATTTATTACTTTTTCTATCATGCCAGTTTAATGGGCTCTTCCCATCTGACGTCAGAGGTCACATGATAGAGGAAAAACAAATAGCAGACGAAGTCTTGTTTATCTATAGCGATTACTGAAATAACATATTTTCTATTCTTATTTTTGATCAATCGTATTTAATCTGTGTTATTTTTTTATACATCGTCATTTTTAATCCATTTTATATCATTATTCATCATCTTTTGTTTGCTGTATGCATTTACAATCATCATTTAGTTTATATTTGTTATTGATGTTCATGAAGAACATCTTAAATACTCTGATTTTTGGTACTTAAATCAGTGACAGTGCAATATCGTACTGCATAAATCCCTTTAGACCAGTAACTAAGTTAATTAACTTGTTGTAACACCTTTATGCAATTCAATTAAATGGAAACATATTAAAATTTCAAATTATAATCCATAAACATTCCACAAGAACAAGCTATTATTTACTGCTAGATCAGTTAATGTAACAGTTACACTAAAACATACAAAAATCGATTTTTACAGTTGAAAATAAATGAACACAAAGTGATTTTAAAAAATTATTAAATTTACAAATAAAACTATTCTACTGTTTACAAATGCACAATATTACTTTTATTTTATTTTATATTAAATATTAACATTTTTGTTCTTAAGAACAATATTTAATTGAATTCGATTCTCATTATTCGATTATTCGTTTTCCTCTATCACGTGATTGAGCAGACGACGGTGGGAAGAGCCCATTCGTTTAGCATCGATTTACACGATTTTTTTTTTTTTTTTTTTTTTAAACGATGACATTTATCTTTTACATTATAGCATCATAAAGCTAAGTCTAAATCTGCTTAGCCCTAAGATATGTTGATTTTATTTACATATTTATTTATTTATTTATTAAGTTTTATTTTATTTCTTTAAAATCACGGATAAAATTTTATTTCATTTTTCTCAGTACATTGTTGTAATAGTGACATCATATTTTCTGTTAAATTATTTTTTTTTTTAACCAGATTATTATATTGTTTAAAAACGTGATTAAAATTTTATTATATTTTCAGTGATCTTTTTTATTATCGTTTGCACGTGACATAAGCATCAGATTATAAATTTTTGCAATGAAAGCTATAGAAAATGTCGGCTTCAACACAATTCACGATAAGTCACTTTTTAGCTTATAACTTCTAAGCAATTGAAGCTATCGAAAAAGTTTAAATACAAAAAATGTTCTTTAGGGTAAGGCGGTAATTCGATTGATTTGAATTTTTTCCCTATTTTCAATATTAAAGAAATTATGGGCATATGAAAATTTCCAACCTCCACCATTTCCACCCCCTTTGAGCTGGACACACCATCTACGAACTCGACCGAGATTTTTACTGTCCTGACAACATATCCTGAGCTGGTTAAATTTAAATAAAAATTACTCCAGTTATCGTGTTCACAACTTAACATGGGAAAAAGCGTTATACATATATATATATATACCTATATATATATATATACACTACCGCTCAAAAGTATTTGCCCACCATCCAAATAATGCTGTAAGACGATTTAATAATAATTTATTGTGACAATTCATAATAATTTATATTTTATTCAAAAATACAGATGTAAGTAAACTGAAAGATAAACAAAATAAATATTTAAATCATATTTTTGATTCATCAATATGGTTTCCTTTATTTCTTATTAATGCAGCACATATTCTTGGCATTCTCTTGATTAGTTTTTCCAAGCATTCCTTGCCGATTTTCTTCCATTCTGTTTGCAAAAGGCTCCACAAATGGGTAATTGATGTCGGGCATGATTTTCTGACTTTTCTGTCTAATTCATCCCACATCAATTCGATCGGATTTAGATCGGGAGACTGTGGAGGCCACTGCATTACTTTTAAGACATTCTTTCGTTCTTGTGTTTCCAAATACGCTTTGCATAGCTTTGAAGAATGTTTTGGGTCATTGTCATGCATAAAAATGAATTCCTTTCCAATTAATTTTTTCCCTGATGGAATAGCATTCTTTTGAAGAATTCTCTTGTACCCCTCTTTCTTCAATATTCCATCTATTTTAACCAGATCTCCAACAGAACCACCTCCAAAACATCCCCATACCATTACGGAACCACCGCCGAACTTTACTGAAGGTACTACGCATTGATCTAATGTTTTTTCTCCAGCTGATCTGCGAACAAATATTCTTCTCTTAGATCCGAAAATCTCGAATTTAGATTCATCACTCCATAATACTTTTTCCCATTCTTTGGTTGTCCAGTCTTTATGTATTTTGGCCCATTGGAGTCTCTTTTTCTTATTTACAGCTCGTAACAAAGGTTTCCTTACAGCAATACGACCAGGAAGACCAGCAGCTTGAAGTCTTCGTTTAACTGTAGAAACGCTAATGGGTACATCTCTATTTAAATTTACGTGGGCAGTGATTTCAGGTGCCGTGAGTCTACGGTTACGTTTAGATGTTGTAACTAAATATCTATCATCAGTAGAAGTTGTATTGCGGGGCCTTCCACTGCGTTTTTTATTAGCAAAACTATTTGATACTTGAAATTTTTTTACATTATAATCTACAGTTCGGCGTGGAATTCGTAAATCTTTCGCAATTTGGCGATTAGATTTACCACTCTGATGTAGACCAATAATCATAGCTCGTTTCTGAGTAGAAAGTTCCTTTCTTTTTGGCATAATTTCAATTTCTACTTGTATTAATTGAACACTGTCAATTTACTCAATTATTAATGGATTAAAGCACAAATATGGCGATAACCTATAAAACAAAATATATATGTCAGACACATAGTATATTATTATCATTATTAAATAATAAAATAGTTAATTAAGATCTCCAAATTAAAAATATAAGCCAAAAACAACGTCTATGAAATTTTCATTTTCATTGGTGTTTTTAATAAAATCAATTTACTTCTTGAAAAATAATTATATCTTAATTAATTTATAATATTTAGTAATGATTAGATGTGTATTTTATTAATTAATAAAAATTATATGTCTAAAAAATAATATGGTAAAAATATTAAAAAAAAACAAGGTGGGCAAATACTTTTGAGCGGTAGTGTATATATATATATATATATATATATATATATATATATATATATATATATATAAACTTTTGAACGGAGGGTGGTTTTGGGTTCTAGGGGTCATGATCGGTGAAGATATGAACAAATTTTCTAGAAGTCGTGTCATGAGAACCATTGCAATAGGTAGATCTCCTATAAGGAATCTACCTAACAGATATACGTGAAATTTTTGCCCTAAGATATAGCTAATACAAATACCTAAAAACTAATTTCTGGAATTTTACAAATTCAGCCCCCCAAAGAGAGGGGAGAGAGGGCAAATTGATTTGAAATAATCCTTTATATCGCAAACAGAAAAAAAAGATATATGTGAGATTTTTGCTCTAAAATATAGCTTTAATTTTAGAAATTCGTCCCAGGTGGGGCGGGAAAGGGGGGGGGGCTATGGGACAAAAAAATAGAAATACAGTTAGACCGTTCAAAATTGGTACAGATAGGTTTTAGAAGCCTGCAAGTCGAATGAGGATATTTTCGAAAGTGTAAAGCTATTAGAAGGGTCAGAAAGTGAGGGCGTAGTGGGGTAAAACAATAACTAGACCGTTCAAAATTGGTACATAGAGGTTTTTGATACTTACAAATCGATTGCGGATATTTTCGAATTTGTAAAGTTATTAGGAGGAGTGGGAAGGGGAGGGGTATGGGGCAAAAAATGGAAGTACAGTTAGACCGTTCAAAATTGGTACAGAAAGGTTTAGAGGCCTGCAAGTCGAATAACGCTATTTTCGAAAGTGTAAAGTTATTAGGAGGGTCAGAAAGGGGGGGGGGCATAGCGGCAAAAAAAATAAAAATAGAGTTAGAATGTTCAAAGTTGGTACATAGAGGTTTTTGATAGCGACAAATAGATTGCGGACATTTTCGAAATTGTAAACTTATTAGGGGCGGGAAGGAGGGGGCAGAAGGAAAAAAAATAAAAATAGAGTTAGGTCGTTCAAAATTGGTACATGGAGATTTTAAAATAAAGAAATTCAGATAGAATGTTACAAATAAGTATTATTAGGTTTAAAAGCCCGAGAGAATGATTTCGAGTATTTTTAAAAGTCTGAAATAATTAGGAGGGGCAGGAACGGTAAGTGAAGTAACATGCGTGCCTGTATATTCTGCTGAAGGCAGTGGGGGCCGGGCCGATTATTCCACCGACGGGAGAAGATTTTTTTTTATGTTTTTTCCTTATGATAATATAGTGATTCATTAAGAGTGTTGAACATAAATGCGCACGTGCAGCGCACAATGGCCTGCGCTACCGAAGGCAGTGGCGATCCAATGCGGCATTTTTTCCAATGAGAATTCTTTTTCTCTTTTATTTATTTATTTATATATTTTTCATATGATAAAAATTAATGCAATTTTGAGAATTCATTAACTATAATGATTCATTTAAAAATAGTGACCAGCGAAGCGGGTGTAGCCTGCTAGTATATATATAATTATATATGAAGACATTATCACTATTTTTTTTTTCGTAATTATGCTCATATTTACAAAAATTTGAATGTGAAAATGTTAATTGTTCGTCATTTCATATATTAATATGTCATGGGAAACCTCTCAAACTTTCATTAAAGTCTGGATAAAAAGAACACAGATATTATGTGCGCAAAAGTGCACATCGACAAAAAATTAGACCTTACATATTTATTAAAAAAATTAATAAATAAATAAATGTACAGTTGTTTTAATGACTGTAATAGAGGGATTATATCTTTTATGTTATTGTAAATAACGTTAATATCTTTTTTTTTTTTTTTTTTTTTTTTCTTTCTTTTCCGTAGGCAACAAAATTATTCGAGCGCTAGCAATAATTCCTTTATAAAAAAGTACACTTAAGACTACTTTCTTAAATAAATCGTTGTCGACCCATGCCCTTAGTCCGTATCAGAATATAATTCGACAAAGATTTATTTAACAAAACAGTATTAAGGATACCTTTTTACATAGGAATCATTTCTAGCGCTCGAATAATTTTATAATTTTGCTGCTGACTGTACAAGAAAAAAATAAGAAAATGTTGATGCTTTTATTTTGTATACCAATATAGTTTTTGAAAAATATTGTTATTATCGTCAATTAAAAAAAAAAAAAAAAAAAAAGAGAATGAAGAAGAAGCGATATACATATGCAAATGCACTTTGAGGATGCATGCATGACAGAACCAGTGTTGCCAAATTGCGTGACTTTTTTATTTAATAGTCACCAATAATTCTGAGAAGTGATGTTTGATATACATAATAGACGATCGTCGATTACGTACATTAAATATCACTTCTTAAAATTATTGGTGACTGTTGAATAAAAAAGTCACGCAACCTATTTATTTTTGCACAACAGGTGTAAAAGAATATAAACTTAAAAAATACTTATAACAATGATTAAAAAAAAAATGCTGAATCATATGAATACATTTTATTTCATAGAAATTCTATACGGACTAATAATTCAAGGTAAAATATTTTTGAGTAAAATAAATTTCCACTAGATTACAAACATTGAATTTATAAGATATGAAATAGTCACAATCGTTAAAAAAATTGCAAAATTATAGAAAAAATATATTATTTTATGCAACAGTTTTATTGTAGTAAAAAATATCTATATTCGTTTACTTTGCAAATAATATATGTTCTCATTCTTATGCTCGATCAGCAGTTGTCTGAAAAATATCAGGTTATCATAATCAAAGAATACGTAAGAACAGACTATTACACATAAATTATTCAGAAAAAATACCATATTTGAATTATGTATCTTAACATACAAATACAAAACATATGTTGCGAGGAATTTCCATTTTCCTAGAAGATATCTCTTATATTTAGGGAATAAAAAAAAATGCTTTACAATGCAATTGGAGAAGTTTGTATTTTATGACATAAAAATAATAACATTAGGAAAATTATATTAATGTCGGCATTCTGCGAATACCATTTACGATTTGAAGCAGAGTTATAAAGCGTTATTCCTATTCTCTTTTAAATGAATCGTATATGAAAGAAAGTTCCTAATACTTTTCAAATGAGAAATATATAACAGCTCTATATTAGCACCAATTATGGATAACTGGTTTTTCTCGATATTTCAAATTTTCTTTAAAAAATGAATAATGATATTGCTAGGATTACAAAAAAAAAAAAAAAAAAAAAGAAAAAAAAATCATAAAAACACTGTTTGATAAAAAATGCATTAATCTAGTTTTAGTTCAAATAAGTCTTAAAATAACCATAGAATTTGAAGAAACTTTTAAATACATTAAATAGACAAGCCGATATGAAATACACAAGCCTGCGAAATTGAAGTTTTTGAAAAATACAAGAGAAATTTTCGTTGATTTTTATGTTATTTAGTGTTCTGATTTTGAAAATGACCTCCATTTTTTTTTCTATCACGTCAGGTTGGTTGGCTGAGTTTTACGTCGCACTAGTACGTCGCCAGGTGGGCAATTGGCGACAGTCTGAGACTCACCCCTAGAGGTGTCCGGAGACATGCCATCGCAATTTTGATCCTCTACGGAAGGGATGGCTCTCCCGCTTCGGTGACTCCCAGAAGTACAATTTTTGATGGGAACATGGAGGACATTGCGGCCACGACAAATTTTACGTGCACCATCCACCATTAGTGTACACCACGGTCTTTGGCCGGCTCGAGTACCGAACCCGAAATCTTCAAATTACGAGGCCGGCGCTCTACCGACTAGGCTACCGCCCCCCACCCCCCCATCACGTCAAGATTTTTAGTTTTAATATTTTTTTTCGCTCGAACAATATTGAATGTACTATCTAACAACAGTGGTTTTTATCCATTTAAATGTATGTAAAATGATCGATTCTTGGTGTAGCAAATTGATTTTTCAGCTATCGATATATTTTTTATAGTTTTAAATGGATGAAAACCAGTATTGCTGGATGGCACAAGAGACCTCTTGTCGAGAGAAAATCAAAAAGATGCCTTCGGTACATTTTACATAGAATTATGGTGCAGTTTGTAAAAGAAAATCACCAACTTAATATTTTATTTGTTTTTATTAAGGTAACTTACATAAAATAGACGACTGACCAAGACCCATACAGCCACTGATATCCATTAGACATCTGATATACATCCAATGATCGAGAAAAGGAAGAAAATATCTATAGAATGTCCATTAAAAGGTCCTGGATAGCCTGCACTAAATACAGATATCTATTAGATGTTTAAATATAGACGAAATTTAGAGGTGCCTTTTTTGGTGTCCAATAGATGTAACATGTTAGAAAAAAACAAGATTTAGATATTTACATTATTTATTAGATCTAACAAGTCCAATGATTGGATATTTGGAGATTTATTGGATATGTAAAAGACATCTAATGGATGTAAAAATGGTTGACATCTATCGTGCTAATAGATATTTGCGGGATATTTATAGAAGTCTAATTAATTAAATATTATTTTTTTATACGTATTCATAGATGACTTATGGATGTACGCGGCTCTGCGGGGAGGAGCAAATATTATGCAAGTGTTAAAAAGCGAAGTAAAATTAAAATTCTCATGAAATTGTGACGCGTTAGAAATTTTCGTTATGTTTTATGAAATCAGCACTAAAAATACATAAAGTTCAGCTATCAGTATTATTTTCATCGCGGGCTTGTGATATTAATATTTTAAATTTTAATAACATTTAATAAATCGATTATGTATTATTATTATTATTTCCTTAGATAATGCTTTGAGATTAAAGTTGGGGTAAATATTTTTAACATAAGACCATACAATGATTTTGTCATAATATATTTATTTATTTATTTATCTTTTTTATGTTCAGTTTTATAAAAAGCAAAGTCTACTAATGCTAATATGCCTTGCGAAATGTGAAAAATGTTACATTACATTTAAGAAGTATTTTAAAAGTAAATTGACCATCAATTATTACTAATGTACAATGAAAAGTCTGATATATTCACTCCACGTTTAATTTTTTATTAACCGTTATCAATACTGCTTTTCTCAGTTAAAAGGCATTTCGATTGTAATTCCAATCCCAAAACAAAATAAAGCATAAAAAATACGTCCTATTAATTCCACGATTATACACAGAAGTTTCGTAATGTAATATTTTTGTATAGCCACCAACAATGAAATTAATAGCAGAAGACTTGAGGATTTAATGTGGCCATGGAAACGGGCAAGATCGACAATCTGATCGATTATAAAAATTGCGGCCAGATTCTAATGGACAATATGAAAACATGTTGGAGCATTCTGTTTTATTATTTTTTATTTTTTTTTTAACTACAAACGATTCGTGGGGTGGTATAACCTTCATCAATTCCGGTAAAAGTATACTTCGCTTCAAATATTCATGATGGAAGCACATAGTTTCTGATTGTTCTGCAACAAAGCAAATTTGACTACAAGTTAATATCTAAACGTCACAAGCATGGGGCAAATGCAGATTGTGCGTAGTTCACTGGATTTCTGCTGTGGAAGTCGCATTCCCTGTTCTACATACAGGACATCAGCTGCATACTAGACGGCCACATGCGTATGCTGAAGAAACCAAGGTATAATGTCCACAAACATATAGTAATCACTGGCAGATATAGATAGGTCACTCTACAGATCAACTAGAACTTAGTAAAAGACGAACACTGTAAGTGTCAAATGCTAAAGTAAGGTAAAAGTAAACATGAGGAGATAATTTCAGTAATAATACTTGATTCATTTTCAATCTCTGCCAGTTTTTGTAATTGCAGGTAAAGTCTCTAAAATTTGTCTAAAAGCACCCTTATCATTCATTCTTGCCTTGATATGTGCCATTTTAAACAATTGTTTAAGCAGAATAATGTACGCCAAACATATTATAATTAAATATGGGTGTGTTGGGAAGACGAGAATGATATATTCCTGTAAGTAACGTGACTATCAACTCATTTGCTGTTCTAATATCTTACTTTTGCACGCTCATACATAAAAATAATGGTTTATGTCTGTTCATCCTGGTTAGACATGTCCCGATTTTTTTTTTTTTTTTTTAACGTATCCGAGCCTTTATGTTCCCTATTCTTAACCTTTGATTCCTGATTGTTATCATTTTCTTCGCCATCTTGCACAGTTCTGAAGTACCCTCCTTATATTTAGATTTCATGTATGATATTTTCATCTATAAGTAAATCAAAAAACTTAGATAATTATCGAAATTTAGATGAAATAAACTTAAAAAGAAATATACAGTCGATAACAAAAGTATCCGAACACTAGCAAAAATTCCTATATTAAAAAGAGTGGAGTTAATACTGTTTTGTTAAATAAATTCTTGTCGAATCCTGTTCTTAGTCAGTCTAAGAACAGGATTCGACAAGGATTTACTTAACAAAACAGTATTAACTCTACTTTTTTTACATAGGAATTTTTGCTAGTGTTCGGATACTTTTGTTACCGACTGTATAGTTTTCTGGTACTGAATAACTTTTTAAACAGTAGCGCAGAATTTAAAACTTCCTAAGCGATTGATTACAAACTTATTATGATATATTTGAAATAATAAATTTTTCAAAGAAAGTGAACTTCCATTGTCATAGATTACGTTTTACATTTACAATTTCAAGGATATTGCATTTCTTTGTACTTTAAAAAAGGTATTCCGCATTAAAAATAAGTACATAATTGAAGCGCTATTTAATTTAAAAGAAAAAGAAAATAAAGTCTACAATCTCTTGTTTAAAACTTCCATTGTTTTCAGTTGAAACTGATATTATGCAATACATAAAATACTGAAATTTGAATTTAATTTTAACGAATTAGTTGATATTTTAAAGAAAATTGAAATGAATTAAATTTAATAAATTACTGCATTTTTTATGATTAAAATTGAGCATTTTGTACATAGAATTTTAATTCATCCTCTAAAAATTTAGTTTAATGTAAAAATCAGTGTATTTCTAAATTTCTTCATAAAAAATTTAAATAAAAAATTTAAGTAAACAGTAACAGAAAAAGAAAAAAAAAATATTAAACATAAAAAAAATAATAATGTAATAAATAATGTAATGTAAAATAACCAAGTACATATGAAATATATTTTTTAGGTTTTCTGTACAAATGAAATTAAATACATCATAAAAGAAAAAACTTTGAAGCACTCTTAATTTTTATAAAAGCCTTATACATGAATGTGTAAAATTTATTAATGTTACAGTTAAGTCATAATTCAAAAAATGAATTTCAGCATTCATTTCATGTAAATAAGTGGAATTTAGCTCACCAGTAAAAGCACTTTTATATTTTCATTATTTCAGTCTAAAAATATTTTCAATAACACAAAATAATTCACATTCTAAAAATTATGTTCTCCATATTTTCTCTAAAATAGTATATAATAATAATAAAAAAAAAAAAAAAATCTATATCTTAAATTATGAAAAAAAATAATAATAATAATAATAAAGGATACAAAAATACGCATACAAAAAAGAAAAAAAGAAAAAAGAAATCTTAAGCATAAAAGAAATAAAATGAAAAAAAATCTCAATTCATTAAATTCAGATTTTGAAAAGAACTTCTTCCCAAACTTATAAAAAAGATATTCCCGACTTGAACTTCTTTTTCTCCTGAACTCTAGAAAAAAGGATTAAAACTAGATCGTGTGCTTAGAAGAGAAGCTGTAGTTTCTCATTATGTGGTCTATACTTTAGTTTTCCTTTATAAATTGAATACTCTGAAAATCTTTATATTAATTTTTCTTAAAGCGAAAACTTTAAATATTTTTATTGTGATAATAGATAACTTTGTCCCATTTTATAAATGTAAAAAAAAAAAGCGTCATAGCAGTTATTTGTTTACAGATATGATCATTTTAGTAGTAAGAAGTCCATAAGTGTGTTTTAAATGTCTTTATACATATAATTTATCGAATGAATATAATATTTCAAAAAGTTAAAAAAAAAAAAAAAATCTTATTTTTTAAATTATGACTATAATATATGTATTATGACATGATATAAAATTCATTAGTAGTTTCAAAATTAAATAAAAAATACGAGGTACATTCAATAAGTTCGGGGACTATCCACCCCACTCATGCTCGGTGTACAGGTGAACCAAAATAATGATGTGGTTTGTAAGTATGTTTCTCTGTGCACACATGAAAGGATGGATGGATGGTTGGGTTTTACGCCGCACTAGTGCTGTGCAGATGGTTAATTGGCGACGGTTTGGGACACACCCCTAGAGGTGGTCCGGAGACATGCCATCATAATTTTGATCCTCCGCGGAAGGGATGGCTCTCCCGCTCCGGTGACCCGCAGAGGTATAATTTTGGATGGGAACATCACACATGAAAAGTCTCATGACGCTGTGCAAAAAATAATAAGGCGTTCAGATCACCATTCGACTAAAGACTGTCAGTCTCTTATGTCGATGTAGCAAAATGTCTTTTTTGGAGCAACGTTTCGATATTAAATTCTGCTACAAATTAGGGAAAATCGCAGAAGAAACGTTACAGTTTCTATAATAAACGTACAGAGACGAAGTTATTTGATAAACCAAAGTTTTCAAACGATGCAGCTTGTTTAAAAATGTGAGAGATGCTATTACAGATGTTCCGCGAAACCAGCGACCAATGACCACACGAACGTAAGCTAACATCCAACGGGTAGAAGAGGTAATCAGAAGAAGTAATGGGAAACAACTGGTGCAGTAGCCGAAGAGATTGTCTTATCGTATGGAACATTTCACACGATCCTGTCTATTTGTTCAATCATCGTGCTCCATTGCGCATTGTTCCTTGCAATCTCACCAAGAATCAAATAGCTGAGCGCTGCACACTTTCGGGAGATCTAATCAGTGCTTCAAAGAATGACTTGACATTTTTGTCCCGAATCATCACTGGAGACGATGCGAAAACCCAGTTCGCCCTCTTGTTCGGAGACTGCATCAACTGTTTGCCCGCGATCGCGTCCCATCACTTCTACCTGTTAGATGTTCGCTTACGTTCATACGGTCACTGGCCGCCTTATCTGTAACAGCGTCTCTCGCATTTTTAAACAAGCTATACCGTTTGAAAACTACCGATCATCACATAACGTCGCGTCGTCTCCGTACACTTGTTGTGAAGATTGTAACGTTTCTTCGGCGGTTTTTTCTAATTTGTAGCATAATTGAATGTTGGAACGTTGCTCCAAAAAAGACATTTTGCTACATAGACGTAAGAGGCTGACAGTCTTTAAATGAATTGTGCTCTGAGCACCTTATTAGTTTTGTACAGCGTCCTGCGGCCTTTCACACGTGCACAGAGAACAAGGCTTACAAACCACATTGTTATTTTGGTTCACCCGTACACCAGCCATGAGTTGGAAGGGTAGCCCCCGAACTTACTGCTTGTACCTCATATTTCTCTTTTATGTTATCAGTACATTTTAATGCAATTTGATGTTGGTGATGTGAATATCAAACTCCATTGTCTTCATGAGGGACCTGGGTTTGATGGATTCTTCTGCAGGAGGTTTCTTCGGGTTTCTAGCCCATATTTACGAGAGTTTAAAAACTCCGAATGAATTGGACGACGAGTGCGAGAAAATTTTGAATTCAGCAAATCCTTTCTATCAGCTTTGGCAGCAGAAATTCTCATGTCTTGTTGCAATAAATGTAATTTTTATTTTATTTGTAATTGTTTGAACGTAGAGAAAACCAATACAAATTTCTCTAATATTTGATGCAAATATAGTTAAACACGAATCATTTCGAGAAGGTAAATAATTGTTCTAAATAAATAAATAAGAGGAGCTGTATGTAATGACAACAATAAATGTAACGTATTTTTAAGGAAAATTTACTACTATTTAGACATCAGATTAAATAATAATAATAATTCTATGTTCGAATTTTTTTCTTTTACATACGTCACGTAATTTTATGTTGACGTCATTTTCATCAACTGGAGATCTCAGTTACCAAATTAAGAAATTAGAAAGTAAGAAATATTTCTTTCAACAACTTTCAACATTTTTATTTATTCTGTTATATCAAAACACTGCTAATTATAAATATTCCAGAATAAATCTCCAAATTAATTGATTAACCAATGATGGTTTCTCTTAAGGCAAAAATGAGCTTGTGAACCCTCGAAACAAAATAAAGAAAATGGCAATATATTATTAACATTTTTTTTTTTTTTTTTAACACTTAAATACATCTAGAATCTAACCCGTGGCTCTGGTAAAAATACTTTCATGTCATCATTATAAATTTTAGTCCCCTTTGAAAGCGAGTTCTAGAAACCCCTATTAGAATTCTATACCGTTTGTCTATATTATCGTGGTCAAACTTATTTAGAAATCTCCGCAAATAAATGCGAATACAAGAGGCAAGTCTTAGCAAGTATAATCATAGTTTATGACACAATTCTAGAAAAATCAAGCGATAATTTCTCGCAATACAAAGGATTTAGAATATTCTTAATACTCAGAATATTGTTTCATCATCCAGAAATGTATAGACTATTTCAGCTAGTTCAGCTTATTGGCGGGCCTTATACGAAAAAAAGCACAGAAGTCTGCATTTCTACTTTTGGGATTTAAAAAATGACCACTTATACGTTCCAGATGAAGGCGATATATTTTTTCCTCAGTATGGCCACACTAAAACGTTGTCAGTGTTGCAGTATTTAAAAATTTCTTGTTATTTAAATTGTCCAAAATAAGGATTATCTTATAAAATATCCGTATGCTAGGTGAAAAATATACTGAAGAAATACTGTAACACGAGAATACAGAGCACATTTGTTCACAACACCTTTTTAACACTTTCCAACAAGGTTGAAACGTGTTTTATAACTTCGGTTTGTCTGTCTGTCTGTCCAAGCTCTAACTCCCGTAAGTGTTTGTGGGATTTCTTTAAACTGATATATGTTTTTCAAGTTCACTATCGGATGTTCCCCAATGAAAATGGCGTAAATAACATCTCTGGTATGAATACAGTGACACCCGAAAGTATTCCTAAGCATTGGGTTCTATGAGAGGTATTTCTATAAACAAAATTTAAAGAACTTTACTTTGCACAAATCTTAATAATATTAAAATATATTATTCATATGCACAAAAGAATGCTTTCCATAGAATACAGTATGATTAGCATTAAATTTACAGGACCACACAAAAATATTCAGTTACATTAATGGTTATTATTAGAAATTTGTTAGAATTGCATTTTCGTTTATATTAATCGTTTTTATCGTTTTCTAAATGTTTTTAACAATTTTAAATAAGGTTAAATATGTTAATGACTTCGGTTTGTCTGTCTATTCGCGCTGTAATTCAGGTAAATTATGCATGAAATTTCTTGAATTTTGTATACGATATTGAACTTTACTATAGGTTGTTCCCTGTTGAAAATGGAGTGATTACCTTTACTGGCTTGTGTACAGAGACACCTAAAAGTATTCCAAAGCATTGTGTTGTACGAGAGGTATTTTTATGAACTGTATTTTAATTCCCTTATTTTACACTCAAATGTCAATCAAATTGAAATATGTTGTTCAAGTTCACTCTCGGACGTTTGCTTTAGAAAAAGGAGTAAATACCACCTATGGTTTGTGTACAGGGACACCTAATATTATTCCAAAGCAATCGTTCTCTGAGAGGTATTTCTATAAACCAAATTTTAATAACTTTACTTCGAACAAATCGTAAAAAAAAAAGAAAGAAATAGGTTATTCATATGCACAAAAGAATGCTTTCTACAGAATGTAGTATGTTTAGCATTAGATTTAGAGGGTCACACAAAAATATTCAGTTACATTGAAGGCTTTTATTGCAAATTTACTAAAATTGCATTTTCGTTTACGTTAAGCGATATAACACTTTTTAACATTTTTTAAGATGGAATATAATTTAAATTTAAGTATTTATCTGTCCGACTGTCCATCTGTCTCTGTCTATCTGCACGGTCAGTGTCCGTAAATAGTTTCAGAATTTTTACAGAATTATATACGTTGTTCAAATTCACTATGGAATATTACCTATTTTAAATGACATTAATAGGTCCTGTGGAACTGGTTTGTGTATAGGAACACCCAAAAAATGCCGATGCATTGCATTTTAGGACAAAAATTTTTATAAACTACATTTAAAGAACTTTCTATTGTAAAAATCATAAATAAATTGACATTGAGTTTTAATATTCTAAAATATTATTTTGCATAGAATATGATTTTGTTATCCTTCAGATTTACAGAGCTATACTAAAATATTCAGAATCATTATGGACTGCAATTAGAATATAAGGGATACGTTTTCTTTAGTGTTAAGCATTTAAACACTTTCTAACAATGTTTTAGAATGATTAGGAATTCAATTAATCTGTCTGTATGCCTTTCAGAACTACTGTCTGTCCGTTATGTGATTACGTAGGCAAAGAGTATTGAAATTTATACAATACAACAATTACGTACATTTGGAAAGTATTAATAATCAATGCATACAGCATGATTTTGCGTTTTTTTCCCCCGCAGTACACACCATAAAAACTCTTGCATTATAATTCTTCAGTTCTACAAGCTAGGAGGGAATCAGAGACCGCCTTGTTGTAGGCGTCGATATTACCTCTCAGACAGGGAAACAGAATTTTGTTGTATTACTTAGCATATTTTAATACTGTTTTGCTACCAATTTTCTGTACGCAAAACAGACGAAAAATATGTAACCGTCAAATGAAGTCTGTATTAATGGTTACAGATTTGACTTGGTTACAAAACAAAAGGTTTATTTATTTATTTATTTATTTATTTATTTATTTATTTATTTTTTTGCAGACTGAGAATCAAATTAAAAGTAAATTTCTGTTGTTTTAGAAAATATATATTTTATGCAGGAATATTTTTATTTTTCTACAGTTTTAATTATTTTTTTATTTTTTAACAGATAATTTTCTAACTCGTGGATTTATACTTGATATCTGAATCCCTATTTTTACTTTCCGAACACTATAGTGAGGAAAGTATTGTAATCATGTCAAAAATCCGAATTCGAGATTTCGATGTTTCTATACGTTTCGAGGTCCAACGAGTCCGTTTTCACTATTTTTACGATGATGTATGTATGTGTGTGTGTATGTATGTGTGTATGTATGTGTGTATGTATGTGTGTATGTATGTGTGTATGTATGTGTGTATGTATGTGTGTATGTCTGTGAGTGAACACGCTAGCGTCTAAACGCTTTGTTCGAATAAGCTGAAAGTTGGTACGTATATTGTAAGTCACCATAGTACGAACCCTATAGATTTTGGTGAATGTAGCACTTATAGTTTTTTTACAGGGACACAAAGAAAAATGCTTTATCATTATGGCCAAGGGACCAATATCTTAAAAGTGCGATAGCATCTAAACGCCTTATTCAATTGAGCAAAAACTTTATACACATATTATAGGTCACAGATACTCAATCTGTATAGATTTTGGAGAATCTAGCACTTATAGTTTTTTTACAGGGACACAAAGAAAAATTCTTTGTCAAATTTTTAAAAGTGTGATAGCGTCTAAACGCCTTATTAATCTCAGCAAAGAATTTGTACACATGTTATAGGTCACATTTGAACCAACTGTATAGATTTTGGTGAATCTAGCACTTACAGTTTTTTTACAGGGACACAAAGAAAAATTCTTTATCTTTATGGCCTATGAGACCAGCGATAGCATCTAAACGCCTTATTCAATTGAGCTGAAAATTTGTATGAATATTATAAATCACTGTTGCACTAACTATAAGCATTTTGGTGAATCTAGCATTTATAGATTTTTACAGGGACACAACGAAAAATTCTTTATCCTTATGATCTAAGGGCTCAAAGTTCAG
Organism: Salticus scenicus; assembly: GCA_963930645.1. NCBI lineage: Eukaryota > Metazoa > Arthropoda > Arachnida > Araneae > Salticidae > Salticus > Salticus scenicus. Next base: position 386,024,320 of record OZ005648.1, read on the forward strand.
TAGCGTTAAATAAAACCTCGTGTGATATATGGAGAAAAATATTCAAACACTCTGTTATGGTTTTCTCTTTTTTGTTTGTTTAGCAACACCTCTTTCTTTATTTTATCTACAAAACTGTTAGTTACTCAATGTTCGGAAAGTCGAGTGGAGTCACTCCAGATTTTTTTTTTTTTTTCCTGTTCAACTTCCCACATTTGTTTCATTATATATATGTATTAATCATAGCATTGTTAATAAAATAAAAGATTGTAAAGCTTGGATATTTAAAGATATGGTCAAGAAATATAAATAGCACTTTTGTTTATTAGGTTTTAAAAATTAACTTCCATTCGCTAATTACCATGAGATGTTTATAGGATTAGAGTTTTAAACTTTGTGCTGACCATAATATAAAAGTTAACGGCATTCAAGTACTTATCTCACCGAGAGGACCATTTTTGTATACCGACATTGAAACTGCTCGAAATATATCTACAATCTTTTTTGATGATTATGTTTCACTAGAATATATAAATAACAATTTAAGAAATAGATTTAATGATAAAATACGTCAGATGTCACCCTCTAGCAAGTACAAATGAAATGATGCATGAATAAATGAAGTTATTAAAATATATATATAATATATCGTATTTACTTCTGAGATTTATTTAATATCATATCGCCGATACAGTTCAGTATAATTAAAGAAAATAAAAATATAAATGTATTATGATTAAAGATTCAAAGTTATTTCTAGATTAATTTATTATTTTCTCGAATTCTTCAAACTCTTTTCGTATTTTACTACGCCGTTTCTAATTTAATTAACGAAATTCTTAAAGAAATTTGTGGAAACCCTAAAGCAATTCCTTATTATATTCAATACGATGTTCATTCTTCTTAAGATTGCTGCATGACAATATAAATAATTAGAAGTTTCCTTTTAAAAGATCTAGTTTTAATAATACTTTCTCAAAATCTACTAAAATATTTCGAGATAAGAAAAGTTTTAGTACAGTTTTGATTTGTGAACAACACATCTTCATATATTTCTTATTAAGGAGACATAAAAAATTAATTTATTCGTCAATTTAAATGTTAATATTCATGATGTCATGAAAAATTAGTATAAATTTTCAAATATCTTGAAATCCTGAAGAATTCATTGTAAGTTAATTTGAGGATTTTTTAAAAATGATTTTTACTTATGTCTATGTAAGAAGAAAGTATAAAAAATTTTGAACTTCATTTTTTTTATACATTTACAAGTTTTAAGGTATTCTGAACAAAATTTGACCATTTTTAGGAAATGTCTGTCTGTACAACTATGTGTTACAAAATTTTGCGAACGCTTAATCTTACTAAACATACACAAAATTCAACTGTACTTTAAACTTTGTTAAACCTTGAGATAAATTTGTGAATTTTAGCTTTTTGGTATAAACGTTTCAAAATATGAGGCTGCTATGCATCAGTTTCTTTCATTTAATAGATGGCCATATCACTGCTTCTATAGTGCATATGTTGCATTATTACATACTGAAAAACTATGTTTTTCAGTTTAGGTGTATATCGGTCACTAGTGACGCTTCTGTGCTTCAATTAACTCATTAAGGGAGTATCCCAACTTCTCTGATATATAAATGAACCAAACTTGATATAGGAGAAGGATATTACGTAAAACTGTGCTGATTCACTTAGGGTGACAAACGATGGAGTTGCTATGCTGCAATATTTGCCTTACGTTATTTTAAATAACTAACTCATAAATGCCACCTCTCTGCTATTTTAACACCAAAATTTTTGAAAACTAACATTTCACTCATTAGATAACATGAAAATCTTTATGTTGAAATAGTGATGTCAAAAAATTAGGATATTCAGTAGTTATGCTAATTGTTCTTATATAATCTCTGTTTATTCTGCTGTGTTCAATGAAGAACATGTTAACTAGCACTTTCCATAAAAATATCCCCAAGGCAATTTACAAAAGCATGAAATGCTACACTTAGAAAAAAGTTAACTGATATCTAGAATCTAAATTTTGGATCTAGAAAAAATAGTTCCACGTTATCCTTATAAATTCTAGTCCCCTTTGAAGGTGAATTCTAGAAACCCCTATTAGAATTCTAGAGAGTTTGTCTGTGTTATCGAGGACAAACCTATTTGAAAATATCTCCAAATAAATGCAAACACAATAAGCAGGTTTCAGCAACTATATTCTTAGTTTATGACTAGATAATAAAGCGAGAATTTCGCGCCATACGAAAGATTCAGAATACTCAGAATACTTAGAATATTGTTTCACCATCTAGAAATGTGTAGACAAATTCTAGGTTATTTCGTCTATTCAGTTTATTGGCGTGCCTTATGCGCATTGCTCGGAAACCTATATTTCCAGTTAAAGGATTTAGAAAATGGTCACTTATTCATTCTAGATGAAAGCGGTACATTTTTTTTCTCAGTGTAATGTCCTGATAGAATAAGCACACTAGGTATGAAACAGTCGAAGATTACAATAGTAATTCACAAAAGGGGTAACATGCATGTCTTCAGAAAATGTGTGAGACGTATACACACTCTAGAAAGATTTTGGATGTAAATAAAATGGAAGCTTACATTAACATTCTCATTAAAAAGAGTTAATAATAATAATAATAATAAACACCCGTGAATATTTAACACTAAAAGGGCAATGTTTTACTAAAAGGGCAATGTTTTTTTTTTCTAAGAATATAAATAGTAAATTTTCTTAACCAAATGATGTGAAACTTGGTTTTTGAATATAATTTTATACCTAGACATTAAATATTTCATCATAAGGGATTTTATTTCTTCATTAATTATCGTAAATAATTATATATGTAATATTATTAGGTTGAGTCAAAAGTTTTGTCCGGTTTCTAATCATTTATTAATAGTTAAAAAATTATAACAATTATAACATATTTTCATTAACATATTCCCTATTACTTTCAACAACAATTTTCAAACATGATTGTAACATTAAAATTCCACGGTTGTAAAAAGCCGCTGGTTTTTGAGCGAAGAAGTCGACAATGCCTTGTTGGAGGTCGTATTCGTTGCTGAAGTGCTGTCCACGCATAAAGTGCTCTAGCGACCTGAACAAATGATAATGGGTAGGGGCAATGTCAGGGCTACATGGCGGGTAAGGGAGAAGTTCCCAGCCCAACTCATTCAGCTTCTCACGCGTCTGATTTGAAACGTGTAGTCTTGCGTTGTCATGTTGGAAGAAAACTCGAGTTGGATTAAAGTCTTTTTTTACCAGTTTCTGTTGAACGTGGTTACACTGAGTGCAATAGCCATCTGAGTTCATTGTTTGTCCATGAGGTAGAAGATCTCAATGCACAACTCCTGTCAACATCCAAAAAACGCTCAAAAGTGCGTTTTTTGGATGTATCCCATGTCTAGCCATCCTAACTCCAAGTTGATGTGGGTTTAGCTATTCACATCCGGTTTTTTTGTTGTCGTATAGTACCCACTTCTCTTTACAGGTAAGAATCCGACGCCATCCATCTCAGCTAAACTCTCGCATCAGCGATTGACAGACTGATTTTCAATGATTCTTTTGCATTTTGTATAGCTCATGCCGTACCATTTGACGACGCCTAATCTTCTTGCCAATTTTGTGAAGGTGTATATATATATATACAGTGCTATAAAAAATGTCTATTGTCTCATATTTCTTTAAAGGGAATTCTATAACACAAATCGACAATAGAAATATGTAAACGTTTTTAAAATAGTTGCTGATGCCTTAATTTATGAAAAAAAAAAATTAAAAATAGTCATTTGTAATAAGATTCTGTGTTTACCTAAAGAAAAATTAATCTTTGAAAACAGCAGTTATAGAAATTACAGCTCATATCAATAGCTAATTATATAATATAAAAAACACGTTAAAATACCTATGCATTAGAAAGTTAATTACATAAATTTATATTTGGATACAGGAAAAAGATATAATAATGAGAATAAATTGTAAAAATATATTAAATAAATATATTAAAAAATAAAACCAATGTATTAGTTCATTTCTGTACATTGCATTCAAAGTTGGGCTATAAAATATGTAAATATACTATTTTTTAACTACATTCTAAAATATGTAATATATATATATATATTATATATGGCTTATTCTAAGTAATAACACAACGATATAAATAAAAGCTAAATAATGTTGGTTTAATACTAGGAATATATTGCAAATTCATCAGTAATTTTATTTTTCCTACGCTGAAATAGCTCTCTTTCTACAAACTGATCCGATTGAAGAATTTTTCGTTTCGCTGAATAAGATTTTGGGGGAAAAAAGAGAAGTCCTCCGTTTTCTCATTATGATATTTTTGTATGCATTGCCTGTTTCAGCGACGCGTCAGTTGTTTTTGTTTGTTTGTTTATGTGAGAAATGTCCTGAAAGATTTTGCAATTTTATGGTTTAAAAGAATTCTCTTTTTTATTTTCATTTAAATTGTTTTAAAATTACTCTTTTATTGAGTTCTTGTTTGCTCTATTTATTTTTCTAGAGTAAATATCATTAACAAGCATTTTTATTTTTTTATTTTTTATTTTTTAAGATATATTCTAGTAAGAGACAAAAATGTAAAATCTTGAGGTTCGTATTGATTATAAATAATTTCAGATTGTACTTCAAATTAATACTAAATACATTTTTAAATACATTTTATTATTTAAAACACATTTAAATTTTAAAACACATTGACACTTTAAAATACATTTTATTCTTACTATAGACGGGAAAAATTAATATATATATATATATTATATGTCTAATTGAGAAAAATACAATTGCTTTTGCGTATCTCTATTTATTGTCTCAAAACAGAAAAACTACAAAAATATATTTATTTTTACTCTATAGATCATATAATGTTACAGAGGCATTTTTATTGCTTCTTTTCTAAAGTAAAAAAACAAGGAGCACTGTTAAAAATTACTTCTTAAAAATGAGCTAAATTGTCTCAAACTAGCTCCGTAAGAATATATACTTAAATTTGAAAAATTATGTACTCATTTTTGAGTATACTGATATGCTCAAAAATGGGGCTTATCAATAAGAATCCCAATAGCCCCATGTTTGACATGTGAATATTCTCAAATATGAGTATATGGGTTTTTTAATTTAAGTATATAATATTTCGGAGCTATTTTGTGACAATTTAGCTCATTTTTAATAAACCGTCTTACAGAGAGTTTTATTTTATTTGGTTCTTAATATAATACATTTATTGCATACGTACAATGAAGTGTACTAAATAAATCTGCTTGACACTGAATGTTCCCATCGAGAAATTTCCATTCATATCTTTTAATTCATATGAGCGACTTTGTAGAGCCGTATAGACAAACATATTACACTAACTACACTTTATCCCGCGGAAAATGTGCTTGTAAGGGAGCGGAGAGGAACGTGGAATACCATGTCTATTTGAATTCACCACAATGAACAGAAGTTTTTTAAATCATTGAGGTTTTCACTTTTGCAAACTTTCAAATGTTGTTAATGTGTTTTGGTGGTTTTTTCGTTGCAAATAATAGTGTTTACATGAAAAAAAAAAAAAAAAAAAAAAAAAAGCTATTATCGGATAATATGGTATTGTTATGAATTAAAATATGAAACATGCATTTCCTTGAGTAATAGAGTAGAATAGGATAGTATATTTAAAGAAAATCATAAAAAAAAATTGCAATAAAAGCATTTTATTTTGAAATTATTATTGCAAATGAAGAGTATTGTAAATTATCAACATTCAAGTTTTACAAAAATCGCAAATAATATGGAATAATTGGTATTCCATATTGCCTGAATTGCCATATTGGAGAATAAACTTACTACAACAACCTGCTGGTAGAAATGAGTTCATGGAAATCATACTACTAACTAACTTAACACCTCTACCTGAAATGACGCTAGTCTTTAATCCATCTAACTGCTTCGTAAATATACTACAGAACTCGTAATGCTTACCTAGTCTGAACCTTTATAAATCAAACTAATTTCATGACACATTAACTGCTTTTTTCACTGACACAAGGGGAACTAGCGTTTTGTTGTGCTTCCGCTAGGTTGCAACACTGTGCATGTGATATAAAATGGTATTCCATTTTATACGACTACTTCACACTGTAAAAGAATTCGGGTTAGAAAATAGTTGTTTGAACGACAGTTTTTTGTCTATATGTTTGACCGTATTTTTAGATAACGGTTATTTAACGCATTTCCTTTTTTTTTTTTTTTTTTTTTTTTTCCTTTTGTTAAAAGACGTAAAATAAATCAAATAAATCAAAATTATACACTTAATATAATACAAATAATAAGAATCTTACTACTTACCTTACAGATACTGTTCTTGTATTATTTCATTTAGCGTTCAAGAACTGTACTGAATTACTTTAGTTTTCACAGGAATGGATTGGATCCAATCCGCCATAAAAAAAACTTAAAATGCGTTGAAAAAAAGTTAAACTGGAAGTAAAATAACGGTTAATTGACCTCACTCCACTTAAATAGCTGTATGATAGTTTTTTAGGCATCATCTGAAAAAATCTTTGCAAATTAACAATGTTTATACTCTTTTTAAATAAATGATAACGAAAGTGTAAAATAAAAGGTTATTGAATCCTTATTTTACAGAAATTTTTACAGTGCATATTCTACACCGTTACTCTATAACTTAATAATGAATATGTAAGAAATTTATTGTTGTTGGAATTCGGCATTTTTTTTTCTCTCCAAATGTACAAACGCAATCTATGATGCATTATATGACGTAATAAAGATAGTAGATTTCTCTTGCTTTCTATAAAGCTCCTTGTAAGTTTGTCAAATCAGTATTAATAGGCAAAATCTTTGAATAAACACCATACCGCTTTGTTTGCATCACTTGTGCCTTTTGCATTCTGATTTATTCCTTTTTTTAGTAAGATGTAGAAGGCTATGCTCTTCCGTTTTCTTTTCTTTACTTTTACTTTTTCTTTTATTGGATCTCGCCATGAAAAGTCAAATGAGCCGGAAGTGAACAGGGCTAACGAATTTAAAAAAAATTATTCTTACTGATTTAAATTTAAAAGTCATTACTTATACATTATCCAATATTGGAGCCAGTTATTCTAATTTTATTTTGTTTTTAAATATGAGATCTCTATGCCTTAATTCTACAATAACTTTCATTAGATATTTGACCAATATATCTATGTAAAGAAATTATGTATATATATAACATTATAAAACACACACACACACACTTACGCATATATACACGTATAAGGGATTTCTACATTCCGTCATACTTTTTCAATTGTTTATTTATATAATGTTCCATACGAAAATTCTTCCGATTACTATTGGTAACAGTTATAACATTTATTCAATTTACTTTGACATTCAGAAATCAAATTTATCCCTTTCAAAATCAGAGTAATAATAAATTCCTAATTAAGTTAAAAATGGAATCTTTCTCTCACTTTTTATCAATTGTAAAGGAATTTTTAGATGAATATGTGAATATATATATATTTAAATAGTTTTATTAAATTATCATAACGATCCATAGCTCAAAGCATCATTTAATATATAATGATTCGGTTTTTATACAATCACGTTTTCATTTAGAAAAGTTTTGATGAAAAAAGAATGTACACTGCAAATAAAGGGGTCTTAAAGTAAGACATAAAAACGACTAAAACGGCATTTAAGACACGTAAATGTCTTAAAATATAGATTAGACGTTATAGATATTTTAATTTAAGACAGAAATATGTCTGAAATATTAATTCAGACACAAAAATGTCTGAAACACGTAAATACGCGAATTTTCAGACAACAAAACGTGTTTGAATTTTCAGACACTTTAGAAATTCAGACACTTGCATTACTTAGAAAATTTTTCAAATGGAATCTTCTTTAAGAAAATATGCTTATCCTACTTCTTTCCACATTCAATAAATATATTATTATTTTATATAATAAGCAGTTAAACTACTTAAACTATATGAAATTATATTTTTATGGAATAATACTCTAGGGATGTGAATGATATTTGCATGCTATTATCTTTAACACAATTCATAAACAACATATTTAGACACAAAGCTTAATTTATTCCAAAAAAAAAAGAAAAAAAAAAAGAAATCTTAGTCTTTAAAGCTTTCTTATATTAAAAGAAAAAGTGTGAAGACAGATGTAGCAAATAATTTGTAGAGAAGAAAGCGAATTTATAAGTGAACAATCATGAATAATTTGTGCATATTTTTTTCTTTCTTTCCTCTTATTATTATTCATTTAAAAACTTTTTTCATTCACAAGTTCACCTACATCCAAATGTAAAACTACAAATTTTCCTTTATTCATGATTATAGTTCGTTTTTATTTAAATATCACTTTAAGGAAAGAAATCGTTATCATCGAGGGATGCATCCTTCACATATTTGTTATGCATATTAAAAAATTCTGGTCCTCTAAATATGAAATTTAAGATAATAATATGTATTAAGTTTAAGATACCATACTATCAATAGTTTTATGGCAAAAAATTAGAAGTAAAACACAAAACTGCGATATGTTTCCCAAATACTGCAGTATAATTTATCATAAAAACTCGCATTGCTGTGTTCGACGTTAGCGTGATTGGTAAATGCATGACTACGACGATGTTTGGATCGAGGTTTCGGTTTCCTTAGACAGTGTGACTTCGAAACCCAACGCCGGAAAATGGGGCATTTTTCTTTCTTTTTCTTTTTTTATATAAATATTTCATTAATGCTCTAAACAATTTTAAATTATATTTTTAACAGAAAAAAATAATCGCATACCATATTTATTTATTTATTAAAAAGCCTTAAAAACGGTAGTATTTATAAGCCTAACATGGCGGTGTTTTTAAGCCTAAAACATGGCGGCGTTTTAAGACGCTTGCAATATCTTAATTTCCGATGCAAAAAGGTGTCTTAAAAAGTAAGACTTTTTTTGGTTTAAATTATGTGGTTTAAATGAATTTTATTTTTGATTACACGATGTTTTTGTAAGTTATTTTAATATATTTTATGTATATTACATATTTTTTTATGAACGACCTTCTACTGAGACAAAACAATTTTTATATCTAAAACGCAATATAGAGAAATATTAGCCCTGTTTAAAATTGATATAGCGCGACACAATCATTTATCTAACGAAAATACCATTTTTTTTTTTTTTTTTTTTTTTTTTAAATATAATATAAGAAAATGTGAAAGAATAATACATTAAATAACGATATTATGTAGGTATACAATTTGAATATCATTAAAAAATATTATTTATAAAATAATTTAGACTCAACAACAGTTATTATTACTATCGTTATTTTGATTTTTACTATTACCAAAGTTTAAAAATAATATTTTTCTATTTCTCATTTATACATTGTTGCAATAAACTGAACCATATTTTATTTTATTTTATTTATTTAACTTTTTCTTTTCAAAAAAGTGATTTTAGGAAAATGTATAATAATTTAATTTACGAAAGAAATTCATTTCTCTAAAACTCAAAAATGAGAATAAATTTGGTTTTTGATTGCATAATCAAAGGAAACGCTTCTCCGCTTTGTAATTCTAGACTGAAACATTTTTCTTAACAAAATCATGAATTTATTTCGTATGTTTGATTTTTTGATTTTTTGATTTTTTTTTATTTGTCTGATTCAATTATATTAAAGATTCTTATTTCAAACACTAAGAACTACTTTCTAGTTCACAATTTAATTTCTGAAATCGTAATGAAATTCGTTTAGCAGCAAATATTTAAAAAAAAAAAAAAAGAAAAAAAAAATATTAGTTTATAGTGTTTATTTTTACTTATTTTTAGGTCTATTTTTTTCTTTGAATTTTAATCTTATACACTTAATTATAAATAATTTCTATGCTTTATAAAATTTAAGTATACAAATTACCTTTCAGTTGATATTACATGGTACTTAGAACTGTTACTTTAAACAAATAAATGAGAATGTTAAATAAGTTTCATAACATATTTAATGTAAATAAATTATATTTTTAAATACTTAAAGGTAGTAAATTTTCGCTTAAACTCTTTAAGATGGTAAAATAGATATAATAATAATTATTATAGTTAATAGAGTATTGAAAAGTACAGATAAGCTAGACTGAAAAACTTTATTATTTTCACAAAAGTTTTACGGGAATTTTAACATATACTGAAAAAAAAAAAAAAAAAAAAGAGTCTTCATCTAGAACGAGTAAGTAGTCACTTTATGAATCTTTAAACTAGACATATCCGAGTTATGCGTATAAGGTAAACATATAACCTGCTGTGTAGACGAAATGATTAAGAATTTCTCGTCTATGCTTTTCTAGATTGTGAAACAATATCATGAATATTATGAATGGTATGACTCCTTCGTCTGGTGAGAAATTCTAGTTTGATTTTCTAGAACTGGGTCATAAAAGAAAATTATAGTTACTAAAACTCGCCTCTTGTATTGCAGAGATTTTTAAATAAGTTTCACCACGGTAATATAGGAAAACACTCTAGAATTGTAATAACTTACTATAAAGGTGAACTAGAATTTATAAGGATGACATGGAACAGAGCCACAATTTATTTTTTATACGTTAGTTAAAGATTTTTTTTTTCAGTGTAATATGAGAAATGATAACTCAGGTAATCTTTAAAAATATTGCAAAATATTACATATAGTTAAACATAACTATAATAATATCCGATACAGCGATATATCTTTATATTAAATAATATTTTGTGGTAAATTTGCATATATTATAATATACTTTTTCCCTTTGATTTACTGAGTTTCTACAGCAATAAACATCGATAAGAAAACATTTTTCTCAAAACAGATCTTTAGTCCGCATCCTTTTAAAACAATATATCAGTTTTTAAATACAAAAAAAAAAAAAAAAAAAAAAAAAAAAAAATCTTATTATAATACTGTTTTTCCAACGATAAAGAATGCATGTTTATTAATTACCACAATTGAATGTTGATCTCTGTACTCCCTTCTTGCAGTTTGTCAAGAATATGTCACAAGCTAATGTCCAGTTTCCAACTACTGCCTCAATTTTGCTCTCTTCTTTGTCGTTATAACCTCAACGCGTATCTAGAAAAGCGGATAATATTTTTAAATATGCTAAAAAATATTAAATATTGCAACGATTTATAGTTGATATTTTTACTCTTAAAATCTTTGATTAAGTAAAATGCACTTATAATCCTTCAGTGTTTCAGAACAACATGATGTTGTCTAAATTTAGTTCATAAAATGAATGAATACGTATTGAGTTAATGTCAGTTAAATTACAGATTAACTAATAAAGTATAAACAATAAATTAGAAAGTATAAACAAATTTTCAAACTTACCGCTTGATGGATTTATCAATAAATTTTCTAAATATTTTAAGACAGTTTAAGAAAAGAAATGGTAAAATTGGTTGTTGGCAGCCACTCTGGCATTCTGGAAGTGAGACAAAGCAAAATCGCTTACTGAAAGAAATAGTCCTGTCGTACTAAAAATGCTTGTAGCACTGAAATCTTCATCCTTGTTTTACTGGTAATAACTTCTCTTTAACACTAGAACCGCGAGACTTTCGATATACCTAGAACCGCGGAGCGGGTCATTTTGACCCCAGATTTTAAATCAATAAAATATTCAAAAGAGATTAATTTAGATAACTAAAACATTTTATTTTTTAAATAACAATCAATATTTCTGAGATTTTGCATTAAATAATTTACATAATTAAAGAAAAATTAACTTGTTTTTTACAAAATTGCATTGTTTAAAATTTTTTAACTTTGAGTATAATAACATGTCTCTTTAACAAAATATGACATAAATTTCCTAATTTCAATAGAAAAACAGGTCTTTTGAATAAGTTTAGACATAATTTCAAAAAATTAAAAATTTTGACAGTTACTTACTAGTTTCATAGATTATAAAATCCAATTTACTACATGCATTGTGTACAAAACTTAGCAATAACTTTTGTAAATTTTCCACAAATGGGTGCTTTACATTTTGAACAGATATCTATAGTTTTATTTTCACATTTCGAATTGTGGCACTGGACTCGTTTACGCTTAATTTGTGGTTGTCCGTCGTTTTCATTGGTTGCTTCACACTCTTATTTTGGCACTTTTTTTTTGTCGGGAGAGGACAAACGTTTCTCTCAATTCTTCAATCAAGTGTTGAATGAATTGCCTTCTACTAATAGATTTTCCAGTTACAGCTTTGTATAAAACCCAGGCATTGATTGCAGCAAGGTCTAGAATATTATAAAAAACCTGCACCGGCCACCTACATGGAGCAGACTTAACTTTATATTTCCTTGCCATTTGGTCAATCACGTCAACTCCGTATTTAATTGCGTTGTAGAAAGCGATTGTATCAGGTAGTTTTTTGGGGTTATCTGAAATTTCCACGGTTGGATGAAGACTACTTAGCAACAAAACATTTTAATCTTTTTTACCTTGGTAAACATTTAGGCTAATTTCTTTATGGGTTAGTACCGTAGTCGAATGCAGTGTCGATTTTGACATTTTTACAGAGACTGGTATTTCTCTTCTTGAACGTTTTACAGTTCCTACAAGGCTGGTGTTTTTGGATTTCAACGTCTCTGCAAGCTTCAGTGTTGTGAAAAAGTTGTTTGTAGTGACATTTCTACCTTTTGTTTTCATATGGACTTATTAGTCGCAGCACTACATGTTCAGAAAGAGACACGTTGGATGGACTTTGTTTATCTTTTCCAAGATATGGAACCCCATTTATCAGATATTTTGAGTCAACATCTGCACCCAACCAGAACTTGTTTCCAAACGTATCTGGTTTGTTTGGCATGTACTGGGCAAACCTACACCTAGCTTTTGTAGGAAATAACTGTTAATCTACAGTTATATTAGGACCTGGTGTATAGTTGGTGTTGCAATTTTCGATGAAACTATTCCAGATATCCGAAATAAGGGCAAATTTGTCAGTCTCTAGGCGCTTTGATCTTGTTGATTTTATGTCGAAGCGTAAAAATCTCATTATTTCACGAAATTGGTCTCTTGACATTGTAATTTGGAAAAATAGTGGTCCCCAGTCCTTTGACCACAAGCTATCCAGTTCAAGTCCTTTTGCACAATATATACCACGTGCATATAAAATTGAAATAAAAGCATTTATTTCTTCTAATGTTATATTCTATTCTTTTTCATGAATATGCCGACAAGCTTCATCTTCAGTACACTTCTTTATGTGCTTCAATATCCATTCATCTATAAAAAGTCTCCAAGCACTTGAAGGACTGTTATCGATAACATTGCGTTTAGCATATGGTGTTGGGCCTCCAACTTTTTTCAAAATATTACACTTTGATTTTCTTCCTCTATTATTTATTCCTAATGGAGCGACATTCCAAACTGTCCCATCTTTGCCAACTTCATTATTTCCAACTTTGAATGTTATTGTTGATTTCATTTTCAAATTTCTAATCGTATGTGTATCCCTTCTTAGAAAGTTTGATTTTTCTTGTTTATCAGATAAATTATCATCATTATTGCGATGAGAAGGAATAGCGATTGTTAGAGCGTTGCCAGAGTCATCTTCGCTTTCATTTTCTTCATCCAAATCCTGATTGCTTTCATTAGTAGGCAGGTATTCATCCTCACTACTCAAAAGCGAAACATTTTCTTCATTTTCATCACCTTCTGAATCATTTTCAGATAATTGTTTTAAATATTCTAAAGCTTCTTGAACAGTGAGATTACGGCGTCGTAACAACTTTTTTATGCATACACTAATTACAGAAAAAAAAACCAGCTTCAAAAAGTCTTCTAAATATTCGCTGTTAATTTTCAATGCATTCAAACGTTGTTCACGCGTCAAAATAAATATAATAACCTTGACTAAAAACCTTCTCTATCTCCCCTTCTAGTGCAGTCCATTTAAGGACCCTCTTCACTTAAAAAAAATTCCGATGCTGGCTGAAAACAGATAAAAAGTGCCCCACGTGGTTTTGACAGGAGGTGGAGAAGATTGACAGATTCACTGACGAATCATTGACTTTTTGGAAGAATAAATCAAAAATCAGCCACGTCCTTATTGCGGTTTCGCCGGAGTTTTGTTTTGTTTTGATTCTTTCTTTCTTTTTTTTATTTTTGTGTTTCCTTTTTTCTTTTATTTATTTTTTTTTTTCTTTTCCATTTTCACATGACATCAAATAACTTTCCTCATTTATTCTAATCTATTTATATGTATTTTAATAGAGTAGCCCTAATCGACCAAGTACTTTATATTAAAACAGGAATAAACTACTACGTCAGAAACGCCAAAGAAAAATTATTGAGGTGCATACAGCTGTTTCGGTAGCCTAAAGCGTACCGTCATCAGTGCAAAAAAAGAATTCTGAATCTGGAGAAGTACTCGTATATATAGGAGAGGGACCGGATTTAGTTCAACCAATAGGATTACGGAAAAGGTGGGGAGTGTGGCCAATAGGAATTAAGGAATGTGTAGCTGTGTAAACAGTAGAAAAATTAAAAAAATGTGGACTGAATGTAAAATTTCCAACAATCAGACAAATAGGGAACAGCGAAATCACAATTTACAAGGTTTTTAAAATTTTTATAAATATGAAAAGCTTCAAAGAAATCGAGTTCATGAATGGATTTAGGTCTGCAAATTATTTTAGCTGAATTAAATTTAAAATTATGATTTTCCTCCCAGCAATGTTTAGAAATAGCCGATTTATTGGTTTCTTGTTTGCGGACGTAATTCATATGTTCTTTTAGACGAAATTTAAGACTGCGTTTAGTTTGGCCAATATATGATAAACCACACTGACAGGAAATACTATAAATGCCCCAAGAATAATGCATATCAATAGGATCTTTTAACTGAGAAAAGGTGAGTTTATTGGAAGGCGAAAATATTATTTTAAAATCATATTGTTTGAGAATTTTAGCTATGGTTTGACTGGTTTTAGAAAAATAGGGTAAAACAATACTGATATTAGATGTGACTGATTTAGTAGACGAAATACGAGGGAGTTGTAATTTTTGGATAGCTTTGTCTATAATGGAAGGGTCATAACCTCTGTCAATTGCGATGGCTTTCAGGTATTTAATTTCAGATTTCAATAAAATAGGATTTGAACAAATATTAAGGGCACGGTTTACAAAAGTATAGAAAGCAGCCATTTTGTGGTTAGGTGGGTGACATGAACGCGCATGGGGAGGAAGGGAGACTACAAAATTTTTACGATAGACAGTTGTTGAAAATCCATTTACAGTGCGAGAGACGAGGGTATCAAGAAATGGAAGGGAGCCATTATTTTCTATTTCATATGTAAACTGGATATTACTGTCAATTGAATTTAAGGTTTCTAAGACATGGTCAATATTGTGATGAGATATGTCAATACGCGTGAAGGTGTCGTCAACATAACGGGTCCAAAAAGGAAAAGATATTTTCTTAAAAAGCTTGCTTTCGAAATAGTGCATGTAAATGTCTGCGAGAATTGGGGAGAGAGGGGGAACCCATGGCTAAACCTTCAGACTGACGATAGAATTTATTTTGGAAAGAAAAAGTGGTTTGTGATAAACAAATGCGGGTAAGAGAAATTAATTCTTGTATTTCAAAAGAGGGGAAATGAAACTCTTTTAATCTATTTTCGAGACAGCATAAGGCGCCACTTATTGGAACATTAGTGAAAAGAGATTTTACATCAAAAGAAACCATAGTGAGATTAGTGTGAAGGCAATTTTGAATATTTTTTGCAAAATTTATGGAATTCCTAACAGTATAACTATTAGCAGCAAGAAGTGGAGCAAAAATTGTGGTGAGAAATTTAGCTAGATTATAGGAAGCAGTACCGATATTAGAGACTATTGGACGAAATGGAATATTGGGTTTGTGAACTTTTAGTAAAGCATAAAATCTGGCACAATTAGCAATAGAAGGGATAAGATGGGATTTAGTCGAGTTCAATAACAAGGGGCAAGATTTTATAGCAGATTTAATTTTATTTAATTCTTGAGGAGAGGGGTCACGGGGCAGAGGAATGTATGGGCCATCATTAATTAGTTCGGTAACACTTTCGAAGTATTGTTTTTTATCCAAAATAACAATCTGACCACCTTTATCAGCTTTAGTAATGATGATATTTTCATTAGATTTTAATTCCTTCAAGGCGTTTTTTTCTGCAGGGCTGAGATTTGATTTAAAAGTTTTAGAGTTGAAATTGGCATTATAAAGGATTAAATGACGAAGATTTTCTTTCTGTTGGTCAGTCAGTCGAGAATTTTTGAAAGCTTTTTCAACCGGTGCGATTAACGGAGGAAAAGAAGGAGGTTTAGAAATGGCAAAATTTGAATTGAGTTTGAGAACAGAATATTGACTATTGGAAATATCAGTAGTGGAAAGATTAACGATTGCATTTTTATTGACAACAGGTAAGTCGTTCGAATGAATAGCACTCTGTGAATTACGAAGCCGGGTGAATTTATCATGTAATTTGATTGAGTGTTTACGAGAACGGTTGTCACAATGAATCCAGGAATTGTGATCAATCAACATAAAATTAGGACGTTCAAAAGCTAACTTTAAGTGGAGAAACAATAAATCTTTTTCAATTTTGGCGATGTTGGTACGAGTTATGAGTAATTTTTGGATCCAAAAATTACAACTCCCTCGTATTTCGTCTACTAAATCAGTCACATCTAATATCAGTATTGTTTTACCCTATTTTTCTAAAACCAGTCAAACCATAGCTAAAATTCTCAAACAATATGATTTTAAAATAATATTTTCGCCTTCCAATAAACTCACCTTTTCTCAGTTAAAAGATCCTATTGATATGCATAATTCTTGGGGCATTTATAGTATTTCCTGTCAGTGTGGTTTATCATATATTGGCCAAACTAAACGCAGTCTTAAACTTCGTCTAAAAGAACATATGAATTACGTCCGCAAACAAGAAACCAATAAATCGGCTATTTCTAAACATTGCTGGGAGGAAAATCATAATTTTAAATTTAATTCAGCTAAAATAATTTGCAGACCTAAATCCATTCATGAACTCGATTTCTTTGAAGCTTTTCATATTTATAAAAATTTTAAAAACCTTGTGAATTGTGATTTCGCTGTTCCCTATTTGTCTGATTGTTGGAAATTTTACATTCAGTCCACATTTTCTTAATTTTTCTACTGTTTACACAGCTACACATTCCTTAATTCCTATTGGCCACACTCCCCACCTTTTCCGTAATCCTATTGGTTGAACTAAATCCGGTCCCTCTCCTATATATATGAGTACTTCTCCAGATTCAGAATTCTTTTTTTGCACTGATGACGATACGCTTTAGGCTACCGAAACAGCTGTATGCACCTCAATAATTTTTCTTTGGCGTTTCTGACGTAGTAGTTTATTCCTGTTTTAATATTCCAACGCCAAGTCTCCTGCTATTATTTGTTAAGCTTATACGGGCTTTGTTCTGTTATTGGTCTTCTGCTCATATTGTTACTGAGCAACCTGGTCTGAGAAGCCTCATATGAGGGGGAGATTAGGTCAGTAATATTTTGAGCCATTTTCTTGTTTTCAAAATGTGCAAATTAGTTAATCGTTTCTACCGTCTACGTACTAAAAAGTTTCGTGCCCTCAACCGTCTAAAATTCCTTTTACAATGCAAGAGACACCGCATTATCCCTAAATTCATTCAACTGAAATGCAATATTTCTGGTTCCAGTTTTGTAAACAAAGCAATACTCAGGTCTCATTTTAATATTCTCCGTGCAGTTATTAAGGAAACTCGTACCAACATCGCCAAAATTGAAAAAGATTTATTGTTTCTCCACTTAAAGTTAGCTTTTGAACGTCCTAATTTTATGTTGCTTGATCACAATTCCTGGATTCATTGTGACAACCGTTCTCGTAAACACTCAATTAAATTACATGATAAATTCACCCGGCTTCGTAATTCACAGAGTGCTATTCATTCGAACGACTTACCTGTTGTCAATAAAAATGCAATCGTTAATCTTTCCAGTACTGATATTTCCAATAGTCAATATTCTGTTCTCAAACTCAATTCAAATTTTGCCATTTCTAAACCTCCTTCTTTTCCTCAGTTAATCGCACCGGTTGAAAAAGCTTTCAAAAATTCTCGACTGACTGACCAACAGAAAGAAAATCTTCGTCATTTAATCCTTAATAATGCCAATTTCAACTCTAAAACTTTTAAATCAAATCTCAGCCCTGCAGAAAAAAACGCCTTGAAGGAATTAAAATCTAATGAAAATATCATCATTACTAAAGCTGATAAAGGTGGTCAGATTGTTATTTTGGATAAAAAACAATACATCGAAAGTGTTACCGAACTAATTAATGATGGCCCATACATTCCTCTGCCCCGTGACCCCTCTCCTCAAGAATTAAATAAAATTAAATCTGCTATAAAATCTTGCCCCTTGTTATTGAACTCGACTAAATCCCATCTTATCCCTTCTATTGCTAATTGTGCCAGATTTTATGCTTTACCAAAAGTTCACAAACCCAATATTCCATTTCGTCCAATAGTCTCTAATATCGGTACTGCTTCCTATAATCTAGCTAAATTTCTCACCACAATTTTAGCTCCACTTCTTGCTGCTAATAGTTATACTGTTAAGAATTTCATAAATTTTGCAAAAAATATTCAAAATTGCCTTCACACTAATCTCACTATGGTTTCTTTTGATGTAAAATCTCTTTTCACTAATGTTCCAATAAGTGGCGCCCTCTGCTGTCTTGAAAATAGATTAAAAGAGTTTCATTTCGCCTCTTTTGAAATACAAGAATTAATTTCTCTTACCCGCATTTGTTTAAAACAAACCACTTTTTCTTTCCAAAATAAATTCTATCGTCAGTCTGAAGGTTTAGCCATGGGTTCCCCTCTCTCCCCAATTCTCGCAGACATTTACATGCACTATTTCGAAAGCAAGCTTTTTAAGAAAATATCTTTTCCTTTTTGGACCCGTTATGTTGACGACACCTTCAGGCTTATTGACATATCTCATCACAATATTGACCATGTCTTAGAAACCTTAAATTCAATTGACAGTAATATCCAGTTTACATATGAAATAGAAAATAATGGCTCCCTTCATTTTTTGATACCCTCGTCTCTCGCACTGTAAATGGATTTTCAACCACTGTCTATCGTAAAAATTTTGTAGTCTCCCTTCCTCCCCATGCGCGTTCATGTCACCCACCTAACCAAAAAATGGCTGCTTTCTATACTTTTGTAAACCGTGCCCTTAATATTTGTTCAAATCCTATTTTATTGAAATCTGAAATTAAATACCTGAAAGCCATCGCAATTGACAGAGGTTATGACCCTTCCATTATAGACAAAGCTATCCAAAAATTACAACTCCCTCGTATTTCGTCTACTAAATCAGTCACATCTAATATCAGTATTGTTTTACCCTATTTTTCTAAAACCAGTCAAACCATAGCTAAAATTCTCAAACAATATGATTTTAAAATAATATTTTCGCCTTCCAATAAACTCACCTTTTCTCAGTTAAAAGATCCTATTGATATGCATAATTCTTGGGGCATTTATAGTATTTCCTGTCAGTGTGGTTTATCATATATTGGCCAAACTAAACGCAGTCTTAAACTTCGTCTAAAAGAACATATGAATTACGTCCGCAAACAAGAAACCAATAAATCGGCTATTTCTAAACATTGCTGGGAGGAAAATCATAATTTTAAATTTAATTCAGCTAAAATAATTTGCAGACCTAAATCCATTCATGAACTCGATTTCTTTGAAGCTTTTCATATTTATAAAAATTTTAAAAACCTTGTAAATTGTGATTTCGCTGTTCCCTATTTGTCTGATTGTTGGAAATTTTACATTCAGTCCACATTTTCTTAATTTTTCTACTGTTTACACAGCTACACATTCCTTAATTCCTATTGGCCACACTCCCCACCTTTTCCGTAATCCTATTGGTTGAACTAAATCCGGTCCCTCTCCTATATATACGAGCACTTCTCCAAATTCAGAATTCTTTTTTTGCACTGATGACGGTACGCTTTAGGCTACCGAAACAGCTGTATGCACCTCAATAATTTTTCTTTGGCGTTTCTGACGTAGTAGTTTATTCCTGTTTTAATATTCCAACGCCAAGTCTCCTGCTATTACAAGTACTTTATACTATTTTCAGCCCGGTTCAGGCTTTCTTTAGTTATACCGGCGAATTACGTAACAGTGAAATTTAATGAAAGAAAATATACTTTATAATTATACTTGAAGTCTGATATAATTAATTAAACTAAACTAGTATGTTGTGGCCACTACATGACTTTCTTCTATATTTTCCTATACAAATTCCCTCAGTAAAAATAATTTATTAAAATTATTATTAAAAAAAAAAAATTCCATGATAATGCAGACGATTTCCATATTAGAGAAGTAGTTCAATTTTATTCTCAATATATAAAAAAAATAATAATAATAATAATAATAATAATTACGATTTTTTTTTTCAAAAGTTTTTTTTCGTTAAAAGTAAAAAAAAAAAAAAAATCGATAACTTTGTTTTAAATTATTATAGACCTACAATTCAACCATTCGTTTTAAAGGTACTGACGAGACCTTTCGAAAGATACCCTTGAAAATTTATCCCTCCCGGGAGGGGGGGGACTTTCTTCTATATGTAATATAGAGAAAGTATTGGATTCGTGAAAATTTTCGAACTCCGGTTTTCGATGGATTTACACGTTTTGGGATGTGCTGAACATGATTTGATATTTTTAAAAAAATGTCTGTCTGTGTGTGTGTGTATCAAGAATTTTTGGAGGCTGTATCTCACGAACCAATGAACGAAATTTAACCAAACTTGGCATTTAGTTGGACCCTGACATAAACTGGTGCTGATTAGATTTAGGGATCAATCGCTCAATAGGTGGCGCTGTGATAGCATTTTTTCTAAATTTTTAACATGGCAGTATAGGACAAAATTTCGTATAAATGTACATAATGAGAGTTATTTTTAACTTTTAATTGTAAAATTGATATGAGTTATTGATAAAAGTAGTTGTTAACTAGGGAAAAAAAATTGTGCATGTGGGGGCGTCGTCCTCCCCCGGGCGGAGTAAATTTTCAAGATGGGTATCTTTCGGAAGGTCTCGTCAATACCTTTAAAACGAATGCGTGAACTATAGATCTGTGATAATGTAAAGAAAGTTATCGATTTTTTTTAACTTTTAACGAAAAAAAACTTTGAAAAAAAATCGTAATTATTATTATTATTATTATTATTATTTTGAGAATAAAATATACTTTTTTTTGGATAGTTACTGTTATTCTACTTTTCTGATATGGAGATCGTCCGCATTATCATGGAAGATAATTTTTTTTTAATAATAATTTTAACAAATCATTTTTACTCAGTGAATTTGTATAGGAAAATCTAGAAGAAACTCTTGTGGTGGCCACAACATACTAGTTATATTATTAACCATATGGTAATATAGTAGACAGTGCGAGTGCTATAAATTACATGGTTCCATAACTAAACTGTTCAATGGATGCTGAGATAAAGCCATTTTTAAATTGTAATAGCAGATCAACTTGTAAACCAATAAATATCCTAATTGAAGTGTCCAGAAAAGACGATTCTGCATGCGCAGTCGAAATCTGGATCCGATACAACGTGAGGGGGGGGGGGGGGGGAGTAACGATGCCGTTGGTAGAGGTTACCCGAAACGAGGTTCAGGGTGATTTCAATGGAATTTTTTTTTTAGTTTTTATTTAAAAAGTGATATATATACACATATTTAAAAAAAAAAAAAAAATGTGATTCATTAAAAAATAAATAAATCCATTTAAATATAGCTAGCTATTACCGAAGCCTGCTATTATAGTTATATCGAAAAAATTCATATATATTTATTTTTGATATTGTTATATCATCTAATATATCTCAGAAAATCTATAAATATATATCTACAATCAGAAATATTGTATTCAGCCAAAAATTTAGTTTTGATATCCAGTTTTGACCTGATGACATGTACCTCGAATCCAGAAAAGTGAGGCAATTGGTTAGTGTATATTCAAAGTGAATCAGCAATGTTTTATTTAATATATTTTACTAAGTTTGGTATGCTGTAGCTGTAAATGCTGAGCTTTTCCTGAAATGAGAGGTAATCGCAATAATGTGGAAGCGCCCCGTGTTCGGTGATGTAACCCAAAAGCTGATCGGCACTAACTCAAACCAAGGGCCAACCAAATATCAAGTTCGGTTTAAATTAAGTTCAATGGTTCATAAAGTACAGTGTTCGAACGCAAAAAGACAGGTATTTTCTAAACAAGATCGAATTATGTTTAGGAAATCTCAAAACGTGTAACTTCATCGAAAATCGAAAATCTAAACTTTTTCTGCGTCTTATACTTTCTCCTTATATATATGCAGAAGACAGAATAATAAATCTACTTTTTAAAAAATAAGTACTCAATTTCAGTTAATAAAAATGCAAGGAAATCTCAAAACGTGTAAATTGGTCGAAAACCGAAAATTTAAAATTTTTCTGAATCTTATGCTTTTTTCTTATATATACAGAGAATAGAATAAATATACTTTTTTAAAAATAAGTAGTCAATTTCAGTTAATAAAAATGCAAGGAAATCTCAAAAGTGTAAATTCATCGAAAACCGAAAATTAAAAAATTTTCTGAATCTTATGCTTTTTTCTTATATATGCAGAGGATAGAATAATAAAACAACTTTTTAAAAAATAAGTAGTCAGTTTCAGTTAATAAAAATGACAGGAATTCTCAAAACGTGTAAATTCATTGAAAACCGGAAATCGAAATTTTTCCGCATCTTCTACTTTCTTCATATACATGTAGAAGCTAGTAATAAATCCCCTTTTTTCAAAATATGTAGTCAATTTCAGTTAATTGAAACGCAGGGAAATCTCAAAACACGTAAATTCAGCGAAAACAGAAAATCGAAATTTTTTCTTTGATAGATGCAGAAGATAGTAATAATTTCACTTTTTAAAAATAAGTAGTCAATTTCAGTTAATTCAAATGCAAGGAAATCTCAAAGTCTGTAAATTCATCGAAAACCGAAAACCAAAAGTTTTTTTCAAATCTTATGCTTTCTTCTTATATATTACAGAAGGTATACGCAAGCGAAGTGTGATGTCACTGACCGTCATTGTGGCTAATTAAAAACATTTCTTAATCGTCCATAGGATTTCTCTATATATTAAAAAAAGTAACTGTCACTAGCGTCATTTTTTTTTTTTTTTTTTTTTTTTTTTTTTTTTTGCGACAGCATCTTCTAGCGGAGGGCAGTGTTCTTCGCGTCATGAGAGGCATCAATATATTCCAAATATTCCAAGAAAGACATTTCAGCTGCATAGAAATTTCTATCATTTTAATTAAAAGTGTTATTAACTAAAAACGACAAGTTTATGAAGGTACTCTATTTGTCATTTTGAAAAAAGTTTCTCCCAGTGACGTTGTTCTTCTGTCATGAAGTCATTTTACACAGGAAAATTTATGATCCATGGCTGTACGTATGTAGGTAGGTAGGTTGGATTTAACGTCATACGAGTACTGCGCTATGGCAGTGGCGGATTTAAGGGGGGGGGGGCTAGGGGGCTGAAGCCCCCCCCCCCCAAAACACTGACATTCACCATTGAATATTGCAATTGTAAAGTTTTTATTTGTCTAGAATAACATTTTGAAAAATCTCAGCCCCCCCCAAAAGTCAAGTTCTGGATCCGCCACTGCGCTATGGGTAATTAGCGACGGTCTGGGACGCACCCCTAGAGATGTTCCGGAGGCATGTCATCACAATTTTGATCCTTTACGGGGGGAATCCTCCCCCCGCTTTGGTGATTCCCAGAGATATAGTGTGGATAAGAATATGGAGGACTTTGCGGCCACGACAGATTTTATGTACACCAGCCACCATTAGTGTACCCGACGGTCTTTGGCCGGCTCAAGTATCGAATCGGCAATCTTCCAATTACGTGCTCGGTGCTTTACCGACTAGAGTATCGCGGCCCGAAACCATGGATGTAAAAAAGAAAGAAAATAAATATCAAATTTTTCCTAAGAAAATTAATTTTCTTATCCGGGAAAATTAAAATAGGACACCTACAAGTAGGTAGATAATTAGGTAGGTTGTGTTTGACGTCGCACCATTACTGCTCAATGGATAATTGGCGACGGTCTGGGACGCACCCGTACGGATGTTCCGGAGACATGCCACCACAGTTTTGGTACTATAATAGGGGGATGGCTACCCCGCTTCGGTGGCCCCCAGAGGTATAATTTTGTTGGGTACATGGAGGATATTGCGGTCACGACATATTTTACGTGCACCAGCCACCATTAGTGTACACCACGGTCTTTGGCAACACCCCCTGTATGTAGGGGGTGTTGTCTTTGGCCGGCTTGAGAACCGAGCCCGAAATCTTCCAATTACGAGCTCGGTGATTTACCGACTGGAGTACCGCGGTCCGGATGTAAAAAGATAAATAAAAAGGGTCATATACTAAAGTTGTAATGCAAAATGGTCTAGATATTATGAATTTCTTTCTGTAAAAAAATTATATATATGTATATATATATATATATATATATATATACATATATATATATATATATATATATATATATATATATATATATATATAAATTTGACATAGAATATGAGGATTTCCATAATTTTCTGCTTTTGACTTGTAGTATGCACTATTAATATTCCTTTTCAGTGAAAGAAAGCCGAGAATAAGCGGGCAGAGCTCTGCATGTGTTAATAAGTAAAGTGAGTCAGGGGGAGGCGAAGCGTCCCTCGGGGGTTGGTGAGTGAAGCGAGCAGAGGGCAGAGCCCCCTAGCTTTGTAAAAAATTATTAAAAATCGAGGAAAATTATTTCCCGATTTTAATCTCCATATTTGGGTATAATTACAAATTAGTTTTCGTGCACATGTGTAAAATTAAGTTTTTTTGCTGTCAAATTGACAAAATTTTAATTTTAAATTTCAAAACTCTAGAAACAAAATGGGCATAGATTTGATATCCGTTCGTCCTCCGCATTTTGTGTGTTTGGCGATTAAAACGTAATGCGGAAACATACATGCCAGATGAATATTTTCATAATGCATATATATTGTACGAAATATTGTTTCATATATTACTGATTGCTCTCTTAATATACTTTATTAAAATAACCATGATTTTTGAAAGGAATTAAATGTGTTCGTCAGATAATTTGGCCATATTTTATTATTATTATTATTATTTTGCCATGGACGACAGATATCAAATCTGTTCCATTGAAATGAGATGTTTATGTTTATAGTCGAAAGTGGAAGTCTGTCATTTTATTTTTCTAGAGTTTTGAAATTAAAAATTAAAATTTTATGAATTTTACAGAAAAAATGACTCAATCTAGCGCAAAAAAATCAATACGCAGGACTCTAGTTTACATCAATTATAGTTATGATTATGTCAAACAATTTTTCTTATTATTAGTTATTTTCCATATAATTAAAATCGCACCAAATTACATATATAGTCGAAATGTTCCTTGTGAGAAACTATTATAAAACATTTGGGCGCTGGTTAGACAGTAAATGACGCTGTTATATAGATGATATAGAAGAAAGTTTTGTTATGGTTTTTTACTTCCATTACCCGACTGCCGTAATTAATAATTGTAAGAAGTATTGTATTCAGTCCGAAAATTTCGATATCGAGTTTTCACCTGATTTACATGATCTCCTAAGTCCAAAAAAGTAATTTTTGGCAATTGGTCAGTGTGTGCGTGTGTATGTATATATATATATGTGGGGAATCTTCTGACTATCATATCTCCGAAACTAATAAAGATAGAACTACGAAACTTCAGAATTGAGACTGGCCTGGTGTACAAATGAATTTTCCAAATTTTGGTGAAAATTGGAAAACCGGAAGAGGTACCGTAAGTCTGTATCACAAAAACGACTCTAAACATTTTCTTCCAAGTTGCTATACAAACACTCTATTCAATGTCCTTTCGAATGATATAGTTGGCTAGTATGGAGGAAAATTGATAAGAGTCCTGTATAAATAGCTCAATTTCAGGTCTCTCAACTAGGAACAGTCAGGAACACAAGTGTGTTCCTCTAAAAACGACTGTAATAATGTTTTTCATACTCGCCATATTAACTCCCTTTTAAATATCCTTTTGTATATAATTATTGTTTTCAAGTCAATAATTGAGTATGCCAACTTTTGGCAAAAGTCGGTATCTTAAAAACGGCTCTAATGATTTTCTTGAAAATTGTTACATAAATCCATTTTAGATATCCGTTCTTATGTATAACGCGGTTATTAAAGGTAAATTAGCAGTCATCCTGATTAGGTAGATTAGTTTTAGATATCGGAAATTAATGTTTCGTAAAACGGCTAAACCGATTTTTCTCTTCTTACTATTTTTAAATTCGTTATGTAAATCTATTTTATACATATTTACATGTGTATAAGCTTTATCTTACCAGAAAAATTTTAGGTGTCTAATTTTTTAGGTTAATTTTATGTCTTCAGATTATATTATCTCCAAAAAATGCATATAATACATGCAACAGTAAGTAATGAAAGTCGTGTAGTTCAGTGAAAACCTTTAACATTTTAAAATATTACAGATAACTTTAAAATAAGTTTGCATTATATACAAATACATCTGCGTGATTTCTCTTTATCGTAATTCTAAAAAAAGCTTACAAATTATAATCAGTGTCCATGTATCATTCTGAAAAGTTCAGCTGCACCTTTACGTCATTAGGCGCGAAATCTTCGAGTGTAAAGTGTAACTAATAATGTGGTTTCTTCGCTTGGAAATAATTTTATAAACAATTGCTCCCATTTCCTGCAAGCTTTGTATTAGAAATTATTCACATTTGATCTCCTTTGTCCTTTTTCTCCCCCCCTCCTTTGAGAAGAAATGCGAAAAGTACAACCACAAACTGAAGTTATTGATATAGTGAACCTTGTTTTGTATTTATAAGAAAAAAAAAATATTGGATTCGTAAAAATTTTCGAAGCCTTTATGATTGGTAGAAATATTCTCCTATTTACTTTTTTCTTTGTACAAGATGAAAAAGAATATTTTATTAATAAAACATTTCACCTTCTAGCTTTCAGTATATTTACACAATTTCAGGTGTGCTGAACATATTTTGACCATTTAAAAAAATTATCTATCCATAAATCTGCGACAAAAAAAAAAAAAAAATGAAAATAGTGTGAAGCAACCACACTACTTCCATTATCCACTATTTCACATATTAGTATATACAATTTTTTAAAAATGTGATCAGAAAACATAGAATTGACCTAAAGAAGTAGTCGCCTGACAAACTGATATATAGACGTGTAAAACAGTTTACATAGCGAGTTAAGAAATAATAAGGGGGAAAAATGGTAGAGTTATTTTTTGAAACACCAATTTCCGATATCTAAAAGTGACCTACCTGAGCATGATGACTGTTAATTTTCTTGTAATAGCCACGTATTTTACGAGAAAGGATATCTGTAATGGATTTATGCA
Organism: Salticus scenicus; assembly: GCA_963930645.1. NCBI lineage: Eukaryota > Metazoa > Arthropoda > Arachnida > Araneae > Salticidae > Salticus > Salticus scenicus. The sequence goes on from OZ005648.1 coordinate 386,051,951, forward strand.
ACAATTTTCAAGAAAATCGTTAGAGCCGTTTTTAAGATACCATCTTTTACCAAAACTTGGCATACTCAATTATTGATCGGAAAACAAAAATTACATACAAAAGGATATTTAAAAGGGAGTTAATATGGCGAGTTTGAAAAAAAATCCGTACAGCCTTAAAAAAAAAAAAAAAAAAAAAAAAAAAAAAAAAAAAACGCACTTGCGTGACCTGAAATTTAGCTATTTATACAGGGAGCCTACCAATTTTCCTGAACTAACCAACTATATCATTCGAAAGCACATCTAATATCGTGTTTATGTAGCAAATTTAAAGAAAATGTTTAGAGCTGTTTTTGAGATACGGACTTACGGTCCCACTTCCGTTTTCCGATGTCCCTCTTCCATTTTTCCCCAAACTTTGTAAAATTCATCTGTACACCAGTTCTGTCTTAAATCTGAAGTTTCGTAGCTCTATCTTTATTAGTTTCGGAGGGGTCGGCAGCCCCCGACAGGAACGTATATGTTTATGTAGCAAGTCAATCGAATCAATATATACCCATATATTATATAATGAGAAATAAATAAAAATGACCTGTGTGATGCAAATAGGATATTGGGACTCCTGATCTGCAGCTCCACTAGTTTATTGTCAAAACGTCAGTGGAAGCTTCCCTGAGGCGACTCAAAACAGTTTTGGGTTCCGTCTGAGGGTATATTTTGTTTGTCTGTGTGTCTGTCGCAGCGACAAAAATCACGCTATTGTTTTGCAATTTTGTACACATATTTTCGCGCCGCATGGGATTAGCTGTATTGTTTTTGGCGTGTATTCTATTTGTAATTCGTGTACAGGGACACACCAAATTTTTCCTTATCACTATGGCCCATGGACAGAATGTGTATGTACCGCAATAACGGCTGCAAAAATCCTCCAACTAACTTGCAAATTGGTAGACACTTTCAAGCTCTGTATAGGAATAGATGTATAATTTTTTATGTGTATATTTTTTATGGTCTATGTACAGGGACACCCCAAAGTGTTTCTTATCATTACGGCCTACGGGGTGAATTTCGTTTAAACGAATTTTAACGTCGTTACTCTGCATTCAACAAAGTGAAATTATAGAAAAAAAAAAGAAAAAAAAAGCGCATTTTAAAATGTTTGTGCTGCATTCAACACAGTGGAATTAACATACATTATAAAGATATATAAAAACATGTTTACTCTAATAAAAGGAATATGTATAGACTACATGATTTATTTGCGGGATCACAGAAATGAATTCGGATGGCAACCTGTAATCATCCAAATGATTCAAATTACATTGAAATATTCATGAGTTTCAATTAATTAAATAGGTGTACTCTAATTTTTTAGTGTATATAATTACTGTGGCTGCTTTTTCGAGTCACATAAAAGAATTTCGTTCTATTACGCTCTATAGTCCATATTTCAACACTGGTATTGTATTTTAAGATGGTTACACCCCACGAAATATAATGAAATTTTATTAGAATTTTAAAAGTACATTTTTTGTGGGAAAATGTGGGCATAGAATTGGTACTTAATTTACAGGGTTGCACAAAATAATTCTAGTAAGTTATGTAATCAATTTGCATTAAATTTGGTAGAAGTACTTATGAATTACAGGGAATTAGAACAAGTACAAGACAGTCAGCTATTAGGAATACATACATACAGAGATAGTTATAGAAAGAGAGCAGCAGAGGGGGTTGAGGGGAGCTGCAACCCCCCTCAGAAACGTTTCTATTTATATAAAGAGTCAATAGAATCAATATATATATATTATATATAATAAGGAATAAGTAAAAATAATCTGTTGAATAATGCGTGATAGCAAATAGTACGGTGAGGTTCCTGATCTGCATATCCACTAGTTATATATAGAACTTGTTATCTTACTCGTAAATCTGCGATCTATCTTAATAGAATTTTAATTTTAGGTAAGAGAAAGTCGTATGGGTGCCATACCAGATTATTTATTTTAAATTCTATTATTGAAATTCTGTTAAATTCAACAAATTATTTTTTACGAATCGCTAAAATAGATGTTCGTATATTGCCACTCATTGCTTTATGAGTAAAATATCAGATTTATTGCGCAAACAGTATTATGTGCAAAGAAAAATATTTAAAATGAAATGCGATCATATATTTCGTAAATTCTTTGAACGATTGTCTTCTAAATCTCAGACTCACATCCGTAATACAAAAAGAAAAAAAAATCTATAATATTAAAAGTAGTAAAGAAATAAAAACCACGACGATGTTTCTTCACCACAAAAATATAAACATTTGGCTCGTCGAAAAGCAAAAACATCTGTCTGAGAGTTGGAGCCGGATAAAGGGTGTGTCAAAGAGGAAAATCGGCACAAATTTGTAAAATTTTTGGAATTTCTTTACAAATTTAATTCATTTAAAATTTTATTAAAATACAGGATTTTTTTCCGCATTGAATTAAACTCTTTGAGATTGACGCAGCTTTTTAAATTCTGTTTTAAAAAATTGAAAGATTTTTTATAAGCCATTTAATGCATCAACCCAAATATTACAATAAAACAGCTTTTTTAAAAAACAACTGTTATTCTTTCGTAAAATCTACAAAAGCTGCGTCAGTTTACGAAATGAGAGTAATCCAAAAAAAAAAAAAAAAAAAAACCGCGTCTCAATCAATTAATATGTCACTGTTTTAAGTGCAAAGAAAGTTTTCGATAGATTAACATTGTCTTTTAGAAAAGCAAATGGTAAGTGAAGAGGGCCCTTAAGGAATTCGAGTGTGCGAAAGAAGTATTTTACAGTTACTTCCGAGAAAATGCGTCTGTTTTCTATTGTTTGTACATTTACATTTCTTATGGGTCAAATTGACTCGCTCCGCGTTTCTAGGTATAACTGTATTTAAGTTACGAATTTTTAAATTTGTTGTTTACCTTAAATTATTAAATGTCATAAAAGGAATTTTTTTGTCTATCAAAACTTTTCGCGTTTTGATAAATTAAACATCGTTTTGGGTCAAATTGACCCGCTCCGCGGTTCTAGTGTTAAACCGCCCAAAAATTATGGATTACCCCAGTTAAATGTGGAATGTAATCAAGATTTATCCTAGCAACATTTCCCCCTTTTTATCAGTTAATAATTAGGAGTACCCTGCAGTATTAACATCATGGTCAATTTTATCAGACCCAATTTTAAGCTGCAAATTGTAATTTTTTAGCCTGCCTGTTTACAAATTATTCATACCATATTCCCAAGTAGCACCGGAACGTTCTTTGGACGTCTAATAACGGTTACAATAGTTCAAACACCGTGTTTCGTGTCAAAAGAACGTTCCATTAGACGTTCAAAAATTGTATTATTTAGAACGTTCTAAAATAGTGTGCGTTGTACCTTCCATAAAACGTACAATTTCAGTTCTATACCAAACGTTTAAATGTAGCATCGTCATAAAACGTTCTGTCTCAGCGAGATTATTACGAATAGGACAAAATGCCCAGATTCAGTTTTGATTTCGTAATATTCATTGAGTGTTGCTGTTAGGATTAAAACAAACTAACTGCACGAGGCAGTGGCAGATTTAATGGGGGCTAGGGGGCTGAAACCCCCCCCCCCAAAAAAAAAAAAAAAAAAAAAAAAAAAAAAAAAAAAAAAACATTGACATTCACAATTGAATATTGCAATTGTAAATTTTTTATTGGTCTAGAATAACATTTTGAAAAGTCTTAGCCCCCCCCCCTCCGAAAAGTTAAGTTCTGGATCCGCCACTGACACGAGGGTCCTAGGCCTCAATTGTGTGCCCTCCGTGGAAATCATTCTAAGAATGCTTAACCCTTATTTACGCGAGTTTCAAAGAAAATCACGGAAAACTCCGAAAACCTGAGTCGACGAGCGCGACCAGGAATCGAAACCAACACTTCCCGTCTGTAAGGTTCGAGAGTAGAACCTCGCGGTCACTAATACTCATCGGGAAGTTACAGAAATGAGTTTTTTTTTTTTTTAAGCATAATTTAAAACTTTTATTATATTTTATTTATGATTCTATTTAAGTTTGAATGTTACTGATAAATTATCAATATCGATAATGTTTTATATCATTACTCTGTTTGATTGTTCTTTTTTTTTTAATTTTTTTTTTATTATTATTTATATATTTTTTTTCATCCAAATTTTATTTATTAAATTTTAATAAAAGAAAATTATTTAATATATATTTCAAAAATTATTTTCTTAATAGATGAAAATTTTATGAAGCCATTCTCTTTTAATTAAACTGTTTAAAAGAAATCTTCTACCCATCGCACTACTTTATTCTGTAGCATTCTATATAACAGCGCCTCTTAACCAGTTAACATGAACAAAAATTTAATAAATACTGTATCTCAAAATTAAAATTTTACTTATTAAATTTGTTGCAGATTTCACTGAGGTATAGCTATCTGGAAAAATTACATAATACTATATCGGACGATATATACCCAAACTGAATTATCATAGTTTTTCATAACATATATTTCACATACTCATGTTAGTGAATTTTTAATAATAATAATAATAATCTGAGGTATTGCTTTCCTTTAAACGAGATTGAGTTGCAGCACAGTAGTGCCATCTCTCAATCAATATATGCTCAAATTAGATCACCATAGTTTAACATAATATCTATCTCACATATCTAGTTTGGGTGCAGTTTTATTCAATAGAAACTGAGATACTGCCTTCCATTACATAGAGGGGGAAATTACATAATAACTGAGCACCTATTAGGTCATATATTCCAAAAATTAATCAGAGCTAGTTTAAATAAAAGTTCAACTAAATATCAAGTTAGGTTAAATTCTGTTCACTGATTCTTCAGATACAATTTCCACAACATTTTATTAAGATGCGCAAACAAGTTCTAAAAATTGTCTAATCCGATCGAGGACGTCTTAAGGTGTGTTAAAACCCTAAGTCGAAAATTTCCATGCACCCATTGCATTCTTTTTATGTATAAAGAAAAAATAAAGTGTATGCCATTTCTGATCCTTTCACTGAATATTTTGTTCAATACTGAAATATACACTAAAACAAAATATGCTTTTCTGTTTAATTCGAGATTTTAAAATGGAAAAATAATGTGATCTCATAGGTTTTTAAAATACTTTATTATAAAAATTTAAATAATTGTTTAACTCAGCTCCATTTTTCCTTAAAATATTGACTATATGTTTTCTACAGCTATAAATGCTTAATAAATTTCTGTTTCAAATGTTGAACTTTGAAACATGATTATTGCGGATGTAAGAAGGGAAGGGCAGATGATATGACATCTGTGGATTGCATTTATTTAATTTTCGCTGACCGTGCAAAGTCAAACGCCAGCGCCAGGTCTTGGGTAAGTCGTGTCCTTATGTGAGGCGGTAATTTTAAAACATGTAATCTGTTTTGTTCAGTTTTAGCGTTATAATGACTTGGATAAGCTTTATAAAAGGTAAAAATGTAATATTTTAACCTGCAATATTCTCTATGTTCTATTTATTAAAGTCTTATTTTAATATCAATTAAACAATCATTTTCATAGCTGCGTAAGTTCTTATGCCTAACTTTTGATACTTGTAAGCAGCGTTGTATCGCAGAAAAAATTGCTCCTGTTACAGAAAACCGCTTAGAAATTATGGATTCGTTTTAGTAATTTAGTCTTCTGAGATAGAAATTGTTAAAATAACTATTTTTGGTTATTATTATTATTCTGAATGAAGATGTAACATAAAGAGATGAGAGCTAATTTTAAGTGAATACCCTTCCAGACTGGTCATTATGTATTTTAAAATGCTAGTTGCAAGGGTGTTTTCTTGAAAATTCTTATGAAGAAAATTAAGAAGGTTTGTAATTTTTGTTCTTTTCTTTTTAAATTCTGAAGTATTTATTTAATGTTTATGTGATTATATATATAATCTAGGTTATGCAAATTGTATATTTTAAAAATAATATCCTAAGTTTCACCGACTTATAATTTTAAATATCTCTTTATTGTTATTTATTAAATAAAATATATGAACTTGTTTAACTGCATAATAAAACAAAGATTCAATTCAACTTTATTCCACATCTTTATAAAAAACATATTCTGCTTAAAAAAAAAAAAAAAAAAAAAAAAAAACGATATTAATAAGTAAATAAATAATATACTAAGAAATGATATATTAATTATAAATAAAATACTTACTTTATTATTTATTAAAATAATAATATTTACATTTATTAATTATTTAATATGCCATGATAGCATAATTACATCAAACGAGTAAAAATTGGGTTGACTCAATTTAAAGAAATTTAAACATTTAAAGAATACCAATTACATTGTCATGTGGAATAAATTTAAATACCTGCAAACATCATTTTTGTAAAGCTGTAAACTGAAAATATGTATACACACATGCACTGAAATTAAAAAATATAAAGTATGTTAAATATTTTAGAAAAATATTTTGATTTAAAAAAATATATATATATTTAAGTATTTGGAAATTTTTAAAATTTCTTCCTTCTAACTAATTTTTAATTTTTCGTTTCAATTTCTTATTATTATAAATTAACAATATATTCTAAACTCAATTATATATTATTTTAGCGGTGTATTGGTACATTCCTTTTCGAAATTGTTTTTTAATTTGAAATATTAAAACTTTTTATGAACTTCAGCATTCAAATATATTTATAAACTATCCATGGACTTACAAAGTAGTAACCAGAAATGTTTAGAATATACAGGGTGCAAAGTCGAGAGCAGGCCTTTATTTGCGCAACAATTGGTCTCAGACGTCCTCCAATAAGAAAATGTATTTAAAAAAAATGTACGCATTCATTATATGACATGTTTAAATTTAAAAAATCAATTTATTAAAAATCACAAAAACTGATAATTTTTATACAATTTTCATGACGCTAATAGTAAAAGTTGAGTTCCAACCTAAAAAATATAACACGAAAAGTTTCACTTTTGTGCGCCCAAAATTGTCTGAGATAGTTAGTTTCAAAATTTAGGATTATTTGGCATTTTCTCGGGCTTTATTAAAAAGTCAATGAAAAATTCTTTATTAAATTCAGGGAAAATGCAAACAAATTCCAAATAGGATTTTTAAACCGATCCCTTACCCTAACAGCACATTTATCCATAGTGCATCCTGAGGATGTCCCTTAGACGTACTTTCATCCATAGGATATCCTAAGGATATCTTGTGGATTAGATGTGCTGTTAGGGTTGTTGAAGGCCGAAATATGTTAGAAAATCTAAACTTTAAATATCTTGTTCCATTTTGAGAGAATAGAAATGAAACTTTTTGTTAGGATGAGTGCCAATTTTTCTAAATATGACTATAGGGATCTGGGACTATATAAAAAGCTAGTTTTTGTAATTTTGAAAAAAAAAAAATAGATATTTTAAATTTAAACATGTCATACCACAAATGCTCATATTCTTTAAAACATTTTGTAACTGAAACTATATATTTGCGACCAATAGTTGCGAAGATAAGGTGTTCTCGTGACAATGCTTTGCACCCTGTATTTAAAAAAAATAATATATATATGTATAAATGTTTTTTTAACCTTAGTTAAAGCCAAGCAACAGATATAAGATCACTGAAACCACATAGAACAATGAAAAGGAAATTACAAGAAATTTAAATAACCTGGAGAGGCTGATTGTGATTTATTGAAGCATTTATTTTTTATTTATTGATTTTTATTTTATTTAACTTTAGTCTAATCATAAATTTATTCCTATATTGTTAGTTGAAATTTTAATAATTTCGCCTGTGCGTAAAAACCACATGAAACTCAAATCAAAAGATACAAACAAGCAACGAGGAAATAAAAAATTAAGACATCATTTTAAACATTTTTTTTTTAGGAAAAGCTTAGAATGGTAGACAAAAAAAAAAAAAAAAAAAACTCGTCAGGGGTGACCTTTTTCCTCGTTGAGCACCAATGTACGATTTCGTTCGTTAGCAGCTATAATAGCAAATTGCTAGCGGGCACCCTATCGTACAGGAAATTGATTGAAGTTAAAAATGAAGAATAAATTGGAATAAATTATTTAGTTCAAGAAATCAGAGAATCAAACAGAAAACAACCAAGAAAAACAAACATTAATCATAGGATGACGCATTCGGTATCACAAGGATTAAAGCAAGTAAAATAATTCAAGAGTTTTGTTGTACATAGCAGATGGAGAATAATGATACAACACAGCAACAGGGATATAAATTACTTTTTTAAAAAAAAATTCAAACAATGTTTGAGAAATTTTAGCATACTTACTATTCCTTTAATTTCAACGTATATGCATGAAAAATTCCATATTTTATCACAATAATTCCCAAAAAGTGTCATAACGTGTCTATATCCCTTAAAAAATTCCTTAAATTTTTGCATTTTTAAAAAATTTCTTTTTTCCCCTAATCTGAAGATAATGACGTTATAGTATTAATTACGAAACTTTAAATAAACACCATAAAATGCAAGAACTCGCGACTGCTACAAACAAAGCACGGTTGCTACAATCAAAGCGGCAACGCATTCAACACACTCAACATGCTTGTTTGCAGCTCTCGCGCCTACATTGTTCGCCTGATGAAGGGTTGTGTCTTCTTTTGAACCGAAACAGTTGTGCGAGTTTTTGCATTTTATGGTGTTTATTCAAAGTTTTCTAATTAATACTATAACTTCATTATCTTCAAATTAGGGGAAAAAAAGAAATTTAAAAAAAATGCAAAACTTTAAGAATTTTTTTAAGGGATAATAAAGAGACGTTACGACACTTTTTGGGGAAAACTGTCATAGAATGTAGAATTTTTGATGCATATACGTTGAAATTAAAGGAATAGTATGTATGTTAAAATTTCTCAAACATTATTTGAATTAAAAAAAAAAAAATCAGCTATGTACTTTTTACTTCTAAACGCCCGTACTGAGGTGATTATTTATAATGACGTCACTTTTTTTTTTTTTTTTTTTTTTTTTTTAACTACACTATTTTAGAACGTAGTACGTTTTCTAGAACGTTCTTAAAATGTGTATAACATTTTGAAAACGTTCTAAAAACATTTAGAGCGTTCTGAAACCGTATACATAGAACGTTCTCAGAACGCTTCTATAACACCGATGGTGATAGTTACACGTTTATTGAACGTTCTCTGAACCATACTATAGTACTTCAAGATGGACAGATAGACGTCTATAACACGTTCAAAGTGAACGTTCTTAGAACGTGTTTGCAGAACAATTTTTGAACGTTCAGAGAACGTTTCGGTGCTGTTTGGGTAGGGACCTGAAACGGTTGACTGAAAGTATTACAAAATGTATTGTCACCGTGTTCTGAGCTATCCTGAAAGTTTCAAATGCCTAGCTATTCGAGAATTTAGTGAAAATTCGATTGCAAGCCTTGTACTGGTAACGCTGCCGAAGGCAGAAGGAACCCGAAGCAATCGGCTAAAATTATTAAAAAAATGTATTGTCACTGTGTTCTGAGCTATCCTGAAAGTTTCAAACGTCTAGCTTTCGAGAAGTTAGATAAAATTCGATTGCAAGCTTTGTACTGGTAACGCTGCCGAAGGCAGCAGGAACCCGAAAAAGTTAGCTAAAGGTATTTAAAAAATGCATTTTCAGCGTATTCTGAACTATTCTGAAAGTTTCAAATATCTAGCTAGTCGGGAAGTTAGCTAAATAAATTTTCTGTTGAATCATATAAACGCTGCCGAAGGCAGCGGGACCTTAAACAGTTGACTAAAAGTATTAAAAAAATGTATTGTCATCGTGTTCTGAGCTGTCCTGAAAGTTTCAAATGTCTAGCTAGTCAGAAAGTTAGTGAAAAATCGATTGCAAGCTTTGTACTGATAACGCTGCCGAAGGCAAAAGGAACCTGAAACAGTTGACTAAAAATATTTAAAAAAATGTATTGTCACCGTGTTCTGAGCTACCATGAAAGTTTCAAATATCTAGCTAGTCGGGAAGTTAGTTAAAAATCGATTGCAAGATTTGTACTTGACAAACAAACGAACATACAAACAGCCAAACAAACAAACAAACAAGAATCGAAGTTAATAATAATAAAAAAAAAACATGGTAAAATGCAGTGTTAGAGAAAAATCATCTTAAAGAAAAAGTTTAAAAATTGACTACAATTGCTAAAACTAAAAACTGCCTCTCGGGGGGATAAAGTGCTATTCTTGTATCCTGACACACTTCTTACATACTACTTTTCAAGTAGATGAATTAAAAACTACCATTTTATGATTTGTGTCACTTTTATTGCCGGTTTGAGGTAATAGAACACTTAGATTTATATAAGAATCTTACGTATTAAGGGGAAATACACTATTACTCAAAAATTTTGCATAATTTGAAAAATATCAGTTTTTTTCTATTCAAAAACATATCTCTCTATGAAATGATTTCAAACACTGGGTATTTAAAGAACTGGGCGTCTTCCTCATGTTTTTCAGTGAAGATTGGTTTAAGATAACTTTTAAGGGGCCGGTAACAAATTGAGCGAAACCAATAATGTTTGTGATCACCCTGTATCGTTAAGTAAACGAAATGAATTGTAACTTAGGATATGCTAATATACTTTAATTTGTGGATGAATTTGTGTGAAGATAGCATATTAAAAAAACGGATATATAAGCATTTATGTTACAACTCAAAAAAAATAAAAATAAAATAAAATAAAATAAACAAATAAAATAAAATAAAATAAAATAACTTTTCTTTTATTTATAATACACATAGTTTTTAACAAAAATTATACGCACTTTCAGATAAATTGGAAAAATACGTTCAAAAGAATATACTGCACATGGAATACAAATATCTCAAATATCTCATGAAATATTAACATTTTTATGAAAAAAATGTTTTCACTGCACATGTGCAAAAGAAAAAAAAATATATTGCATGGGTTAAAAGCTATATATATTGGACACCTTTTGTAAAAAGTGCATTAGAATAGATTAAAAATTAAGCGAATTATCCGAAAAAGAACGAACTAGATTTTAGATGTTTTCCAAGAGTTGAAATTTCTTAAGGGGTTTTCCACATGCCGTAGAATTGATTTGAAAATCCAATTATTTCAACCACGCTGCAAATGTAGTTTTTTTGTGAAAACCCCTTATAAGTTTCTAAAACTGTAACATATTTTTGTTTATTTACTAATCTTTGTGAGATATTAAAGGGATTTTTACAAAAAAAAAAAAAAAAAAAAAAAAACTTTTGTTAAGTTTACACTGGTAGATAGTCACAGTTGGAGTTGAGTCTAATTATCAGTGAAGTTTCTGTGCATAGTTAAATGTTGAATCTGAAGGTATTATAATGAAAGTTTGCTTATAGATAGTATTTAAATTAACGCTATATTAATGCCCTATTTAGGCAGAATATACTTAAGGTAAGGGAGTTCATTTGAGTTTTGTGTCCAGAGATAAATTCCCGAAAATTTTATCTCCAGATTGTTTGAGTCGAGCCTTATCGACAGGCTGCTGTGTTGATGAGTTCTTTAAGCAAGCAAGTATTAAATATAAAGAATACATTAAGAAAAGAGCTACACATTCCCCCGTTGGAATTTAGAATAAACGTTTTTTTAGATTTTACATTCCTTGATCAGCTACGTTAATGGCTGCAATTCGAAACTACGGGAATTACATTTCCGTTTGTGATAAATTGATTTTAACATTTTCCAACAAATTTTTTTTAAAGTGATAATGATTGCAATTAGTATATATATCTGCTTTTCTGTCCTTCTGCCTGTCCATTGTATGATTGCGTGGGAAAACAATACTGAAGGTTAAAAGAGGCAGTCAACCTAATGGGTGCTTTCATTTGGAAAATGGTTATAATCTATGAGAACCGAATATTTCCTTGTTCTTGTTTTAAATTAAACATATTACGAAAAGAGAGAAGAGAATTTCTCATATTATTGAGAAATATTAGGCTAAGCTTTTATCTTTAGCGTAATATTTCTCAAGTTATTTTCAGCTTCACGAAGAAGATGACAAAATAGATGATATATTAAGGTCGAGTAGGTCAATATTGTCAATCTAATTATATTTAAAAATTAAAAGATATTAATTTATTGTACACTTGGAAAAAATTAGTTAATTTCGTAAAGAACATTTAAATTTCCTAATTTAAATTTGTAAAACACCTATGGATAACAACACAGTCCTTCAACATAAAACTTTTTTTATTGCTAAGCAGACTTGCATTTTCACAAATACCGTGATAATATTTTATTTCATATCATAAATCTATTTCAGTATTTTGTTTCAGTTTTGAGAAAGAAGAACTGAATTTTTCTATCTTGTTTCAAAAATAAGTCAGCGAAACATAATCTTCTACTTATCATAGGAGACGCTTTTAGGTTTGACAAATGATGCAATCGAAGAAATATATTTAGAATAAAAGTATATGTATATATATATATATGCATATTATCTATCATATAATAAATGATACTATATTGTGATAGATTTCTATTTTTGTTTTGTATAGTAACAATTCAAAAATATCTAAAATAGTTTCTCATGTATGAAAAAATATTATGGCCATTTTAAATATTAGAATGTGTTTCAAGAATAAAATTTGTGAATCTAAATAATTGTTTAAGTATTTCCGCAATAAAATATTTTTGACGTTGCGTACTGATAAACTATCACTGAAATCTATTAAAAAAAAAAAAAAAAAAAAAAAAAAAAAAAAATAGCAAATACAGAAAAATAAGAAAATATATGATAAAAAATCCATGTTTTTACAGTAAAAAATTGCGAAAATGATTTTCGATATCGATGTTTTTAAACATTTCCAGAAAAAAGTTTTTGAAAATAAAATAATTTCTTGATTTATCAATCTCATCTAAATTTTTAACTAGATATTATGTTCATTTCTGTAACTGAGAGTGTACTGAATTATTATCCAAAAAGTTATTACATATTTTCAATCGTTCAAAATATATTTTTTCTTAAAACTACACTAAAAGTCACAGTTACTATAAACCTGAATTAAAGAAAATGTTTTAAAATATAATTATGTTAGTTATTGTAACTATTTTTGTATTATAATTTTGTCATTACCTGCAACGATATGGTTATTGTGTCGTTAGTAGATATTTTTTAGATAGGCTTTTAAAAGTATGAAACCGTTTTCTATAATACAAAACGTCATTGTAGCTAAAAATTTACGTTTGTCATTCTTACCATCTTTATAATTGTATAATTTTTATAATTTTTATTTTTTTCTGCTTTTAACAAGGTAACTTTTTATGAATGTCCAGAAATGTAAATTCCATTTTAGTCAACCATCGTCTTCAGGCTTACATACTTTTAATAAGTTAATAAATTTAATAAATCACAACATGCTTATAATTGTAATTCAAGGATTACAGTTGTTTTGAATACTAAAAATAATAATACTACTAATAATAATAATTTGCTTACACATTCTAATTCTACACAGGATTTAGAAAATCCTGCTAGAATTAGAAAATGTAATTGTTGATAATTCTGATATAAGTGAATGACTAGACTTTCGCGTATTGTGAATTTATATCTCTATCACTTAAAGTAAATTTAACGTAATTGATTTTTACTATTAGAATCCGCTACATGCAGACATTTGTAAAATATGAATAATTTGTCATGCCCTTTTAAATTCCCCATGTGCTATAAACATTGTATTCTCAATGTATGTTTTAAGTTTAAATAATACCTTTTTCATTTTTTTTTTTTTTTTTTTTTTGAAAATTTCTACGAATTTTTTGAAATTAGAATAAAGTCCACGTAATTGAAAATGACAAGTCCTTTTGTTTTCCTGGTACAATGCTTAATTTATTTTTTAAATTTCCATTGTTTCTTTATCTTTAACTCTTTTTTATTTAATTCAGACTCTGATTGTAAAGCTTTAAGATAGGAGGGGGGGGGGGTGAATTTTGATGATAGCGTTACTTTATATCATATATATGATATCCAAAGAGCAATTTTAAAAGTTTAATTTTTGTTTTGCGTATTCTATAATTAAATGTAATTTTACTTCTATTAATTTATTGTATGTCTGCTAAATGTTGCATTTGTTGTAAATATTTTGTATAAAATATACGCTGAAAAACCTGTTTGATATCTTGTATATGTATATAAAATTTTTCAATGAGATTCTGAAAATATTCTATGAAATATTGCCCCAAAAAATAATACTGGAAAACTTTTTATTACACACACATACTATACATATATGACTTCTTAAATTTTTAAATGGTCTTTTAAAGACACTTGCGACTGTGTTCTGAATCATTAATTGAAAATGCGACTTAAGGCATCTTTAAAATAAATAATAAATGAAAGAACATTGCGCGAAAGATTCATTACATTTGATGACAATTTCTAAGTTTCAGAAGATTTCAGGCAACGTACACTGTAAAAAAAATGTCCTATTTGCTGCCAGAAAATAAGTTCTGAAAATACGTTCTGACAACGTAATTTTTTCGTAAATTATTCGTATTTTCTCAAATTACAGAGAATTTGTGGCACGAAATAGGACATATTTTTTACAGTGTAGTGTATCTTACAGTAAAATGTCGAAAGTCTTAAATCCTCATACAGTACAACCAACGTTTGGTTCGTGCTATTTTTAATAATGTTCTTTTTGTCGAACTCGCCGATATATAAAATTTTCTATAAAAAAGATCCAATTAACATTAATTTTTCTTTTATTAAATGCCACTTGATTATATATATAATACTTTCCGTAAAATCACATAAGTTTATAAGTCAAATTAATTTAGTTATATTGATATTCAAACTATTTCTTTTAAAGGGAGAAGGCAGATGCAGAAGGGATAAATCTATTTTATTGCTTTCTATGTATTGTAAAAAGTATTTCTTTACATTTCTAGTAAAAAATTAACATATAAAATGATTCCACAGATGTTCTGACATATTTTTTATTACCAAAAATAATGAATTACTGAACAAGCTTAAAAACTATTTCTCTCGCTCGGAAAGAGTGAATCAAATCAGATGATGATGAATTCTAAATAGATATTCGTCTTTTATATGTTAAAAATATATTTTTGTCAAAAATACCGTTGTTTTTTGATTAATTTTTCTTTCGGAACATATGTAAGAAAAGTATAGGAATCATGACAAAAATTAGCTTTAAGATTTTTGTATGTCTATACGTCTCTAGGTCGCATGTTGTTTTGATATTTTTACGTTCTCCATGTAAATGTGTGCGTGTGTGTATGTGAGTGAATGCAATAGAATTTATACGCTTTGTTCGAATGAGCTGAAAGTTGGTATATAAGTTACAGGTCACAATAGCACAAACTGTATAGGTCATAGTGATTCTAGCACTTACTTTATTTTTTTAACCGAGACACAGAGACAAATATAGCCTTTGGACTGAAGTTATTTAAATTGCGGTAGCATCTAAATGCCAAAATGATTGAGACACTAACGTTATGACACAAGAGTCTTTTTTATAGAGGACACATAAAACAGACTCATGAGTCCTCTGCAGTTCGACATCAAGTAATCTACTACATGACGTAGCATCTTATTCCTTAAAAGTACACACATACTGTTTTGTTAAAAAAATCCTTGTCGAATCTTGTTCTTAGACTGACTAAGAACAGGATTCAACAAGGATTTATTTAGGAAAACTGTATTAAGTGTACTTTTTTATATATGAATTTTTGCTAGCGCTCGGATACTTTTGCTGCCGACTGTAAAGGTTTCTTTAAAAAAGTTGCCCAAGAAATTTCACTTTTTTAGTTAAAACACGCAAGGTAATAAACCCAGTGCAAAGCTATTTTCGGGAAACCCGACATACAACATTAGACATAGCATACTGTAATCAGAATGGAAAAATATTAAATATCTAATGAAATAAGAGCATTTTTACTAAATAATTTTTAACTGCACATGCATAAGATTTAGCGAAATATCATTTGCAAAATTTAATAGCCAAATGCATTGGAGCTTTGCGCATGTCTCATTCCTCTTCCGTTGACGTTAGGTTTTCTTAAGGTGATTGTTTGTTTCAATTAATGTACCATCTTTTGTTTCAAAACGAATGATAAAACTTACTTTCGGAACGCCCCTGTCACATAAACACTGTTAGTGTAACAAATAATAAAAAAGAATCGCATACGAGGCTTTGTAACATTTTGTATAAACATAAAAAATATGTTTAACCCCTTAACGCGCGGTGTCCTCGCCACGAGGACGAAAAATTTAAGATCAAGCTGCAAAAAATTCATCCCGGAAATATTTTAGCAAAAATTCACGTTTATAACATATCAGAAAAGGCCGGTTTTTTAAACCTCAAAATTTTAAATTTCTTTTAGTTTAATTTAGTTCATGAATTCCGGTGGCAGTATAATTTAAATGTTTAAAATTGTCTGGCGCCGCAAAGGGTTAACAAAACGGAAAAGTAATGATAGAAATAAATGAATTTTAATATTTTATTTTATTTTATTTATTAAATACGGCATCAAGAAAAAAAAAAAAACAGACATAAATTCGATTCAAATCAAATTATCGATTATTATTTAAGACCCCATATAATCAAAGTGGATGTATTTTAAATAAAATTACATACAAGTATTGATGGAAAAAAGATATATCTATATCTATATCTATCTATCTATCTATATATTTTTTTAACAGTCTTAAATTTTTTTAATATCAAGTGTACTTAAAATACTAATCCATCTTTCAAATTAACATTACAGATTTTAAAACATTCCTTAGCATATTATGGTGAAATATATATTTGTTCTCAAATTTTAGATCTAAAAATTTTAATAGCTACAGAAGCGCATAACTATACAGCAATGTTTAACAGCTTATTGAGTACTCGTATAATGTCATTCGTTATGCATATGTAATTCGCAGTAGAAATTCAAAACCATAATGTTTTCATAACAAATTCATAAACTTTCCCGACTTTGAAATATGTGTAATACCTTATGAACGAAAATAGACGTTACATTATGTGGTGAGATAAACTTTTGACGCATACGTATAGGGGCATAAAGCTTTTTGAAGATGGTTAGAATTCGATATCGCATATATTTTATGATTTTGAATTGAGCTCTATTATCACACTATTCAGTTTGAGATTCAATATTATTGCATGATTGATAGCATAGTTTTCTATTTGTATTTAATATTATTAAAATCATTTGAGAGACAATTTTGTTTCAGAAATATTTTGTAAATTTTAGTTTCTATATTAACTTATTTTTGTTTATTTGTATTTACGTTCACAAAAATTATGTTTATTCCTCATATATTTAGATAACAATATTTCTGTCATTAAAATTAACTACGTTTTTTTTTTTTTTTTTTTTTTTTTTTTAATGAACACATATAAAAATTTATGATTATTAAGAACATTTTTCCCACAAAAAAAAAAAAAAAAAAAAAAAAAAATCTATATTGACTGACTTTTGAATTCATATAAAAGTGTTCTTACTTTTGCATATTTCATTTCATATCGCTATGTATTAAAATAATCTTCAATGTATAATTCCGTAATTCAGTCCAGAAAGCAGAATCGGGAAGAATTCGTTCAAAAGAAAATATCTCATTTCTCTGCTGTTGGTACAGTCAAAATGAATAAAAATAAAAATGACAATAAGAGTATTCCAGTGTTTTCTTTTTCTTTTTCTTTTTTTTTTTTAAATTAAAAATCGACAATGACAATAAAGTTGGCAATATATTTTACCAATATATGAAAGCGAAATCTGGCTAAAAGAAAATAAACGCAAATTTAAACTAAAAGTTGTTTGATTTTACTGACATATGAAAGGCTTATATTTAATAGGGTGAAGTTAACTTTATTTTTATTTATTTATTTATTTATTTAAATCATCTACAGATTTTTCTCGTTTTTAACCATTGCCAAAACTATAAAAGAGCGATTTACCTCGTTTTCAGAGACGCAAAATGCTTTTCATATTTGTAAACGGTGCATTTGATACAGAGAGATTGTGGAATATTTTGATTATTACTAGTTCGTAACAAGTAATATTCGTGTTCTTTAGTGTTCCTATTGCTTCTATAGCAAGTTAAAAAAAATGGAGCGAATCCACTCGACTTTCCGAAGTTTATTTTATGTAAACAGCTGTTAATGACTTAAAGTAAGAAAAAATGTTAAATAAACAAAAGAGAAAATCATAATTTAGAGCATTTTGCCCCAAATAGTATACCGTTTAATTTAACACAATTGTATTTGAAATAATTTCAGCTCAAAGGTCATTATGATAAAGAGTTGTGTCTCCATAAAAAAAGACTATAAATGTTAGATTCAACAAAATCTACACAGTTCGTACGATAGTGGCCTATAACATCTATGCAAAATTTCAGTTTATTCGCATAAGGCATTTAAACACTATCGTGCTTTAAAAATTTGTGTCTATGCATCATAATTATAAAGATTTTCTCAATGTGTCCTTATAATATATATATATATATATATATATATATATATATATATATATATATAAGTGCTAGATTCACGAAAATCTACACGAAAATCTACGGTGATCTATAATACGTATCTAAATTTAAGTTCAAACGATTAACGCACTTGTACGCTATCGCACTTTAAATAATTTGAGCTTATAGGCGATAACGATAAAAAAAAAAAAAAAAAAA
Organism: Salticus scenicus; assembly: GCA_963930645.1. NCBI lineage: Eukaryota > Metazoa > Arthropoda > Arachnida > Araneae > Salticidae > Salticus > Salticus scenicus. The sequence continues at coordinate 386,070,635 of OZ005648.1, forward strand.
AATGTGTTCCTTCAAAAATTACTATAAGTGCTAGATTTGCTAAAATCAATAGGGTTAGTGTTACGGTAACGCATAATATAAGTTTTAACATTCAGCTCATTGGAACAAAGCATTTAGACGCTACCGTGTGCACTCACACACAATACAATTTCCATACAATTAATTGGATAGCACATAATCCCTACATATACAAAATTATAGTAGTAGTTCAGCTCCTAAAACATACTTTTTTGAGTAAAATGCTTTTTATTTTTATTTTTATTTATTTATTTTTTTTAATATTATTTATTTATTTATTTATTTATTTTACATTTTGAATAACTATCATTTTTAGACCAATCATAGTTGTTTTTACTAACTAAACAAAAAAAAAAAAAAAAATTGACCTGCATTATGTATCGTAATACTTTTTAATACAGAAGCAGAAATTCAAAAGAATAAAATTTAAAAAAAATGTAAGTATTTAAAAAAAAAAAAATTGACCTCTAAAGGTGTAGGTGTATTTCAAATTGCGGTTGAAGAGGGAAGTAATCTCTTCACACAGATCTCTGTATACTTCAAAAAGTGCCATTTTGAAAAATATATTGGACTGTTTTTAAAGTACGGTCACACACATATTTTTGTTTATTTACTAAGATTTGTGAGGTGATAAAAAGTTTTTTATAAAAAAGAATTTTTGCTAAGTGGTTAAAATAATTGATCTTAAAATTAATTACACAGCATGTGAAAAAACCCTTAAGAAATTTCAACTTTTGGAAAATATCTAAAATCTAGCTCGTTCTTTTTCGGATAATTTGCTTAATTTTTACTCTATTCAAATGCACTTTTGACAAAGATTGCCCAATATATATCTAACTTTCAACCTTATGCAACAAAAGAATTTTTATCGTTCAACCATGCGTGGTGAAAACGTTTTTCATAAAAATGTTCATATTTCATGAGATATGCGAGATATTTGTATTCCGATTGCAGTATATTGTTTTAAAAGTGTTTTTCCAACTTATCTAAAAGTGGGAATAATTTTCGTTAAAAGCTCTGGATATTATAAATAAAAAACATGCTGATATTTTTTGGAGTTTTAAAGTGAATGCTTGTATCTCCGTTATTTTATATGCTATCGTCACATTAATTCATCCACAAATTAAACTGGGTCTGTATTAACATATCCTAAAGTTGAAATTCATTTCGTTCACTTAACGATACAGGGTGATCTCAAACATAATTGATTTTTCTCAATTTGTTACCCTAAATGTTGTCTTAAACCAATCTTCACTGAAAAACATGAGGAAGACCTAGTTCTCCAAATACACAAAGTCTGAAAACATTTCATCGAGAGATAAGTTTTCAAATTGAAAAAAACTGATCGTTTGCTAATCTTTATAAACTTCTGAGCAGGAGTTCCATACCACTATATTTCAGTTCTTTATGAGTTGTGAATGATTTCCATGCCGTACTCCACACAAAACATGCTTTTATAGTTATAAGAAATATACATTCATTCCATTTTATTTAGCTCAGCCTACAGGTGTTGTTACCCTGTACTTAACAGAAATTTCACCCACAGATGTAATATATTTGAAATCACGCGTAAATGGCCCTGTACACGAACCATTCGCTTGATCTCAAAGAAAATTTTAGTGTAGCATCGCAGTATAATATATATTTAATACACTGAGTTTTAAATTCCTGCTACTATTTGTGTTTGAGATATGCTGATAACAGACACGCACACACACATACATAGACCAACCGCCAAAATCATGTTTTTCGGATTCAGGGGACCACAAAACTTGTAAATATAACAATAACACAATTTCACCTCAAAACAATATTTTTATACCATAAAAACATGATGGGTAAGAGATATATGGGTAAGAGAAAGTAAAAATGTCAACTTGCAGTGATACATGACCGTTACCTTGGAATGGTGCATATAAAAAATACAAAGGTATGCATATATACACCGTCTGTTTAATCTGTATCACAGATTTATGTGCATTCCAGAAAAAAAAAATACAATCCATATATGCGAATATAATTACCATTTATTATATGATTATGCATTATATTATATGAAAATTAGCATTTATTATATGATAATTTAAGTAATGTTCTTAAAATGTTAGTTAATGTGTCAAAACTATTTTGGTTAGACCATGAATCTATTAAGAATTTTTTTTTTTTTTTTTTTTTTTTTGCATCTATAATTTGATTATTTTACTTTTTCTCTTACTTTTCAATAATAAACTCATAAATAATTTCAACTCAGTTCTGAAATGCATATCAGAATTGGAAAACGAAACAACTTGTTATACATTAAAAATTATAATGATGAATTTCAATTAAATGTACATTTCTCGAATATATGAATAATTGGAATATATGTATAACAATTGTTCATAAAATTCTAGTTATTCTTTAACTATGTATTGTCATTATAATTCAAACTTTCAACAAAACGTTTTCATATTCTAATAAAATATAAATAACTCATTTAAAATTTATAAGAAACTTAAGAAATTCGTTTCGATTTTCCTACTAGTATTATGTTTTGAATTATATAAATCGATTGGAGCATATATAAGTACAGCTTTACATTTTGATATTAATAAATTTAATTAAGCATTTCGTCGAAACTTTAAATAAAAGTTCGTAAAATTCGGCATTAAAACATTACTAGAGTTGCATATTTAAAGATAATAAGAACATTTCATTTGAATTTAAGTAAAGAGGAATTAAGGCATGTATTTGTAATTTGCATATACTTTTGTATAAATTTCTGACATGATATTTTAAGAATAAACTTATTTTAATCAACAAACCTTTTTCATAATAAATAAATAAAATAAAATAATTATAAATAATAATAAATAAAACTACTATTGGTTTTAACAGCTGTAGACAAAACACATATTTTCTAGATTTATTTTATAATAAAGGAATTTGGTGTAGAACTGACAAAAATTGCCCAATATATCTAGCTTTCAACCTATCCAATAAAATGTTTTTTATCTTTCGCACATGCGCAGTGAAAACGTTTTCCATAAAAATGCAATGAATTGACAATAAGTCTGTAGGATAAATGCAAAGGTACACACTTCTTTAGAGCTACAATATCTCTAAAGAAATTCAAATTAATATGGAGAGTTATTAGATTTTATGATCGTGAAACTCAACAAAGGAGACAGACAGTATATGCCTAGCAAACCTGCTAAATATGGTTCCGGTCCAGGCATTATTTTCACTCAGTCGGAAAAATAAAATTTCAATAAAGAATTTTTTGTTAAGTTAATATTCACCATAGACTTAGCTTTGATTTGAGGTGTAACAAGTGATTACACAGCAAATTTGAAAATCTTACCTTTATGTCCACTTTTGAATGAAACAGTCGTTAATTTATTTTAAATATTTTAAATGTTTTAGATTCATATTGAAAAAACAGATTAAGGTAACTCATTTATGCATTATATAAGTATATATTTGTAATAAAAATACACATTATATAAAACTATTTTATTTATATAACTTTATAAATATTATAATGCATTGAATATAATTAGGAATGAATAATGTATATAAAGAAATTAATTATGTCTTAAATATTTTAGATATTGAGAAATAAATAATTCAAAAATATTTACAACGTTAATGACAACTTAAAGGGAATTGGCACCTTTTACATGTTCAGTGTAATATTTATTAATTGAACTGTATTAGGTTTGATCAATAAACTATTCTTATATTTTTTTTAATATTTTTTACAGATTTGAAATTTTTAAAATGCATTTTCTCAGTTTGCATTTCTTCATGATTTCATGATCTTCAAAATGCTAAAACGTCTGCACATATTTAAACCTTTAATATTTTTTTGCATATTTGGTAGAACCTGCTTAAATGATTTTTTATTGTTGTTATTGTTTATTTCTTATTATTTATGCGTATTTCCCAGTTAGTAGACTATTAAAATTTCTCATTGAACATACATAACTTTTCAACACAGCACGTTCTTTTATTGGAAAGTACTGAATAATATAATTATAGTTTTTTTTTTCTTTTCGTAAAATAGGAAATAGCAAACATTTTTTTTTTTTTTAATAATGGAAAAGCGTGCTATTCAGAAGTATTGAAATTTCGTCGAAAGTCTTAAAAATCTTAGAAAGATAAGCATGAATTAAAATTCTAGTATAAATATACGCATTCAGTATTTCAAATTCAAACAATATTCGAATATTGGATTTGTGTGCGGGATAACAGTTCATATAAAATTTTTTATATGTTTTTATAAATTTATTTTAACCCTTTCGATACGAGAGCCTCAGGAGAAAAACCGCCACCACAGCCCAGACGTCTTACTATTTAAATATGATACCAATTGTCATTTATTTTTGTGGGATGTATCTATAATGTTCTAACTAAAACCAATAACATACTGTATCTATTTTATTGTTTTATAACATAACCCGTCTGTTTGCGACACGATTTGATGCAAACAATTATCATAAACTGATAATGAACACCCGTCACATATTTGTGACGCCGGGCTCAGGTAAGAAAATCGGATCGTCACATATATGTGACGCTGGTAGCGAAAGGGTTAATAGTTCAAGTTTGTTTAATCGTCTTCTTCTTGTTTTTAAGTTCCCCCCCCCCCCCCACACGGTCAATTTTCCTCAATATACTGACTATTTAAGTTTGTCCTTGTATTTATTTATATTCTTATATTTTTTATTGGTGTATTTACTTCTGTACTTTATTAATGAATTTAATTGCTTTTTATGATTTGTATTAATTCAATTCGTTTGCTGTATGGTCTTGCTTCTATCTGTGAGAAGTCGGGGGATAGAAACGTGTTTTTTAGCTAAATAGCTAACGTTTCGTCAGAAACTTCTCATATCGCATTCCCTACATGGGGAGGGGGGGGCTTAAGAAGGCCCTCATGTGTTTTGGCATTAATGTTCATTTTTCCTTGGTTAGTTTGCTTATATATATATATATCAGGGTGTGTGCATTATTTATAGAAAAGTACATATCTACCAAAACTTAAGCGAAAAAAAGTTTTTCTATGCAATGTAATTGGTGGAAATACTTTATGATATTTTACCTTGTCTAGGAAAACTGCTTAGAAATGACAATCGATTTCTGATACACATATACAGTAAAAAATATTTTTTTACTTTCAATTTTCATCAAATTTTTGCATAATTGCGGGTTTTGAGGTTCCTTGAATACTAAAGTCAAGTTTTTCACGGTTGAACTTTGTGTGTGCCAACGTAGTTTATCAACTTAATTTAAAAACTGTAGGTAATTCAAAAGTTATCTTTTAAATTGATATGAAATTTCTGCTTGATAAGTTTTGCCACGATTGATAAGTTCCAAGGAGTGGTGCAGGTGATTGTTGACTGCATAATATCCAATAAATTTTAAATTTAATAAACGTTTTCTATTCTATATAAATGTAAGTGCTATATTCAAGCGGGGATTGAGGGAATCGGCAGCCTCCTCACTCAGATATCTTTGTCAAATAATGCTGTTCCTAAACCTTTTTAAAATGGTGTTTAAGTTCATATACAGTACTTGTTATCCTATTCCCTAACCTTCAAACTACCTTTATAATAGTAAAATGCAAGGCAGTAGAGAGTCGTGTATGTGATATACCAGATTTTTTTTAATTACGAAAATATAGTTATGGGAATTTGTATATATATATGTAGTAAAATTTTGAAATATAATCTTTAATAAAATTTTTTGAAAACAATTTATAATAAATAAAGTAAATTCAAGTTTTAATTTAAAAAGTATAGTAGACTATTATATGCCGACAGTTTTTTAAATCTTATCGTCTGACAAGATAGTTTAAACATTTATATTCTTATAAACTTAAATACTTACTTAACCACTTACACACTTAATACTTACAATGTTATTGATTGATAAATTATTTCTTAAAATAATTTTATGTTTAAATGTTACAATAATGCCTACATTTGAGCATTTAAATCCATATATATTTTTTGAATTGCCATATATATCAATCCCAAAAATATTCACAAATATATTTAGAACTAGCAGGCTACACCACTTCGCTGGTCTCTATATTTAAATGATTTTTCAAAAGAATTGAATCACTATTCATTTTATATAACACATTATTGAAAAAAAAAAAACCTACATTGAAATTGTTTTTAACCTCGCTTCGGGTACCCGTTGCCTACATTAATTTTTTCATTAAGTTTTTGCACTGCCTTCAGTAAAGCCTTCCCCGGGTACTGGAATATGGTTATTTATCGATGACTCATGGATCTTCTAATATTTAATAACTGCGAGTTTAAAGATGACTATATCTCAGAATCCATTAAATATTTCAGTTTTTGAACCATGTATAGCCCCTGCTCTTTACACTATATAATGCTTTTATTCCGATCAATATAATAAATTAAAACGTAGATTTTCTTTTAAAAGGAATACATAAAAAACAGGTAAATTTTAATTAAACTTAAATTTTACTCAGAGATTAGTCCTTTCTATTTTTTATTGTATAGGTATGCAAATTTCAGTAACGGTAATAGATAGCAATTTAGAAAATAAATATATAGCGCTCCCTCTCCTTTTTTTTATTTTTAATCATAAATTTTAATTTATGTTTTCTTATTCTTTTACGATTTTACAATAGACAGTCTTCACAAAGTCACTTCATACTGACATATTTTTATGTATTATTTAAAATAACTTAAGGATGAGCCTACACCACACACACACACACACACACACACACACACACACACACACACACACACATATATATATATATATATATATATATGTATGTATGTATGTGTGTGTGTATGAATGTATGCATGTATATATATATACGTGTAAAAGTGCGGCTTAAATGGGTTTTATAATTAAAATTATGTAAAAATAGAGAATACGTTTAGCGTTTATTATAAAAAAAAAAATTACGTTAATTCTTTTTTCAAATAAAGAGATAAAATGAATTTATAACATGAGGTTTAGTACGTCTGCATGAATACGATGCTTGAAAGTAGCTTCAAGAAAAAGTCATAGAATAAATAGGTTAAAAGTTCGCTAAACAAATTATTTCACATTATATATTTGTTTTGGAGCGAGATATCCTGACGGCATAAAACTGTGTAAGAGTATGCAAATTTACCGTTGTCACTGATATACAAACCTAAACAGTATATTTAATTTTTAATATGCAAGAATTACTTGAGAAGTTGCTTTAGATTAAAACTATTAACTCGGCATGCCGATAGTTGAAAGTTATACAGTTGGCAGTAAAATTATCCGAGCACTAACAATAATCCCTGTCTAAAAAAAGTACACTTAGTACTGCTTAGTTAAATAAATCCTTGTAGAGTCATGTTCTTAGTCAGTCCAAGAACCCGATTCTACAAGGAATTATTTAAAAAAAAAACAGTTTTAAGTGTACGTTTTTGGAATCAGAATTATTGGTAGTACTCGGATACTTTTGTTGCCTGTAAAGAGAAAAGTGAGAATGACGATAGGAATAAAACTAACAGTTTATTTTTAATTTCAATAAAGGAAGGTGGATATGACAACACACGATGCCAAGGTTTGAAACCATTGTTATGCAATGAAAGATTGTGTGGAGTGATTTTGCGACGAATAAGGTTAATTTAGTGAACAAAAGTTGACTGGTGACAAATAAAGTTAACTTCAATAGCAAACTATACTTTGCTGTTTGCAATTATCTTATTTCTGAACATCACTCGTGACATCTTATGGTAACGCACTGGGGAAAAAACTCTAAGGTAAAGCTCGCTGGAACAAAACTCCCTTGAACGCTGAAAGACTGTCTATTTTAATGCACCATTACTGGAGTGTCACATTTAAATAACTTCTATAACTACATTTCTATAGAATACATTTCCATCTAACCAGCATAACAAAATTTCATCAAAAGCTAGATTTCGCAACTCCACTGAAGCTTCTATCACAACCGTAACTAGTGGATCTGCAGATCAGGAGCCTCAACGTCCTATTTCCATCAGACATTTTTCAATAGGTCATTTTTATTTATTTCTTATTATATAATAGTATATATTGATTCGATCGACTTATTACCATAATCAGATACATTCCTTAGGGGGGCTGCCGCCCCCCTCAACCCCCCGCTGGATCTCTCTTTCTGTACCTATTTATATATCATATAAAGTGTTACGGAATTGTAAATAATTGCATTTATTTTTGCATAAATTTTTTCAAAGAGGCTTAGTAAGTCGATAAAATGCTAATTTTGTGCATTTCTAGTCGTTTTAGCGTTAAAATAGCCTAATTTTCCTTTAAAAACGAATCGAAAAGCTTCAATAAGGGAAGAAATGGATTTGGCGCCAAATTTGGCGACCGTTTCCCTCCTTGGCGATTTTTTTGGCGACCTTGGCGAGAAAATCCTTATTATGGATATACCAAATATGGAAGCTCTAATCTCATTGGCTGATGAGATACGATAATTTTCCAGAACAGTCTGTGTTCGATAGAATAGTATAAAAGGAGCATTTTTTTAGCCAAGGCTTCCAATCTCAGACCTGTGTCGGTTTCGTCAAATGCTTGCTTTGCTTTGAGCCTCTTTGAATGAGACTTGCTTTATGTGTTATTGCTAAACAGTTTGTACTGTTGTTTTGCTGTTAACGGCTGTTGTTTAAGCTATGTTTACTGGTTGAATTGAAGCTGATACTTGGTTTATAGACCTGTATTCTTCTGGAACTTTCTGTGAATAAATCACTGAATTTTTGCAAGTTTCGCCTTTCATTCTCGGACAACTTACAAACCCCAAGTACGCAACAATATGCATTCTTATTAAACGACGGTCTTGTATTATTTCCCGGAAATTCATAAATACCGAATTTCATACAAAAAAAATTACATAGCTTATCGGAAATATTTTGCGAAGCCTTTAAACTAATTATCAATTCTATGCCCACAATTTTCAACATAAAAAAAGGCTTTTAAAATTCTAATAAAATTTCATTATATTTGATGGGGTGTAACCATGTTAAAATACACTTTTAAGAAATACCGACTATACACCATAAAAGTACGAAATTCCTTTATGTATCCCGGAAAAGTAGGCACAGTCATTATAAACGCCAATAATAAGAATAAATCTAATAAATTATAACTCATTAATCTTTCAAACTAATTTGACATCATTTGGATGATTACAGTACATACTCGGAATTATTTTGTGTGGTCCCATAAATTATTTAGTCTATACATAACCTGTTTTTAGAGTAAACATGATTTTAAGCATCTTTATAATGTATGTTAACTTTATTAAGTTCAATTCAGCATAAACGCATTAAAGTGCACGCTTAAATTAAAAATTCGTCCATAGGCTCTAATGTTACGAAATTCTTTCGTGTGTCTTTGTAAACGAACCATAAACATTGTATACACCAGTAAAAACTATTCAGCTTATTTTGCGTTTAAAATTAATAATTGTTCCAAATTTAACATCGTTTGGATGACTAAGTGACATTGTCAGAACACTTTTGTAAGGTCCTGTACATTAATTAGAAAGCTTAAGAGCACATATTTTCTTCAAGCAACATAAGTTTAAGCATCTTACTCACGTACTCTAGTTTCATTTTCTTCATTGTAAAGTAATGATATTAAAATGCGTTTAAGCGAAATTCACCCCATACGCCGTAATGTTAAGAATTTTGGCGTGTCCCTGTACACAGTTTATAAAAAATATAGCAATGAAAATTATACAGCTACTTATATGGAAAGCTGGAATGTGTGCGCCAATTTGCAAGTCAATCGAAGGATTTTTGCAGCCGCTATTGCGGTACATACAAATTCTTCCCATAGGCCGTAAGGATAAGAAAAATTTTGGCGTGTCCCTGTACACGAACAACAAAGGGAATACACACCTAACACTATACAGCTAATTCCGTTGGGCTCGTGAATATGTGTACCAAATTGCAATTCTATAGCGTTATTTTTGGGGGCCGCTATCGCGGTACATACAAATTCTTCCCATAGGCCGTAATTATAAAAAAAACTTTGGCGTGTCCCTGTACACGAACTACAAATGGAATGCACACCCAAAACTATACAGCTAATTTCGTGGGGATCATGAACATGTGTACAAAGTTTCAAGTCAATAGCGTGGTTTTTTCGGCCGCTATCGCACGACAGACAGACAGACAGACGGACCGACGGAACCCAAAATCCTTTTGAGTCTCAACAGAGGGCCTCCACTGTCGTTTCGGGAAAAATTGAAGTCAATAGCTTGATTTTTGCGGCGGCTATCGCGGTACATACAGATTCTTCCCATAGGCCGTAATGATAGAAAATCTTTGGCGTGTCCCTGTACACGAACTACAAATGGAATACACACCTAAAACTATACAGCTGATTTCGTGGGGCACATGAACACGTGTACCAAATTGCAAGTCGAAAGCGTGATTTTTGTGGCTGCTATCGCGGTACATACAAATTCCTCCCATAGGCCGTAATGATAAGAAAAACTTTGGCGTGTCCCTGTACACGAATTACAAATGGAATACACACCCAAAACTATACAGCTGATTTCGTGGGGCACATGAACACGTGTACCAAATTGCAAGTCAATAGCGTGATTTTTGTGGCCGCTATCGCGATACATACAAATTCCTCCCATAGGCCGTAATGATAAGAAAAACTTTGGCGTGTCCCTGTATACGAACTACAAATGGAGTACATACCAAAAACTATACAGCTGATTTCGTGGTGCTCATGAACACGTGTACCAAATTTCAAGTCAATAGCGCTATTTGTGCGGCCGCTATCGCGCGACAGACAGACAGAGCCCAAAACCGTTTTGAGTCTCAATGTAGGGCCTCCACTGACGTTTCGGCAATTATAATGATCCAATCCAAACTAATGCATTGCTGCTACCAACTAAACCCTACGAACTAATTAAATAGTTCTTAAAACTTTGCAAAGTTTGTCACATCAACGAGATGCAGCTTGTGAAAGCCATCTAAAACTTATTTGAAGTCGTATTTTAAAACTTTTTTTTTCTTTTCAAACGTTTTTGAACTACAGTCGGCAACAAAAGTGTCCGAGCACTAGCGAAGATTCCTATATAAAAAGAGTACTCTTAATACAGTTTTGTTAAATAACTCTTTGTTGAATCCTGTTATTAGTCAGTCTAAGGACATGATTCGATAAGGATTTATTTAACAAAACAGTATTAAGTGCACTTTTTTTTACATAGTAATTTTTGCTAGGGCTCGGATACTTTTGCTGTCGACTGTAGCTGTTTAAATAGAATAACTTAAATAGTTATGGCACATTTAAAGTAGTAAGTCAGTGAAACCAATTCAGATTATAATGAAATTTGCATGGACAATTAGAGTAACACATTTAATTAATTATTTTTTTTTAATTATTCACAAATTTTTACGAACTTTTTTTTTCTTGATTGGTTCTATAAATTTGCCGAAATCTTTTATTGTACTTCATGCAATCTATGTTGGTCTACGTCTTGCTATTTACATATGCACCTTTCACAAATCACATATTTAAAGGTTTCCCCAGAAGATTTGTAATTCCACAACACTGCAGATGGGTATTTTCTAATATACGATATTTTTGTATCACTATAATTTTCTCATATTATTATAAAATATGAAATATATATTTTTCCGAAAATATTTTTACAAAATAATAGAAAGATGCTTACAACTCTGACAAATGTAAATTTCTGAAAGAACAGGTAACTGACGAATATACGTGAATATACCGTAGTTAAATAAATAAAAAAAAAAAAGAAAAAGAAAAAGAAAGAAATGTGTCATACCTTTAAATTCTCCTTTAATTCAGGATTTTTTAAAAATAAATATCTAAATATAATACAAATTTTAGAAAGATATGACATTAAAGTGAGCATTTGTGAATAAAGTACCCTTGGAGGATTATATATTACATTAAATGAGATTTTTATGCTTGATAAAATTTTCTCTTTTTCCTAGGAAAAGAATGTTCATTATTTTATGTATATTTATTACCCACAGCTAGGCTTTACTGACTAAATGCACAAAAGCATATTTACACACAAACCCGTATGAGGTATCAAATGTATTTTTTTAATTTCATTTAACCTTAGCAGCAAACTAGATTAAGAGCCAATGAACTGCGAAATTACTTCTGAAAAATATCAATTTCAGTTGAGTATTGAACAGCCAACGAAATGATTGTAGAATGAATCTGAAGAAGTGCAATGAGTTATAGTAATTACTTTATAATCTTTAAATTGTGAAATTGGATAGGGAATGTATTATTTGAAAATTCTTCGAAAAAATATTTCCCAAATCATCATATTTATAAGAAAAGAAGACTAAAAAGTTTTGATTTAAGAATAAAAAAGAAAACATGATAATTTATAAATAATCTAAATTAAGTTTAGTAAAACTGTGAGTTAATACATACATACATATATATATATATATATATATATATGGAAAGAGATAGAGAGAGTTTATATATATATATATATATGCGTGTGTATATATATGTGTGTGTGTGGATATATATATGTGTGTGTGGATATATATATATGTGTATGTGTGGATATATCTGTACTGATAAGTATAAAGGATTTAAGTCCATATTCTTGATTTTTCAGGAGACGAAAAATAAAGTTAAACTAACTAAAAACTAATCAGAAGAATTGATTAGGAAAAAGGGATTAGGTTGATTTATACCCTTTATACCATTCAGTGATTGTCAATCTTCATTTAATAAAGGAAAAATTTGAATTAAATAATTTATACTAAAGATTAATGCTAAATTTCTAACTTGAATCTTTTTTTACCAATGGATTTTCTCAAAGACTAAATGACATGGATTTAAATCCTTTATACCAATCGATAGAGAATTTTTTTCTGAGTCTGACTGTGTACTTAACTCAAAATCGACATTTTTGGACTTAAATCTTTTATACTTATCAGTACAGATATATACTGCTTAAGTATTAATAAAATGTGGTTTTATCATAACTTCATATCAAAATGTATCAGTAACACTACATTGGAAATATGCACGTATATTGAATTTCTTTTGCTTTTAATATTAATTTACATCATGTTTCTTACTCTATAACTATAATGTAACAAATATTTTATGCTGTTAAATTTAAAACAACTAAACTTAATTTGAACACATATCCAATGTGTATTTAGATAAAAATAACTTTAAAATGTAATGGTAATAAGTACAATTCGAAAAAAAAAAAAAAAAAAAAAAAAAAATAGATTATTGAAGCAAATACAGTATATATTTTTTTTCACTTTTTGGGAGGCAAACATAAAAAAATTGTAATTTGCGAGAAGGAGTAAATGGAAAGAAATAATTATTTACATGCAGATACAACTAAAATAAAGGTGTAATACTAATAAAAGATTTTTATAGCATAATTATCTTTATTTTAGAATAAAATACTAGTTAAAAAAGTATTAAGAAGCGATTATCAAAATCTCAGTATCCAACACTAAAAGAAAAAAAAAGAGTGGAAACAATCCAACGGTATTATATGTGATAAATGGACATATCAAGCGAAAATGATCGTTTAGCCTGACAAACCTCAAAAAACAAAACAATCAAACAACCACTGCAACAAAAACAAAATGCACCAATAAGAAAACCACCAGAAAGTAATACAATATTATTAGATGGTTATTATACAGAAATCAACTTCTCCTTGTTAAAGGCAAACCCTTTTTTACGTAAAGTTTCAAAAATTGGAAGAAATAAATAACGCATTCAAATAAAACAAAAAGTAAACTATTTGTATGAACGAGATATTTAATTTGAGATAAAAACGAACTTTTTATAGTAAATATAAACAAAAACGAAAAATCATGAGTTACACATTGATTCTTAACACTTTCCAACAGTACATACTAACTTTATAGCGTTCAACATTCTTTTCCTACATTATCACACAACGGACAGACAGAAGAACCAAAAGGCATACAAATAGACTAATTGTATTCCTCATCATTCTTAAACATTCTTGGCAAGTGTTAAAATTGCTTAACGCAAAAGAAAATGCAGCCCTGAGATTCCAATTGCATCCGATTCAAATTAAATGTACCTGAATCTATTAGCATAGTCCTGTAAATCTGAAGGTTAAGCATATGATATTCTATACAAAACATTATTTTAGCATATCTATATATATAAAAGAGCAGAGTCTGTCCGTGTGTGTGTGTGTGTGTGTGTGTGTGTGTCCGCTATAGAATCCTAGGCCGTTTCACCGAGCGGGACCAAATTTGGCACGGTTAATGTTTACGACCCGAGAAAGACAACGCCGCAAGCGATTTTACAAAATTCGCCCCCCAAGGGGGGGAGGGGGGCAAAACGTAATTTCACAAAATCCTTCATATCTCAAACAAAAAAAACAGATATCCGTAAAATTTTTGCTTTTAAATATAGCTAATACAAATGTCTAAAAATCGGTTTCTGAAATTTTTGAAATTCGGTCCCCAAGGGGGGCGGGGGGGCAAAACGTGATTTCACATGCGTAAAACGTGATTTCGCATAATCCTATATATCTCAAACAAAAAAAAATAGATATACGTGAAATTTTTGCTATAAAATATAGGTAATGCAACTATCTAAAAACCAATTTCTGGAATTTTAGAAATTCAGCCCCCAGGTGGGGCAGCAAGGGGGGGGCTATGGGGCAAAAACAAATAGAAATACAGTTAGGCCGTTCAGAATTGGTACAGATAGGTTTAAGAGGCCTGCAAGTTGAATGGGGATATTTTTGATTGTGTAAAGTTATTAGGAGGGGCAAGAAGGGGGGGCGGAGGGGGGGCAAAAAAATAAAAATAGTGTCAGATCGTTCAAAATTGGTACGTAGAGGTTTTCGATACTTACAAATCGATTGCGGATATTTTTGAATTTGTAAAATTATTAGGAGGGGCGGGCAGGGGGGTGGGGCGGTAAGGGGGGGCAATGCGGCAAAAACAAATAGAAATACAGTTAGGCCGTTCAAAATTGGTACAGATAGGTTTGAGGCCTGCAAGTTGCATGGGGATATTTTCGAAAGTGCAAAGTTATTAGGAGGGGCGAGAAAGGGGAGGGGAGAGGGGGGGGGCAAAAAAATAAAAAAAACAGTTACATCGTTCAAAATTGGTATATAAAGGTTTTCGATACTTACAAATCGATTGCGGATATTTTCGAATTTGTAAAATTATTAGGAGGGGCGGTAAGGGGGGGGGCTATGGGCAAAAGCAAATAGAAATACAGTTAGGCCATTCAAAATTGGTACAGATAGGTTTTAAAAACCTGCAAGTCGAATGGGGATATTTTCGAAAGTGTAAAGTTATTAGGAGGGGCGAGAAGGAGGGAGGGGATGGGGGGGGCAAAAAATAAAAATAGAGTTAGATCGTTCAAAATTGGTACACAAATGGTTTCCGATACTTAAAATCGAATGCGGATATTTTTGAATTTGTAAAATTATTAGGAGGGGCGGTAAGGGGGGGTATGGACAAAAACAAATAGAAATGCAGTTAGGCCGTTCAAAATTGGTACAGATTGGTTTTAGAGGCCTGCAAGTCGAATGGGATATTTTTTCGAAAGTGTAATGTTATTAGAAGGGCCGGGAAGGGGGGGGGGGAGGACAGAGGGGCAAAAAAAAATAGATCATTCAAAATTGGTACATGGAGGTTTTCGATACCTACAAATCGATTGCGGATATTTTTGAATTTTTAAAATTATTGGGAGGGGCGGGAAGGGGGGAGGGAGCGGAAGGGCAAAAAAATAAAAATAGAGATAGATCGTTCAAAACTGGTGCATTGAGGTTTTTGATACTTACAAATCAATTGCGGATATTTTCGAATTTGTAAAATTATTAGGGCGCTCATATATATGCATTCTACGGGTCGCACGCACGGGTCTAAGCTGCCGAATTCAGTGGAGCCCCGGTGCGACATTTTTCCCGATCAGAGTTTTTTTTTTTTTTTTTTTTTTCACATGATAAAAATTAATGCAATTTTGAGAATTCATTAATTATAATGATTCATTTAAAAATAGTGACCAGCGAAGCGGGCGTAGCCTGCTAGTTAACAATAAATGTAAATCTCTTCATGATTTTTACAGTAGAAAGTTATTTAAATGCAAATTAATGCAAATAAATTCAAATAAATTTAAATGCAAATTAATGCAAATAAATTCAAATAAATTTAAATGCAAATTAATGCAAATAAATTTAAATGCAAATTAATGCAAATAAATTTAAATGCAAATTAATGCAAATAAATTTAAATGCAAATAAAATTTTACAAATGCGATAAGCTTAAAAAAATATCTATCTGATGAACCAATTTTCATACAGTTCAGCACGTTGAGGAACTTATCAGTTTCTTGCAAAATTTTTTCTTGACGAAGAAAAAATAAGTTTAAAAACTTGTCAAAACATCTAATTTTACTCGAATCTGAAAATATTTCCGTTTTCAAACACTTTCCAGGTTGAAAAGTGTTAGTGATATAGGTTTTTCTGTCTGTTTGTCTGGCCGTGAGTCTATATCTGTCTGTCCGTGCTATAACTCCCTTAAAAAATCCTGGAATTTCTTGAAACTGACATATGTTATTCAAGTTTTACTACCGGATGCTCCCCGTTGAAAATGAAGTGAAACTGTTTGTCTAAAACGGAATGCATTGAACGTTTTTTGGATGTCCTCGTGCAAAAACCAGTTGTACGTGACCCTATTAAGGACATTTTAAATAGGAAGCATTCCATAGTGAAAATTAACATACATCATTTTTTAAAGATTCTGAAAATTTTTAAGAACCATGCGGATGGAAGATGGACAGCTGGACATACAGATACATAAATTGAAATCATATTCACAGTTAAAAAAAATAAAAAAGAAAGTTATAAAAACATTTAATACAAACGAAAAAAAAAAGAAAGAAAAAAGGTGCACAAAAAGGCATTTATAAATATTTAATTCGTATAGAAGATTCGTGGACAATAGCAAACGATGCACAAATATATAAAATAGACAAATGGTCTAGCAACAGTAAAGATCATTAATTATTGTTATATGCAATAAATTTCCAATAATAGACCTTAATGTAACTGAATATTTTTGTGTGGCTCTGTAAATCTAATGCTAATCATACTGTATTCTATGTGGAACATTCTTTTGTGCATGTGAATAACATATTTTAATTTCATTAATATTTGTACAAAGTAAAATTATTAAAATTTAATTTATAACCTCTTACAGAACGAAATACTTTGGAATACTTTCGGGTGTCCCTGTATTCAAACCAGTGGGTTATTTACTGCATTTTCAATGGGGAATATCTGATAGCAAACTTGAATAATATATTTCAATTTCATTAAGACTTGTGTAAAGGTATTAAAATATGGTTTATGGAAATACCTCTCACAAAACACAATATCTCGGAATGATTTCTGGTGTTTCTGTACAAAATCCATTACAGGTATTCACTTCATTTTCAACAGGGAGCATCCGGTAGTAAACTTGAATAACATATGTCAGTTTCAAGAAATTCCATGATTTTTTAAGGGAGTTAGAGCACGGACAGACAAACTTATATCACTAACACTTTTGAACCTTGTTGAAAAGTGTTAGAAAACGGAAATATTTTCAGATTCGAGTAAAATTAGATGTTTTGACAAGTTTTTAAACTTATTTTTTCTTCGTCAAGAAAAACTTTTGGAAGAAACTGAAGAGTACATGAACATGCTGAATTGTTCGAAAAAATTTCATCAGACAGATATTTTTTTAAGCTTATCGCATTTATAAAATTTAGTTTTAAAAAAATCAAAATGTCGTACCTTAATCACCAAGATTCTGTTAATAATGTTTAAATAGACGTACATCGGCAAATGTGTAATTGATTCATGTGAATGCAACAGAAAAATAGATAAATTTGAAATTGTTCTGATTTTTTTTTTTTAGCTATGAATAATAGTTAAAGATATAATAGTCGAAGAATTATTGCTATTATATGTTGTACTATTTAAAATGTTACATCATCGAAAACAGAAATGAATAAACTTTCGAATACTATTTATTTCAAATCTGTAGCTTGAATGAATATAGTGAATTTCTAAATATTTTATAAATCAAGAAATAATTTTCTTTTAAATTTACATTAAAATTAAAAAAAAAAAAAGTCAGCAGAGGATAAATCTACATTCATATTGTATGTTCATATTGTAAAAATTATACGAATCATATTGCATCAAATTGTACAAAACTAACATAATTATTTTAATTAATTAAAATAAATAACAACAATATGTACCGTGATCGATTTCTATACCCGTTTACATCATGCAGATGATTAAAGATTTAAATCGATGGGGAACCGCAAATAACCAAGCGTAGTGCGAGCGATGCAATAAAGTTTGATGAATACAATCGGAAATCAAGATGCTCGCTCAAATTTAGTAATGCCAAATAATGATATACAATGAAAAAGGAAGCAATAAATAAATAAAATCAATTCAATTAAACATTACGGATGTACTAAAGTTCAGTAGTCAAAAATAGAAAGTACAATCTGCAAAATTTCATGAAAGTATTGGTGCACAAAGCGGCTTTTATAAACATTTAATTCGTGGACAATAGCAAACGACGCACAAGTATATAAAATAGACAAATAGCCTAACAACAGTAAAGATCATTTATTATTGTTATGTAAATATATGTATATGTATATATATATTATAATGTTAGGGGAAGACTTCACATATCGGAGTTGCGAGAAATCCTAGTTCAGTTAAGAGCCATTATTTGAAAAGGTATTCTGCGGGTTTAAAGAATAAGGTTCGGACTTTGCGAAACATAGCAGGTAAGAAGAAATTGAATTAGTCGGAATGCAGGTTACGTACGAAATGCAAATTAATGATACAAAGTACAAAAGGTAAGTTGAAACGATAATGGAGAAGTTTTGTGGGGGAGTGGAAATATTGACTTTTGTGAGCTCTGAAGAACATTACGGAGTTTGCTGTTCGAGGGGATAGAGTCAAATGACGCTCAGTATTAGATGTCTGTTGGAGTTTACTTATAATGAAGAATAGTAACGTTACGCTGTTTATGTTGCTGAAAGTATACTTGTAATATCAAGTTATTTGTTATATTTGCATTGAAGTTATGGATCATTTACATTTTATTATAGGTTTAAGGAGTAGTCCCATTCTCTCCTCGTTCAAGAGAGCTTTAATTAAATATTTAAGTTGAACAATTACGGTTCAGTGTTTATTTGTGTAACACATACAGCAGGTTCAAATAAGAATGAAGATGGCGCCAATTCATCACATGGGTGTTCAAATTCGTCACAATATATGTATATATATATTGACGTTTAATGCTTACATACATTTACAATAAAGTACATTAAAGCAAAAAAAAAAAAAATGTCAGCCTGATTAAGATGCCACAAGAATAATCAGTCAATAATACACCTTTTATTTTATTTTATGTATTATATACTTACATAGATAAAAGATACATAGATACACTACTAATAAAAAAAAATTATGGAATTCCTAATGCGAAGAATAAATGTGCCTTTCATCAACCTCCCACGAAATCTCAGATGAAATTCAGGCTATATGATGTACTAATTGATATTATGCAATTACGATATGTTTATAGTGTACAATACAATTTCTAAAAAATGTCAGATTAAATCAAGTAAATAAATTACGTAAAATATATATACTGTTTTTTAAATAGATGATATCTATAAAAAACGCATTTAAAAAGTATAAAAAAGTCTAGATTAAAAGCAAAGAAGTGTATAATATTGTGTCAACAACAACAAAAAAAAAAAAAAAAGGATTGTGATATCAAATTTCCAGGCTTACATAATGATACTTATTTAATATTCCCCTATTAACTATGTTTTCATATGCGAATTAAGTATCTTATGATATGTTGATAGAAGTTTTTCTCTCACACATTTATCATAATATGTTCCACATTTATCATAATATGCTTCTGAAATATTTTTAATTTATTCATGATAGTCTTGTCGGACATCTTTCAAAGTAAGAAAAAAAAAAAAAAAACAGCATCACAGCTTTCTAGGAAGAGTTATATTTACTCAATATGAATGTAATTTTTTGTAATATATATTTCAAAAATCAGTTTAACTATTCCATTCAACAGAGACTGAAATACTCCGAAAACAAAAAATTCGAGAAAAGTATCCTAAAAGCGCCCGCAACACAAATTGAATAAAATGTTAAGTTTGGTGCAAATCCATCGTATAAATACTGAGATGTATAAAAGAATTCCAATTAACGTAAAATTTTGAAATATGGCCGCCGAGACCATCATGCATAAATTAAAGAAAAGGAAATTGAGAAAAAAGTTATAATGCATTTTATATAGAAGATAAGGATTTCTACCAACATATTTTTAGGCACTTTTATTCATATATGAAAACTTAGTTAATAGGGAATATTAAAGAAGTATCAGAATGTAAGCTTGGAAATTTGATATCACACTCCTTTTTAGACACAATTTTAATCCATTCTCTTTGTTTGAGCTTGGCTTTTTTATATTTTTTAAATGTCTTTTTGTAGATAAATATTATATTAAACAATGTACCGTAAGGTGTACTTAAATAAGCATGGCTACTTTTTGAAAAAAAAAAAAAAAAACTTAAGAATGTTTTCTGTTTTCACTTTATTATTAATAGTTTCCAATTTATTTTCTAAATCATATAAAATGTTGAATGTATCTCTTAATCGAGTTTAACTTCTAAACAAATAATGGTAAAGATTTTGTAAATGTAATGCGCGTTCCGTTATGATTGACTTGTTTCTAAATTTGTATCGTTTTCTTCATTGAAATACTTGCATATCGGACCAGTTTATTCCTTTTTGTACTCGAAAAATATATGTTTCAAACTTTTATAGTAAAGAAGAAAAACTTTTTTTTTTTTAGAAAGATTAGTAGTTTGTCAAGAATATGCAAAATATTGAAATAATTACGAAAAGTAGTAAAATATTAGCATGATTCCGGATACATTTATACACTTGCGTTTACATAAATAAAAATATTTACACAACGTTTAAAACGCCAATGTAAAAATTATTAACAGCAAACTGCAGTTTATATTTTTTACATTAGCACTTATCAAATATCTAAAAGAGGTTGCTGTTCTCGGAGGTTACAACCATTAAATTATAAATAAAACTCCTTTTATTAAATTATAACATTCCGATACTTCATTTCCTTCTACGTCTAAGTCCTCTTCCAATATCGTTATTGTTTTGTCTTTTTTCCTTTAATCTAGTTTTGTCATAGCTGAAGTTCTCAAACAATGTGACTTTAGAATGCTTTTCTCAAGCACTAACAAATTACCTCACTCTAGGTTAAAAGCCGTTGTTGATATATACAACACTTGGGGGTATTTATGGCATTCCTTATCAATATGAACTACCATATATTAGTCAAACAAAATTTAAACTCATGTTTCGTCTTAAAGAACACGTGGGTTATATCAATAAACAAGAAATAATTAAATCGGCCATTGCTTTAGTTTAGCAATAAAAATACATTTTCTTTTTATTTATATTATTCACATATAAAATAATTTTCATTAAATAAAAATTCTGTGTAATAGTATAATTAACGATATTGCATCCTCCATAGTTATAGTAATATACTTAATAAAGCTATCTACATAAAAATTATCCGAAGTAATTAAACAAATAAAGAAACAATTACACAAACAAAAACAATAACAAAAAGATATTTATCTTAAACTATAAAAGAAGTAAAAAACAGAAGAATAAAAACTCAATTTATTAAATTCAGATTTGGAAAAGAACTTCTTTTTATTTTCTGTTTTCCTGCTCATAAATAAACGGGAGATTTCAACATCTTTTTCATTTGACTTTTTTAAACAAAAGATTAAAACTAGATCGTAGTCTTAGAACGGAAACAGTAGTTTACCATTAGCTTGCAAATACTTTGTCCTACAATTCAATTTCTTTTTATAAATTGAAGAGGCTGGAAAGTTTACTTTAAATATTTTGAGAACAAACGAAAAGTTTAAATATTTTTATTGAGATAACAGAAAAATTTATTTACTTTTTTTTTTTAAATCTAAAAATAAATAAATTTATAGCGTATTTGCTTATTGGTAACATTATTTTGTTAATAAAATTTCCATAAGCACAATTTCAATATCTTTATAGATATAATGTATCGTATATTAGGATAGCATTTATCGAAAAATGTTAAAATGAGTGTTATTATAAAAAACTGTAAATAAAACAAGCAGAGACTAGTATTTTTATTGGTTTAAATATTACATCCAAATAATTTTAAATACCCTAGCTTTTCATTTGTAATACCTTTTACATAAATTCAATCTTAATTATGTTTTCTTATGTGCTTACTTAGAATTTTGCATTTAAGGCAATTCAAAATGCTATTCTGGTAAATTAGTAGAAATATTTCATTTAGTAGAATAAATTAAAGTATTTAACGAAAGTAGATTTGCATGTCATTTCTTGTCGCATTCGCATCTTATAAGAATAAAGTGTTCAGGTTAAGTAAAGCATGAATGAGGAGTGAAGGACAATAAATTAAATTTTTTAAAAGAAATAAGTTTCACTTATTTCAATTATTACTGTATCAGAGTGGACAAAGTTTCTAAAGTGCAGAACCAATATTTTAAAATAGAATTACATATTGTCTAGAGAAGATTCAAACATAACGATATTACCTAAATACATATATAACTCCGATATATATAAAACACTTTTCCCAAGGAAAACTTGAAAAATTTGTTGGATTTTTTGAAAGTTTTACAGGATTTAAGTAAAAAGGTAAAAACGAAATTATCTTATTTCTGAAATAAATAAATAAATAAATAAATCGTGTAGAAATTATGTAAAATAATAGGTGAAAATATTTCAATTAAATGTTGAAATTACCCATTATTTGAACGATACAAATTTTAGCAAGCTGTAAATTTTCCGAGCTGTAGTTTTTTTTAGATAACTGGAGTCAGTTTTCTCAAGTTCTTACTGTAACTACAGTGAAACAAACTTAAATTTAATTAAAAATTTTAATAGTCCTATTATTGATAGAAAAAGAAATTGAAAACTAGAAATAGATGAATATAAATGTAAATGTGAATTTTTTAGGCCTTCATTAAGGGATTGCTTAAAAGCCCGAGAAAAAAAAAATGTTACCAAACTTTCACACTAAATATCTCAGTAAATTTTGAGCGCGCGAAAGGCAAACTTTTTCTGTTATATTTGTTATGATAAGTGTTAACTTTTACTACATATAACTATAGGATCATGGGAACTATAGAAAAGAAAGGGTAACTTTTGTAACTTAAAAAAAAAAAAAAAAAAAAAATAATAATAATAATAATAATAATAATATATTAAAAAAAAGAAAGAAAAAAAAAAACCTTTTAATTTTTTTAATTTAAACATGTCATATTATAAATGCTTACATTTTTAAACACATTTTGTAATTGGAAGTACAGTCAGAAGCAAAATTATTCGAGTGCTAGCAATAATTTCTATATAAAAAAATACACTTAATATTGTTTTGATAAATAAATCCTTGTCGAATCATGTTCTTAGTCAGTCTAAGAACATGACTCGACAAGGATTTATTTAGCAAAGCAGTATTAATTGTTCTTCTTTTTTTTTTTTTTTTTTTTTTAATAAGAATTATTGCTACCGCTCGAATAATTTTACTATGTCTGAAACCAGTGGTTTCAGCCAATTTCAATTCGTGAAGAGTCAAAGGTCTCCTAGCAACTTTGTTTTGCATCATGTGATTAAATTGTTTCATGCTTGATATTTTCTACAACATTTATATAGTTTCATTCCTACAATGCCTTACCTATAGAAAACACAATTTCCGTATCATATTGACATTTTATGATTTTACAAAATAAATATGGGACTAAATTATTCTTTGTAAAACCATAAAAATGGTTTTAAACTAAGTATTAATTGTTATATTAATTATATATGGATGTGGGTAATAAAACTACGTTTTTTTTTTTTTTTTAAAGTTTTATTCTGCTTCGATAGTTTAAATCGGAATTCAAATAGATCGTTTTTCTTTTGTGATGTGGGTGGGAAAATTGCAAAGTTTTAATGGGAACATATCTTTTAAATTGATTAAAAAATAAACTTTAAAAGACATTTACAAATGCTTTTTTTATGTAGAAAACTGTACATATTTCTCTTTATTAATTCGTCTAGCAATTTTAATATGCATATCAGTATTCTCTTTTTGATATTTTTTGAAACATGATTATTTTTCTCATATTAGGATTTTTCATCTGTGTCATTTTATTTTAACTTTTATTAAACTTTTTTTTTTAATATATATTTTTTTTTTACATTTTGGCAATAAGGTATTGATTAAGAGTATACAAATGGAAATAAATTCGAGATGGATAGAGTTAACGTTGATTTATTTCAGTGTAATTGTAGTTTTTCTAAGAGTAATTATTTCAACAAAAAGCCCCTTAAATTTTCAGATTACTTTTTAATCCATAACGTTACATCCATGAACAATCAAAAAAAAATATTTTTATCCGAAATAATTGCTACATATTTTATTATTATTAATTATGTTGTTATTTAAAAAAATTAAATTCCTCAACGGGATAATACGGGTGTTTTTGTTGGTATTTTAAGAAACCGCTATTTTTAAAAAATAATGTAATTAGAAATAAATTCAGTGTGAACAAAGAACAATTTGATTTATTTCAGTGTAACTGACGTTTTTAAGTGCAATTATTTCAATAAAAAACAGGGTAAATTTGACGATTACTTTTTAGTCTTCAACGTTACATCCATGAAAACTCAAGTTTTTATCCGAAATAATTGTTATATATTTTTAAAGTATTATTTTTATTTTTTATATTTTTTATTATTATTTATAAAATTTCAATTCCTCATCAAGATATACGGGTATTTTCGTTGGTATTGCAAGAAACCGCAATTTTTTGGGGATTATGTAAATTTAGAATTATTCTTTTTAAAATATCGAACTGTATCACTCAGAAATAGTTATTCTTTAATAATTTCTACGTAAAATTATAAAAGAATGGATTAAAAATTTCTAGCTTTTTGCGAAGTTTTGATCTTTGCTGCAAAGATTTGTTCAATATTGATAAGATTAAGTTGTTTTTTTCTTTTTTTTAATTATGTTTCCATTCCGAGGGTTGTGCGAAAAAATCCGCTAGACGCGCGGAGAAACGAATGGAGACGAATGGAGATATCACGTAAAACAATTTTTGACATAATTAGCAGATTCTAATTTTGTGATGGTATGCATTAGAATGTACATTTTATTTTTTATTTAAAATATAAGATGGAGTTCACTATTTAGTGGTGAATGAACTGACCCTTTTTACTTTCTCTTACCCATAAGGTAGAGAAAGTATTGTTTTTGGGTCAAATTTTCGAAAGCGAGATATTGTTATATTTACACGTTCTGAGGTCCCCTGAATACGAAAATCATGTTTTTAGCAAATGGTCTGTGTGTCTGTGCATGTGTCTCTGTGTGTCTCTGTGTGTGTGTCTGTCTGTTATCAGCATATCTCAAAAACAAATTATGGCAGAAAGTTCAAACTTGGCATTCTAAATGTGTATCATATAGGGATGCGACAGTAATCTTTTCGTCAAGATCAAACAAATGGTTCGAGTACAGGGACAATCAAGAGAATTCTAATACATTACGTCTATGGTGGAAATTGCAGGTAAGTAGAGTTTAACGTCTATAGACTGCACTAAACGAAATGAAACGAATATATATTTTTTGCAATAGAGATAATTAACTAGGAAAAAAAAATAGTGTATGTAGGAGCCTCGCATCCCCCTCAGGGGGAGTAAATTTTCATGATGGGTATCTTTCAAAAGAGCTCGCCATTACTTTTAAAACGAATGGTTGAACCATCGATCTGCGATAATTTAAAACAAAGTTATCCATTTTTTTTTTTACTTTTAACGAAAAAAAACTTAGGAAAAAAAATCGTATTTTTACTTTCTCTTACCCATAAGGTAAAGGAAGTATTGATTTGGGGTTAAATTTTCGAACGCGAGTTTTACATGATCTGAGGTCCCCTGAATACGAAAATCATGCTTCTAGCAAATGGTCTGTGTGTGTGCGTGTGTGTGTGTATGTGTGTGTGTATGTGTGTCTGTCTGTCTGTTATCAGCATATCTCAAAAACAATTTATGGCATAAAGTTCAAACTTGGTATTCTAAATGTGTATCATATAGGGATGCTACAGTAAGCTTTTCGTTAAGATCAAGCAAATGGTTCGTGTACAGGGACAATCAAGAGAATTCTAATGCATTACGTCTCTGGGGGAAATTGCAGTTAAGTAGAGTTTAACGTCTATAGACTGCACTAAACCAAATTAAACGAATATATATTTTTTGTAATAGAGATAGTCAGCTGGGAATTTTTTTTTTTTGTGTATGTAGGAGCCTCGCCTCCCCCTCTGGGGGGGGAAGTCCCCCCTCGAGGGGAGTAAATTTTCATGATCAGTATCTTTCAAAAGAGCTCGCCAATACCTTTAAAACGAATGGTTGAGCCATCGATCTGCGATAATTTAAAACAAAGTTATCGATTTTTTTTACTTTTAACGAAAAAAAAAAAAAAAAAAAAAACGAAAAATATATATATATATATATTTTTTTTTTTCTTTTTTTATGTATTGAGAATAAAATGGACTTTTTTTGGATATTTGGTGTTATACTGTTATACTACTTCTCTAATATGGAAATCGTCTGCATTATCATAAAAGATAATTTTTTTTAAATGATAATTTTTATAAATTATTTTTTAAAAACAGAATTATTTTTTAATAACCGAATTAAATTCTGTATAATTGTAGGTGCATTAATGAAACGGGGGATTGAGGGGGGAAGAACTAATTATCATATAAAACTCTCCTGAAGCCTAATTTGAATTGTTTAACATAGGTTTACATAACATCGTTATCTTATCTCTTAATCTCCAACCTGTATCTATAATATAAAAATTTCAGGGTAAGAGAAAGTCGTGTGAGTGACACACCAGATTATTTCTAAGAATTACAATGTATACTGAGTTTGTGAAATGAAAATAAGTAGTTAATTAACATCGGAATTAAATGTAAATAATCTTTTATGGAAGAAGAATTTTTTTCTGTTGAGGAAATATTAAATTTTGTAGTAAATGTTTCATTTTTTTCCCAATCGAGCTCTTGTGCAGTGAAACCTGTTTTTTATTAAAAAGTAAAAAAATAAAATAAAATAAATAAATAAAAAAAATGATTTTTTTTCATTAAATCAAATTCAGCATGCCTTTGAAAGATGAAATATTACAAAAGCAATAGTCGAGATAATTCGGATAGTGCATTTCACAGCAAAAAATTATTTTGGGCAGAAATATAATTTACGCTGCATGTATCACTTAAAAACATGAATTAATTTATTTAAAAATTATAGTTTAAAATAATTTTTTTTTAATTGAAAGTTATCGAAAATGGAAGACTGTACACAAACTGGGGGTTTCTCCGAAGGCGTAAATTAATTAAAACGGATTATTGGGAAATATGCACATATATTTATATTAAATTAAAATGAATGTTTCCTAAATTGACTGCTCGAGAAAATATATAAATTTAAGCTTTGCTTTTCAGTTACAAATACAAAACATGTTTTCTTTCTAAAATACAAAAAACACTATAAGTCTTGATTTTAAGAGAGCTATAACTTTATAACAACGGAATTTTTTTTTTTTTTTTTTTTTTTTTTTTAAGTATAGAGAATGTTTTACTCTTGAGTTGTTTATTTTTTCCTATACATACATATATAATAAAATACTCTTTATAAACAAAATTTTAACAATCTAGAGGAGTGCATTCTGACATTTTTTGTTGAGAAAGTTTTCAACCCGTGGATTAAAGTATATAAATATAAATATTTATGTTGAACCGTGCCATCTGGGTTATATCAGAATAAAGTGTTTTATAAAATAGATAGAGCAAAATTTTAACTTAAAAACAATGAATAATGATTGAAGATTTTTAGAGTATTTCATTCATATCTTATAAGATCTAAGAAATAATCAAATATCGAACATTTTAAGATAAAAATAATTTTAAAGTATTTGTGGAGGCTTGAAAATTAATGATATTCTTGTCGCTTATTTTTATCTACTATAAATTAGTTGGAATCAACCATATGAATAAAATATTGGAAACAAAAGATTTATTTTTAGAAATTACAGTAGTAAAAATATTTAATATATTGCTTTAATATAAAATTAAACACATTTAATACTATAAAAGTGGTTTTACTTACTGGAAAAGGAATTTAAAGATGAAAATATATTATAGTGACATATAATGAGTAAAAACATGTTTTACAAATAACGCATGGCTATAAAAATATTGTTGGCAAAATTTTATTTATTATTTATTATTATAACTAATATTATTTATTATTATAACTTATCTATATATATATATGTTTTCTGGTATGCTGAAACCAAAAATGAAGCAAGTGTTTGTGCATGAAGTATAAATTTTTGTCAATGCGGGGCATCTACCGACTCAGTTTCATTTTCGGAAGGTTCTAGCATGTTTTGGAGGGGGTTTCGGAAGGTTCTACCATGATCATAATTAATCCTGGTAACACACTATGAAAGACACCATATGACTATACACTGTATAAAAAAAGTAGAAGGACACTAGATATTTTTAGAAATAAAGGGTACTTTTTTTTTTTTTTTTTTTTTTTTTTTTTTTAATGAAATTATTTTTGTGTGTAACATTTTGCTGATCATTTTACAAGAAAATATCAGTATCATTAGCATGATTTACAAAAATAAATTATTAATGGCAACAACAACAGTTTCTACTTCTTTTAACTCTGTAAAAAATGTAGAAGGACAGTAATACAAAACATAAAATACAAGCAATATTAGTAAGGAATACTCTTCCTATTGGCGTTTATGACTTCGAATACTATACTTGGTAGCGAATCATACAAAGATTGGATTCCTGTTTGACAAAAATTAGCCTATGAGCTGTTCAAAGCTACTCGAAGCTCAGTAAGAAATTTAAACATTTTTCCACTAGCGTATACTTGACAAGCAAGCGTTGGCCAGATGTTTTCCACGTTGTTAAGATCAGGACTTTTAGCTTACTTCGGTAAAACCTGCACATTATTTGCAGCGAAACAATTTTTAACTTTATGGTGATGTGAATGGCGACTGCATCTTGTTGAAACATCCACACTTCTCCTCCTAATTCAGAGCCATAAGGAAGTAGCTCAGAATTCAGCACTTCAATATAGCCTGTATGTTTCTACATACCACTGAAAAAGACCAGACTTGTTCTTCTTCCATATCCAATTGCTTACTAGATCATCACCCTCCCCCCTCATTTGTCGAGTTCAATAAAAATGTTCTAGATTCTTCAGACTATTCCAGTATTATTGGAAACCATCTAAATCGTCTAAGTTAAACTTCTCGTCTGAAAATATTATAAATGACTCATCTTAGGTCCATGACACTTGTTTTTTAACCCATAATAAACGGTAATCAATATGTGTTTTTTTTTTCCCACTTTGGTTGATGCTTACGCTTTATGAAAATTAATTATTTGGATATTATTATGAAATTGTAACATGAATACTTCCTGCTTGATTTGGAGCCTTTGCGATGCTACCACTGCTCTTTTTAAGCTCATGAGCAAGTTTTCTTTCATCGCAAGGTGTTAAAATTTTAAGCCTGCTAGTCTTCTTTCTTTTCCTATTTATATCTGGCTTTCTGATAAAGTTAGAAAATGTATTGAGGCTGACGTGCAGTGTACAAACAACCTGTCTAACAACTTTACCATTAATTTTATATGCAACAGTTTGCCCCTTTTAGAAATAATTTAACGGTATTCTTCTAGACAGTCTGAAAAGAGAATAACAATGCAATTTTTAACAAAATACGTTTTCCTCAACAAAAGCAGTTCAATATTTACTTTTGTACTCGGCCACGATCTACCAAATAACAAATTTGTGAAAGTGTCTATCTACATTTTTTACACTCTTGAAATCATGAATGCTAGTTTTTCTACAATCCAATAATTAGCATCAGTAGTAGATATTTCATTTTTCGTGAAATTGAAGAAAACTTTGCTAAACAAAATCTGTATAAAAATCTAATAGCCCGGATAAAAATACAGAAAATAATTTACAAAAATCGACTGTCCTTCTACTTTTTTTTTACGCAGTGCATTGTGGAAGAGTCACGAAAGACATTTTATCGATAGACACCGTGTATCAACGAAAATCCATACATGATAGAGGAAAACTAGCTTTTGTTTCGGTTTCAGCACACCATAAAAAATAAAGATAAGAGAAAATAACCAAATCAAAATTTTAGATGTAATTAAACATGTTTTTACAATCATT
This sequence comes from Salticus scenicus, assembly GCA_963930645.1. NCBI lineage: Eukaryota > Metazoa > Arthropoda > Arachnida > Araneae > Salticidae > Salticus > Salticus scenicus. Next base: position 386,101,128 of record OZ005648.1, read on the forward strand.
TATTCGATGCTTAGTTGCAAATATCTATTAGATTGTGACTATATTATCAATGCTTATGTAACTTATGAGTACAATTACTTCAATAAATAGTAAATATTCTACGTAAGACGCACTTCAAAGTTAAATGCATAATTTTCTAAATAAACCATACTTTTGTACTTCTGAAAAATGTATATAAATTAAACTTCAATATCTTAGTGCTATATAAAGACAGTATTAAAATACATATTATATAAATATTTCAAAAAATAATTCCTTTTTTAATTTTACAAAATTTTAATATTAATATTTAAATATAAAATATTTTAATTATATTTTAGTGAGAAGTCTTTTTCTAATTTTTCAGATTTTTCAAATTAATGGCAATAGAAAATGTTAATCAAATGCAATTCTTTACTAAAATACTAATATGCAATTGTTAATAAAGTTTAAATTTTATATCGAAAGGTTTTTATTTGAATATGTTAAGTCTTCAATAAATAAAACAATCGTCTTACTTTAAGTCACCAATATAGAAATAAATAAATAAATAATTTAAATAGCTATATGTACAGAAGCACATATCCACAATTTTCATATATATATATATACATATACACACACATATTAGTTTGATCGCATAAGACTAACAGCATAAGACTAAAATCACAACTCAACAAATATTCACTTAACAAAACAGTATAATGTGCAGATCGTTTAAATAAGAATTATTGCTAGCGTTTCAATAATTTTGCTGCCGACCGTACAAAATATACAATTCAATAAAATTATATATATATATATATAAATAATTGACAGTTAATATGAATTATCTAAATTACCTCATATGAAATGTTATAAATAAATGTTATAATGTTATAATTAGTACACACACTTAAAAAAAAAAAAAAAAAAAAAACATACATACATACATACATACATATATATATATATATATATATATATAATTTGAATAATTTATTACCATTGTAACACTCAGAAGAAAAAAGATAGATGAAGATACCAACATAAAATTAAATTTTAATTGAGATTTATTTCGAATAAAAACTGCAAAGGTGATAATTTAATTTGAGTACCAGTGATTAGTAAAAACATGTTAAAGTACTTTCGCAGAAGAGAAATGACACTAACATAACACATAAGCCTAACTATGAGATAATTTGCATAAACTATTAATTAATAGTAACAGTCAACATTTTAGAGAAAAGAGAAAGGATAAAATTACCCAAAAGTTCCGTTAAAAGGCAAAAAAAAAAAAAAAAAAGAATTCATGAATTAAAAATTGGAATTTCATATATATATATATATATATATATATATATATATATATATATGAATCCATCAAATAAGTATAGTTATACAAAATAAATAAATAATAAGAAGAAGAAGAATACTTTTCTTTATCGATTTATCGATTTTTTTTTTCACAAATACTTTTATCATTATTATTTTTGTGTATTATTATTATTTTGTGTTATTTATTATCTTTGAATGTTTCTATGCAGTGAACTAAAATGAATTTTGTTTCATTGAATTTATTTACTTTTAAATGTTATGTAAATTTTCAAATATTGCTTAAAAAAAGTTGTAAAAAAAAAGAAAATTGTGATTTTTTTTTTTTTCAACAGTCAATATATATTTTAATGATTTTGATTCCAAAACGTCCAACATATTCATTTTGTCTCCATAGTAATTTTTACAAAGCATGAAATATAATTGCATTTTTCAGTGAACTTTAAATTACATATTTCGTTTATGGAAGATTATTGCGTTAAATTTCAAGTACTTATCTATTACTACATTTTTGTGGAGTGGCCATTCTCTGTTGTTTTCAATATCTACTTCGAATATATTTGTATACATTGTCAAATAATTGCCTGAATTATTAAAAAAAAAACTAAATAATTGCTGATTAAGCTTTTAAAACATGCAAAAAAAAAAAAAAAAAAAAAAAAAAAAATTAGTGATCATGGATATTAATTTCACATTTTTCGCAAATATTTTGCTGTTTATTTACCTAAAGAATGATAGATTAATTTATCGCAATAAGAATTTTAATTAAGACTGCTTTTAGCTCCATCCTTTTAAATTAAGACCCCCGCAGAAAAGGTCTTGATTTATTGCAAGATTTTGAGAGGGAACTTTTGAGAGTAAACTAATTAAAATCTTCATATTTTCTATTCATGACTTGGTTTGAAAATAGGAAATAGGGTTTTTGAAGGTGAAAATTAAATCATGATTAATAAGGTAATTCAAAGCTTTGCATCTACATAAAAAGAATTTATTACAGAACTTTTATATATTTTTGTTTTTTACTAAATAAATATTTGTATGCGACATTAAACTAGTATGTTGTGGCCACCACATGACTTTCTTCTATAATGTCCTATGCAAATTAATGCAGTAAAAATAATTTATAAAAATTATTATTTAAAAAATTATCTTCCATGATAATGCAGACGATTTCCATATTAGAGAAGTAGTATAACACTAAATATATAAAAAAAGTCTCAAGTTATTCTCAATATTACATTAAAAAATATATATATTGTAGATCGATGATTCAACCATTCGTTTTAAAGGTATTGGCGAGCTCCTTTGAAAGCTACTCATCATGAAAATTTGCTCCCCTCGAGGGGGGACTTCACCCCCAGGGGGGTTGGGAGGCGAGGCTCCTACATACACATTTTTTTTCCAGTTGACTATCTCTATTTCAAATAATTCTCTTACATTCCATAATGATTATTAAAAAAATAATAAATGGCAAAACCTGGTTTTTAGAAAGAATGTTTTATTAAAGGTTTGATTATCTCTTACAATGAAAATATTTATAAAAGGAGCAAAATATAAAATCAACACATAAGAGTATCAGGAGAAAATATATATGCAGAAAATTCTTTTTATTACTATAAACAAAGAACGTGCTACTGCATCTCAATTAACGGAGACAATAAACTATTGAAAGAACAATGGTAATGACTGCATCATTCAAATATTTCAATAGTATACGCAAGAGGGTCCCAAGAACACTATACTTATGAACATCCCTATTTTTATTATTATATATATATATATATATATATATATTGTTTATTCTCAACGATTTTTAAAGAACTTAAAAAAAAATCTTAAATTTACTACTTATTGTACATATAATTAAATATATACAAATATTGGCCTAATTTGGCATTAACACTAATCTCAAAATTACATACATGTTGACTACAGCTGCTAATGCGCTTAAAAAAAGTGCGTATTATTTCGATTTTTATTCCTATTATTGAATTTATGCTATTCTTAAATAATTTTATTAAATTATTAATTTTTGCCTATTATATTTGGCATTTAAATGGATGTTTGATATACCAACTCTATTCCTCTGAAAATTTTTATGTTGGTATCTTCATCCATTTTTTGCCCGCTGAGTTTTACAATCTTACTAAATTATTCAATATATATATATATATATATATATATATAATGTCTTTATTTAAATGCTGAATAAAAATAATTTATAATCAATATTACTATATAAAGAGGAAATGTTTGTATTTCGAGGAAAATCCCTAGATCTGCTGAACCAATTTTATTTTTATTTATTTATTTATTTATTTTTCATTAATCAAAAGCTACACTATCCCTGAGAGCTATAGGCTATAAGTAATTTTGATAAAATATTTTTTTTTTATTCGAAGTTTCAATATTTCAATTAAAATCTCTATAAAAACTGTGAAAAAAGAATGAAATATTGGAACAAAAAGCTGTCGGACACCGTGGCTCCGATGTAATGCCAAGTTCAAACCCCGTGAAAGGATATTGCTTAAAAATATTTTTATGTTTGAATATAAGTTTTTAATTCTGATTCATTCATTATGTTAATTAGGTTTACATTAATTATTCGGTTAATGTCATGTAATTTCTAGATTTTTCGATTAATAGAATATTCTGCTCTAGAAAATTCATCAGCTGTATATAAATTGGTGTAACATTTAGTTGAGATGAAAAACAAAGTCGCGAGGTGAGCTTATAGTTTTCTGTGCTATTTCTTTTAGTGTTTCACAACGATATTAAAAATCTAGCTGATGCCACAAGAAAACAAAATTTTTCTTTCTTTCTTTCTTTTTTTTTTTTTTTTTTTGATTTAAGAAATATATATATATATTCTCAATATACTTTTTTAAAATAGACTAATCATTCAATTGCTTGATTCATTTTTTTTTTATTTTTTTTTATTTATTAATTATTTATTCTATTTTGTTTTCTAGACGCTAATTTTCATTTAGATGATTGTCACGCAGTTTGACGCATTTGGCGATTAACACACATTACATCCGTATAATCTTATTTTTTGTTTTCAATTAAGAAATGAATTCTACATATTTAAAACTATATAAAAAAAAAAGTATATGTCTATGTGTCTGTGTGCCTTCGCACTGGTGCAAGGATCGCAGAGCTACAAAACTTTACAGATGGGTAGCTAGGATCATGCCGGTGTGCAGGCTTTTTCGAATTTTTAATTTGAATTTGAATTTGAATTCTTATTTTTATTTATTTATTTATTTTCAATTTTATCCATTGACTTTTCTGTTCCGTTTTCTAAAACTTATTCTTTCGTTTTAATTGTCTGTGTATCTTAGCAACGGTTATAACACTATTTATTTTTTATTTATGTAATTCCTTAATGAAAAGGTGATTTTTTTCTTTTTTTTTTTTTTTATTAATCATATTTATTGAAACCAAATGGTTACACAGTTGAGAAAATTAAATACATTAAATTTTAAATTAGAAAAAAACTATTTTTAATACTTATGATTATGAATAAATTTTACAATATAACAATTTTATAGTTTTCATTTATTTAAGTCCGATGAAAGGGACTTATATTTTTAGTTTATCGCATATATCGGGAAAAAGTGGTAAATTGATAAAAATTAAACTTATTAAAATTTATTTTTTTTTTGTTTATTTAAAAGGAATCCTTTTAAAGGCAAATCTACTTTTCCTTTTATTTATTATTTTGATCGGAAACATATGTTAACATAATGTGATGAGCTAGGGCTATAAAAGACATGATACAAAAACTAAAATATTCAATAGATGCTGAGATATCTTTAAAATCGTAGTTCTTAATTAATAGCAGATCCACCAGTCATCGATAAATACCCAGATTGAAGTGCCCGTGAAAGATTTTTCTGTAGGCAGTGGTAACCTGGACCCGATGTAGTGCTGGTAGAAAAGGAACTACCGTAGGCAGCAGGTACCCGAAGTGAGGTTTAGAGTGATTTCAATGTTTTTTGTTTTTATTTATAAAGTAATATAAAAAAAAAAATTCAATGCTTTTTAAATTCATTTAAACACAGTGACTAGCGAAGAGGGCTGTAGCATCCTAGTTATTTATAATTATTCAATTAAAAATGGCTAAACCTGCTTTTTAGGAAGAAAAAAGTTTTAAAGCATTAATACACTCTTAAAACTGTACCTCTTACATATAAGGCACAAGCGCTTTGTGCCTTCTACAGCTATAATGTGAAAGGCACACAGAATATGTGCTTCTGATAAGAGAAAGAAACTTCACGCTGCAATGAAATATAAGGCACCGACAACGCAACGAAATCTTTCAGAAGTAACAAAGCCTGAATTGTGCCTTCTAATAGATCTCTTCGGCAGTTTAGGGGTGACACGCCGAAAACACGCTTGCGCAATAATAATTTAATCGTGAGGAATCGGGCTGGATGAGTGGAGAAAGTGATATACAATTTCTATATCCAACAACGTTCAATGTGGATTTATGCGGTTGCAATCGCTGCAAATGTGGCTATGGTAATTGTGATGACAAACAGCTAGTGCCAATATTGTAATAAACCATCTGTTGAACACGAGCTTCTGAAAAACCTGAAACAAGTAAGTGTATTAAATTAATTATTCTTAATCTATTCAGTGAATGTATGTATGAAGATTAAAGCATATAGTATATGCATCTATAATTTATATAAGAGCGATTAATGAATGTCGTTGATTACTATCGATAATTTAAAAATAAAATAACAAGTGTGAAATCACTCATTATTTTCCATATCTATTTATCAGATATAGACCGATATGTGATTTACCGGATATCAGATCTTTTTAATTTGAAATTTTGTGAGATCTGCAAATCTGATCAGAAAAACAGTATTTTCTCTCCCTAAAGTATAATATGAAATATTGATTTAAAAAAAAAAAAAAAAAAAAAAAAAAAAAAATTAATCACACAATGAAATCAAAATTTTAAATGTTTAATTTACTAACCCCCCCTCCCTCCTTAGGGAAAATTAATTGATAAAAATGAATGTTAAAAAAATGTTTTGCATAGTATTAAAAAGCACAGAAGTTTATGTATTATTACAATATATAAGTTAAATTTACATCTTGAAGAAATTTATACATGCTGCAAACAAAAAAAAAAAAAAAAAAAAAAAAAATTACTATTTCAAATTAATTTTTGAAATGTAGATGTAGTTGTAGCGTATTTTTTAAATTGTGTATTCATTTTTATCTACCGAGATATTTCATTTAAATGATTTACTTTTCTTTCAAAATGCATTTAGAGGAAATAAGCTTTATTTCTGCTTTAAAAATATTTCATCAACAGCCTAAAATTTTGGCAATTTATTTAAGAAAAAATTGCATAGACATATGTAACTCTATTGTTTTATAAAATAGAAATTCAAGTTTCCAGTATTTACAATGAATCGGAAGAGTTGGTTGTTACCTCTGTGCATTTTCATATATTAATATATAATTTAAATTATTATATTAAGTTGTGTAATATTGTTTATTATTATTTTTTTAATTACTAGCTAACTATGAAAATTCACCTCCAGATATAAGAGCTATAGAACAAGAAAACACACTCTAGATATTCTTTTGGCCATTAAATCAGGTTACTATTTTTACTGATATTAGAAATTTTTTAAAGTAGATTGCATTTAACAAGTTTATAATTTCTAATCAATTCCCTTTACAGAAACAATTGTTTTATTTTTAAAACATATGACTGGACATGTGGGGAAAAAATGAGAGGAGGGGGGGGGGATATATACAGTCAGATTTAATCCAGTTTTTAAATTAGTACCCCATTTGTCAATTTAAAAATAATTTGTGAAATATTCTTTGTGAAAATTAAAAATGCTTTCGAACAATTAGCAAAATTCACAAAAGAATTGATTTAAGTTAAAATAAAATGTAAAAATTGTAATTAAATATATATGTTGGATGAGTCATTTCTAATGAGCAAGGTAAATAAGTGTTTTTACTTTGAAATTTGTCATTGTCTCCAGAGTTAAGAGTATATATTATGCATTTGATGCATAGAGGCTTTTATAAAAATTTTCAGTATACAGCTACATTTCAGAGAATTGATTTTGTGAATGTGCTTAAAAGAAGTACACTAACTTGGTTCTGGATTAACTTCTGATAGTAAAATTTCTCTAAGGCTGCCCACTATGCCATAGAAATTTGGCCTTTTAGATAAGTGACCCTTTAATACAGGTTATTTAGTAAATTTTAATTTAAACAACAAATTAAAACAGGAATAAACTACTACGTCAGAAACGCCAAAGAAACATTATGAGGTGCATACAGCTGTTTCGGTAGCCTAAAGCGTATCGCAAATAATAAATATCAAATAATGAACTAAAAAAATGACTTTCAAATTACATTTTTAGAAATTTTAATTGATTTGGTACAGCATTCATTTAGTATATACCTGGGGCAAGAGGGGGGGGGGGTAGGAGCAGATCGAAAGAAAACAATTGTTTTTATATAAACTCTTACCGATTTTAATGAAACTTTGTATAATCGCGTACAATTTAGGAAAGAAATACAGTAAGTGTCAGGCAAACTTGGAAGGGGGGGGGGGGGTTAAAAAGGGATGGGGGGGGGCAGAGGAAAATAAAATGCTCTTTTATATCACCATTTTAACGGTTTAATGATATATTCTATAATTATCACTTATTTTTTATGAAGATGAAAATGAGTGCATTATATACTGGGGAGGGAGGGAAGAGGGGGAATACGGAAATTAAATACATTTTTCCTTAAACTACCCTTTTATCGATTCAAAAAACCGTATAATCAAGTACAATTTGTGAAAAAATTGCAGTAAGTGTCATACTTGGGGGGGGGGGGGGGCAGAGGAAAAAATAATGATTTTTTTATATCGCCATTTTACCGACTTTAATGATACGTTTTGTAACTATCACTTAATTTTTATGAAGATAACAGTGAGTGTTTTATATACCGGAAGGGGGGGGGGGGGTCAGATGGAAATAAAATATATTCTTCTTTAAACTACCCTATTATCGACTAAAAAATTTTAGAATAATCACGTCTAATTTATGAAAAAATTACAGTAAGTCTCAAACATTCTTGGGGGGGGGTAGGAAGGGGGTGGAGAGGAAAATAATATGAATTTTTATATTACCATTTTAGCGATTTTAATGACATATTCTATAATTATCACTTACTTTTTATGAAGATCAAAATGAGTGTATTATATACCTGGGGGGGGGAGAACAAGGGGAACTCAGATAGAAGTAAAATATATTATTCTTTAAACCACCGCATTGTCAATTTAAAAAAAAAACTTATGAAAAATTACAGTGAGTGTACACATATCTGGAAGATTTGCTAAGGGGGGGGGGAGAGTGAAGAAAATTTTTGTATTTATATCACCATGCTACCTACTTATATGAAACTTTGTACGACTATCACTTTCCTTTCATTAAAATTATAGTGAAAGTTACCTATAGTTTATAGGGGGTGGGGTGTAGGGGGGGTCAGATCGAAAATAAAATAATCTTCTTAAACAACACTTATTATCGTTTGTTTTATTGTTTATTTACATTTTGTGTAAGTATGAATTACTATTAATGAAAAATTATAGTGAGTTTATTCAAAAGTTCATTGTATGATTTAAATTTGTAAAAAAGTTATTCAAAAATGAATTTTCTTCGTTTAATCTGTATCTTTTGTCCTCCCCCTATGTAGAAATAAAACACTTCCACTCTCGTTGATGTTTAGCATCAATTTTACAAGGAGAAATTAAGAAATGTGCCCTTTTTTCCGCAATCCAAAAATTCAGTACATTGTTGATATCAGACATTAATTAAAAGTTAATATCAAACAATGGTAAAAGATTATTCTAAAACAGAATTTTTTTTTTAATCTGTCTCTCCGCACCCCCACGTAGAAACAAAAAATTTTTGCTATCATCCATGTTTAGCAAGTATTTTACAAGTAGCAATTAAGAAAAGTGCCCTCTTTTTTCGGATTGCGGAAAAAGAGGGCACTTTTCTGAATTTCTCCTTATAAAACTCATGTTAAGCATCAACGAGAGCGTTGGTTTTATTTCTATGTGGTGGTGGTGGGGTGGGGGGGGACAAAAGAAACAGATTAAAAGAAGAAATTTCATTTTTGATTCACTTTTTTACAGATTTAAATCCTACATTGAATTTTTGCGCACCTCCCTGTAATTTTTCATTAACACTAATTGATATTTACACAAAATGTAAATGAAACAATAAAAAAAACGATAATAACTGTTTAAAAAGATTATTTTTCATTTGCTCCCACTACCCCCCCCCCCCCCATTCAACTATAGGTAACTTTCACTATAATTTTAATAAAATGAAAGTGATAGCCGTACAAAATTTCTAATAAATAGGTAGCATGGTGATATAAAAACAAACATTTTCTTCACTCCCCCCCCCCCATAGCAAATCGTCCAGATATGTGTAAACTCACTGTAATTTTTCATAAGCAGAAAGTTGTATATATACAAAGTTTTTTTTGAATCGATTATACGGTAGTTTAAAGAATAATATATTTTACTTCTATCTGCGCTCCCCTTGTCCCCCCCCCCCAGATGTATAATACACTCATTGCGATCTTCTTAAAAAGTAAGTTATAGTTATAGAATATATCATTAAAATCGGTAAAATTATGATATAAAAAACCTTTTCCTCTGCCCGCCCTCTTTAACCCCCCTCCCCCAAGTATGTCTGACACTTGGTGTGATTTTTTTCACAAATTGTATGTTATTATACAAAGTTTTTGTTTAAATCTATAATAGGTATTTTAAAGGGGAATATATTTTATTTCCACCTACCCCCCTTCCCCCCCCCTCCAGGCATATAATACATTCATTAATCTTCATAATAATTAAGTGTTAGTTATAGAATATATTATTAAAATCGCTAAAATGGTAATATAAAAATTCAATTTATTTTCCTCTGCCCCCCTCCAAATATGTTTGAGACTTACTGTAATTTTTTCATAAATTATACGTGATTATACATTTTTTTTTTTTTTGTCAATAAGGTAGTTTAAAGAAGAATATATTTAATTTCCATCTGCGCCCCCCCCCCTCCCGGGTACATAAAACACTCACTGTTATCTTCATAAAAATTTGGTAAGAGTTTATATAAAATTCTTTTCTTTCGATCAATTCTTTTCTTTCGATCTGCTCCTACCCCATGTTAAATGAATTTTGTACCAAATCAATTGCAATTTCTAAAAATGTAATTTGAAAGTCCTTTTTTAAATTCATTATTTGATATTTATGATTTTGTGATATGCGGATTGGAAAAGTGACCTTTTTTCCGGTGCCCCTTTGTTTCGGGTGCCCTTTTTTACAGGTGCCGTTTTTTCCGTGCCTTTTTTTCCGGGATCCATATATATATACACTTCTAAACTGATTTTTTTTTTTTTTTTTTTTTTTTTTTTTTTTAAACTTTTAATATTGAAACTTAGTTGGGTTTAATACTTTTATTGTTCACTTTAAAGTGATCATTAGCTAATTTAAAAGCCCTTTCACTTTTAAATATCTTTTCAAAACATGCCATGCTACAAATTTTCCTTTCCAAATTTCCACTTTCCTTTCCTATACATTCAAAAATATGAAATCCTATCTTTTGTTTTTTCTACATACAGATTATTATTACAAACATGGAGATTAATCGCACTTAAAATATAACCACGCTAAGGGAGACATATAAATGTAAATTGGCTTTTAATAGAGATAAATTAGCATTAAATCTTTAGAGAAGGTATTCGACTGGTAAAAATTAGCCTTTAACAGAAGAGAACGTTTACAGAAATTTTATTGTATATATAGCTATTCTATCATTTTTACCTAGAAATATGTTAAGAAAATAAGATTTAAAATAAAAAATGTAAATTAGTTACGTAATTTTTGTAAACAGAAGTTTTCTTTCAGTTACTCTAATTTTACAGCATTATAAAGAGAATATTTTTTATAAGCTTTGTAACTACTTTTTATAAGATTTGAAAAAAAAAAATGTTTATTAATATTTTTAAAAAAGATTTTCTTATAAATTTCTATCTAGGGTGAATATACTCCCAGATCAAAGACTGTCATTGTCGAGTCTTTTTATTTGGAACTACCAAAGTACTCCTTAATGGGGACCAAGTGCTATATTTGAAAGAAGATTGTTCCCTGGAACGTGCAACATTCTACATTTAGGACTGTATTATATATATTTGATTTAAACTTCGTGCAGACTATGGCCATTTCTTTAGGCTTGCTGCTGAATTTTCTTGTGAAACGGAAAAAGTTCCCAAAAGAATTCTCATCTAATTGCTTCAATTGACCACAAATTTAGTGTAATGTACATGTTGTTCAATAAATTTTTCTTTTTCTTTTTATATTAACTTATGTGTATTTTATTTTTAAGTTTTAATTTTTTATCTTACTGAAGAATAGAGCTAGTATTATAATTGTAGGACCCTGAGTAAAGTAAAGATTTCTTTCTTGTAAGATTAACATATATGGAGTACATAAAAATGAAACACTACCATTTGCAAGCGTTCCAAATGTATGAGTACAGTCGGCAGCAAAAATATCAGAGTACTAGTAAAAATTCCTATGTAAAAAAAAGCACACTTAACACAGTTTTGTTAAATAAATCCTTAACTAATCATGTTCTTAAACTGACTAAGAACAGGATTCGACAAGGATTTATTTAAGAAAACTGCATTAAGTGTACTTTTTTTTTTTTTTTTTTTTTTTTTTTTTTTTTTACATAGGAATTTTTGCTAGTGCTCGGACACTTTTGCTGCCGGCTGTATTTGCAAAAAAATTGCAAAATTTACGTCATCGAAATTTCAAGCGTTTCGTTTGTATGTAACCCTAAGATTAGGTTTTATTGCTTCTTGTTCAAAGTGACACCCCCCCCCCAAAAAAAAAAAATAAATAAATAAATAAAAAAAAATAAAAAATATATATATATATATATATATATAATTTATTTATTTATTTATTTATTTATTTTTATTTTATTTTTTCCTTGGATAATTTAAGTATAAATATAATAAAAATTTTCTTTAAAATTATTTAGTACAAATTACAAATTGAGCAATTTTATAAATTGGAATATGTCTAATTACCTGTAATATTTATATAATGTTTAAAGTAAATTTAAATGTAGAAAAAAACTAACAATTATTTTCTTAAAAGCTACAAAAGTGCAAATTGCAATAATTACTTACAAACTTTGAATAAACACCATAAAATGCAATAAACTCGCAACAATTGTTTCGGGTCGAAAAAACACACGACCCTTGATCAGGCGAATATAGTAAGCACGAGTTCGCCTGATGATGGGTCGTGTGTTTTTTTCGATCCGAAACAATTGTTGCGAGTTTATTGCATTTTATGGTGTTTAGTCAAAGTTTGCAAGTAATATTTTTTACAACGCCAGTTTTGTGGTACTTTTTTATTAAAATTGCAATAATGTTTAGAGAGTCATGTAATTTAACATTTCAAGCCATTCATTACAGGTAAAAGAAAGAAAGTTCATGCAATATAAAAACAGCAACACACAAAACCAAATCAAGTGGCCCAACATAGATTCGGAAAAAAAAAAAAATAATAATAATAATCAAAGTGAATCTTCTTTTTCTTTAACTAGCCATTTGATTTGAGTTGCTCTTGTAACGCTTGTGCCTATTGTCTTTCATACACACACACACACACACACACATATGTATATATATATATATATATATATATATGTATGTATAATTTCAGTAAATATTCACTTATAATTTAATATGATGCTTTTTATTATTGCAAAGTTATAAAGTTAATTATTAAAGTTGCTTAAAAAAAAAAAAAAAAAAAAAAAAAAAAAAAAAAACTAAATGGTGATAGTTTGTAAATTTCATATACAGTCGAACATCGTTAACGTGAACACGCAAATGTTTTCGCAATCCCCGTCAAATGAAGATTTATTTGTGCGTTACTGGTAGCATAAACTGCTGATAACATGAATAAACCTTTTATCTCCCTTCAGATTCACGTTAACAAGGTTCGACTGTATTAAAATGTTCCAGTTTAAAGTAAATAATATGCTTTTATTACTTTCCTTAAAAAAAAAAAAAAAAAAAAAAATTGTAACAATTAAATAGATTGTTGAATGTAAATTATTTTACAAAAGCCAAATCTGAAAACCAGTTGAAAAAATAAGTTAAAAACTCTCAACTGAGTAAATATATGTCAAGGCTAATTAACAAGCTTGGAAAACTTAATATATTAAAACTTTTATTAAATCCAAATGGTTTCGGGTTAATTTCCTTCTCTAGATACTTTTTTATTCAGATTGACATTTTCCGTTTGTCTTTCTATCAACATAGACTGAAATAAATTTAAAATGGGAAAAAAAAAAATATATATATATATATATATATATATATGCATGCATCATTCAATTATTTGTTATTTTGAAGCATTATGAGTTGTCACCAAAACTAAACTCAAAAACTGGCGTACAATCAATAGAAAGATATTAAAACTTCTTCACACACCATAAATTTTAAGTCAGCACAACCGGTTTTGAAAGGACGTAGCCTTTCTTCATCAGGTGAAAAAAAACACGTGCTACTGTCTTGGAGGCAGCTGACTTAAAATTTATGGTGTGTGAAGAAGATTTAATCTTTCTATTATGAGTTGTGTTTTTTCATTACGGTAAAATGTCATTAACAAAATGATACTGGAATAAACCTGTGCAAACCATTTTTTTTTCTTTTTTTCTTGTTGTTGTTGTTGTTGTTGTTTTAGTAGAGCATTGCTACGAGAGAATTTCGGAAAAGATTGTTTTTACACGTAATTGACCGTTTACTGCGAATTTTATACTTTAAAAACATTATAACTTTAACCTGATCAGGTTACGTGGGCCATTGGAGACCCGAAAATTTTTTCTTATATCTCATCCGTCAAAATCCTCATATAGAAGAAATACCCATCTATCTCACCCGTGAATGCTTTCATAAAAATACCATTCTTAAACTTTATTATGCAATTTGAATTTTCCAAGTATCTCAATTTGTTTAAAAAAATGTAAATTTTTAGTAAATGCCATCATTTTATAGAAATGGACGTATTTCTGATGAAAAATAAAATATTTGTTTAAATTTCTTTTGCAATATTCATTGTCTGCCCTTAAATAAGAAGTATTCAAGAGTGTTCAAGAATTTTATCACATTTTTTCATTAAAAATTACGTGTTCTAACATTGCTCGAGTCTTCAGCGACCCATGACAAACTGACAAGTTGACGAAAAATACAATAACCTGATCGGGTTAAGTACTTCTGCTTTCTATTAGAGTAGTTTAATTAAATCAAGTTTATTTTTATTATGTAATTTTTAAACATCAATAATTAACTACATGTTTCTCATTTTTATACAGCCATTCATACATTTTTTTGTCAGTTTATCTTGTTCATTTTTGAAAATGGATAGAAAAAATTTTATACTATAAATTTTTTTTTGCAAGATTATAATTTCCATTCATCACAGTTTTAAATTTATCTATCTATAGCTTTTTCACCTCCACACATTTATTTAATTCAAAGGCCTCTTTAACATAATTTCTATGTCATTTTTTTTTTTTTTTTAAATGTTTGTATTAAGGGGTTTGGGGGGGGGGGGGTATAGTTTCAGGAGGAAAAAACAAGTTATGCTAATTATGTCATAACAAATGTCATCAGATTATTAAATATTTGTTAATTGGAATTATTAATACAAATCACACAAAATGAATTGTCAAAGAAGAGGCTCTTAAGGCTCCTCAAACCCTCTTGCAATTTCCTTGTTTTCAATCAACAAACACAGAGCAACGGTATGGAGAAACTTGTTTATAGGTTATTACTCATTACCTAACGTATATTTTTTCTTTTAAAGCTCCACTCAGAGAATTTTCAACCATTAAAATGGTACTTATTTTATAAAATTTTATTTTTTACTTTATTTTAGAGACAAAAATATGAAAAAAATGCACTTAGATAATATTCGTATCTCTGAATTCAGAATTTTAAAAAAGTATAATTCAAAAATATCTTCAAAAAACTACTATGGACTTAAAAAAAAAAAAAAAAAAATCGTATATAGTGGAGGGGATTTCGCGACTGCAGGAGAAAGAAGAGCTTTAAGGTTGCATATCAGTCAGATTTCATCTTTCTTCTTTTTTCCATGCTATCCTATGGGATATTTGGTGCTTCATATCGTAAAGATATCTCGTCCAAAAATAAAAATTTCAAATTTAGTTTGTTTCGCCTTTTAGCTTGTGAGCAATTAAAATAAATAAATAAATAAATAAATAAAACATTAATTGAATTTAGAATTGTAATATTGGATTTCTAAATGAAATAAAATCTTTTTTTTTTTTTTCAAAAAATTGCCCAGGAGCTACAAGGTGACTTATACAAAGAGTAATGTTAATAAAACAAAATTCGAAAAAATTATTTTGAGCGAGATATTCTTATATAAAACGAAACAACAAAAATTCCATTCGATAACACGGAGAAGAAAGAAAGCGGTAATCTGATTGTGTTGAAGAGCCTTAAGTTTAAAATCAAGGCTTCGATGTGCCTCTTAAAAAAAAAAAAAAAAATGTCTTTTAATTTTAAAGGCACCAGGTGCCACTTAATTTCAGAGGCATTAGGTACCTCTTAATTTCAGAGACATAAAGTGCCTCTTAATTTCAGAGGCATAAAGTGCCTCTTAATTTCAGAGTCATAAGGTGCCTCTTAATTTCAGAGGCATAAGGTGCCTCTTAATTTAAGAGGCATAAAGTGCCTCTTAATTTCAGAGGCATAAGGTGCCTCTTAATTTCAAAGGCACCACGTGCCTCTTATTTTTCAGAGGCAGAAAAATTCAAAATGTACCTCTTATATCAGAGGCACAGTTTTAAGAGTGTAATTTCTTACAATCAAAAGTCATATAAAATGAACAAAAAATAAAATCAAAACATAAGAGTATCAGGAGAATACATATATGCATAAAACTCACATTATTTTTACAAGAAAAGCATGTGCTACTGCATCGCAATAAGCGGGGACAATAAACAAATAAAAGAATAATGGTAATGCGTATGTCATTCAAATATTTGAATCGTATATGGAAGATTCTCAATATTTTTATGATTTTTATAACAGCTATTTTTATTATAATTTTTTGTTTTTATTTAACTGCAGAATATTTAAATTTAATTAAAGCAAAATTTATTGAAAATAATAGCAGTACAAAAAGCGTAGATGAAATATAGATGAAACATAGTTGAACTCTTTAAAAGCTGTTGTGCTTAGAATTTCCATAATTGTAGTCGTCAGTCGCATTTAGAAATATCTAGTATTGGTAGCCATTTCCTCTTGCAGGTATCTGTTGGTATTTACATGATAACAAATCAACAATGTTCAACTAGAATACTTCCATTCCTTCGTCTACTGAAATGTTTTTTAAACAAAGAAATGTCCTGGTGAGACTATTCCATATCAGTAATTGCGGCAAGTGTTTCAGAAAAGAACTCCAGATATGAGTCCAAGTAATGTAGTTTTAATGACACATTCTAACCTGTAGAAAGAAAACATTTCAGATATGTCACCAACACGATCGTCATAATTTAAAGTTTTTTCATTTCCAAGGAAACGCAAAAAAAAAAAAAAAAAAAAAAAACTGCTTTTATTTATGAGCCACAAAACCTTTTTTTTTTACCTTTATTTCATTTAAATCTTTTAATTTATTCCTAAGAGGCAAAAAAGCTACTCCTTCTCTGCCCATAGCTTTTACAAATATTTTCCTTTAAACGAGTTTAATGTGAAATGGGAGAAGAACACACATTACTGATTCACAAGTTATTCATATGATACTATATTTTGGCTACGTGGAATGTAAATTTTTCTTGGGGACCACTGTTTACGGATGTAAAGTTTTTTCTGTCACTGTAGAAAAAACAGCCGAATTTAGTTTATCCCTGTCACAGGCCTGTTAATACCTCATTGACTTTCAAATCTTCACAAATGTTGCTATATGAGTGAAGTGTACTCAGTTAACTTTGGTATAACACTCATAACTTTTATCTTTCCTTTGTATTTCTAGAATATGTGAAAGGCTTAGGAAAAACAGAAGAAAAAAACAAAAAAAAAAAAAAAAACATTGCCTATATGAAGGAGAGAATCAATTAAGAGACGAATCAATAAACAGGCGCCAGTCTTCTGGCCTATGGTTCTGTAACAATGTCCTTGTACCAATATGTGATTCAGATCAAAACAATATACGATAACTTCGTTCTCCGCAAAGTCTATCAAATAGCTGTATCGTATTCTCAATGAACTTATTTTTACACTTTTCACTAATAGATTCACCTAGAACCCCGTAATTTTGAGTCTGAGAGAGTTTTAAGTTCTATTCAAGACCTTAAAACTCTCTCAACAAGAAGTTAAGCTCTGCCTGCGTAATTTCATGATATGAACATGTCATAAATGTAGATGATTGAAAGTCAGGATCCTGATGGTTTGGGTCATCGGAGGTGTCTTTCACTTAATCAACAGTATATTTGTCTGTAGGTATAAGAATATATTCAGAATGAGGAACTGGTTGCATAGCGAAGTGTAATTTTGGAAAACGAATGCAATGTTTGGATTTTGAAGAAACCGTTACGTGATTGGTCGGTTCACGTCAAATCAGTTGCTTCAAATTTCAAACTACTACGTTATCCTTGTAACCAGTTTTTCAGATTTCCTGAACAGAAATTGTAACATATATGTGGAGTCCATTATCCTCGTCCCCAACTCTACATTGAAAGTAAACCACAAGCCTTTTTAACTAAGGGCGACAACCTACATTGTTGTGTCTTTAATGTAAGTTCGTCACACACATAAAAAAAATGCGGCGTTGATTTTACATTCACGAGACATTATAATGAACTGAACGTAATATAATCTTTTCCTTACAACACTTGTATACATCACACGTAGCGACATTACAAT
Source organism: Salticus scenicus (assembly GCA_963930645.1). NCBI lineage: Eukaryota > Metazoa > Arthropoda > Arachnida > Araneae > Salticidae > Salticus > Salticus scenicus. The sequence continues at coordinate 386,119,455 of OZ005648.1, forward strand.
TTTCCGACCCACAACATTTCCATCAGCAACAGAAGACAGTGAGACAAAACATCTGAAAAAAAAAAAAAACTATCTGACCTCTCAGAACAGTCTTTAGTCATTTGTAGTGTCTCCTTTATATAGATTTGGAGAAGGGAGAAAATTCCCTGGCCAGAAAATTTTTCAAGCTTATGGTGAATTCTTGATATCTCGACTTATGCTTTACTTTAAAAAAATATTTATTAATTTTTCTAGTAGTTTAGGAATTAAAAAAGTAAAAATCTAAAATGTAGTTTTTGGGGAAATGGTGCTTGGTAAACAAAAATATTTACAAATTCGATATTTTCAGAAAAAAAAAAAAAGACAAGAAACACACATTTTCATCTAAAGAGCATTTTTCAGGTTGTACAGTGTCACAATTATGTATTCAACAGAGCATCAACAATTTTATAAAATGATTTCTTCATCAAAGAGTATTTTAATCAAAGGTTCTCCTATTAGGATACTTTAAGAATCTATGCTCGTTTAGATGTTCCTTCTTGCAAAATGTAGAAAAACTGGGAAGTAATTAAATTTTTTGATATAAATTATTAATATTTGATTAACGATACATTATTGTAAAATTTATGGCATTATATATATATATATATATATATATATGTGTGTGTGTGTGTGTGTGTGTGTGTGTGTGTGTGTGTGTGTGTAATAAGCTCCATTTTTTACGAAATTTTAATAAAAAAAGTACTAAAAAGGATTTAGAATGTTCAAAATGAATTACGCAATGAAATCAAATAAATTTTAGAATCGTAAATTTATATCAATGTTCCCTTTATCAGTTACGATTTAAGTTACAAACATAATGCTAGTAATACTATATAATAACATATATTAATATACAGTTATATTCCATCATTTTCGTTTATGGTTCATAGGAAATAAGTATATTTTTATTTGTTAACTGAAATCACACGTGAACTAAAATAATTTTTAAATATAGTATAACGACTTTTTTGTTGTTGTTGCGTATATATAAATAAAGAGAAGTAGATTAGTTTTTGTGTGCCTCTGAGTCTGTCTGTGCTCTGGAGCTCGAAAATCTACAAATTATGCAGATGGATTGATTATACTTTGTAGAGGTGTAATTCATCGAGATTAACTTATTAAAATTTAAGTTTAATTATTTTTTTGATTATTTAATTCCTTTGAAAGAAAAGTTATTTGTGTACTGTATTGATCGGTATCAAATCGTAATATAGTAAAAATAGTGAGGGATATAAAATATATAGTTCTAAAATTAAAATGTTTCATAGATGCTCAGATCCAGCCATCTTTCAAATCGTAGTTTTAAATAACAGAAGTTCCACCTGGCGTCCGATAAATAACCAAATTTAAGTGCTCAGGAAATACGTTGTTGCAGGCAGTGGGAACCCAGGTTCTATGCAGTGTGCGCATGAAATATGCTGTATATTTATGAAAAAATTTCTATTTTATTTTTTATTTATAAAGATTTCTTTACTTTTATATTTTATTCAGTGAATTTTCTTTATTTATTTTTTCTTTATATATTTTGTGTGCTAAGAAAAAAAAAATCAATTTTCGTTTTCTTATCTTTATCTATATATATATATATATATATATATATATATATATATATATATATATATATATGTACTAATAAGTATAAAGGATTTAAGTCCATATTCTTGATTTTTCTGGAGACGAAAAATAAAGTTAAACTAACTAAAAACTAATGAGAAGACTCGATCAGGAAAAAGATATTATGTTGATTTATACCCTTTATACCATTCAAGGGATTGTCAACCTTCATTTCATAAAGCAAACAAATTGGCTTAAATATTTTATACAAAACATAAATGCTAAATTTCTCACTTGAATCTTTTTTACCAATGGATTTTCTTAAAGACTAAATGGCATGCATTTAAATCCTTTATACCAATCGATAGAGAATTTTTTTCTGAGTCTGACTATGTATTTAACTCAAAATCGACATTTTTGGATTTAAATCCTTTATACTTCTCAGTACAGATATATAAATTCATTTAAATGTAGCGACCAGAAAAATTAGTGAAACCCAGCAGTTTACTATATTTTTACTAAAATAATGGTATGTGTAATAAATACTAATAGATATACATATTTACAATAGATATATAAAGAGAAAATGTAAATTTCTTCTGAAATATACAAGCATAAATTTAGCTCTAAATTTTAGTTCTCTATAATTTTACTTTGTTACTATCTTAATTTCAAACAAACTCTAAACTCACATTTTAAGCAATTAACTAAATTAAAGCCTAACAATCTGTATTAAAAGTTACAATTTTCAATTTTTTACCTCTCGAATGCTGAATGCCTCAAACAATTCATGTAATAATACGAAGTGGGTGACAATTCTTTTTTCTGTCAAATACATCATCAGGAAGAAAAATGTTTTTGAAAAATGAATTCTTTTCAATTCATATATCACAAAACTTTTATAAGAATAATAAAATTTCAAGAACGTGAACGTGAGCTAAGCCAATACGATCTTTTTCCTAGTAAATAAAGAAATATATTCTATTTCATCATCCATATAAATAGCAATGCATGCATCAGCTTACCGTTTTATATCATTAGCGTAAATACTATGCTTTGTTCTAAGTTTTCTTTAAAAAATGAGAAGTGATCTGTGTAAGCCTATACTTGTAACTACAGCATCATATGTATAGAGTAAAAATACTATGGTAAAGGTTCCTTTAAAAGATATTATAGAAATATCTATACATTTGAAAGCTAGTATTTTTATTTATTTATTTATTTATTTTTGAAGCTGAAGAAGACCTTGTGAAAATGGTGGAGTTTTCAAGATAAAACCAGTAGTTACAGATTTTATATATATTTTTTTAATTTAAATTATTTAAAAACGGTAATTATTCAAAAACGGTTAAATTATAGATGTGAAATAAATGTTTTTAATATAAATAAATTTTGCAAGATTTTTTTTTTTTTTCTATTTTAAGTTTTCAATTTAGTTTACTCCCGCTGTCGTATTTTATTCTTACACTTATATATATATATATATATATCGCGAAATATGGCAATTGCAATAACGTTTTGGTATAGTTATATTTTGTTCTCATTTCGCTCAGTTTCTGTTATATTTATAACTATGGTGATCTTTAGATTTTAAAACTACAACTGATTAACTTTGCAAAAATATAAGAATTTTAATATTTAAAGATGAACACTTAAAGAAAAAAAAAGATTAAGTTTTGTACTTTGTGGTCCCTCTTATTCCATCTTTTGTGGTATGTGTAGTCTCTGATTACTAAACCCATACATTGCCTATAAAAATATATGTAAATCTAGTTTCCATATAATGAAAACATTCTTGAATCTGTGATTTTTTGAATTTCTCAAATTTCTCAAGTCGTTACGAAATTGTGGAAATTTTCGTATGCCTCCTTTAACAGTTCAAATTTAACTCTCAAACAAAACATTAAAAAACTATTCGGTTATTAGGTTTTACCGAAAATTAATGGCTTGAATTAAAAAAATAAAATAAAAATTCATAAGTATTGCACTTGAGATTCTTGGGTTAATTACGGTCAATCACACGGTGGTTAGACTTGACCAACAAAGAAAAATCATGGGGATATGTGACCACTGATGACGAACCAAAAAGCTTATGAAAAAGAAATAATTTGAAGTTATATACTCAAAGACTGTATGGAAGTTTTTATTAATTATGTTGAGGCATACTTTAAGAAAACTTGAGACATACTTTAAGAAAAACTTGTATCATACTTTGAGGAAAACTTTATTAACTATCTTGGCTGCACAGAAATTTTTTATTAATTATCTAAAATTGAAATACACAATATTCTATTTTGTAATTTTATAATATAGTAAAATGTTTATTTCTTTTTATACATTTATAAATAATAGTAACCGAATTGTCTTTGAACAACAGTTGCTTAAAATTCATACATCACAAATTATTCTTGAAAACTTCTTTAGGTTCACTCGGTAAACGGAAAGTACAAGACAAATAATAAAAGCAGAATTTTATAATATAAAAGTAAGCAAACATAAATAAATAATAACAATAAAATAAATAAATCCTCAAATATCATGAATAATACCCGTCAAAACTGAAGTTATAATATTCAGTGCACATTGAATTACATATCTGAATTAGATAAAATATTTGTGTGTTGATTTGAACTTTCAGTTTAAAAAATGGAAGCAATTTTAAGGAAAATTGGAAAAATAATAGGAGATAAAAGGAAGGGGGAATTTTTATTGGGAGTAAGCGCTAATGAAATTGTGCACTTGTGTAGAAAAAAAATGTAGAATTGTGAAATGCCATGGAGTTGAAATAGTATTATTTTGAGCAAGGGAAAAAAGTGACTACAAAATTTAAAACAAGAATAAACAAACAAGGGAAAAATCCAAAAATAAACTTCTGGAACGTCCAAAATTTCAACACGTCCAAAACACATTCTTTTTCTGCCAGAGAAAATGACGAAGTCAAGTGCAGGAAAGAGTAAAAATCAGAATTCGTTTTGAATATATTTGTCATATTTTATTCATAAAAACACATACGGTAGATTTTTAGCAAAAAGACGGTTTCTGAGCTCATTCAGAAACGTTCTACTGATTTGTTTCTTTGCTTTTGAGATTGAAATATACATTTTCGATTTTGATGTCAGTACGTATTTACGTTTTTTATTTATCATTTGGTTTTCTCTCATGTATTTATAAAGCCAATAATTTACTTATTAGTGCCGAGGTAGTTTATGTTAGATCTCAGAAAAATAATTTAATAAACAGTCTTAAAATACTTATTTTAATCATAGAAAATAATAAAGTCGAATACTTTTATTCAAACAATTGCAATAAAATTATTTTTTATTTATTTATTTATTCATTTATTTATTGCTAAACATTGGTATATTTAATAAATGCATTGAAAATCTCGTCTATTTTAAATATAATATTGTTGAGTTTATATGTATACATGTATACGTTTACAAGCAAAATGCATACATTTCAGAGGGATGGATCAAATATGAAAAGTTATGGGGAAAGTATATTTATGTATATATGCAAGTATTTAAAATGTATGAATTGCTAATCATATTGATATTTTAAAATAGATATGTTGTAGCTAAATACATGTAGGGTACATATATGTCGTAAATAATATTATTTGATAATTATTTTACTCGTACAGTATATACCATATTCTTGGCTATTTTCTTTTCTTTTCTTTTTTTTTTCTATTGGTCTTAATTCATGCTTATTATCCCTCTACACTTTGGTGAGCACATGTCCCTGAAATACAGGGACACCTCTTATTTTGAAAACTTGTAGTAAGACAATTATTTAACACAATTATGACCTTTTTGTCCATATTTACTTAGAATACGAATTATCTCCATAATTAAGTAATTGTAATATTCTAAACGTTATTTCATAGTACAGGTACTCTAATATTGCCACTATAACCTCTACATCTATTATCTTTATAAAAAATCTTATTCTCGGAGTAAGCTGTCATAGAAATATTCCCTATTTCGATATACGTTTTGGGTTAACTATTTTTAGTGGTGTATTTCAGAATTCTACTTCCTATTAAAATAATAAAACTATTTCTGAATTGGTAATTAGTTTATACCCAGTAATCAGTTTTTCTATTACAGGCGCGAGAAAATTTTCATTGCATGTATTTTTCTACATAGTTACTTTCATTATTATTGTTTTATTGTCTTTATCATATATAGTCCAATTACACAAGATTGACTGTGTTAAGTTTTAATTCTAACTTTTACCCCTCTTCTCTACTTATCTTTATTTATTTCGACTCCTACTTTTAGAATGGAATAATACATAATTACTCATTATTATGAAATTAGTTTAAAGCCATTTACTTTTAAAGGATGCATTTAAAATATTTTATTCCTGGTTTTTACTTTTTGTAAATATAATTATTTTATTTGGTTATATTAACTGGTATGTTCCGTTTTTTATGTGTTCAGGTCTTAAAGTCAAATAATGATATACTCTGTCATTTTTACTTTCTTCTATATATAATATAAAGTATTGGATTCGTGAAACTTTTCGACTTCAGTTTTTTAATGGGTTTACACGTTTTGGGATGTGCTGAACACGAATTGATAGTTTTTTGAAAATGTCTGCCTGTCTGTGTGTATCGCGATTTTTCTGGACACTATATCTTACGAACCAATGAATGAAATTTGACCAAACTTGGTATTTAGTTGCACCCTGACATAAACTGGTGCTGATTAGATTTGGGGATCAAGCGCTTGTGATCGCATTTTTTGTAAACATTTAACATGGCACTATAGGACAAAATTTCGCATAAATGTGCATAATGAGAGTTATTTTAAACTTGTGATTGTAAAATTAAAATGAATTATTGATAATAGTAGTAGTTAAGGAGGAAAAAAATGTTGTGCATGTCATCGGTTCCCCCCCTGGGGGGGGGGTAAATTTTCAAGATTGGTATCTTTCAAAAGTTCTCGTCAGTACCTTTAAAACGAATGGTTGAACAAATCTGTGATAATTTAAAACAAAGTTATCGATTTTTTTTTTTTTTTTTAATTTTTAACGAGAAAAAACTTATTAAAAAAATCGTAATTATTTTTATTTTTATTTATTTTTATATTTTTTTAACAAAATTTAACCAAACTTGGTATTTTATTGGCCCCTGACATAAACTGGTGCTGATTAGATTTGGGGACCAATCGCTCAGCAGGGGGCGATGTGATCGCATTTTTTCTAAATTTTTAACATGGCAGTATAAGACAAAACTTCGTATAAATGTACATAATGAGAGTTATTCTTAAACTGTGATTGTAAAATTAATATGAATTATTTATAATAGTATTAGTTAATTAGGAAAAAAATGTGCATGTGAGGGCATCGTTCCCCCCTTGGGGGGGGAGTACCCAACGAGGGGGGTAAATTTTCAAGATGGGTATCTTTCGAAAGGTCTTATAAAATTAACTGATTTAATTATAAGCAGGCTAAATCAACTGTTTTTCATATATAAATATTATTTTCCATAATAAGTCTTATAAGCCGAAGTTAGATATATACATGATAAACTATTTTTACCCCGTTTACAGAATTAACTGATTTAATTATAAGCATGATAAAACAGCTGTTATTCATGCATAAATGTCATTTCCCCGCAAAAGTTCTAATAAGCCGAATTTAGAGATAGACATTTTAAACTATTTTCACTCTATTTTACTACTCAGTTTATACTCACAAATTTCACTGTAAGAAATTTCCTTTTTTACAATTGACATAAGCTTTTCAACTTTGAGTATATGAATGCATTTCATGCATGAAAGTTTAAATTATTTTAAAAAGTAGTATTTTCTTTAATGAATGGTTTAAAAATATGATATGCATTGTATCAGTGTCTGTTTACATTGTATGTTAATTCGTAAGATTCATAAATTCTATTCATATTGTATGATATGTAGTTGTTGCAAGTTTGTTTTTGTGTTACAGTTACTTTATTTTATACTTATGTTAATTGTGTGAATGCAAAAAAATATATTGTAAGATTAACAGATAAAGTTGTGAAATGTTACATAATTTCGTTTTAAACATTCTTTTAACCCTTGCTTTCCTGAGATGGGATCATTTTGATTACATTTCGAAGTTTAAATTTAGTTAAGGTTGCCTCATTCAATCGGTGTGTGACGTAATTGTGAAAGTGTACTAATTTGCACTAGAGAGCAAAATCTGATTGAGGCAATTTCTACATCGATTGTGTGCAGAGTAAAAGAATTTAGGACGTGTTTTGGGGAATATTATATATTTTCAAACATGTATGTCGTACAAAGATTTTAGGAAAAGTTCACCAATTCTTTCGTCCATGAATGTTTTCTATTTTATTTATTATTATATGTATATATATATCAATTGGTGAATTTCACTACATTAAAGATATTGAGAAGTGGTGAATAGAGTGATTAACTCCAAATGTTTAGAAAAAAGATGTCCACAACATCATGAGCTACTGCTACAATTTAAATTCGCACATAATAGAGTGTTTATTGACAGGATAAAATACACCTTTCATGCACAAAAACAGACAAAAAAGTAAAAAACACATCCCAGAATTATGCATATAGTATGTAAAATGCATTCGATAATAAGCAAAATGCACTATGTGAGATATTTCTATGAAGTCCCATTACACGAAGAATGGTGTTTCACTGACTATATATCTGTATTTGTTGTTGATGGATATTTTTTACGCGTTTCTCTGTTTTAGTCATTAGAGGAATAAGAGGAAGGCTTTTTATGTCTAAAAAATGGACCAGCAAGTCCTGATGTTATGAACTGCCTTTCATCAACTTCTGTAATTAACCACCTCTAAATATTATATTATTAAAACACTATAAATTATGTACCAAGAAGTAAAATTACGAAAAATAATGTAATGTAAAGTAAAACACATATGATATATACTTTCCTAAATACGAGAAAGGTTTATCCACTAAAGTATTTTTCAAATTACACAATAACACTTTAATAACTTACAAATTCAGTAAGAAAGGAATTTACGCTGCGCACTAAATCAATCAAATCATATGTACTAACACCACTAACACCTATTTATAATTTTATAAGCTTTAAGTAGAGTTATCCACGTTGTATAATTTAACAGGCAGGAGATTTTGATCACAATCAGAAGTAATACAAGCCCTAACTTAAAGCATTTTTTTAAAACAATGTTTTACCTACAAAAACATTTTATGCATTTGTGTTTAACCTATTAAATTTCATAGGCTTCTGTATATGATAGTATAATTTACCCTATCAATTGCTGTAAAATAAATTTAAATAATTTTAACATGAATATGTAAAAATATTTTCTGAAATACAGTAACTTTTAGGTGAAGACCAAAAGATGGAGCTTATTGTTTAAAACAAGAAAATCTTTCGACAACAAAGAACTGTTGCTGTGTTATTGATTTTTACATTATTCTGTTATTCATTCACTGTGAGGTTGGGTATCCAATTCTTACAAGACTTTAAGAGCGAAGCTCACGATATCTAAAAACTGATTGCTGAATTATCGATTTTCATATAATTTTGCGATTGTTTTTGCACTGAAATTGGTGTTCTATGTGATTTTCTCTGTTTAATTTTCGTTTCACTTCGGTATGTTAAAGAATAATATTTTGAAAAACTATATTTTATTATGATTTTGCTCTTTTAAACAATTTGCTTTCGTACACATTTAGAGTTTTGTTTTATTCATCGAACATATCGCTCTATTACGTAACATTACGTAACCAGTGGAAGGTACAGCAATTTCTAAACGATACAAAAAGACGCCATGTTGGCAATTTGTGTCAAATGCGTCGAGTGACGACTTAAAACAATTTTTTTTCTCCAGTAATTCCTTGTTCTTAGGACTGCGGAGGTTAATATGAGGCATTCTTAATAATGTGGTGTGGCATTCGTGTAACTTACTCTTATCCTGCATATGAATACTATAAAGTCAGATTAAAGAAAACAAAACTTGTAATATTAACAAGTATTGTATATAAACGTTATAATAATAAAAAAAAATCTGAAAAGAGTTTTCGAACAGTTTTATTTCACGTGTATTTCTGTGTCAGATTAGGCTACCATTTCCCTCAACTACTTGTTTGAATGTAGTACCTGTATTCTCCAAACTATAACGTTGTAATTAAATCTAAACGTTTATTCCGAAATATTTAAATTTATTATTCCACATACCAAACCTTGAAACTTAGTAATGTTAGTCAATCTTTTTACTGGCAACTACATATGATCTTCGAAATACCGAATTTTAATTTACTGCTTGTACATTTTTTAAGCTACGCTATCAACAGATATATGCACAGATCGACGGCTATAAATTTAATTTTTTATTTAGGGGATCTGAAAAATGTATTTGAAAAAAAAAAAAAAAAAAAAAGTTTTGAAAATTAGAATCCAACCTAGTAATAAATATAAGGTAAAAAAGTTATTTTCCACAATGTTTCCTTCCTTCCTTCTTTTTATTATTATTATTATTATTATTATTATTATTATTAAAGTTATAATGATAATCTTAAGAGATATGTTTTATTTTTTTTATAGTAGATTTTTTTTCTTTTAAGATTTTTTTAATGTAGTACCATGCTGAATTTAAAATGTTAAAATTTTATAATTCTCATTGGATTATAAATTATCTAATGTTAAATCATTGGGGAAACTTTATTAAAAAATGAATTTTATCCTCTTTTTTTTTTCTTTTTTTTTTCTTTTTTTTTTTTTTTTAATATATATCATTTAATTGAATTTTATCCATTAATAGTAAATGTAAAAAAAAAAAATTCTTTATAGTAAATATTTTTGCTTTAAAATATTCATAGACTATAACCTAAGATGTTTTAATTAGTTTAAGAGAAATTCGGTAAAAGTATACTCCAAACTTTGACACAAATTAAAATGAAACCTTATTTACATATTTACTATTATTATCTTTCTGGGATCAGAAAGGTTACTCAGTGTATCTCAGGTTTCAAACATTATCTAAATTATACAGTTATTAATTATGCTTGAAAATTAAATTTTCTTAACATGAAGGTTTAAGGTTAAACGTAATAGTTACCAACATAAATTAAATAATAAGAACTTTTCAAAAGATTAAATATGTATATATATATATATAATAAAAATTAAAATAAAAATAAAAATAATAAACATATTTTTTTATTTGTTTTGTTTGTGGTATATAATTATATTTTATTCGTTAAATTACAGTAAGTCTGTGTATAGTTGTTATTTAAAAATAATTTCCTTATCCGAAAAATTGAGTGTAACTGTAGGCGAGTTCCATTTATTTTATTGAGATATAGATTGATTAAACAGTGCGTTGTATTTCTTAAACATAGAGACAGGTGATTTTTTAAATACCAGTTCAAAGAATGAAGAAACAATCACGAAAAAAGTGATAAGCATATGGAATTAGAATATGAGTGCATTACAAAACAAGAAATATAGAATAGATTTTTCAGATTTGTTTGTAAAAATATACAAATAATCGAAATATGTTGTCTCAAAGAGACAAAGACTGTTCGAATATTTGTTATAAATTCAAACTTTAGACCGATTCTTTTGAATTATCTTGAAAATCCTATAAGCATACTTAGAACTAGAGACTGGAGAATGTATGGTTGTGATGAATACCAACTCTGCTCTAATGTTGCTTTAATTTCTTAATATTCGAAAAATGATTAAATTAACATGTCCTGCAAGTACTCACCGAAAGTTTTTTATTTCATTTAGGTCTAAACTTGTCTGGCTAATATATAACAGTAACTTTATTCTGCTTAAACGAAGCTTTTGTTGAGAAGGATGGGCGAATCGATGCACCGTCCTGTTGGAACTTCCAGTCCGGACTCCCTAAGATAGTTCTAGCTGGAAGAAGACAGCATATTTTATTTTTTTATTTTTTTTACAAAAATTCTGTAAAACCTATACTACATTCCTTTGTTGTAATAAACTTATATTAATTCGCCATATACTTATATATATATATTTCGTGATTATTGCTTCATTTTTTGAACTTTTACTTCAAAATGTCACCTGCCTCTATATTTATGAAGTGCACTGTATGGACCATAAAAATATTTTGAATTTTGTTAAAGAACTGTATACAGGATATCTGTCCGAAGCCTCAAGATATTTAAAGCATAATTGCGGTTTCATGTTATATATGTTCTAATACATTTCTGTAAATTTAAAGAGTTGACCGTTAAACTATGCAGCTAGTTCCGTTCTTTGATAAAGAAGTCCTGTACACGTATTTAGGGAAAATGCTATAAAGTTGAGAGTATTTTCATTTACTCCTTCACTGAGGAAAAATCTATAAATAAATTTAAGAGCATAACCTTTTTTTTTTTTTTTTTTTCATTTTTTAATTGGAAACATTTTTGCCATTCATTGGCCATAATCTAGCTATGAAACTACTTAAAATATACAGAGAGTAAAGAAATTGTTAGAGCTTAAATTTGGACGTCCAGATTTATACATGGATAATATAAACATGAGAATATGGAGAAATTCATGATATAAATGAAAGCATATGTAATATAGCTGTAATGTAAATATTTTTCATTGCATGTATTTTGAAATGTAAGAAATTAAGTAATGAAGCATTTTTGTAAAAATTAATGTACACAATGAAATTTGATAAAACATTTTTTTTCTTTAAAAACCCGCCTTATACAGGGAAGAAAGAATCCAAAAGAAGCCTCATTAAATTTAAATTCTAATGTATATTTTAAGATGCATTCTGGTTTAAAACGGTATTTTAGATTCATTATCTTTCCATTTGCATAGAATTTGGAATAATTAAGCTATATAGGATATATATAGATTATAGTAGCTATATAAACAGTAATTATAAAATATACTAATACATTTTTTCAGTCGTATTTGTTCATGCAACATACCCTAAACAAAGATTTGATAATTTGACGACTTTTTAAATAATCATTATTATTTTGTATGCATTAAAAAAGTAAGTTACATGTTTTTAAAAAATTAATCATGAAATTAATTGTCATGATTATGTATAAATAAAACGTATATGTGAAGTTTCGTAAATTTATGTATGCAAAATATGCACACTATATGTATGATCGCAATGAAATGTATGAGCTGAGGCATTTTCTTTTGATAATACCACCAAAAGCTTAAAACTCATGTTATTTCAGCAGGTGAATATTCCTTATCCTTAACCCAACCAAGTCACACAAACGTCCTTGCATACCATCTATATGAGAACTTTCCGGTTTCATTGGGTATTACATTATAATGTAGATATCATTGATATGAATGTGTCTGAAAAAATATCACAATACTACCTAATTAAGTATTTTCAAAATCAAAGAAATAATAATGATAATAATAATAATAATAAAAACCTTAACTGTAGAAATACAATAGGCAATAAATGCTATTTTAAGTTTTATCAGAAAGAGCTTCGTAAAGTAGCTGTGATGCATGATTTTTCAGAATTGATCATATTTTGAAACAATGATATAACTTAGATTGAAAGAAGTAAATTGCTTTTCTGATGTTAATAATAATTTACAAAGTTTCTACGACCCTGGCTTTTTCCCCGACTTTTCGACTACAATAATTATATGGAAATTTCACCCGTAACTAATCGTGGATACATACTATACAAGATTAATATATAAATAAAGTGGTGGAACTGTTAGGGGGAAATTACGGAGCATAGCAACTCTAAATTATTATTTTATTATTATTTTTTTATTTTTTATTTTTTTTACATGTAGATGGTAACCTTAAGTAATATTGGCTTACTCAGAGCACTACGTAGCTGTAACTAAAATGTGGATTGAGTCAAAAATTTGTAGATAGACAATTTTAAGGATGCGCTGGAAAAAAAAAATCAGCTAGGTAGTACAGTCAAATTGCTTGAAATAATATTTAATTAATAACTGGGGTCTATTTTAACATGTTCAAATATTATGACATTAAAAACTTATTTTCACATTTTGAAGCATTATGACAGTACACAGAAAGGTAATCGTGGCACAGCAGCTGCAGAACAAAACAATCTGGTTTGCATAAGCAAATGGATTCAGCGTAAGTTCTGGGTATAAAATGAAGAGATCGAGTGAGTAGCATTTTTACAGTGGCTGTTATATTACCAGAAAGTGTGGTAATCTTCGAACTATTTTACGAAAACTTGGCTTACGTAAAGGATAATGTGTGGCAGATGACTAGCTATCAGCTGCTGTCGGCTGTTGTTATGACACTGTTTATCGGTTGCACACATCAGAATGATGGAGCCCCACATTAAATTATATGCCTTACACCGCTAAAAAGGCTCTAACAAATAACAAAAATGTCTGTATTAAATAAAGTTGTTTGTGTTGAAATTTGTAGCTTTTTTGTATTTCGATGTATGCATTCCAAGCGGATTTTTTTTTATTTTTTTTATTATTTATTGCAGAATCTTTGTGCGCATCCTTTCAATTGTCTGTATACAATTTTTTGACACAATCCTACAGAAAGCGCTTAATAGGCCAAGTTTAATTACGATCACCCTATACATAGTGATTTAAAGTAGTATAATTTTATTCATGAAAGTTGATTGAAACATATTATTAATAATGTAACATACCAAAAGTTGATATGATTTTTTCCATAATAGTAAATAATAAATATAATAAGTTTGCAAAACTAAATTCAAAACTGGTGTACACTAGGCTGACCATATGTCCTCGAATCTCGAGGACAGTCCCTGAATCTCGAGGACAAAACTCTACGTCCCCAAAAAATTACAAAACATTTGGGGACGCCGGTTATAAAGTTATTAATGATTTATTATATGTATAATAAATAAGCTGAAATAAGTTCTTTTAGGTGCTTTTATACATAAAAATTACTAAAATTTTACAATTTAAGGTGGTTTAATTGGTTTTTTTTATTTTTTTGTCCTCGGAATTCGAGGACGCCGCCATCTTTGTCCCCAAATTCAATGAAAAATATATGGTCATCCTAGTGTACACTCATTGCTTAAACTTTAAAACTTCTTCACACACAATAGAAAACAGCACAATCTGGATTTCGCCCTGTTTTCAGTCTTGCTTTTGTCTCCAAGGCAGTAGGACGTGATTTTTGCACCTGAAGAAGAAAGGCTACGTTCTTTTGAAACCTGTTGTGCTCCCTTCAATGGTGTCTGAAGAAGTTTTAAAAGTTAATTATAACAAGTTTGATTCGTCTGTTTTTGCTGGTATTTACGCATAAAAAGTACACAAGCCAAACGTTTTAATTATTTTTTAAATGCATTCATATTTTTACTATATCATAAATGTAAGATTCATAAAGAAAATTTCTAAGACTTATCTTTGCGTTTTTTTATTAGTAAAAGTAAATGATATTACAGATTTTTATTATTTTTTATTATTTGCGACATGGTATGATGGGTAAATTGTTTAACATATATAATTTTAAAAATTTTTAAATAAAATTTTTATTTTTTTGTAATTTTTCTAGAAAATTTAACTTTAAAAAAAAAAAATTGCCAGTTAATGAGACAATTCTGCTTTCCATCTTTGTAGGAATTTAGTTTTTATCGGTGGATTAAAATAATACTTTTAGTGGATTAAAATAATAGTTCAGCATTGAACAAAAAACTTCTTAATGAATTTAAGAAATAAAAACAGTTCGTAAATTCAATTTTAATCGAAAAAAAAGTTTGTTCTTTTTTTTGATGAAACTTATTATTTCTTCCCCATTTTTACGTGATATTTTTGTTCTTTTTGTCTAATCGAAATTTTACATTATTAGTTTAAGCTTTTTTTTTTTTTTTTTAGGTTATTTATTAATATAATTTTTACTTGCTTAAATATTACTATAAAACTTAAAAAATAAAGTAAGATTTCAAATCAAATATTATATAAGGGACTTGCAAATAATTTTTTCTGATATATATATACTTTTTCTAGTAAAATGAACAATTTTAAAAGACATTTTTTTTTTTTTTTAATTCTATAGCTAATCTGTAGAAATTTTTTCTATAATTATTAATTCGCTATATAGAAAATCCTACTTGATGGAGAATACTTTTTGTAAAGGAAAAGTCTTAAAGAAATCAATGACTTACTCGATGTAAGATAAAATAGATTTGCTAGAGATCTGCTAAAGATAATCCTACAACGAGTTTTGGGGATAAAATTTTTCGGATAAAAATGAAAGCATATTTGATCCACGTATATATGTAGTATTTTAGCTTCAGTATTATACTTCAATTTCAATTTATAAAAAGCTTTTATAAAAACTTTAAATAAAAAAAAAATGGTATTTTACAACACAGATCCATATTAAAATAAATTAGTCTTATGATCAGTATAAATACCGGCTGCCACGTAAGTCTGTAGATATTTTAAAAAAATATAGAAATAAAAGAAATCTGTAGAATCGAACGCGGTTGGGGAAAAAGGTATTCTCGTGAAGGGGGATTTTGGGCGGTAAAGGAAAAAATATTCGTTAAAGCTTTTATTGACAGAGGGCATTGTACGTGAGCATATTACACATTTCCATGTAAAACTATATTTATTTGCATGCAAATGTTCAGAAGCATCTACTCCTATTCTATGTGTCTGCTATCATCGCAATTTACTGTTTGCAAACGAGTTACGACATCGTTAACTGAGGCTTCAGTCGGCGTCTCTTAGCTGAACTAAAGCATCTTAACCAATAAAATTTTATCTACCAAATAAGCATCCTATTTAAACTTTAATGTATGCATAAGTTGGATAAGAATAAGAAATGTACTCTTAACTGTAAAACCGTGTAATTTATAGGATTATGATATGAATATTTCTCATTACACGTCTGTGTAATACTCACTTTCGACGAAAATTTTTCCTTTTTTTTTTTTTTTTTTTTTTTTTTTTTTAAGAAAAAAAAAATCTTTTTACGGTAGTAATTTTTCTACAAACCGCGTTCAATTCTTTCCGATTCTTTCAACTATTATAAATTTTTAAAACCTCTTCAAATTTATAGAACAACCGGGGATACGCCCAAATTATATCAGTCGATTTCTGCAAATAGATTCACATTGTACGATAAAATTTAATCTTAAAAGATAGTAATATGTCTGAAATATTTCACAAAAAATTATATTTAGACAGTAGAAACATTTCTTGGCATTAAATTAAAATTGAAATTAAAATTTCTATGGAATTCTAAGAAGTTTTTTTCCCCTTTATTATTATTACTTTTTTGTATGTATATGAATAAAATCCATTTTTCTTTATAAGTTAAAAACTTTGAATAATCATCATCAAATAGAAGAAATAACCCGTGGAAATAGTTTCGGTTGGAAATAAAACACGACCAGTAGTCAGGCAGACAAATTAGGTACGAATTCTGCAAACAAAATGGAAATGCGCAAAAATGAGTTAAGTGATGTTCTAAAACAAATAAAACCGAAAATCAATATAAACACTCATAGGGTCTTATAGTGTCTATTCAAAGTTTTTAACTTATTATTTTTTAACGCCAGTACCCCGGTGCATTTTCATTATAATTTTTCTTATGAATTATTTTTCTGAATGGTTGGTTGGTTTGGTTTAAACATCGCACAAGTACTGCGTTATGGGTAATCGGCGACGGTCTGGGGCTCCCCCCCCCTAAGGATGGTCCGGAGACATGCAATCACAATTTTGATCCTCCACGGAGTGTTTTCTGAATGGAATTCGGTGTATCATTAAAATATTTTTATATACAGTATGTATTTTTTTACATTCAGTTTTACACACAGAACTTATAGCAATCAGTGCATACATTATCTGTGGATAAATGTCACGCATTTGTGTAATATTAACAAACGTAATATTCGAAAAAAAAAAATAACTTATATATTTTTGGAGACAAAATAATAAACTGGCACATTAATTTAAAACATTAATTGCACATTAATTTAATGAAATTTAAATAACTGAAAAAATAGTCTTTTTTCAAGTTATATGTTATTAATAATTTTAATTTTCTCCCGACTGATATTCTTCAATTTTGTACTCTGTGATACTTAATTGATAATTGTAGTGACGAGATCAAAGTATTTTCATAACAGAGAAGCTTAAAAATTGCTGCAATTATCCTATTACGGATGTATGTTACCATTCTTAGTAAATAAGGACAAAGCATCAAACGTCAATGATAAATAATTCCCTTTGTACACTTTTTGAAAACTTAGAATGTGTCTTCGAAATAAAAGCTGTTCCAAGAAAATAGAAACATTTGACCCCCTAATGTTAATACAGTTTTAAAAAGATACAAAGAAAATGCATTTTTTTTTTTTTTTTTTTTTTTATGAGAATATTTATATAAAACTGCTATTCAAATACGATAAAATAAAATTTAAATTATCTAAGCAGATTAAGATGTATACAGCTTCTAGTGAAAGATGTATACAGCTAAAAGTGTATTAAGCTACAGTATTAAAGATGTATACAGCTTCTAGTGAAAAACATTTTCCTTTAGTCTAAAGTCTAGATTATCTTTTCATTTTTAACATAAATGATAAATTTTTATCATTGAACAAGTTTGTAGGTTTTAAGGAAAGTTTATATGCTAAATGTCAAGTTATATTTTAGTATGGTAAAACAGGAAATTCTTTAAATAGTTTAAATCGAAAGACCAAATTCTAAAGTAACTATTTTTGGCTAAGGATATTGCGATATAAAAAACTTGGTAGACAGAAAATTTATCTTTAAAAAAAAAAAAAAAAACTTAAAATAACACCATGTCATTTTTTACTCCATATATTCATAAAAATACATTTGTGTAATATAAATTACACAATTACATACATTTCACAGCTCTCATTGGTTTTATTTTTTTCTGAACATTTTTCCTGTTAAATATTTAAATATCGAAAGATTTTCCATATCAGCTAAAAAATTCTTGCTATTTTTACATTTATCTTTTTTTTTTTTTTTATCCTCCATATTATTATCATCGTAACAGCATATTTCTTACCGACAATAATAGAACACTGCAAGTTTTTCAACAAAATGTGCAATAAGCAAACATAGATTTTTATTTAACTTGACTTTAGATATGGATTTTTTTATTATTCGATATATGTTCCAAAATTTTTAAAAAGTAATTATTTCATGAATCGCATATGTGCCAAATTTATGTAATTTAGATAACCTTAAAGTTAAACCGTAAAGTTTTATTAATAGAAAAAAAATGTTAATGTTTGGGCTTACAAGATCATTTAGTTAAAAATTATTTTAATGTGTGAAATTGACCTTTATTTGAATGTATGATTTTTTATTCGAAAACAAAGTGCTTGAATTCTTCTTATTATTATTATTTGTCAATTTATATGCTTTAAAAAAAGGAAAAAAAAAAATGTTTTTCGAGATTTTTTTCGCCCCGGAACCAGACTTTTTCAGTTTAAAACATTCACGAGTGTACACTATCTCATATTCTTCAGTTTCAACTTCCATGATCATTTTTTTTTAAATCAGTTTCAACTTTTCAACACTAAGAAAGTTAAAAAGTGCCATGCGTTTTACACCCTGGAAGCCTAAACTTACCTGGAAGCCTTTTTAAAATTATTTATATTTTTTAACGAAAAAAACTATTAAAGAATTTAAAAAAAAATTCTTTGCGCTCATAGGTATTCCAGCATTTTAAATTATCCCGCAGCCTTTTTAGTACCTGCCTTTTTTTCGTGCCAGTTTTCTTAAAGGGTATTTTTCTTCTTAAAACTCAAATAAACTACTACGTCAGAAACGCCAAAAGAAAAAATTTATTGCGACACAGCTGTTTCCGTAGCCTTAAGCGTACCGTCTTCAGTGCAAAAAGAATTCTGAATCTGGAGAAGTGCTCGTATATATAGGAGAGGGGACCGAATTTAGTTCAACCAATAGGATTATGGGAAAGGTGGAGTGTGTGGCCAATAGGAATTTAGGAATGTTAGCTGTGTATAGTTAAGAAAATGTGGACTGAATGTAAAATTTCCAACAATCAGACAAATAGGTAACAATGAAATCACAATTTACAAGGTTTTTAAAATTTTTATAAATATGAAAAGCTTCAAAGAAATCGAGTTCATGAATGGATTTAGGTCTGCAAATTATTTTGGCAGAATTAAATTTAAAATTATGATTTTCCTCCCAGCAATGTTTAGAAATAGCCGATTTATTGGTTTATTGTTTGCGGACGTAATTCATACGTTCTTTTAGACGAAATTTAAGATTGCGTTTAGTTTGGCCAATATATGATAAACCACACTGACAGGAAATACTATAAATGCCCCAATAATTATGCATATCAATGGGATCTTTTAAGTGAGAAAAGGTGAGTTTATTGGTAGGCGAAAATATTATTTTAAAATCATATTGTTTGAGAATTTTAGCTATGGTTTGACTAGATTTAGGAAAATAGGGTAAAACAATACTGATATTAGAAGAGACTGATTTAGTAGACGAAATACGAGGGAGCTGTAATTCTGACGTAGTAGTTTATTTGAGTTTTAATATTCCAACGCCAAGTCTCCTGTTATTATTTTTCTTCTTGTTTAATTGTAATTACACTACACGAAATTTTCATTAGAAATAAAATGGTTGTAAAAAAGACAAGTACAAACATAGCTTTCACTAACTTCTCGACTAGCTAAAACATTTGAAATTTTCAGGATAGCTCAGAACACGGTGGCAATACATTTTTTAATACTTTCAGTCAACTGTTTCAAGTCCCTACTGCCTTCGACAGCGTTTATATGATTCAACAGAAAACTTATTTAACTAACTTCCCAACTAGTTAGACATTTGAAACTTTCAGAATAGTTCAGAACACGGTGAAAATGCATTTTGTAAATATTTTTAAACAACTGCTTCGGACCCTACTGCCTTCGGTAGCGTTACCAGTACAATGCTTGCAGTCGATTTTTAACTAACTTCCCGTGGCTAGCTAGCCATTTGAAACTTTTATAATAGCTCAAAACATGATAGCAATGAATTTTGTTAATACTTTTAGCCAATTGTTTCAGGTTCCCGCTGCCTTCGGTAGCATTTATATGATTCAACAGAAAATTTAAAAACATAGTATATAAAAAGTTCTTTTAATCTTGTAATTATTTCCATTCGTTTTTATGTTAGGAGGGATTATGAGGCTTATTGGTACTGACAGGTCGAAGTGGATGAATGTTTTGAATGTCAACTAAGAGACAGTTTCGACTGATAATTGGAAACCTTCACCAGATTAAATGTTTTACTTGTGGCAGGTGGTTACACTTCTCATTTTCAAACTTCGGAGTATGAAAATTCTGAGTTTGACGTCAAAAACGACGATTTAGTGGCAGCGAATGATATTTGGCTTTCAAATTAATGAAAGACAAAGCGGAAAACAATGATCGACATTCAGTAAGTGGGTTGTTTCCATGAGTGTGATGTCTCAACGAACTTATTTAACCGATTCAGAAGCTAGGAGAAGTTGGTCGGTTAGATGGGGGGCAGCAAACAGAAGCCGAAGTAGAAGAAGCCCCTGGAGTCTCACAAAGTGTAATTTCCAGGAATTGCAACCATTTTTTAGAGACTATAAATACAGGCCGAAGACCATGAAAAGGTCTTAGACGTGCAACAAGGCTCTATGAATATCGATATTTAAAGCTAACGGCATGGAAAAACCGAAATAAGAATACTACACTTTTTCAGCAACCGATTCGCTCGGTTCTGGCAACACAGTTTTGATTGTGGTGCCAATCTCTTAAATCAGTTCCACGCTGTAGGTCTATATGCTCGCCGATCAATAGTAATTGTTACGTTAACAAATGAGTGGCGGAATATTCCTTTCCCTGGAGTGTCCCGTTTTTTTATTCATCATGATAATAGTCGGTTTTTTATTTGGAGGGAATGTGGCACTAGAAAATATTCTGCGTTCGTGCACGGAAATGTCAGATTTGAAAGTTGGGGTTGCTGGTCTAGGCTGGCATCTCCACTGATGAGCGTACCGATCTCCATATCATTGGAAATGGAACTCTGCCCGATCTTCGATGTAAGGATGAGTGTTTCAGACCAATTGTTAAATCGTGGAGCCTATTTCGGAGAGTTTCAGTCAAAACTGTTGTGCCATCTGGTACCGTCGACGAGCATGAAAATCAAAATCATCGCAAGAACAAGAAGCCTCCTGAGTCAGAGGTCGAATGAACCGAGACCCAGGATTTCACGGTCGTGACTAAACGTAGGGCCAAAAGGAAGGCTGTGTTAGGCAGTTCTAAGGAAATACCTTCTTCTAATATAGAGGTCGAGTCGAGTCAATCCGTAAACGTTAGGAAAATTCAACTCCCACCCTGTTCTATTCTGCCACCTTCTGACTAGCATGCTTTTCTTACCGACCTTAAAACTTTAGATGGTTATTTTAAAACTATCACGTCAGGTAAATTTCTAAAAGTTACTTGATCAACTAAAGGCCAATTTTAGGAAAATTCAGGCTAAATTATCGGAAATAAAAGTTCAATTCAAGACCTTCATCTTGGATTCTGAAAAACCTTTAAAGGTAGTAATTACAGGCCTTCCGATCAACACTTCATTTGAGAGGATCCAACAAGCCCTCAACTACCGTTACGATTTTAGACTCAACAACCGGTACGAAGACACCACTGTTGTTTAACTTTATAGAGGGCCATGTCTAAAATACATTACATGCCACTTTTCCAAATTTCTCTTCCTAAGTCCAAAATTATGGACAATATTTTAAAATTACCGAACTTATGGGGATGCAAGTCAGCATCGAAGAGTATCGTGGAAGGAAAGGCCCCACACAGGGCTTCAACTGTCAAGGCTTTTCTCACTTCTCTTCGGCCTGTGCCCTGCCCCCAAGTTGCGTTAAATACGCCGGGGATCACATGTCAAAGGACTGCACAAAGGACTTTGATACGCCCTGCCGTTGTGTGCGCTGTGGAGGGGAGCATCTTGCAAACTTTCGCAGCTGCCCCAAGTCCACCCCCTAAAAGTAAAAATCAAAAGAAAAAAAAACAATGCCAATAAACTTCCGACCAATAGGGTTGAGAATAGAACTTACATTTCCAGGAAGGTTGATGCAGCCCAATCTTTTTCGGGCGTTGCCCAGGGACGTAGCGAGGCTGTTACCCCTCTCCCCCTGTCAAAATTAAACGTCAAAATTCGTCGGTCCCTAGCAAGGATGCAAATTCGGCCTGACTTGGTCTTTCTTGCATTTACGAATGCTCTTCCGGCACTCCGGACTGCATCCATGGATGTTGACCGGATTCACAATCTGTGGAGTGAAATCTGCAGTTTGTCTTAATTGTTTCTCACTCCCTCATGTAATTTCATTTTCGGCTCCCCATGTTCCCGTCTTCTCGGAGCTTGAATTTTTTCACCATTGAAATCTGGAATGCCAATGGACTTCTGAATCCCAGGGACGCACCGTTCGTATTGCTAATTATGAGATTTTCGATGTCGACAGGCCTCATAGTTTGCAAGCTGCCGGCGGCACTGCTATTTATGTTAAAAATGATTTTAATGCTTCTCTCATTAATATTTCCAATGTAAATTGTGTTGTAAATATAATAATTATCTGCCCAATATATATATTTCGCAGACTAACAAAACATTCTACTTTCGATTCGAACTGTGAAGTGAAATAAATAAGGCATCTGCGCATGCCTTATTATTAGCTCCGTTTATTAGCTCCGTAATTCAAATTTATTTTTATGTTCTTTTTCTTTTCTTAATTCTTTTATTAAATATTTAAAAGACACAAAGTCATCTCGTAATTGAGTATGCTGAATCATTTGAATCTAATGAATATTTTCTTTATAGAAGAGTTTATAATGATTTAGCTGTCTATACAAGAATATACTGATCGGATGCTAAATGGACGAATACAGGTAAGAATATTTTCTTAATTATAATTACCTGTAAAATATTTTATCGAAATATATATATAATTAAAATAAATATGTGTGACATCTGCGTTATTATAAAATAATATTCTGTGCTATCGAGGTATTTAAATAACAGATTATGAGACTGAACAAAAAATGATGTCACACTTTCTATATATATAAATTCATTTATATAGATATAAGAAAACTATAGTATTCTATTTTAAGATAATATGAAGTGGAATGTATTAAAAATACAAAAATAATAAATGAATTGAAATAAATTTCGATAAAAAAAAAATAATAAAATAAAAAAGCATCCGTTCAAAATAGAACTGAAACCAAAAGTTTTGGTTTGAAAAATATATGTGTTCTAGAAACAAAAAAAAAAAAAACTCAATTGAATTGTAATTAAGTATAATAAGAAAAGAAATATTTTATAATTAAAATATTTGCAGTGATTAAATAATAAAGTAAAAATGGCTTTTGCAAAAGATGTTTCAATCATCGACAAATTGAATTCCACAAATTACGATTTATGGAAGTTCAAAATAGAAATGATGCTATGTAAGGAAAATTTGTTTTAATTGATAACAGACGAACCTCCAAATCCTATCACTAATGAGTGGACAATAAAGGATCGCAAAGCCAAAGCGATTATTAATTTATCGATAGAAGACGATCAAATCGTACACATTAAAAATCTCACGGCAGCTAGGCAAACGTGGGACACTTTGAAAAGAATTCACGAGCGTTCGAACTTATCAAGCAAATTATTTTTATTGAGAAAGTTATATTCTGCTAAACTAGCAGAGGGTAAAAACCTATCTCGACATCTAACGTACATATATCAGATCCGTGATAGACTGACCGCTATAGGTGAAGTGATAAATGATGAGCACATGTCAGCTCTTATGCTATGCTCACTTCCTCCAAGTTTCGATACCTTGATTACTGCAATTGAATCTAGAGATCAGGAAGACTTGACCCCAGAATTCATTAGGGGAAAGTTACTAGACGAAGATCTAAAAAGATCAGAAAACAATCAAACAAATAATGAAAGGGCATACAAAATGCACATTAAAAATAAAACACCATCACGAAAGTTTTGCAATTATTGCAAAAAGAGTTCGCATAATAAAAGCGATTGTTGGCATTTAAAAAATAAAGAAAGCAATGAATATAAACACAAAGAGAATAATGACTATAAAAATCCAAACTATCAAAGCAATTTCTACAACCGCAATAAATATAAAAACAAACAAAGATCAAGCATGATACAAGAAACGGAAAGTAAAATGAAAAATCTAACTTTTGTGGTAGGAAATTCAAACAGAAACTCGTTCATCGTAGATAGCGGGAGTTCAAGCCATGTATGCAACAGTATAAAAAGGTTCATATCATTTAAAAACAATGATAAAACACAAGTTATGTTAGCCAATGGTCAATCAGTAATCTCACAAGGTTGTGGAGATGTAAAAATAGAAGTGAGAAATTCTAAAAACGAAACCAAACACATTATACTCAAAGACACTCTATTCATTCCTGAAATTGCCACAAATTTAATTTCAATAAAAAAGGCAACCGAGAATGGTTGTCAGGCAATATTTAAAGAGAACACTTGTCAAATTAAATTTAAAAACGAAGAATATATTTTTGCGGCAGTAGCTGACAATTTGTATGAAGTTAAAACAAATGATAACATAGAAGAAAAAATAAACATGACACAAACTTGCGATAATAAAAATTGTGTCAAACTATGGCACAGTAGATTAAGACACAAAAATATCACCACAAATAAAAGAACTCGTCAGTAAAGACATGGCAACGGGAATTAAACTGAACAATTGTAAACACGATGATAACTGTGAAATTTGTTTTATGTCAAAATTAGAAAATGAGTCTTACCCCAAAGTAGCTACACGCAAAACAAAACAAACATTAGATATAATACATTCTGACCTCTGTGGGCCATTCCAGACACCTACGATGGGTGGAAAAAGTTATTTTCTCACTTTTATTGACGACTACAGCCGCTACACTTATATATATCTGTTGAAAAATAAATATGAAGCTTTAGAAGCTTTCAAAAATTACCATGCACTCACTTCCAATATATTTGGAAGAAAAATTAAAATTTTGCATTCTGACAATGGTGGTGAATATATGAATAAAGAGTTTGAAAAATTTCTTCAAAATGAGGGTATACAACACCAACTGATTGTGCCCCATTGTTCTCAACAGAACGGCGTGGCGGAAAGGAAAAGCCGTACTTTAGTCGAAATGACCAGATGCATGTTAAATGAAAGACAATTAAACAAAAACTTTTGGGGAGAAGCTTTAATGACAGCAAACTATTTACAAAACAGACTACCAACAAGTGCCCGTGAAAAGACACCATATGAGCTTTGGACTGGTATGAAACCAGACCTCTCAAAATTAAGAACATTTGGCTGCAAAGCTTATGTTTATGTGAACAAAACTGATAGAAAAAAGTTAGACAATAAAGCGAAGCGAGGAATTTTCATGGGTTATGATCTAAAAAGTAAAGGATATAGAATTTATGTAAATAAAAACATAAAAATCTGCAGAACTGTGAAATTTCTCGAAGAGCATGAAACTCACGAACATTCTCGAAACATTGACCAAAATGCAATTAATGAAGAATCTAAAATTCCTGTTATTCTAAACAATGAAAATGATGTAACAGAAGAACACAATGAAATACAGAATACACAAACCCTAAGGAGGTCAGATAGAATAAACAAAGGGGTACCACCTGAACGTTTTGTTTTTCTGTCAACTAATACTAGTTATATTGAACCGAAAACATTTGACGATATAGTAAAGATGAAAAATCCTATTGAGAAAGAAAAATGGTTAGAAGCAGCGGAAGAAGAAATAAAATCATTAAATAAAAATGAAACGTGGGGTCTTGTTGATCCTCCATCTAATACACACATTGTTGGTTCCAAGTGGGCTTTTAAAGCAAAATACAATGACTCTGGCACAATTGAAAAATACAAAGCACGTCTCGTGGCAAGAGGTTTCAGTCAAAAGTATGGAGCTGATTATGATGAGACTTTTGCCCCAGTGGCTTCTCATACAACGATCAGAACCTTTTTGATAAATGCATTATACAAAAATTTGCAGTTAACTCACGTTGACGTGAAAACCGCTTTCCTCCACGGAGAACTAGAAGAAGACATTTTTATGAGCCAGCCAGAAGGCTTCATAATACCAGGACAAGAGAAAAAGGTCTGCAAATTACGGAAAGCCATATATGGCCTCAAACAAGCAGCCAGGTCTTGGAATACCAAAATCAATGATACACTAATCAAATTAAATTTTATTGCCTGTGAATCAGACAAGTGTTTATACAAAAGGACAAAGGGCAATAATACAGTTTACTTACTTATATATGTCGATGACATATTGTTAGCAGGAAAAAAAAATGAAATATACGAAGTAATAAAGGAACTTGAAAACGAATTCGAAATCACAAATCTAGGTCAAGTAAACAAATACTTAGGAATACAAATAGAAAGAGGTGATAATGGGACATTAGCTATACATCAGAAAAATAAAATTAATGAACTTGTAAACAAATTTAATTTGCAAGATTCCACATCAGTTAACACACCACTTGATCCAGGATACCAGAAAGATGATAAAATTGAAAATATTCTACCAAATAACACCAAATATCGGCAAGCTGTAGGAGCTTTCTTGTACATAGCAACGTTAAGCAGACCGGACATCTCGGCAGCAGTTAATATACTTAGTCGTAGAAATGAACAACCTAGAGAAAGGATTGGGAAGCCGCAAAAAGGGTAATTAAATACTTAAACACTACTAAAAACTATAAATTAAAATATAATGTTGATCAAGAACCTATTTTAAAAGTTTTTGCTGACGCTGACTGGGCAAATGACACACTTGATAGAAAATCTACAAGTGGTAACATATACTTTGTTGGGAAAAACCCGATTAACTGGACATCCAAGAAAAAGAACTGCATAGCACTGTCAACAGCTGAAGCTGAGTATATCTCGGCTGGAAATGCAGCAAAGGAAACAATATCAATATTAAAACCACTGAAAGATCTTGACATGGAACAAAATCAACCAATCGTTATTTATGAAGACAAACAGGCCTGTATTAAACTCACTGAATCTGATAAGTAGAAAAGTCGCACGAAACATATAGATGTGAAATATCATTTAATTAAACAGTTGTGCGAACAAGGAATTATTAAATTGAAATATATCTCAAGCAAGGATATGACTGCCGATGTGCTCACTAAGGCACTACCTAAAGCGGCATTCATTAAACACAGAGATAAACTGCAACTTATCAAAACTTAATATATATTGTGCAAGGTGGAGTGTTGTAAATATAATAATTATCTGCCCAATATATATATTTCACAGACTAACAAAACATACTACTTTCGATTCGAACTGTGAAGTGAAATAAATAAGGCATCTGCGCATGCCTACGAAACCGCTTGCACCTGCATCAGTGTAAATGTAGTTTTTTCATCTGTAGTCGTAATGTAGATTCTTTAATGTTCGGAGCGTTTATTAGCTCCGTAATTCAAATTTATTTTTATGTTCTTTTTCTTTTCTTAATTCTTTTATTAAATATTTAAAAGACACAAAGTCATCTCGTAATTGAGTATGCTGAATCATTTGAATCTAATGGATATTTTCTTTATAGAAGAGTTTATAATGATTTAGCTGTCTAAACAAGAATATAATGATCGGATGCTAAATTGACGAATACAGGTAAGAAGATTTTTCTTAATTATAATTACCTGTAAAATATTTTATCGAAATATATATATAATTAAAATAAATATGTGTGACATCTGCGTTATTATAAAATAATATTCTGTGCTATCGAGGTATTTAAATAACAAATTGTACCGAAACCACGCCTATTGTTCTGGATATTCCCCTTATTCCAAATTCGTTAATTACAGCTGTTTATGCACAAAGTACTAGGCAAAGGAGTAACCTGCTAGAGCAAGATCTTACCCGTCTCACTAATTCTTTTCCAAATTTTATCCTTGCGGGTGATTTTAATTCTACTCATTCATCCTGGAACTGTCCAAGAAGTAACACTTCCGGTCGTAGTTTAAGAAGGTGGGTGGATCAAAATTTTGCGCAAATTCAAGCGCCCCCCGAACCCACTTTCGTGAGATCCAAAATATTTTGGACTTTGCTATCACCCGCAATTTTCCGTTTGCCTACAGCATTCAAATGCTGAATGACCTAGACTCTGATCACCTAACTGTTGTCTTGAGGTATGATGTGGGGTTATACGATCTAGATCTGAGAACGGCTTTATCCACAAGGTAGAGTCAGTTCGCGGACATTCTTTTGGAACGTGGGGTTCCATCTCTTATCCCAGACTCCAAAGAGGAAGTTGAGCAAGCGGTAGCTATGCTTGGGGACTCACTACGAGAAGCCAACCCGCAGAGCTGTGAACCTCGAAAAAGATCGAACGACTACTACAGATTGCCGGATAGCATCAAGGAAATGATCAGAGATCGAAATCATGCTCGCAGGCAATGGCAGGTTTATAGGACCCCCTATTTCAGGAATAAGTTAAACAGGCTTATTCGTTGTGTTAGAGATGCAATTAAGGAGTTCAGTAAAATGCGTTTTAACAATTTTGTCGATTCTCTCTCGACTGAGGGCAACACAATTTAGAGTTCCGTCTCCCTCATTCGTAGGACATGAACACGCATTCCTGTCATTATTAGCCCTAACGGCATGGCTTGCAGTAACACTGTAAAGTCTGAGGCAATTGCCGAAAGTCTTAGAAGTCAGTTTTCACCTCATTGTTAACCCATTCGTCGAAAATATGGTCGACCACAGGGTTCAAAATTTATAACACACTGACACACATAACACTCTTCAACCTGCTTTACCCTCCGAGGTTCAGGATTATATTTCGGGCTTGAAACACTACAAGGCCCCCGGTGAGGATCTTATCACCAATAATATGTTAATTATTCTACCTCTCCATTTTATTTTTTATATTACTTTAATCATTAATTGTATGTTAAATCTCAATATCTTTCCCGGTTGTTGGAAGAGAGCTATCGTTGTCCCCTTACCGAAGGTGGGGGCCAAGACATTCACTCTCCTTCTAGCTATCGACCTCTTTGCTCTCTAGTCTCTCGAAGGTTTATGAGTATGTTCTCATCTGCCGATTGACTGAATTCCTTGACTCTTACTACAAGATTATACACGAGCAATTCGGGTTTAGGACTCGTCATTCAACACAACAGCAGATGTGGAGAGTGACTGAATGTATTCACGATGGACACCAAACCAGCGGTGTGGCGGAAATTATATTTCTCGACGTGCAAAAGGCCTTTGACAAGGTCTGGCATGACGGCTTTCTCCTTAAGATGGCTGAGTTAGGTATTCCTGACCAGCTAATTAAAATCCCTCTCTAACCTGAAGACTGTTCTCAGTTCTGTTCCTCAAGGCTCTTTCGCCAAGCCCCGCCTTTTTTACATCTACATTAACGACATTCCGCGCAAGCCCGACATCAACTTAGCATTATTTGCTGATAATACTGCTATTATGTACAGACACACGACCACACACCGTCTTTGAAAAACTTCAGGACTCCCTTCAGTCGTATGCTATTTGGCTCAACAAGGGTAATATTAAAGTTAATAGCTCCAAAAGTTTCGCCAACGACTTCACTAATAAATCCTATTCCCTGGACATTAACTTTAATCTCAATAATGATCCTACTCCCTGGGAAACTTCTTATAGACACCTAGGAATTCACCTAGATTCTAAATTATTGTAGCATAAGCACATCTCAGAGACTCTGAAAAAGGCGCATAATGCCACCGCCCACTTTTTCCTCTTTTGGTTTGGAATAGCCGCATGTCTGTTAAAAATAAATTGTTACTGTACAAGTCCATGATCCGACCCATCTTGACTTACGGGTCTGCAGTGTTCGGATCTGCCTCAAAGACTGTGCTAGAAAAAATTGACAAACAATTGCGTAGGTTTGTTCAAGCCTATCGCTACGTTCGCAATGTTATCATTCACAAAAACCTGAAAATCAGGCCTATGTCTTCGGAAATCAGGAAACCTGCGTTGAAGTTTCACAGGTCTATCCAAAAAGTTCAGAATCCTGTGTTAAATGCCATAAGAAGGTACAATCCCAGAATCGAAAGGGCTAAAAAACGCCCACTTGCCATTCTCTACAGGGAGGACGGGTTTGTCCCGTCTCCAAACGTAGAAGGGGAGATTCTTCAGGTGTTTCATAACACAGAATTCTCACTCTAAATTCCTTTTTCCCGTAGATATAATAAATATTTTATTCTTATACATTTGATTATCCCCCCGACAGCTGCAACCTACTCTGTCGTTTAACAGTCGCGTATGATCAACCTTCCAGCCAGTTACCTTACCGTAGGGAATTTATTTTAATTATGTAATTTTAATTAACTTGTAAACGTAACTGTAAATAATTGTATATATCTTTCTAACTTGTAAATAGTAATTTTTTCTTATTTTATTTAGTAATGTAAATAGTGTAAATACATTTTTCTCTGACTGCTTAACGGTCATGTTAGGCTAAATTTCTTTATTTTTAAATTTTATTGTATTTTAATTATTCTGACTGCTTAACAGTGTCATTAGACTCTTCTTGATAATCTTAAAATAAAAAAAAAATGAAAAATGTATGATTAGTGCTAGGGTTTTCTCCTTGCTCTACTGCCTCATGACTTCACAGCTTCCAGATCGGCTCTGCTCTGCACCTCTCTTCCGTCAACCTGCATCTGCATCTAATCATCACGCCAGGGATCCTTGGGAACCCACTCTGCTCAACTTACCGAGAATCTAGAATATGGAAGACCTCTCCATGTATTTCTCCTCTCCTCAGTTGGAGGTAAGTAACTGTGTTGACAGTCGCAGACTCCTCAGTGATGATGATGATGAACTGTTGTGCTAGTAGCCGAGTAAATGTGCTGTTGGAGAAAAGTGGCCCTCATATTCCGGTGTCTCCCAGCCACTAGCGTTGAATATCAATCTTTATTGAGCGTTGTTGGACTTCTAAGACCTTTCCCTAGTCTTTAGTTTGCATTTGCAGTCTCCAAGAAAAGGTTCCAGATCCTGGAAATCGCACTTTGCGAAACTTGAGTGGCTTCTGCTATTTCGGCTTGTGTTTTTTCCAAAAATTTCAATGATTTTAAATTGATTAAATTACTTCGTTGAGACATCCCTGTCATCAAAACAAGGCACTTACTGAATGGCGATCAATCTTTTCAGCATTGTATTTCACTAAGTTGAAAGCCAAATTTCTTTCGCTGCCGCTAAAGCGCCTTTTTTGACGTCAAATTCAAAACTTGCATACGCCGAAGTTTACAAATGAGAAAAATTTGCATTTGTGACATTTTCTTTCATTTTCTGAAACAAAAATCGCTTATACTTTTATTTTATATAAGATTTACAATATCCTTTAATTCTTTTGAGCAGTGTATTGACATATATTTAATAATTCTTATTATTTTCTTTGGACATTGAATCATTTTCCTTTGTAATCCGCATTTATTTTCATAATTTATTAATTTTATTAATACACATTTACGTAAAATTTCATTTTACATATATCCCTATATCTATCTATCTATCTATATATATATATTAAAGGAAAAATAAATGCAAATTAAGTTTGAACGAACTAATGTAAATTAAAATATATATTTGTATATAAATGGTAAAGTCTGCAAATTGGTGTCTATTTTGAGTTATTTAAATTAAATGTTCAGTTGTCTAACGAATAATAGGGAATTTCACCGTAATTTTTATCATCTTATAAAGTAGAATAATAAGATACGAATAATTCGCAAATTATTCTGTAGAATCAAACTAATACACATAAACAAAAATTATTATTAAATATTTATAGAAAAATATTTTAATAAATATGTATACAAAACCAAACCCCATAGATTTAAGTAAGTTCCAATAGTTGAAAAAGTTACATTTGACTAATTTCCAATAGAAATATGACTTAACAATTCGAAATACATTTTGGTATTATTTAGTTTTTTTTTTTCTCAAAATAACACTTTTTAAGTTTCAAAATTTTACAAAGCAATAAATATTAAAAATCAAGGTCTTTGAAAAAACATTCAACTAAAAGACACTCTTAAAACCTCGGATTTCAATCTAGAACATTCATTTTAAATTTAAAAACCTACAAAAAAAAAAAAAAAAAAAAAAAAAAAAAACTTTTAATTTAGTGCAACTTTTATTATAAAATAACATGAGGAATAATTGAGTTACTTGCCTAAATTAACATGCAAACAGTAAATCTTCCCTAAAAATGATAAAAATCTTTAATGCACAATCTACGTTTAGCATACTTTCAACTTTCTTTTCAACGTACAACTTCTAACGAGATGGAAAATTATTGGCTCGTTAATCATTCAAAATAGGGTTTCAGCTATTTTAAGTGAAAAGTTGTTGTTCATTAACCTTTTAATGCTTGAGTTGGCTTTTGCGAGTTAAATAATAAATGGCAGTTAAAGAAAATATTTTCTACTTGAATTACTTTATATTTTTAATCTAACCGCATCTAAGCACCACACGAAGATGCAGTTATTAATGAAGGAAAATAAGTTACAATTGTAAATAAATACACGAATGTTAGGGCAATATGTACCTTTTCATTTATTTATTGTTTTGAAAACTCCATTTTGTACATTATTCACATTATATATATATATATAATTTTAATATAATAATAATTAAAAAAAATAAATAAATAAAAGAAACAAAAATCATTCGTCGTTTTTTCTTTACTATGAAGTTTAAGAGAAACAGAATAATTTTTAAAAAATTGTCATTAAAAGAAGGTTTTAAAAGTTGGAATGAAAAGTGAAATTTATATTTTCTATAATCGTTTTAATTTAATACAATTTAACAATTGGATTATTAATATTTTTGAATTAATTAATAGAAAATATTTAAAAATTTTGGTTCATAAAATAAGAAATAAATGTAGATTTAAAATAATGGTAGCAATTGGTTTCATTTAATATCTAATTCATCATTTCATAGTTTTATAATTAATTTATTTTTTACAGAGCTTGTATTGTATTTTAGAGAAATTCATGTTTTTAAAGATAGAAATTTTTAAAAAAAATATTGTGCTTAATTCATAATTTTTTTTTTTTAAATTAAGTTTTTATTGGTAAAACGACCATAAATAATCTGTTTGCAAAAACTTAAAAGGAACTAAATCATACGTCTAGAATGGTTGAGTAACAAATATCTATACGTTAATGTCTATGGTTTACATATTTTGTCTAAGATGATAATTAAAAATAAAAAGCATTCACATTCTTTACGAAATTGAATTTATTTGTATTTTTGTCATTATCACCATAAATATTGTAAAAAAAAATCCCTTAATTTAAGCAAATTTTCTCTAAACATTTTACATTGTCCCTTAAATAGGATTTTTGTTATTATCATCTGTCACTTTACACATTTCAATTACACATTTTAATATCGTGTTTTCCAGAATAAAAATCTCACAAAGCTTATTTGTTAATGAATTCCAATATAAGCCTGGAATGTAGTTTAGTCACTGCTTTGATGCATGAGGTAATAAATTAAATAAATACATAAGTTCCTATAATTAATTTGTGAGGATTGTGGTGCTATATTTGTTTGCACACATGGATCAAGTTATATGAATATTACATTCATGGGTGCTGGTATACTTTCAGAAGTTGTCCGTTGGTGTCTCGCAGATTGTAATTCCTTGTATGATCCTGTTATGATTGAATTTTAGTTGTTAGTTACTTTTACACCTCCTTATGCTGTTAACAGAGTGTTGTTTAATACACAAAAACTAACCAGAACCGTTAAAAAAAAAAAAAAAAAAATGCTTACTGTATGTTCCCTTTATTCAACATTGTCTTTATTCTGTGTGAAGTATTGGCTCACTTGACTGGATTGTGGGTTTTATAACTTTAATTTTTTTTCAAGCTTTTGTAAAACCTATTTCTATTAAAAGAAATTATAAGCATAATGTGTATTGGTGGTCTACAGACATCTCGAATATGATTAAGATTTTTAAGACTGTAAGACTAAGGTTACCAAGAACTTCCAGCCATGATATTCGAAATTTTTGCAAACAAAATATCTTAATTTAAGGAAAAAATACAACCAAATGCTTCTAGAGGCAAAAATTAGAATTTAAAAAAAATGTTTCTATCATACATATCAGAATTCGTGGAGGAAAAAAAAAAAAAAAAAAAAAAACGTTGCACTTATGAGGGAAATTAGAGTCTAGTTTCTACAACTTCCAACAATTTACTTTTTCTGTAGAGGAGACTATTGACGCTATTATTCACAAAGACTTTCCACTTTTTCTGTGAGTTCTGATTGTGATTTTCACGTACAGTTGATTCATTCTTCTCGAAGTGAGTATAAATCACATGTGAACCCTCATTTCCCTCCAGTTGGAGATGATGGAATGATTCAGAATTTAAAGCACAATAAAGCTCCTGAGCCAGATGATATTCCAATTGAAATTTTAAAACGTTTTCATAACTTTTTTCCAGCTATTCGTCGTAGACTTTTTAACATTTGTGTAGGCATTCGTGCTTTCCCTTTAACCTGAAAAAGGGCACTTGTCACTGTTATTCCCAAGTAAAAAGTGCTGAGATTTCCAAAAGCGAATAATACTGGTCATATCTGTCTTCATTCTGCGTTAGTGAAATGTTTTAAAAAATTAATTACCAACCGAGGTATTTATCATCTGCATAGTAAAAAATTTCTTGACGCAGATCAATATTGTTTCAAAGTTCGAAAATGTACCGAGTGTGTTCTTTTGTGTCTAAATAGCCTTGTACTCAGAGTAAAGGTAAAAAGTTTGCATAGATTTTAATTTTTCTCTACACTGAATGAATTTTTGATAATGTACGGTGGCCAGAAACTTTTAACTTTCTTATGTTAATGAAATTGCATCATAATGTTTTTAATGTTATTGCTGATTTGGTGAATTCTTTCTGAGTGCCACCTTTGCGACTCTTCAGACTCAAAATGCATGTCCTCAAGGTTTTGTTTCCGGTCCAGTTCGTTGGAATACAATTACAAATGATCTATTGTTGAAACTTACTGTTATTTTCTGTTGTGAATAACTGTTGCCAGTGATTTATTGCTCTGAATTCAGAACAAAATATTACAGGATATTTTTTGTTTTGCACAAGATATTTTGAATTTAATTTCGGAGCGTACAATCCTTTTAAAATTGGAATTCAACCACGCAAAAACCAAAACGATGATCATTGGTATAAGATGGTAATTATAACGGCTATCAATTGGTCTTAAATAACTAACTTCTTGAAATAGTTAATAAAGGTTAAACACTCAGATATTTCATTAAACAACAAATTTAATTGGAAACATCATACCTCCTACATTTATAACAAGTATGAAAAACTTTAACTTGGATTGAATTTAATTTAGCGCAATAGTTTTTAGTATTAAGTCCAATGTCAGTGCAATTATTTACAAAGAAGGTACTTTACCCTTCATTTTATATGAATGTATTTTTTTAGACTTGTCTGTAAAAAGGAAGGAGTCACCATAAAAGTCTTTCCACCTCTTAATAATTTTATTTAGAAATACATCGTTTACAAAGACAATATATCAATTGTAGATTGCATTATCATTTGTATTTTTTACAGCCATTATATATTCTCTTCCTAACCCATCAAAAAATCTACCAATTCAAATTTTATATTTTTCGTGTTGTGTTGAAAATTAATTTCTAAAACCTGCAGGACCGAATTCACTCGCTCTCATTGTAAAAACCATTCGTAATGTAAATACAGTAATTTGTTTTCAGGTAATTACCTTTATTATTTGTTTGACCAAGGGTTACCACTGAAAGCTAATTTTCCTGGAAATGAGGAAATTTCTTTTGAATTATCGTATAAAATCTCCAACTATAATTTCTTATCAAAATCGTTTAAGCAGTTTTCTAGAGAAAAATATCTCTACTATATATTTTTCTTGGGCTGTGACGACTTATTGAGAAATGAAGGTTAGCAATGAACTCTAATTTTCCTGACCATGAGGGTAAATCAGATGGGTTTCTCATCTCAAAAAAACCTTTAATGCTAATGTTTTATCCAAATCGTTAGAGCCATTTCCTAGAAAGTTTCTGCCAGAGTTTTACAACAGGCGGAGTGGAGGCTAATTGTGAGCGTTAACTTTCCTGAAGATGAAGAAAAATCATTTCGAATTGTCATCTAAAACCACCTAAACCTTAAATATTTATCAAAATCATTCGTACAGTTTCGAAGAAAACCAAATTACAACCATAATTTGACACGGTGGAGTGACCGCTATATCAGCAGTGAACTTTCCTCCAGACGATGATATGTCAGATATGTTTATCAATTAATATATATATATATATGTGTGTGTGTGTGTGTGTTCGATTTATTTCTGAGAAAACCCAAGTCTCTGCAATATTTTACAATAGATGGAAAACAGTTACCAGTGAAAAGTTTAGCCGCAAAACCTAATTTTCTAGAAGCTGAAAATAAATCATACGGGCGTGCCGTCTTTAAACAGCATTATTTCTAAGTTTTTATCAAAATCATTTGAACCGTTCTCAAGAAAATCTGGAATATACATGATCTCTGTCATATATTTCAAGGCTTGGAGTGAGGGTTAACAATGAACGCTATTTTTTCAAAAGATGAGTAATTGGATAATTACTCAAGAAAGGTATGTTTAAAGTTATTAAATTTGCCCTGATTCTCTCTTTTTGTTTGAGGTACTGAAATGTACCTTATCGT
Organism: Salticus scenicus; assembly: GCA_963930645.1. Lineage (NCBI taxonomy): Eukaryota > Metazoa > Arthropoda > Arachnida > Araneae > Salticidae > Salticus > Salticus scenicus. Next base: position 386,156,792 of record OZ005648.1, read on the forward strand.
GTAATGTTATGATTGTAAACGTTTAGTTCTGAAAAATTTACTGGAATATGATATTTCTGTGTTTTCACATTCTTTCATGGGTACGTGTAAATTTATTGAAACGAGTTGAGCAGATTGGTTGACCTTGCAAAAGATGCAACAAAATTTTTTTAATATTGATGTCAATGCTCCAAAATCAAACTTTAAAAATATATTTCAAGTAAGAACGATTGAAAAATGGAAATATGCATATATTTCTTCAGTTAATGATGACACTACAAAACAATCCTTTCCAAGTATTACCCAATGATTTAAAAACAGGAGACTTGTGTTCAATTTTAAAGTTATCCTATTCTGATGGTTCATGGAAAGTTTATTGTTTAACTTTAGCGATTTAAACTAAAGTCTTCAAACTTGTGTCATTGCGTTCTCAGTGTTGGACAAAATGTTTTCCATTTAACGTTTCACTGCCCATGTTTTAATCAAGTAAGAATTTCAATAAAATGGAGACTAAAAGATATGGAATTACTTGAACTTCTATGTATTAAGAATTTCTTGCCTAACCATTGGCTTACCTTGTTTTCAATGATTTTATTGACTTTTAAAGACAGTTCGAAATTTATAATATTTTTTGCTTTGTTTATTTATTACTTTCTCTTACCCATAGGGTCAAGAAAGTATTGTTTTAGGGTCAAATTTTTGAATGTGCGTTTTTGTTATATTTACATGTTCTGAGGTCCCCTAAATACGAAAATCGTGCTTTGTGTGTCTGTCTGTCTGTGTGTCTGTCTGTATATCTGTCTGTCTGTGCGTCTTTTATCAGCATATCTCAAGAACAAATAGTAGCAGAAATTCCAAACTCGGTATTCTAAATATGTATCATATAGGGATTCTACAGTAATCTTTTCGTTGAGATGAAGCAAATGGTTCGTGTACAGGGACATTCAAAATTATTCAAATACATTACGTCTATGGGGGAAATTGCAGGTAAGTAGAGTTTAACATCTATAGACTGCACTAAACCAAACGAAACGAATATATATTTTTTGTAATAGAGATAGTCAACTGGGAAAAATGTTGTGTATGTACGAGCCTCGCCTCCCCCTCTGGGGGGGGGGAAGTCCCCCTTCGAGGGAGTAAATTTTCATGAATCTTTCAGAAGAGCTCGCCAATGCTAATACCTTTAAAACGAATGGTTGAACCATCGATCTGAGATAATTTAAATTACAATTATCGATTTTTTTTTATTTTTAACAAATATATATATATATACTAGCTGACCCGACAAACGTTGTTTTGTCATATAAATTATTTCTAGAGAAAATTTTGCTAGAAAAAAATAACTAACTTATTGTAAGTGTGTAAGGATGTGGTATATAAGTGGAAGATGTATGGAGCGCTGTGAACGGTGAAAGAATATAAAAATAACAAAACACCAATCATTTATTTTTTTAATTTATTAAAATTGATTCTTTAAAATTATATACATATCGCTACTTATAACAATATTACTAAAAAACAATATCAATCCCTTAATGCAACAGAGTGTACAATATTTTTTGTTATCCCATCTTTCGCCAATACAATCAAACTGGATGGTTTGCTAACTCGAGAGCTACGTATAACTGTCCGTGTGAAAAACATGACGTGCTCAAATCTAAGCCACAGACAGACATCGTTTGGCCCTGAGACTTATTGATAGTCATTGCAAATGCCAATCTAATTGGAAATTGAGGGCGTTTAAATTGAATTGGCACATCTGTGGGTATAATAGGGATTCGCAGTAGTAATATATTTTCACCTCGGAATTTGTCATTTAAAATGATGGCTTCGATAACATTTTTCATTAATTTTTTTATGACTAATCGCGTGCCGTTGCACAACCGTTGTGGGTTCAAATTACGAAGCAAAATAACCGGAGATCCAACCTTCAGTTGTAAAATATGCGGTGGCATGCCTGGTAAATCCAATGAGTTTAAAAACTTTGTTGGATAATTTACAGCTTCGGTGGCATCGCAAACTGTATCATTAGATTTGTATGACACCAAGTCTCCTGGTAACAAATGTTGTATCTTGAGATTCAATTCGTTGACGTCCACATTTTTTGCTGCTAAAATTGCTCTTTCTGCCAGCCACTCATGATTTGTGTATCGTCTATGTACATCGGGAAATATCTGGTCAATAAGAGCATCTTGAGAATCAATGATTGTGCAGAAATCGGTCGGTAATTTTATGCATCCAGTTTCATCTGTAGTAACTTTTCCATCGCCGATATCTAACAATTGTTTTGAGAATGCTTCAGCGGATGGATCTTGAAGCTTTTGAACGCACAAATTAACTTTCAGTTGTACTTATTCAACATTACGCCACAATGACGATGATTTTAAGCACGCGTTGATCTCATCAGCGTAAGTTGAACGCGGAATAACGGGAAGTGTTTGTCTGAAATCACCTGAAAAAAGTAACAGAGTGCCGCCAAATAGTTTGTCGTTGTTTTTTATATATTTCAATGTCCTGTTCAACGCCTCAATCGAATGTTTGTGTGCCATAGTGCATTCATCCCAGATAAGAATTTTACACTATTTCAGCACTGTGGCCATGGACGATTGTTTTTTTATGTTGCACACTGCGTCTGGGTTATTTTGAATATTTAGTGGCAGTTTAAATAATGAATGAGCAGTTCTGCCTCCATCCAATAAAGTTGCCGCAATCCCAGATGATGCAACAGCCAATGCGATGCCATTATTTGATCGTATTTCGGCGAGAATTAGCTAAATAAGGAATGTTTTGCCAGTTCCACCTGGTGCACCCCCCCCAAAAAAAAAAGAATCCACCTTGTCCTGCCAAAACTGCGAGCATGATGCGGTCGTAAATGGTTTTTTGTTCTTCATTCATTAGTGGGACATTGCGAGCAACAATCGCTGCCATTTCTACAGTATTGTATTGTAGTTCACGATTCAATTCAGTGTTTATTAAATCAGATGCATTTCGATTTGTTGAATGCATACCGAAATGACTGAGTGGTAAGTTGGCAAGGATAATGCAAAGATCTTCAATAGCAATCAATGCTTCATTGTACATACCGTCACTGAATACTATCGTTAGATCGTTGCACCGTGAACGATGTTGATGCAATATATCATCAGTCATTGAATCTTTGTGATTATCCCATAATGTCTCTGCTCGGGCCGGGAAACATGTAGTCAACACTATAGCGAATAGTAGACTAATTTGTTTTGCTGTACAGTTCAGTCCTACTTCAGCAAGCATACCCTCCCACTGGTTGTCGTCTTCCAGCAAGCCGAGTGCAAGGCATGCATCTTTATACGTTGGATACTGTTGTCCATTCACTTTACGTAAATCTTGAAATGACAAAGGGCCGATGACATTAACCAATAACAGTCGAAGATAAAAGCACTCAGTCTGCCTTGGATTGACTGTAAATACTCGTCCCAAGGTGTTTGATTTGAATAAACCGGGACATGCATCAATCGGCGTGCCTTGCTTACGGGGCATCCATTTTTATTGTTGGAGCCCATGTGAAATAAATAGCGTGGTACTTCTGAATAGAGTAATGTCCGTGCAAAAGCACCAAAAGCATCCGCACGATTACACAATTCAAAAAATTCGGTGAGTGTAGTTGTTGCTGGATTTATAGCACGATCAATCGCTGTCTTGCTCGTGAAATATACGCGCTGGCCATTTTCAAGATGGACGGCTAAATGAAGAACTGCTGGATCCCGTTCATGAATTGGGAAACCAAAGATACGCCAAACAGCTTCATTGGAACTGACGTACCGGACTTATTGGATTTTATTTATAAATTCCAATTCCCTTTAACCAAATCCCCTGTTCCTGAGCTTCAAAAATGGGGTATCTATAATGTCCCTTGTAATAACTGTGATTTATCTTATATTGGTCAAACTAAAAGAAATCTTGAATGTCGTTTACGTGAACATTCTCGGTATGTTGTTAATCAAGAAATTTCTAAATCTTCTATTGCGAAGCACAGTTGGGAATTTGATCATAGTTTTAATTTTAAGAGTGCCAAAATTATCTTTCATGCCAAACGCGTTTCCGAACTGGATTTTTTAGAAAATTTAGCTATTTACCTTAATCGTGATAAAATTGTGAATGAAAAATCTGATTCCACTTTGCTGTCTGCAGCCTGGAAAAATTTGTTTAATTCAATTAAATAATTTCCTTCATTATTTTTATAACATCATATTACTTATAATAAAATAATTCTAATTTAAATAAAAATAATAATAATTAATGGATAAACTTTATTAAATTTACTTATTAGTTTAATATTATTGAAAAAAAATAATAATAATTGTTTACTCCTTTCCTCCCTCCTCATTTTGTGGTGTGTGTGTACGAGTGTTCCTCTCTGATTGGCCCTGTCCTGCATGTTGCTTCCTATTGGTTGTTTGTGTTGCTCCTCCCTCTCTGGATTTTGTCCTGCTTTCAGTCTTGCTTTTGCCTCCAAGGCAGTTTCACGTGTTTGCAACTGATGAAGAAAGGCTACGTCCTTTCGAAACCGGTTGTGCTGATTTAAAATTTATGGTGTGTGAAGAAGTTTGAATTTCTTGCTATTAATATGAGCATTGAATGTTTTGCTCAGCAGAGGCGAATATGGGACCACCCAACGGTTATCAATGTCAATATCTATGTTGTTGACATAGATGACCGCCATAGATGATAAGATTGTCCGCCATTATCGGGATTTCTTCGACGATATATTGGATATCCGTCAACATTTGTGATCGTGAAATTTTTCGGAAAACTTTTAGTACATTTTCCATCTGCACAAATAATAATGGCCTAAAAATTCATTTTTCATTTTAACATAAAATAACTCCGTCGGATATTGACGAATTTTTTAAAAGAATATACCATTTTAACTAATTTTAACATTTTAACAATATTAACGTTGAAAAAATATTTTAAACACTTACGGTTAAAAATTCATTTTTCATTTCAACATTAAATAAATTCTGACATCGTGTTTACGATTCTAAAATATTAACTTTGGAAAAATATTTTAAACACTTCGTAAGATACGGTTAAAAATTCATTTTTCATTTCAACATTAAATAAATTCAGACATCGTGTTTACGACAACTCACGCCATCTAGGTGGAAAAGTTGTTGAAAGAGTTGGTTAAAAATTAATTACGAAAGAACTAATTAAGTTACAACTTTCAATTGTAAATCTAAACCATTCTCGAATCCACCTGAAGACACACAAAAAATTTCATTAAACTCAGTCCAGCCGTTTAGGAGGAGTTCAGTGACATACACACGCACAAAAGAAATATATATATAAAGATATATATATATATTATTGAGAATAAATTCAACTTTTTTTGGATATTTATTGTTATACTACTTCTCTAATATGGAAATGTCTACACTGCATTATCATAAAAGATAATTTTTTAAAATAATAATTTTAATAAATTATTTTTTAAAAACGGAATTATATTTTAATAACTGAATTAAATTCTATATAAATGTAGGTGCATTATTGAAACGGGGTGGGTGGCTGAGGGGGGGTGGGTGGTAGCACCCCTCACACAGAACTAATTATCATATAAAACACTTCCGAAACCTAATTTGAATTGTTTAATACATGTTTACATAACAATACTCGTTATCTTACCTCTTAATCTCTATCCTGTATTTATAGTATTAAATTTCAGGGTAAGAGAAAGTCGTGTGAGTGACACACCAGATTATTTTTTCCTAACTTTGCCTTTTTCATCTGGGTGTGAAATTACTGTTTAATTATGATTTTGATATTTCTAACTCACAATTTGTAAGCCTCGTGTGATATTTTGTGGTGTACAAAAAGAATATTATTTATTTATTATTTAAAAACTTTTTTCGTTATTTCACGTCATAAAATTGTGTAGAAAATCTAAAGGTACGTTTTGTACCTGATTAACAACGGAAGCTTTTTCTCAAACTTTGTAACGTATTAAAACATACGATACTGATTTAAGTATGCAAATGGTTTGTGCATACATTTAGTAGTATCAAGTGAATTACATATTTGCATACTCGAAATTTATAGATCATGTTAACTTTAAATTTTTCTTTTCTGGGTGACAAGATTTAGGGTTTTTCTCCTGGCTTCAAATCTTAGTAATTAACTTTTAATTTCCAAATTTTATTGTCAAGTTTTTCAGTATACCTACGTTTTTACGATAGATTTGTTACACATCTATAATGAATTTAAATTGTGAATTTAAATTCTTTCATACCCAGTTAATCTCTTTCCTTTTGTAATTCCTGTAAAGAGTTAAAAAAGCTACATTCATAAAAATAAAAACTTTTCTTACGACAGATTCTCGATCCTTTTTAAGTTTTTTTTTTCTCTCTTATGATAGGCAGCTTAGAATTTTTTTATCGGTTCCATTACTGTTTTTATATGGTCAATTTATGCACATTTCTATTTATTATTTAAATTTATTTATTTTGTTTATAGTTTACAATTTTTGTCTATTGCTTAGTTTCACATACTTATCAAAGAGAGTTCGAACGCTAGATTTAAGCAACATTTTGTTTTATTTAACAAAAACTGAGTTCAGTATACCTACGGTTTTGCTATAGATTTGTTACACATCCATAATGAATTAAAATTCTTTCATATTCAGTTAATCTCTTCCCTTTTGTCATTTCTGTAAAGATTTAAAAAAGCTACATTCATAAAAATAAAATGTTTTTCGTATGAGAGGTTCTCGATCCTTTGTAAATCGTTTAGCTTTTTTTTTTTTTTTTTCCTCTTATGATAGGCAGTTTTTATATGTTTTAATATACAGTTTTTATATGGTCAATTTATGCACATTTTTATTTATTATTTAAATTTATTTATTTTGTTTATAGTTTACAATTTTTGCCTATTGTTTAGTTTCACATACTTACCAAAGAGAGTATCAACGCTAGATTAAAGCAACATTTTGTTTTATTTAACAAAAATCGACGGGAATTTCTGAGGATTTTTCACAGAGGTTTTACATTTTATTTAGTAGTAAATCTAACCAGAACGTGTGACGAATATCTTTTAAAGCTTATTATTGGAGTTTAGATTTAAATGTGTACTGGTACAGCGACCCTTACTAGTACGCTTATCCAACTCGTTTATAATTAAAAATTTTATACTATCACTTCAATACTAGTTTTGAAGAAAAGTTTAATAACATACCTAAATGCATTTTAAACACTTAGTAAATATTAGATTAACAAATTCTGTATTAGGGCAAATAGTTTTACCAAACAATTCATATACAATATTATTTTTCAATAGCAAAAAAAAAAAAAAAAAAAAAGATTTTCTAGGCTACAAATCATATGCTTCTAAGATTCATTTAAACATATGTCTCGTAAAATGTTGGAGCATCGTTACGTCGTTAATCATAGACTGCTGTATTTTAACCAACGAAAGTGAAACTTTATTTTTGCGTCAGACATTGAATGATCGAGATTCTTTTTCGGAGTTGAATAACGCAGTTCACTGAAAGGAAACATTTTCTCTGTGAATTGGTTTCAATTTTTAATCGCTTTGCTTGCGTTCACGGAAGGGAAGATTAATTATTTTTTGTGAAATGCAACATTAAACATGATGTTAAATGTCTCACTATTATTTATCCATTTATAAATATTTTGGGGAAACAAATTGCTTACATGAATAACTTTTTGTCATATATATTAATGGAATAAACGTCGATAAAAATATAACCTTATTTTTTAATTTTTGATATAATAATAATGTATATTATGCGATTCATAAGGATTAATAGGGCATTAAAACTGTTAAAGGTTATTCAGAAATGTACTTGGGTAGAAAAATAACAATAGCTTAATGTCTCTAGAGAAATATTATTTGTTACATTATATCAAAAGGTCGTTTAAAACAGATAAGTTTCCATTTTGAAAGATTTTGGAATTTTGCAGGGCTTTTCCATTCATCTTAAACATTTTATTCTTTATTAAGATTTAAATATCCTTAGTCTAAGTTACTGAACACATTTTTCTATTTTTTTTTTCCTAAAAAAAAAAAAAAAAAAAAAAAGGAACAGAGAGAAATGAAGTAATGAGGATGTTTCTTTACGCAATTAACTCATATAGAGTTTAGAAAGAATTCTATTCTAAAGTAATCGAAAATCGAACCAGGGCCCACCGCGTATCTGGAAAGCAGTTTATCACTGAAGCACTGTACGCACGCATGTTGCTACAAGTAAATAGGCTCAAAAAATTTTCGCACAAGGTGAATCATATTTATCAATTTTTACGTCATTTATCTTCAATAGAAAAATATTGATTCTAACGAATATGATTAAAAGGATACTACTGTTTTAAAATCAGAAAATACACTTGAAACCAAGTGTCAAATAGGGAGAAACTTATTTTTAAAATAGCATAGAAAATATTACTTAATACTCAAGTAAATACCTTTAAAAACATAGTTCATTCTTTGCATAAAATGTTGCAGTGTTCATTTAAAAACTATTAGTTCTAAAAGCAGTGTGTTTCTTGTACGTTTAGTGATATAACTTTGTCGATGATTTTAATTATTAGAAAATACTATGAGAAAACTTTATAAATTTTTAGACGTTAGGTTAATATAAAGAATATAATTTTCCATAGACTTTACGCCATTCATATTAATTATTTACACTGACTTTTCTTTATGCTTAAAATATTTCTGAATAAAAATCTTGCTTTTATTATTTTCTGTATATTTTACTAATAATTACTCTTCAAAAGCTTTATGTTATGTAAGTAGTATCTCAAAAGGTTGTAATATTTATCAAAACATCATTTAACAGGAATATTTTTGAATTTTAGTCATTAGAAATCTTTAATAAATTCAGTTAAACGAACACATGTATAAAATCTGGTGTAAAATTGTATTTTGTATTTCTTTCGAAATAAGGCAGTGCCATGAATTTGTCACTCTGAAGATAAGTTATTAGTGCCAATTCTTGGCGACAGATGACATTTCACCATTGGTGAGAGACTGACTAAATATTATTCTTTCAAGAAAAAGGAGAAATGTCACATTTTTGTGAGCAAAAAATACTTTTTTCTCACCTTTATTGGCATTAAAATAATACTCATGTTTTTAAGGAGTGCTTCCAGATTGTTCAAAGAGTAACAGAGCCACTTTATTAATTAGTATTTTTTCTTAAAGTAGTCATCAAATATTCATTCTTTAAACACGTCTTGATCCATTTATATTGCGAAATCCATCCCTGATTCTTTAATTAGGTTCTAATAAACATTCACAAAAAATATTAAGTCTTTTCTTAGATCTCTTAGTCTTTACTTAGATATCTGTAGAAGTGTAATCATTTTGAAGATCATAAATTCATTAAAAAATGAATACTGAAAAAACACAATTTAAATATTTCAAATTCGTACAAAATATATCGAAAACCATAGGAACTGCTGCCTGAATATGTATATTATTGAACAAACCTAATATAGTTGGATTAATAAATATTAAATGCAAATATAAGTTTTTATATGAAACCTATTTCAGTAGTGCTGTCATATATGTGCCAAGTCCCCTTAAAAAAATAACCAAAAGAGATTAGTTGAATAAAGATAAATATTAATGTTGAACAATAGAGCCTTTTGAACCATTCAATTTTATGCCTTCTTTACTTATTAGCTTAAAATCCTCGAAAAACATACTTACAGACTCATAAATCATAACCTATCTCATTTTAAATGATTTTAAGTTCTATATCTGTATAGTTACATCATACATCATATAAATATACATTACTCTTCAAAATTACACATGGCAAGCGATTATTTATCTAAACATGCGCACAATAACAATGAACAAAGATGTGTCCATTTTTCATCAATTCTTAGAAGTAAATCTTTACAAATCTCAACAATAAATTCTAATACTTAGATATTTATGGCTACATAAATATTGACGAAGCACTCCAGTCATATATTTAATTACGTAATGTTTCTCCCGCAGTAAATATTTATTTGTTCATTGTCAGTGACCTGAAGCGAATGAATTAAAAATTGAAATTCATTCAGGCAGAAAACATTTTCTTTCATTAGCGTCCATTATTCAACTTACAGAAGCGAAAGGAAACAGGAGATATTTACTGGAAAATTAATTTTCTATTTCCATTGCCTGAAATCATCGTTAGTAAATTTGAATTTTATTATTTAATTTTTAACACAGATTTTAAATAGTAATAGTTATTTGAACTAAAAATTAATTATATAATGATGTGTTTTTTTTATATTATTGATAGCAATGTTTTAGAAAATATAATAAATTATTAAAGCTTCCATTTAATAATTTCAACTATCCATTCTTATTCCTAAATTTCATAAAAATCCTATTAAATTTCGAACCGTAACTATTGGACAACAATAATGCTAATAAAATCCTCCTAGACATTCTTAAACAAATTTATAACTTAATTAGTAAATCCAACAATTTCGACTGTCTTAAAAATAGCTATCAACACAAAGATATAGTCCAAACTCTGAACTATGTTGCTGATATTATTACTTATGATTTCGCTGACTTGTTTAATAATATTTATTTAATCGATCTTCATCAAATCATTTACAACCTTTATGTGCGTTTTAAAAGTGAATTTTCTCTTCCTAAATACTTTTATGCAGCTTCCTTTAAGACCTTTTTAAATTTTATTATTCATAATAATTACATTCTACGTAATAACACTATTTATATCCAAAAGGTCGGTTTCCTACAAGGTGGATGTAGCTCTAGTTTGTTATCTGACTTATATCTTTACCATTTTGACCAAAGTTTATAATTTTTTATGTTAATAATTCTACTCCATCTTCATTAAAATTTCAATATCCCTCTCACCTTACTTTAACACATAATTTTATTAACATTAATTGCATTAGTTTTTTAGATTTAAAAATTAAACTTAATGGTGGTAAAATATCTACTGATCTGTATGATAAAAGAAACGATTTTTTGTTTTAAAGTAAATTTATTTACACTTTTAATTCTTCTCTTCATTTATGTGTATACAGAAATATCATTCTTAATCACCTATTTCGCATACATGGACTTTGTTCATCTGAGTACAAAAGCAAAAATTAACCATTTAATTAAAACTGCTACCGGTATGAGTTATCCTAAGCGATTTATTTATTCTATTATATATCAATAAATTCCCACTATCTAATAACAAAAAAAAATTATGTTTAAAAATTAATATATATATATATATATATATATATATATTAAAATAAATGAATGTGGTGAATGGGAGGGAAGATGTTTGATTAAGGAGGAAGGGTGGTGTTGTACGGCTGGTTGGTTGAGTGGGTTGATGAATTTAATTATTAAAATATAAAAAAAAATGTAAGCATAGTACTATCGCAATTGCAGGATGCATCCTCTTTTTCTGGTTGATACTATGTAAGTTTCAACTCTTCATACTTAATATTTGTTTATTTATTCAAACTTAATATTTCATTCCATGCATAATCAAATTTGGTGGTTTCATTAATTTTATTTAATTATAAAATTAAATAAAAAAATCTATTTAATATTTACAAATAAATAAATAAATAAATAAATAAATAATAATAATAATAATAATAATAATAATTCACCAATAAACATAATCATAATGTCTTAATCATCACATGTTGGGCTTTTGATGAGATTGCTTAAGAATAAAATTTAAACTAAACTAAAGTAAAAATTGTAAGTTAAATCGTACATTTTCTGTAATTACTTAATAGAAAATCAATTTTTTCACGTAAAATGGCACTTGCTCGCGTTACGTTGAACGTTAAATGTAAACTGAAAATTAGAAAAGATTAACGTTAAAATTAAATAACCTTTTTGAATATCACCTTTTTAATATTATTATTAGCTTTTAAATTTTAAAGATTAATAACTATCACTTTATGCATTCATTTATTTCATTTCAGTAACACCTAGATCGATAAATCGTTTCTTTACTTTTAATCTTTTCTTTTCAGTAATGTTCGTTTTGGCAACCTGTTTATTTCTACTATCTCTGTATGGAATCTTTTACATGTGGACGCATTAAAAATACTTATTCCATGTTTCAATTTTAGTTTGTGTTACTGTTTGTCTAATTTCATTTTTTATTTTGTTTTGTTGCAAGATAGATACTTGAGTTGTATATTGCTTGAATTAGCTATACAGCTTTCCGAAATCTTGCGTTATGTTGACAGAGCTGCAAGTTTCCTGAATTGTAAACATTTCTGGTATTCAGCATTTACAATTCTACTTTTCATTTCATGAATTCTCTATACTTTTATCGGATCCTTTTGGTTAATTTATCTCTTTCCATTTCTATTATTTAATGAATGATTCTATTGGTTTAATGGTTTTTGTAAATTATCTCATCGTTAGGCTTATGTGTTATGTTTGTGCCATTTCTCTTCTGCGTAAGTACTTTAACATGTTTTTACTAATTAGTGTAATGAAATTAAATTATCATCGTGACATGGATTTTATTCGAAATACATCTCATTTAAAATTTCAATTAAAATTTGAAATTAAAAATTAAATTAAAAATTAAAGATTAAAAATTTTAATTATAAATTAATTTATTCAAATTATATACTATATATATATATATTTGACAAATTTGGTTAAAACTTAATTTAAAACTAACGGTTAGAATTCGATTGATCTTAGAATCTATACATTAAATATTACATCAAAATAAAATATAGCAAAGATTATGAGTTAAAAATGTTTTTACAAAGTTAATAATGTTTAATAAAGATCACTTATTACGAAAATGGAACATAAATAATTTAGAACTTTCATACCACTTATTGTTTTGAAAACATAGAGGAAAAAAAAAGTTCTGGAGAAAAACAGTGATTTCCGGATGCATTTTTAGTCATAATTCGTTCTGTGATCATGTATTTATTGGACAAAAAAAAAAAATTGAAAACTAAGTCTAGTTGAGAAATTTTTCTTCCATAATTACCCTTGGCCTAATGTTTTTATTTTTTATTTATTTTTTTTTTTTTTATTCCGTTTCCACATGCTGAAAATTCACACTCGTGAAATTAATACTCACTTTCCAAAAACTATATATATATATATATATATATATATATATATATAATTTGAGTTCAAAAATGTCAATTTTCACTAAATTACGTTTTTCTCATTCTTCAGCCTGCAAAATGAAATACTATAATTTTTAAAATTAATTTTTGGAAAATAAGTACTAATTTAACGAGCGTGAATTTTCTTAATAGGAAAACGGAATAAAAAAAAAAAAAAAATACATTAGGTAATAAGAAATTATGTAAACAAATTTTCCTATAGAATAACAGGTGCCACGGCTTTTGGAGAAATTAGGTATTGTCCACTCTTAAAAATAAAAGCTGGAATTTATTTCTTAGAACCATAATTGTACGTTTATAAGATCAACTTGACACGTTTTATCAAATAACTGTTACGTCTATGCTCTAGATTAAAATACTTTAATTGGAAGTATATCAATAAAAAATTTAAAAATGCTTCAAATGAATAAATTTCTTTTTTTTTTTTTAATCAGTGAATCAGTGTAATAACTTGAAAAAAGAGGGAAAAATTAAATTTAGGATATTATTGATCACGTAGGAATTCTTAATGAAATTCTTGACTAAGATCGGTTAGTATCTAAGAGTAGTATATGTATATGTTTTTTATTAATTACTAGGGGTATATTTTTATTAATTATTAGGTATATATTTTTTATTAATTACTTTTTATTAATTAATTATACCCTCTGCTCTCTTCGCTTGCCAACCCGCGCGAGAGAACCGCTCCTAACTCGCTGCATTAGCCAATCTGAACTTCATACCTCACGAATTGTATATCGTATTTCTAAATAAAATATTGGTATAATTCGAACATTGGAAATGAAATCTCTATTCAAACTCTTTAGAATAATATTCTCCTGAACGCAAATCCGGAAAAAAGAAAAAATAACTGAAATCGCTGGAACTGAACTCCAAATTCGACTCAACTCCCTTTTCTGAAAAATCTCGCTTCTTAAATATGTTATCGTTGGAGTGTCAATTTTTAACTATCTGGTCTATTACAAACTTCCTCAAAAATATTTCAGTTTCAACCATAAACAGAAACTTCACTGAAAGCTAGGCTTTTGAATTGCGAATTCTAGCTTTCAGTGCTATGGTAATTGCCATTGGCTGTTGTGGTAGTTATCATATGGCATACCCTATGGTATGATAAATAACATATGCTATGGTTACCATAATATGGTTACTATTGAAGTTGTCATTGTAACTACTATAGCCACCATATGTAATTCCAACTAATACCTTGCTCGAACCCATAAAACCATCCGAACTAAGTAAATTAATCTCAAAATTTCGCAACGTTTGACATTCTTGCGAAAAGGTACCATTCGCGTTCACAAGGATGATGATTTTAGAAAAGATAAATGATCCGAACCATAAGCTATGCTATTTTGAATATCGCATTTCTAAGCCTAAATTCAGATAAGTTTTTAGCATATTTTACAGAATAAGATCGATAGCATCATACTTCTTAAGAACAATATAAGTTTATTAAAACATCCATCTTCCACACTTACTTCAACCTTTTTAAGAGTCTCTTACCATGATTTGTAATTATAGACACATTCTGTATATTCCTATACTTAATTTCCTTAGTGAATGTGACGAAAGGCTCAAGGAATAACGGTCTGAAGAAACCATTTGCAAATTCTCAAAAAAGTACCTTTATTAACACGACGTTTTAAATAAATAACTTTGTTAATTAAGGCGGTAGAAATTTTAAAGCATGATAAACAAGTTCCTTAGATTACTCGGCTGACATCGGTACCTCCAGTGACAGTGCAGACCCTATCATTTGTGAGAAAATAATGCCATAGGGAAAAAAAGAAAAACACCAGCGGCAGAATTTTTTCTAATATATAGAGATTACACACACACACACACACACACACACACATTAATTTGAAAAAGTCTAGATAAAAATGGAAAAATGGCCTGTAAATTTAAATTTCACATTGGTTGAATGAGGTAAATCATAAATAAAGTATACTTTTTTTAAAGAAACTCCAGTGATTCTAAAATTCAAAGCTACGTAACCAGAGATAATGTATATCTAATTTTGAAAGCTCACCAAAATCTTCAAAACTTTATTTAAATATATATAATGAATTTATATTTACTGTATTCTATTGATATTCAAAACTATTCTGAGTCATATTCACTATTTTTGAAAAGCTTCGGGATCATTCAAAATTACGCAAATATTTGTCTCTTGAACAACAGACAAATCTCCTAGTTTCACTTGCGACTATAAAACGTGAAACTATATTTTACTCGTGAAAAAAAAAAAAAAAAAAAAAAAAAAATATATATATATATATGAAGGCTGTATAGTAAGAATACGACTGATTGAATGAGGTAAATCAAAAATAAAGTCTTTGTTTCTAAAAGAAAATCCAGCGACTCTACACTGTAAATCATTTTGTGTAAGAACACACCACATTATTGAGGGAACTTATTTTCCTCAACCATGTTGAGAAATGTTATCAGCTACAGCTGTGTAACAGAGGTGTTGTAGTGGAACAGTGGAACATTACACAATTACATCTGGTAACACTTCTCTGCATGGTGTGGCCTCAAAATTGAAGCAGCTTACTTGCCACAACCATGTAGAGAAATGCTACCAGATGTAATTGCGCAACGTTTCACTATATGCCTCTGTTACACAGCTATAGCTGATAACATTTCTTAACATGGTTGAGGAAATTAATTTCCCTCAATAATGTTGTGTATTCTTACACAACATTTTTTACAGTGTAAAATTCAAAGCTACGTAGCAAGAGAAAAATGTATATCTAATTTTGAAAGCTTTCCAGAATCTTCAAAACTTTATTTAAATGTATAATGAATTTATATTTACTGTATTCTATTCATATTCAAAACTATTCTGAGTCATATTTACTATTCTTGAAAAACTTGGTGCACATTCATAATTACACAAATATTTGTCTCTTGAACAAACGAACATCATAGTTTCACTTAGTGGTAAAACTTGAAATTATATTTCACTTGTAAATATATATATATATATATATACATATAAATGATAGTTATTGTAATAAAATTTAACCTTAATATTTAGCAATTAATAGATACAAAACAATACCAACGCAAATAGAACTGATTGTAACATATAGGTAAGACTGACACAAAAATGTTGCGATACAGATTAAGAACTAATAAGAGACAAAAACAATTTAAATTACTTATGCCGACATGAATAATAATAATATAAAAGGACGATTAAACTTAATGACGGAGAAAGTAAATAAAAGACCACAGAAATAATAATTTAATAAAAATGCTTAAAAATTGAAGTATAAATTCTTCAGGGGGCATGTACTTCATAAAGCTGAGAGAGCTGCATCGATTTCGTAAAACAATATAGCTAATCATAGCAATTTTTATTGTTTCAGCCCCGATCGAGGCAGCAAGACTTTTTGAATGAGAAATTAAATAATTTATTAAATCAAATCATCAAGGAATCCAGAGAGAAAAGAAGAAAAAAGCAGAGTAGCCATATGTAAAACTTTTATACAAACTGGAGAATAGGAAGATGCCAACAAATTAATGAAATAAAAGCATTGCAAACAACGATTAATCGATAAAAAATTAACGTCTGAGCATTTTCATTAACGATAAAATTCACAGAGTAATTATTTATTGAGTTAGTTAAATTATAATTTTAATTAGTTAAATTATAACTTAAATTGTAGGTAAATCAATTAACTTTAAAATTTCATAGGAAGCAAAATAATGATAGAAACAACTTTAAGACAGCAGTGTGCAAGCGCCATCTAGCGTTTAGATACATATAGTATGTATAATAAACTTAAATATGACAGATTGTACCTGAAATCTAATACATAAATCAGTCTCTCACGAGATCTGAGCAGTGTCACATTAATTTTAATCTCTTTGCATTGACTTGTTAATGAAGTAACCTGTAGTGCATTTGTTAAGCTCTAAATTTAATTTAGATAAAAACAAAATCTTCAGATACACATTATTCATCTTACATAAGGTTACATAAATATTAAACACTCGCTAATAGAAAAAAATCTATTTTTACTGGATAAAACCCAGATGTTGATAATCGTTGAGGAAATAAATTTGCATCTAGGATAAGGCAAAGATGTGTTCAAAGAAAGTTAAAAGTAATGTAAAAGGCATAACAGGCATATAAATATTTCAGCTTTTCAAAAAGTATTTATTTTAATTTTGTCTATGAAATAACGGTAAAATAATTGGATATAATTGTTTCTTTGATAATTATGGCAGCATGCTGGTTTTTTTTTTAACCAAATTAACAAATTTGAATTAAAATTGTTATAAAACAATACGCTTCAGCGAAATAGTTTTTTTTTTTTTTTTTTTTTTTTTCTAAATGAAATTTTTGACTTAAACTTCGTTACATTTGCATTGCATTGGAACTTTTTTACAGTCAAAAATAAGTCCTGTAGTATTGGTTGAAATTTCACAATTGCGAAAAAAGTGATTTGCTCCTTATGGAAATGAATCTGTATTTACGGTTTTCATTTTAAGGTTTCTTTCTTTTTATCTTTAATAGTAATTGTCAGCTTACTATTGCAATTTTTCTGGAACAGACAATGGATTTATGCTGAAAATGGTTCTTATAATTGAGAAATGGCTTAGTTATATACGGGCTCTTTTAAACTAAAAATATTCGTTTTAATAAATTATGAATTGATGTATCACTCGACAGGATTTTAGTTGTTATTTTTATTTTTTTTTTTTTAAGCACTTTAATATATTAGTTTTGAAAAAAATAAGTTCTACATGAAAATGACATAGAACTACCAACTTCTGATTGCTTGAATTTAGTGAATCATAAAAAAGGAAAAAAAAAAAAAGTACAGTGATTGATACTAAAAGAAAATGGAGCGATTCTGATTTTCATAGCTTCGCAACTAGAGATATGTCGTATTCATCTAGCGTTGAATACTTACTAGAAATTTTAAAATACTGTTTCAGTTTGTAATGAAATTATATTTAGTATATGAAACCGATATTTATTATTTTGAAATTTTTGGCGCCTATTCAAATTTACAGTAATACAATTTCTTATCTTTTCCAAAATCAAATATTATATTATCCCCCGGTGGTCAAACCTATAATTAGATTTTTGTAATGAAAAAACCTTGTTATATAGTCCATATAATGTTTCATAAGTATGCCAAAAGTCCTGAAAATATGATACATAGGTCACCCTCTCAAGAGGTCTGAACAACGTAAAATAGGCATATTAGAGGATGTCACATTAATTTTAATCATTTCATATTTACTTGTTAAATCAGTAACCTGAAGTGCATTGGTTAAACATTAAATCTAATTTAGATAGAAAATAATTTCTTTAAATACACATTACTCATCTTAAAGAATCGAGAGCAAACGTTAAACAGCTGCTAATAGGAAAATAAATTTTCACTTTTACTGGCAAAAACCCAGATTTCAGTGATCGATGAGGAAATAAATTTCCATCCTCGTGGCACTCAAAGATCTGTAAAGAAAGTTAAAAATATTGTAAATGATAAAATAAATGTATAAATGTTTCAGATTTTTTTTTTAAACAATAAAATTTACGGCGTATTTTATTGACTAAACGTTAAAGTGAATTTCGTAAATTATATTATTTATTCACATTTAATTTATTGTTATGAAATTAAATTTTATGAAAAATATAATATTGGAAACTCTGGATAAAGGCTAGTATTTATTTCCTACAACCATAATTGTTTATTTTTTATATTTACATGAGATGTATTTTCATATTAGTTTCAGCTCTGTGCTCACTATTAAAGTAATTTCGTCCGGAGTATAATAACACATTGTTAAATTTAGGATATTGTTGATCATATGGGATTCCTATAGAGATTTTAATTAAGATTGGTTAGGGTTAAAGAGTAAGATGAGTAAACTTTTTAATATTAATTATTATTTATTTATTTAATTATTTAACAAAAAAAAAAAAAAAAAAGACTTTTATGAAATTATAGTCAAATAAGTAAGCAGTGGGAAGGTGGAGAAGTTATTAGAATCTTATTTATTTATTTATTGAAATTTTTCATTATAACTACTTTCAGTTGGCATTGCATACTGCCCATACGGTTTGGTGGTTAGCATCCCTGACTCCCACACGCCAGCGGCCGGGTTTGAATTCCAGATATGGCATGTGATTTTCGTACTGTGTTATCTCTGTTTATACAAAACATCATTTGGTATTTATAAAAACGTATTTGTATTTATTTTTATTTGCAATTTCAGAAGAAGTTTCTGTATTTTCAGTAGTAATCATCAGTTGTTATTGTGATTGGAGTAGAATGTGAAACACATTTATTTAGAAAATGGACTTGACATTCAGAAATGTTCTAAAAATTAAATAAATTCTTCTTTTTAAGAAGAATGTTAGTATTAAAAATTATAAATCTTATATCCTTCGAGTCGATTCTATTGCAAAGAAAAGTATTTTTATAATATTAATTTTGAAAAGTAAAAAAAGTGTTTAAATGAAAAATGAAATTGGTTGCTTGGTTGCTTGGTTGGGTTTTACATCGCAATAGTGCTGCGCAATGGGCAATTGGCTGGGACTCACCTCTAGAGGTGAAAAATGGAATTGAAAAATGTCCAAAAAGAGTTAGCATCATATTGTTTGAATGATAAATAAAATCTGTGATACTCAAAAAATATCCGGTGACTCCAAGATTTATATAGCACAAAACGAGGGATGTTCTAGTGGGTAACGCTCGATTCCAACACCGTAGCTACAAAAAAACATATTGAAATAAAGAAAATGAAATTTTATCCTTGGTTTCGTGAAATCAATAAAATGATTGAATAAGGGTGAAAAAATGCCGTTATATATGCAAAAATGTATTGTTAATGAATAACATTTACTCGCGATTTAAAAATAAAATAAAATAAGTCTAAAATATAATTAAAAATTTTACATACTATGTAAAGCCACTAATCTGCGATTTGGAGTTTTATTTCTCGGATCTCATTATAAACTGCCAAATTATGAACAAAACAATTTGCTAAATTAAAAAAAAAAAAAATGCTTTTTAGTAATAAGAATAAGATTAATGCAGAGAAAAATGAAGTACTAATTTAGGGGTATTTAAGTATTATCTCTTCAATAAAAAAGCTACTGACATTTTTTATCAGTATGCGCTGAAGATAAATGTCTTACATTTCATTTCTCGAAATATATTATTTTGATGAATAATCTCATGTGTCACTTATACGATTTTATCTCACTTCGCTTTTCAAAATTATGGTTACATATTGCACATTGAGGGGTGAGATAATAAGTACTGTGTATGAGCCTGCTTAAAAACCGATTTAAATTGTTTTAGGAACTATTTTATTTGATAAATAAATCTGTAGAAGGAGGCTACTGCCCTCCTCCCCCCTACCCCACTCCGTTTCATTACAATACATACGTTTTAAAAATATATATAAGTTCCAGATTGTTAATAAATTTACAAACGTATTGCAAACTATTCAGATATATTT
Source organism: Salticus scenicus (assembly GCA_963930645.1). Classification (NCBI taxonomy): domain Eukaryota; kingdom Metazoa; phylum Arthropoda; class Arachnida; order Araneae; family Salticidae; genus Salticus; species Salticus scenicus. Next base: position 386,177,425 of record OZ005648.1, read on the forward strand.
CACCTACAACTGACCAAGAAACGTAGCAACGGTGACCAAACTTTTTAAGTGTTAGTCTCATATGAAATTCAAAACACCAAATTTGAATTTCTTGCATATATTTTTTTAGGTTATTCCGATAACAGACATACATGCAAATTAACCACTAAAATTTGACTTTCGCATTCATAGTTTCTCACAACACGATATTATAGAGAAAGTCAGTGGTGAAATTTTATTTTCAAAAAATTCTTTGTTTATTCTACTTATGAGAAATTAATGTTTTTTTCTCAGCAATCTTTGTCGGCATGTTAAAAGGCAGTAAATTACTTCTATCATTGTTTTCTCACATTCAAAATATTCAAATAAGTTTTCACTTAATTTTAGGTATCCCCATACACTGTCTCTAAATTAAATACACACCACATTGTGTACAAAAAAAAAAAAAAAAAACTGAAAAACATTCTCACGCTTTCCGAGTACAGCTTAATTGTATCCCAATTCTTTTGGTAAGCTTGTGAACGAATAGTGAATGATTTTCATACCACACTGTAAAAGAAATTGGTAACGTTACTCTTATACATCGGATATGTTGGTTCCTGAGAATAACAGGCTTTTGTCCATGAAACGTTCCTGATTTCAGAAATGTAGTATTATTTTGAATGAGTGTATATTTCATGGATACTGATACATTCCAGGAATGTTATTGGTAAATATTGGGCACATTAGCTGCCCAAAACTTCCCAGGAAAGTACCAGAATTCTTTTTTCAGTGCATATTCGACATAAACCTTGCTTTTATGCATATGAAAAATTTCACCCCTATATTATGCAGATTTAGAATGTCTAGTTTGGACTTTTCCTAGTAATGCTTCTGGATATAGGCTAGTGAAAGTCACACAGACATGCATACACACAGAGAGAGACACAAACGCACAGAAACATAGACCAACAGCTAAAATTATGTTTTTTGTGTTAGAGATATCTTAAAATATGTAAATATAATGAAATTTCGAAAATTTGACCCAAAAACAGTACGTTATCCACCATATTGGTAAGAAATAAAAAACACGATTAATTTTGAAATAATTGTTTTTTCACTATTAGCTATTTATCACAATATGTGGTAGCAATTTTTGATTTGGTAACTATGACAAACAGGGCGAATTACAAAATATTTCATTTGGAAATATCAACCTTTAAGCGGGCAAAAACGGACTAGTTAATAAATAAAAATAATGTAAATAATTAAAAAATATATGTATGTAATTTATTTCTTATGACAATGTTTTTCTGTCTGTTTAATCTATGTAGTGAGAGTACTTTCAAGAACTTTTGAAAGCATTTAAAATCAATAATTTGTAAATTAGAACTATTTTAACTTATGTATTGAATTAAAGTAAAAGTAAAATTGTAGCAATAAAGTGTTTATCTATCAGATATGCATTGTTGAAATGTAACATATTATAGATAATTACTAATTCCTCTAAATTTCACTTGTATGTTTATATTCCGGAATAACTGTTCATCTTATCCAGAGACTGGCTTCTATGTTTTAGAAATTTATTACATTTAGGTCTAAAAAAATTATTATAAGTCTTTTTTCTTTGTATATATATGAATACATAGCTGCCAAGTTTTTAAATTTATTCCGGAATGTTGTTAGCTCCGCCCCGTTTTCACACCGTAATATTTGCAGAGTAATTTTCTTAATATTTAATCGTAATTATATGTTGAAGAAAATTTTTCTATAATGATTACGGTCTGAAAAAAAGGGCGGGGGTAAGAACATTCCGGAATAAATTTAAAAACTTGGCAACTATGTGAACACATTTTGAAAAGTATTTGATTTATTTTACCATGTTTTTATTAACTTCGATTCTTGTTTGTTTGTTTGTTTGTCCGGTACAAATCTTGCAATCAATTTTTAACTAAATTCCCTACTAGCTAGACATTTGAAACTTTCACAGTAGCTCAGAACCCGGTGACAACACAATACTTCGAAGTCAGATTTTCAAATTTTCGAATAGTTTTCTTTTAATTAATTAAGATATGAAAATAATTTTAATAGCAATAAAAATAATCATTAAAACGTTAGCTATAATTTAATTGTTGCCAAAAAAAAAAAAAAAAAAAAATCCGAGATCATTTTCTTTCGACATAAAAATAAATACATTTAATTCAACGTGAACGTTAAAAAACTATAAAAAAGTTAAATTATGCATCTCCCAAAAATTGACGTCATTATCACTTTAAAATTGTATACACACTGATAAGTGCTAATGCAGTTCACGATGCTAATATACGTTGTTCTAAAATGAATAATATTTTATTTATTGAACCAACTTTTTTTTTCACTATTATTATTATTTCCCTGAACTGAGTCCACGTGCTTAAATATTATCTTTTATCCTCGCGTATTTTATTAATGATTTATCAGAAAATTTAAAAACATGGTATATAAAAAGTTTTTTTTATCTTATAATTATTTATAAAATAAAGGTATCTAAAACCAATTTTGAACGTAATGTTATATAATTCTGGCTTGTACATGTGTTACTGAATTTTACTATTTCGCATATGTTCATGTATTCTTTTATTTAAAGTCCTCTTAGTCTGTCCAATATAATAGTAAAGTTCTTTATTGCTTTCGATGGGAATTTGATAGACTCCTCCAGAGGAATAAAGAACTTTACTATTATATTCGACAGACTAAGAGAACTTTAAATAAAAGAATACAAGAACATATGCGAAATATCAAAGAAGGAAATAGTTCTACTCTAGTCGACTTCATTTATGCCAACCCTATATTGGATAAAGCCAAAATTATTACAGCACCATCTACTATCCAAGAATTTTATATTTCCGAAGTTATTAATATAATTAAATGCAAAAATGCAATGAATTCCAAAGATGCTGCAATTTTGCCAATAACTTGGCACAATTTTATAAAATAGTTAATAGTTTATTTCTGCTAATTCATGATCGTTTTTCTCCTACAATAGCCTCGTGTGATTTTTCAATGTACCAGCTTCTCTTATTTTTCTTAGCTCCTTGATTCAACCTCTACCGGACTTCAAATTGCCTTTGCTGATATTCACGTTATTAAATGACTTAACTGTTGACTGTGAAAAGAAAACATATTTAAAACTGCTCATTGGAAACGAATAATTAAAAATCCCTGATGATGCTTTACTATTAAAGCGAAAAGCTTTGGATAAATTTTTTTAACATCTTTTAAATAAAAATTTAATTTTACGTGTGTTTAAAGTGTTTTTAATATAATTAACAAATGACACGTGTTTAATTGAACTCTTTTTTTTTTTTTTTTGTTTGAGATTATTTATATTAACACATATTGCAATTGGCTGTAATTCAAAGAGACTCAGGGCTCTTTCAGAAGCAATATTGGCAGAAAGTAATCTGAGACTGAGATTGGATTGGCGCAATGGGCTTCCTTTTATATTCCTCTATCGAACTCAGATTGTTCTGGAAATTGCTAGTATCTCGTTAACCAATCATCTTACAGCTTCTGTATCTTTGGTACATCGATAATAAGAATTTTTTCGCCAAAAAAGTCGCCAAAGGGAAAGTTCGCCAAATTTGGCGCCAAATCCATTTCCTGCCTTATTGGAGCTTTTTAATGAGTTTTTAAGAGAAAATTAGGCTATTTCAATGCAAAAAACAAACTAGAAATGCAGAAAGTTAACATTTTATCAACCTACTAAGCCTCTTTGAAAGAATTTCTACAAAAATGAATAGAATTATTTACAAATCGCTACAATATATATATATATATATATATATATATATATGTATGTGCTTCCTTAGATTATTAAAACTTATTATTTTTACTACATTTTAATTTAATTTAATATACTGGGTGATCCAAAATTCACAGAAAAAGAAAATATATTATTCAAAAACCATTGACCATAGCATTATGTAGTGATCACTGAAGTACATAGAAAGACATTGGATATTCATTGGTATTAGAAGATTTATTAGCAAGTTAGTTTAAATATTTTCACCAGGTGACGCTTTAATAGTAAAGTTCTTTTTTTACAGTAGTGTAGTACATTCAGCAACGTAACCAGGACAATAAATGCTCAATAGGACGGACATCATTCATTAGAATGACCGCCAAACGTTTCGCATTGAAAATTCTTCGGAAAAAAAAAAAAAAAAAAAAAAAGCCTCAGAATTCGAAATGTGGTGTCATATGATCAAGCGAAGCTGTTAAAATCTGAGTGGATACTCTGAATACAGAGCGATATGTTGATGAAAAATGTAACTAATATTTTTTCTTAAAGATATAAAAAAAATCCTTCAAGTTTCTATACAGTTTAATGAAAACTAAACTAAAGTCAATACATTTTGAATAATATATTTTATTTTTTCTATGATTTTTGGATCAACGGGTACATTTTGTGCATTATTGCAGTTGTAAAAATACCCCCAAAATGTGCTTCCTTTTAACATTAATAAAGTCTTATTTTTGTAAAATACAAACCATTCATAAAAAATATTAATTTAGAGAAAAAAAAATCTTCATAAAAACTTGTTTATATTTTATGCATTTTAAAACAAAACTATGCTAGTTAAAAACACAAAAAACAACATGCAAACAGAAAACACATTCTAAAAATGTTGCTTTATAATTTACATAAAATGTAGATTTTTAAGCAGACATTTTCGTTTTATATATGAAAGCAAGCTGTTTCCAACTAAAATTTGTCTTCCGTTTATAATACAAACAAACATAAAAACAGTCTATTAGAATTGCAGCACAAATAATGTATTTGCATTCGGATATTACTCTTTATGTGGAAAATACAAAACATATGTTCCCAAACATTTGTTAAAGAAAAGTAATGTTTCATATTTTGTAGTAATATTACTTTACTTCTCAGAAATAATTCCTTGTAATAGTTAGAAAGATTTTTCCCGGAGATATAAAAATATTTTAATAAATGTGATTTTAATATCAGAATATTTTCGAAAAACTTTTGTACAGTTTCGGTTCAAGATTTCCTGGAAATATGTTTTATAAGTATAATTCAAACAAGCAAGAAAAAAGAAATCATAGAATAATAATATACATATACATTTTCTTCTTAATCCAATATATATATTAAAAAAAAGGCTTTAGAAAGGATTAAAATTCACCGTTTGACATTAATTAGTTGATAGATGGACATTTAGATGCTTAAAAATTATATTTAATTATACGTGTTCATAACCGTTTATTAAACATTTTACAAACTGAAGTATTTATGAAATATTGTACAGAAATTTTTGTTAATTGTCAAAAGTATTACAATAATTTATACAGTTCTTTTTTAAATTAACTTTGACCAAAATAATATTGATAATAATAATAAATAAATAATTGCATTTGAAATTTTGTTTTGTTACATCTGAAATTTATCTGAAAAATACTATATCGTTTTAATCGGTTGTTGTAAAGTGAAAAAAAAAAAATGTGTATTATTGTCCATGAACATGAAAATCTATTTAAATACAGAGAATAATCAGAAAACTTTCCTTTATTTTTTTGTGACAAAATATTTAAATTTTATTATGATTAATATTCAAAATCCTCAGTAACACATTGACACTGTATCTTTCCTAGTGAACTCATGAATGTCAATATATGCTAATATTCTAATGTATTTTCTAAAGATGCAACAGCTTATGTAATATAAAATTTCAAGAATCAGTTTTACCATAAATAAATGTAAATTTCGTTTTAAAACATTCATTTCCTTGTAAATTTTTTTTAAGTGGATTGTAAAAATTGACTTAACTGTGTTGAAAAAATAAGAAATCAATATACATGGTGTAATACGTTCTCATAAATTTTGAAGGATCCTAGGTAATAATATATAATTATTTTAGTAAATATAACAAATAAAACAAGTAAGTATTACTGACATTTTGTCTTTAATATGTAATGGGTGGTTTATGCATTTGGGTGAAATTATTCTTTATTTAACAAATGTTTAAACAATCAATTTTTTTTTTTTTTTTTTATGACGAAAGAATTTATCTTTATAAATATAACTAAAATACATTAGCCCCAAACTCAAAAATTAAAGAATTCTCTATTATGACATTAGATTACATTTAATGCATGCTGAAATTCTACTTGTTCACACTTTTCAAAAAAGAGGAAAAATGATTATTAATTATTATTATTTTTTTTTTCTGTCTGTATCTCGATCCGTCTATCTGCCCGTGGTCTGTATGCCATAAATATTCATATATTTCTTTGACATTAAATCGTATTCAAATTCATTATATAATAATAATAATAATAATAATAATAACGCTATAAAGATGCTTTTGCGAAATTCTTCCTCCAATATACCGGGTGTCCCATAAGTTTGTAGACATTTTAAAAATTCATAACTATTAAAGGAATTAGTATATTTGAATGCGATTTGCGAAAAAGTTATGCTCATGGAGGAATTTTTTGATAAAGACAAATTTTATAGCTAAAGTATTTGTCTATAGCGGGCGCTGTACGTGAACAAATCACAAATTCCAATGAAAAAGTGTACCTTTTTCCATACAAATATTTACAGGCATATACATTTTTTTCTGTTTTCACCATCACCACAAATTACTGTTAGAAAACGAATTACAACACTACTAATCATTACTTTAGTCGATGGTTCTTAGCTCACGGATAACATCGTCACCAACAACGCGTTATCCACCAAGTTAGCATCGCAATTAAAACTTCATGTATGCACATGCACAAGTAGAAAAAAAAAATAGAAAATAAGATACATTAATCATAAAACCGCGCAATTTATTGGACTCTGATTTGCAAATTTATTGTTACTTGTCCAAGCAGCGTCCTCTATCGACGAAAAATTTAACTATTTTTTTCTTTGCCAAAATAAATCTTCCTTCTGGAGAATAATTTTTTCGCAAACAGAGTTTTATTCTTCCTTCAATTTTTATGAATTTTTAAAATGTCTACAGATTTATGGGACACACGGTACATATATATTTATATATATATAATGTAGACTTTTTTCTTTACAAAAACATGCAGGGTTATGCAGAATTATTATATTATATATATATAATGTAGACTTTTTGCTTTACAAAAATATGCAAGGCTATGCAGAATTATTATATTGAGTACATTCTTTGTAAAAACAAAGCCACAAAGCCACAGAGATGTTTTTGAAAATTTTCTCCTTACATAGCTAAAATTAAACATATTTTAACACTTATTTTAACATTTTTGATTATTTTAATGTTTGAAACTAACCACGAATGTAAGAATAGAGCGTTCGATTATATTAGACGATTTAAACCCTTTTTCTTTTCTTTTTTTTTCTTTTTCTTCGCACGATATTCACATATCCTTATATAACAATCACCAAATTTTCTCTTATGGCCATGTGGTCACACACCATCCTTCTCGACAATTTTTCCAGGATACTAGCGGGTTTGGTAATTCACCAGAATTAGTAATTTACATGGATTTTCGGGTGATCAGTCCTTATATTGTGGGAGATTTTATGCTGATCTTCTGTACTGTGATCTGTTAGTACCTTTTTTAGTTTCTTAAGTGTTTTTGAGAATAGCCAAATGAGAACCCTCACCCTCATCTTGGTAGGAAGAAGGTTGCAATTTTTTACCATGTAGTAGTTCTTCAGCTTTTGAACTAACATTAAAGAAGACCTAGCTATGCTATAGCTATACCATAGCTATGCGAACTGTCCCTACACTTAACTATGCCAACTAACTTTACAGTAATATCCAAAACAAGATGGATATAACAAATCTCAAACATCAGTTACAAAAGATTATCATAAATGCATGCCACCACAGTTGACCACTAAATTCTATCTACAAGTTCAGTAGAACAAAACAAAATTACTATGAACAAAAAAATGTACGCATCAGTCAAAAAAAGGGATAAAATATCGATCTTTCTTTCGTGACACGTTCAAGAAGACTGAAACTCGGTGGATTGTGCACTTTTACATACAATCCCTACTAGCAAGAGGACAGAACCATGGTTGTAAGAATTAGAATTTCTTTGACAACTAACCATTTACGCCAACTAAAACCGGTCTTCCTTACACACAAAAGCAATTGGCATAAAAAAGTTGCTGAATAAGCATCAATAACAAAGAAAAAAATAATGAAATAAATAATAAAAACATTACTTTAAAAAATAATGTAATATTTATGCAGTTAAAATGTATAAGAATACTCTTGCTATAGTTTATTATCATCTTTGATATAAAACCTGGAAGGTACATTTGTTTTATAAGCGGAATAGTTTTAAAGTTTTAGAAGCAAAATATTTTTATAACAATCTAAAACAAGAACTTTCATTTTTATATATTAAACATACATTTTATTAGTTTGTGAAATACATTGTATATATTATTCATTATTTGACTGTTGTTTAATTACTTTGATCTTTCGAATTTAAATAAAAATATTCTGATTTTTGTTTCTTTGATATGAATATCTGTATCTCAAATAAATTTTTCATCAACGTTTGATCCATAAATGTTGCTCAAATTATTTTATAATTAGTATAACTCAGTAATGGAAAATGAATATTACCTAAATTGAAATAACCATTTCTTTGCTTTAATGTACTTTTTAGTCATATATTTTGGGTGAATTTATGTGTATGATAGGATTTATCTATTAAGTACAATTTTACACAAAAGTTCCTTAAATGAAATAGAACTAAAAAGTATAATAAAACCAATTAAAATCAATTTCAACTTAGTTACTATTTCCTTTCAGTTGCTAAGAAATATTTTTTATAATAATCCTTATTCGAATTGAGAATTTAAGATGAATATTTGAATTTTAAGTAATTATTGAATAAGTTAATAATAATATTTCCCTTACACAATTAAAATAAAACATATTTTACAGAAAATTTTATAACTTTTATGTACTTTCAAATGTAGAGAAATAAAGCACATATTTTTTCTATTCACTCTTGATTCAATATTAAAAGCTAAATGATAGTTAGTTTAAGTGCTATCTCTTGATGCTATGTAAATGTCATCATTTGTTCCCAATTTACTTATAATTTCTGTATATATCGAAATTTTCCTTTTTTGCTCAAAAAAAAAGAAGAAATTAATGTCCTCCAGTGTCTAGACAGAGGTTAGGAAATATAGAAAGCTTGGGAATTATACATATTTAAAAAAAAAAAAAAAAAAAAAAAAGGTTTTGAAAATTTTTTTTAATTGTAGAATATCGCATTTGGTATTACATTAAACATTTCACAAATTCTGAAAGTACATTTACTTTTAATTAGAAATATGTTTTGTAATAATGATATGTACACAGTTTTGATGAATACTCAGTAATTGATTTGAAGTATTTTATAGCTTGTTATTGGTGAGTAATCGAAACAATTCTATTCATTTTACAACATTATTCCCCATCTAGGTGGTCACGTTTATAAAATTATTCTATAAATACATTTATATAATGGACATTATGTAATATTTCAATTATATAATAGCACTTTATTACTAATAAATTATTGCATAACTTTGCATTCGACCAATTACTTGCAATTGTATAATTTTAGACTCAGCATATTGAATTGTATTAATTAATACTGATGCAGATTTAACATGCTATAACACATCAGTGTTCCATTGTATTAGGAATTATGTGTTCCCGTATTATAGAAAATATTATTAATAGTGTAATTTCTCGAAAATGAAATGCTGAGTATTTATAAATTGTGAAATTGCATTTCGGTAACATGTGAAGTAGAAATCCCATTTAAACAGTCAACTGTGAAAACACGTAGAAAACAAATGTAAAATGTAAATGTAAATACAAACTGTTGATTTTGTTTATATTAAAAAAATAAATAAATAAAATTAAAAAAAAGCCTAATCATGTCATTATATTTTGTATTTAATTTTTCTTTCGATGTTTAGGATAATAGTATAATTTTCTGTTCTTTTTCATATATCTGCACAGACTAAAATATTTTACTTAAAAAAAGGGAACATTACAAAACATTTTTATGCAATTCTGACTAATTTTATCTATAATATTTCACAAGCGTCAATAAATTTACTCTACAATTTTTTAAAACATTTTTATTTCTTTAAATTTATGTTTATTCATGGATGTTTAATGGTAAATGTTTTAAAATTAAAATAATAAGTTTAAATGAATTAATTTTGTATTTGCTTTATTTTTTAACATTGGAAAACGTGGGTTTTTGGGGCATAGCTTGCCGACACTAGAAGTTAATACCTATAGACGATATCAGTTAGAGAACAAATACACCGGCCATTATGTAGATGTGATATGCAGAAAAATGGCTCAAAGGTGAAAATCCATCACAGTGGCATGAAAAATTGTCCTTCAGAGAAGTGGCCTTTTAACACGTTAGTAGTCGCTAGTTGGTCGATTCGCCGCCCATTTTTTCAGTTTTTATTCAACAGCCACCAAAAATTTTTAGGAGTGGCATTTGATATACATAATCGACGATTATTTGAGTCGATTCGCCTTTTATGTATATCAAATGCCACTTCAAAAATTTTTGGTGGCTGTTGAATAAAAACTGAAAAAATGGGCGGCGAATCGACCTACTACCGACAAATAACGCGTTAATAAAGGTTGTTCTGAAAATCACAATTCAGGCAAAACATAGTATAAAATAAGAAAATTTAGGTGCTTAAATTTATATTACTTGATGATATAATTTATCTATAATCATTAATAGTTCTATCCTTATATTTCAATAATTAGCACTGACAATTTTGTTTTGCATAAACGCATTTATATCTCATCATATCTTTATGCTAAACACCACATCATTTCCTAGTAGAAGAGAAGTCCATTTATTAATGTCAATAAAATTTTCCTCCTATGTTTTGGTAGATGGAAAGAATTCAAGCATCACTTTTTTTTATTCCTGTATTATAAAGACGCCAGGGACGTTTTTTAAACAATGGACGCGATTTTAGAAAAAGGGTAATCCACATAGTAAAAAAAAAGAAAAAAAAACTGGCCAGGAATGGAGATGGCTCTCAATTACAAGTGCATCTTAGAGTGTTTTTACTTTATGTTCCTTTTTAAGGCAAGACAATAAATTTATTGACCCTAAAATTTTACTTTCTACTTAAAATAACAAAACATATTCTGACAATACATTCAAACGAAACATTCAAGTACATCTGAAGATATTTTTAACACGTTCGCTGCCGGTTTCACGTGACTAAAATTTGAAATGACGTTTTTTTCCTTTAACCCGCGGAATATGTTTGACGTGTTGCACAAGAGCGCTACATCGCCAGATGTTATAGGCTTTCTGTTTACCTTTGCTTGTTTGCGTCATGTGTTACGTCAATACGCTGTATTACGTCAAACGTGTAAAAATTCATCTGCTCGTTACAAGCAAACTCTGGATTTAATGAGTAATAAGTTAAATTTCCATAGCAAATAGTTTCGTTTGTACTGAGCAGATAAAATATCTCGCTGACGCCATCACTTCGGTTGTATATTGATGATACGTGTTTTATTAGAGAGAAAGTATTCTATTTTGAAATACCCTTCCATGGAGGATCAAATTTTTGATCGCATGTTTCCGGACCACTTCTAGGGCTGAGTCCCCGACCGTTGCCAATCGCCCATTGCGCAGCACTAGTGTGACGTAAAACCCAACCAACCATCTATTTTGAAATATGAATATTTGTGATGTTTGCGTTAGTACTGTTTGGCTGGTTGAATAGAGTTGTAATTTAAGAGGTTGGTTTGTTGATTGTGTTTTACGTCACACTAGTGCTGCGCAATGGACAATTGGCGATGGTCTGGGTCTCACCCCTAGAGTTGTCCAGGGACATGCCATCACAATTTTGATCCTCCACGGAAGGGATGACTCTCTCGCTTCGTAGACACCAAGAAATATAATTAATATGGGAACATGGAAAACATTGCGGGCACGACAAATTTTATGAGTACCAGCCACCTTTAGTATACACAATGGTATTTGGCAGTTTCGAGTACCGAACTTGCAATCTTCCAATTCCGAGCCCGGCGCTCTACCGACTGGGCAACCACGGTCCTGAATTTTAGAGGCATATTTTTGAATTTCATGCCAATACTGGTTGCTACAGTACAAAATTTTGTATACTTTTTAATTTCATGCATTTTGAGATAGGGGTATAGTGAACAGATCAGAGTACCATTATAATAGAGAATCGTTAAAATTTGCTATAATTATCCAGTTGCGGATTTATTTTTTCATTCCTAATGAATGAGGACTATAAATAAAATATTAATGATAAATAATTTACTTTATACAACTTTTGAAAACTTTTAAATTTAAAATTCCTAAGTAAAAATGTATACTTCATACTTTTTTGTTAAATAAATCCTTGTCGAATCCTGTACTTTTTTTACATAGGAATTTTTGCTAGTGTTCGGACACTTTTGTTACCGACTGTACTTATAGCTGTTAAATTATTGGAAATAAAAAAACTATCATCTAAACACTTATCATCAATTACTAAAGCAACACACTTTTCAGGGACATTTGGTGTGATTGTATAATCTAAGTTTTATTTTTGTATTTGTGATTAGTTATAAATTCGTAATTATTATTTTTTTTTAAAATTCTATTTTATGAAAATTTTCCTTTTGTCCTATGTATTATTATTATTCGGATTTTTTTTTTTTTTCTTTTTTTTTCAAGACGCGTTTTCTTTTTAGGTTAGATCGCCGAAAAGCTCGCTTTCGCATGCCGCCGGTGTAAGGTTGCTATTCGGAACACGATGCGAAATGGCGATTTTTGACGATTTTTGGCGATTTTTGAAATTTCGCCAAGCTGCAGCCTAAAGTAAACTCTCACCTGTAAAGCAATACGTCACATCCCGCGCTGGCTCGGGATCGGCAGCGAACGTGTTAAGAGAACAAAAAAGTTTCACGGATATTTAACAAATATTACACTTTAAGTAGTTGAATAAAATATACAGTACAAAAATCCTGTTATATTACAGAAAATTCCTCACAGCGAAATTTCCAGAGAACATCCATGTATACAAGCGAAAAACACAGTGGCAAAAATTTTCCGTTACAAAAAAGAATATTGAAAATTTCCGCACACAAGAAATTACTTCCGTAGAACAACTTGTAAAAATTCTCTCATTAAAAGACTTCTCGCATTAAAACATTTCACCATTTAAAACAACCAGGTTTGAGCCAGAACCCATTGCATTGTAGGCGGTGATATTACTTCTCAGTCACGGAAACACAAATTGCTCAGATACTTAGCACTTTTTAATCCGTTTTCATACAAATTTTGCGCGTGGAAAACAGAAAAATATGTGACCCCAGGTGAAATGTGTATGAATGTTTACAGGTTTTTATCTAGTTAAAGGGTTACAGGTTTTTATCTAGTCTATTACATTATCCCTACACTTTCTCTATGGTTATGGATAAAGATCTGAGTTAACCTCAGAGAACAATTCTTTGAATGATTTTTCTTTTATCACGCCTATGGCTTAATAAATTCTGTGGTTAAGATGCATATAGTAAGTGCAAAAATTAATGCATTTATTTATTTTCTTTATAACAGATAAAATTGAAGTTTGAAGTAAAATTGAGAATTAGAGATCATGGAAGGAGATCGAAATTTAGATAATCGCAAGAGTTTTCATCACTGCACCGAGTTATTAAAAAACAAACAATAAAATTTAGCAAATTAATGTGCATACTACGTCCAGATTACAAATACATTCTATTTACAGTTATTCAAAACTGTTTGAGTAATAACACTAACATAGAAAATAATTCCCTGAATATATATATATATATATATATCATAATACTTGCTCACGAGTATACAAATTCTTTGGTAAAGTGAAATTAGTAAAATAAATTTCGCAGTTTATTCTCGTGCACGACTGACACATTTAGGATTGAGAGACATACAGAAACTAATAAATTAATTCAATAAAAATGAAAGAAAATTATTGCGTTCTGCTTTTTATATTTGGCATTCTTCCCAATGAAGATATAACATTCAACAAAATTTGACTTACCTTTTAGTTTTATTTCTTCGAAAAAAATATATATTACTATTAAGATGATAATTATAGCACTTATTAAAATGTAATACTTTATATAACTACTCTTTTATTTTTTGATTTAAATAATTTTCTTCATGAAACTTGACTTCAAATGACTTCTAGAATTTAAATATAAAATGACTCGATAATGTTTTCAAATGTTTCTTTTAAGAAATGATAGCTACTATTTAATGGATCGAATTTCAAAAACTGTTTATAATAATTGACATTAATTTGTTTTTATGCATTCTTAGGGTAGATTCGCAATCTAATCACGTATTTTAGGTTACATTTTACATTAAGAGTGACATTTATTATTATTATTTTTTTAATATAAAATAATAAATGTAAGCAAACAAGTAATTTATTTCAAAATTTCTCTTATTTTTTCGATACGATGTTCTAACAAATTAATTCACAATTTAATTCAATTATTTTTTTTTCTTTCATCTAACTATACTTTAGCCATTTCAAATGTTTAAAACATAATAATGTTTAAGAAACAGCATAATGATTAAAATGCATAAAAATATTGATTTAAAAGTTTTAAAACACGTTTCATATTCTAAAAATTCAAATCTTTATTGAATTAGTTTACAAAAGTAATCATAAGTTCTGATTAAAATGTATTTTATAAAATATGTATTGTTCTTGATAAAAATTCTTTTAATTACTTGTTCATTTTATTTGCGAAACCGCTTAAAATGTATTAGAGAGCCAGATGATTCTCGCACCTTGCATTGACAGGCCACATTTTATATGTATTTAATATGACCTTTATTAAATCGCATTTGGGGATTCTAGACACATGCTATGGTATATTTGATCTTAAATTTTCTGTTACTATTTAATATATGGTCTCTGTTTCCACCGAGGAAATAGATTTTTTGGTAATACGGGGAAGTGGTATATGTAAACTTTTTCTGGACATCATAACTGAATAGGTTTTAGGAATACACATATACGAATTTATCTAGGAATCGTAAAAAAAATAAAATTATAGATTTTAAGAATTAACGCGCAAAATGTTTTCTTAAAGAAGCTTTTTTACCTACTTATTACTTACAATTTTTTTAATTTACATTTCCTACATATCTCTACTAGGCGAATAATTAAAGCGAGTTTCAATGTTTTTAGGACACCCAAATAACAAAAAAAATTTAATGAAATGCGAATTATTATAAATGACGTATTTTTTTATAATGATATATAATATGATTAATATCACATTATTATATAAATATAATTACATTATTAATATAATTATGATGCACTACAGGCTTTTAATTATAATTATGAATAATTTATAACGACCTGTTCTAGATTCTCTTAGGCTATTGGCTTTATGTGCTAATTCTCTACAATTTAAAGTGGACTTTTGAATATATGACGAAGTTATCCTAATTCAATTATAGTTTTTATAATTATAATTAAGGATTATTTTTAATGATCTGTCCTGGGTTTTGTTCTGGAATGACTGGTTTTACGTGCCGATGCTCTGAAATTTAAAGTAGACTTGTAGATATGTGACAAAGTAAGCCTAATTTGAAATTTTTTTCCGCTTTTATATAAAAATAATTTACCCTTTACATTACAAATCCGTATTCTATTTATAATCAAAGTCTGTATCCTAATCGAACACATTTTAGTTGTAATATAAATATCAGTTTTAAAATCAACGAAAATTATCTTGACATGAGCATAAATGAAAGTCATAGGAAGTAAGTATATACGCAAAGTTTTTTGAATAAGTTAAATTATAAAGGATTTAACTATCTTTTGGTAGAATAAAGTTTTAAGAATAAAAACAGAACATCGTTTATTTTACTGTAAATTAAAAAAAAAAAAAAAAAAAAAAAAAAAAAAAACGTAAAAAAATCTTTTGATAACATATTCAAAGACTTCCAATATGCTAGTATAGCAGAAAGTAATTTTGCAGCAGAATTTGTCTCCGGAATGTATTTTTTAGATGTCATAAAATACATAGGAATCTCTGACCTTTTAGCAGCACTCGTCGAAGTAAATTGTAAGCTTGTACCAGATTGAAAGTGCATAAACAGGTATTTATTTCGTATTTTATATTAGAATTTCGCAATAAAATACGCGACTCAAGAATAAAAGTTTTATATTTTTTCAATAATACGTAAAAAAAAAAAAAAAAAAAAAAAACGGTTTGTATTTGATAGTTTTTTAGTTATAAGGTGTATTTTATAAAAATAGATGCTTATATTTTCATATAGAACGAAAAATACCAGATTCTTGTAATACGCATAAATAAAAGTTAAATTTGAAATGCTAAATAAGCATGTATGATAAATTTAAAGAATAAAAGTTAATGCATTGAACATTAGGTACTAAAAATTTTATTTATAAATAAACATTTCGCTGTATAAGAATTTCAGAATACCATAAAGACTTATTAATCGATTGTGATACAAAACTTTCATGGTTATTATATTTTTTTACTTCCATTTTTTTTTCAGGTTTATATTTTAAGGTTTTCTCTCTTTTTTTTTTTTCAGGTTTATTTATTTATTTATTTTCAATTTCAGTATTTTTTAGATAATATTCTAATT
Organism: Salticus scenicus; assembly: GCA_963930645.1. Taxonomy (NCBI): domain Eukaryota; kingdom Metazoa; phylum Arthropoda; class Arachnida; order Araneae; family Salticidae; genus Salticus; species Salticus scenicus. Next base: position 386,194,084 of record OZ005648.1, read on the forward strand.
GCGTCCAGAATTTGACTATTTATTTTACTAAAATTAAAATTTAGTTTAAAATTACTTCCCTCAGAGCAATAATTAAGATAGTTAAAAAGATAAGATAAAGTGAAAGATTATAAGATAATGTGAAAAAATTCTGAGGCATTACCCAGAATTTTTTTATGAATAATATTAATTTTAATTTTAAAGGACTACAAAATATGAAGGGGTGCGTTTGTTGATAAGGATTTTTGTATTAAATTAAGTTGTACGACTAAACAAATTACCATCTTAATTTTTAAATGATATCTTTGTATTTAATGTAATCTATTAATTAACTTAATTAAAATAATAATGAAATCTAATGGTAATTTAATTAAAATTTAACTAATATTACTACGGCAGTTATTTTTTTTTAAATTGTTTTATTATAATCTGTTATTTGAAGAAACATTTTAAGAAATTAATCATTTAAATATTGATACTGGTTTTATTTATCTAAAATAATTTAAGCAAAAAATGTTTATAAGTTTAACTTAGCATTTTGCATATATTTCTAAATGAACTTCAAATGATAAAAATAATAATATATAATAATAATTTTGTAATTTTGTCTCTATTTTAAGTGACTGGTAATTTTAGCTGTTACGTTTAGCCTATTAATAGGCGAGAAATTGAAATGGGCAACAACGTATAATATTTCTAAAATTTATTTACCTGAAATAAATCAAATAAGCAGTAATCTTTTGCGAAATACATTGGAATCAGAATAATATCAAACATATGAAGTGAATATGCAAAAACAAATTTGAGTACCTTAGTTATAGATGATTTACGTACATTTTTATTGGACTAAAACTTAAAACAAATGAGTGTCTTATTTTCTATAAACTTCCTTCCCGAAAGTGTAAAATCTTTAAATAATGTATTCATATATTACGAATATACCAGTACAATATTATATATATATCCCAGACAGCACATCGCTTCCCCAGGATATCTTCAAGATGTCTTCTGGATGAAAAGACATCCCAGAAACGTCTTTAAGATGTACTGTGGACAAGTTAAGCCTAACTGTGCTGTTAGGGATATATATATATATATATATATATATATATATATATATGTATATATATATCTTTTGAATATAATTCAATTAGGGAATAAATATTTTATGTGTCATAAAATATATCAGAAACCCTAAAGTTTTTACAGCTCATGTAGAAGAAAGTTGTATGCTGGTACCAGATTGAAAAATCATAAAATGGTGTTTACGTCTAATTTTATATAAAAATTTCCTAACTTTTTCATGATTAAAGGTTACGATTTTATTATTATATTAAAAACTATAAATTTTTAAAAATATTCTTTATTTGATAGTTGATTAAATATGAGATGGTATTTAAAAAATACATCCTTATACTTTTTTGCCGAATGAAAGCTATAAGATTGTTTAACAGGATTTTTACTCATTTCTTGGGTTATTTACTGGACGTTTAAAGGAACATCCTTTAAAAATCACTTAGATTTATAAAAGATAAACGCGTTAGATGTTGTTCTATATTATAGAAATTTACAGAATATTGAATATTAAACTTAGATAATTGAAAGAAATTCGTTTGAGCAACAGGAACGCGGAAATTAGTAGAGATTTATGGGCATCAGAATTAGTGAAGAAGTGACAAAATTCCTCATGTTTTCGTGAAAGTTCGCGTACAACGCATTATATTATTTCGCAAAATTATCCCTTGTCCGCCAAACTTAAAAGAGTGTTAAATCTTGTTACTTTCATGACGGTAGAAGGAAAAGAAGGATTACCATGTATAAAAAAGTTCTGAGATTTCATATGGAACTTTCAATACACGCTGATTCCTGCGCTATCTACTCACCGATACCGGAAGTTCACGCGTGTACCTACGCCTTCTGTTTCTTGCTTTTGTGTTTTGAGAATAAGGCCGATTGATAACGCTAATGTCCTAGGCCTAAGAGAGAGTGTTTGTCCTCTATGGGGTGGGGGGGGGATCTCTTTTTAAAGGGACCTAGCCTGTATTTGCACAAATTTCTGATAAAACCACAGAAAACTCTGAAAGGTTAGTCCGACAAGCACGACCTGGAATAGAACCCGATACCTCACGCCTACAAGCTCTGAGATCATAAGCAAACTTTGAAAAAATAAAAATAACAATAAATAAAGAACTTAAGTATATTTGAAATATTAGAGAATAACTGTAAGGTTACTCAAAAACGCATATAGGAATATACAAATATACACTGTTTTCAAAAAAAAAAAAAAAAAAAAAAAAAAAAAATAATAATAATAATAATAATAATAATAATAATAAATGAAAGAATGAAAGGGAAAAAAAATGAAAGAGAAAAAAGAAATAAAAATTAAGGAAGAAAAGAAACGAAAAAAAATTATGTTTCATTTTGTTTCTGACTTTTCCTAATTTTATTTATTTATTTATTTATTATATACAATTTTAGATGTTGTGGGTAGTTTTCAACTATCTGACAAATATTCCTAAATGCGCTTCCGAAATTTTGAGGTTGCATTAGATTGAGTAAATTTTGAAGAGCGACAAACAGATCAATGCAGAATTCGCGCTATAGACACGTGTGAAACATATGGACGTAATGTCGTCCTATAGTTCCGTTTTTTAATGCCCACATATACCCAGGAAAAAAAAAATATATATATACAGTTCCCGCAGCTTAATAAATTCACTGGTTAATATAATCAGCCGCTTAATCTGATCAAATTGTCAGGACCGGAATCAAATGAATACAAACTACTTTTTAAACCGCCGTTTAATAAAATCAGCATCGCCGGTTAATAAACTAAAAAAAAAACTCTTCGTCAGCAAAAATGTGTATTTATGCACTTTAAAAGAAATTTTATTGACAGTTTTTATTTATTTTTTATTTATTTATTTTTTTTAATAAACATAAAATAAAACACAACAATCTCCGTCGTTATCTCTCTTTGTCGAAAATTTTACACCTGCCGCATAATAACAAAATAAACTCTCTTCATCACTTGTCTTAGTAATAAATTCCAGGAATGTATTCTAAAAATCGAAATAATAAGTTACTGCTTTAATTCACTAGTGATTTTTTTTTTTCATTTTTAATTATTAAAAGATAATTCTTAGATCTTATTCTGAAATAACTAAGAAGCAAAAAACTTTTGAAAATGTCTAATATTTAATTAATGCATAAATATTGACCAATTTTGTATGCACTATGTGTTTATTAATTTTTATATGGAGTATGTGTTTAATTTACATATTTTGAATGAACAATTAATTAATTGTTGGTCGAAAATTAATTAATACTGTTTATTACTTTCATCAATCGTTAACTTTTGAAATTTCTTTTTAAATTTAAGGAAGTAATACCTTTTTCTTGAGTGCAAGAACCTTCGACGGATATAAAAATAAGCCGCTTAGTAAAATCACTTTGCCTTAGAACAAATGTGATTTTAATAAACGGCGGGTACTTTATATATATGTGGCATTTAACGAACCATTGCACTAGACCAAAAATGAAATGAAATGAATTTTTATTATCAACGATCTTTTAGTTTAATTAGAGAAAAAACGAATTAAAGAGAGAAATTACGCAATTTAAGATTATTAAAGTGCAATAATAATTTATTTAACTTTCCATCTTTTAAATAAACTAATGAACTTATTGTATTCAATTAATTTTTACAATATCATAAGTGTAATTATTTTTATTCTTAATTTGTTTTAATTCAATTTATTTTTAATAAAAATCAGACATATGAGATATTTTCATTAATATTACCATAATGGAATAGCAATATATATTAACAAAAGCAAATGTTAAATATAGACGAACATCTAATTTAAATAATAAAAGGTAATTCAATATAGTATAATAAAGCTTTTGTTTTATCATTTTTATTCATATATGAATATTTTGCTGTTTAATAAATATAAATAATTTGCTGCTTAGTATATTTAAAAGTGTTTTTGTGGGTAATGAAGTTCATCGAAAAACTTCTATGATTAATGTATTGTCATTATTTTCAGATTTCTTAATATGCTAATTAACATCGTATTTTTGAACGAGAATTGTAAATTTCTCAGTTTAGGAAATTTCATTAAAATTAAATTTGACTTTCTTAAGTAATAATAATTCTGAAATTTTACGGTATGACATGTGTAAAGTATGATTTATGTAGGGGGATACATCACAAAAAATCTGGAGTGTCTCCACTGGACGCCAAAAAATAAGTATTTATTAGATGTATAAATAATTTAAAAGGGGATAAATCGTTAAATTAATAGAAGATAAAATTACAATAGGATGTTTCAGTATTTTTCTCCATATAGTATGCTGTTTAATTTACCGCTTTTGCATTTAAAATATTTTGAGCCCATCATGATAAGGAATTTTTCGTAAAGTCCCTGTAAAAATATGTAAGTGCTAGATTCACCAAAATCTATATAGTTCGTGTGAAAGTGACCTATAATCTGATCTATAACATGTATATAAATTTTCAACTCAACCAGGAAGGCATTGTAGACGCAATTGCACTTCAGGTAATATGAGCTCATTGGACATAACGATAAAGAATTTTTCTTTGTGTCCCTGTATAAAAACTATAACGGCTAGATTAGAAAAATCAATAGGGTTTGTCCTACCCTGATGTATCACATACATACGAACTTTCAACTCAATCAATCAAAGCTTAACACTGTCGTGTTCACTCATATACATACACAAACACATACATACATAATAAATAATAAGTAACATACGTACATACATATTTAAATCATTTTTAAAATAGCAAAAATTAACTTAGGGAACCTCAAAACATATTGATACATCAAAATCTCAAACTCGATTTTTTGTCATGATTACAATACTTTCCTTACATATGTAAGTTCAGAAAGTAAATAATCTGGTGTATAACTCACACGACTTTCTCTTACCGTGAAATTTAATACTATAAATAAAGAATGGAGATTAAGGAGTAAGATAACGAGTACTGTTATGTAAACTTATGCTATAAAAATTTAAATTAGGCTTCGGAACAGCTTTATTTGACAAATAATTCTGTATGAGGGGGTGGTCGATCAACCCCCCCGTTTCATTCCTCTACCGACATATATAAATAATTCAAATCTATCATTAACTTTAAAAGTTCATTTAAAATTATCCAGACAACTTTCACACGTAACATTCCTTGAAACATATCAAGCTTGATCAAACTTTCCTAGTATAACAAACGTATTAACTTCAAAATACAACATTTGTATTGCCTGAAATTATTTGTTTTTAATTTACTCTAAGAGACACAGACAAAGATCGAACCCTAAAGTTTTGACTTGGTATTCAGAAAGTCTCAAAACGTGTTAAAAAAAAAACTACATTATTTAGCATATGGCTATTAGGAATTAATTTCAATTCCTGAGCAGCTTCCCTGGGCATGGTAAAATATTACAGTAAAGCACTTTCACTAACAGTAAAAAAGAATGTTATGGCTTAAATATTTGCAGCCCTGTATATTTTCTTAAGGTTTTGTACACACCACATGGTGCACATAAACATAATCCTATATTAATTACGCACGCCACAACCTGAGAATATGCTTTCGTCAATTTTCAAGCACTGTCGCTACTTCTTTTGTGTCGCCCTGTAAATGAACAGTGATAGATATCCACACCATATTCTACATGAAACATGTTTGTATGCATATAAAAACAGATATTCGTTTCATTTGTTTAGACCCTATTTACCATCAATTTCCCACATAGACGTAATGCACTTGAATGCTCTTGGGTATCCCTGTACACGAACCACTTGCCGACATATATAAACCACCGCACTTTAGAATGTAGAAAAAGAGGGTGGGGGGGGAGATAAAATCCCATAGAAATAGCATGGGTCGAAAACCAAAAAAACTCGCAATGTCAAGTGTGTAAAAAAAAAAAAAAAAAAAAAAAAACTGCTCACACCGGAAGTAATAAAATGACAAAATTGACTAGAAAAATACATCGAAGAGCGGGAACGGGCGGGATGAGGCGTTAAATTTATCGTCGAGGATTAATACGACTCGCCTAGTATCGCCTAGACAGTCAGTTTAGATGTAAGAAACTTTTCGTGAAACTCCCGTGAATACTATCTAGAAGTCATTATAAAGATAGGATAAAGTTTTATTCACCATGGATTAAAATTCACTAAGGTCTAGTTCCCCGAGCGTAGAAATTTGACCGTAATCTATACATCACCTTCAACATGACCCATCTTCAATTATTTTCATGGACTAAAGAAATACAATTCAAATGTCCTTATTCATCCTTAAAAAGTCCTCACGCATGACGTATAGGACATTTCACCTAATCTTTAAACCCTCGTATAATCAATCGTCCTTGAACTCAACAAAAAGTTTAATGTAGTATCCCAATATGATACACATTTCGAAAACCAAGTTTGGAGTTTATGCTATAATTTATTTTTGAGATATGGTGATAACAGACAGACACACACCTACCGGTAAAAAACATTATTTTTGGATTCAGGGAACCTCAAAACGTGTAAATATAACAAAATCCCAATTTCGAAAATCTGACCCAAAACAATACTTTCTCTACCTTATGGGTAAGAGAAAGACTGAGGCATTCTCACCAAAAACATTTTAATTGTAATAGGCAGTTTTACAAAATACGAGACAATATACTAAACGTAATTTAATATAATATTATGTTTCATATTATATGAAATATTCTATTAATATTATGTTTCGTATTCAGATATGGGGGTATTGTTGATATTCAAAAAGCAATTTACAATTTGATGGTTTTTGCGTGGTGTTTGCTTAAAGCTGAGTTATAGAATAAATAACTGATTGACTTTTTATTTATTTATTTTATTTTTTTCTAAACAAGGCTCACTCTATTGTAGTTAAAGATTATATGACATAATATTAAAGATATATTAAAAAAAAAAAAAAAAAAAAAAAAAAAAAAAAGAAAAGAAAAAAAGAAAACGCTATATAACTAACATCGCATTTTTAATACTTATAATTTGTTTCATAAATTCTTTTCTATAAATTATTACCTGTAGAACCATTTCCTACCTAAACGTAATCCACTTTTGATATTGTTATAAAATATTAGTGTTATTTGTCTAATAAATGTTCTAGATAAATGGCTTATATGTTTGGTTTAAAAGTTTTTATGATTTTTCAAGTGAAATTCATTAAAAAGAAAGTATAATTTATTTTTCTTCTATTCCTTAAATTCTGAAAAATTTTAAATTTTAGGTTAAGATATAAAAGGTACTGCAAAACTGAAAAATTATTTAATTAATTTAATTAATCAAAATTTGTATATATGTTAAATGCATAATATTATAAAGTTCTATTTCACATCAAATTTAGTATATATTACAATACGAAAATAGTGAACAAATAAAAATTAATATGCCACTGAAAATTTGATCCAGAAATTTGCTCCAGAAATAAGAAAAATGTTTTAACAGTTTAACAGTGTATTGCTGGTTATTGTTTCAATTAGAGTCTAATTATTATAAATAAATGTGATAAATAATATTTTCATTAGATATCTAATTTAATATAATCAGAATCTGAATGTACAAGATGGATCAAAAGTCCTGATAAAATGTAAATTTTAAAATTATTATTTTTTTTTAATCAAAGAGTTGAATGTTAAATTACACGGCCAGTTGAAATCATCGAGAAAATTAACAGTACCGGTATTTGGAGAAATGAAGAATGTTATTAAAGATTACTTCTCTTCTTCAAGAAAAATGTCCATAAAATTAACGGAAATAACTTTATTTTTACGGTCAGTTACAGGAACACATTTTGCCGGTCACTGTCATAATTTTGCGTGCAAATGTTTTACTGTGTGCGGTTTGTACTACAGTGGTCTTTATGATGAAAAATTTTGTTTAATCATATAGAAAAGTTAAGTTATTTTTTCCTCATAGATAGCGATACTTTAAATGACAGCAAGAAAAAACATCAAAAATTTACTTAAATATTTCAAAAGATATGTTTTATGTAACTGAAATCACATACAAACGTTAATTCAATTAAATCTGCATGTCTACTAGCATTAATTGGGGAAGTCTCTGGATAATCTAACAGTACATCTTCTTCACAGAACTTCCTCAGAATATCCTGAGGATAAAAGGACATCGTCGGGATATTTTCAGGATGTACTTGAGATACGTGCGCTAATAGGATGGGTCAAAAAATGAATATATCAGGTAAGTAATATCTAATAGCATTTGGAAGAAATAATAAAAAATAAAAAATATTTATATCTTTAGTTCGTGCATGACCTTCAAAGTTCGAAAAAATGATGAAAAACGGTCAAATTTCAAAAACAGTTATTGAAATACAAATATTATTAGTTTTTGTTCTAATACCGTCCAAATGTTTCCTATTATACCTCTCTTTCAATGTATCTTTAAAAATATTTTATATATATATTATTTTACAGTTATTAGATCGCGCATAATCCGTAAAATTTTGTGAAATTGATCAAAATTTGAATTTTTTAGCTTTTTTTTTTTACAAAATGCTGTATTTCATTATTTGTAGTCCAGTTTTTCACTTTTCAGAATAAATTCGCACTGTGCAGCTCTTTATTTGTTATGCAATTATAATTTATTACACTAACAACCCAGACCTGACAGTGGTCAGGTGGCTGTACTTAGAGTTCTACCCTGCCCTTACTATCCAACCAACGATGGTGGACAGTTATTTACAATATTTACATATTTACAGTGTATTTATATTTACATTTATTGTATGATTTTAAACAAGTTTCTAATTTTGAATTAAGGTTAAAAGTTAGTTTTATTACTCAGTTTTGACATTCATAATCGCAAGTATAAATTTCTTTTTATAAATCCATCTTTTGAGTTTTCCCCTAATACATTTTCTGTAGATTTATTGACCAGCTCCACAATTTTTTCAAAAGCCTGAATGTGATATGTGAATTTCATTATTTTAAACTTTGGCAATAGTTTAGCTTATAGAAATGATAAAAGATCCTTGTTTGTTACATTTTCTGTTGTTGGAGGCAAAGAGAAAGCGAGAGAAAGTAAACATGTTGACCAGCTAACCAACACTTTATAGTTCGAAATTTCAAAATATAATATTAGTCGAAGAAATTCTCTTATAGATACAGAAGTGTATTCTAATTGTTTATCTCTTACCTTGAGTATTCTTCTGTGGGCTAAACCCTTATATGTTCTCTGTCGTCCACTGCTGGTCAGTAACAAGTTCTTGGGGTTAGCAAAAAAGGCTTTTCGTGACTAATCACTCCAGCCTCTTTTAGAACGGCAAACGCAATAGAACAGGTATTTTCCGGTCAAATGTTCTAAACTTGTCACTCATTACAGTGGTAGTAACTAACATAATTTCCATTTGCGTTTTAGTTGTCGAAGCAGAAGATATGTCACTTTCTTTTCTTTTTTCTTTAAATGAGTTCTTAAGATGTACATTTGCAACTGAATCATAGGAAGAACTAATTAACCCCCCCTCTTTTCCCCCAATATTGAACTAATACGTACCTTCTAGAATACTAATGTATGTGTTTCTAGTATTTCGTTGGCCATACAAAAATTTTAGTTCTATACGAGATATTTTTTCTCTTTTCCACATTTGCAATCAGCGTTTACAAGACAGTCACAGCAACTCTGGTTTTCCCTCCGAAAGCAAGAAAAAGTGATTGTGCTTTCACATGCTATAACGTTCAACAACTTTGATTTAGCATCAGAGATGAAGCTTTCACATTTTTTTAAAGCTGATTTCAGCTATTTCTCTATCATAAGACTCTCTTAAATTGAAACATGGTTCATTATAGTCTTTATTAATTGTACTAATCGTGTATGGTCACAGTTGGTATCGAAGCTCTTTGGTAAAACTCCTGTATTTGTGAACTCTCTCAATCGGCTATAATTTTACATATCAGTACACGTTGTCATACACCTTAATCTCCAATCTGTATTTATAGTATTAAAATTCAGGATAAGAAAAAGTTGTGTGAGTGACACAGCAGATTATTTTATATAAATTTATTTCTAAAAATTCTAGATAATAGAAATATAAACGTTTATTTGTAAACAAAACATAAATAAAGACAAACAGTAAATAAAAATAAAACGATAAAGTTAGCGCCCAATTTTCTCTGAAATTTTCGACTATAAACTATTTTTATAGCCCCTGTTAGTGAAACTAAATGTTATGAGATCAAAAATTTTAGAAGGATTTTTTTTTTTCTGCTGAATTTCTTTATCTAAGCCGTAAAAAATGCCGATAACATAATCTGAAACACAGCATCTTACGTACTAACAGAAAACGATTTTGGAACAGATCTCCTCCTTCGAATAAATATTTTAGCGGTCATAAAATATATTAGTTGCTAAAAGCTTTTTATAGCTAGTGTGGCAGTAAAATTTATGGTTTTGCCAGATTGAGACTGTATGATTGGTATTTACGTTGATATTTATTACGAAATTATTTAATTAGGAAACTGAAACACAGATTTGAAAGTTTAATATGCTTTTAATGAAGTAATGAGAACATTAAATATTTATTGGATTTTATTTATGTATTTACTTTTATTTTTTTACTACACAGAAACATAAAATGCTTGACACACATAAATATTCTGTTGATATAAATATCTGAAAATTAATGAGGGATTTAAAACTTATTTAAATGTGGAAGGCTTAATATATTAATCGAAAGACTTAATATATATATTTTTAAAAACTGTCTGAAGACATATATAATACATATATATAATATTTCCCGCGGATTTTATTAAAAGTGTGCTTTTAGAAGTTAGATAACATATAAAGCGATCCTTACAGATGCTCATCCATTACAAATACTTAAACACAACCTTTAAAAGTATAGTTCTAATTATTTAAGATTACAAGTTTTTAAGTTTCACTTTGAAATTAAAACATTATGATTATAATTTCAGATTAGCATATGAAGCTTTAAGTAGAGAGAATCATATAAATGATTAAAACAGTATTTGTAATGCTCTGAATTTCCTTTACTCTAGGTTTCAAACGAAATATTTATTCTAAAGAACACTGTTAAAAATGGTTTCAAAAACGAGCTAAATTGTCTCAAAATAGCTCCAAAATAATATATACTTAAATTTCAATACCCATGTACTTTTTTTTTTGAGTATATCGACATGCTCAAAAATGGGGTTGACCAATAAGAATCCCAATATCCCCAAGTTTGACATGTCAATATACTTAAAAATCAGTACATGGGTTTTCAAATTTAAGTATATATATATATATTGTTTCGGAGCAATTTCGAGACAATTTTACTCATTTTGAAGAAACCATTTTTAACAGTGAAGCCTTTAAGTTTTTTTTTTTTTTTTTTTTTTTTTTTGAAAATAGTAAGAAGAAAAAATCTTGATCAAAGAAAAATCCTTTACTCAACAGTAAAATTAAGACTACATCAGATAATATGCAATAGATAATCGAAGGAATATATTATGAATAATATACACATAGTTTAAATGAATTTTATTGAACCTTAAAATTTTCGTCTTCCTATTTCATTAGATTTACGTGATTTGAGCGGTCGAGAACACAATTTGACAATTTTTAGAAAATGTCCCCCTGTCTATGAGCACCACATTAGTTGTGTTAACTCTAACACAAGAACTAATGCATTTAAAAAGTTAACCATAATTACACTTTGGCATAAATTAACGTTTACCAACTTGTGATGCAAATCACCCAACAGTTGGCGTTGTACTTCCGTATTTCAATAATTAATAATAATAATGACCCTCATCTGTCATGAACGATTCCGGTTAGACCGATTCAAAACAAAAACTTTTGGCAGACATTTTTTTTTTTTCATTTGTTCAATTCAACTTACTGAAACATACATATCATTTTCATACATGTTTTGTATCGCACATATTCTTATTTATTTCTTCTAAAACCTTGAAAAAATATTCAATTGTAATGTTTAAATTAAATATAACGGATCACTGGCTATTATAAACATGAACCTATAAACAGAATTATGTAACTTCATGATTATAAACAACGCAATACCAAATAAAAACAAACCAAAACTGTTGCCATTCAGAAAATACAAATTCCAAATGGACAACTCTTTAATTCCGAATGAACGACTCTTTGACTGTTTAATAAAAAAACGCTTAAAATATTTCTAAAACATATTAAAGCCTTAAAAATCTTAAAATATTTGTAAAAGCGTATTAAAGCCTTTAAATATTTTTATCAAGCTTCATTGTTTGTTCACATTGTAAGGTATGATTGGCGTCGAGTTTAGTACGTAAATGTCGCTAGTTGATTTTAGTTTTGAAATTAGTGTAAAGTGATAGTTGGGATAGAATGTTTGGTTGGGCAAGTAAAGGTCACCAGTTGAAATGAGTATTGAAAGTAGAGTAGTCTAAGGTGATAATGTCGAGTCAAGGTAAAATGTTCGGTTGAGAATGAGAAATTCCCTAGCTGGATCCTGGAAATTTTGGCGATGTGGGTGAGATAGCTGGTTGGAGGTATCGAGTAGAGGTGAATTTGGATTAGCATGGAGTGTCTGTAGTTATAGAGTTCTAACAACCACGTGACTTTCTTCTTAGCAACCGTACTTTGCTGAAGGACAACGCTAATTTTTCTATGCCTTTGGAAGCGTAGTAGTCGAATTTTTTTTATGCTTTTGCAAACACATTTACAACACTGTGTTACAATAAATTTGTAACAATATTCCGCATTGATAAAATTAGTCAGTGAGGTCAACTGTCCCTCAGCAAACATGCTCGTGACGTCATCTGTTAGAACTCTATTGCATAGTTAGTTAGAAAACTTGAAAACAGGATCTACGATAGTCTTAAAAAAAGTATTTTGGTAAAATGAAGTTAATCGTTTTTTCTTATTATGAGGACTATAAATACGCAAGCGAAGTGGTGACGTCACTGGCCGTTCGTGGATACAAGAAAAATATTTCATATGTTAAACGCACATTGGATTTTTCGTAAAATAATTATTAAAAATTGAGGGAAATTACTTCCCGATTTTAATCCCCATATTTAGGTATAAATATTTATTAGTTATCGCGTTAGATTAAGTTGTTTTTGTTCTAAAATTGATAGAATTTGAATTTTAAATTTCAAAACTCTAGACAAAAAAAAAAAAAAAAAAAAAAAAAAAATCTGGTGTGAAACAACCACACGACTTCCATTACCCACTATTACACGTATTATATGCATTTTTTAGAAATAATGTGATCAGAAAACATAAAAGTGAACTAAAGAGAAAATCGTTAGAGCCGTTTTTGAGATAGGAAATCAATTATTGACAGGAAAACAATAATTACATACAAAGAGGATATTTAAAAGTGAGTTAATAGGACGAGTTTGAAAACAATCCGTACAGCCGTTTTTAAAAGAACGCCCTTGCGAGGCCTGAAATTGAGCTATTTATACAGGACGCCTATCAATTTTCCTGAACCAACCAACTATATCATTCGAAAGGACATCTAATAGAGTGCTTATATAGCAAGTTTGAAGAAAATCGAGAGCCGTTTTTAGAGCCGTTTTTGAGATACGGACTTACGGTCCCACTTCCGGTTTTTCAATTTTTACCAAAATTTGGAAATTTCATCTGTACACCAGACGTATTTCAATTCTATAGTTTCGTAGCTCTATCTTTATTAGTTTCTGAGCTATAATAGCCAGAAGATTCTCCACATACACACACACACACACACACACATACACACTGGCCAAAAACCACTTTTTTGGACTCAGGGGACCTTAAAACGTGTAAATCAGGTGAAAACCCGATATCGAATTTTCAGACCGAATACAATACTTCCATTACTTACGGTAGTAAGGTAATGGAAGTAAAAATGTCAAACTTCCATATTCCATTGAAAACATAAACATTTCATTTCAAAGGATGATATTTACACAATAAAAATCCAACTAATATACTAATTAAAAGGAAAATGATAAATATTCTATCATAATTTGAAGTGAAATTTGTTTTCAAATGTCTAAATAAAGTATCTGATATAAGATACTAATATGTTGCAGCGGAATAGATTTGATATCGATCATCCTTGGCAGAAAAAAAAAATATATATATATACAGTCGGTAACAAAAGTGTCCGAACACTAGCAAAAATTCCTATGTAAAAAAAGTACACTTTTTACAGTTTTGTCAAATAAATCCTTGTCGAATCCTGTTCTTAGTAAGTCTAAGAACATGATTCGATAAGGATTTATTTAACAGAACCGTACGAAGTGTACTTTTTTTACATAGGAATTTTTGCTAGTGTTCGGACACTTCTGTTACCGACTGTATATCCCCAAATTATCTGGCGAAAATAATTTAATTCCTTTCAAAAATCATGGTTATTTTAAAAACTTATATTAAGAGAGTAATGAATAATATGAAACAATATTTCGTACAATACATATTACGAAAATATACATCTGGCATGTATATTTTTGTAGTACTTTTTTGATCGCCAAATACAAAAACGCCAAGGACAACAGAGTTTTGAAATTTAAAATTAAAATTTTGTCAATTTGACAGCAAAATAACTCAATCTAACACATGCACATGATATCTAATACATATATATATACCCAAGTATGGGGATTAAAATCGGGAAGTAATTTTCCTCGATTTTTAATAATTTTTTTGCAAAAAATCCAATGGGCGATTAACATAGGAAATCATTTTCTTGCATCCACGGACGGTCAGTGACGTCACGCTTCGTTTGCGTATAGAGCACTTAATGGAACACTCGGATGTTTAATAGTTTAATATGCTGCTATCTAAGAATCAGAGGATTTCAAATTTCGTTCTCGAGCATTTCATAAATTAAAATTCTGTTTTTAACATAATTTAATTTTAGATTAAAGTTATTGACTTAAGTTTTTATTTTTGGAACGTGTTATTAATTGTTTATTTTTACTTGATTTATTTTCTTGCCAAAGGTTAAAAAAAAAAAAAAAAAAAAAAGTTTTTATTTGGTCTATTTCGTTTAACCCTACAAGGAACTCAGTTTCATTTGTGGAACACCAACTTTAATCGATCCTATAGCTATAAAACTATTAGTAGCGACATCTCTTGACATCTTGATAGAACCTACTGACATTTAGTAATGCAGTAATACGAATCTTTACCTAAAGATGTCGTTCGTGTTATTGTTATAGGGCAGTTCCATGTTTGTCGGGCCTATATTTTTTGTCAACCAGTAGTTTTTTTTATTGTCATTCATATTTATTGATCGGGTAGAATTTTTTTAATTTCAGAACGAAAATTATAAAATATAGAAACACATTTGATTTACAAACAAAAATTGAAAATACATTTAAATGATCACGTGGTCTTGATCTAAACATGGTTTTCAAGATTTATCTTTCACATTCCGTCATTTTTGACGGGGTTATATACTAGTTTTAATATAATAGTATAGGATAAAATGTCCTGTGCATGTGCACACAATAAAAATTATGTCCTGTGCACACAATGAAAATTATGATTAATTAATCATTACATAAAATTAGACAACCAAGAATATATATATTGGTAATATTGCAGAACATCACTTTCCCACCCACTCCCCAAAATAATAATTTAAATGAATTAAAAATCATTAAAAATTTACGTAAAAAATTCTTTCAGGCAACTACCTAAAAATTATCATTTTATGGTGAACACGAGATGTAGTTTGTTGTCATTGCATGCTCGTTCATCTACCAAAACCTTAATGTCTCTCCATTCAGAGTGCAATGATGGTTATTGTGATTTGAGAGTTTATCGTATTTTTAAAATATGTTTTTATATCTTCTTTTTGGTGGGCTTTCACAAGTGCATAATGAAAATGCAATGAGTGAATATAGTAGCAGATTTTCAGAAATTGATAAACACGCAAATTGCAATAACCATGAACAAGCTCTGAATCACGAAGTTATTCAACAAGCATGCAAAGATACGGACGAATAGAAATCGATGCAAATTAGTGTAAAAGCTAAAAGTAAACAGATCATCTGGTATTCTCTAAAAACTGAAGCGGAAAATGTAGTAGCTGATTAAAAGCGCCTTTGAAGTAATCTTTTACTGTTTTTTAATTCTTTTAATGATTAATTTTAATTTAATATGTTTGCATGTAAAAGATTTGAATGGAGTTCATAAACATTTTGAAAATTTTTCGTGACCATCACAAAGCAGGGGGAATAAAATGCAGGAGAACATTTGTGATGCTCAATATATCCTTTATCAAACGCATTTGACTATTTTCTTCCTTTAACTAGTTTTCTTGCAAATTATGTGTTATATTATAAAGTAGGTTTACTATAGTATAGTATTAGGATTTGTATTTCCGACAGAACTGTCTTGTTTTTCAAAACTCTCTAAAATTAGTAGACTTATTTATTTTATTTTATTTTATTTTATTTTATCTTTTATTTATTGTGTGTGTGTGTTTAGATTAAAATAAATATTTGATAGCATTAGAATATTAATTTTATTCTTAAATGTTATCGACAAATATATATACTTTAAAAATTAAATTACAGCTAATTAATATTTCCTTTCTTAAAATATGATTTAAAATTTTGATGTTTCGATTACTTTTTTGTTCAAGTTATTTCTCAAGACTCTTTATATATATTAAATTTCAAACAATGAAAAAAAATATTATTAAAATCGGACATAGATTTTTAATCAAATTTTATTCTCTTCCATTTCATATTTGAAAGCATACTTTATTTAACCAATTTAATTAAAGAATGTAATTTTCACTTATATAAAAAATTGACGAAAGACTTCTCTTTTTTTTTTTTTTAATCATTTCATTTATTTAATTAATTATTTGTTTAATTTAATGATTCAACATTAATCAATATAGCAATATCAATATTTTTTTTATTTCAAGTTATTTCATGCATAATTATGATTATTCAAATCGAATTTTTAGAAAATATTAGAAAAACCAATATTCAGTATTATTAGCAAAGTTTTAATAAGTCTTAATTGAAGATATTTTACATTTAAAAAATACTGTTTTGGAAAAGGACGTGTGGTTTTGTAGGAAAAAAATAAATTATTTTCATTTGACAGGATTTTTTTTTTTTTAATTTTTCCGGAAAAAATAAACAAATGTAAACTTATTTCATCAATAAACAGAAGTTAATAGGAATTACAAATCATTCTTTGAATTTTATCAAAATTCAGAATGCTTTATTAACCTGATGTTGCTTTTAAATTATGTAATTGAATCTAATTTTCTTTAAAAGCATTATAAAAATTTAAATCTTACTTTTACTATTTTATATTCTTATTACTCTTGTAGTGCTAAATTCAAACTCTTACGAATATATTAAATAGCCTATCGATATTGAGCCATTTTCCCTATCTTTTAAAATAATATAGACGGCGCTGTCACCATTCTCGGCAAAATATCTAATGATATTTTGCCAATCCATAAAGTGAAGTGAAAACATGTTGATTTCAGAAGTCAGTCAGAAGTTCGTCGGTTCTTGATGAAAGATGTAGACGTTCTTCGTGTAAGACGCCTGTGTGGCCATGGGCCTCAGGCCTGTAAGAAGTTATATTCGTGTTATGTAACCTACATTTATGTTCCGTTTACTGCGCGCGATGTATATAGTTATTGTAATTGTGCTTTATTATAATTAAAATATTAAATAATGGAAATCCAGAGTTCATTCTTAAATGTTCTATATGGAAATTCCGTTATACTCTCAAATATTTATAATAAGAGAATAGTATATTCACGAATAGGTTCGATTTCCAATTTTTCATCAATTTACTGCTTCTTAAATTTCTTGAACACTATTTGAAAACTTTTAGAAAAATATATTACTATTTATTAATTAAAGTTTGTAAGTGAAATTACTCAAAAACTAAATCTCAGATTATAAGAAAATATTTCTTTATAATGTCACATTCAATTTGGATCCTAATTATTATTTTGCATTCATTGGGACATAAATTGCTTTAGTTCGCAGTTTGTGTAATTTGAAATGATACAGCAAAAAATGTGTCAAATGTTAGTTTTGTAAAAAAGTCTTACGATTTAAATTCCAAAGTGCATCACTTAAATATCAATACTACTTTTTTAAACTTTCGATGATATGCTTGGAATATACGTCTTAACATTACTGATAATTTATAAAGACGTTTTCTTCCGAGATCTATCTATATTTTCAATAAGTTATATTTGACGTATAAAAACTGTGATGGTGAGAAGTTAAGGTTTGTTATCTCTCTCCCCCTTGTTTTATCTCACCATACTTTTAATTTACTTTACTATATTAATAATTTCCTAATTCCTGTCAAATTTAGTACATTGCTTTAAAACGCGTTGTGTTTTTCCCGCAAAACTCCAAGGTTCCCAAAATAAAACTAATGTTTGTGCAATAAATTGCACACTAGAAAGTTATGTTACTGTTCTGTTTATTAATATCCTTTCCTCGAAATATGTAAATAAATTCTCATATGTTATGGTCTATGGCAGCCTCTGTCCCAGCATAATCCTCTTTAAACTTTACTTAAATCATTATGCATAGACAGAGTCTCACATAGGACCATCCCTTAAACATGATAAACACTAGTAAATAATAAAAAAATAAAATATAAAAAAAAATACATTCAGGGCAATTACCTCCTCCCATAAATAAACCAAAATAAAAATTAGTAATGTATCCTGCTGTGAGTAAAGGGAAGTCAGCCTTATTATACAAAATAGATCCTGTTATACAACAATGCTCATATTTTTTTCTCTTAAATACTATGACTTAACTAAAGTATCTAACTTTTAATTCACTTTTATTTTTAACCTCTTTTTATTTCTTTTAGCCAAACACTTCCCTGACAGCAGGGTACTAAATTGCCCCTAAAATTGAAAATATATATTAACACACATGGAAATGCATCCCCTTTTGTTGTTTTATTTTTAAATCTTAGATCTCATGATGTGAGGTGCTGTCTGCAAATTTACATAGACCTTATTGGGTGATGGGTTACTTTAAACCTTCATCACTTTATTTATTTACTTTCTCATAAACCTACTTCTGAAATCCAAACTTCACCCAGACAGCAGCTCACTTCATAAGGAAATGTATAGCTTATTACTAAATTAATCTTTCATTGTTTTACATAAATTCTCTCTAAAATCTTTGGCATTACAAAAATAAAGTTCAGATCAAATTAAATTTGGATGCAATGATATAGGTAAGCTCAATAAGGCAGAGTCACTTTACTACAGTTCCAAAAGTGTTTATTTAATATGATGATAGTTGGTTGACATAACAATTCCTTTTAATCTTTCGACTTGCCTTACAAACTACATTTAATAGCAGAACTCCAACCAGTTTATTTAATACCAAATTTACTAAAAGCCAAAACTTACTAATAGAAAGCTACAAATACATATAAAGGAATAATTATAATAATAGTTACCACCATTAATTTGTAGACAAAGGATATCCGTGGATGACTGGAGGTTCCTAAATTAGATTAAGTACGAATTAGTCTATCAAATACATTCACTACGTCAGGAGTCTTTCTTATCCCGTGTTCGTGCTTAAAAGTTATTTCCCATCACGATTTTTTTTGCAAATCCTTTATAACACGTTTCTTGCACATAAGGCTTTTCTCGCGAATGAATGCAGGCCTATAAATCGGTAAACACTAAATTCAGTTTTTTAACAGCTTGAACTCGTAGAAACAAAAAAAAAAAAAAAAAAAAAAAAAAACTTCAATACATCACTTATTTAAGCAAATTGCTTTACACACATACAGCCCTTTTCTGAGTAGTCCTTTAAGTAAATTCTTTAGAACACAAGTCACACAGGTGTAGCTTGTCTTGGACATGGCTGCGTGCGAATCTATTCTCCTTTATTGTTCCCTTTTTCAAAAGAAGCTCTCCGAACAATCTTTAGCCATTTTCACAACCCCTATACACTCTCTGTACAGTACCATCATACCACTTTTCTTCACTAGAATTCAAGCTTGATCTTCCTCCAATTCTTTCAACAATTTTCATATTTGTAAGAAATCCCCAAGGGGCCCAGGCCAGTGCCCTACTCAGCTACATTCTGGCTCAGTATTCACATCAAAGGTTTCACTACTCACAAACTTCGGATACATTCTCTTTTCCAGTTCATCTTTTTGCTCATTTCTTAGTTATGCTCCTTTTCTTGCACTCAACATTCAGGTCTCCGAAATTTTGATCTTTACTCGTTCGATGATTATCCTCGTACTCCAATCTTCTACAACAGGGACCAGGGCCCTTTTACCAGTGGCCCTGGCCCTTCACGCAAAAAGGCTTAACTTTTTATATCATCCGAAAAAAAACCTCGCGTGCTCCAGTCCTCTGATAGCGTAGCCTCTCTCTTGTTTCCCGCCTGAACTCAGCCCGCCTCATTTTCACCGCTGTTGCCACAAAACTAAACTCCAGCCGTAAAGGGTTATCTATTCATATGAAACAGCTTGAAATCCGCAAGTACCTTACTGCATCCCTTTCTCCTGGTTTTTCTTTTTTGACGCGCGAGGGAAGGAAAAGATCCCTGCCTGCCCAAGGTCAACCTTTCACGTAGCGAGTCAATAAAGACGTGAAATGTTACATTTTTCTCCAATGCGGTAAAGGAAATGCTATCCTCTTTTTTTATTCTTTATCGTTGACTGACTTAATTTTATTTTATTCTTTTAGATTTTTCTCTCTCTTCAGAGCCAAAAAATAATTCACCTACATGATAAAAAAAATTATTAAATTATTTCTTTATTTACTATTTTAACACAGTTGAGGAAAAGTCCTCAACAAAACTATTAATTAACAACATTAACATGACAACTACATTTATTGGTAAATATTTAATGAAAGAGTACTTACCTAATGGAAATACTGTATTTCTATATCAATGGTATGTTTATGCTTAAAAATGTTTTAATGTTGTATCCGAAAATTAAATTTCATTGTTGAGAATTATTGTGCGCCAAATGTCTAAGATGGGCTGCACAGATATACTTAATAAGTTAAGCTCTTTCTAGATAAGCCTAATTTATTTTTGAATGCTGATTATAGGTAAAGATTCTTTTCTTAATATTATTTAAAGCATATAGGTTTCATAATGCTTAAAAACGGTTCAAAAACTTTATGAGTTTTTTTAACACACCTACATTTTTTACAACTATTTCCATTAAAAATATAAAATATTTTTTTTCTTAAACTTTCTGAAATAAAAAAGTATATGAAAGTTTTTCTAAACTCTAATGGAATGTAGTTAAAATTATTTAATAAAGTTTGAATGTAAATAATAATAATAATCTATATAATATTTCTCTAACGCGGAGCAATTACAATTATTTTTGGTCGAACAATACGATAGTGGTGTAATTAATAAAACACGTGAGGATAAAAAATATTTAAAAAGAACAATATTTAAGCACGCGGACTCAACTCAATGAACTAATAAGAAAAAATGGCATTTATCTAATGACATTATTTTACGAAAAAAATGTATCTTTAAAAGTTGCTTCTTCAGAATCTTTGCAAGCGTCATTTTAAACCTAACAGTACTTTAAAGATGTATACAGAAATAATTATTATCAAAAATTGTCTAAAAAGTACAATTATAAAAAAATATAATCTAAATAAAAATTATTATTATTACTTTTTTTTAACAAAAAATTATACCAAAATTAATAAAATGTCATCGCGAACAAGGCGACAAAAATTAGGCGTCGTTTGAGTTCAATACTAAAACAGTACTGCCTTCGGAAGTATGAAAACTGGGTCGTGAACTATGAATTTTATTTTGAAACTTTTCTTTGAAGGATTTGGTTTCACTATTGTACAATATTAATTTGGTTCTAATAATAAATTGGCTTCTGGTAAATTAAAATTTAATTACGCGATGAAATTTGTATAATATTTAAAGTTTCAAATTTTAAAGGTTAAAAAGAGAAGAAATAAAGTGCCAAAATTCCGTACGGGTTTGCTAGTAAAAAAAAAAAAAATAATAATAATAATCTGTCATATCCCAACAATATATTTATTATAAAAATAGAAAACGGTACATATACTTTGAAATAAATTATTGTGACATAAATATGAGAGTTTCTTCATACTGAGTTTCTTAAACTATTTAAGCATTAAAACATCCATAAGTTCGTGAGTAAAATTATTTTGAAAAAAAAAAATTAAATAAAAAATCTTTTTGAATAATCACATTGTAAGTAAGATTTATTTAAACCGTTTTTAGCTTGTCCGAGATAATTTTTATTATTTATATTATTAGCAGTTAAAATAATTAGTTTATTTATGGCAGAGTTAGTTAATGTATATGAAATGTAAAGTCCTCAGTAACTAAAATCTTAATCAGTATTATTTAATTGCCTATATTTCCTAAAAAAATAAATTCCTGTAAAAAAAAAAAAAAAAAAAAAAAAAATGTCATATATGGTTTGCCCGTTTAGAAAAGTTGATAATCAAAGTATCTTTATACAAAGATAAACTACTAGAAAAAGGGGAGAAAAACCTAAAAAAATAAGGTTGCGTTTTTATTAGATGCTCTAAACATAATGCAACGGAAGGAAAGACCAACATATATTTATCTATATACAATGCGCAGATTAGGTTGAACCCGACATTTAAAAAAAAAAAAAAAAAAAAAAAAAAAAAAAAAAAGAATAAACGTGCTATGAAACCAGTGTGTTAAGGAAAAACTAATTTCACTCTCACGTAAATTAAGTCAAGTAACGTCCACTAATATTTCAAAGAATTTCATACTCATGTTTGGGCATCTCTCTCTCATAATAATAAGAATGAATAATGATATATTATCACTTTTATAAACGATTATAGCTGAAAACTTTTTGTCCAACACATAAGTTTTTTTTTTTTTTTTTTTTTTTTTCAAACATAGAAATTTTATTCAATTTATTGGGCGTCGATCTAAAAAGAAATGAAGGATTGTAAAAACTGATTATTGCAGTTAATATTTAAAACTGTTCTCAAAGCATAAAATCATGATGAAATCAAACCAAATGTGGTACAAAGAGTATGCTTGTCTTCATTATTAATATAATAATAACTTAGTTTAGTTTTGTTATGACAAAAACTCTCTTTTTCGTTTTTTCTGGGCTCAGAGTGGAACATGTTGATTGAAGTTCATATTAAAACCATTTGTCAAATTAGAAAAGAATAATTCTTACTCTTATCATGAAGGTTTGTATTCGTTTGTATCATCATAAGTTTTTATTCGCTTCTCTAATGGTAAACCAAAGAAATGACAATTTTTGTAGCAGATTAATCCCAGCAGAAAGAAGACCTTCTAGTAGATGATAACTAGAAAATGAATGCAAAATAATGTTTTTATATGGACGGTTCATTGTAAAAGTGGTGTACCTCCATGTTTTTTAAATATGTATACTTCTGATTAATTGTATCAGATTTAGTCTCCTATTTCATTATAACAGTGAAGAAACTCCAATAATTGCAATAAAATCCAATAAATGGCATTACTTCTTCTTTCCGAAAAAATAAAACTTCTAAATATTCATTATAAATATGAAGTTTCTAAGGTACTTCAAATTATTTTTCTTACAATTTATAAATTTTTATAACTCTGATTTGTATTAAATACTAAAAATCGAAAACACTTACTGAATCTTGACTTTTCCCCCACACATATAAGTTTGCAAAAGGTCGTTATTTCAAAATCCATTTACAAGGAGATAATTCACTTTTACAATGGACCATCCATGTATAGAGAGAGATAGAGTCATCTCTGGAAAAATTAATCCTCGAAAATAAAGATCAAAACGTCTTTGCATTTAAGATACATTATTAAAATACAGAATTGTAGAAAATAAATGTAATGTTCATTTTATGATTTGATAAAAAATAGTAGATATACTTCACGTAATGAAAATTTCGTTATTATAAAATATTGTTCAAACTTACAAAGAGATGTGAATACATCTCAAACAAATTAGCAACTGTAAATACCTTTTTCTACAAAAGCTTTAGAAAAAAAAAAAAAAAAAATCATTGGGATGATTTTTCGTGCAAAATAGCATAGTCTAGATTAAAGAATATTCTCCTGATTGGTTATTTAAAAATAATATAAAAACTGAAATTTCGTATGTTGTTCATGTGGAAGGGTTGGCGAAGTAAATTTATTGGCAAAGAGATTTTCAAATATATTTTATAAATGCCATGCAGGGTTGTTTTAGAAAATAATTCCATTGGAACATTACGTTAGGAAATCGGTTAGATGATTTCATCATTAAGTACGTTGGCAATAAATAAGTAAAAATAAAATAAAATAAATAAAAATAAAATAAAATAAATAAATAAATAAAAAGAAAATTATTATATATTCTTCCTTTCTTCTTTTTTTTTTTTTTTTTTTTTTTTTTGTGAATATTTGAGCCTTAAAAAATTTTTTTTTGAATACAGGAAAGGGATTAGATTTAGTATAATGAATTAGAATTAAATGGTAGAGTTTTACTTTTTTTATAAACACTAGGGGGCTCTGCCCCCGGCTCGCTCCGCTCACCAACCCCCCGAGGGAGGCTTCGCCTCCCACGACTCACTTTACTCATTAACACATGCAGAGCTCTAAACGTCTATTCGCTGCCTTTCTTACACTGAGTAAGGCAAGGACATGCTTACAAACAAAAGCCCGTCAATCAATCTTTGCCACACTCGAGTGGCAAAAGACTAACGTGTATTGGTAGAAATACCAGCAGTTTGCCATTCTACCCATACCTTGATTGCGAGTGACGTCACGTGCCTGTTCTTATAAGATTATTAATAATGCATATCACAAGACAAAAGCAGAAAATTACTATAAAAAGCCCCATATTCAATGTGAAATTGAAATATAAAATATTTACACATTATTTATTTTTATTTATGTTTATGAAAATTATGCTAAAAATCAGATTTTTTTTTTTTTCTTTTCTTTCTTTTTCTTTTTTCTTTTTTTTTTTTTTTTGAATAAAAAGAAACTTGTAATATCTAGCTTTAGTATATGACCCTGTTTATTTCGTTTTTATAACCATAGATCCGGACCGAGGTACCCAAGTCCGTAGAGCGTCGAGCTCGTAATTGGAAGATTGCAGGTTCGGTAATCGAACCAGCCGAAGAACGTCGTGTACACTAATGGTGGCTGGTGCACGTAAAAACTGTCGTGGCCTCAATGATCTCCATGTTCCCATCAGAATCATAATTCTGGTGGATTGAAGCGGGAGAGTCATCCCCTCCGTGTAGGATAGTGTGACCATATTTTTTTTCATTGAATTTGGGAACAAAGATGGTTGCGTCCTCGAATTTCGAGGACAAAAAAATAAAGAAATAATGAAATCACCTTAAATTGTAAAATTTTAATAATAAAGAACTATAATAAAATATTAATAAATTTGTAACCGGCGTCTCCAAATGTGTTGTAATTTTTTGGGGACGAAGGCAGTTTTGTCCTCGAGATTCGAGGACATATGGTTAGCCTAGTGTAGGATGAAAACTGTGGTGGTATGCAGAATATCTTAGGGGTGTGTCCCAGACCGTCGCTAATTACTAATGGCGCAGTATTCGTGCAACATCAAACCCAACCTACCTACCTACCTACCTACCTTCAACTATGGATCATATTTTAATTTTCTCGTGTAAGAAAATTAATTTTTTAAAAGTAGATAAATTAACTTACTAATGACAACACTGACATTTATTTTCTTTCTTTTTTACAACCATGGTTCCGGGTCGCTCTGTGCCCCAGTCGGTAAAGCGCTGAGCTCGTAATTGAAAGATTGCCGATTCGATACTTGAGTCGGCAAAATAATCTTCGTTTACATTAATGGTTGCTGGAGTAAATAAAAACTATCCTGGTCGCTAAGTCCGCCATATTTCTATCAACACTATACCTCTGGGAATACCAAAGCGGGGAAGCCATCCCCTCCGAAGAGTATCGAAATTGTAATTGCATGTCTCCGGAACATCCCTAGGGGTGCGTCCCAGAACGTCGCCAATTGTCCATAGCCCAGTACTGGTGCGACGTTAAACCCAACCTACCTACCTACCTACCTTACAACCATGGATCATATTTTAATTTTCCAGTGTAAAATAACTTCATTACAGAAGAATAATGTGACTGGGAGAAACTTTTTTCAAGGTGGCAAAAAGAGTACCTTCATATACCTAACACTTTTAGGTAATAACTTCGTTAATTAAAATGATAGAAATTTCTAAATTGCAGAAATGCCTTACTTTGGTTATTCGGAAGACATTGATACCTCTTATGATGCGGAGAACCCTGCCCTTCGCGAAAAGTTGCTGTCGCAGACAAAAAAAATTGACGCCAGCGACAGAAACTTTTTTTTAATATATAGAGAAAAGGGGAAAAATGAATGTTAATAGTTGTTATGGCATGAAAATTTTATATGTATATAATTGTGTATGACAAGTTCACTCATTTCTATTTGTAAAAAAGAATTACTTCTGTTTGCCAGATAAAGAATGTTTTAAACATAAATTAAATTATCATATTCCATTTTTTTTTCCTTTTTATTATTAGAGTTCAAAATATGTTACTAATCAAACAACTTGAATTTTGAAGATAATTTGATTAAATAAGTTAAAAAATAAAAATAAAAAAGGTATGACTGTACGCATAAATAACATTATATTATTATAGCTTGGTTTAGCCTAGTCTTTCCATATCTCTAAAAAAGAACCAATTATAGGTAGATGATAAAGAATTTTTTGAAAACAATTATTCATCATATTTTATTTTATTTTCACTTCTATTATTAGAGTTAAATAAATAACATTTAAGCACATAAAATAAATAAATTTTGAGAATGATTTTGTCTGAAAAAATTTTTCATAAAAAACTTACCAAAGTTGTTGAGATGTAATGTAGAAAATGTATCAAGTGCAAATTAATTTGTTACAGAGATGTAATTTCTACATTTCTTTTATATTGACTAATACTGTTATTATTATTATAAAAGTATAGTTAATCTAAAAGAGTTTCATAAGTTTAAAAAATACATTCGTTTTAGCTATATTTAAAAGAAGTCGAAATAATATGGAAATCTTCGCCTAGAGCTACACTGAATATGCTTTGGAAAGAGAGTCAAAGCTGAAAATAGTTCTGCAAAAGTAACTTTTTTACCTTAGGTATTAGACAGAGCTTCTTTTCAAAAATTATCTGAGAAAGTTTTTGAGTTAACCTTTTTTATTAAACAAAAAAAAAAAGTCGAAATTCTTTAAGATAATTCTTTTTCATTTGCGCATTTTCTTAGACACATTTTTTTTATACATTAATTCAATATCTTTATACGTAAAAAAATTAGAGCAAAGAAAATTAAAGAAAAATTAAAATTGGAGGAAAAGAAACTTTATATATGTTATAAGGTTTTTTTTTTTTTTTTTTTTTTAATTTTTCTTATTTCAAAATTTACAATATAAGCTTTGTCATAGAGTAAATGCGTTCTTTACGAATTTTCATTTTTCCACTCGTTGTTATAAAATGGTTTATGAATTCGAAAAATTAAAAAAACAGCACCAATTTTTGCAGTGTTTTATTATATACTTATTCACCATATACAAATATGATGTTTTTAGTAAGAATTTAAGTATTTTGATATAATTGTTTCATGTTATATTTTACAGATTTCTTCATAATATGTTCATATATATATAATATTTTTGTTTGAGGAATAATTTTACTGTTTTAAAAAGCGGTATAAATAATGAATCGTACATGCTACACCTTAGTTTAAACTTAACCCGGGAGCAGGCGCGTCGGGTCTTACAGGCCCGTTCGTTCCAAAAACCCCTCGTAGAAACACCCCTTTTTCTCGGATCTGGTCCAGATCCCCGCTAGCTGTATTCAAGGTCATCATCTTTCTGAGGGTTGGAATTTCCACAATTTCCTGAATATCTTTTTTGTAGATGTATTGGATTTTCGGGTCTTTCAGGCCCGACGCGCGTGCTCGTTTTTTCCGATCTCAGCCCAATTTTTTTAGTGAGGTGGCGATATTTTTAGAGTAAAATGAAGCGATATAGGACATGTGGCCAGAGGAAAAGATGCCATATTTGTCCGAGTGAAAAAAACAGAAAATCTGCACTTTGTTGTGCTAAGTGTGATAAAAATATCTGTAGTGAACACACTACTTACATATGTAAAGAATGTGAATAAATTGTAAGTATATTTTTAATTATTCATTTTTTCTGTATGCTTAGAGTCTGTTCTTTCTTAGAAAATGCATTTGATGAGATAAAAGCCATTCTCAGTAGTATTATTTAACGGAAAATGCTAGCCGGGTCTGAGAGACCCATCGCGCGTCCCCGCGTAAGAAAATATGCGCGCGTTCCCCCGGGTTAATACATTTCGGTAAGTTCGTATTCTGTACTTATAAATTCTACACCACATATAAATTTAACAGAAAATTTTATTTTAAATTATGACCACTGTAACTGTTTTCTATTCTTTTACTTACCTTCAACGCCTTTTAAATAAAACTTATTTAAGTAAACCTAAATTTTATTTGTTTGACTTTTTGGAACAGGTGGTATTCGGCATCGATTGCATACATTATACAGGCTGATCAGTTTAAAAGAATACCCGTAGGTTTTTCTTATAACCTTAAATCTGACGGATGTCGCAACTATTCTAACATTGAAGCATGATAGTTTGAACCTTGTTTAAGTTTGTGAGACAATTTCTAACACTGTTGAACTGTTACAACTTTATTTGTAAGGTAAAACAGAAATGGAGACTCACAAAATTTTTTTAATCCTGTAATAATTTCATTTTTGAAAAACATAATTTAATTATTACTTTTTTTTTTCTTTACATTATCATTCCTCACAGAAAATGTTGAAAATGTTCGCTACCATTTTGAATGCAAAAATGACATGTCGAACCAAGTTTCTGACACACTTCGCAGCATTGTTGGTGTTATTGACGAGATATTTTCAATTATGATGTGTTTTAATTCATCGGTGTTTGCAGGACTTCTCTGGAAAAGCCTATGAAATGATAATGTAAAAGTGATAAATGTAAAAAAAATGATAATAATTAAATTTTGTTTTTCATAAATGAAATTATTACAGGATTAAAAAAATTGTGCCTCTCCATTTCTGTTTTACCTCACAAATGAAGTTGTAACAGTCCAACAGTGTTGGAAATTGTCTCCCACGCTTAAACAAGGTTGAAACAATTATAGTTCAGTGTTAGAATAGTTGCCACATACGTCATATTTAAAAGTAATAAGAAAAACCAGCGGGTACTCTTTAAAATTGATCACCCTGCATATATTAGAAGTTTTTGGTCTCTTTTTCATTTGGCATTTCAACGACCAGATTTATGTTCAAATTCAGAGTAAGGTATACTGTTATAACTGCTTCGTTTACTTGAAATGTTTTTGTTTTACTTAATGTTTTTTTTTTTTTTTTTCAATAATTTCTTAAATAAATATATATATATATATACACTGATGGAAAAAAAAATTCCAACACCAGGAAGGAGCTGTGCTAGATAAACGAAATTTGGTAGGCGTGTTTATACATCTGAAAGATGACGTCGATTCAAATTTCGAGGTACGTGCATAAGCTTGGCGCTAGTAGCGACACTATGAACATGCAAATGAGGTTTGCTTTAAATAAGCGCTGTAAGGTTCGTGATCGTTATTTACAGTTGAGATTTGACATAGTGGGTTAATGTTAGTCAAGGATGCCTCTAAGAAGACGAAGAAGCCATTATCAACAGCTCACTGAGTTTGAACGAGGTCGTGTAGTAGGGCTACGAGAAGGTGGGATTTCTTTCCGCGATATTGCAGAAAGACTTGGCAGGAATGTATCCACTGTGCATGAGTGTTGGCAGCAGTGGTCAAGGGAAGGTACTGCCTCAAGAAGACCGGGTTCAGGGCGGCCACGTGGCACTACTGAGAGGGAAGACCGCCGTGTTCAGCGTATGGCTGTGGCTAATCGTACTGCGTCTGCAGCTGAAATTCGAGCTGCAGTTGGCACCACAGTGACACAACAAACTGTTACAAATCGGTTACTTCAAGGACAGCTCCGAGCCAGACGCCCTGTAGCGTGAATTCCACTGACTCCAAACCACTGCCGTTTGCGACGTGAGTGGTGTCAAGCTAGAGCTCATTGGAGGACGGAGTGGAGATCTGTTGTGTTTTCTGATGAAAGCCGGTTCTGGCTTGGTCTCAGTGATACCCGTGTGCTGGTTAGAAGGAGGCCAGGTGAACGCCTGCTAGTGACCTGTCTGCGACCTAGACACACAGGGCCTACTCCTGGAGTTATGGTTTGGGGAGCAATTTCGTATGACAGCAGGAGCACTCTCGTGGTTATCCCACGCACCCTGACTGCAAATTTGTACGTCAGTCTAGTGATACAATCTGTTGTGCTGCCATTCATGAACAGCATTCAAGGGGGTGTTTTCCAACAAGATAACGCTCGCCCTCATACCGCTGTTGTAACCCAACATGCTCTACAGAGTGTCTACATGTGGCCTTCGCCTGCTAGATCACCAGATCTTTCTCCAATCGAGCACGTATGGGACATCATTGGACGACAACTCCAGCGTCATCCACAACCAACATTAACCGTCCCTGCATTGACCGCCCAAGTACAACAGGCATGGAACTCCATCCCACAAACTGATATCCGACACCTGTACGACACAATGCATGCACGTTTGCATGCTTGCATTCAAAATTCTGGCGGTTACACCGGTTACTAATGTACCAACATTTCACATTTGAAATGGCTCTTCTCGCCAATGGCTCTACCTGTGATCTTGAAACTTTAATCAATTAAATATGTTACCTAGACAAATGTATTCCTGAAATTTCATTACTGTACAATAATTTTTTCTTGGTGTTGGGATTTTTTTTTTTTTTTTTTCCATCAGTGTATATCAATTTGTTTACAAAACATTATTACTCATATTAAAACATTATTTATCGATATAGTTGTGTACGAAAATAAAATTAAGAATTGCTCTAAATCCCAAAATAAATAGATATCTTTGTCAGACTAGTTCTCTATGTTGGAACAAAACTATGAGAAGTTTCAGAAAGGAATATAATTTACACCTGTAAAATCTTAGCCTTCAACCTCTCGTATAGGAAAAGTCATAATACTAAACCGTAAATGAATTCAAAGAGTATACAAAATACATATGCATTGTAAAATTTACTTTTTACAGGGAGATCTAAAACATTTTGTTTTTTGTTTAATTTTTTACTCGTTCCCTTATCCTCTTCAGGAAAAAACTTTTGCTGACATATATGAGGTAGAAATTGTTCTTTACACTACCAAAGTTTCAAGATAATTCCTAAAAAACCTTTCTAAATATTTGACAAAACATCGAAATTCAGAAGTTTCCACACACTTATTAGTAGATGGTGTATATTAATGTATTTTATTTTAGATTCTATTGCCGTTTAATTTGCATGCTTTAATCTTTGAGAAATTGGGAGTTAGGGATATTTTTTTTTCTTTTTTTTTTTTTAAGGTTTAACGCCTACATCCTTTCAGAATTTTTCGAAAATTCATTTTCTGCATAGGATGGGGGTGGGGGCTTTATGACGAAGTCCTCCACGTATTTTGGGATTTAAATTATTTATGTATTTATTTATTTTCCTATTAAATAAATTTTATATTTCCTATTATTGCATTCTGAACTTTAGTATAAAAATTTTGCCTTTATTATCATTATTATTATTCAGCTTTTTAAAGATTTGGTTTTTACCATATTTTGATTATATAATCATATATGTATGTATTAAAAATTTCTTTCTAAAAATTCGAGATAATAGATTTAGTTCTAAAGGAAACGTGAGTAAACGTAGACAGAGAATAAAAATAAACAGATAAAGTTAACGCTCAATTTTCTGTAAACTTTTCTGCTATAAATATTTTTTATAGCTGCCTGTTTGTGAGACTAAATATTATGAGATTAAAATTTAAGAAACATTTTTTTTTTTTTCAATTTTATTTAGCTAAGCCATAAAAAATCCCGATAACATACTACCGAAACCTAGCTTCTGACGTACTAACAGAAAACGATTTCCGAACATACCTCCTTCTTCGAATAAATATTTTAGAGGTCATAAAATATATTAGCAGCAAAACACTTTCTTTAGCTAAGGTTTGCTGTAAAATTTATAGTGTTCCCTGACTATAATTGTATCATTGGTATTTAATGTGATTATTTATAACGAAATTATTTAATTAATGCATTGGAACGCAGATTTGAAAGTTTAATACGCTTTTAATAAAGCAATGAAAGAATAAATTATATTCTGCTTTCTCTTTCTTCCTTTTTTTTTTTTTTTTTTTTTTTTTTTTTTTTACTATTTACAAACATAAAATGCTTGGTGCGGTATAAATATTTTATGATATAAATATCGGAAAATTACTAGATGTCTAGAATTTATACATAGCAGATGCTTAATATTCGTTTAATGAAAAATTTACCCTTGGTAACAAAAGCTTTACAGGGACAATCGAGCAAAACTCATTTTTGGAGACTCTGGATCTATTGATATTTTTGATAAGAAATATTTCACGTATATAAACAATAATTAAACAATAATTTTGTCGGGTATATAAATTTACAGGTAAATATTTAACAAATGATTTCTTAGAATAATTGTGTATTGTTAAATTTTCCTGAACTCAAAAATATAAAATATGAAAATATTATTACATAAGGTAAATAAAAGTGCTTTATTTAGTTGAATTTATGTAACGTTATTAATTTAAATAAATGTGCAATATATGTTTTATATATTTTAGCAATATTTCATTCTGAACATGAACAACTGCATGTATAGTATAATACGTTGAATTTTATTGCTAGGACATTAATATAAGACAATTTTCACAATGAATTTCTTTATAAAATCTTATAGTTCTGCATAGAATTACTCATAAATAAATAAATAAATAACATTTTGTATGAACAGATATTAGAAAAAAAAATCACAATGGATCGAAATTGTGATGACATTTTTCCGATGTACTCCTAGAAGTAAATTCGCACCGTGGCTAATTGCCAAATGCGTAACTGTAGAATGATATTAAACCCACTCCTTTCGTCTATGTGTCAACGGTTTTGTTGGCTGACCGTAAAACTACAGAATTTTGAAAGGAGGTCCTTTATAACCTCTCACGATGCACGTCAAAAACCGTTTTTTTTAATTTCGACTAGACTTTTTAAAACTAATACAAATGTTCAAATAAATCCTCGTATTAGCTTTACAATTATTAAATAAAAATTTAGCTACGATCAAAGCGTTTACGCGTGTTTTTTTCTTTTTTTTCTTTTTTTTTTTTTTTTTTTTTTTTTAATGTAAAAAAAAAAAAAAAAAAAAAAAAATAGGCTTTTTGCATGTGAAATGTAAAATTGAAATAAAATGTTATCAAAAATTAAATTTGCTAATTCATTTGAAAATTTTGATGCAATTAAAACTTCATTTTGTAAGATTTTTATTTAATTTTTAATTTTTAATTATATATGTATTTCTCTCTCCCTCTCTCTCTCTCTCTCTATATATATATATATATATCATTTTTCAATTTTATCATTCACGTATAAAAAATATCGAAAAAATAAATGAACGTGTAGTTATAGTTTATTAATGTAATTTGATTATTATTTATACTTATTATAATCATTTTATTTATTTTGTAGGATTGCTTTTTGTAAGGTTGAAATTTAAATAGGATTTAACTTTTGAGTTTCATTATTTTAATATGAAACACGGTTAAATTAAAAAAAATAATAATAATAATTAAAGTTATTATTATTGTACACTTACATTAGTTTGTGACCAAAACACAAACGTTAGAATATTTGATTAATTCAAATTAATATTCAAACGAATAAATAAAAGTAATCTTTATAAAACTGGAAGTATAAGTAACCATTTGCAAACTTAGTTGTCTCATATGACTGAAAATGCTCATTGCATAGGAAGCACTCATAAGAAAGACGTTTATGAAGGAAGAGGGAAACCATAGTTTTGAGCGATTTCAACAGAGTTTTGTTATTGTTGTTTTTTAATTAAAAAAGAGATATAAACGGATATACATATTTATTTATTTTATGTATTTATTTATTTTTTGAATAGTCATATATAATGACCAGCTAAGCAGACAAAGCTTACTAGTCATAAGGGGGAAATACTATCAAATATAAAATAAATATAAATTGCGAAAAAAATGAGCCATTGTGGAAAAAAAGCGTCGAGGAGATATCTTTAACAAAATGTAAAATGCTTCTTCGAAATCCAAATGGGGAGAAATAATGTTAGATTCAGAAATGTCTGAATAATGACCATATGTCTAACAGTGTGAAAAAATAGAATATTTGGTGAATTCTTCATTACAAACATTTCAATGGCGCTTATTTATTCTAAATTTCAAACGTCTCATAGCGTGGCCAATATAACCTAAATTGCGAATAAACAATGGGTGAAATAAACTCTTAGATCTGTTCTCAATAGGAATGGGGATCATTTAGAAAAGAGAATTTAATATTGCTGATAGGTTTGAAAATTATTTTAAATTCAAACTGTAAAAGAAAAATTCTGTTGACAATTTAAATTTAAAGTCCTTTACAAACACGCCAACAAAATTAAATTATTTTTGTTTAAAAATTCCCATATTGGTCTGGTATATAATTCATTCTTTGTTCATCATGTAATTTAGATTTTATTAGCCAAACTAGGAGACGTTTTAAATTTAGAATAAATAAGCACAAACAGAAAGTTTGTAATATAGAGCTCTCCAAATCTTCAATTTCTTCCAATTGCCGGTATTATATTGGTTGTTTTGACATTCCTAAAACTAACAAAATATCTTTTATCTTCTTTTCAGATTAGAATTTTTATGTAGATTTTATAATTTTAATTAAAATTTTTAATTAAAAATTTTAAATATTTTGTAATGATATTACTTCAATGACTGTCATGTCTGATGCTTGGAAATTACACATATGACATTATCATTGACGATACATTTTTTTTCCCCACTATATATTTTTATTTTATTTTATTTTATTTTTGAAAATGCTTTTTTTAAATATATTTTTATTTCTGCGTCATACTATACGTAAGGGAAAGTTAGATAATAATGAAAATTTTCGAACTTTCGTTTTTGATTGTTTTACACGTTTTGAGATGTGAGGAGGTCGAAAATGACAAATCTGGTATGGTGTTCGTCTATAGGGCGTCTATTAATGTGTCAGTTTGTTAGTGTGTTATATTTTTAATATGTTAATATATTAGTGTGTTGTTGTTATATTAGTGTGTTGTTGTGTGTTAATATATTGTGTGTGTGAGATTTGTTAGTCTGTGTACACGATATCTCAAGAACAAATTATCACAGAACGGTAGGACCAGTTTTATAGTATTAGTATTTGTACTGGAAAGAAGTCTATTGATTTGTAACATTCTAATTTAAAAAAATTCGTAAGTTATTCAAAAATTTCTTAACATGAGAATAGGGCAATATTTCGCTAAAATTTGCATTAAAAGGAATATATTTACGGTAAAAATTTCAGATAATTTTTAAAATATGAGTTCTAATTCTAGAATGAACATACTTAATTAAGAAAAATAAATTTTGAAAACTTTGTAAGTTATGTGAAATTTACGATTTTCTTAATATGGTAGAATAGGGCAATATTTCGCATAAATGACCATTTTGAGGGAAATTTACATCGTAAAGATACCATGCCACTTCACTTTTAAAATATCATTTAGTATACTGGCATGAAAATTCTTGACTATGAAATTTCTAATTTATAAATTTCGTAAGTTTTCTTAAGTTTACGATTTATTTAGCAGGGCGAAATTGGACAAAATTTCATATAAACATATCTTTTGAGGGATATTTTCTACGTCAAGATGTCAGACCACTTTTAAAATATAATTTAGTGTACTGGCATGAGCTCCCTCGACTATTAAATATGTAATTTAAAAATTTCCTAAGTTATTCGAAATTTACGATTCACTTAACATGTCAAAATAGCGCAAAATTTCGCATAAACATCCCTTTTAAGGGATATTTGCATCATAAAAATATCAGAACA
The DNA here is from genome assembly GCA_963930645.1 of Salticus scenicus. Classification (NCBI taxonomy): domain Eukaryota; kingdom Metazoa; phylum Arthropoda; class Arachnida; order Araneae; family Salticidae; genus Salticus; species Salticus scenicus. Next base: position 386,230,254 of record OZ005648.1, read on the forward strand.
CATTTACTATACTGGCTTGAACATAATTGACTACAATTATTCTAATTTGAAAATTTCGTTACTTATTCTAAATTTAAGATTTCATCAACATACAAAATTGAGCTATATTTTCCAAGATCGTTGCATTGGAAATAGCATGGAGTTGTATGAAAACTAAACTACGAAACTAGTCCTAATAAAATAAATTAATAGATTAGACTAAAGTAAATAAATTTAACTTAATGGTGGGTAATTTTTTAAATGCGTAATTTTAGTTTGCCACTGTATCGAGAGATAAGTCGAAGTAACTTGAATATTGTATATCAAGTTCTAGAATTATTTACATGACGGGGAATTGAGCAGATACCACCGACTCCAACTAGTTTTTCTTGTTTTGTATATATATATATAACTCTTATCATCATAGAATTCATATAGATAAACAGTTTTATTTGTTTTAATTCGTCACCTGTTTTGGTTTGGTGCGTTGAAACATTTTATGCTGCACTCGTGCTTTTTTCCTTCGCTTCACGAATGGTTGTCATTTAATTTGAACCCTAGGTTCCAGATACTTGTCTTCTGTCTAACTCTATTTTTTTCCTGATTCATGGTGTTCATTCAAAGTTTCTTACTTATTACTTTTTAACCTCCCATATAACCAAAACTGTCCTGTGTACATCCTATAATTATACGCCTCCTTTATTTGTCATATCATATGGCAGCTATCGATTGAATTTGCGAAGGATACCGTAAACAGATTATCCAGATAGTATTTTACACAGTAAAACTGGGGAATTTCCTGATCAGAACATCCGATGAAATTACCGCCGAAAATCCTGTGCATTTTCTCATCAGATCCACTTGCCCAATCGGCGCATGTGCAATCTTGTGCGGGAAAATGAGATAATTCTGTTACGTTTACCCATCATTACATTTCAAGATATCAAAATAGAAGTCAGAAGACTGTTGCACGGTTTTCTTCCAAACTATGCAATTTTAAAATCTGCAACTCTTAATGTTTAATATTTAATTCAACACTAAGAGTTATATATTTAGTTAAATCATTAATATATACATTATAATTTAAGTCTCTTGTAATATTTATTTTTCTGAACTAATTATTTTCTGGCACTTTTTTATAATTCATAAAATGTATAAAGATTCACAACCAAAACATAATTATCCAAATTCTTTTGTATGTCCCTATAAAACATTTTAGCACCATGAAAAGCAATCATTATGAATAAAAAAATGTTATACAAGATATGGACCACAGATTATTATACAGATAGGACACTCCCATACACTCAATGGTAACCAAAATTCGACTGTAGCGACCCTAGGGGCAACGGCTGTAAGCATCTCAAGCTTCCGGTTTTAGAAATTGCTCAGCTTACTTTTATTGCATCTATCTTTTCTTTTGGCACCAGTCCAAGTTCATTCAATTGAGCTTTGTTTGTTTACCGTTTACAATCTAGAAATCTAACGCATTAAAACCGAGTGTTATATATTAAGAAATACGCTTTGAAATGCACGTCTGCAACGATTACTTTTTAATTTTAATGTATTTTACATTATCTAAACCGAGTAATAACAAATAATTAATGATTTCATGCTGACACAATCTGAATGTTGTAATTTTGAAAACTACGACAGATTCTACGAATTCTATAATCGAAATCTCACTTTATTTATTTTACACATAAATATTTTTATTCATTTATTTTATAGTATATATGCTACGGTAAAAGTGATTAATCCTGTAATAATTATCGGGATTATGCATAATCCAGGTTAAATTTGGGGAATGTGATGAATTATACAATATTTATCACATTTACCGGTTAGTTTATAAAATGCCCAACTCGTAATGGGGAACGTATTAAATTCTGACTCATGCATTTTGAGATAGGAGTATTCAGTAATTTGCTTTTTTTTTTTTTTTTTTCATGTGCATGAAGCGTAAAGACGTGCGTAATACTGGCTGCAGCAGTACAAAATTTTGCCTGTTATTTAGATTCATGCATTTTGAGATAGGTGTGTCCAGTTTTTTTTTTTTTTTTTTTTTTCTTGTACGTGAAGCGTAATATTGGTTGCTGTAGTACAAAATTTTGCATATTTTTCACATTCATGCATTTTGATAAATGGGTTTTCAGCGATTATTTATTTTATTGGTTTTCATGTACTCGAAGCATACAAACGTGCGTAATACTGACTGCTGCAGTACAAAATTTTGCAGATTTTTTTTATTTCATGCATTTTGAGATAAGGTTGGTTAGTGATGAATTAGAAGAACGTCATGGTCATGATGACTTAGAATAAAACTTACAATAATATTTCAGTTTAAAAATTTAAATAAAAGTTGCCCTTTTGTATTTTACTTTCAGTAGATATCTTGAAACCGATATAGGTAATAGCATAAGCTATATAATCTCAAAATGCATGATTCTAAAAAAAATAGACAAAATTTTATACTGCAGCAGTCAGTATTACGTACATCTCTACGTTTCGCGTACATATAAAAAAAAAAAAAAATGCTTAATACTCCTATTTCAAAATGCATGAATATGAATTTATTACATTCCCTTTTAGGAGTTGGGGTTTATTTAAACTAACCGGAAAATGTGATTAATATGTTACCTTTACCAAGTTTATTTGGGATGATGCATAATCACCAATTTATTACGTTTACCGTGATATATATCTTTATATATATATATATCTTTTGTGCGTGTGTATGTCACTGAACTCCTCCTAAATGGCTGGACCGAGTTTAATGAAATTTTTTGTGTGTCTTCAGGTGGATTCGAGAATGGTTTAGATTTACAATTCAGTTCAATCGGATAATTGGATGAAAAGATATTAAATAAAAACTCCATTTTAACTTTAAAATGATTAAAAAGAAAAATATATTTGATGCCAAAATAAACAAAATTCACGTTTATTTTATTTTTTTTTTTCCCGGAAATAAAATATTTTTAATTTCGCGTGATAAATAATAAAAATTAGAAAAAAAAAAAATTAATATACTATGAAAATATTCGCGTGTAAATAAATATTTTCATAGAGATACTTGGTATTAGCTTAAAATTTTTATTTAATTTAGTAGTACTTTTCTTTTCTGCAGTAAAACAAAATTTTTCGTTTTAATTGATACTTTATATGTAACTTATAAAGGTTCTTTTATGTTTTCACCTTAATTGAAAATAGTAGTAATTTCGAATTTATTAGAATTTTTTATTTTTATTTTGTATATATCATAAAACAGTTTTTCTTTTCTTTCTTTTTTTTTTTTTTTTTTTTTTTTTTTTTTTTTTGCATGGAACAGCTTTAGTTTGGAAAAATTTGAAATTTGGCACCGAAGTAGTACGGACGTTTCTCACCAAGATCTTCAGTTACGCAATTGAGATAACCATGTTAATTCATCGCAAAAATGGCCAAAAATATTTAAAGTCGACAAGGGGGGGGGGAGGTCTATACTAAAGCTGTGCCTTTGTATTTATCTTTATATATATATTTCTTTTGTGCGTGTGTATGTCACTGAACTCCTCCTAAACGGTTGGACCGAGTTTAATGAAATTTTTTGTGTGTCTTCAGGTGGATTCGAGAATGGTTTAGATTTACAATTCAGTCCAATTTAAATTGTTTATTTAATTAATTTATCACTTATAAATTGTTGTTGATTTTGGAATGTTTCACATTGGATCTGGCAGACGGCGCTACGATCGTAGTATCGAATATTCAATAATACGCAAGCGAAGTGATGACGTCACTGACCGTCCGTGGATACAAGAAAAATATTTCCTATGTTAATCGCCCATTGGATTTTTTGTAAAAAATTACTAAAAATCGAGGAAAATTATTTCCCGATTTTAAGGTATAGATATGTATTAGTTATCATGTGCATGCGTTAAATTGAGTTGTTTTTGCTGTAAAATTGATAAAATTTGAATTTTTAATCTCAAAACTCTGTCATCTTTGGCGGAAAAAAATATCGCCATATCATCTGGCGAACATATTTAATTTCTTTCAAAAATAATGGTTATTTCAACAACTTATATTAAGAGAGTAATGAATAATATGAAACAATTTCGTACAATACATATTACGAAAATATACATCTGGCATGTATATTTTCGTATTACGTTTTTGATCGCCAAATACAAAAAATGCCAAGAAAGTCAGAGTTTTGAAATTTATTTGAGAATTAAAATTTTGTCAATTTGAGAGCAAAATAACTCAATCTAACACATGCATACGATAACTAATACATATCTATACCCAAATACGGGGATTAAAATCGAGAAATAATTTTCCTCGATTTTTAATAATTTTTTTTATAAAAAATCCAATGGGAGATTAACATAGGAAATCTTTTTCTTGCATCCACTGATGGTCAGTGACGTCACACTTCGCTTGCGTATATTCTATTGTAATTCCAGTTTATCCCGACAGTTGGTGCTGCGATCAAATTCAGGAAAATATTTTGTAACTTCGTGTTAGTATTGTTATACAAAAAATTGTGTCCTAATTGAAATATTACATCAAGATGTAATTAGTGTTTGTAGAGTTTTGAAGTGTGCATAAAAAACTATACATTTTGCAAATTTAGTGCGGAATTGGAGTGAGTATTTTATATAATTTTCTATCAAATTTACACGCGCGTTGATTAACAACCACCCTAACCTACAAATTTATTTGTGTAACTAATTTATTATATTTTATTTATTTATTTTTTGAATGGAACACCTTTAGTATCGGATCCCTTTGGCAAAATTTGAAATTTGGCATCGAAGTAGTTCGGACGCTTCTCGCCAAGATCTTTAGTTCCACAATTGAGATAGCCATTTCAATTCATCGCAAAAATGGCTTAAAATATTTAAAGTCACCAATGGGGTCCCATACTTTTGTGCGTGTGTATGTCACTGATATTTTATTTATTTATTTTTTGTATGGAACACCTTTAGTATCGGATTCCTTTGGCAAAATTTGAAATTTGGCACCGAAGTATCTCGGACGCTTCTCGCCAAGATCTTTAGCTCCACAATTGAGATAGCCATTTCAATTCATCGCAAAAATGGCTTAAAATATTTAAAGTCACCAAAGGTGTCCCAATTTGTGGCTTAGATTTAGAAAATCCGTGCTTTTTTCACGGCCAATTATATGTTGCATGTTCCAGGGTTGGAAAACCTTCGAATTTGTTTCTGTATACTCCTCAAGGATTAACCAAAAATATTGTACATCCAGTATAAAATAAATTGAGTTTCAACTTTTTCACCTTTAATTAAAACGAGTTTAAGTTTTTATTTAATACGAACTCTACATTTCACTTCGCTCATACTATAGACATACTCACATGCATCGATTGATTGAATTGTGATAAATGTACATGTAATGATGTTAGATATTGTAATAACTTTTTGATAAAAATCTTCATCAAATCGGTCCAGATTGTTACAGCTTATTCAAAAAAGACGGAATTTTCATGTGAAATTCGTTGCTATCAGAGATTCTCTCATAAATTGAAATATTTGCCGTATGAAATAAAATTTTGTGCTGTTCTACATTCAGCGGAGGTTTTAAGTAACAAGTAGCAAATAGAAAGTACCATGTAGCAAGTAGCAAGAAGCAAGTAGCGAAAATTTCGGTAATTATGTCTTTTACGTTATAATCGGAATTCACAGTCACCGTTCACAGCGCTCCATACCTGTTTCACTTATATACCACATCTTTACACACTTACAATAAGTTAGTTATTTTTTTCTAGCAAAATATTCTCTAGAAATAATTTATATGACAAAACAACGTTTGTCGGGTCAGCTAGTATATATATATATATATATATATATGTGGCTTAATTTTTAAGAAAATAAAGTAAAAATGAAATAAAATTGTCTGTCAAGAAAGATTTAGTAGATGATCAATAAAATAAGTCTTATGCTGTTACTTTCTATAGAGAAATATAAGTGCATAATGTATCCTAAGTTTTCAAGTTGAAATCACTGAGTTTAAAATGAAAAATAAGTTTTACCATGAATAATACATATATATATATATATATATTTCTTAAAAGAAAAAATTAAGATTGATAAAATAAGTAATTTGAATTAACAAAAATAAACATGCAGGAATATATGGTTAAAAAAGTGTATATTTGTGCATGTTCATTATACTTTATTTACATATTAAGAAGTTTAGTACGAAATATATATACATATCAGTATTTCAAATTGAAATACATATTTCATTATGCTGAATGTGAATGTTATACATACATATTTTTTAATATATAGGGGAGATGGGGAACAAAGAAACATTACTATTAAAACTAGTCAGATTTGTCTCAGTTCAAAGTTACAGTTCAAATATATGTTGGACAACTGCGTTGCTGTTACTAGTGTGATAAAGATATATTCACACTTCTACAGCACTAGCGAAAGAAGATTATTTGATTTTCACCATTGAAACTAAATTTTATTACCAAAAGTAATCCCCCCTTTGTTGTTATATGTAATGATGATTTTTTTTTCTTTTTTTTATGCAATGTAATTCTTGTGTTGTTGACTTCATACCTCCAAAATAAAAAATATAAAAAGTGTTTAATTTTTTTTTATTGATTTAGTAATCTCAGTACGGGATACTATGAAACACTTGTAGACGGGAAACAATGAAATATGTGCTCCAGGTGAATATATTTAATTAAAATGTCAGTGTTAAATGTAATACCATTAGTATAAAATAACATATCGCTGGTTGTCACTACTTTTACTTAAGAGGGAATTCTATAATGCCAGTTGTTTAGCTATTGTTCATATACCATGCAATAGCTCAGCTGCAGGAAATTCATTTTTCCTTAAGAAGTAAAACATTACATCAAGGCTGTTCCAAGAAAAAGAGTAAAAAAATCCATTTAAAAAAAAGTTCTAATTATTGTAATAAAAGATATTCTTGTCCAGAAATTAAATGTCAAAGTAAAAAAAAAAAAAAAAAAAAAAAAAAGTGTGTGTGTGTGTGGGGGGGGGGGAGCAGTTAAAAATTCCTCAAATCAAACTTGCCTACTACCGATTCTGAAGATGCTCAGGATCCAGACCCATACTATTTTCCAGCTGCAGCTGGTGATCGGAGTGCCAAGAAATGAGCTCGCAACGCAAGCAAAATCTGTGTACATTATTATGTTTTAATGAAAGTAAGTAAACAATTAAATACTAATTAAGTTCCTTTTTTGTATTTTAAAAGTTTTTTTTTTTTTTTTTTAATCTCACTGTGTTCTAAAATATTCGTACAGAAGGTCTAATAAATACAGAAGGTCTAATCTTGGTAAAAATTGGAATTAAAAAAATTATTTAGAATGTTTCATTGTACCCCGGTATATATTTCATTGTGCCTCGCCAAACGGGGTGCACTGAATCACTGTTAGGTATTTACTTTTTATTATTTTTCAAAAAAAAAAAAAGATGTTTAGAAACTAATAAAAAATGTAGTTAGATAGGGAAAATACTTGATTATAAGTGTGCATTAATTGCAATTTTGTGCATGCAAAACTGTGACATGGAAAAAATAATCAATTTTGTTTCATTGTACCCCATCTTCCCCTATTTCATCTTTGCACTGGATCTAATACCCTACGTGTTATAATTTAAAAAATGGAAATTCTTTTTGAATTTTTTTTAAAGAAACCGCTATATTGCTATGAATATATATGGTAGCCTCTTAACATTTTATACAGATGATAAAAATCCTCTTAATCACCTGCTGCAGCCAAAACGCATTTAAAACATTACTTTTTATAGGGTGATCCAAAACATTGATATTTTGTTTGATTTTTTACTGGTCCCCTTTTCTTTACAACTTTTGCTGAAAAATGTGAGGAAAAACATGTATTTCTTATTCCCCAAATAGAAGAACAACATGGTAAGTATTTTTAAGATATTTGACAAATGTAAAAAAAGCGAAAGTGTTCACATTATTTTGTCCAACACCTGTATATGTAAAATGTTTGATATTGGAAGCTTAGCATAGCATTTACATTTTTTTACAAGGATGAACAAAACAATTGCGATACATTAAGCCTGATTGAACAACATGCAACTTGGACAGAAACCCTCAAACAATTTTTTTTTTTTTTTTTTTTTTTTTTTAGGTGACAATTTTTCTCATTTAAATTTATTTGACACAATAACACTGCTCGGCATGAAAGTTGCTTCTGACACCATTTCCGCATATTCTTATGTAAAATGACCTGAATCTGAATAGGACGCACATTTTGCCCCATCACCCACCGTTTTTTAGGAATGGACCCAATTTTTATCATTTTTCAGTGATTATATGACTATAAATTTGATTTTTAGGAGGGGGAGGATTATTTTAACCGTTAAATATCTTCTAAGGGGTTACAGAGTTGGAAAATTCTGAAACATGGATATTTGCGACATGTTTTTTTTTTTTTTTTTTTTCTTTTTTTTGAAGGGGGGGAGGGGTATTTGCCACTGAAATTTTGTATTGCATATATTTTTGAATCTGCTATTAATGTTATTTTTTAAACTTTATATATTTTTGTTTTTAGGTGTTTAATTCTTTTTCTTTCTTCAAATCAAATTCATGGACATAAAATTATTGAACAGGGGAAAAAATTGAGGGTGGGGGGTGGTGTTTCTAGAAAACGGTGGGTGACGGGGCAAAATGGGACTCTTATTCGGATCCAAGGGGTCATTTTACATAGGAATCGCCAAAAATGGTATCAGAACTCGAAATCATTTTTTTTTTTTTTTTTTTTTTTTTTTTTTTTAAACAGAGCAGTGTTATTAGTTGCCCGAAAAATCAAGTGGATTCCCTCTAGATTTCTTAAATTGGCAGATGCCAAATCAACTGTAGTTTGTATTGTTCGTTATTGATATATGTATCATAAATTACTTTTAAAAAATATATAAAATAAATAAAAAACAAACACAAATAGAAAGATATGTCTACAGTGTTTTAAATAAAAAGCAACATTTTAATTTATCAATTTTTGATGTGCTTAATATTTTTACAAATTCATTAAACTAAAATTTTACAATTTTTTTTTATTTTTATAAAATAAAATAGATTTTTAATTAATACTTATACACTTTTAAAACACACATTAGTAAACAATACCATTTAAATAAAATTTTGAAAATGTGAGCAAGCATCTGTATTTAAAAAATAAGAATGTTGCTATTGGTAACGAAAATTTATCGTCTGTAAATTAATACAAAGCATTATCTTCGATATTTTCAATGAAAAATCTGAAGTAATGTTGAATGAACTATTCAAATAACTAAATTATTAATTCCATGTTTGAATGAAATTATTTGTATAATGCAAAAAGTAAACTAATAAACAATAATGCGTATTAAAAAAAAAAAAAAAAAAAAAAAAAAAAAAATGCAATTTTTGTGCATTATTTTACCAATTTCATTTTCAAAATAAGAAAAAAATAAATATGAAAGGGAATTGGATATGTTTCTATAAAATTGATTGAGAGTGGCATTTGTTAGGTCTGATTATATTACAGGAAAAACGAAGTATGCACCTACTTTTTAATACATTTTGAATAAAATTCAGTTTTTAATTCTTCGTTTACTTTCTTAATATGATAATGAATTTGAATTTTAGACATTAATGCACTAACAATCTGTTGCACCACTTCTTTATGCATCTCATGAATACGCAAATTAGTGAAATTGATGACATAAGAGTAAAACTGTATCATACTTTGTAAAACATTTTTACCCCTAAAAACATGAGAAATATCAATACTATACATATCATGAATTAAATTAAATAATGCATTACTAGGTTTTTTAAGACTATTGCCTGAGTAGTCTTTATAGTCAGTCAATATAGAATTATCATTTGGTATATTTTCATCACTAAGTAAATTGTACTGACATTCTACACAATTTACTTTTAAAACAGCTTTCTTTCCAATATACCCAGCAATATAAAAAATGGCATTTTGTCTCACAATATCAGACGGTAAGCATAATACATCAAGGGGAGTACTTTCACTCACATCATGATCACTAAACATTGAGATATTTGAAAACTTTGAAGGACCTCTATCATTTAATGTCATTAAAACTTGGTCAAAGTCTGCTTCACAATTTGTGGCTTTAGATGCACTAAAAATGTTGTTTACCATTACAGCTTTTAAGCAACTTATTAATTGATGACAATCTGGATTAACATCATTTCCTCTTTTTGCTCTAATTACTGAAAACGTATTTTCTAGAGCATCCTGATTAAAGCGTCTCATTAGGACATAATCATGGTTCTGCAGCAGAATTTGGCATAAATTGATTGCAGAAGTCAAGCTTATCAACCAACCTTTCTTGCAATGAGTGTACACTTCTTTTTCTTTTGCATTTGTAAATTTCCAGCTTTTCACAAAACTGAGCATCTCTTCCCAAAATGCTAAATGAGGGGAGTCTTTTTGCACAGCACACAGCATTTTCTTTTTATCAATAATTGCTCTGCTATTAAAACTATCAAAAAGTTTATCGATGATAAATATAAAATCTGCTGTATCTAGAGCTGCCTCATCAAATCGTTCAGATGATTTTAATAGTTTAATGCCAGCTGCAACAGATGTACTTAATGTTTGAGATGCATATTTAACTTTCATTTTGGCTCGTCCAATAGGATTAATGTGATTTTTTGTTAATTTAGCAGCAACACGTGGAATGTTCTTTTTATCAATATTATAAAAATCATAAATGAATTTCCATGTCGCAGATACTCTCTGAAACTCAGAATTTTGATATTCTAATACATTTTTCAGAAAATTATTCCTTAAAGCTTTCAAGAGATGTGGTGGATCAAACATAAAGAATATATTCTGATTGCCAACTTGAAAGAAAGTTTTATCCAGAGAAAGTCCAAGTTCAGTGAAAAGACATATATTATTCGAACCTTGGTCACATACCAAACATATTACATTAAGTCTAATTTCTTGAAGTTTAGAAATGGAAGAAATTACTAAATCTTTCAACTCTAATCCTGGCATGCTACGATGTACTAAAAAGTACCCTAAAATTTGCTTCCAGTTACTTAGTAACCCTTTTACCATAAATACTAAAGCATTAGTTGCTACTTTAATAGTTCCACGATTTTGAACTGATATTTCATCTTGATATCCTATAATCAAATCATTCATAGGTGAATAATGGAGAAATGGTCTGATTGCCATCTCATCAAAACATAAAACACAAACTCGATTTTTCTCATCTAAAAGAGTAACTTTTTGTTTTAGCACTTGAAATATTTTAGAGCAAAATCCTCTGCTTTCACATACTCCTTGCACAGAACGCTTTAATGTTCTTATATCAGGCAATATAAGAAACCGCTTCAAAATTCTATATGCTTCAGGAGAAGCGATATAAATATTAAAAGCGAATGCTTTATCAGATGCAGTCCAGCGCCTTCCTTTAGCAGGACCAAAATTTCTTAATTGAACCTCCAATATTTTATACAATGTTGGCTTTAGGTTTCTTTTAAGTGTATTTAATGCATGTGTATTTGTCATATTGGGGAAATTTTTTAAAGAAATGCGTTTCTTTAATCTGTAAATTATAGATTTGTATCTATTCAGTTTTCTGCTTTTTGCCGTCAACTGATGAAGAGAACTGGATGGTTTAAGAGTCTGAAGATGGTTTGTAGAATCATCTTTCACAGAAGCAGAGCTACTTGCCAACAAACTAGTATCAGACTGAAATGAAACATCACCAGGGGAGAAACCAGAAGTTTTTGGGGACTTCTGCAGCATTGTAGATTCGTCTTTGTCAGAAGTAGAACCTCTTGCCAACAAACTAACATGATTAGACGAAAATGGAGTATCAACAATGTAGCACCTAAAAAATAAATAAGACTTTTGTAAAAATAACAAACAATAATAAATAAGTAAAATGAGAGTTATAATTATTAATTTAATTTCTACAAACTTTATTTTTTTACTTAGTTTTGAAAAATCTATTCCGTAACTAACAAATTTTCCGAATTTTATAATTTCATTGCTGATTTGGTATCTGCCGTACTTGTAAAGAAAGAAAAAACAATCGCCAAATTTAACAACTAGCAGAAAAAAAAGGAGCGGAGAAAATGAAGGGAAAAGATAAAAATACATCGGTAGGGGAAGGGGGGTGGGGGCCCTGCACCATTGAACCGCACTGTTAAAACATATTTTAAACAGAAATAAGAATGAAAAAGCATGTTAAAACTGAAAAATAGGGCTAATTAAAAAGAAAATTCACTTAGTGAAAAAAGTAATGACTGAAATACGATTATACCAAAATCTCTGTAAATAACTCTTCATTTCTTGAAAAAGAAAATTTCAAATAAAAAACTGAATATGAATTGGATTGCATTAGGAAATAAGGACGATTGAGTGTTGTAGGTCCTAGGCCTAAGGGAGAGTGCCTTCCGTGGGGGGGTCTTTCTAAGAGGTCCTAGATCGTATTTACGCAAGTTTCGGAGAAAAACACGGAAATCTTCAAACGGCTAGGCCGACGGCGCGATCTGGGATCGAACACGTCTACCAGCTTTGAGCGCAGAACCGCTCGGGGGCAACTGAATATGAAAGGCCATAAGGCAACGGGACTGTCAGACCTGCTACCCGAGTAGGGTAGATTTCTCTCACTGGAGTTTTTTTTTTTTTTTTTTTTTTTTAATATATATAAGGGAATGTCTCCAGCTGTGGCCACAGTTTTGATTTTGGCTTATAACTTTTGATAGATTGAATATTATGCAAACATATGAATGCCAATAGACAGCTAGAACCCTTAGCTAACGTTTGATAAAGCAACTGTATCGATTACGTCAATCAGAAAAATGTTATCATCAATTTTGTGAAGTGATAATTTTTAGCCAAAAAAATTTTGTATCCAGTTGTGGGCACACCTGAAAAATCCGCTAAAAATGGAAAAATAAGAAAATCACCATAAATACAGAAAATAATAAAATTTATTTTGTAAGGATTCAGCTTTCAAAATAACAGAAAACTGTCTTTTCCCAATTTTATTCGTCGTCATCTTCATCCTTCAATTTAGAAGTGCAACGCTTGCAAATAAAATAATTTTCATGTATTTTGTCACATTTCAAATGCACCAGACAATTATACTCGTGGCATTTGATTGAATTTGCTCTTTTTCGGCATGGTAGCATGTGCTCCAAACAAATGATTAATTATTATATGATTGTGGATGTTCCTATTTTTAGCGCGCTTGGCCGGCAGTTTGACAGGTGGAGTTCCCTTACTTTTTCTAGGCTTCTTCTGGAGGGACACAGAAACTGCGAGGAAGTCCAATCCTAAATGGCTTTAACCAGCGCTTAAACATTCATTTCTTTTGGATCGATTGACTTTTCCGGGGTTGATATGGCTAAAAATGCCTAAAACACTAATAAAACATGTTATGTTGTTATAAACGACCATATTTGCCAATCTTTAAGTCAAACACACTCTTTAAATGAAAGAAACATGGGTACCGACAACCGGGAACGACAATCATTTTTATAATGACAGAAAAAACTATTTTCAGTCGACATTTTGGCTTAATTCGATATTGCATCACAAAATATATTGAATATACTTTATGAATGTATATTACGCTTACATTTTAATTTATTCACTTCGATTTATCCCATTCTAAAAATATTTGCAAATTACTTTTGTGTTGCTTTTTTCAGATATTTTTTTTCGATGTTTGCACTTACTAAGCAAGTGAGTATATTCACTTCGGTGTTAACACAAAATCTGCGTACTGTCACAACACAAATTTAACAGTACTCAAATCCACCATATTTGATTTTAGTTAAAAGATATGGTGGGGTGCCCATAACCAGAGAATGCATAGAACAGGAGACATTCCCCTACACCTATATTTCAATGAATTTTTTTTAAATACATTTAAAAAAAAATCTGGTTTGCAACAACCGCACGATTTCTATTAGCCCATTGACAAGTACTATATATGCATTTTTTGGAGATAAAGTCAAAAGACACAAACTGACCTAACAAATTAGACATCTAACAATTTTCTTTTAAGAGAAAACTAATGCACGTTTAAAGACATAAAACAGAATATACATAGCGAGTTTTTTTATTTATATATTAAAATATAAATAAACTCAAGGAGAAAAATCGGTCGAGGCTTTTTATGAAACACCCATTTTTGAGCTCTAAAACTGAGCTACCTAATCAAGATGACTGCTAATTTTCCTGTAATAAACACGTAATACGTGCGAAAGAAAATCTGAAAAGGGTTTTATGTAGCAATTTTAAAGAAAATGATTAGGGCCATTTTTGAGATAACGACTTTTACCAAAATTTGACAAACTCATTTATTGACCGGAAAGTAACAAATAAATAAGAAAGGTTAGTTAAAAGGAGGTTATTACATAGAGTTTGAAAGAAATCCGTAAAACCATTTTAAAGGAATTCACTCCAGACACCTCAAATTGACCTATTTATACAGGACACCTATTAATTTTCCTAAATTAACCGATTAATACATGCGAAAGAACATTAATAGGGTATTTATATAACAGCTTTGAAAAAAACCGTTAGACTTATTTTTGAGATACGGACTTATGGGGTCCATTTATGTTTTCCAATGCCCCCCCCCCCTTTCCAGTTTTTCAGTTTTTACCAAAAGTTGGAAAAATCCTACCTGTCTTAATTTTGAAATTTCGTCGTTCTGTCATTATTAGTTTCGGAGGTATGATAGTCAGAAGATTCTTGTCACACATATTACACACACTCGCTGATCAATTGTCGGAAACTACTTTTTTGGACTTGGGAGATATTAAAAGACACATATCAAGTGAAAATTCGATATTGAAATTTTGAACTAAATACAATACTCACATTACCTACGGTATTCGTATAATGGAAGTAATAAGGCACTTATCATTTAGATAAACAAGATTTAAAAAAAAAAAAAAAAAAGAGATTACCACAAAGGAAAGCTTTAATAATTTAAAATATAACAAAACGTGTTTTTTGCTATTATTGTTCTCCTTAAACTAGCGCTAAAACATAAGTAGCATTGTAAGTAGTGGAAAAAGTAAAATTAATGGGACATTTAATTTCAAGATTGTAAACTTCGCTCATCTTTCATTTATTTCAATAGTATTATCTTTCATTTAAAATTGTATGTTACATATTTACATTAATTATAATTATTAGAAAATCAGAAAATGATAATTTGGAGTTAGATTTAATTAATTTAAAATAGGACATGAAAATTTGTGTAAACAAAATCAATCGATATAAAACGGAGTAGATAATTTAATTCTTAACTTTATATATATATATATATATATATATCTCATTTTGTTAGCTTATCCAAGATAATCTTAGAACTAATTGAGAAGAATGCTGAAGATGCCACATGGTCACTTCCTAGAATCAAAACAGTTTATTATATATATATTTTTTAGAGTCATATCAAAATAGGAGTAACTGATCGAAAATGAATTTTAATTTATAACCCAGTCCATTTAACTCAATAACTACAGTACTTTAAAATTTTCTTCAGTTAACGCCTATAAGACTGTATGATATGTACTTCTGTTTGTACTGCTCTTTTTAAGAGCTCAACCAAAATATATCATTTTACAGTTCACTGTAAATTTAATGTGTTAATGAAACAAATTAAAGATGCAAATCTCTTATTAATAGGAACTAAGGGTAAATAAAGAAAGAGCTGCATTTTCCCTCCTACACAAATAAACAGTTTACTTTACAATATAATAAATTGTAAGATGAAAGTTTTATAAAAACTTTATTATTTAAACAGACAATATTATCTTTAAACTACCTGATCTATATACCACGCATACATAAATATATACTATAAAATACCGCAAAAGCACATTCTTTCGATTAAATACCCCCTCCCACCCTCTGTTTTTCACACGAATTTCATTTGCTCTTAAAATATTAAATAAACGCATCTTAATGCTTTGCGGTAGACTATCAGAATAGTTTTTTTTTTTTTTTTTTAAATACGTTTGCTTTTGTAAAAATAAACCTTCTTTGACGATTGAGGGAGCCCTTGAACAGTATTTTACGGTATTCATTTACATATACAGAAGATATAATAAAAACGCAAGCTTGTATGTGCATATATTAAATATTAACATGCGGTGATTTAACATGATGATTTAATTTCCCTCATTATCCCCCCCCCCCCTTCGGATTTTTTTTTAAAATAAAATCCGCACGGGCTGGGCTTCTTACGGAAAAAAAACTTGGGTTTTTACAATCCTCAAAGACAAGGACAAAACACAAAAATATTAATAAAATAAAGTGAAATGCTATGTACATATCACATATTAAGAAATACATATGAACCAAAAAATACCCATAACGGCAGATACCAAATCCAAAACTATAGCATAATTGCATTAAATTCCCTCTGAAACTGTAGATCAATGTGCTTAATGCTTATATTATTTTTATTTTAAAATAAATGACAAAACACATTTTTACTTATTTGAGATTAATAAAACATACTTAATATAGAGAATTACTTATGCCTTCCTCCAGTAGCAGAATTTTCTGTACCTTTCTACAACAAAACAAAATTTATCTGCAATTCAAGAATACTGAACCAAATTTGGTATCACAAGATCTATTAGCAGTTCATAAAATACATAACATTTGCATTTACAAAGAAAATAAATTCGGAAATATACAAATTCCATTAGTTTTTTCTTTGGCATTTATTTTTGAGCTGCTAATCTGCAGAGCCTAAAAAAATCTGCTGTGCTCGCTGCTGCCATGCTGAACTGTGTCTGTTGCTGGGCTTATGACTATGAATTAACTATAAATAAAATTGTATATCTGATAACTTACATTTCACCGGGAGTAGCACTATAATTTGCTATTCCATGAGTACTAGATATCTGAATGATAGGTACAGATTCTGGAAGAAGGCGACGCTTAAGTGTATTCGTGAAAGCTTCCATTCTAAAGTGATCCGAGCACAGGTATTGACGACTTCTTGTTACAGGCTTCATTTGGATATTAGTCAGCCATTTCTTTAACCTAGAAAACATGTGATGTAAATAGGCAAAATTAATTTATGTATGTGTAAATTGGTATGCATTAAATATATATATATATAAATTTAAGTACATGATTAATATATAATAAATTAATTTTAATACATAATTACAATTATCTTTAAAAAAGGTGATCATAAGACATTCATTATAAAATGACAATTTTTCGAGTAAAAATTACTCAAGTTAAACCTATTTAAAAAAAAAAAAATATATGTACCTAATATTGAAGTAGAGCATAGCATTTAAGTACAACAATACACATATCTGCAGGAAAAGACGAAAACATTACTATTAAAATTGGCCAGATTTCTCACAATGTTGCAATTGAGTTATATGTTATACAACTGTATGTTCCAGTTACTGATGTAATTTGGATACATTCGAACTTCTACAACACTAGCAAAAGAGGATTATTTAAATTTCCGCCATTGAAATTAAGTTTCATTACCAAAAGTAATCCCCCCCCCTTATTATATGAAATAATGATTTTTTTTTTTTTTAAATATGTTCTAATCTTTGGTTGTTGTCTTCATATCTCCAAAAACAAAAAATAGAAATAGAAATTTAAAATATATATATATATATATATATATTTTATTTAGTGACATCAGTGCGCAGTACAATGAAACACCTGTAGAGGGGGTACAATGAAATATTTTCTATTGTCCTCCAGATCAATACATTTAGTTGAAATAATCTCTCTGGTAAATGTAATATCATTGGTATAAAATAACATCATTGGTTGTCACTAGTAAAAATAAAATACTTTTACTAAGAGGCAATGTCAAAATGCCGATTGTTTAGCTACTGTTCATACACCATGCGTTAGCTCTAAATTTGCATGAAATACACTTATCCTTAAGAAATAAAACTTTACCTCAAGGCTGATCCAAAAAAGAAGGAAGAGTAGAAAAAAAAAAAAAAGAAATTCTAACAACAGTAATAAAAAATGTTCTTTTTTAGAAATTATAAAGTGAAAACGGAAAGGGGGGGGGGGGGGAGAACGGATTTTCTCAAATAAACTTAGCCTTCTCAGATTCTGAAGATGCCGATAATCCATATTAATTTCTAGCCCCAGCTGATTATTGAAGTTCTAAGAATGATCTATCAACAGATGTATAATATACAAGTAGTATCGGTAAAAATCAGTATGTTTTAATCAAGGGTGAATTAAAAAGTAAGGAAATGCATTCTGTTGGAGAAATCAAATTAAATTGAATGTGAAATACTACATATAAAAAGACTTCAACCTAGTTTTTACCTTTTGCTGGCTTTAACGCTCTAAATACTGCTGCAAAATTTAAGGGCTGTTTCATTGAACTATCACCAATAACTTCGAGGAGTCATATTTGAAATAAGTAATGGATTGGGCAACCGTTACAGTTAAAATTGAGTTTTGGATAATGAATTAAAATGTTCCTAAATTTGGCTGCATTGACCAGAAGGGAGAAATTAAACAGGGTCTGCAAAGGGTTAAATCTATGCATTCTGCAGAAACACATATTTTTGAAAAACTCAAATTATGCAGAAACTATCCCCCCCCCTCCCCACTCCCTCTTATAATTTCAGGAGCAGTTGAAAGGAGGACAGAAATGTTAAATTTTCCAAACTAACTTGAGGCAGTTTCTATAAAATGAAATTTCTTCATATAATAGAAGCAATCGTATTTTTCATCTAGAATTATAATATTTTAATAAAGTTCCTTTTTTCTATTTTAATAACCCGCCAACTTTTTTTTTTTAATATTTCATTCAAGTTCACATTTTGTATTTTAATAAAAATCTTTTTATTTTATTTATTTATTTATTTGTATTTTAATTAAGTTTGTTTTTTGTATTCTAAAAATTACCTTTCTTCCTATTTAGATCACTTGTTGTAAAATGTTGATAAAACAAGTGTGGTAAAAACTGGAATTTTTCGTGTATTATATAGAGTGTTTTATTGTACTCCAGAATATATGTTTCATTGTACCCCAGTATATGGAGCAGTATAAAACACTGTTAGTGAGTAAATGTTATTAAATTTACTCATAGTCATTTTTCAAGTATAAAGATATTTTTTAGAAACTAATAAATATTTATTTACACGAAGAAAACACATGATTAACAGTGCGCATTAATTTTTTGTGTGTGTGCATGCAAAATTGTGCTTAGAAAAAAATTATTTGTAAATTTTATTTCATTGTACCCCGTCTTCCCCTATACTATGTATATAAAGTCGGCAGCAAAATTATTGAAGCGCTTGCAGTAATTCGTATTTAAAAGATGTGCACCTAATTTTGTTTAGTTAAGTAAATACCTGTCGAGTCATGACCTTAGTGTTATGCTATTAATAAAACAGTGTAAGTTGATGATAAAAATTAGCTGTAAAACTAAGAAAAAATAAATAGATAAATGAATAAATAAAGGAAGTAAAATATGGACCTGTGCTTCAATATTTTTGCTGCCGACAGTATATGCAAAAAAAAAAAAAAAAAAAAAAAAGAGAGAATTCTTACCTTTTTTTATTTCCAGTAGGAAAGGTAAAGAACGACAATTTGCAATTATTGTTTGTATTTAAACACGAATGCGCTTGACAAAATATAGTTTTTGACATTATGAAAATAAACTTGATATACAGCTATTAAGTCATACTTCTCAAAATATAAAAAGCAATTAAAAAAGTAACTTGTTACACTTGCTATGCCAAAGAACACATTCTTTGCCTTTTGTGCCTTACGTTCACATGCCATGAAATCGAATAAACAAAGATGTTATTCATCTAGATTATGCACTCTAATACAACAAGCAAATGTCTTTAGTTCACCAGGTGTAGCCACTAGTGGTGCTACCATATTTCCGGTACGCGTTTTAGCTTCACTGTCCTATCTGTATGATAATCTGTGATATGGACAAAGATGGGGGAAATTGAACTTTAGGAATTACAGATTTTACATCTGCTTCCCTCCTAATTTCTTGACCAAATAAATTCAGATTTGGTTTTTTGGTAAATAAACAGTCTGAAGTTCAAATAGGGCATAAAATTGAGGTTTCCGTACTGTAAATTTTAAAGATTCTTACAGCTTTAATATGGAGACGACTACTCAGAGTTTATTTTTTGACAGTCTATAGGACAATTTTTATCATCTGCAGGATGTCTGGTTTCAACGAATATCATATACTCTGGGTAGTTCAAGGACATCTATAACCATTCGGTGGATGTCTTTGTTCCTTCTGTTGCTGTATAAGAAGAGAGTCTACATGTATACTTCCTTAGGGTGTCTACAAGTGTGACATTTTAATATCCAGAAGACGTCCTGCAAGTGAAATAGACAATTTCGTTTGTCTACATCGTATCAGGTTACTCCGAGAATCATATCCTCCGGATTTTTTTTTTAGAATAACATTGCGTTGTCTGGGGAATTTTATACAGTTAAATTTATTATTATCGATTTAAGAGATACTGAAGTATTTGGAATTTAAAGATCTCAGTAACTAGTTTTAAACTATATTAAGTAATTTCTATACATTTCCTGAAACATTAATTCAAAACACTAAATCTGTACAAACCCTTAAAGAAAAATTGATAGTCAAGGTATTTTTAAAGAAAATGAAACTTTGCAGAATAAGAAAAAAAAAAGGAAATATTTGCATTTGTATTAAATTTTTAAAACATAATACTATGGAATTGTAGACTTGATAACAATAATCTTCAAACCGTGATATTTATGCAGATTTGCTTGGACGCAATATAAAATTAAAGAACGAATAAACATGCTTTGGAACAAGAATGTTCGAAAAAAAAAAAAAAAAAACGTACTTTATATCTCAAATTAAATCAAATAATTTACACTAATATTTTGCAATAGTTTCGTACTTACGTTTGGATATCAATCTCTCATAAGACAATGGATGGATATCGATATATTGTCATATTTCAAGATGTTTACAGCCGAAAAATTTTTATCCACATCATTCTTTTTTATTAACTCAGAACATTTATCCAGTTTAATAAAGATAAAACTTAAAGAAAAATATTATTAAGACATTTTAAATATTAAAATGATAATTACAATTACTTTTATTTTTAAACTATTCTTGAATTATAAGACCATGATTAAATCAAATAACAAGAACAAAAAAATCATGCACCTCACAAAGATTAACAGTTTCTGACTGTATATACCTGATGCATCGTTTAGTTTTAAATATACTTTGGCTACGTAATCACACAACGCGCACACAAAAGGAAAATACAGACAGATAAACTAACTTAATTCATAATAACTCGTAAACCTTGTTGTAAAATGTTCAAAACGCTTAGCATAAAAGGAAATGTAATTCAAGTGATATCAGTTTGTAGCCTTTAACGTTTATGAATATTTTAATATATCCCTGTAAACCGTAACACTGAACTTACCATAGTCTATAGAAAACATTTAGTCAATATATGTCAATTTCAATATGATTGGTGCTGTGCAAAATTAATTAAATGGTATTTATAAAAATGTCTCTCAAAGAACACAATGCATTGGCATAAATGTGGATATCCCTGTACACAAACCAGTTGTGCTATTTATATCAGTTTAAATTGGAAATGCGTAATAGCGAACTTGAATAACATTTATCATTTTGAAGGTAGTTTGAAAATGTGTACGGACGATAGAGACAGACGAGGTAGACAGACGGACAGCAAGTCAGACAGATAGACAAATTCAAATTATAACCACACTTAAACATCGTTAGAAAATGTTTAAAACGATTATTGGAAACGAAAATTTTATTCCAGCGAATTCTAATTAAAGCCGTTTATGTAACGGAATATTTTTATGCGGCTCTGTAAATCTTAATTTTAGTAACCGCTATATATTACAGAAAGCATTTTATTTTGCATATGAATGATAAATGACAATTTCATTATGATTTCTACATAATAAAAGTATTAAAATGTGATTTATAGAAATAATTCTCATAGAATGCGATGGTTTTGAAATTTTTCGGGTGTCCCTGTACATAAACCAGTTGTAATTTTTACCCTGTTTTCAATAGGGATCATTCAACAGTGAAATTGAATAACGCATATCATCTTCAAGCTATTCCCTGAAGATTTACGGGAGTTAGAGCTCGGAGAGATGGACAGACAAACAAAAGTCATAAGAACTTTTCAATTTCTCGAAAAGTGTTAAAAAAGGTATAAATAAAACTTGGTTGTACTCACTATTATCATGTTATTACATGCCTCGCAGCGTTCTAAAAATTTACGTTCATTTTATCATATTGTCACTACTGCTTCAAAACAATATATATATATATTCATAATATTTTACCAAAACATTCAAAAAAATTTACTTTCTGACGTTAATGATTACAATATAATAAAACGCGAGTAAAACTGTAGAAACGCTGTGAAGCCTATGTTATTATTTTAACTTATTTCAGTTTACTACTTTTTATACCTGTAAGAAGAATCAATTCTACGTATTTAGATGATAAAATATATTTATTGAAAAAAAAAAAATACATATTATTTATCATATTATTATTCCTTTCCTTCTTATTATCAGAGTTAACAATTAATTATTAAGTTTAAAGCTTGAATTCTGAGAAATAATTTGTCTGGCACAATTTTTGAAAAAAAAAATGATATATTAAAGTTGAAAGTAAGTAACATACAAAACTTATAAAAGGCAGTTTATTTTGTTATAGAGATGTAACTTCTACAATTATTTTATGAAGAATAAAGTTGTATAGAAGTTTTGATAAATTAAAAAATTAAAAAATATTTCATAAGCTTAAAAAATACCTTTTTTTTTAATAGTTATAATAATAATAATAATAACAAAAAAAAAAAAAAAAAAAAAAAAAAAAAAAACATGGAAATCTTTTTAGCCTAGAGCTAGACTGAATGTGTTCTTCAAAAAAAGGGTAAAAGCTGAAAAAATTTCTGTGAAAGTATTTTTTCCCCCTTATATGTGAGTTATTTTATCAGAAATTACCTGAGAAAGTTTTCGGTGTAGCATTCTTTATTAAACAAAATATGAAATCAAATCGCATGAAGCAAGACGAATTTCTTCAAGACGATTTCTTTTTTTTTTTTTTTTTTTTTTGCATACTTTCTTTGAAACGTTATTTTTACCTATACATTAATTTGATACTTTTATATGCAAAAATAAACTATTTAAAATACATGTGTTTAGGTTCATCAAAATTTTATCGAAGAAAATGAAATATTTAAGAAAATAAAACATCCCCTATGACAGAATAAAATTTTATAAAATTTCGTATTAGAAGCAGGAAAAGCAATAAAAAATAATACAGTCTTTAAAAAAAATAATAAGTAATAGAAAAAGTAGCATTTGTTATGTAGTATATAATCATGACCCAAATGATATATTTCAAGTAGTTTTCTATTTTAAAAGGATTCTTAGTATTATAATAATTAATTTTTGTTTAAAAAAATGAATATATATTTTTTAAGTAATTTATTAAATAATCATTTGACGAAAAAAAGTACTTCACTGATAAAAAAAAAAAAAAATACAAGCAATTAAAATTTATTCACTTAGGTGCAATGAGAAAATAATAGGTATTAGTATATACTATTAATAAAACTATTTTTTTTTTTCAAAATATTTAACCCAATCCTTTTTCTTATTTAAATTATTTTTATTTATTATAAAAAGTGGTTAATGAATATAAATTATTTATTTATTTATTTATTTGCCGTGAAATTTAATTTAATTCAAAAATAACTAAAATTGTATGATAATACGGCCATTAAAAAAATCAAAATCTTTCTTTTTATGAAAATTTTTCCTCCTTCTATCTAATAAAAATATCTTTTTATCTTTATACAAAAAAAATAATTTTGAAAATTTTTTTTAGAAATTATTTAAGATATTGTAAGGTATGGGTGACGTCGAGTTGAGAAAGAAAAGGTCGTCAATGGAATTCAGTATTGGAGAAGGTTGCAAATGATGGTGGTCAGTTAGAATATTGGATTGCATAAGTAAAAATCGTCAGTTGAATATAGTATTGAAAGTAATCTAAAGTGATAATGTCGAGTCAAGTTAAAATGTTCGGTTGAGAATGGGAAGGTCTCTAGCTGGATCCAGGATATTTTGGGGATGTTGTGCGGGAGATAGTGGCTATAAATGTCGAGTAGAGGTCCATTTGGGTTGACGTGGGATGCCTCTAGTTATTGGTTAGGTAATTTGACAATTTAAGAACAGAATCTACGAAGATTGCGAATAGTGGGTAGAAGTCGAATATGAGTCGTTTTAAGAGAAGTACTTTGGTATAAAATGAAGTGAATCGTTTTTAATGTACTTGGAGCACTTGTTTTTTTTTTTTTTTTTTTTTTTTTTTTAGGGTGAAAGTGATCCAAAATGTGTTTTGGCCGTCTATAGATATTCTTTATGCAAGGTTAAAGTTCCCGAGTGACCGCTGGTGATAGCGCTATCTGCTACAGTGGTGAAGAAAAATTAATGTATTCTAAATTGTACTTTTGTATAATTAAGTTTATTCAAGAGTTCTTCCACGTCTTGAGCCTTTCCTTTCCTCTATACGTTAAAATATAATTTAATGTTATAAAGTATATGGTTCTCTCTATTACTATTTACATTATTAACAGTCATGGATGAAATAGGAGTTAAAGTTGACGTAGCAAACCGAATTTTACAATATGTATTATACAAGAAGTATTATGAGTAATAGTTAAAAAAATTCTTTAAGTTTTCCTTTCTTCCTTTATTTATTTTGTAAAAACAGAATATTTTTTGATATGTTCGTGTTCTACAAAAGATGTAATCTTTCTTTCATGGACTTTGTAAAAACGATATATTTTGCATTTAATATGTAATCATTTTATATCAAAGATGATAAACGCAACTCAAAATATGTATTTTATAAAATAAAAAATACAATAGAAATACAATAGAAAAAATTTCCTTTATTCCGTTTTTTCTATATCATTAAAAAAAATCTGTCTAATATTTTAATGCAGAGTATGCAATTAAATCAAACAAGTAAAAAAAAAAAATTCTTCTGTCTTTATAAAGTTTTAACGTCTTTTTTATTTATTTTATTTTATTTTTTTTATTTTATTAATAGTTCTTTTATTAAAAATAGAGAGTAGTTATTATAGAAAGAAAATTCTTATCATTTTTTCCGTGACGACTTTCTATTTTGTTTGAATGAAAGTAAAAAAGTGTAATTTAAGCAATATTTTACAACATACAGCTTTGTAATATGCTATTTCAAAAATAAAAATGAAAATAATATTAAAAAACTTTATATATATTTGAAAATAATAATTTTATTCTGTCGCAATGAGATGATAGATTTTTTTTTTTTTAAATTTATTAATATAAAAGCTGTAATTTATATTAGATTATAGAAAAAAAAAATAAACAATGAATTGTATAATTGGTTCATTAAAAAAAAAATTACTAAATGATAAAGAACTTCCGAAATTCAAGAATTTTTCATTGAGTTCCTCTTATGAATTTATTTGTCACTTTATTCTTATATCATCAGAATCTATTATCCACTTTTTTATAATCTTATTTGATTAGTGTTCGTAAATGCCTGTTGTTAAGAAAAAATATACATATATTTAATTTGTTGATTCTTTAATTTTCTTTATGTATTAAAAAGAAGTTACTGTCGCTGGCGTCAATTTTTTTGTCTTTAATCGCATCTCCTCGCGAAAGTCAGAATGCTTCTCGTCATGAGAAGTACCAATGGGTGCGGAGTACTCCAAGGACAACACTTCAGTCTGTTAGAAATTTCTATCATCTTAATTAGCAAAGTTATAAATTAAAAACGTCGGGTCTATAAAGGTAACCTACTTGCCATTTTACAAAAAGCTTTTGAAATCGCTGTTCTTTCAATCTTATGACGTCATTTTCCACAGGAAAATTAAAATGCTATTAGTGGTGTAAATAATAATAATATTATTAATAATAAAATAAATATTTATCTTTTTTTTTTTTTTTTTTTTTTACCATTTTAGGAAACTTAATTTTCTTACTGGCAATATCCTACGTTGTTTATAATTTTTTATGTGTTCATTTTATTTCTTTTTTGAAATAAGGAAATAATGCCGAGTCTGTATAATTGACAGTATTTCTGTGTGTGTTTAAAGTGTATTTATCTCTTTTATTTAAAAACATATTTTAAAATACTTCAGATATATTTTGGCATAAAAAAAAATATTTTATATTCAAACTCTTATAAATGATAGAATCTTCTAATTTAGCATTGATAATTTTTTAACATTACAGACTTAGACATTTCTATGATACATTTCATATTTCTAAATATGGCAAGAAAAAGAATTCATCATCAAAAAATCTTATAAACATTCGAGTAGGTTTTATTCTTCGTTATATTCAGAAGTAAGTAGACGATAATTAAAAATTAAAGCTGTAGGATAATTTTCCGAATAAAAAAAATAATAATTAGCTTTTTTCATTTCAGATATCTTCGAATGCTTAAAACTATTTATCGGTACATTTCTCCTGCGCAAATCTCGCCAAGTAAACTTTATTGGCGACAATAATAGATTAATGGATTGAAAGTTAATTTGTAACTTAGATTTATTTTTAATTTTAATTTTAACGCTAATTTATATCCATTATTATGGATTTGATAAAATGTTATATTTCTTATGAGACAACACTATTAAAAATTAGCTTTAAGCAATATTTCAGAAAATTTACTTCTTAAAAATATTTAAAAAAAGTAAAGTAAGCGGTCGCATGTCCTTAATTTTCTTATTATCATTTATCAGTGTGTTAAAGCACTTACTCTTTCTTGGTTGCTTAATGACTGGCGTCAATTGTATAATTTTTGGCGACCTTATCGCCTGCGCCGACGAAATGGAAAAGTACTTTATTATCCAGCTGTTCGTTAAAAATACATAGATAGTATTAAATAATGCCCTAAATTAACTGAAAAATTCAACAGTAAAAAGCATAGGCATTAGAAAATATAGGTACTAGATATTTTTATTATTTAACAAGCGATTATACTAAAAAATTCATCGCCAAATAGTGACAAACAAACAAACAAAGAAGAATCGAAGTTAATAGAAACATGGTAATAGTTTGGGAAATACTTCATGTATGTTTATATTTTTATTTATAATTACATTTATATTTTACACCAATCGGGGTCGAAATTTCCTGGGGGCGAAAATTCCGGATCTCGGACAGGGTATAGATCATCGTCCAAAAATTATATTTTGATCAGTGTAGGATATACAGGATTTTACTGATATACTAACCACATAGATATATCGCAACTAGAGTCCTGCATCGGGTCGGATAACCCGATTTTACCCGAATCCGGCCCGACCCATGATTCGGATTCGGGTCGGGTCGACTACATTTTTTTTCTGTTGGGGGTCGGGTTCGGGTTACTTGACTGGTTTTTTTTCGTACGGGTCAGGCTCGGGTCGGACTAACTGAATTTTTCATTCTGGGGGTCTGGTTCGTGTTCTGGTCGGGTTTAGATTTCAACGAATCGAGCCGACTTGAGAACATCTTTAAAAATAAATTCTATTTTACTAAAGCAGAGATTTGTTTGCTCTTATCAATTATGAATATACGCTTACCCAAATTATCATAGTAAAATAAACATCCATATCCGACTAAAGCGATGAAAAAAAACAAAAAAAAAAAAAAAAAAAAAAAAAAACAATTATTATTTAGAATATAAGCTATTGAAAAGAGGCTATTTCTCCAACAAAAATAAGCAAATGTATGATTCATCTATTTTCGCTATGCACATCCTTTTGAAATAGATTGTGAATTTAAACCGATACTATCAGTATTACTTTTTATTTATTTTTTATTTTTTATTTTTTAATTTTCCGGTTTGACTAAAAGTTGGTCAATTTCGAAATATATCAAATTTTCAAATGGAAATAATATTTTTTTATGGGTAAGTGTTGAAAGGAAAAATTTACTTTAATTCATGAAAAAAAAAAAAATGTATATATATTGTTACGAAATTGTAAATAATTGTGTTTATTTTTGTATAAATTCTTTCAAAGAGGCTTAGTAAGTTGATAAAGTGCTAATTTTGTGCATTTCTAGTCGTTTTAGCGTTAAAATAACCTTATTTTCCCTTAAAAACGCATTAAAAAGCCCCAAGAAGGCAGGTAATGGATTTGGCGCCAAATTTGGCGACTTTCTCTCACCTTGGCGATTTTTTGGCGACCTTGGCGAGAAAATCTTTATATGGGATATACCAAATTTGGAATCTGTAAGTTGACTAGTTGACCACTTTCTAGAGTTTTCTCGAAAAATCTGGGTTCCAGGGAACAGTATATAAGGAGCGCTTCCTCGCCAAGGCAGTCAGTTCAGTTCAGATCTCAGTCAGCTTCGCTAATGCTTGTATTGAGCCTCTTTGAAAGAGACTTGCTTTAAGTGTTATTGCTATACAGTTTGTACTGTGGATTTGCTATTGACAGCTGTTGTTTAAGCTGTGTTTACTGATTGAATTGAAGCTGATACTTGGTTTAGAAACCTGTATTTTTCTGGAACTTTCTGTGAATAAATTACTGCATTTTTGTACGTTTGGCCTTTCATTCTCGGACAACTCACGAACCCCCAAGTACGCAACATTTCTGGTGTCAGAAGCGGGGTTTGTCTGTGAATGGTTATAACTAGAGCTATGGAGGAACAGATGAAGAAACTTCTAGAAAGCTTAGCTACCCAGATGAATGAAATGAAAGAAGGGCAAAGAAATGAAGGAAGGACAAAGAGAGATGAAAGATAGCCTGAGTCAAGAGATTAAAGAAATGAAGGCAGCACAAGAGAAAATAAAAACATCGCAAAGAGAAATGAAAGACGGCTTGACTGAAGAAATGAAGGAAATGAAAGATACTATGGGTGAAGTTCAGGAAGAAATTAAATCTAATCAAAATGAGATGAAGAGAGAGCTTTCAACGGTGAAAGTATCAATCGAGGGTAAATTAACGGTGATGGAAAATAGAATGGATGGAATAGAAGAGAAAGTTATAAACATAGAAGAAAATTTTGAAGAGAAAGTTTTGAAAATAGAAGAAAGTTTTGAAGAGAAAGCTATGAAGATAGAAGAAAATGTTATGAAGGTTGAAGAGAGTGTTACGAGGATAGAACGGAGTTTCGGGAAAAAAGTTAAAGAAAATTTTGATCAGGAACTGAAAGGCAGGTTTTCAGAGACAGAAGGAAAATTGAAGAGAATAGAAGAAGATCTGGAGAGAAAAGTGGAAGAAAAGTTAGAGTCCATGCCCCAGGAAACTGAAAAGAAAGAGAGAAGAAGCCAGAATCACGAATTTATTAAGCTATCTACCTACGACGGCAGTTCCTCCTGGCATGTATATGAGACGCAGTTTTCCATCGTAGCTGAAGCTAACGGCTGGGACTCTACCGCCAAGTCGGTCCACTTAGCAGCAGCATTACGGGGAGATGCAGCCGAGATACTGAGAAATGTTTCTAAAGAAGAAAGGAACGACTTCGAGGCCTTGACTAGAGCACTAGAGCTACGGTTTGGAGAGAAGTGTTCTAAGGACTATAGTCGCCTCCAGCTAAAGTCCCGTTACCAGAAAACGGGCGAAAGTTTGCAAGAGCTGGCAGCGGACATTCAGAGATTGTCACACCTAGCATTCTCAGACTGCCAAGCTGACACTCGAAACGACTTAGCTCTTCAGTACTTTATCGATGCTGTTCGGGATCCAGAAATTCAAAAAGCGCTGAGACTCTCCAACATCAGAGACGTAGAATCAGCATTAGGCTATGCACTTAGGATAGAAGCAGCCCAACAAGCCTCCCGTAAAGACCGCCATACCATAAGAGCAGTCTCATTAAATGATACGCCTGCTGATGAGAATGAAATGAAGAGAAGTTTCGCAGAGATCTTAAAGAGATTGCGCAACCTGGAAAATAACATAGAAATAAAGGATCGGAAGATAAAGTGCTGGGGCTGTGGAGGGGATGGTCATGTGAAGAGGAACTGCCCCGTACGACCAACTATAGGAAATCACCCGGCTTCACCATCACTGCGGGCGGAGGTTGCCTAAAATTAAAGAGCCCCAATTTACAGTATTTCATGTTTCATCGATGAGTGGCGGCGATAATGGACTTCACGTCTATGGCCAAGTCAACAACGCCACCTGCCGGATGATTCTGGACACGGGAGCCAACGTAACCATCATTAGAACGGATTTGGCTCAAGAACTAAAAGAGAAGATCATGTGGACTCCGCCCTGCGTTAAACTCCAGACTGTGACCGGAGACGAAATTAAAATATATGGAAAAATGAACTTGGCCATCACTTTTGGGAATGCCAGCTACCATCATATGACATATGTGGCTGATATAAGAGATCCTTTAATCATTGGAATTGATTTCCTGAGAAAATTTAACTTTCAATTGGACTTCAAGAATAATGAACTGCATTCGAGTTCGGAAGACATCGCTGTGTTAACAATGAAAATCAAGACATTCAGACAATTTGCCAGATAACAGCCAAGTCTGAAATTTCCATCCCTCCACACACAGAGACAATAGTTTCAGGAACACCACCTACAAAGCAATACTTCCGCTATGGACTGATTGAATACCCGAATACAGACAATAGCGCAAGAGGAGTTCTGGTAGCTTCATCTCTAGTTGATCTCTCAAAGAGTACTATTCCTGTGAGAGTCGCAAACATCAGCGATAAGGTCCGAACAGTGAAGAAGAATGAGGTGTTAGCAGCCTGCACTCCTGTAACATGCATCAACCGCCCCACGCAATCGACTGAATCCAAGTCTTCTGAAAAATTAATAACGGAATTACTCAAGAATGTAGAGTTAGGAAAGGAACAGAGATGTGCTGCGGAGAAGCTACTCCAAGAATTTAAAGACCTTTTTTCTCGAACACCTGAAGACGTCGGGAGAACGAAGAACAGAATTGATACAGGAAATCATTCTCCAATCAAACAACATCCAAGAAGACTTCCATTTGCTAAACAGGAAGAGGTCACTGAACTTCTAAGCGAAATGCAGCACAATGATGTCATCGAGCCATCAACGAATCCTTGGGCCTCTCCCATAGTACTGGTGCGGAAAAAGGATGGTTCAACAAGATTTTGTGTGGATCATCGTCGTTTGAATGACATCACGAAGAAAGACAGTTACCCTCTTCCCAGAATTGACGACACATTAGACACACTTGCTGGCAATAAATGGTTCACGACGTTGGATCTGAAGAGCGGTTACTGGCAAGTAGAATTACATCCTGATGATCGTGAGAAGACTGCATTCACCACGGGACAAGGACTGTGGCAATTTAAAGTTATGCCGTTCGGATTATGTAATGCTCCTGCCACCTTTGAACGCCTGATGGAGACAGTGCTAAAAGGACTTTCCTATGAAGCCTGTCTGGTGTATTTGGATGATATTATCATTGTGGGGCGCACCTTTGAAGACCATCTACGAAACATCCGAAAGGTGCTGGAGAAACTCAGAATGGCTAACCTCAAATTGAATCCAGGCAAGTGTAACTTGTTCCGTCGCGAAGTGAGCTACCTCGGCCATATCATCTCTGCCGAAGGTGTGAGAACTGATCCTGAGAAGATCTCTGCAGTCGAGAGCTGGAGTCGACCTGAAAATGTACACCAACTACGAAGTTTCCTGGGGTTATGCACTTACTACAGGAAGTTTGTCAAGGGTTTCTCAAATATTGCCAGACCACTGCACAAGCTGACGGAAGCCAAACAGAAGTTCCTGTGGACAGATGAATGTGAAAAAGCGTTCAAGCGACTTAAAGAGGCCTTAACATCATCGCCTATCTTGACATATCCACAGCCCGACAGACAGTTCATACTTGATACAGATGCCAGCCATGAGAGTGTCGGTGCTGCTCTGTCGCAGGAAATTGATGGTCAAGAACATGTCATTGCCTATTGGAGTAAATGCCTGTCTAAACCGGAGCGAAATTACTGTACCACCAGGAAAGAGCTACTCGCCATCGTAAAAGCCATAGAACATTTCCATCATTACCTCTATGGCAGAAGATTCCTGCTCCGGACTGACCATGCATCTTTAACGTGGTTGCTCCAGTTCAAGAACCCGGAAGGACAGATTGCCAGGTGGATACAACGCCTGCAGGAATATGACTTCGAGATACGTCATCGTAAAGGGACTCTACATGGTAATGCAGATGCCTTGTCACGGAAGCCCTGCTCGGAAAGCTGCAAGTACTGCTCTAGAGCCGAACAGAAATACCTGCCGATAAATCCGGTTGCCTGCCAAGTTACTGTCTCAACACCATCAGATCAAGATCCCGATCCATGGAGTGGCGAAGAACTTAGAAAATCCCAGTTGGAAGATCCTGACATAAAGCCAATATTACAGCTGAAGGAGACGACCAGCAACAGACCTATCTGGCAGGACATTTCAAGATTTAGTCCCATTACGAAAAGTTATTGGGCACTTTGGGACTCTCTTCATATCAGAAACGGCGTATTATACAGAAAGTGGGAATCTGATGATGGGAAAAGATTCCGATGGCAGACAGTATTGCCAAGATCAAGAATTCCAGATGTTTTAGAACAACTGCATAGTAGCTCTACCGGAGGCCATTTTGGGGTAATGAAGACTCTGCAGAAAGTTCGGGAACGCTTCAACTGGTGCAAGGCAAAGGAGGATGCGGAGAAATGGTGTAAATCCTGTGATGCTTGTGCGGCACGTAAAGGCCCGCAGAAACGAAGTCGAGGAATACTGCAACGGTATAACGTGGGAGCACCATTTGAACGGATTGCAATCGACATCTTGGGTCCTTTGCCACGGACATCCAGTGGAAATAAATACATCCTCGTCGTGATGGACTATTTCACCAAGTGGCCTGAGGCATATCCCATTCCCAATCAAGAGGCATGCACAGTCGCCGAGGTCCTAGTGCAGCAATGGGTGTCAAGGTACGGCACGCCCCTACAACTTCATACCGACCAAGGTAGGAACTTTACCTCTGATGTTTTCAAAGGACTGTGTGAACTACTCAACATAGACAAAACCCGGACAACACCCTTACATCCCCAGTCGGACGGCATGGTCGAGAGGTTCAATCGTACCATCCTGAATAACCTCTCCCTTCTAGTATCAAGGAACCAGCAAGATTGGGACTTGAAGTTGCCATTGTTCCTGCTGGCTTATCGAAGTGCTGTCCATGAAACCACCGGCTATACTCCAGCCCAGATGCTGTTTGGACGTGAACTTCGTCTCCCTTGTGATCTCCTGTTTGGTTGTCCACCCGATGCGCCTTCATCGCCCGAGGAGTACATCCAGGATCTCCAGGCACGATTTGAAGACGTTCACAACTTTGCTCGGGAGCGAATTCACATTGCAACGGAGAAAATGAAGACAAGGTACGATCTAAAGGCTACGCAACATGAGTTTCAGGAAGGAGAGAAGGTCTGGTTGTGGAATCCTGTTCGACGCAAAGGACTCTCTCCCAAGTTACAGTGCAACTGGGACGGACCATACACAGTCTTAAAAAGGCTGAATGATGTAGTGGTACGGATCACTAAAACAACTTCATCAAAACCGAAGGTGGTGCACTATAATAGGCTAGCCAAGTACCACAAGTAACGGTAATATTAAAAATTAAAAATGTAAATACTGGTAAAATTTGCGCATGCGTAATGTAAATATTTGTATATAAATATTTGTACATATTTGTGAATTTTGTAAATATTTGTATATAAATATTTGAACATATTTGTGAATTTTGTAAATATTTCTCACTTGATTTGTATTTCTATTTTATCGTTATATGCAACTTAGTTTTTGTGTTTTAGATTGTGTAAATTTGTTTAGTTTCGCCTCTTGACCAAGGGTTGCACTGCCCGGGACGTGCAGTCCTTGGGAGGGGGCAGCGTTACGAAATTGTAAATAATTGTGTTTATTTTTGTATAAATTCTTTCAAAGAGGCTTAGTAAGTTGTTAAAGTGCTAATTTTGTGCATTTCTAGTCGTTTTAGCGTTAAAATAACCTTATTTTCCCTTAAAAACGCATTAAAAAGCCCCAAGAAGGCAGGTAATGGATTTGGCGCCAAATTTGGCGAGTTTCTCCCACCTTGGCGATTTTTTTGGCGACCTTGGCGAGAAAATCCTTATATGGGATATACCAAATATGGAAGCTGTAAGTTGATTGGTTGACCACTTTCTAGAGTTTTCTCGAAAAATCTGGGTTCCATGGAACAGCGCTTCCTCGCCAAGGCAGTCAGTTTAGTTCAGATCTCAGTCAGCTTCGCTAATGCTTGTATTGAGCCTCTTTGAAAGAGACTTGCTTTAAGTGTTATTGCTATACAGTTTGTACTGTGGATTTGCTATTGACAGCTGTTGTTTAAGCTGTGTTTACTGATTGAATTGAATCTGATACTTGGTTTATAGACCTGTATTTTTCTGGAACTTTCTGTGAATAAATTACTGCATTTTTGTACGTTTGGCCTTTCATTCTCGCACAACTCACGAACCCCCAAGTACGCAACAATATATATAACTTTAATTTGGAATGAGGACAGGCAAGGTCACAATTTCTGGGCTCGAAAAATAGTCGTGGTAAGCATGAATTAATTCAATGGCAATAAAATATGTGTACTTCAAATTACTTCAAATTTAATAACAACTTTAAATTTCAAGGAACCCTGTACTGCAACATTTCGTGCAGTGAATCCGAGATCTACTGCATGAGGACAAATTTCTACTTATTGATTCTACAGTATTTCGGGGGTTTTTGTATCATTGTTAAATTATTTTAACAATGAATATAAAATAATATAAATGCATATAAATATATAAATGCATATAAAAGAAGATTTATTATTTTTTAGCTATATCGTATCCCTATGTTTTTATTATAATCATGTGAAAGGCAAAAAATAAAATAATAATGCATTCACTGAAGTATATAAATTAAAAAGAAATAAATGAACGTTTTTTATAAATATTTATTTTTAAAAATGTCTGCTCTGTTTTAGAAACATTAAAAGATTGAATTGCTATATTTTCTTAATTAATCTACTATCACATTTATCTAAATTACTCTTGAGAAGTAGTTGGACTTTAAGTAAAATATTTTTCACTTTTTGGATTTATGCTTTTACATAAGCCATTGTGGATTCTTGGTATACCCTTATATAAATTCACCACTTCATTTTACATTCATAGTAATCTAAGCAAATGTACAAAAAATATAAACAAATAGTTTGCTTTTTAATTTTTTAAACAGACAGATAAACAGAATAACTGAAGTTATAAACATGTTTCACCTTAATTCAGACTCTTAAAATTGTTGAAATTTTTTATTTGAAATGAAAATGTTTTCAATTTTATATTTTGAATAAATCATACATTGGAATTTGACAAATTGATGTTTATTAATCTTGTATAGTATAATAAAAATTCTTTATTTAGTATTTGGACAAAAGTGTACGTACAAAATAACTGATATATATATTTATAGAATTGTTCATAATGGAAAAAAAATCATGTGTTAGTGCTTTAAATATAACTCAAAACTAAGAAAAATCGTGTATCTGTTATTGCCTGCAGTGATAATAAAAGTCTATAGAAACCGAAAAGTCGAAAAGTTTTGTGAAAATGTTTTTATTTTGTTACCTGAGGTGCTGAATGAATATATATATATATACACTTTCACAATACGTATTTCACAAAAAGTGAGAAAAAGTACCACGAAATATATTATAAAAAGGTATCATAGATGTAAAAAAAAATATAGAAAATATATTTACATCGGAGATTTTTTTTTTTTTTAAGCAAAATTGAGAAGATTTGGAGACATTATATCAAATGGTTTGGTACCTATGTATTTGAAATTCAGATATTCAAAAAATAATATATGTTATTTTTCATTTAATATACAGTTACAAGCTGTTATAAAAATTAAAATGTATTTTTGAAGCGCAGCGTTCACTTATGTGTTTACAATACCCATGTTTTGAAAAAGTAATTCAAATCATAAATTACTTTTAAAGATCATATAAAAAACATTTTTTGTAAAAGGAAATATTAAGTATTATTATCATTATTATTATTCTGTGAGAGAAAAAAAGCTGTTAAAAAGTAATGATTTAAAATATATTATTTATGAACAAAGAATTTTATTTTATCTCAATGTATCTATATAATTATAGGTAAATATTTTACAGGAAATTTTCGATATTTAACCATGTTTACAAGTATTTAACATTTCAGTTGGTTATCAATATGTTTTTAAAGGGATGGATGGATGGGTGGGTTTTTCGTCGCACTAGTGCTGCGAAGATGATTTTTAAAGGGAAAAAGTTAGCTAATTGCTAATCTCAGACTGCCATCAATTGCGCACTGCGTAGTTCCAGTGCGATGCTAAATCCACTCAACTTCAAGCCCGACACCTAATTAAATAAACAATATTATTTCTATGATTTTACAAATTCTAAGGACAATATATTAGTTTTCATCGTAAATTATATCCACACGTATATACTTTATACATACGTCTTCGTTAAAATTTAAATTATTTTATACTTTCTTACTTAAAATGGTTTATGGTTAAGTTTTTCAGTTTCAAATAAAGTATTCATGTTTTATTCATTCTACTAGACATTGAAATTAACATGTAAATTTAGTTGTATATCAAGTGTTAATGTTTTGATGTTGTTACAGATAGACTCGGTTAATTTTAACTAGAGGAAATTTACATTGCTGTGAAGCAGTGGCGAATCCAGGATTTCGGTCTCGGAGGATCTGAGCTCATAAAAATATGTTTCGACATGTTGCATAACAAAACGCCACAGCTCATGTGAACCAAAACAGTTTCACTTTACAATTTTTACTCATCTAATAATAAGAATCACTAAAACACAATACAAAACTTTCAATAATTCAATAAAAATTACAATGAAATAACTATCCAAAAACCGCTACCATTAAACTATATTTGACTTGACCATAGCGACGCCAGGCTCACCAGTGCTTGACCATATTAAGGTCACAAAGTGCATTTTCACGTTTCTATTATTTTTTCTTTAAAAGACAGATATTGAACCAACAGTTATATGGATTTTAAATAAAATTTATAATTTTAATTCAGCTCGGGTGGGGAGGGGTTGGTAGCCAAATAGCCTCCTCCCGGATTCACCATGGCTGAGATTGTATATCTTTATGACTTCTATTTGTTGAAAGATTGAGCTTCGATTTTCAAAAACTGAAACTTTTACTGACCAATAAATCTAGCCTAAAATTTTATGTAGAATGACTAAAACCCTTTTTTTACTGAAAATTAAATTTCTTGAACACGGAATAGCGACGTAAATAATGCAATGTATGGGAAGAAAGCCATTGGCTAAGTATGTGTTAATGCATATGTAATATTTCTTTACTCTTGTAACATTAATATAAAGGAATCTACCTTTGCCGAAAAGGTATTTTTTACAATAGTAAAGGTAATAGAAAAAGAAAACGTGTCTATACAAAAAAAAAAAAAAAAAAAATAAATAAATAAATAAAAATAAAAAAAGAAAGAATTTTATTTTTGCAATTGTTTTCATATTTATTTAGCACATAGAAGAAAATAAACTCAAACGTTTTTATTTTTAATCATAAAAATTTCTTTTTGCATGAAAATAATCTGGTGTGTCAGTCACACAACTTTCTCTTTCTCTGCATTTAGTACTATAAAGATTAACACTTTCGCGACAGCATGTTTTTGTCCATTTGACAGTAAAGCATTTGTCATGACAACATGACTTTGTTCTTTTGACATATTCTCTCAAGTTACAATATTTCAGAACAAAATTTTCTGTATTCATACATTACAAACGGTTATGATTGGATTTTTTTCTAATCATATTCGTATTCGTATTCATAGAATATTTGCTTTTATAAATTTGAATATTTGGTATATCCTTAAGAAATAAATAATATACAAATTGCGAACGAAACACTCACTAGTGGAGTTACAGATTTTCAATGACGTGAATCTACATGATCGGTCGTGAATGTGTTAAGTCGTACGATCGATAAGGTAAAAATATAAAGTTCAATCTACTTTAAAATAAACTAAAATAGGTTTGGTAACAGTTTCATTTTACACGAGCTTTGTTTGAAAGTTTTATTTGACATAATGTTTGTTGGTCAGATTTATTTGACATGAACAGTTTTATTTGACATCAGTTTTATTTCTGTGTGGGAGGCTGGCGCCCGCTGAATCCCCAGTTCAATTATAGTGCATATATTTATTATTAGTAGTAGTATTTTAAGACTGTTATTGATTTTGCCCTAAAACTTGCAAATTTTGATCAAATTTTACAAGTAGAAACCTAATACAAACTTTAGAATACCAAATTTGTATTTTCTCCAGTTCTTTGTTTTTAAGATATGGTAATGACAGATATACAAACACTCAACCAGTAAAAATAACATTTTTGTATTTAGAGCACCCCAAAACACGATATTATTCAAAAAACCAGAGTTAAAAGAAACATCAAATAAAACTTTATTCATAATTTGGTTACGAAAATTTTATCTTTATTCGTGTGTAGTGTTTGTCGACATAGCAAAATGTTGAAAAGCACTTCCATTAATAATATTTAATGGAAATGAACGTTTAGCTTAAGTTTGGTAACCCTGTATATTATTTATGATCTACATTCACATGACATTGTGCACTTAATATTAGTTTTATATGAAAAAACCTAATGCAACATGAGATAAACTTCCAGTATTTTCAAAATATAACCATAATATATGCAAAAACTTCAGGTAACTCTGTAAACGAATGATGAATGATTTCTATACGTTACCTACATAAAACATACTTTTATGCGTAAAAAAAAAAAAAAAAAAAAAAAAAAAAAAAAAAAAAAAGTTAATTGATTTTTGTTTAGAGCAGCCTGTAGATATTACAATGTACTTACTAGAAATTTCACCATGGACGTAATGTATTTGAATTCTCTTGGATGTCCCTGTACATGAACTATTTGCTTGTTCTCAACGAAAAATTTAGCGTAGCATCACTGTATGATACAAATTTAGACTATCAAGGTAGGACTTCCTGCTACTTTTTATTGAGATATGATGATAACAGACAGATGACAAGACAGATATACTCACACACAGACCAACCGCTAATAACATGATTTCCAGATTCAGGGAACTTTAAAACATGTATTGTGAGGTCGGAACTGTAGAAGGTCACCACAGTTTGTGTAAAATTAAGCTGGATCCAGCAAAGTATTCAGTTGGGATGATTAAATCGCTTCGGCGCCAGTGACTCGGCGAAATTTTGGGTCGGATTAGTTTTGTGTCGACATGGTGCTGCAACGAAGGTATTAAGTTGTGATATGTAGATGAACGGGAGGCGACTTTTAAAGTTTGGTTGAAATGAAGAGAAGGGAAGTTGGTGGAAAGTGGTATAAGATGGAAATTATTTTCGTAAAAGGGGTGGTGTAATAGAGTCTTGTCCGACGTTTGTCTACGACAAAGGCTAAGTCTTAGAGTCTGGAAGAAGTTATATTTCGGTAGTTGAGATTAAGTTGTGCTTAAGTTAAGTAGTTTAATGAGTGTTGTGGTGCTTCAGTGCGAGTAATCGTGAATGGAAAATAGATTCAACCGGGAATCCGCGGATCTGTTGAAAGTCACGGCATCCAAGTAAGGGAGTGCACCCGTCTCTATAATTTCTACTGTTCTGGGGTGAGATATTTCAAATTATCTAAATTAGTTATTATACATTTATTTTCTAAAGTATTAAAATCCGCTGACTGAGCTACAAAATCCAGGTCATCCTCCCATTATTCTAGCTGAATAGACTCTTAGTTTTATTTTTATATATCTGAGTTTCTGTGCTAATTTCATATTTAATACTTAAGTAGTTAAGTTAACTAAGTTAAGATGGGGTCTGCGTCAACGCAATCCTCACAGTATATGTACCAAAAACTCAATTTCAAAACTTTTACTGAAGAACAATACTTTCTCTGCCCCATACATGGGTCGAGAAAGTAAAAAATTAAGATAAAATGTTTGGACATTTAAAAAAATACATATTTATATATTTATATGTATTTAAAAAAAAAAAAAAAAAAAAAAAAAAAAACAGACATATCTTTGAATTTTGTTTATCTAGCTCTATTTTTTTTAGGTAGAAAAAAGCTATTGGACAACACATGTGAATGAAAGAGGAAAATTTATGAACATTTTTCTAACGGGAAATTTTTACGTTTAAGATATATGTGCATAGCTTCGTTCTTGCCCATTATTCATCTTCAGCTATAAATTATTCTTTTGTTCTGTACATCCAACTGCCACTACAAATTGAAAAAAAAAATGTTTCCTGAAATTTTCTAGAAAATGAAGATGTATGATATATAATGAAGTTTTCTTTGTTTTACTTCTTGTATCGAGAAATAGTTTATAAAAATTTAGATGTAATACTTTATTTCAATAAAGTGTAAAAGCTTTGCAGACAAAATGTTTACGAGTTTTTTTTTTTTTTTTTT
Source organism: Salticus scenicus (assembly GCA_963930645.1). Classification (NCBI taxonomy): domain Eukaryota; kingdom Metazoa; phylum Arthropoda; class Arachnida; order Araneae; family Salticidae; genus Salticus; species Salticus scenicus. Next base: position 386,270,833 of record OZ005648.1, read on the forward strand.
TTTTTTTTTTTTTTTATGTTTACCATCATTATATAAAATATACTGTAAAAAGTTTTAAACGAAATTTTCAAAAGATTTTTTTTTTCGAGTATTTTACGCATTCTCACTCATACAAAAATACTTGCATTCAAACAAACATTCATAAAAAAAAATATATATACTAAACAAATGTAATCACCAAATTTTACTTTCAAATATATATTCACCAAATAACAGTGTTTCAAGAAAATATTTGAATACTATAGATATATATATATATATAAAACCTGCTTTGGAATTGTTTTAATTCTTACTTCTGGAATCCACACCCACCTCTTTTTTCGTCGCACTGCACCGGATCCAGGTTAGCACTGTCTGAAGAAAGGTATTTCCAGGGTATTTCAATTTGGGTATTTATCGATGACAGGTGTACCTACTGTTATTTAAGAACTTCGATTTTAAAGATGACTGTATCTTAGCATATATTAAATAATTTAATATTAATTAATTATTGAACCATGCATTTTATAGCCCTCGATCTTTTCTCTATATTATATCATTCCGAGCAATATAATTAATTAAATAAAAAGTGGATTTTCTTTTAAAAGGAACAAAATCAAATAATAATAATAATAATAATAATAAAACTTAAATTTTAATCAGTTTAATCCTTTATACTATAAACTATCATTTTTTTTCGATAAATAGTATAAATTAAAGAAAAACTAGTATGTTGTGGCCACCACAAGACTTTCTTCTATATTTTCCTATACATATTCAATCAGTAACAATATTTAAAAAAAAAAAATTAAAAAAAATACAATTTTTTTTTCTAAGGGTTTTTTTTTTGGAGGGGTACTTGTTTTTTTTAAGGGTACTTCCCCCCCCCAGGGGGGGAAGCGATGCCCCCCCATGCACAAAAATGTTTTCCTAGTTACGTACTACTATTATCAATAATTCATATTAATTTTACAATCACAAGTGTAAAATAACTCTTATTATGCACATTTATACGAATTTTTGTCTTATTCTGCCATGTTAAAAATTTAGATAAAATGCTATCACAGCGCCTCCTGTTGAGCTATTGATCCGCAAATATAATCAGCACCAGTTTATGTCGGTGACCAACTAAATACCAAGTTTGGTAAAATTTCGTTTAAAAAAAAAAAAAAAAAAAAAAAATTACGATTTTTTTTCTAAGTTTTTTTTTTTTTTTTGTTAAAAGTAAAAAAAATCGATAACTTTGTTTTAAATTATCACAGATTTATGGTTCAACCATTCGTTTTAAAGGTATTGACGAGATCTTTCGAATGATACCCATCTTCAAAATTTAACCCCCCGGGGGGTACTTCCCCCCCAGGGGGGGAACCGATGCCCCCCCATGCACAAATTTTTTTCCTAGTTAACTACTACTATTATCAATAATTCATATTAATTTTACAATCACAAGTTTAAAATAACTCTCATTATGCCCATTTATACGGAATTTTGTCCTATAAAATGCGATCACAGCGCCACCTGTTGAGCTATTGATCCCCAAATCTAATGGGCACCAGTTCATGTCAGGGTGCAACTAAATACCAAGTTTGGTTAAATTTCATTCATTGGTTCGTGAGATACAGCGTCCACAAAAAAATGATACAGACACACAGACAGACAGACAGACAGACAGACAGACACACAGACAGACAGACAGACAGACACACAGACAGACATTTTTTAAAAACTATCAATTCGTGTTCAGGACATCCCAAAACGTGTAGATCCGTCAAAAAACGGAGGTCGAAAATTTTCGCGAATCCAATACTTTCTCTATATTACATATAGAAGAAAGTAAAAAAGGAACTAATTTAAAAAATGAAAATTTAAAATTTTAAATTTAAAAATTGTTATGCTATAAAAATTATACATAAGCATAACAATTATTCTCTATTACATATCCATTAGATTTTCAATAATGTAATAAATTAAAAAAAGAAAAACAAACAAACAAAAGATTTCGCCTTCAAATAAATGAATGAATTAAATAAAGGAGAAATAAATAACCTAATATTTGTTGCTAAGATACGCAGAGGATTGAAATGAAAGAATAAACTTCAGAAAAATGAAACATTGAAATCAATATTTAAAATCGAAAAAAAAAATATATATTAAAAATATTCAAATTCAAAAAAATTTCGAGTGCACACATACTGGGTCTCAGGTACCCATCTGCCAAGTTTTGCAGTGATCACCAGAGCGCAGACAGACACTTATCTTTATTTATACAGATTATTCCAATGTAAAATTCATATTTCAGAAATATCAAAATAATTTAGAGAATATTTGTGAAAATATTTAGTTTAATATGGCAATTGAAATTATTTATTTAATTTATTTATTTATTTATTTATTTTTAATTTTAAATGACTGAAACATTTCATTTTAGAAATACAAAGCACATCTGTAATTAATTCATAACTGACGTTTTATCTTTTGTTCTCCAAAAAATTATAAGATTCAAATAATGGAAAAAAAATATACAAAAAACTTCATCAGAATAATCGACGTCATTATCAACGACATAAATAAAATATAAAAGAAACTGAAAAAATAGCTTTGAAAAATATATCAAGTACATAATTTATGTTTCTTATCTTTTTGTGTTTAAAATAAAACTCTTTCGATATATGATTGGTGTTTTCTGCGATTTCATTGATAGGAGGAAACCAATTTTAAAATTGTTAATTTAAAAATCTTAATGACGGTAATAAATTAAAATTACAAATGTACAATAACTAAAATTATATATATATACATATATACAAGGGTATATACAAGTTTATAACTAAATTTTATTTAATTTGAGAAAAATCCTTAAATTAATTTTTTTTATTTGACGCACATTTTGTTTATTTACGCAAAAAAGAAGAAAGAGAAAGGAAAATCAATAATTTCACACGCACCAAAAATATAATAAAATAAATAAATAAATAAAACAAAATGAATAAATAAAATAAAAATATTTTTCAATTTTAAATATTCCATTATATATATGTTGATTCATGGGAAGCGGTAAAGGCGACAGCCGATCAGAAGTAGACAGTCATGTGACCAGAAAGAGAAACAAAACTCATTTTTTTTTCTTTTTTTTATTATTAATTCTGGTTTTCTCTCTGAACTATTCAAAAAACTGAAGTAACTTTATTCTTGAATTGACATTCTAATATTCAGGCTGAATTCGTACAGCCAAGTAATCCATTAATTGTTATATTATTAAAACAATAAGTATTCTTCTGTTTATTCTTTATAATTCATTCAAGGCATAAAAAAAATGCCTTTATACGTATTCTGAATGTTTAAACCTGTGCTAAAGTTTGTGAAAGATTCTGTTTTTATTCATAAAATTCTGAAAGAAAATCTCTGATTAAAGTCAACTATAGTAAGCAATCGGATTTCATATTTATTGATTTGTATGGTCTAAAATGTTTTCTTCAAGCGACCACAGGAAATGCAGGAGAGAGGTGAGTTAGCTTTTCTTAATATTATGCATGCTAAAACTTAGTTTCGTTTAGTAAAATGTTTTTGATGCAGCTCAATTCTTTATGCATGAGTCTAGTTATAATTAATCAACAATATATATATATCAATTTTAACATTTGACAGTCTACTGGAGAAAAAAAGCCTCTCCTAGGCGATTCCAGTCTTCCCTGTTTTCTGCAAGTCTCCATTCTGCTCATCCATACTTTACAATCTTCTCTCTCAAACGACGGTGTGATATCTTTCTTTCTCTCTTTTCTTATCTTTCGGTACATATAATAAGACTTTGGTTACACATCTATCATGATTCCTTTTAGAAAGATGCCCAACCCGGATCCATTTTAATTTATTTAATCTACAAATGATATCAATAACTTAGGTTTGCTCCGTAATACATGTGTTTCACTCTCTGCCTCTTTTTGTAAAATTTAACCTGCATCTCTCCATGCGTCTCTGGGTTGTTTGAGGCTTCTGTAGGGTTTTTAGACGTTAATGTCCAAGTTTCTGATTCATAAGTTAATACAGATAAAATATACAAAGGTCAAAGACGTTTCTTTTCAAACAAATTGGAAAGTCGCTTTTGAAAATCGTGCTATTTCTTGCGAATGCTCTCCATGCAATTTAATTCGATTGTTAATTTCTCACATGGTGCTACTAATCTGCGTAATGATTTACCTCATATAATTACAACTGCATTCTCTTCTAATTCATTCATATTAACAGTGACCTTCAGTGTACAAATAAAGTAATTCTACATAATTTTTGTCTTATTGGTGTTCATTTTCAAACTAATTATTACTTATTCTCTTCATTTAATTCTTGAAGCCTTTCTTGCTCTTTTATTTAATTCTTGAAGCGCTTCTTGCTTCAAATTTAGATGAGAAAGCAAACAGTGCAATGTCATCCAGAAATCTCAAACGATTTATAAATTCTCCATCAGCTTTTATGCCATTCTTTTCTACATTTAGTTTCTTAAAAACTCCTTTTTCCATTGAACAATTTAGGCAAAATTATGTCCCCTTGTCTTACACCCTTTCTGATTTTGAATGCATTTCTCGTTTTGTGGATTTTTAATTTGGTTGTTGCTTCTTTATAATTGTTTCTAATATGATGAATATATCCTGAATTAATATTCCTGAATTAATATCTTGAATTAATATCTCTTAATGTCTGAGTGTTTGAAAATTATATTTATAATTTTCAAGTACACGGAAATCAGAATAATTTCACTGATAAAAATCTTTCTGGTCCTCATTAGGTAAGTGATGAAATTTATAATTTAAGAAGTGTTGAAAAAGAATATGGAATCAAACATATTCCATCACAAACAGATTTTTATTTTTTTTTAATTTAATAATCTATATTTTATAACACCTATTCAATATATTTAATTGTAAAATTTGGTATTTGACATTTTAGTATAAGTAAGTTATAAACACTTGTAAAGCTTAAAACTAATCTTTCAGATACTGAAAAATTGTAATATTTATAATGTCTTAGAAAAATTAAACAGGCTTTCCGTTAGAAAAATTATGTTCATGATAACTTTTCTAAATTTTCAGTCTTATATAAAATTAAATGATTTAACTAAGCATGTTTTATTATACTGAGAAAGATAACTTCTCTAATATGTTTCCAATACGAAAAAAAAGTTATAATAGGGGTCTACCTACCATGTCATTGGAATTGCATTAAAGACACGTCTTAACGGAAATTCTCCTTATACTATTTCAGGAAAAGCATATCGCTAAAGATGCAAGTTTCATTGGCAATCGAAAGCAGCTAGTAAACTGCGTATATTATTATAACTAGCTGTTGTGCCCATTCTTTGCATGGGAATATAATAAGTTTTTTCCACACCTTACTCCCTTTGTAAAACAGAGTCATTCTTTGGGATAGTTTTTGGATTTTATTCAAACTTACCATTATGTTCTGTGAAAATTATTTGCCTTGTTAAACCTTCTAATACTTTTTTTACCTGCTCCAAAATTTTTATTACATACTTCAGAAATGGCTGCTTCATTAACGTCAGTATGTTAACTTCGTACTTATTTTCTTTAGATTGGCACCGCATCTAAAATGTTTTAATTGTTGATTAGAAATTATTTAATGTTACGTATAAAGTAAAGCTATTAAAATTTTATAAAATATTTATTAATACATTCATGAAAATAAAATGGTAGTTTAAAAAAAAGCCTCACTTTTCAATATTTATAACATTCTTAATACACATGTTTAAAAAAATGTACTTTTTTTTCACAAAAGAAAAGAAAATAAAAATATATTAAAGTAATTAAACTAAATATAAATTTTTTGTAATTTTTATTAAAAGAATAATTGTCGGGAAAAGAAATATTTTATTTAAATAACACAGTTTATAATTCTATAATTCTTCCATAGTCTTTTTATAATGACTATTATTAAATAAAAGGGCCTGTGAAACATTATATATATATATATATTTTATAGTTTTCGTTTTAAAAAAAATGTTTATTTATGCACAATAATTTTATACCTTTAAAATTGTAATTTTCTTACTGAATAGTTCTACTTAATTTTTTAAGCTGTAAAGATCTTTCATATATAAACTCTTGGCTAAGTTAATACATTTAAAAGGGCTAATATTTATTAATATAAGACGTATTATCCTGATTAGTTCCGATAAGAAATCTAATATGACGTAAGATAGCTTATAGATATTATATGATGGACATGTAAGTTGATTTTCTGAAAGAAAATAAACCAAAACATTACATTTTCTCGTGGATATTTATGAGGAAATAAGTAATGGGGTAAGATAAGAATAATGGAAGAATTAATGTGCTGATATTAAATATTAGTAGAATGAACATTTTTTAAATGGGGAATATAAGTTTACAATTTAAACATGATTAAAATGTAAGTGAGTATGTTTAAATTTTTACTGTGCGAGTATATGTAAAAGTGTGAACACGTTTTCATTGACTAATGCATGCTGTCTAAAAGACATTATATTAATGGAAATTATTATAACACAAAATAAAGGGTTCACCTCAATCCCATTATATTTTTTAATAATAATTCATTTAAACAAAACAAACATTTTTACATTAAGAAAAAAAAGAAAAGAAATCCATAGTTATTATTAAAAATGTGTTTTAAAGATAATGATTTTTTTTTCTCCCAATTGGATTAAAAAGAGTACCAAAATGGAGTCAAAGTTAGATAGGTAGTGTATTTGCGACTAGGAATGAGTTACTTATAATAATGGAAATTTGAAAAGTAGATTTTCTTATGCTATATTTAAATATTAATTTTACTAATTTTACTAATAAATATAATTAATTTAAAATAATTAATTTAAATATTAATTTTACTAATTTTCTTACTAATTTTACATTACTTTAATCTTGTTTGATATAATTTTTTATTATTTAAACTTTGATCCATGATATATTATGCAGTATTTTAAAGAATACCTTCTCAATATGCTTAATCTGTCGTAATATAGAAATGTTAACTCAGTAAAAAACAAAGAATTGTTAAAAAATAACAGATATTTTCTGTGAAATAAAAAGATCATTTCCATCAGTCTAGAAGCAGATTTTCTTTCTTTTTTTTTTTTTTTTTTTTTTTTTTTTTTTTTTTTTAAATAGTGTACGTTGTTTATATTTCATTGGATATGCAATTGTTTTATAAGAAAGTTAGGGATTTATGCAAAATCTTACGAACGGATGTCTTAATTCTTCATAAAACTATTAATGTTTATCTCCTTTCTTGCATGCTTTTCATCATGGTCCCATACAGCACAGAATCTTTCAGTTACGTTGCAAAAAGCTTACAATCTTTCAAAAACGTAACACATTTAATTATGCTCTCTGTTACCTTTCTGAAACATTCCCTCTTTTTCCTTTTCTATCTGTTAAGTGATTGTAACGTTTCTGTTTCGTATCTGATTTTTTGTTACGATCGCGGACATTTCTACGTTTTTGTAACTCATCGGAAAGCAATCTGAACGTTTTTAAACGTTCCTGAAATGTTTATAATGTTTCAATGTTATATGATTGTTACGTTTCTGGAACATTTTGTGCTGTTAGGGGTATTATTATAAATTATAAAACTATGTCAATAGATGGGATATTCAATTCATCCTGTTAGAATGTTTTATGCAAAGGTATTCAGAGTTACTTAATCTGTCACGAAAGAGGATATTACCATTATAGAAAGTTAACACACATTAATTAAAATATATAATAATAAAATAAGTACAAGCAATCAAGTACTACTTAAAAGAAGATGCAGAAATTTATTCCTTCTATTTACATTACGGAGTGACGATTCTTTCCAAACTGTTGTACATATATATTTAATTATTCACAAAGTATCACTATCGCAAATTTAAAACCAAGGTTATTAAGATAAAACCTAAATTTTCTTCTTTAAAGCTATTGAACTATGCAATTAACTAAAAAATAAACGAATGATAAGAAATTATCTTTTTGCATCTTTTTAACAGTTTAGTTTTCCTGTTTTTATATGTTTAATTATTAATGCTCTTCTAAAAAAATATTCATTCAATTTAATTAAAGCAATCGCACAATCAAGAAATAAATATTCTTAAAAAGAATATTTAGTGCGATTAAACACGTGTTGGACAAAATAATGTGAACGTATTCGCTTTTTTACGCTTTGTGAAATACCTTGAAAATTTCTTTAGGAATCATCTTGAAACTTTGGTAGTGTAAAGAACATGTTATCCCTCATATTTTTCAGTAAATCTTGTGTCATTAAAAGGAATAGTGGACCAATAAAAAATTAAATAAAAATATAAATGATTTGGATCACCCTGTACAAGGTAAGTCTTTAAATGCGTTTTTGCTGCAGCATGTGATTATGATGATTTTTCTTATTATCTGTATACAATTTTATAAGTCTACCATATAAATTCATGGATATATCACAATTACTTTAAAAAACTACAAAAACAATGTCCACGTTTTGAACACGTAGTGTATTCCATCCAGTGCAAAGCTATTTTCAGGAAATATAGCATATTACATTAAACACAGCATACTGCAATCAGAATGAAAAAAAAAATGGATATATAATTAGAATGATAAAATTTTAGAGTTAAATTTTAGATCATGAAAAAATTTTATATATCTAAAATTATATCTAAAATTTTAGATATAAGTTTAGATATATACGACATACGAGCACTTTTACTAAATAATTTTTTACTACGCGTGCGCAAGCTTTATAAAAATTTTATTTGTATAATTTAATGGTCAAAGATATTGAACAACTTATATGAAAACTCCAAACAAATATCATGTAAATCGAAAACGTTACGAGAGATAGAATGAACAGAATTTCAGTACTCTCACAATAAAAGCTAAACTATAAGGGGGGAGGGGAGTTCTCACACTTTTATTTTGATTCAATTAATGTCCAATGATATTACAATCTTTCCGCTGTAAAAAAAAAAAAAAAAAAAAAAAAAAAAAAGAAATAGAATTTATGTGTAAATAAATATTGATAAAACCCCGTAACATCTTTCTTTTTTTTAGAACTTACATTTTTTTTTTAAATTCTATCTCTCGTAACGTTTTGAATTTACATCATATTTGCTTGGGGTATGCATATAAGTTGCTTAATATCTTTGGCTTTTAAATTACGGAAATGAATTTTTTATAAAGCTTGTGCATGCGTGTTTAAAACTTATTTAGTAAAAGGGCTTATGTTTCGTAAGATATTTAACATTTTTTTTTTCATTCTCATTTATGTATGCTGTCTCTAATGTAGTATGCCATATTTACTGAAAATGGCACTGCGTCTAATACACTACATGTTATAAATAAAAAAGTGGAAATTGTTTTTGCAATTTTTTAAAGAAAAGGTTATATCTCAATGACTACATGTAGTAGCCTCATAATATTTTACACAGATAATGAGAAAAGCCATGAAAATCACATGCTACAGCCAAAACGCATTGTAAGCATTTTTTTTTTTTTTTTTTTTTTTTTTACAGTGATCCAAAACTTTTTTTTTTTTTTTTTACTGGTCACCTTTTCCTTTTCATGACACAACTTTTATTACTGAAACATACAAGGTATAACATGTTCTTTACAGTACCAAAGTTTCAAGATCATGTTTGACAAAACGTAAAAAAGCGAAAGCGTTCACATTATTTTGTCCAACACCTGTGTTAAAAATCAAACATATAAAACTATAAAATCTGTCAAATTAACAGTAAGCCGTTTTTGTAATAAAGAATTCTTAGCACGAAATATTTAGAAACATGAAGGCAGATCAAGGCATATTTTTTAAAAGTAAATTTTACTTTTTATTTATAAAATTAGTGTTGGATAAATTGTAAATTTAAAACACAACAATGTTATTTTTTAACTGTTATTATTATTAATCTTAAATTTACCGTAGTACATATAAAGCATAAAGATTTTTTTCTGTGTAAATACAAAGAAAAATCAATTTTGCATAAAGATTGCCCTTCATGATAAAAAAATTTTCCTAATTTAATAGCTTTTTCATCAGTAAATAATTCAAATTCTTCATTACTTCTTTTATGCATTCTTTTGTGCGTATATGTGTAATTAGTGCTTAATCTACACTATCTACCAACAAGTATTTAGACACTTTCGAATTTAGACGCTTTGTCCAATATCTAAAAAAAATCTTTAAGAACAATTTTGAAACTTTAGGAATATAAAGAACACGTTATCAGACATATAGTTTAGCAAACGTTGTGTCCTGAAGAGATAAAGTAGACAAGTAAACATTGAACAAAGATCAAAATATTTTGGATCACCTGTAAAAAGTAATGCTTGCAATGTATTTTGGCTGCTACATGTGATTATGAGGATTATTCTAATTATTTGTATAATATTCTATGCGGCTATCACATATATTCATGAAAATATAACAATTTCGTTAAAAATGTGAAAAAAAAAATAGTTAAATATAACACTATAAACCTTTATGACATTATAAAATAACTAATTATTAGACCCCACTTCAAAGCCACTTTTATGAAATTTGCCATACTACGTGAGACACGGCATAGAACAATCAGAATGAAAAAATGTTAAATATCTTACGAAATATGAGCACTTTAAGTAAATAATTTTTAATTACATATACGCAAACTTAAAAAAAAAATCCTTTGCCTAATTTAATAGCCAAAAGAATTGAGTTACTTACATGAAAACCCCAAACAAATATGGTGTAAATTCAAAAAGTTATGAGCGATAGAATGAACAGAATTTCAGTTCATTTTAAATAAAAGCTAAACTATAAGGGATTTTACTGACATTTTTATTTTGATTTAATGGTAATGTAGTGTTCACTGATTGTAAATAAATATTGTTAAAACTCCCTATCACCATCTTTTTTTTTTTTTTTTTTTTTGCGAAGAACTGAAATACTTTTGTTTCTATCTCTCACAGTTTTTTAAATTTACTCGACGTTTATTTATGATTTTTTTATAAGTAGATCAATACTATTCGCGGTACAACTATTGTATTTCCCCACACCTGAATTTGGCGATTTTTCTTTGGCGCCGATTTGAACGATAACGATGTCGTTCTGAACTGTTTGCGATATAATATGGCAGCCTGCATGCTATTTATTTTGGATTTATGATTTATAATTTAGCTTATGATTTTATCATTTATGCTATATGATTTATGATTTAGCGATAATCGCCAAAAGTAAATCGCCAAATTCAGCTGTGGGGAAATACTACAGTTGTTCCCTATTCGCTATTAAATTATGCAAATGAAATTTTTCAAAGACTTTTGCATAGTTAGAAGAAGTCTCATAATCACATGCTACAGCCAAGCTGCATTTCAAGAATTACTTTCTACAAGGCGATCCAAAGCATTTCGATTTCTGTTTAATTTTTTACCTGTTCCCGTTTCCTCTTTAGAACAAAATGTCTGCGGAAATTTATGAGGTATAGACTTCCAAAATTTCAAGATAATTCCTAAAGAAATTTTCTAGTCTTTTGACAAAACGTCTAAATTTGAAAGTGTCCAAATACTTATTGGTAGATAGTCTATAAAGAGTACAGCGCACTTTCAAAACGGCAAAATTGGACTAAAAGTTAAATAAATGAATTTTACTAGAATATGAAGTACGATAGTATAGTGTGACAAATACAGTTTTGCAATTCCATCACTCTATGATATGTTTTAAGCGTTTATATTTGTATACAAATGATAATATATCTGATGTAAAATGAAAACATTATCACTTTCTCGAAACCAATTTTTACGTAGTTGGGTCAAGTTTAAAATGAACCATATGTCTTATTTTTTGTTGAATCTTTAGTTTTGTTATTATTATTATTTTTTTTTTTTTTTTTAAGCACAAAATTTAATTGCATTTTAACACTTTTTGTTTTTTAAAACTATAAAAATTTGAAAGTAAAAGAAAGCTAGTGATTTTTTTTTTCAAAAAAAAAAAAAAAATCTTTTCCCCTTAATATTTATGATTGCAAAAAAAAAATGTCAACTAACATTTGTTAAAATAATTTAAAGCTATCAAAAAAAAAAAAAAAAAAAAAAAGAAAGAAAGAAAGAAAGAAATAAAAGAAAAAAGAAGAGAAGTCTAACTCAAAAATTATTGCACAAGGAGCATTTTGCAGTTTAAGAATTCAATAATATTTTATTTAATTGAGGCACTGACACGGGATAGGTAGTAAGTCAAAAAATATCATATTTTTGATTTTTCATAGAAAAAGTGGTAAGGAGTCGTGCCATTATTGTAGAGAAGGCAGTATGTCAGAGTTTGAGTGATTTAAGTGCTATGAACGCCAGAAGATGGTTCTGGTGCAAGAAGAGATTATATGGCATGTAAAGGGAGTAAGTCTGCTGTTACCAGTTGTGAGTTGTAGTTTTATTTTGTGTATTCATTGATGTTGTTAATATTGCATTTTTGTTTCGATATGCCTCCGAAACTTCTTTCTTACAAACTGATAAGCCATATTTTCCTTTTTGAAAATTTATTCAAGTTGCATGCCGTAACAGATTTGATTTATTTGTACTAAGTGTTTGTTTATTTCCTTTGCACAGGTTATTTTTAAATGCAAATATTGTTGCCGTGACTTTAAGGAGAGTGAAGTAAAGAAGCTACACTCTCATTTCTGGGAGCAAAAGGGGAAAAGCCAAGTCAACTTTCTGTTTGGTTCAATGAGCATCGTGAAACTGCAGCAAAGAAGGTCGTGTAAAACTGATGATCCCGCTTCGAGCAGAAGGCAGATATCTGTCTCTTACTGTTTACCTTCTAAAAACGGACATGTTCATGTGTGTGTGAAGGCATTTAAGGACATTTTAGGTATTAAGCAAAAGTATATTTACACTTACTTGAAAAAAAAGACGAAGAAGGTGGTTTGTTTTTAAAATCTTAGATGTAAAGATCCGCAGACTCAACCTCATAAAATTAAATACACTGAACATGACAGACAGCTTATTAAGTCCGTTCGTAAGAGAAGAAAGCCGCTATTCACGGCAAAATTTTCGAAGCAATATTTAAGTCCGGATCTTAACCCCTCACCTGCTGATAAAAACTTAGGAGATTCGCTTTTCAGTGCCACTGTTTTTCTCACTGGCGCACGAAAAGCGATGAGATATACGCCCGGGGCAGTTAACGCACCGGTTTAGCAGTACGAATATATTCGCAGAGGGCAGTCAAGGAGTTAATATCCAGAGGATGTATCGCGCTTTTTTGAAAGCCTACCCTAATTCTAACATTCATCAGCGATTTTATCGTAGAGTTTTCAGAAAAAACATTTCTCAATCTTTCATTCCATCGCCCTCGTACTGACACTTGTACGACGTGTTATTTACTAAAAAATAAAATAAACACTGCAGTTGGTCCAGAGAAGCTGCATCATATTTCTAGAAAGAGTTACACCTCATCTGGGGCCCTAGCACATTCCAATCGACAAGTGTCGACTGTAGACAAGGAGGTCACTTTCGATGGTAAGGCTCCTATAATAAGGCTCCTATTGGAAGAACTCTAGACAAGAGGGTAGCGCAACTTCACGCATTTCAAGTGACAACTGTCGACGGGAATATGCTAGGGGAAGCTGAAAAATAAATGAAGCTTTTGGACGACAATAATACTTCCTCAACCATGCCCTCAAGTGTCACATGCTCCATCAACATGCACATGCAGCAGGTGTTATTTACACCCACGCTTACACACACCAGCATTTTTTACAACCGTCAATTGTCAAACTTTAAATTTTGTATTCACGTTGGAGATACAAACAAGAGTTTTGTGTGCTTATGGCATGAGGGTTTTGCTGTTCGTGGAGGGAATGAGGTGGCCTCTTGCCTTCTAAAAGTGATTATATCTGCCATAACAGTAAAAAGAAATTTAAATGCGTGGTGTAACAACTGCGCTGACCAAAATAAAAACCGGAAGGTTCTAATGGCTTTAATATACGCTGTGGTAAAAAATTTTGTCGATAATATCGATTTAAAATTTCTGGTATCGTAGCATTCATATATGCCATGTGAAAGAGATTTCGGTATTATTGAAAATAGAAAAATAGTTTCTAAACCAATAGTTCCTCAAAAAAAAAAAAAGCAAAAATAATTTCAGATGCTAAACATGTTCAACCATTTACAGTTATAATGAGGACGGAGCAAGACTTCTATGAATTCTCCACAGTATGCGATCAATTATTGAATACAGCGCAGATCAAAATCCGCTCCGCTTCATGGATTCAAATTTCTATAGATAATCTGCCAAAAATAACGATAAGAACATCCTTCAATGAACGGAAACTGTGGAGGGAGTACAATATTTTGAATAAAGGCAAGTCCGTCAAGAGTATTTTCGAACTTCGTTCTCTACCACTACTTGGAAAGTGGCCAATCATTAGAAAAAAAACCTGTTGTATGTGTTGGAATATATGGATCCAAAATATAATTCATTTTACCGTAACCTTTGAACCCTATATTGTTTTGTTTCTTCATAAAAAATAAAATGCTGGGATATATTTTTTGTAATACGACTGTTTTGTAAATATATTGCAAATAAAAATCCTTATTTAATTCAATCCAAACTGTTTCATGTGTCCCTTGTAAAATTTACATTTTATGACTTACTACCTTTCTAATGTCAGAGCCTCATTTATAATGTGATTATTAAACTTAACATGGTATTTCACATCTCCATATAACACTATATGAAACTGTTAGTTTTTGCAGTAATAGATTTATAATTGTCGTTTTTTTTTTTTTTTTCTTTTTCTCCCAATGTTTACTGTCGCCTTAATTTCGAATATAGATTACATAAAAATTAGTTGAGGGATGATCTATTATTGCAAAACGATAAAGGAAATTAAAATTTTAAAACTTTTACTTGAACTTTTTTTTTTTATTCATTTACAAGTAAATGTGGAAAAAAAATTTTGTAGAAAAATATATAGCGTGTGAAATTCTAATTATATAGGATTTTATATACTATTAAAGAGAAAATGAAACAGTCGTGTTTTTTAACTTGAGGATGCACAAAATTACATATTATAAAATATTTAGAGTGTTCTGTAATATTTTGTTGCCTGTCTTGAAAACAGGAACCGGGTATTTATTAGCATTGTTATTATTATCTTCTTTTTCATGTATTTTACATTGTGCATATGTATAGATTTAAAATATAGAAATAAAAAATTGAGCGCTTTTATGCATTTTACAGTAGGTTTTATTTTATATTTGAACACTTATTGATAATTTAATCACAAACATGCATTGTCATTGGTCAAATATTTATTACTTATTTAACAATTTTTATGCATATAATTTTTTTATTGGATATTTAGTTACACTCATTTAAATTTATATATATATATATATATATATTCATTATATATTTTTATTATTTTTAGGGAAAAACTACTCAATATTTGTTCTGCAATTTTAAGATGTAAAAAACTAATTTTTTTTTCTGTTGTTTTATTTTTCAAACAAGTCATAAAATTTATCATTAACAAAACTATTTCTCTTATAACATCTCATCCTATATAAAGTAAAAAAAAAAAAATATATATTTAATTTATTAAATTTATTACAGTTTTTTAAATTTAATTATAGAAAGAAAATAGTAATAAATAAGTTTTAACTGCTAACAAATATATAATTAATTAACAAATTTTTATTTTTACCTTCGAAACATGGAATATTCATAAAACGTTGATTTAAAATTTTATAAGAAATGATAAGATTTCTTCAGAAATTAAAAATATAAAGATTGAAATAATTCTTAAATACATTGATTATTTTAAATTTATTTCTCATTAAATAATGAACCTGATATTATAAAATCTTTTGAAAACTATTGAAATGAGCCTTCAATAATCTGTTGTTTACTACATTATACGCACTTTTCAATTAATATTAATTTATGTGGAAAATATTAATTGCTTAGGGGAGAAGAGATATTTGTTTCGACGTTTTCTCTTGAGGGGTGGTACGGCACTCATTTCTTTTATAAATTGTTTGAAAGCGAACGATTTTTCTCATTTTTGTTTTTAATGCCGATAGTTGTTGTAATGCATGATGTTTTACGGTCGAAATCGAGACGAATGTGTAAATAAGAAAAATTAATCTAATTAATTTTATAATTTATCTTTATGATGATATAATGCTAGAAGATATTTCATAGATAAAATTTCTTAACAGACGTGGTCAACAAGTACGTGGTTTAACGAAAAGCTTTTCATAATGGATCATGAGAATAAATATTCATTAATAATAAAGAAAAAAAAATATGTTTTATTCTCATATATTTTAACATAAACGTTTCAGTAATAAAAATCAAATAAACTATTTACCTTAATTTATATAACATTACATATTAGCTTAAATTAACATTTTTGCGTATTAAATTTTTATACTATATAATTTTATTTCAAAACACATTTTTTGATATTCCATAATTAAAAGTGTACAGATGACATTCGTTAAACTAAAATTAATAAATTAATGTAAGACTGTTTTTTTTACTCAATACTTAAAATATTGCTCCCTTGCACATGTATTTAGAGAGAAAACAAGAGGCTAAGATAAACTTGAATAAAAATTTATTTTAACTTCAGAAGTGTTTAGCATTGGTCGAAAATACACTTAAAGTTTTAACTGAGTCGAATTATTAGTCAATAATGACTTCTATCCATTTTGTAATTCACAACGACTAGATTATAGAAATCAAAAGAGTTAATCAAACAGTTATTCAAATTATTTAGCAGTTCTTAATTATCATTGTGGTTACATTTCATGGAAATTAGTACTTACTTGAGACTCAACTTATTTTACTTTTATTATACTCCACTACCAATTCACGAAATGAAAATACAATTACTCAAATTTAGTAACTCTGAAAAATTCTACTATATGCTTTTCACTTTAATTCCCAATTCCCAGAAAAACATTTACAGTTTTACTATTATGTGCATCTTTTTTTTTTTGTTGTTGTTGTTCATTAATATACTGCTCATCGATTTATCCAATTTTAGCCAATTGTATACTTAAGCTTCACAGTGTACTAAATTTAAAACCTGGAAACAACATCTAACACTGAACACTCTGAAACTGACTCATTCCAAGCAAAAATCTCTTAACCATCAAAATATATGCTACCGCGTGTACGCGATCTCACAGCTACTTTCCAGTATTTTATAGGATGGAATCCTTATTTATAAAAAACATTTCAACATTTGATGTTCAAAGTGCGGCAATAGCTTTTCTACATTAAAACGTTTGGTTTTATGATACGTTATTGTAATTATAATGAGAAATGCAACTGCAAAATCTGTCTTTCACTATTCTGTAACAAAAATGTACAAGTGTAAGACCATTATACTACAGGCATATGTATCTCTTTAAAACGCTTTTTTTTATGCAACACTAGCTCTCATTTTTATCAGAATTTGAGGCAGGATAAATTATACTTATGAAAATATCGAAATATTAATCGTTTACCTGCCAATGCGCCAAAATCGCAACACAATATTTTGCTAAAGACTCCTTCAATAAACAATATTTATAACACTATGTTGTAATCAATACTGAGTAATGTTACTTTCATGTTTTCATTATAAATGAAATTATATTTTTATAATTCTTAATTATTTTCTATGATTTTTTACGTTTCCATTTTTTAAGATTTTTTTGTTCTTTATAAAAATGTTTAAAAAAAATCGATTTTTTAAATGAGACTTTATCATTATACACACAAAAAAGACTTTAGTATATATTCTAGCATTAAAAGTAAATACATATAATTGTATTTTTAGAGGATATGCATGTTCAAAAGAACATGTTCCATTCTTGGAACACTGACAAGTTAGGGATATAAATTTCCAGAAAGCGAACAACATCATTCTTGTAAGATTTCTTTTGTTCTATTTTTTTCCTTGTTACAGTGCAATCATCCAGGTGTTTTTAAAATCGAGTTAGTGTATAGTTTGAAATGGTACTGAAAGAAAGAATAATAAAAAGGAAAGAGGTAATTCGCACACCTCACTGCTTATTTCTAAACAGCAGGAACAAGCTGAGATGTATTTGGAAAGTATTTCAGATTCCGGTTAATCTAATACTGATATGTGCCAATTACCTCCTACTGAACCAAGCAATATTACGGATGATGAAGACACTTTAGAAAATGATATAGGACCTATTACGCTGGCAAATAAGTATGGAATGATAGAAATTTTAACGAAAAACGCGTATGAAATATTATATGGAAAATCGGGCACAAAACGAAAATAATTAGGTACAAATAAAATAATAATAATAATAATGAAAAACAAGCTGAAGTTACATGGACCTAGAGGCTAATTATAAAAAGATGATTCAATCAGAAAATATTGAATCTACTAGCGAGCATCGCCCGCTAGCGGGTCAGTATTTTCAAATGAATCACTATAATTAATGAATCACTAACAGTAACTTTTAGTCTTAAGAAAAGAAATTCAAAAAAAAAAAATCATTTCTGATCGGGTAAAATGTCGTCCCGGGTCCCCACTGCCTTCGGCAGCGCAGACCCATGCGCGCTGCGCGCGCACGTGTGAAGGTATATGTGCGCTGCGCGCAAATATTTCTTCTCAAATCAAATTTTTATTCTTAAGAAAAGAAAAGAAAAAAAATCATTTCTCATGGGGTACAAAGTCGGCCCGGGTCCCCACTGCCTTCGGCAGCGCAGTCCCGTGCGCGCTGCGCGCGCACAAGTTAAAGGATACACGCGCTGCACGCCCGCATTCCTTCCCTGACACTTCGTGCCCCCTAAAAAAAAATCATTTCTGATCGGGTAAAAAATCACACCGGGTCCCCACTGCCTTCGGCAGCGCAGACCCATGCGCGCTGCGCGCACGTGTGAAGGTATACGCACGCTGCGAGCACGTATTCCTTCTCGAATCAAATTTTTATTCTTAAGAAAAGAAAATTAAAAAAATTATTTCTCATTGGTTAAAAAGTCAGACCGGGTCCCCACTGCCTTCGGCAGCGCAGTCCCGTGCGCGCTGTGCACGCACAAGTTAGGGGATAAGCGCGCGGTGCACGCATATTTCATCCCCACCCTTTCAGCCCCTTCTAATAAACCTACGTATACCAATTTTGAACGGTCTTACTCAATTAGCTGAGATGCCAAAGAACACCTAATCAGGACGCCTCAAAACGTGTAAATCTGCTGAAAACTTTCGATAATATAAAAGAACTTTCAAATATCTTTCGAATGATGTATTAAATATAATTTAATCATGATTAGAAATTGAAATATTGAAATTTGAAAATATTACAGCGCCATCAGGCGGTAGAAATTTCTGTATTCCACTGTTCGATCCCAAATCAACAAAGCTTTCTAATGATGTATTACCTATGAAATTATTTTAATTAGTAGTTGAGATACAAAATAAAACTGATTCAGGAGACCTCAAAACATGTAAATCTGGTGAAATCTTGAATTCATTTTCGATAATGTAAAAGTACTTTAAAATGTGTATCGAATGACGCATTAAAAAAAAAAAATTATCATGATTAGAAATAGAAATATTGTAATTTAAAAATATTACAGCGCCATCTGGCGGTAGAAATTTCTGTAATCTACTGTTCGATTCCAACTCAACAAAGCTTTCAAATCATGCATTACTTATGAAATTTTTTTAATTAGTAACTGAGACAAAAGGGAAACCCATTCAGGACACCTCAAAACGTTTAAATCAGGAGAAATGTCGAAATATCGAATTTCTGTAATCTACTATTTAATTCCAAATTAACAAAGCTTTCAAATGATGTATTACTTATGAACTTATTTTAATTAGCAGCTGAGATACAAAAGAAAACCCATTCAGGACACCTCAAAACGTGTAAATCAGGTGAAATCTCTAATTCCACTTTCGACACTTTAATTAGTAGCTGAGATACAAAAGAAAACCCATTCAGGAGACCTCAAAACGTGTAAATAAGCTGAAATCTCGAATTCCACTATTGCGATGCAAAAGAAAACCTATTCAGGAGACCTAAAAACGTGTAAATCGGGTGAAATCTCGAATTCCCCTTTCGATAATGTAACCGTACTTTAAAAGGTGTATCGAATGACATATTTAAAAATAAATAAACATAATTAGAATTTTAAGTATTGAAATTTTAAATTATTACAGCGCCATGACACCTCAAAACGTGTAAGTCAGGTGAAATTTCGAATTCCATTATCTACGGTTGTCGGTTAATGGAAGTAAATAGAAAAAGAAATATTTTTACCTTAAGTGTATTTTTGTCGTTTTGAAACTGGCATCCTCTTTCGACAGATAAAATGTCATTCGTGTAAAGATATAATTTAATTTGCAATTAAAATGTAAATCTTTTGTTTATTGACCAAAATCAATGAAATTTTAACTGCAAGTTTGTTTTGTGGTGTTAAGATTGTATACTAATTGAAATGTGCGAATTTTGAAAAATTGAAGAAAATAGAAAATTGCAATTTTTAATCGCAGTACAAAAACACATGACCTCATTAAACACCAGATGTTTTTTCTTTCCGTTCAAGATCGTCTGCCAAGTTAAAATGGTTGTGATTTGTTGCCACCATTTTTTTTAGTTTAGTTAATTTAAAAAAAATCTAATTGTCCGATCGATAAGCCGTTTACACCATCGGATTGAGAAAAAAAAGCCCTTTCCAATGGTATCTTGCTTGTAACAATACGACTGATATTTCTAATTTATTTTCCACTTTTTCCGTAAAAATGTCGCTTTTTAAGCATTTAATCATGAATTCTGGGTCATTTTTCGGTAGACATGGGTCGACATTTTAATTAATATCTCCGCTAATTAGGGTCGCATCGCTTAGCGAATTATCGCGATGTCGCGATGAAGAAATTCTGCGTCTGTCGACACCGGTTTCGAGTCGATGCGACCATTAGCGCCGGAGCTTTAGCGATGACAAGGCATTTCTCACAGTCAGACAGACAGACAGACAGATGCGTACAGATTTTAATAATATAAGGAGATTGGAAATACTTTTTTATGTGTAGAATATTTGTCATCCACTTATGCATATATATATATATTTATATTTATCTATGAATACATTAACACATTACAAAAATCACAAATATGTATGCATTGCTCAAAAGAGAGAAAATCGATATTGACTGTAATGGCATATTACAGTTTTTTGGTTTGGTCTTTTGAGTGGATATCATTCCGTTCCTGCTGAAGATATGTATTGGAGTACTGCAGAAGATACGTTTATATCTATCGTACCAACCGTTACGCCTTGTAATCGCTTTTGAAAAAAAAAAGTTTCAGTTGGTTGATAGTAATGAATTGGAAAAAAGGCGATAAACTCTAAGAAGTACCACCTATTTACGGTGATTTTTAAAAAATCAACAACAGTTTGGGAATTTTCACAAAAAATTTAGGGTTGATGAATCGATAGTTTTCTATTATGGACGTCTGTTGTGTAAAATATTTATAAGAGAAAAACCAATACAATTCGAGTTTAAAAATTTGATGCTGGGCTCATCAAATGGATTCCATTGAATGGAATATTCAATGGAAATTTATAAGAAGAATAAAGAAGACTCTCTTTATGTGTAGTCAGAAAACTGAATAATAAATAATTTTTTAAAGGTTTTATCTGTAAACTCTAAGCATGATATATACTTCGGTAATTTTTCACATCTTATGACTTAATTTTACAGTTAGCCAAAAATGGTATAAGCAAACAGTTACAATTCATGAATTCTGCACTTGTCATTGTCCATATAAATCCAAAAGCATGCTTGATATATCATTCATGCAAATTCTTATGTAAAATGACCCCTTGAATCCGAATATGATGTCCATTTTGTCTCATCACCCACTGTTTTTTGGAGACGCCACACTATTTTTATCTGCAATTTTGTGGCTATAAATTTGATTTGGACAGAGTTAATGGATTATTTTAACTGTTAAATATCTTCTGAGGGTCTACAAATGTGAAAAATTGTAAAAAAAGAATGTTTGTAGCAAGGAGGAAATTTAGGAGGGTATTCGCCACTAAAATTAGAAATTGCATTTGTTATATTTTTATTAATCTGTTATCATTATTATTTATTATACTATATATTTTTGTGTTTTTAACAATTATAATAATCCTTTACTACCTTTTAAATAGAATTCATGGCTATAACACTGCCGAATAGTGATAGGCATTGCGAGAGGCGGTGGCGTCCTGCAAAAACCGTGGGTGATTGGGGAAAATGGAGATGATATTCGAATTCAGGAGGTCATTTTACATAAGAATCAGCAAAAATGGTATCAGGGCTCGTTTTTTTTTTTTTTTTTTTTTTCAGTGCAGTGTTATCGTTCTAACGGGGTATGATAATTCATCAAACTTCTGCACCCATAAACCCACTGGAATCGTAAAACGGTATTCTATTGCGAAAAAAAGGACGACAGATGTTTTACGAGCTCATGTCATTAAGAAATGCAACGAAGAAATGGAGAATTAGATGTACTGGACAGACTCTTAGGTATCTACAGACATCAACTGAAAAGTAAAAAATGGTGGTGGAACCTATTTAGCAATGTGTTAATTATTTCAGTTGTTGCTAGATGGCTACGATAAAATTAAGTTATGGAGATATAATGGCTCATTTGGAGTTCCCCAGGGATCCTCCGGGTTGCTAGGATCCGTATTGATTTCCTGACTTTCCAGTAGTACGTTTATACAATAATCTTCTACAGTATATTATCACGATAATTAAGAGGAAAAGTGCCATATAAATATAGTGCTGGAAGAGTCAGAGAAAACACACAAAAACTATGGACAACTAACCTATTTTTTTTTAATAAAGATTGAAATGGAACTTTATCAAGGAAAATATTTTTTGAACAACTGGTATTTTCTTATATTTTGCGTATTTTACTTTAAAAAAAAAAATTTAAAAAATGGTACAACATGGTACAATAATAAGTAAAGAGATAAATTTGTGCTGCAATGACTTGCAATTTCTTGTTTTTTTACTTCAAATTTTTCAAATTTTTTATTATTTTTTTTTTAATCGAGATAACATGAAGCATAATTTATAATTACAATTGTATTTGTCAAAGTCAATAGTTTATATTAATTTTTTCAGTTGGTGTAGCTTTATTTGTCAATTCCTTTAATTTTTGAAGACAGCTGTAAAAATCTATAAATCATTATTTATATATATATATATATATAATTTTACTTAATGTTTTACACAATTTATGCGTAAAAACTTACAAATGTGGTTTACTTTTAATTACTTAGTACCTAGAAATTATGCTTTCTCATTTCTTTCTAAAATGATGCTTTTAGAAATTGCAAATAACTGACAGGGAAAAAAAAAAAAAAAAAAAAAAAAAAAAAAAAAAACCTTAAAAATAAATACTGATTTTTCGTAAATAATATTTTTTTGTTTATGTATCTATATATATAAAAGAGCAGAGTCTGTGTGTGGGTGTGTGTGTGGGTGTGTCTGTCTGTCTGTCCGCTATAGAATCCTAGGCCGTTTCACTGATCGGAACCAAATTCGGTACGGTTAATGTTTACGACCCGAGAAACTCAAAGCCGCAAGCGATTTTTAAAAATTCGCCCCCCAAGGGGGGGAGGGGGGGCAAAACGTGATTTCACAAAATCCTTCATATCTCAAACAAAAAAACAGATATCCGTAAAGCTTTTGCTTTAAGATATAGCTAATACAAATGTCTAAAAATCAGTTTGTGGAATTTTTGAAATTCGGTCCCCAAGGGGGGTGGGGGGTGGGGGCAAAACGTGATTTCACATGCGTAAAACGGGATTTCGCATAACCCTATATATCACAAACAAAAAAAAATAGATATACGTGAAATTTTTGCTCTAAAATATAGCTAATGCAACTATCTAAAAAACAATTTCTGGAATTTTAGAAGTTCAGCCCCCCAGGTGGGGGAGCAAGGCGGGGGGGGGGCTATGGAGTAAAAACAAATAGAAATACAGTTAGGCCGTTCAAAATTGGTACAGATAGGTTTTAGAGGCCTGCAAGTCGAATGGGGATATTTTCGAAAGTGTAAAATTAAGGAAGGACAGTAAGGGTGGTGAAAGAATACGCGCGCGCAGCGTGCGTATATATGAATTTCAGTCTTTACCCGATCAGAAATTATTTAGAAAAAAAAAATAGAGTTAGATCATTCAAAATTGGTACATAGAGGTTTTCGATACTTACAAATCGATTACGGATATTTTTGAATTTTTAAAATTATTAGGAGGGGCGGGTGGGGCGGTAAGGGGGGGGTTTGGGGCAAAAAGAAATAGAAATACAGTTAGGCCGTTCAAAATTGGTACAGATAGGTTTAAGAGATCTGCAAGTGGAATGGGGATATTTTCGAAAGTGTAAAGTTATTAGAAGGGGCGAGAAGGGGGGAGAGGAGAGGGGGGCAAAAATATAAAAATAGAGTTAGATCGTTCAAAATTGGTTTTTGAGGTTTTCGATATATACAAATCAATTGCGGATATTTTCGAATTTGTAAAATTATTGGGAGGGGCGGTAAAGGGGGCTATGGGCAAAAACAAATAGAAATACAGTTAGGCCGTTCAAAATTGGTACAGACATTTTTAAAGGCCTGCAAGTCGAATGGGGATATTTTCGAAAGTGTAAAGTTATTAGGAGGGGCGAGAAGGGGGAGGGGAGAGGGGGGGGGGCAAAAAAATAAAAATAGAGTTAGATCGTTCAAAATTAGTATATAGAGGTTTTCGATACTTACAAATCGATAGGGGATATTTTCGAATTTGTAAAATTATTAGGAGGGCGGGGGAGGTGGGGCGGTAAGGGGGACTATGGGCAAAAACAAATAGAAATACAGTTAGGCCGTTCAAAATTGGTACAGATAGGTTTTAGAGGCCTGCAAGTCGAATGGGGATATTTTCGAAAGTGTAAAATTAAGGAGGGACAGTAAGGGTGGTGAAAGAATACGCGCGTATATATGAATTTGTGAGATGAAGGCAGAGGGGACCCGGTGTGAGTCTTTACCCGATCAGAAATGATTTTTTTTTTTTAATTCCTTTTCTTAAGAATAAAAGTTTATGAGTAATAACATGGAATTTTGAGAAATCATAAGGGTGGAGAAGGAATACGCGCGCTCAGCGTTCATATATATGCATTCGCGCGTTTGCATCGCGCACGGGTCTTCGCTGCCGATGGCAGTGGTGACCCGGTGCGACATTTTTCCCGATCAGAGTTTTTTTTCCCATGATAAAAATTAATGCAATTTTGAGAATTCATTAATTATAATGATTCATTTAAAAATAGTGACCAGCGAAGCGGGCGTAGCCAGCTAGTTTTAAATAAGTTCGAAATTTTTTTAGTACGTAAATATGTTTTTATAAAGAAAGCTTTCTATGATAATACTTAAATTTCTATGTTCTCTATAGGCAGTACTCATACATAAATGCAAGTAACTTTTATTTGAAATAGTTAAACCTAAGGGAAAACTTTACATAACCGTTTTATTTTTATATTTATTTTTATTTATTTACTTATTTATTTATTTTTTTTTTGTTTAAAATGTTAGAGCAAATGAGAACTAAAAGCAATAAACTACGAATTTAGTTTTACAAAAGC
Source organism: Salticus scenicus (assembly GCA_963930645.1). NCBI lineage: Eukaryota > Metazoa > Arthropoda > Arachnida > Araneae > Salticidae > Salticus > Salticus scenicus. The sequence goes on from OZ005648.1 coordinate 386,296,445, forward strand.
AGATTTAATTGTCTTTAAACAAGCTAAACAGACTTGAAAGGGATTAACTGAGTTTATTTGTAATTAAATGCAATTAAACTGAAGTTGAAGCAAATTTAAGATATGTCAACTGTTTTGATTGCTTAGTTTTATTTATAGTAGATTGATTTCTTTAAAAATTGACTAATTTCAATAACTTAAATTATATATAAATAAATAAATATATTGAAAAACATGCCATCGCCATAACCTTCAAAATTATAAACCAAATTAAACCAAAGTTGCACAGTGGACATATCTTAGAAATATCTCGGATGATTTCGCTAACAAACCTGATCTGCTGTTCTATGCCCATGTGACAGCCACATGAAAACTTTCAGACATAAATTGTAAAAAACGTATCTAAGGCCAGATTTTCTTAAACTTCGATTATAGATAGTCCATATATAGGTCTCCACCAAGTTCATTAATAAACTTGATCTGCCATCTTCTTTCCAAATTTTTGCCTTTTAAAACCGAGCTGCCACATGAAATTTTGTCGTCTCGATAACTTCTGAAATACTGAATTAACCCTCTAATGCCCACTATAAAAAATTTCCAAACAAAAATTTTTTTGTTAGTTGAAACAGTGTTCTTTTAGGTCAGATAAATCAAATATGATTAAAAATTATGAAATAAAATATTTTTTAAATGTTTTTTTAATGGTAGCAAATATGCTACCATGGGCAGATTAGAGTACAAATCAAATGATTTTGAAAAATTTCAAAAATGATTTTTTGCGATTCAGTTTGGGTTAATTTGGTTTAATTACAATTATTTACAAATGTTAAGCTCTAAAACAATTTCTGTCTCTGTTAAAAGAAAGATATTTGTCACAGTTTTCGATTTTATCTTGTGTAAATGTTCCGATACAAAGCACCTTTGTCGTTTCGATATAAACAATGGCCAGTGATGCACAGTCCTTTGATCCTAAAAATAAAAAAAATATTGAAAACTAAACATTTAGGGTTAAAATATTTATATTTAAGCTTGAACAATTATATAAATCTTACTGTTGGTGGTTCTTATGAGCGAATTTGTTTATCACTGAGTTTTTTTGGAATGTCCAGAGAAGGTTCTACCTACTTTCTTTTTGCTTCTTGTGATAAGGCCTCATCCAGTTCATTCAAAATATTACAAAGGCAAATGTGTTTGCTCTTCAACTGGTTACAATATCATCAATAAAAGAGCCATGAATTAAATATTTCCCTAGAAATTGTATGCTAAATATATACATATACCGTCGATTTGATTTTATGGGACATTTATATTTGAATGATTAATTTATATTTCATCCGCCTATTTTTATCTCAAAGTTACAACAAATCTTATATCCTTGTTGGAAAATTCACATATGAATGGGATTCCAGAGAAAAAGTTTTATCTGCAAAGATGCAAACTTTTTACTGGATTGTTCAGAATGCCGCATAACCATATTGTAACACCTCATCCTAGACCTAAAGCGCAGCTGGTATGATCTCCATAAAAGTAAATTTTAGATTGTCCCGTGAAAAATATCAAAATCATAACAAATACATAATTGTGCACGCTGGGCCCACATTTTAAAAATCCCTTTGTTATAGATTTTTTTCAGCATATAATGCTTGTTGTGGATTCTCCTACGAAATAAAATCATTATTTTATCTATAGACTGCTTGTTTTCTTCTGGAATGGATAGCAACTTCCAACACTTGTTATAAGAGCATCGTCAGGTTGCGCATTATCCGCAATATGCAATTTTTTTTTTTCAAATCTATTTCTAGACATCACTTCTGCCATTGAATCTTACCTCATTCCCTTTCCCAATATTCTCTAATATGTACTATCCGAACTAGTTCCATTCTAATAATAATTCCTAGCACTTGGTCTATTTCATTTGTCGTCACCATAACATAAGTGCCTGCTTGGTGAACACTATACAGATTTGTTTTTTCAAAAAAACGTTTTAATCATATCTGTTTATATGAACATCTGAAAATATGCAAATGCAGAGGGGGGAGGTTTTGTAAGGTCAGGAAATTTATCATCATCTGAGGAAATTATAAGATTGTTTTATTTATTTATTTATTTTTTCTTCCAGAGAATTTTTGTCGGATATATTGGATAAATCTCTTTTCAAATCATTCGTATATGCTATGACATCTTCTGTTTTTTTAAAATCATATTTCTTCCTCTCATTCTGTGGAAAGGTGCATGAGTGCAAGTGCTTGGATGAAAGAAAAAAAAAAATAAAAATCAAGATTTTATTCAAAATTCGAAAAATTTTAGAATTAAATTTAATATTCAATAAATAAAATACAAGCATATTAAAATACTTTAAGAGATTTAATAAAAGATTAAATTAATTTTTAAAATTAAAACTCAAAATGAATTTCCGAGTTTTCTTCTTTCTTTTCTTTTTCTTTTTCTTTTTCTTTTTTTTTTTTTTTTTACATACATATATGTTAAAATATTTTTAAAACTGAAAAATATTGAAATTTAAACTTACAAAATTTAAATCTATAAATGACATTTGAGGCTATATTATTCGTAAGATTATAAAGAATTAAGTTCATGAACTGAGTTCAACATAAAAAAGCATTTTCTTCAGAGAACTGCTAGGCTTAGATACACAAATGCCCATGGTAGCATATTTGCTACCATGATTTTTAAAAGTCATTGTAACATTAAAAACAAATTTTATTTAAAAGGTTTAGTACCACGTAATAAAGTAACTCTTTTACTTTGTATATATCGTAATTATCGACTTTTTTATTAATAAAATATTTCTAAAATCAACTAACAATTTACCTCTGAAAACATGTTTGCTATTTTAGCTGCATCCATGCTCCTTCTAAATTTTTTTCTTTTGGTTGGTGCTGAGATCTATGCCTAAAATTTGCTAATAATACAGGAGGAAGGTTCAATTTTTAATTTATGACCCCAAAACAACATTTCATGGCGTTCCTGTTTTAAAAAGTTAGTGTTTAATGCATGGTAGCAAATATGCTACCATGGGCATTAGAGGGTTAATTCGAACCATATTTAGTCAAAACACTTATCATACAAATACCTTTGATAACTCTGCTAGGCAGTTTACTGCAAAAGTTTCAGTTTGAAGTAAAAAATGTATTTATGAAGCGATTTATTTAAACCTCTGTATGTGCATAGTCTATACCAATGTCTTCACTAAGTTTATTAACAAACTTTTTACACTGTCTTGTTCATAATGACGGACATTTGGTTAGAAAAAAGAAATCAATCTTACGACTAACAAGGAGAGGTCACGACATGGAAAATTCAGATCGGTATAAAATTGCGCAGGATTGTAGTATACTATAAATGCAACAACATATTAAAGCAGTAGGACACACTATCCACAGAATTCGAAGAAAAAATCATTCAATGTTTCAGTAATCTTTAAATAAAAGTTATTTCGCAAGTAAGGCAGCGCCCCAGTGGCGTGAGCTTAAAGCAGTAGTCTTCCACCCACACGACCTGGGTTCGAGGCTACCTACGGGACATTTTTTTTCTTTTTCTTCTTTAATTTTTTATGTAATCTAAATTTTTTATTTAATTTTACTTTATTTTATAATTCAATTAAAATTTTGAAAAATGTAATAAAAGATTATTTAATTTTCTTGAACATTAAATAAATAATTTTTTCCATTTTTAATATTTATAACCTAAAAATACAATAAATTTCTATAACTTAAAAAATAAATGTTAGTTTTACAAAACACTAAATAACAAATATAAAGAAAGACAAAAAATTTAAATAATTAAAAAATAAGCAAGCTGTAAAACAAAGTGTAAAGTAGTTAGGTGTACTGAAATCTGCAAGCTGTGAGCAAGCTGTGAGCAAGCTGTAAAACAAAGTGTAAAGTAGTTAGGTGTACTTTAATCTTGGTTTGAGCTTTCTGATTTGGTTTTAATGTGTATAAATTATGAAAACGCTTTTATCTTGTTAATAATAGAGAGCAGGTGAAATTTCATTTCGTGCACAGAATGATTTAAAAAAAAAAAAAAGAAAAAGAAAAAGAAAAACTGTTGTTGAAGAAGAAAGTATGTTGATTAACATATAAAATCTACATTTTAGGATAACATTTCTTTGCCCGTCATAATTTAATAGCATCGTAATCCTATACTTTAATTTTTCAAGAAACTGTATTGATTGGAGAAGTTATTATTTAATTTGGATAGTAATTATATATGCAATTAAAATCATCATTTCCCTGTAATATTTATATTTATTTTTTGTAATTTAAAAACAAAATTTAGCATTGTTTTAAATATACCTAAAATAAAATAAAATATTTAGGTAAATAATTTAAAACAGTTTCTTTAGTTTTACCTTATTTTATAGTTAAAAATATATTTTTAAATTTATAAAAATGTATTGTATTTTTAAGTTATAAATATTAAAAATAGAAAAAAATATTTATTTTATATTCAAGAAAATTAAATAATCTTTTATTAAAATTTTAAAAATTTGAATTAAATTATAACATAAAGTAAAAATAAATAAAAGGTTTGTATTACATAAAAAATTAAAGAAAAGAAGAAACAAAAAATTCCCGCAAGTAGCCTCGAACGCAGGTCGTCCGGGGTGAAGACTACTGCTTTAAGCTCACACCACTGGGGCGCTGACTCGCTTTTGAAATAACTTGTATTTAAAGATTACTGAAATTTTAAACGTTTTTTCCTGAAATTCTGTGGATAATGGATCCTACTGCTTGAATATGTTGTTACCTTCATAGTATACTACAGTCCCGCGAAATATCGTCCCGAACTGAATTTTCCATGTCGTGACCTCTCCTTGTTAGCCCAAAATAAAGGTTTTTTAAATCTACCTGTTTCATTATTTCAAGTGTAGAAAAATATTCATTTATTATGTCATTAACATCAAAAAGTGATTTTAGGATGGAAGTATATTTATTTAACATGGCCTTTATTATATTTATGGACTTTCAAGCAATATGACGACATTAAAATATATCAATAGAGCTTTATACAATAACAATTCGCAATACAAAATATTTAATCTTTTTCCATGTGAAACAGAACCTAAAAAAATAGCGTCATTAGTAGTAAAAGTATCCTTCATTTTATTTTGTTATATAAAGATGTACTTTATCATGTTTAAAATTCGTTTTTGAATGATAAACTTAGATGAATGTTCAAGGATTGTTAACTGTGTTTGCTAAGATAATTTCTATGATTTTAATTTCAGAAGCAATTGTACAAACAAAAACGTTATTAAAAAGAAGAAAAAGAAAAAAAAAAAAAAAAAAAAAAAGAAAAAGAAAAAGCATCTTAATTTTAAATTACACACATATTTAAATATTAGTAATGAAATTTCTAATTATAGTTTTTTTTTATTTCAACAAAAGTAACAGTGATATATTTTGCTCTTTACAATTTGTCAAGTAGGTTTTCTTTAAAAAAAAAAAAAAAAAAAAAAAAAAAAAAAAAGTATTTTTTTAAAGTTTAGTTTTATTTTAGTTGTATTAGAATCATATACAGATAAAGAATATAAGAATATATTCCTTACATATATATATAAATACATATATTATATATCTTTATAACAATTCCTCTCTTTAAGGTGAACTGAAAATAAATGCATTATCTAAAAAAAAAACTTTATTTTTTTTTTAATAGTATACATATACATATATATATATATATATTTACACTTAAACAGAAAATAGGATGTGTATCCATGTAAACTAGAATGAATGACTGTATTTTATATAAAGAAATAGTTTATAAATTTATCTTGATACAGAAATTCAAAAAATCGAAAAAACCCGCGAAACACAATATATTTCTAATATTGTATCTCGAATATATTCAGAAAATGTAGTATTCCGAAATTTAACTGATGATGAATAATGTAAGTAAAGAAAGAAACCATTTCAAAGAAAAAAGTTTGACAAAATAAATATTCATAAATTTCCATTCGAGTGTTTCTTTTTATCTGTCTGATAATTTATTTCTGTGTTTTTGTACACTTTTTGCGTGATTTCACTTTGAAATATTATCTCTGGGGAAAATTTTCTTTTACACAGAAAAAGAGGTACGTATATAAGTTAGTGTATTTTATGAATTTTGGGTTGACACACAGTGAAAAATGTTATGGGTATATAAATGTTAAATTTTGCGAATAATGATTAACTATGATTTTTTTATTTACATTGGTGATACAATTTTAGACTGTTCTAAGATATTTTAAATCCCCGAATTAACAGTGTGGTTGCATCTGATCATAATATTTATGCCATAGTTTTAAACTATCTTGTGTTTTGACAAATTAAAGAAAATAAATATAAAAATAAAAATATATATCCGTCCAACCCACATCTTTCACGTAAAGTTACCTTCTATAATCGGGAAAAAGGATAAAAATGTTATTTTTATCTATCCATTATTTATTAAAGAAAATAAAATATCCATAAGATTATTTTTGCTTTAAAAAATAACGGAAAAGAGTACCTAAAAATGTTTCAGTAATCTCATTAACAAGCCTTCAAAGGCGGCGGGGGTGGGGGTGAAGGAGATGGTATGCACGTTTTTGGCGTACCTTTTAATATCTGAAAGAAAAAATAACCACAAGTATTTTGCTATAAAATATAACGAATTGTAATACCTCAAATAATCAGTTTTTGAAGTATCAGGGGAGGATGAGACAAGACATTTTTCACATAGTATTTGCCATGGCTGTGAATAAACCACTGTACCCTGGTTCTTCGTGGTCCATTGTTCCCCGTGTGGACCTCTGATAGCAAATGTTAAAAAAAAAAAAAAAAAAAAAAAAAAAAAAAAAAAAAGAAATATCCCTTTAAAAACTATTTTAATAAGATTAAATATAATAATTGATGATCTTAGCCTTTTATTGTGCTAAATAGCCTCTTCCAAATCCTAATTCTTGAATGATGAAAAGAAAAAATGTTTAACTCAAAATATTTTCTTTTGGCTACCGTAAAGTAAATTTCAGGAATAAAATGTCTAAATTGTCAGTTAGGGCTAAATTTCATCACTGATGTACTGCGATCTATGTACAAAAATACGAACAGTAAAAAATAAATACAATCATAGGGAGTGGTCCGTTGTACCCCAGTATCCCCTATACACTAAAAAGAAATCGTCGTTTCTTAATTTAGAAACAATTTTTCATAATAAATTTTGTATTTTTTCAACTTCTTACGGTATAACTAAATTTAGTTTTTTAATTAATTTAATGCTTCAACTTAATGTAAAGATTTCTCGAATTTTATTGATAAGCTCTTGAGTTACGTAATTGACCACATGTGTATAAATTAAAAATATTTTCTGTAGTGATTAAAATCATGTTTAGGATGGTAAACATAAATGTAAATCCTTCAAACACTGCGAAAAACATTATTAACCAAAATCTAGTATTTTTCTGTGCATACATAGCAGCTTAAAAAATGGGCTTAATATTTAAAGGATTAAGTATTAAGAATACGTTTAATTAAAATTTAATTAACGCATTGATAGATCATATCTCTCAACCATTCCCATTTTTTTTTCACCTTAATTAATCATAAAAGAACTGCTGAAAGATCGTATAAAAAATTTCTCTAAAAAAGTACTGGTACCCAAAAATCTAAAGGTTATCAGTTACGATAAATATTAAAGTACTAGAAATAATGTAGAGAAAAAGTGTTGTTTAAACTTTATCTATTAAATAACTTGCTTAGATATAAGAAAATTAACTTAAAAATAAGCTTGACTAGACAGTCATTTAACATAATGTTTAAATTCTAAAATGAAATTTACAAAAAGTTAAAGATGTATATAGAAATATTATATTCAATACGTTTAAAGTATATTATCCAATAAATATAATGTATAATTAATAAATCAATGTCGTGTTACTTTCGACATTAAAATAGGTGATTCAGTTTCAACTTATGAAAAAGAGAAATCTAGTTTTTCATTATTATTACTGTTTTCTTTTACTTTCTCCAGTTCCCAGTCACAGTGACTCTGTAAGGTAGGAGTGGTGTTCAGTTCAGAAAGTAAAGGTCGCCAATGGAATTCAGTATTGGCGGAGGTTGCAAATGTTAGTGGTAAGTTAGAATATTGTATCGATGATAAAGGTCGCCAGTTGAATTTAGTAACGGAAGTAGTTTAAAGTGATAATGTCGAAATGAGGCAAAATGTTTGGTTGAGAATGTAAAGGTCTCTAGCTGAATCCAGGATATTTTGGCGATGTTGTTTGGATAGATATTTGTTTGGAAGTATCGAGTGGAGATGCATTAGGGTGTGCATGGAGTGGCTCTAGTAATCGGTTAGGTAGTTTGACAATTTTAGAACAGGATCTACATAGATTGCAAAAGGTGGGTAGAAATTGAATGCGAGTAGTTTTAGGAGAAGTATTTTGGTATAAAGTGAAGTGAATCGTTCTTTTAAGGTAAGAACTTTAAATAGAGTGCTTAACGGAGTACTTGGTTGGTGTGTTTTTGATGGAGTGTTCTTTTGATAGAAAGCGATCTAAAAAGTGTTTCGGCTTGCGATAGTTCTTCTATATGAAAGTTTAAAGTTCCTGAATGACAGCTGGTGATTTCACAAGTTGCTACAGGGGTGAGAAAAGTTTTTGATTACTCTGAATTGCATTATTATATATTTAAGTTTTATTTACGATTTCTTTCAAGTCACGAGCCCTTCCTTTCCTTTATAAGTTAAAATAAAAGCTAATGTGTTAAAGTATCTGTTTCTCTCTATTACTATTTACACTATTTACAGTTATGAATAAAACAGAATTTCAAGTTGCCATAACAGACCAAACATTGCGACTCTCATGATATTGAATAAGATAATCAGTATTACATGGTTAGAAAAAAACTTAATCAGAGAAATATTTAAGCATATTTCTCAAAATTAGTACCCGGCATTTAATACAATCTCCCTCTATGATTATCTAAAAAAAAAAAAAAAAAAAAAAAAAAAACATGTGACAGTCAATCATTATTTAATATTTACTTCTAATAAAATATCTATTCATTAACTATAGATTTGTAACATTTTATATCAAGTATATTGGGATCAAATTTTATTTATAGCACAAACCACAAAACGTGCAAATAAAAAGAGGAAAATCTTTACGTAGGAGAATAATGTTTGACGCTATAATAGAATGCCAAAGGCATCATGCGTTTCGCAGAAAAAAAAGCGATTTTTGATCTCCATTCATTGTCCGTTATCGGTATTAATTTGTGAAAGATGTCAAAAGATTTTATATTTCTTTAATACTAGGCATTCTATTAAAAGGAATAGCTGAAAATGTCAAAGTAATATTGAAGAAAGTGGAATTTTTGAAATTATATTGATATGAAAATATAGCTATAAAGTATTTTGTTCTTAATTTATAAATAAATATTAGATTAAAAAAAATGTGTAAAGCCCGTATTTATAAAAAATCTTTTTCTCTGTTTAGGTGTTTGTTGTATTGCATTTATTTGCTAGATTGTAAAATTTTACCGAGCATACAGTTTAACATTTGACATTTTTCTAAAATTCGTTAAAATGTAGATAGTGTATCAGAAATGTTTATGTAACATTAAAACATAGAATTATGAACAAAATCGTCGGATATTACAGTTTAAATAGATATTACTGCATAATTAAATTAATGTTTCAAAAGTGAATTCTTTTTAGCATTGTTAAGGAAGAAAATTTCCATTTATTAAAATATTTATAACATCGGATTACTATAATACAACATGTACACGAAACATCTTGATGAAATCTTTATTTCATATTTTAAAATAATAGAAGAAGAGCATACATGAATAAACTGTTTTCTGATTTTGTGAAAATTTAGAAATTATTTCCATGTAAACACAAATCTTGTAATGTGTTAGAAAATTATAAAATGAAACAAAAATATCTGTTTGATATTAATTATAATTACTAATATAACACCAAGAAATGACTTTTAAGCTAGCTATGATTGTTATTTCTTTTTACTTTTACGACTTTTTGTTTTTCAACATAAAAAGTAAGTAAATTTTTTAATTTATAATAGGTAAATACATTAACAATAATTACAGTTATGACAATCGGAATGTTATATATGACAAACCCTGACCCACAATAAATTTATTTTAATGCTAAAATAGTAATAAAAGTACGTAATGGAAATTTGTTACAATCTACTCTTGTATTATATTATGCAAAAAAGAGTCTTCAAAAAAAACTTTTTTTTTTTTTTTTTTTAATACAAGATAATTATAATAAAATATAGTTCATATTTTAAAGAAGAGCACATTTCTCAAAAGTTAAACAAAAATAGTAACTGTGAAACGAAATATAAAAGATGAGGAAAAACGTTATAAAATCGATTTTACGTTCATAGCAAATGTATAAGAAAATTTTTTGTTCACTAACATCTGAAAAAAAGAAAGAATGAAAGGAGATAAAAAAAAAAAGTGCACACAAAAATAGTTATTTTAGGGATAATCCTAACATATCGTGCAATAGAAAAACTTAAAAATATGTTTCGGGGACAAAAAAAAAAAAAAAAAAAAAAAAAAAAAAAAACTGCTGATAATCTGTGTTTTTCAAACAAAAGCATTTTTACATCAGTTGAAATATGATTTTCAACGAACGCTGAAATATACAATGAGTTGCTAAAAACTAATAATCAAAACCGTAAGGGGTGACAGAACTTGTTAAAAAATACAACATTCCCAGTATAATGTGGGGACGTAAAGCAAGCCGCGAATTGCAAGAGGGCGCATGCAGTGTTAAATGGAAGTACATAGTAAACACGAATATGAAAGAAACTTCATTACAGATACCTTTTCAACAATGGCCCTTATAATAAATTTTTGGGTTTGAAGCTAAATAAATCATCGATTGTTTTCCACCTTACCTGATTTTTCATTCTGAATTTCCCTAAGAATTTCTGCCACAAAACAAAATATTCCCTCATAAAGCACAAACATTTCCCTTTAAAACACAAACATATACAAAATAATGTAGCATTTTCCCCTAAAATGGTCAAGTGTGAAGAATTTTATGACGTCAGATCATACAGTCCATTTTTCAAATGAGTTACTACAATCTATAATACACGCCTTAAACCCTTAACGGAGGTATTTGAGTATCAGTGCTGTATAAGCCAGCCGTAATAGGTGAACGTAGTAGCGTCCATAAACAGAACACATGCTGAAAACTCTGGTTGCGACAATTCCTCTTTTTTTTTTTTTTATAGCAAATAGGCAAATAATAGACGGTGAAAATTCATTTCATATAAGGCTTTGGGCTCTTTGGAGATGCTATCTCTCCGTTCCAAAACATGTGCCATATTGTCTGATGGTTGATAACTTAAAAAAAAAAATGCTGCAGCGTCTTTTTAAGGTTAGTCGTTGCATAAGGAATTACGTCGAATCAACTTACTATTCTCACGCTTCACGTTCAACATACCTTGTTTTACGCTGGGAATGTGCGTGTTTCGATAAGATGTGAAAAAGTTTTACCATCGGGTGCAGTTCTCTTTCTAAATCTTTCTGATAGAGTCTTACCGTTTTTACAGCATTAGTTAGCTCGTATTTAAAGTGCGTATCTATCTCATTCATGTTTGAATATAACCGACTGTATTTGCAGCTAAAGTCTGTTTTCTTATTTCATCATTGGCTGCATTTTCAATTAAAGAATCAAGTGTATGACACACACGACTTTCTTTTAACCCTGAAATTTAGTATTATAAATACAGAATGGAGATTAAGTGGTACGATAACGAGTACTGGTATGTAAACTTATGTTAAAACAATTCAAATTAGTCTTCGGAACAGCTTTATTTAACAAATAATTCCGTGTGAGGGGGCCTCCCCGTTTCATTATTGTACTTATATTTAGATAGAATTAAAATTTGAAATTAAATTCAAAAGTTCACTTAAAATTATTCAGACAAATTTCACACGCTTTATTCTTTAGAACTTATCAATCGTTACCAAACTTTCCTTATAACAAACGTATTAACTTCAAAATACAACATTTAGATCGCCTGAAATTATTAGTTTTTAATTTTCTCTAAGAGTTACAGACAAAAATCAAACGATAAAAATTTCGACTTCGATATTCAGGAAGCCCCAAAACGTGTAAATATACAAAAAAAAAAAAAAAAAAAAAAAAAAAAAAATGAATATTTAGCTTAAAAAATACATTATTTATTGTATGACTTTTAGGAATTAATTTGAATACCTGAACAGCATTCTAGGACATGGTAAAATATTATAGTAAAGCATTTTCACTAACAATAAAAAGAATGTTGTAGCTTAAATATTGGCGGCCCTGTATATCTTCTGAAGGTTATATGCACAGCAAATGGTGCACATAAATATAATCCTGTATTAATGACACAAAGCACAACCTGAAATGTACTTTCATCAATTTTCAAGCATTGTCACACTATAAACTAATTGCTTTGTGTAGCCGTAAACGAACAGTGAACCGTACCATATTCTACATGAAACATTTTTTTACGCATATAAAAATATATATTCGTTCCATTTGGTTTAGAGTAATATATAGATGTTAAACTCTACTTACCTGCAATTTCTACCATAGACCTAATGTATTTGAATTTTTTTGGGTGTCCTTGTACACGAACCATTTACTTTATCGCAACGAAAATTTTACTGTGTCATCCTTATATGATACACATTTGGAATATCATGTTTGGACTTTCTGTTACTATTTGTTCTTTAGATATGTTGATAACAGACAGACACACACATACACACAGACCAACCACTAAAAACATGATGTTCAGATTCAGGTTACCCCGAAACGTGTTAATATAACAAAAATTTACATTCGAAAATTTTACCCCAAAACAATTCTTTCTCTACCATATATATGAGAAAAAAAAAGTAAAAATACATAACATAGAAATTCCGCTATAAACTGCCAAAATTTTGCACACAGAATTTAAGATAAATGCGTAACTTTGCCTTAACCTGCTTTTAACTCTATAAAGATAGATTGCGGATAAATTGTAACATCAATAAGTTAAGAAAATAAAACTCAATCTTCATTTAAAATAATCTAAAATATGTTTAAGAACAGTCTTTTCTTTTTCTTTTTCTTTTTTTTTTTTTTTGACATATAAATCTGTGTGAGTGGAAGGGCTCTATACCGCCAATTTCCTCAAACTCTGATCAATTATAGTGCCGACATTTATTTTTTAAAAAGTACAATGCTGTAACTTATTTACCTTTCAAACTTGTCAATCTTGATCAAATTGGCAGCCAATTACGAATTTGAAAATAACAAATTTGAATTTTCTGCAGTTATTTGCTTTTACGTTATGCAGATAACATGTTACATAAAGATCAACTGCTGAAAACTGGAATTTCGTATTTAAGGAACCTCAAAACGTGGCATCATAAAAAACAGAATTAAAAAGAGTATTTGAAACAATGCTTCGTTTATACTATGGGTACTAAAAAAGAATTTTCCTCCCTAAGCATTGTTCTTCAGCATAGTAGAATGTGGCTTTTCCATTAATTAAATTTAATAGAAAAATTATCCAGCTTAATTTTAGGTGCCCCTGAATATTGTCTGTAAACTATAGGCACATCACATGATGTACTAAAATTTAGTCTTATATGAAACAGTCATCAGGGGCCCTGATTATATGATGGTAAAGGTTTAAATTTCTCTTGTAATTTTCATTTATGCCAAGAATTATCATCTATTATTTGCAATAATCTGCATACTTTGTTTCATATATATATAACTGACTGTATAGGGAAGTTTTTAACTAAAAGATTCTGCATTTAAAATTGTTGATAATAACTTAAGGATTAACCGTAGATTTTGATTATTATATGAAGTTACCCAGACGGGAGCTAGACTTAAACTAACGTTTATTTACATATGTACAGTTACAGAAAAAAGAATGAACACACAGCGCCATCTATTGGCGTACAATAAAACACTTTGAGCATCATCACTACTTATATTATACCAACATTCTCCCCCTGCGAAAAGCGTTTTATATTTAATCAAAAACAATAATAAACAATAATTAATATTCAAATATATACTTTTAAATCAAACATATTTTTTCTAATGTAAATGATAATTTTTCCTTTGTAACAGCCTTCGTTAGAAATTCTGAAATCATTTCATTAGTACAATTATACATAACTTTCACAGTCTTTTCTTCAATTAAGTCTCTAACGAAATGAAATTTCAGATTTACATGTCTTGTTTTATTTGATGACTTTGCAGTATTTAGCCAATCTATTGCTGCTTGACTATCAGAATAAATCGTCACAGGTCTTTCAACAAATTGTTCACATTTAAGTTCTTGTAACATATTTAAAGTCCAACCTAATTGTCTTGCAGTATCTGCAGTGGCAAACAGCTCTGATTCACATGCCGATTGTCCTACACGTCTTTGCTTTTTACTTTTCCATACAATAAGAGAATTTCCTAACATAATTACACAACCTGAAAATGATCTGCCTCCCTTTCCATTTCCCCAGCTTGCATCTGCACTACAATTTATTAAACCGAAATTTCTCTCGTAAAACAATACTTTATTTTTTGTTCCATTTAAGTAGTTTAGAACCTTTTTAGCTAATGTATAATGTCTTTTCTCAGGGCGTTTATTAAATTGTGATAAATAACTAGTAACAAATGCAAGGTCAGGTCGAGTTCGGTTAGCTAAATATAGCAACTCGCCTATAATTTCTTGATACTCAGTTTGATTAACTAAATTATCTGTAGGTGTAAAACATCTATCCTCACCTTTATCTATTGGTAGATTAGACTTTTTAGAATTTTGCATACCATATTTTTCTAATAAAGATTCAATGTAGTTAGTTTGCGATAAACTGATACCGTCTTGATTTTGTACTACTTCCATGCCTAAAAATTTTGAATTTTTAGTTGTTTCATTTAGAACAAAAATTTCTTTAAGTTTACTTATTTTTTCATCGCATAACTTAGAATTATTTGAAAAGATTGCTAAATCATCAACGTACACACAAATTGCTAGAAAATTCGTATCATCTTTATAAGTAAATACAAAATTATCAGATGCAAGTGGAGAGAAGCCAATCACTTTCAGTTCATGTTTAAGTTTATTATGCCAATTTCGCCCGCTTTGAGGCAAGCCATATATACTACGTTTCAATTTACATACATTATTTTCATAACCAGGGGGTATTTCCATAAAAACAGTTTCTTCAATGTTACCATATAAATACGCTGTTTTTACATCAAAAAATCTTATAGATAAATTCAGCTTAGAAGCATTTGCCATTAATAATCTAAATGATTCAATATTTACTACCGGTGAATATAACTCTGAATAATCGACTGTTTTTATTTGATTGAATGCCGCTGCTACTAACCTAGCTTTATAAATTTCTTCATTATTGACACTTTTAATTGAATAAATCCATTTACTTTTAATTATTTTTTCATTTTTTGGCCTTTCAACTATCTCAAAAACA
This sequence comes from Salticus scenicus, assembly GCA_963930645.1. Lineage (NCBI taxonomy): Eukaryota > Metazoa > Arthropoda > Arachnida > Araneae > Salticidae > Salticus > Salticus scenicus. The sequence continues at coordinate 386,311,948 of OZ005648.1, forward strand.
TTGTGTTTATTCATTGAATCGATTTCTTTTTCCATAGCGATCTCCCATTTTTTACAATTTCTTTTATTTTTTATTTCCTCAAAATTTCTCGGTACTGATTCCCCATTAAGGTCATTTAAAGCCAAATTAGCTGACATTTTATTTTTTATACTTTCTGATCGTCGCAATTGGGGTGGCGATCTATAAATAGATTCTGACTCATTCTATATTTCATTTTGTTCTAGCATTTTTTCTTCAGACGAAAAATCTGATATATTATTATAATTGTTTTCGGGTAGGGAAGAAGTTTCGTTTTCATTAAACTGGGTTAATTCTTTTATATCCCACAAATAAGTTTCGGTTTCACTTTTTAAGAATTTACTACCTTTAGATGTTTCATCAAATTTAACTGATCTTTCTTCAATAATTTTTCTCTTTTCGATATCATAAATTCTGTATGCGCGCCTATCTCTAGAATATCCAATAAATATACCTTTCTTAGCGGGAACATCGAATTTATTTCTGAATTGTTTAGGAATGTGATAGTAAGCTACACAACCAAAAGTTTTTAAATAAGTTAGTTTTGGTTTTCTACCTGCCCATATTTCGATCGGGATTTTTTGTTTACCTTTTCGCGGTGTATTATTAGATATGTGGGTACTACAATTTATGGCTTCCGCCCAAAATCTAGGTGGCAATTTACTATCATATAACAATGTTCTTGCGCGTTCTACCAGTACTCTTACACATTTTTCTGCAATACCGTTGCTTTCAGGATTATATGGTACTGTTTTCTTGTGAAATATTCCAGATTTTTCTAGAAAATTTTCAAATTCATTATTTACAAATTCTAAACCGTTATCGGTTCTTAAACGTTTAATTTTCTTATTCATCTCATTTTCATACTTTTCTTTCAAAATAGTAAAAGCATCAAATGCTTCATATTTGTGTTTCAAGAAATAAGTGAAATACATTCCAGAAAAATCATCAACCAATACTAAAAAATATTTAGAATTTCCTATGGAATTAACATTTATAGGTCTTGCTAAATCAGCATGAATCAATTCTAATATAGAACTACTTTGATCAAAATTTACTTTTGGATGATTTTTCCGAGTTAACTTACTAATGTCACATGATTCCCAATTAAAATTTTCAGAATCTCTAAATTTTATGCCAATAATATTTTGCATTTTTATCATATATTGTGGATTTAAATGGCAAAGTCTTTTGTGCCAAATATCATAAGATCTAAATTTCTTAATAAATAAATCTCTGATTTATTTATTAAGTTACATTCTAGAGAATCAGGTGACATATCATTGTAAGGTTCTAATATGACTTCAAATCTATTATTTATTTTAACAGCTTTTAACACAATTTCATCATTTTTACTTAGAACTAAGATATGATCTCTACTTGATTTAATCTTATAACCTGTATCCATTAATTTACTTACAGAAATTAAATTATTTCACAAATCAGGAATATATATACATTCGTTCATAGTAAAATATTTTGAGAATTATTTACGAAAGTTTTAGCGCGAACAGTTCCTATACCAGTAAAATTTAAAGTAGAATTCTTACCTGCTAAATTGATATAGCCATTATCATTTATTATTTCACAAAAATAACTCAAATTATTTGATAAATGGCAACTGGTACCTGAATCCAATAGCCACACATTATTTTCAGAAATATCAAATTGTTCTCTATTCGTAGAGAGTGCGAAATCCTTAGATTGTTGATCACTTTTATTTGCATAGTTCGAGTTTCTGTTTTTAAACTGTTCTTTGTTTTTGTTCTTGTTGTTATTATAAGTATTTGTTCTTTTATCATTAGTGTTCTGAGGTAAGTTATCTCTATTCCTAAAATAGCAGTTTTTAGCTAGATGGTTTGTTTTCTTACAGATGAAGCAATTTTTCACTCTGTTTTTGTTCTCATTTTTAACGTGGAATGCTTCTTCTCTTCTAGTCTTTTGGTAGTCAGGTGATCTCGGAATTGTTCTTTTTTCTTCGCGCAAAATCTCGAGTATTTCATCTAAATCTTTTTCTCTTTGAGTTTTTAATATTTCTTTAATTTTCGAGAATTTTCCTCTAAGGCCTCTTACAGTATAGTAGACGATTTCTCTCTTTGTAATTTTCAGACCTAGTGAAGCACATTTTGTTCTTAAACCTCTTGCTCTTGCAATATAATCCGTTACTGTTTCTTCTGGATTAATTTCAATGTTTTTTATTTCATTGCTTGCATCGATTTTTCGATCTTCCAGTTTTCCTGTGAATGTTGATTTTATTTTCTCCCATAAATTCTTAGCGTTTCCTTCGTCAGCGAATTGGAGACTTTGTTCATCAGATAACGAAAGTAAGATGTATGAAACAGCTTCAGCATTCTTAGTATCCCATTCAGCCTGTTCTTCTTCTTTTAAGTCGCCTGCTTCTTTAATCACGGCGTCGTACAATTTTTTAATAGTTAGAACAGCTTTTAATTTTAATGACCACGTGTGATAATTCGTACTATTTAATAGTGGTACAGACGGGATTAATTTATCCATTTTTACTTTTTCTTTTTAATTGAAGATCTACTTTCGCTTATCCATTTTTTAGTTTTTAATTACTGGAAAACGTGGCGTCGTTTCATTTTCGCCGCCGATCGAACGCAACCAGCGCTCGTGCTACCACATGAAGTTACCCAGACGGGAGCTAGACTTAAACTAACGTTTATTTACATATGTACAGTTACAGAAAAAATAATGAACACACAGCGCCATCTATTGGCGTATTATAAAACACTTTGAGCATCATCACTACTTATATTATACCAACATTATCATTAAATGTTATGGCACTTTCCTCAAAGAGCGTAAATGAGTTTTACAAAATAAGTAATTCAATACATAATAAATTCCATAGTTAAGGAGAAAACTACAAAAGACTTATATGAATTTACTTAGGGAAAAAATCTGTACTGATAAGTATAAAGGATTTAAGTCCAAAAATGTCGATTTTGAGTTAAGTACATAGTCAGACTCAGAAAAAATTTCTCTATCCATTGGTATAAAGGATTTGAATCCATGTCATTTAGTCTTTGAGAAAATCCATTGGTAAAAAAGATTCAAGTCAGAAATTTAGCATTTATCATTGGTATAAAATATTTAATTCAATTTTTTCCCTTTATTAAATGAAGGTTGACAATTACTGAATGGTATAAAGGGTATAAATCAACATTAGCCCTTTTTCCTAATCGATTCTTCTGATTAGTTTTTAGTTAGTCTAACTTTATTTTTCGTCTTCTGAAAAATCAAGAATATGGACTTAAATTCTTTATACTTATCAGTACAGAAATATTAGATATGATCTTAAAATAAACAGGAGAATATTCTTCAACGTGAAAAGGAGTAAACAAACTGCAGTCAGCAGTTTCGGAACTTACCATTTAAATATTCCTTTTAATGATGATAAAAATTATTCATTTTGGCGATTTTTACGCTGAAGACTTTTCTTGTGTTTATTTATCTAGTGCGAAGTCTTCTTTAAATATTCATGCACTGATGACGGTATGTTCAATTCTAAGGAAACAGCTGTCTGCCGTTTGATAATCTTTTGCCTTTTTTCGCGTTGAAAACTTTTTCGTGCTTATTTATTTAACATCAATATTAATTTTAATGATCTTGAATTTTACTCTTTTTAGGTTCTTCAGTTTTTATTACAAGTTTTTAATAAAATTAAATTTAGCACTTTAATAATTTTAATATTTAGCACTTTATTTAAGCTAGTGGAAACACATTATTTTGCTTACAAAATATATATTTTATATATTTTCGTTAATTCCACTAAGGCATGGCGTAAATGAATACTCAAAATGTTTTAATACATTCATAAAACCCTAATAAATATAAATAAATCTTCTCTACTGAAACAAATTATGAAGTTGTCTGCGATACACACATTTTCATATATGAATACATAGACCTACTTACACAAACCAATAGATTCAGACATTCTAAAATATTTTTTACGCAAAAACGGTGTTAATTTATTTATAGTGGTCTATTTCACATATTTTAATTAGCATGTTAATAGAGAATTATTTCTTTTTCTTATTCGACACGAAAGACTAAATGAAACATGGATATATTTTTAATTAAAGAAACTATCGAAACGCGATTAATTCGCCTGCATTCAAGCAAGATTATTCTTTACCTGTTCGTCATAAATGAAGCTTAAAGACTCGGGTGAAGCAAATGAGTAATTTAATTGAAAGAACGTAATGAAAAGATTGTTTCCCTTTGAATGACAATCAATTAAATATGATTTTAATTAAATAATTTTGAAAGCGGTGTTTTAGAATAATCGAAATGCTGCTTATTGAAAAAAGCAAGAGGTCTAATGGATGGAATAATGCTGATAAGGAATTTTCGATATGTTTATGGCACTTGCATTAATTCTTTAAAATGTAATCATTACATTCATTTGCAAAGGAAAGAAATAAAATATACGTTTGAAATAGGAGTGGTTTGATTTTTTTTTTTTTTTTTTTTTTTTTTTTAATTCAGAAATATTAATGTTAATTTTACACATTCAGGTAATTTTTACACATAGAATCGCTATTGATATTTGTGTAAGCATAATTCATATATTTAAATATAAAATTGCAAACATTTAACTAACATTTAAATTTGCGCATTAAGATTTTAAATTATTTGATCTGCATTATACATTTAATTATTTTATATTTATTGCAATAAATAAATACTTCTGTTATATTTAATTTTTTATTAATTTAATCAAAATGTATTTTTATTTATACTATATTAAAAATGTATTTTGAAATACTGGTTATAAAAAGGTATAAAGTAATTTTCAGATACCTTTCTATATTATTCAGTATAAGTATAGCTAAATATAATAATTAACTTTATTTAATAACAGACTGCGAATAAATGTACGAAAATAAATCAACAAAATTTAATGTATTTTTGTGGCACATGCATTAGTATATATATATATATATATATATATATATATAAATTCACTAAAATTACTCAAACAATATTAACCTTTTAAAGGCTAGAAATATTTTCAGCATTTGTAATTTTGATAACTAATTCTAATTTAAAATTTTAATCAGTAATTAGTCTTACCTGATTTCTCTGAATAGCTTTTCAATATTCTACAATTGTTGATTTTATTATCATTATTATTATTAGTTTTTTGATGCTAGAAAGATACACTGCAAATTCAGACACTTAAATTCAGACACATAATCGCCTTAAATGGACAGGAAATCGTGTCTAAAATTTTAAGACACGTAAGATGTCTACAACATGAATGTGACTAAATTTAAGACACATGAAGTGACTTAAAGCAACCATTTTTAACCTCATTTCTCATAAATCTGTATTAATAAAATCAGACTTTTGTCTGTTAATTTGCCAGAATAAAAAAATTTTGCGATATCTTCAAGTTTCACACACTATGAAAGCCAAAAATGATTTAAGAAATTTTTGCCTGTGTGTGTCATCGTGTCTGTATGTCGTTATTTTTATCCGGGTATCACTAGAGAACGGCTGGACGGAATTCAATGGCACTTGGCAGGAGTCAACTTAAAATTATATGTATAGAAATTTTTAAATTTTTGATTAGTTTTTGAATTGTGGGTAAAAATTGCCTGTGCATGCGCCATAAAGATTTTATCAGTAAAACTCTTTGAATGAAAAAAAACAAACAAAAAAAAAAAAAAAAAAAAAAAAAAAAACCGTTATTTTTGTGATTTAGACAACAGGTCCTCTCTCTACACCACCTGATATCGATACCGAATTCAAATATCACTATATATTTATCATTTGACAAAATTTCAATGTAGAAAACTCTAATAGATTGACGATGCAGTTGAATATTGAAGAAAATATTAAGTTTTAGTATAAGACCCTATTGGCTACTTTTTATTTTATTTTATTTTATTTTTGCCATTTTGGCAATGAATTATCAAGGCTATAGCAGAGTCGGATATCAAGAAGTTGGCGAGAAATATCTTAGGTACTTCGATGCCAAATTTCAAATTTTGCTTGGGAATCTGATACAAAAGCTATTCCGAAGAAAAAACAAAAGAAAAAATAATAGACTTTAAAAAATTAAAATGTAAATTAAGCAACACTGCCACGCTATTTAACGTATTTGGCGATGAATACACACGGTGTTACGAAAAGGTTGTCTATGTTAGGATTAAATCATTTGAGATTTTCTTGTCTCGGACAATTCATAAACAAGATGTTTGTAGCAAATTATAAATTAAAAAAAATAATTACATACATAAGGTAATTGTAAATATGCTTTCAATTTAATATCTATATTAATAAAATCAGACTTCTGTCTGTAAATTTGTCGGAATCAATAAATTTTCCGATAGCTTCACGTTTCACACACCATGAAAGTCGAAAATGACTTTAGAAAATTTTGCCTGTGTCTGTGTGTGTCGTGGTGTCTGTATGTCGCTTTTTTTGTCTGGGTATTACGCAAGAACCGCTGCATGGAATTCAATAGCACTTGCCAAGAATTTAGGTCTTCACCCCACTTAAAATTTTATCTATAGAAATTTTCAAAATTTTGATTAGTTTTTGAATTGTGGGTAAAAAACCTTTGCGCATGCGCCATAAAGATTTTGTCAGTAAAACGCTTTGAATGGAAAAAAAATAAAAATAAAAAAAATAAAAATAAATAAATAAGTTAAAGACTTTTTTCTTCGCGTGATTTGCACGACATATTATGAAAAGATTGAAAGGAAGTGTTGGCATCTAAATTCCATACTTTAGGTAATTTAAAAAAATCTAATTGTTGTATCGAAAAACTGTTTACACCCCAGGATTCAGAAAAATCACCCCTTTCATTTGGTTTTAAATTTGTAACGATAGGTTTAATATTTCTAATTTATTTTTTCCTTTTTCCTTTTTCCCTTTGCCACCTAAATTTTATGCTTTAGTTATTTTTAAAACATCTAATTGTCGCACCGAAAAACTGTTTGCACCCCTAGATTCAGAAAATTTGCCCCTTTCATTTGGTACCAAATTTATAAATATAGGTATGATATTTCTAATTTATTTTCCTTTTTTTCCCCTTTCAACCCAGATTCGGTAGAAGTTTTATATTTATGTATACGCATTTATATTTATTTTTATTTTCTAGAAATAAAATGAAATATTTTTAATTTCACGTGAAGAATAATAAAAATTAGAGAGAAAAATAAATAGTTAACCTAAAAAAGTTGGTGATTTTTTTTTTTTTTTTTTAATCAGGAATTTGCATGTGGATAGATATTTTCATAGAGATATTTGGCATTAGTTTAATATTTTTATTTAATTAAGCAGTACTTTTCTTTCTTGCAGTAAAACAAATTTTTTTTTTTTTTGTTATTATGTACCTTATGAGGCTTTTTTATGTTCTCCCCTTAATTGTAAAATGTTATAATTTGGATTTTATTAAGATTTTTTATTTTTATTTTGTAAATATCATAAAAGAGTTTTATTTTATTTTATTTTATTATTTTATTTTGTTTTATTATTTTATTCTATTTTATTTTATTTTATTTATTTATTTTTTGTATGGAATAGCTTTAGTATCAGATCCCTTTGGCAAAATTTGAAAAGTAGCTCGGACGTTTCTCGCCAAGATCTTTAGTTGTACAATTGAGATAGCCATTTCAATTCATCGCAAAAATGGCTTAAAATATTTCAAGTCACCAAAGGGGTCCCATACTAAAGCTGTGCATTTTGTATGTTTTGTATTTATAATATTTTCTATTAAAGACTTCTGTGGTAACGAAATTTGGTGCGTAAATTGTTTGTATGCATCCGGCACTAATTGTAACGGGATTTTACGAAATTCGAAATCCCTCCCTTACCCCCTTCTTGGAGTCGGAGGGAAATAAACATATTTAAAAACATGTTTTCCCGTTTGAATTCGCTTTAAGTTATCTTAGAATGGCGAATTTTGGTTTGTGGATATTGATTAAGTGTATGCGCTATGTACATTAGTGGGATTTTGGAAAACTTCGAACTCACCCGCTGAGGAAGGGGAAGTAAGAGGTGGGTAAGTTGCTGCCGAAGGCAGTGGGGACTCAGATTCTTCATGTTGTGAGCGAGAAAAGCCTCTACCGATCACAGTGAGAACTTAGATTATTAATAAAAATATGAGATTTTGACAACTCATTAAAGTTTAATGTCCAGCGAAGCGGGCAAACCCTGCTAGTAAATTATAAAAATATAAAAGTAAATGAGATTGCGTGTGGTTTAGTTACCGACTAAAAAATGGATGTAGAATTTCCTAGAGCATACAGAAAGTGCTTATGCGAAAATTTCCACATATAGCGAACCTCTCCGACAGGCTGGAATCGCTGGAATCGAACTGAGAAACAACGAATTAACATACAAGCGACAAACCGACTGAGCTACAATCATCGACGGTAAGATTTCGTTGGTTAGTAGTATATGTAGTATTCGTCAAACAAATTGTAAATTTATCTTATATATATATATATATATATATATATATATAATTAAAGTTATCTACAAAATACCTAAAGTTTAATATACAGTTCCATTTTTAATTTTATGTGTATATTTTCAGTTTTTTTTTTTTTTTTTTTTTTTTTTTTTTTTTTAAATATGTCTGAAAAATGTGCGAAAAGTGTAGCCTATGATATTTCGTAAACGGCTTCTTTTTTCTTTCTTCTCTCTCTCTCTCTCTTTTTCTTTAAACTTATATTTAACAGAAATCACACTATTTACATAAAACTAGAAAATTGGTTGTTTTACACTAATATATAGGAACTCATGCGGATTTTATTATTATTATTATTATTATTATATAATATTAACAAATTAAGCAGAAGTCGCTTACAAATCGTTCAAGGTTGCTTGTTTACATATTCGATTTCTTTTTCTTTGAAAATTCAAGTTCACAAAGGTAAACGGTCTAAATAGCTGAAGCACTTATTAATATATAAAATATTATTAAATCAAGCAGATGAATGCATACATTACTTAAAAAAGAATCCGTTTTAAAAAAATTGCTAAGTTAATACAAATGTTTGAAATTCCAGGTATCTGAACTGGAAAATGTCTGAATTTTTAGGCGTCTGACTTGTAAAATGTCTTAATTTCCAAGTTTCAAAACTGTAATGTGTCTGAAATTGAGACACATCAATATTATTCAGATACTTAACTTAGTCTATTTTTACAAAGGCATTTATTTATGTGTCTTAATTTCAGACGTGTGTGGTGTCTGAAAATTTGTATCTTTAAGTGTTTTGGACATTTATTTGTGTAAAATTGATATTTCAGACACAATTCTGTCTGAAATTAAGATTTTTTGCAGTGTAGCTGAGACACATTATCGTTTACTTAATATTCAATAGGTTAAATTATTTATGCGCATTTTAGTAAAAAAGTTTCATTTTATATTTCCGTCTTACTTTAGAAGTTTTTTTTTTTTTTTTCAAAAGTATAACTAGTAAAAAAGGAATAATTTATGTATTTTTTTTATATAAATTTCTCCGCGTCAATATTTCAAATGTAAAATTAATAAGGATATTTTATTACCATTTTAGAAAAAGTCTCAGAATACTCTAAATATTGTAAACTTAAAAATAATAATAATAATAATAATAATAATAATAGAAAAGTAATAAAGATTATGCTAAAATAACTGATACTCGTAGTATCAAAAATGATTTTTTTTTTTTTTTAATAATAAACCTCGTTTAAAAAAATTGGAGTTTCTCCATTCGATTTTCCGAACATTAAGTATTAACAGCTGTTTAAATAATTTAAAATAAGAGAAGTTCTGTAATCAACCAGCTCAATAGAATAAGACGTTTAATGCTATTGCACTTCAAATAATTTGATAGTATAGTTAACAATGATAAAGAATATTTCGTTTTGTCACTGTAAAAATTAATAAGTGGTAAATTCGCCAAAATCTATAGAGGTCGTGCGGCGTTTACCTATAACACGTATATAAAATTTCAGCTCAATCGGATAAGGCATTTAGATGCCATCGCACTTTAAATAATTTCACCCCATAAGCCATAATGATACAGAATTATTTGCTGTGTACATGTAAAAAAAGTAAAAGCTACATGCGCTAAATATATCAAAATCGATACAGTTCGTGTGATATTGACATACAATATGTATATACCTCTTCAGTTCCTTTGAATAAGGCATTTAGACGCTATCGCACATTAAATAATTTGAGCTCATAAGACATAATGATAAAGAATTTTTCGTTGTGTCCATCCATAAGTCTATAAGTGCTAGATTAATGAAAATCTATGCAGTTCGTGATATGGTAACCTATAAGATACGTACCATTTTTCCGCCCATTCAAACAAAGCACGTAGACGCTATCTTGTTCATTCACACACATACATGCACACATATTTACGCACCTACATTGATCGCGTATAAAATCGTAAATATCTGTAAAAGAGGAACTTGTGTAAAGACGAAAAAGCAGAGGTGTATCACTAGACATCATAACAGTAACAAATATGAATTTGAAAAAATTTACTCCATTCTTTTTTGAGCTATGCCAGATACAAAATCGTTTCACAAATCATGATTACAGTCTATTCTTGAATAGTATATTTTCGTAAAATAAAAATGTAGATTTTAATTAGTTAATTAATAAAAGTAGAAGAGGAAAAATTATGAATTTTAGAATAATATATATATAATGTAATGTAAAAATACTTATCAATAAACTTTTATTAAAATATCAAATTAAAGATTTGACATATTTATACGGAAGAAAATTGTGTTAATTTAGAATAAATGAAAATTTTAAACATGGAAATTTTACACTCTATTAAATTTATGCAACCAAGATTTTATTATGCTGCCACACTTACATATATATATATATATATATCGCAATCTTATTTAATTATTTATTCTTTGTTTTGAGCAGAAGTTTAGTAAAAAAAGTATAATAATAAAGTAAACTCAATGTTATATCAGAATAGATATCACTATTATTTTATGCTTCTTGAATAAAAAAAAGGAGTCGCTTTTAAATGTTTTCTAAGTTCAACACGTTTTCAAATTTTGTATGATTAGTACTTATATATATATATATATATATATATTTTTTTTTTTTTTCGGACAGAGTAATAGTCTGTGTTATTGGACATTCTTTTCACTCTTTTCTTGTACAAATCGTAGAAATAAAAATCAGTAAAATAAATATTTATCTTTAGATTCCTAAAGTTTTTCTTCTTTTAGTTCTATTTGTTTATTCCTAGACATTGAAAAAATCAAATGTATTGTGAAACAGTTACGGACTAACTGAATACGTTCTATACATAATATAATACCATTAAAACAAATTACAATAAAATAATTTTTTAACTTTTTTAACAGTTTATGGAACAGTCTTAAAAAAGACTTTTCTTTTAATGTGTTGAGAATACAAAAATGTCATTAATATTATGAAACCGAATTAGAACACAAAATTATTATATTTTACAATGTTCAGGATTTAATTTCATATTTTATATGATAATCGTGTAAAGCAGTCAAATTAAATCGTATGTGTGCTTGATTCCGACATTGATTAGTTTTTCACATTACTTTTATTTCTACTGGAAAAAAAAAAAAAAAAAAAAAAAAAAAAAAAACTTATTAGAAGGAATTATATCACACACATTTTAAATACCTTAACCACTCAAACAACTATAAGTGGAAAACTAAATACTTTTTCATTTTTCGAAACAATATACTCAGTACCTTAAACAATGAAATAATCAATTAAATTAATGGGCATGTATGCGGTGAAATATTTTAGTGAATAAGAGTTTTTTCATAAGAGATGTTTCCAAATTGATTAGTAAGATAGCAGAAATTTGAAATGCTGATCTATCTGTAGTTCTAAAATACTTGAAATGTTAAAAAATTGCAAGGCAGTAAGCGAATTTTTGTGTAATAATTTAAACCTAGATAAATAAAATTAAACCTTTGTTAATATACAACTAATTATTCGATTTTTAGAACACATATTGAAAATGAATATTTCTCTATATTCTCTTTTTTTAATTTAAACAAATTGGTGTACCTTAAGGGGACATGGCACCTTTGATAGTAGACAATTTGAAATTCTGATACATGTGTAATTCTATAATACTTGAAATGCTAATAAATTGTAGGACAGTATGTGAATTTTATGTAATAGTTTAATCCCAGATAACTAAAATTAAACGTTTGTTAATATACAACTAATTATTTGATTTTCAGACTACAAATTGAAAATAAATATATCTTCATATTCCCCTTATTTAATTTAACAAATTGGTGTATCTTAACATCTTTGCATCTTTGACTTGGATTCATATAAAAGCGTCTATTTTCATTTAATATTTATAAATTAAACAATATAAGAATTAATCAATGAAATATATATTCAGGTAATAATTATTATGGTTTTTCACATATTGTTTACACATTTGATATCATTAAATTACATTTTCTCAGCTTACATTTCACTATGAATTCATGATATTCAGAAAGCTAAAACTTTAACAGATATTTATTTTATTTTATTAGCATTCCGACTTCATTTAACCGATTTTTTGTCCAATTCAGAACAATTTTGTTAATTTTAAAAACATCATAACAGCAACTTTTATATATCAATTCAGTCAGTATTATAAGACTATTTTTCTTTTCATTTCCCTTTTTTTCCTTTTTCCTTTTCTTCTTTTACAATATCCAAGATATCGCATTAATTTCTTTGATTAGTCTTAATTTTCAAACTATCCACATAAATGTCTTCCGATTAAAAAACTCCAGATACAAACTACATATGTCTCTAAAGAAATTTAGTGTAACTAATCATGTGGGGAATCATAATGTTTCAGTTATCACGAAAAGACAATCGAGGCAAAAAACTTTATTTCAATTCGTTATTTTTGAGATTTCTTATTGAAAACCCTATAAACTGACAGAGTTATATATTTCTCTAGGCATTCCAGGACATTTAGAAAATTCTCGCTGTAAAATGAAGCGAATATGGCTAACCTAGCTATGGAAACCAAACAAATCGACATTATTAGATGCAATTTACATCAATATGTACACGAATGTTAAATGAAGAATAAATTTTATTCCGATATCTCGGTTAGTTCAGAGTAAAAATATTTATTTTGCGATACCATCTCGTAGTGGCGGTAGATTTTTTCAATGTAATGATTTTCGAAATCTAACAAAACAACATTTAAACTGAAATTTATAACGTTATATACGCCAGGATCAATTAATACGCAGAGTAAATTTTAATCTTATACCTTCATTTTCCTTTAGCAATATTTCCACTAGTATTCGAGTGCTTGTACGCTCAAAGTTGGTAGACTGGAAGTTCCAGTCCCACTCGTTGATCGAGCCGTTCAGATTTTTCCACGGTTTTCTCTGAAATTTGCATGAATACGGGTTAAGATACTTTAGAAAAACTCCCACAGAGGACATAACAGCACAGGAATAGAACCTTCGGGTAGTCAGTCGACCTTACTCCTAAACACACACCTTTAAAAGTAATTAAAATTTTATGATAACCCCTTATTGAATAAGAGATGTGTCAGATGCGTATGTATTTAATTAAAGGCTTCAGAAAAAAATTCGATATAAATTATTATTGTGATTTTACAGGAATCAATTAATAATCATAATAAATTGTAGTCTTATATCTTTTATTTATTTATATATAATAAAATCTAATACGATATACAGGGTTAATAAAACAGATGAAAATTTTAGGTATTTAAAGAAGCAGTTTTAATGTTTGTTAATTTTTTACAAATTCAAAGATATACATATATGTATATATATTGTAAATGTTATGTATGTAGTTTTTAAAATTCGAATGCAATGAATTTAGTTTAAAATAGTGATACTAGGCCTCCCATTATGATGCCATGTGAATGTTTATTTTGAATATAAAACAATTATGTTGAAAGTATTAAATATGCATACTGGTTATTAAATATACTGAGCATATTAAATTTCACCAAGTATTTGTAGTACAAAATTATTATTATGTAACTAATATTTTTTTATTCTAAAAACAGCTATAGTTTATTCCACATATTTTGTTAATATAACCATTTTATATAGAAACATTTAAAGTTAAGTAAATGTTTTTCAGCCTTACGAATATACTTTTTTTCCTGTTTAAAAACACCGAACATTTTCTGTGACATAAATATTTTGTGAAGAATGTGACCTATAATACGTGTATAAGTTTCAAGCTCTATGCGGCATTCAGACGCTATCGCACTTTAAAGGAGTTGTGCCTACAGGCCATAATGAATAAGAATTACTTTTTTTTTGTGTGTGTGTGTGTGTTTGTAAATATATATATAAGTGTTAGATTCACCAAAATCAATAGGGTTCGTGTTATGGTGACTTACAAGATACGTACCAACTTTCAGCTCATTTGAACAAAGCGTTTGGGCTCAATCGTGTTCACGCATACACATACATACACACATACATACACACATACATACACACATTCATACATATATAGATTATCGTAAAAATGTTAAAAATGAGCTCAGGGGACCAGGAAACGTATAGAAACACCAAAACCTCAATGTTAAATTTTTGACATGATTACAATACTTTCCTTACAATACTTTCCATGATTACAATACTTTCCTTATATATTCGGAAAGGGAATACTGTAAATAAATTTAACGAAATTTTTAATACTTTTCAGTTTCAACAAAAAAATTGTATAACCAAATTGAAAAAAAAAAATACTACTACTAATAATAATAATAATGTGTGTTCAGTGAAAGTTCATTAATCTTGATATTAAAAAAAACCTTCAAAAAGAAAAATATCAATAAAGAAATCATAATGATAATAATAATAAACAACTTATTGAAAAGTACTTTTTTTTATTTTACAAGTGTTAAAAAAGTGATTTCTTTTTTCTAATGATTAAAATTTTCAATTTTAACAGTTACATTACTTTTAAGACGTCTTTACTTCAAAATAAAAATGAAATAATAATCTTGGTCCTTATAAATATTAAAGTTTTACTAAGTACTTGTGATTAATGGTTTATTAAGCTTGCTGATATTGCTGAATTGATTTCCTTTCTTTGCATTATTTTTTAATTTACTTTTCGCTCGAAGGAATATAAAAATAATTTTGTCACTGAAAAAAGTCAGCAGTTATTGAAATACAAACTTCATTTTTCATTAAGCTAATGTTTCATATGAAAAAAACAATTTTTCATAAATTCGACAAAGTTTTTAGAATATATAATTTAGATGTTGACTGCTTAACTTTATGATATAAATGCAATATTTTGATGAGTTTTTTTTTTTTTTTTTTTTTTTTTTTAATTGCAGAAAACATGTATATTTCAGCGCTATGATTATATATATATATAAAGAAGTGCTTAATTGAAACATGCGTCATTTTATTGTATGATAAATCACAATTTGACAGAAAACTCTCAAATAACAGAAATTCATTTAAAAGTAAAAATGTTAAAAATAAATAACAGTTTCTAGTTGTAAATTTAATTTCTGGCATATTATTTGTTAATTACATACTGTTTTATATCATTTACTATACTGTTACTATATGATTAAGACAAGTATTTATATTTTTTATGTAAATAATGTAAATGATGTAAAAAAAAAAAAAAAAAAAAAAAAAAAAAAAAAAGCACTAGAGAAAAAAAAGAAGTGATTAAAAAAAATGTTTTGTTTATTTTCAGCCGTTTAGCTAAACAATGTATCTTATATATGCCATTGGTCATGGAAGGTATATATAACTTATTCCAAAGGTTGAATCATCTTATATATAACTATTACTTCAGAACAATAATATGAAATTTATAAAAAACATAAAGGATTTAAATCCATGTCATTTAGTCTTTGAGAAATTCCATTGGTAAAGAAAGATTCCAGTCA
Organism: Salticus scenicus; assembly: GCA_963930645.1. NCBI lineage: Eukaryota > Metazoa > Arthropoda > Arachnida > Araneae > Salticidae > Salticus > Salticus scenicus. The sequence continues at coordinate 386,327,907 of OZ005648.1, forward strand.
GAAATTTAGCATTAATCTTTAGTATAAAATATTTAATTCAATTTTTTCCCTTTATTAAATGAAGGTTGACAATCGCGGAACGGTATAAAGGGTATAAATCAACATAATCCCTTTTTCCTAATCGATTCTTCTGATTAGTTTTTAGTTAGTTTAACTTTATTTTTCGTCTCCTGAAAAATCAAGAATATGGACTTAAATCCTTTATACTTATCAGTACAGATATATCCGTCAGTATTGTTAAGTTAAAAAATATTTAAAACAAAATTGAGAAAAATCGTACAAATAGCAATAGAACAAATAGCAATAGAACAAATTTGGAATTTGAAGTAGTTTGAATGTTTCTTGAGAAAAGCATGACATGCGCAGTTGCGAAATATGATTTAATTCATCCTCAAATAAATAAAAAAAATAAAATCCGCCAATAGGGTCCTATATTATCTGTAACTAATATATTTTAGCAAATGAATATAGAATCCATTGCCAAAGGAGGCAATGCAGTTACAGCGTGCCTTTATATGATGAAATAGATAAAAAAAAGGTTCTGTTGTACTAAATTAAATTCTGTTTTCTGCAGAATTTTATATCATTTACTTAGAAAACAAAAATAGGCTTTGGATTTTATTATTATTATCATTGAGCCATTTTATAATTTATCTATATATTTAAAGTATAGTTGGTATTAAAATAGCTATCGGGGTTGCGTAAATAAATTCCGTGTCGAAAAACATCTGAGCTTCTTCATTTCTAATTTTTAAAAATCGCTAAATTGGTCACAGTAAATATGTTCCCGCTTAGCAAATCGTTTAAATAGGTTGTAGTAAAGTCAATTCCCTTTAAACGGCGCTGCGCCACCAGTGAAAGAAAAAGGAACCTATATTTTGTTAAAAGATTTTGGCAACAGCCAATAAGTTTAGTTTTTAGATTTTTGGATGCTTCGACTGTGTTCGAAGACAGAATTTTCGATCTCTCAACTAAGAGAGTTAATTAGATTTGGAAATTATGTTCCATTAAGTATTCCTTTTTGTAAATAATGTATTTAAATTGTAAATAGAATTTTTATTTTATTATAATCATTAAACTATCAGAAAAAGTATGCATCGTTCTATTTTATTCATTCTCTTGTTTCAAAGCAATCCGGCATATCAATTATGATTTTTTATGTTCTTAAAAAGTTAATACCACTGAACCGCATAATTTATTTTACATTTTTGGTGCATCAGCGCCGGCAAGAGAATGTTGTTTTTGAAACTAACGATGCTTGTGTTAAATTCGATTATTAAAATTAATATTTGTGCCTTCATGATATTGGATTAGCTCTTAGAGCGAAGACGGCTCAAGGTAAGAAATTTTATGAAAATTTACAATGGAGTTAGAGAAGCATAAAGTTAATAGAAAAATTCTGCGAACAAGTGTTACGAAGTTAGTGAACAGTATAGAATTAAATTTAAAAGAAGAACATTTAAATGTTGAAAACTTAGAAGAAGCTCTTAATCAACTAACTATAAAAAATGGGCTTCTACAGGAAGCCGATAGGGAAATAGAAAAACTAATTCCTTTAACAGAATATGAAAATGAAAAAAAACGTATGTTATGAATATCAGGATAAAATCGCGAACGCTATTTTTAGAGCAAAAAAGAAAATAAAAGTAAATTCAGTCGAAAATAGTGGTGTAAATTCAAATGTTTCAAGTACAATACAGAATAGAAGTACACCGTTAAGTGAGAATAACAAATTTACTAAATTACCAAAATTAATCATTCAAAAATTTGGCGGTGAATTGTCCCAATTTATGAGTTTTTGGAATACTTTTCAAGTTACTATTCATGACAATGAAGCTTTGTCAAAGGTAGTGAAATTTAATTATTAAAAAAGTTATTTAACTTCGACAGCTTTAAATTCCATACACGGGTTAGAGATTTCAGAACAATATTATGACAAAGCCGTAGAAATTCTTAAACAAAGATTCGGACAACGCGATATGATAATTAACCACCACATGAACAATTTGTTAAATTTAGCACCCGTTTATAAATCCACAGATGTTTTTAGATTAAAAAAATTACATGAAGAAATCGAGATAAATATTAGATCATTATCCTCGTTAGAAGTTGATGAGAATAATTATAGTGCTATGTTAATCGCAGTAATTCTTAAGACAATACCGTCCGATTTAAATTTAGAATTCAATAGAAAACACGCATCTAATTTACATGGAATTAAAATTTAAGAACTATTAGATTTCATACAAACGGAAATAATTTCGCGGGAAAGAACATTATCTACAAAAAATAAAACAAACGAACAAATAAGAAGTAATAAATTGAGTAATCGAGACGGCAGCAGATTATCGTCTGCGCATGAATTAATCACTACGGTAGAAAATAAACAGATGAGATGCATTTTTTGTAAAAAGAATCACGCGTCAGAAAATTGTTTCGCATTCGATATTGAAAAGAAGAAGAATATTTTGAAATCTCAGGGCCGTTGCTTTTTGTGTTTGGAACAAAAGCACCGTATCGCAGAATGCCATAGCGACATTAAATGCAGAATATGTGGTTATAAACATAATACAACACTCTGTTACAAATCTAAACATAAACCTCCGGAAAAAATAAATGTTCCTTCTGGTTCAGAATCCAAACAGGAAATAGTTTCTACTGTTTCTTCTATGAATCAGGAAAATAAAATTTTGTTACAAACTTGTTCCGTAAATATTAAAAATAAAACGAAAGAGAAAACGATCCGTTTGCTTCTGGAGTCAGCTTCTAGTAGAACATTTTTATGTCGTTCTATTACTAAAGAAATAAATTTAAAAGTGATTAGAAATGAAAAATTGAAAGTATACACATTTGGAAGTAAAACACCGATAGAAAAAACCTATGGCATAGTTAAATTAAAGCTCGTGAATAAAAATAAGCCTGATCATAATATTCAAATTGAAGCGTTAGTTACGGATGAAATTTCTGGATCGTTCATTCACCCTCCCCCTGAATTGGAAAAAATCACGAAAAATGATAATTTTCAGAATTTAGAATTAGCTGATATACCTAATAGTAAAGAAAGCATTACACTTTTGATAGGAGTCGATTATTATTATGATATTGTGTTAGGTAATATTAGGCGCATTAATAAAAAATTTAGTAGCAGTAAAAACTGTGTTCGGTTGGGTTTTACAGGGAATTAAAAGCGATTCTCTTGAATCATTAACCATGAGTATCATAGTATAAGAAAATTTGTTGTCAAAACAAATAGAAAATTTTTGGAATTTGGAAAATTCGGGTCTTATTAATCCGAAAGAAAAATTTGACCTTTCCTAGAATAAAATTATGAAAAATTTTGAATCGGAAATTAAGTATGAAAATAAACGATATAAAGTTAAATTCCCTTAGAAAATTAGTAAATCACAATTACGAAATAATTTTGAAATCGCTGAAAATAGATTTTCGAGACTTAAGTACAAATTTTGTAGAAACCCAATTTTATTTTTTGAATACAACAATGTTTTACAGGATTATTTGAGAGAGGGGATTATAGAACCAGTTACGGATTTGGAGGAAAAATCTACAACCTTTTATTTACCACATAGAGCGGTAATAAAAACAGATCGTACAACAAGTAAATTACGAATCGTGTTTGATGCGTCTTCACATGATTACAATAATATTTCTCTTAATAATTGTCTACATATTGGACCTAATCTTTATGAAGATATTTTTGACATTTTGTCTAGATTTAGATTTCATCCCGTAGCCTTTACTGCGGGCATGAAACAAGCTTTTTTACAAATTTTGATAGACGAGGAAGATAGGGACGTAACACGATTTTTGTTTACAGAAAGTCCTCACGAAGGCACCTCTCCCCTAAAGATTTTTAGATTCACTAGAGTTTTGTTTGGACTTAATTGTAGTCCTTTCTTATTAGCTGCGACGGTAAAACATCATTTGAAAAATTTTAGCGACACACATAGGGAGACTGTTAGTTTTTTAAATAATAACATTTATGTAGATGACATAAAAGGAAGCTACCCATCAGTAGAGAAGTTTTTAACTACAAGTCTAGAGTCACTTAGTATCTTTAAAGACGCGAGTATGCAACTTCACAAATTTCATACAAATTCGACACCATTACATGAACTTAGGGTACAAAAAAATGTTATTAGCAAGGATTCTAAATTATTTGAAGAAAATGATCCCCCTAATAAAGTTTTGGTTTAGGGTGGAATAACTTGAAAGACACTCTCTATTTTGATTGTAGGGATTTAATAAACCTTGTTTCTAAACAGATAAATACTAAAAGGTTTGTTTTACAAGTACTAGGCAAAATTTATGACCCTATCGGTTTCCTAGGGCCCTACACTTTAAGAGTTAAATGCCTTATGCAGATGATCTGGAAGACTGATCTTGATTGGGATGATACATTACCTGAAGATTTGAAAAAAATGTGGAAAGACTGGTGTAATGAAGTAACTCATCTTTCTAAATTTTCTGTGCCGTGATATTATTTTTCTGATTTTCCAGAATTTAACATCGGTGATTTGCAACTACATGTTTTCTCAGATGCTAGTATCAAAGCATTTGGCACTGTTGCCTATTTTAGAATTAAAGAAATCTCGAATGAAAAATGCAAAACGATATTCGTTGCTTCCAAAAATAGAGTAGCGCCTTTGAACCATCTCACGCTACCTAAACTTGAACTCACAGCTGCATTGTTGGCAGCTAAACTAGGTCATAATATTTTGAGAGCTCTGAAATTAGATATACCCACGTTTTACTGGACAATGATCGCTTTTTTTTTTTTTTTTGGATTAGAGGCTCTCCAGAAATGTTTAAGCCGTTTGTGCAGAATAGAGTACAAGATATTTGTGAATTGACATCTCCTTCAAATTGGAGGCACTGTCCCGGTTCGTCTAATCCTTCCGACCTTGTATCCAGAGGTGCAAAGATCATAAAATTAATTAATGATAGATTGTGGTTAAATGGGCCTGAATGGCTCAGTTCACCCCCCGAACTTTGACTAAGCCTGATGATAAGCAAAAGCTAGATGTAGAAAGCTTAGAATATATAAAAAAGATAAAAGAAACACTCCTTTTCAATTGCATGACAGAACAACTAGAAAACCCCACTGATATCAGAAAATACAGCAGTTTAGAAAAATTAATCAGAGTTACAGCTTGGGTAAAAAGATTTATTAAGAGGATCAAAAAAATTCCAGAACTTAACAGTACATTGACAACCGAAGAACTAATAGAAGCTGAGAAACATTTGATATCGAATGAACAAAAGTTCTATTTAAAAAATGAATTTCACTCGCTAATAAATGAAGAAATTATTGATAAAAATTCTCCCCTTAGCAACTTAACTCCTTATCTAGATGATGAAAAAATGATGCGGCTCGGCGGGAGATTAGAGTTTAGTGATTTACAGCTAGAAGAAAAACATCCCATCATTCTCCCCAAACAGTCGTGGTTGACTACCTTGATTATAAGAAATGAACATGAAAAAATAATGCATGGAGGAGTATCTGGAACATTGTCAAAAATACGGTCTAAATATTGGATTCCCAAAGGTCGCCAGTTAGTTAAAAGTGTCCTGAATAAATGTATTATATGTAGAAAATACCTTTCCAGACCAACAGATCAGATTACTGCTCCACTACCCCGTGACAGAATAACAGAGTCGCCCCCTTTCTCCATATGTGGCATTGACTTTGCTGGGCCTCTCTACATTAAAAATGCTAAAGAAATTGAAAAATCGTATATAGTGTTGTTCACTTGTGCAGTAACCAGAGCGTTACACTTAGAACTTGTACACGACATGTCAACTGATTCCTTTTTGTTGGCCTTCAGACGTTTCTTAGCGAGAAGAGGAAACTGTAAAGTTATATATTCGGATAACGCCAAAACGTTCAAGCGTTCGAAACAAGAACTAGAAAATTTGTATCAAATTCTTTCTGATGATTCACTTTTAAAATTTTTTGCGAATGAAAGAATCATATGGAAAAATATAGTAGAAAGGGCCCCGTGGTGGGGCGGGTTTTACGAACGATTAGTTAGATCCGTCAAAGACTGTCTGCGTAAAGTCATCGGCAAAGCCCTCTTGAATTATGATGAAATGTCTACTCTCCTTATAGAAGTAGAAACAGTGCTCAACTTACGCCCCTTAACTTACGTGTATAGTGAATCTGGAGAACCGAACCCCTTAACTCCTATGCACTTTTTAAATTTTGGTAAAGAAATCACCTACCCAGTGAATTTTGCTGACATTATTGAAGGTGTTTCAAACAAAATATCTGCCTTAAGACGTAAAAGATACCAATCACTGTTGTTAAAGCAGTTGTGGAATAGATGGAAAAGCCAATACCTATTGGATTTGAAGACGGCGCATGCTTTAAAGAATCCTACTGCACAACCTGAACTGAAAGTAGAAGATGTAGTATTAATTGGTGATGATTCAAAAAACAAACTTTTGTGGAAACTTGGTATAATCCAAAAAACAATCGTCGGAAGGGATGGTCAAGTTCGATCTTATGAAGTACGAACAGGTGGTGGTATTTTGAAAAGAACTATTCAACATTTGTATCCCTTAGTTTGAGACTTTATGGCTGAAAAAAACAAGACTTTTCTTTTTTTTTTTTTTCTTTTGAAACTTTAATTACTATTATTTAGTATCTGTATTTTAATTTTTGCATGTGTTATTATCTTTATATTTAAGTTTGTTTATATTTGATAACTAAGAGTTAATTGTTTAAATAATAATGTGTTTGCTTTATGTTTAATATTGATATTTCAATTTAATATTTTGATTTGATCTTTTTTTTGATTTAGTTATAGTACTTTAAATATTGTTTACCTATGTATTTAATATTAGATAATTGTTGAAATTAAAAAAAAAAAATTATTATGTGATTTAGTACTAATTGAATACTTAGAAATTTGAACAATTTATGATTATCAGAAGTTGTTCGGATTTGAGATTTATTTTTGATTTAATGAGATTTTGATTTGTGAACTCTGTAAGAGTTCACGGCGGGGAGTTGTGTAGTAAAATCAATTCCCTTTAGACGGCGCTGCGTCGCCAGTGAAAGAAAAAAGAACCTATATTTTGTTAAAAGATTTTGGCAACAGCCAATAAGTTTAGTTTTTAGATTTTTGGATGCTTCGACTGTGTTCAAAGACAGAATTTTCGATCTCTCAACTAAGAGAGTTAATTAGATTTGGGAATTATGTTCCATTAAGTATTCCTTTTTGTAAATAATGTATTTAATTTGTAAATAGAATTTTTATTTTATTATAATCATTAAACTATCAGAAAAAGTATGCATCGTTCTATTTTATTCATTCTCTTGTTTCAAAGCAATCCGGCATATCAATTATGATTTTTTATGTTCTTAAAAAGTTAATACCACTGAAACGCATAATTTATTTTACAAGGTTTTCAGTTTAAAAACTAAACTTTTATATAAACTACTCTAAGTCGCTGTCGCTTAAATTTCATTTTAAATATTTCTGGGCTTAACTTGAAACTTTATAGTAATAGTTGTTCAACATAATCATATACTCATTACTAAATATTTTTTGCCTAACGTTAAAATGAAAACTAGTAATAGAAACCAATAGTATAAACTAAACTGATATTTTAATATAAGATAATAATAATACGAACTAATAATATAAACTTAAAAAAAAAAAAAAAAACTAATTTTCATTTCATCTGAATTAAAATTTTGCTTAATATTTTAAAAGGATCGGTGAATTGTAATTCACTATTCTAAATAATTTTTTTCTTCTCTCAAGTACCTTCAAGATGGCACAATTTTTTCCCCCTCTATTTGAATTTAATGACAATTATAATGACCCTCTATTTGAATTTAAAACAAATAACTATGCACGATAAATTATAATCCTAAATTCATTTTTTCATAAAAAATGTCTAAGAGAAGGCTTTTCATTTATTTGAAGATTATAAATTTCTTTGTTACGAATAACAAAATTGACATTTATTATTATTATTATTATTATTTTTACATCTTTGATCACATTTTAACCTTGCTGTAGAAAATGACGGCATAAGATTGAAACTTTATTAACACGGCGTTTTTAATTAAAAACTTCGTTAATTAAGATGATAAAAATTCCTAACTGACTTGATGATTCCTAACTCACCTAAATGTCTTTTTTGGAGTATTCGGGACATATTAATGCCTCTAAAGACGCATAGAACATTGCCCGCCACTAAGAAATGCCGTCGGAGTCAAAAAAAAAAAAAAAAAAAAAAAAAAAAGACGCCAGTGACAGTAACTGTTTTTAATACATACAAAATATTGAGAATCTTGATTAGTTATTTTTAATTGAAATTAGTGTAAATTTAGAGGGACTCTAGATAAACACTAGGTTAATTTTACAGATATTTGCGACAGTTTTCTCATAAATTTTCTCATCGAGTATTTGCGATATTGAAAAAGCTTTGTAAATTTGCCATATAAATATTGAAATCTTGTAATTCTTAAAAATGAATCTTTTCCGAATGATAATGAATTAAAAAAAAAAAAAAAAAAAGGAAATCTGTAATATTTTTACACAATTTTTCAATTTATGTTGAACTTATATTTAATGTTTAAATGAATTAAATTTGGTGTGAAGGTTTTTGATCTAAAAGTATATATGATTTTTGTGTCAATTAATCCGTAGTTACAATTACTTTTACAACATTTTAAACTATATAAGCCTTATTTTTTAAACATAATTAACATTAATTTTATTTTAAGTTAAACATATAAGGCATTGAACAAGATTATATATTAAACGTAGATATTATTTAAATTTTTAGGGTTATTTGTAATCTAAAACCTAGATCGGTTTCAGTGAAAGACCTTTTTAATACATTTGCTATTCTAAAACTATTTATTTTGTTGTCCATAAAATGGATCGCCATTATGTACATAAAATAGTGACAAATTTAAATCTATTTAAGCTAGATTTATTTTTGTAAAAGAATTAATAACTAATACATTTTAAATTGAATTATATATAATTTTATTCTAAATAAAATTGCCCCCCCGCACCAAGAAGAAGTGGGGACAAAAAATGGTAGATGGGGTGGAATGGGTGGTCCGAATGGGACAAAAAATAGTACGTATGTTTACATGTGGAGAAAAACAATTGATTACAGTTTCAGAAAATTTGAATGAATTAATCAGGAGAAAGAGCTTCACAAAGTAAACAAGTCAATAACGCGTTGGTCCACTTCTGGCCCTTATGTACGCAGATATTCGGCTTGGTATTAATTGATAGAGTTGGCAGATGTGCTCCTGTGAAGTATCGTGCCAAATGCTGTTCAATTCTTGCGTTAGATTGGTAAAATCCCGAGCTGGTTGCAGAACCATTTTTAGTATGCTCCAAACGTCCTTAGTGAAAGAGAGATCCGGGGACTGAGCTCAACCCCACTGAGCTCCCTATTAAGAGTATTTGAAGTCACTGAAGTACCAGTTACACGTAGGATCGACGATAATGATGATTTGCTGCTTGCTTCCATCAAAAGTAGTATGTATGTCAATTTGTGTCCAGTTTGCATTACTCCTTCTTGGTTCGTGACTTGTTTTGTTTAGAGTATGAATAAAAAATCGCAAATTTTCAATATCAACTAAAAAAAAAAAAAAACCTACTATTTAAAATACAGTTTATAAGTTCAAATGTGTATTGATTTTTTAAGTTTATTTATCAGAATAACAATTTCAAAAAGAAAAATTCCTGATGCTTCCACATTGTTTATCTGGATTCTAATATATTCTCTAATGCCATTATAGATAAAAAAAATTCATCTACTCAGTCAAAATAATAGTTCAATGTTTCACCTTAGAAAAGGTGCAAATTTAGCTTCAATCAACATTTTAAGAAATGTGATGTTCTATTTTTCACCATTGCACTGGTGCTATTTGAATTGTAATCACCATTTAAATGGGGCTTATGTTTTAAATAGCACTAGTACAATGGTGAAACATAGAGCACCAAATTTCTTAAAATGTTGATTGAGGATAAAATTTCTAATTTGCACCTTTTCTAGGGTGAAACATTGAACTATTATTTTTTAGCAGTAGTTAACAGACGATTGAATAAATTTTCCACATATAGTAAATTTTTCTAAAGTATAAAGTATCTCCCTTTGTAGTCGTGATTTATTTTTGAAAAAGAGCCAGTAATTGTGGTACCCAGCATATATTAGAAACACTTTTTGAATTCACAGATCTTTGTGAACAATTTTACAAAACGATCCAAGCCCCTGTTTTTTGTTAATGTGTCTCTTTTCTGATCTCTTTTCTCTTTTCTCTCTAATCTTAATATCTTCTTTCTGATTCTCTCCTTTCTTAACACTGTAAATCAGTGTTGGGCTTACGCTTGTCTAGATCGTCTGTAAGTGACAAGTGGATTTATTAACAGTTATTTTCCACATCAAAACAGTGTCATATAACGGTCATTCGTTTCTATATATTTAGTTATAATTTTACATTGTAGAATTTTAATCATTCTGCAAAATCGATATTAATAGTTTAACCTGAAATTTTAAGTACGTACAAATCGATTAATATGCTGAATAAATTTTAGACCACACATATTAGAAAATATTTCAGTATTACAGAAAACGCTTACTTTTAAAACTTCTATTGCCCTTATTGGCAAAAATATCACTTTCAAATGCTTATTAAAAGAGTATTATAAATCGAAAGTTTATCTTATATATATGATAAATTTTCATAATAATGAGATACTTGTGTATTTTTTTTATGTATATTTACATGAAAAACATTTTGAAAAATTTCGCAAGAAGAAGAATGAAATTATATGAAGAAATAGAAGATTTTATTAAAAAAGATTAACAAAATTCAAGAATGAAAGCACACATTAAAACAGTACATATTTAGGTGCCGTAACTGATTAATGTATGAAAATAGTAGTGCAATTTCTGTATATCTGTAAGCCTAAAGCCAAGAAAATATCTAAATAACATAGATCAATTCACCAGACATAACCAATGAAATATAAAAGCAAGATAAGTTTAACAGGGAGATTAAATGGAGGTAAAGGAAAAATAGAAAAAGTACTTACTAAGCTTACATGAAATAAAAAATAAATAAACAAAATTTTATGCATATAGAAAATATTTTTCAACATGAGCATGGGAATTAACTAACTTAACATATGAAAGCAAAAGTTAAAGTATTTTTATAAATCGTAAAAAAAAAAAGTACACACACACACACACGCATACATATATATCATAGTTATTGCAATAAAATAAAAAATATCCTAAAGTTAAATACTTATGATTTCTTCATTTATAAACGAGCAAAATAATAATTATTTTAATGGCTTCCCAAGAGGTTAGTTTTCGATATTACTTTCACATTTTTTTTCAAGTTCTTTTATTAAATATTTGAATGTAATATATTTTAATAAAATACTTTCAAATGCTGAAAAAATTAGAAATGTTCTTGTGTAATTTATAATAATATGTGCAAATATTTTTTACAAAATACAAAAAAAAAAAAAAAAAACTTTTTTTTTTTTTGAGATAAACATTAATTTTAGGTTCTTAAAAAACATTTTCATGATTAGTTTTTTTTTTTATTATTATTATTAGTTTTTTTTTTTTATTTTAAGAAAGATGTAAAATATTGAACAGCTTATAAAATATTAAAGTCTTGGTAAGTACTTGTGATTAATTATCTACGCGAGAAAATAATATCTTAAAGTAACTTTTTAATTTAAACAATTTTTTCGACGCACCGCTGAAATTAAAGGAAGGTACGTATTACTTTACTGAAAATACTAATCATTAAGAACTTTATTTAATTTACATTACGGTCTATCAGTTAAAAAGTAATTAACATAGTAAAGGAAATAGTAATTCTACAAAAAATCAAAATACAAACATGTAAACCAACAGTTTTATATACATATACACAAAAATCGTTACAGATTGTATTGATCTATAAGCATTTGAAGTGCATAATATTTCAATTCACATGCGCGAAATTTAACGCTTTTTAGATTATATAATTTGAAAGCTATCTAAAAATATAATTTTCTCATATTATGATTTTTAGATATATAAAGGAATAAATTCTGAAAAATCAATTGAAAATAATATGAAATTTAAAAATTTGTCATTAAAACAGCTAGCCGGAGTTTATCTTTTTTTCTAACAGTCGAGAACTGACAAGGGTTTATTATTATTATTATTATTATTATTATTATTGTTATTATTTTAATGTCGATAGAAATAACTGGATATAAAAATAAAGAAAAAAAATGCGACATGTCGAAAATTCCTTTTGGCGATATTAATAATTTTCTAATATTTGATAACCGATTTCAAATAAAATATTTTTTCAAAATGGGGCTAAAAAAAAATTAATCCACTAATTAAATACATGACATGTTGAAAACATTTTATTGGCTTGAAATTTTGAGAAAAAATCTATAATCTAGTTCCTTTTTATGATTTTTTTTTCTCATTTTTTAATATATTTGACTGCCCTTTTCATCTGTGTAATAAAAATGAGCAATATTTCACGCGTACGCAGTATAAAGGTATTTACTATAAATATTCATATTTTGATGATAATGAAATGAATACATTTTATTTTTCAAGTTAATATTTTCTAACGTTTAGTCAGTGTTTCTGTAAGTTTTGTAAAATTTGGTTGAAAACTAAACACGTTCTTGTTAGGAGGGGGGAAAAATTAAATAATCTTAGAATTTTTTTTATATTTATCTTAATGTTCAAGCTATACCTAAAATAAAATAACCATAAAAATATTTTATATAGCAAGTGGATTCATGTGTAAGAGTTACAATTCATTCGTAGATATTAATGATCCAGGTTAATCCAAAACGTTTTTGTTTTTCTTCACTTTTTAGAATGTCCCTTCACTGCCCATCAGACTAAATAGGTACTGGAAAGCGAGAGTGCTTTTTTTTTTGGTCAATGAGGATTATTTTATGTTCCAGGCTTACATTTAAAAAGATAAAGTTTCAAGACACATGAAGAATTATCCAAATTATGTAAGTGAAGTTCCAACAGAACAACTAGAGATCAAAATTATTTCGTGATTTTTGAATTTTGCACAGTGAAAATAATCCAACAGTATTTATAAATTCTGCAATAAATATGAGAGTCAAAGTAATTAGTCACGGAGATGGAAGGGAGAACGAAACGAGATACGTATTTTTTCTGATGAGTCAGAGAGGAGAGTGAAACTGCTACAGTGTTGCCAACTAACATTTTCACATGTCCCTACTGACAGCTAAAAGTGGAAAAATCATGGAAAAAAATTAAAAATTTATATAATCCATGGAAAGTACTATAAAAATATTACAAAATCCCCCCCCCCCCCACCCAACACCCCCCAAAAAATGTCTCTATAAATTCAAAATCCATCCCTACTTGCTGAAAAATCTGCTTCCGCAGGTAGCACGATAGTTGTTATAGCGTTGAAAATAAGTCTGAACAGTAAAAACTTGTTGTAACAACGTTAAAACAACGTAATGGGCTTTTGGGGTCAGGGACAAATCTCTACAGTTAGCGACACTATCATTGCGAATCGTGATGGTGAGAGATACCACTCACCAATTCTGTCGAGGCGTTTCTTTGATTCATGTATTTCCTTATTAGAGTCCTGCATCGGGACGAGTAATCGATTTTACCCGAATCTGACCCGAAAAACGGATTGGCTTCGGGTCGGGTTGACAGGATTTTTTACTGCGAGTCAGGTTCAGTTTTCAACGAGTCGGGTCGACTTGAGGATATCTAAAAAAAAAAAAAAAAAAAAAAAAAAAAAAAGAAAATACCTTATTAAGCAGAAATTTCTTTGCCATATATACCCTTAATGAATATAAGCTTTCGCAAACTATTATAGTAAAATATACAGTCATATCTCACTGAAATAATTAACAAAAAACATCAAATACTGTTATTATTATTATTTAGAATAGTAGCTGTGAAATGTGGATTCCTTATCGCAGAATAATCAGATGTGTGATGCATCTATTGTGATTACTCACATCCTTTGAAATAGACTGTGAACTTTAACTGATAATTGATATTTTTTACTCTTGATGATGTTTTTAAGAAGTTATTGAAATGTATGTCGATTTAGATGAGAACGGACGTTTAGTAGGCGTCTGCATCACTGTATTATTTTTATATTTGCGTGTGTGTGTGATAAACATCAAACAATAAGCTACAAACACTGAACATTAAATACAATTTTGTACACTTGAAATACGCATCACACACAAATAGTTAAAAATTATTATTAATCTATTTGTTTATATTTCTTAAAATTTTAACTTAGCGTATTAGTAATTATATTTATAATTCTTCTTAAAATGATTTATTCCAACTGTATGGGAAAAAAGTCGGTTTTCAGGTCGTATTCGGATATAAAGAATTTGAGTTCGGGTCGGGTGCTGGTTGTCAAAATTTATTTTATTGTGGGTTCAGGTCGCTTTTCAGGTCGATTATTATTATTATTATTATTATCATTATTTTATCGGGTTTGAGTCAGTTTTTGGATTGATTTAAAATTCATATGTCAGGTTCGGGTCGGGGCAGGGATCTATTCCCTATTTGTATTAAAAAATAATTAACTGTTACAAAAACTTGAACCAAAATTTACTCCAAACCGACGTGCTACAGAACACAGTTACGATGGCTCCAGTCGTCTGTAGTTTATAAAGAGCTAAAAGAAAAAACAAAAGAAAAAGAAAAAAAAAGAAAGGAAGAAATTAGATAGATTTTTTTAATGACAAATATAATAAAATGAAGCACATATCTCTCTTTGTTTTTATTTTGTAAGGACAGACTACAAATTAAAATTTTCTTACAATCCCTATTCAGAAGTTAAGATAAATTTTAAATAAAAGGCTTTAGTGTATTCAATAAATTACTTGAAAATTATATTTAACTAAATAAGTAGATGATTTAAAATGTAAGTCAATCTTCTTTATATGTTATTTCTTTTATTTTAATCTTAAACATTATATTACTTAAAAATTAATTTAGTTGATTAAAAACAATATCTTTCGTTTTTATTATTATTATTATTATTATTATTATTATTATTATTATTTTCCTCTATATATTGTAATAAACTGTACGCTATTAAATTTTTATTTATTTATTTATTTATTTATTTATTTATTAGAAAATACACAACCTACCAATAAATATTTGGACACTTTCGAATTTAGAGTTTTTAAAGTATGTAGACAAATTCTTCAGGAATCATCTTAAAATTTTGGGATATAAAGAACATGTTGCATATTTCAGCAAAAGCTTTTCTCTGAAAAGGAAAAGGGTACCAGTAAAAAATTAAAGAATAATCAAGATGTTTTGCCTGTAAAAAGTAATGCTTGGAAAGCGTTGTGGCTGTAGCATGTGATTAAGAAGACTCTTCTAATTATCTGTACAAATTATTTGTGTAACTTTTTATGAAGCTACCACATATATTCATGAAGATATAACGTTTTCTAAAAAAAAAAAAAAAAAAAAAAAAAAATGCCGCTTTTATAATTATAACAAGTATGGGTATTTGTTTCAAAGAAAAGCCATTTTCGGGGAACTTCACATACTACATTAGACACAGTATACTGCAATCAGAATAGGAAAATGTTAAATATCTTACAAAATATGAGCATGTTTACTAAAACGTTTTTAACTACGCATGAGCAAGCTTTATAAAAAATAAAAAAAAATCATAACTGTTTGAATTTATACGATATTTGTTTGGAGTAGCTCAATACTTTTGGCTATTAAATTATGCAAATGAAAGTTTTATATAGCTTGCTCAAGCATAATTAAAAATTATTTTGTAAAAATACTCATATTTCCTAAAATATAAACAAATTTGCATTCTGATTGCAGTATGCTGTGTCTATTGTTGTATGCCATGTTTCCTAAGAATGGCTTTGTACTGCGTCTAATATTCTATATGTTATAATTTAAAATTTCTATTTGCAATTTCTTAAAGAAACCGCTATATCTCCATGAATATCTGTTTTAGTCTCATAAAATTTTATATGTATAATTAGAGGAAGCCCGTAATCACATGCTACAGCCAAAACGCATTTCAAGGATTACTTTTTACAGGGTGATGCAAAATATTTCGATTTTTAATAACTTTTTACTGGTCCTTCAGGACAAAGTTTTTAATGAAATGTATGAACTGTAACATCTTCCCATTCCCAAAGTATAAAGATAATTCCTATAGAAATTTTCTAGATATCTGACAAAACGTCTAAATTGGAAAGTGTCCAAATACTTATTGATAGGTAGTGAAGAAGAAAAAAAAAATCAGATAATATGATTGTCCACTATATATTGTATTAAATTCTATGTTATTGAAAATTTATTCATACTGTATTGTTATCTTTTTAAACATTTTTAAATTAAACAGTTTAAATGAAGTAACACTTTGGACTATGAAAACATAAGCTGTAACAGTAAAATTATTTGTTTATTTTTGTGGTATGTATATATAGTACAAAATTTGGTTAACTGAAATTTTTATGCACTATAACTATTGTTTGTTTTCCTCTAAAATCATAATTTTTCTTACCTTCAGTGTCAGACTTATTTTTATTGATATGACTTATCATCACTGAGTATATTTTTGTCATTCGCAATTTTTTATTAGTTTATTCAAATATTACTTGTTTTACTGTGTACTTTTACTTCCAATAAAATATCACTAATAAAATGACTTATATTTTTACTTATTCTTATATTGTTTTCTTTTTATTCATTACACCTGAAAACGAAATAAGAATCGTAATTAGTGTTTACAAATATTATCAACAACTTGATGCTTTTATTATATATAAACCATGCTAAACGAAAAATAAAAAATATCTGTAAAGCCAATGTAAATTTAAAACATTTCTTTTTGTATAGTAATAAAATTATCAACATAAACATATTTATTAAGGGCTAACAAATACATTTTCATCTTATTTTTAAGAAGACAAGAATTTGCTTATTAAATTATTTTGTCAAAATTACCCCCGATGAAACTTTATTAAACAAAATATTAATAATCTTTGTCTCCAATAAATTTTCTTTTAATAAACTTGAACTATCCCAATTTATCAAAGCAACGGCGTTTGCGGAAAGTGTTTAATTAAAGCCTTATTTAAAGACTTGTCATTCTTAGAAAAATATCCTTTTTAATTTTGTTCTTTTCGTTTAAATCACGTTAACACTGACAATTTTCCGGATATCGGTCGAAGACGGTACGGTTTGAAAAGTGACGAATTAATCAAGTCTTTATGGTTCTTTTAATTAAAATTTTATCCGATTTCCATTTGTCAGGAAGCAGAAAATTAAAAAAATGGCGGTTCCATTCAAACCGATTAATTAAAATCTGTCAGTTACACACCGGTGATTAGTTTGACAAAATCCTTTGATCAAAAAGTAATTTAGCATTTTCTGGAGTTAAGTTAGTCAACTTTGAATACTTGAATAAAATTAATGATATCGAAAGCTCTTTGATCTTTTGTTTTGTGACTTATGTGACTTGTTAATAAATACGAGAAAAATTTTACATTAATTTATTTAAAGTTTTGTAACAGTAAAGTTTCTGATATTCTTCATGGATTGAGGAATGTTTTTAGAAAGCATGATAATTGATTAAAAATATGTTTGTTAAAAAAAAAAAAAAAAGTGTAGCTAGAATATTTATTTAAAAGCTCCCACTTTTTATTGTTAGATTACTTAAAAAAAAATACTATGTGAGATATCATTGCTTTATAATTCTTATTTTTTGTTTTCATAAGAAAAATTATCCGTGTCAAAAAAGAAATGCCTATTAATGTATTTTTTTTTTTTGAACAAATTTAGGATATTTTGGTGTGCAGAGTCTTATATATATATATATTTAAAGTCTCTATTTACATGTGTCTACATACTACATTAATTTATAGCATTAAAAAATGCACTAAACGACTAATGTTGTAACGTAATAAATAAAAAAAAAGTATAAAAATACCATAAATTGTAAAAAACCGATATCGATTGTTACAAGTCGAAATAATAAAAAGTCCTTCAAATGGAAAAAAAAAATATATATAGGAACTCATGCAGCATCAAAACAGTAACGCACAATTATTAATTAAAGCTATAATTTGCACAAATATTAAAAGTAAAGCAATCATACAACAATGCCTTGTGAAATTTCTACGCTTCGACGAAACTTTATGCTGGCTATGGGGAAATTTAATTCGTCCACAAGAATTATCAATCAAGACACATGATTGATTCGGACATTTTTATTAAATTGTCTTTGGAATTCGTATCTTTAATGTAATCCACACAGAGAACACTTCTCTGTAAGGTGCTCAACGAGAATCAAAATTCCTAGGTATAAATATGGATTTAATTTCACGATTATTATATAAATAATAATGGTTGTACATTAGTAAATGGGGTAAATTTTTATATTCATCAGTCTTAGTTTTTGCGTTACATAAGGTAATGCATTTAAGGTGTGCATTTTTGGGTATAAATCTATCTATTTCAAAATAGTAGACGAAGATGTTTTGCTCTGAATAGTGTAATGGATATCGAGGCAGTTTTTACTATCCCATTTATCATATCAAATCTTGTATTGCAGATACTTTTGAAATTCTGAATGACATACTACAATTAAAGGTTCCCAGCGTTAATTGATAAATGGCTATTTGATTTTTAGAGTTATTTTCTTCAATCAAATTGCAGACCTTTCTCCCTAGTCCTTTAGCAATCCACAAAATACTCTGCATTTTGTTTGGGATTAGATCTATATACGTTTTTTCAAAAGTTGTGTTTTTGTCAATACTTTAATTAAATTTCTCTGCGTTATTTATTCTCTTGAGATTTACATGAAAAATGTTGGGTACATGAAAAATGTTCAAAAAAAAAAAAAAAAAAAAAAAAAAAAAAGGAATGGGATTTTTTTTTTTTTTTTTTTCGCAGAATTCATAGAACTGTTTGCAAAAATAAATATTCTTTTCATTCACTCTAAGATTTACTAGGAGAAGTTTTTTTTCATAAAGAGTGGTATAAAATCTGCGCTAAAGTTAAATCCCTGCGAAAGATGCACTGAATAGTTTAAATATAAATTATATACCTTCAATCTGATACGTACATACATATACACACACACACATATATATATATATATATAAAGAACTCTTATCAAAATTCTCCAATAATAAATAAAGGAAGTTATAATAAATATTTATACTCCAAAATTTAACCCCAGTAGCACATAACGTTTTTATAATTAATTTTTCACTGTTCAGACTTATATGTAACGCTATAACAATGTTATGTGCTACCTGGGAACACCTTAATTATGACCATCAACTTTATTATTATAATGTCACAGCATAAAAATATACCAAAAATAATAAAATTCGTAGGTGTGATTAAAGATAACGACATAAATAGATTCAATTCTTAAAAGATTTTTTTTCTTATACAATAGTAACAGGAAAATTTAATGGCAAAAGTTGCGCTTTGGATAATAAGAACTTGAGCGAAATCAGATGTGTTATGAAAGAAAAGAACTTATCCAAAATTTCTCTTGCTAAACGCCAATAAATTTATTTTGTATATAACGGTTATGAACGATTTGCAAAAACATAAACAGCTAATCGTTATAATACTATTAAGAATTACGTTTACTGATTCAATGATAATATCTTAAAAATGAAATCTTTGTTAGAAACTTTATAAAATGTAAAATGCGCAACGATTGTTTTGTGTAAAAATAATTCAGCACGATCCTTCATCAAGCATGATAATGAAGACATGAGTTCAGCGCAAGAGTAAGCACACAAAAGTAAGCATTAATGCATCGAGGAAATGAATTTAATCTTTCATACAGCACAAGGGCTTAACTTTCTCACCTTATACGCTTTCACGGTTTCATAATTGAAAGTGAACAAATATTACATGTTTATTTTATTGCATAGTCTGGCAATGTATATTATTTTCTTAAAATATTTCTACTATTCCTCATTCAAAACTAGAGTGGCACAATTTAATAAAAAGCTAATACTCATTTTATTATAAATAATATTTCTTTATCGTAAGCAATGGGTAGAAATACTTCTGAAATGCCAAATAGTAAGAAAATATTTTTAAAAATAAACTATTTCAATTACAAAATGATGCTTCTAATTTGTATTTTCCGAATATATATCATGCAATATATATATTGTTGCGTACTTGGGGGTTCGTGAGTTGTCCGAGAATGAAAGGCCAAACTTACAAAAATTCAGTAATTTATTCACAGAAAGTTCCAGAAAAATAAAGGTCTATAAACCAAGTATCAGCTTCAATTCAAACAGCAAACACAGCTTAAACAACAGCTCTCAATAGCAAATCCACAGTATAAACTGTATAGCAATAACACATAAAGCAAGTCTCTTCCAAAGAGGCTCAAGAGCAATGCAAGCACTAGCGAAGCTGGCTGAAAACTGAACTGAACTAACTGCCTTGGCGAGAAAGCGCTTCTTATAAACTGTTCCATGGAACCCAGATTTTTCGAGAAAACGAGAGAGATTTTTCGAGAAAAAGTGGTCAACCAATCAACTTACAGCTTCCATATTTGGTATATCCCTTATAAGGATTTTCTCGCCAAGGTCGCCAAAAAAATCGCCAAGGTGGGAAAAAGTCGCCGAATTTGGCGCCAAATCCATTACCTGCCTTATTGGGCTTTTTTAATGCGTTTTTGAGGGAAAATAAGGCGATTTCAACGCTAAGACGACTAGAAATGCACAAAATTAGCACTTTATCAACTTACTAAGCCTCTTTAAAAGAATTTATACAAAAATAAACACAATTATTTACAATTTTGTAACACTGCACCTCTCCCAAGGATTGCACGTCCCGGGCAGTGCAACCCTTGGTTAAGAGGCGAAACTAACCAAATTTACACAATCTCAAATACAAAACTAAGTTGCATATAACGACAAAATAGAAACAAAAATCAAGTGAGAAATATTTACAAAATTCACAAATATGTACAAGTATCTATATACAAATATTTACATTACGCATGCGCAAATTTTAATAGTATTTACATTTTTAATTTTAATATTACCGTTACTTGTGGTATTTGGCTAGCCTATTATAGTGCACCACCTTCGGTTTTGATGAAGGTGTTTTAGTGATCCGCACCACTACATCATTCAGCCTTTTTAAGACTGTGTATGGCCCGTCCCAGTTGCACTGTAACTTGGGAGAGGGTCCTTTGCGTCGAACAGGATTCCACAACCAGACCTTCTCTCCTTCCTGGAACTCAGGTTGTGTAGCCTTTAGATCGTACCTTGTCTTCAATTTCTCCATTGCCATGCTAATCCGCTCCCGGGCAAAGTTGTGTACTTCCTCAAATCGTGCCTGGAGATCTTGGATGTACTCCTCGGGCGATGAAGACGCATCGGGTGGACAACCAAACAGGATATCACATGGGAGACGAACTTCACGTCCAAAGAGCATCTGGGCTGGTGTATAGCCGGTGGTTTCATGGACAGCACTTCGATAAGCCAGCAGGAACAATGGCAACTTCAAGTCCCAATCTTGCTGGTTCCTTGATACTAGAAGAGAGAGGTTATTCAGGATGGTACGGTTGAAACTCTCGACCATGCCGTCCGACTGGGGATGTAAGGGTGTTGTCCGGGTTTTGTCTATGCCTATTAGTTGACACAGTCCTTTGAAAACGTCAGAGGTAAAGTTCCTACCTTGGTCGGTATGAAGTTGTAGGGGCGTGCCGTACCTTGACACCCACTGCTGCACTAGGACCTCGGCGACTGTGCATGCCTCTTGATTGGGAATGGGATATGCCTCAGGCCACTTGGTGAAATAGTCCATCACGACGAGGATGTATTTATTTCCACTGGAGGTTCGTGGCAAAGGACCCAAGATGTCGAGTGCAATCCGTTCAAATGGTGCTCCCACGTTATACCGTTGCAGTCTTCCTCGACTTCGTTTCTGCGGACCTTTACGTGCCGCACAAGCGTCACAGGATTTACACCATTTTTCCACATCCTCCTTTGCCTTGCACCAGTAGAAGCGTTCCCGAACTTTCTGCAGAGTCTTCATTAACCCAAAATGGCCTCCGGTAGAGCTACTATGCAGTTGTTCTAAAACATCTGGAATTTTTGATCTTGATAATACAATCTACCATCTGAAGCTTTTCCCTTCATCAGATTCCCACATTCTGTATAATACGCCGTTTCTGATATGAAGAGAGTCCCAAAGTGCCCAATAACTTTTCGTAATGGGACTAAATCTGGAAATGCCCTGCCAGGTAGGTCTGTTGCTTGTCGTCTCCTTCAGTTGTAATATAGGCTTTACGTCAGGATCTTCCATCAGGGCTTTTCTAAATTCATTGTCACTCCATGGGTCGGGATCTTGTTCTGATGGTGTTGCGACAGTAACTTGGCGAACAACTGGCTTTATTCTTTGGTGTTCATCCTCGGCTTTCGAGATGTATTTATGATCTTCAGATGGAGGCTTCCGCAAGAATGCATCTGAATTTTCCCGAAGAGCTCCTTCTGGGTGGCATAATTCAGAGACATTCTTGGTTGCTTCACTATGTGTTCTTACTGGGCAGCTTCGTTTGATATGCCCGTCTTTTCCACAGCCCCAGCATTTAGTTGTTGGAGTCTTCCCTACTTTCTTCCTCTCAAGAATGCGTAGTCTTCTATTAATTTCTGCAATCATTTCCTGAATATCTTTAAGATCATCTTGAGAGCCGTTCACTTTGTATGCTGTGCTGTTCTGGCGATGTTTACAGGAGGCTTGTTGGGCAGTCTCGAGTTTTAGGGCATACACCAAGGCTGCCTCCACATCCTTCACGCCGGAGAGTCTGAGGGCTTGTTGAATATCTGGATCTCCGACACCATCAATGAAATATTCTAGAGCCAGATCATTGCGTGTTTCAGGATGACAGTCTGAGAAAGCCAAATGTGAAAGCCTCTGGATGTTTGATGCCAGTTCTTGTAAGCTTTCCCCTGGTCTCTGACGACGGGACCTTAGCTGGAGTCGAGTGTATTCTTTGGACCATTTCGCTCCAAAACGTAGCTCTAGTTCTCTGGTTAAAGCTTCGAAGTTTCGCTGTTGCTTCGAAAGGGTCTCCAGAATATCTGCGGCGTCGCCCCGCAACGACCCTACCAGATGAGCCGTCTTTGCAACAGAGTCCCAGCCGTTAGCTTCAGCTACGATGGAAAACTGCGTCTTATATACATGCCAGGAGGAACTGCCATCGTAGGTAGATAGCTTAATGAATTCCTGATTCGGTATTCTTCTCTCTTTCTTTTCAGTTTCCTGGGGCATGGATTCTAACTTTCCTTCTACTTTTCTCTCCAGATCTTCTTCTATTCTCTTCAGTTTACCTTCTATCTCTGAAAACTTTCCTTTCAGTTCATGGTCAAAATTTTCTTTAACTTTTGCTTCGAAACTCCGTTCTATCCTCGTAACACTCTCTTCAACCTTCATAACAATTTCTTCTATCTTCATTTTTTTCTCTTCAAAACTTTCTTCTGTTGTCAAAACTTCCTCCCCAAAATTTTCTTCTATCTTTATAACTTTCTCTTCAAAATTTTCTTCTATCTTTATAACTTTCTCTTCTATTCCATCTATTCTGCTTCCCATATCCGATAATTTACTTTCAATCACTTCCTTTACTGTCGAAAGTTCTCTCTTCATCTCGTCTTCATTAGATTTGATTTCTTCAGTGAACCCGTCTTTCAACTCTCTTTGCGCAGTTTCCATTTTCTCTTGTGCTGCCTTCATTTCTTTCATCTCTTGACTCAAGCTATCTTTCATCTCTCTCTGTCCTTCTTTCATTTCTCTTTGTCCTTCTTTCATTTCATTCATCTGGGTAGCTAAGCTTTCTAGAAGTTTCTTCATCTCTTGCTCCATAGCTCTCGTTATCACCATTCACAGACAATCCCGCTTCTGACACCAGAAAAGTTGCGTACTTGGGGGTTCGTGAGTTGTCCGAGAATGAAAGGCCAAACTTACAAAAATTCAGTAATTTATTCACAGAAAGTTCCAGAAAAATAAAGGTCTATAAACCAAGTATCAGCTTCAATTCAAACAGCAAACACAGCTTAAACAACAGCTCTCAATAGCAAATCCACAGTATAAACTGTATAGCAATAACACATAAAGCAAGTCTCTTCCAAAGAGGCTCAAGAGCAATGCAAGCACTAGCGAAGCTGGCTGAAAACTGAACTGAACTAACTGCCTTGGCGAGAAAGCGCTTCTTATAAACTGTTCCATGGAACCCAGATTTTTCGAGAAAACGAGAGAGATTTTTCGAGAAAAAGTGGTCAACCAATCAACTTACAGCTTCCATATTTGGTATATCCCTTATAAGGATTTTCTCGCCAAGGTCGCCAAAAAAATCGCCAAGGTGGGAAAAAGTCGCCGAATTTGGCGCCAAATCCATTACCTGCCTTATTGGGCTTTTTTAATGCGTTTTTGAGGGAAAATAAGTCTATTTCAACGCTAAGACGACTAGAAATGCACAAAATTAGAACTTTATCAACTTACTAAGCCTCTTTAAAAGAATTTATACAAAAATAAACACAATTATTTACAATTTTGTATCAACATATATATATATATACATATATAATAATGAGAAAATTCAAAGGTAGGATTTTTGTATATGGATGCGTTTTGAGATCTCCTGAGTTCAATTTTGTTATTTTGACGCGGATTGCACGATAACGTCTAAACACTTTACTTCTCCGGGATAAATTTTTTTATGTATATTGCAGGTCATCGTCGTACGAAGTGTGTATATCTTTGTGTGTTACGTCTAATAATGTTTTTACGCGATCACAAATGAATGTTATTTATCCTTATAGCTTATGTATTTGAATTATTTAAAGTGCGATTACGTCAAAATTTTCTTTGATTAAAATAAAGATTAGCAATAATGCTGTAGGTCACCATTGAAAGATTTATACAGATTTGGATCAGTGTATGATTTATAGTTCTTTTACTGTAACCCACATTATTTTCTTCATTACAGACTCTAGACTCGTATTATTTTAAGAGGACAAGCATCTAAACATTACTCTTGACTATGATATAAACTGATATATATATCTGTTAATATCGTAGAGACCGTAAAAATTCACATAAAGTTTACAACTTATATATATATATATATATATATATATATACATATTTCTTTTATTTATTTGTTTTATTTTTCAAAACACAAAATATAATTCTTATGTATTATGGTTCGTGGGCTCACACTACTTAAATTCCGATTTAGTAGTGCTACATTGTTGAAAAATAAAATGAATATAAAATGTAATATTGCGAGTTTATCAGTTATAGTTCTTTTACAGATATGCACAAAAGAATTTGGATACATTACGATCCAAGACATACAACTTAGAGAGAAATACTCAAACAGTTATTCTGATTTTCAATTCGTACATTTAATGAATTATCCCATTTAAAATAATTTAAACAAAGATTAATTTAAAATGTTTGGAATGTCGAGGGGAATCATGCACGATTTTTTTGCTTTTTATTCTACAAAATTAACGTAAAATTACATGCAAAACATGAGTATTTTTCTTGTTAATTTTCAAAATTGTTTTTCCAGATTAAATAAAGAAATATCTACTTGATAATTGTTTTACATAGTATACGTTCCACAAAATTACATCATTTAAGATTTATATTGGTACTATGCAGGTTTTCTTTCTTTCTTTCTATTTTTTCCACACTTATGCTACGCACTTTTATTTTTGAATTTATGTTATTAATGTAAAAATTTCTTAAAAAAATACTGTTAGCGCTTTTTAGTGCTAGAGGCCTATTTCAGTCGGTACAGTTGTCGAATTTTTATAGCTCACACTTAATTAGTGCTAGAGGCCTATTTAAGTCGGTTTATTGAATGGGGATTTATTGAATGAAGTTCCCCCAAGGCCCAACTTTGACATGAGTCCCCCCCCCAAGGTGCCCCTATTTCAGTCGGTACAGCGTTGACGAATTTTTATAATACACTCTTAATAGTGCTAAGGGCCTATTTCAGCCGGTTTATTGAATGGGGATTTATTGAATGAAGTCCCCCCCAAGGCCCAACTTTGACATGAGTCCCCCCAGGCCCAACTTTGACATGAGTCCCCCCCAAGTTGCCCCTATTTCAGTCGATACAGCGTTGTCGAATTTTTATAATACACTCTTAATAGTGCTAAGGGCCTATTTCAGTCGGTTTATAGAATGGGGATTTATTGAATGAAGTCCCCCCAAGGCCCAACTTTGACATGAGTCCCCCCCAGGCCCTTGACATGAGTTCTCCTCAAGGTGCCCCTATTTCGGTCGGTACAGCGTTGTCGAATTTTTATAATACACTCTTAATAGTGCTGAGGTCCTATTTCAATCGGTTTATTGAATGGAGATTTATTGAATGAAGTCCCCCCAAGGCCCAACTTTGACATCAGTCCCCCCCAGGCCCTACTTTGACATGAATCCCCCCCAAGGTGCCCCTATTTCAGTCGGTACAGCGTTGTCGAATTTTTGTAATACACTCTTAATAGTGCTAAGGGCCTATTTCAGTCGGTTTATTGAATGGGAATTTATTGAATGAAGTCCCCCCAAGGTCCAACTTTGACATGAGACCCCCCAAGGTGCCCCTATTTCAGTCGGTACAGCGTTGTCGAATTTTTATAATACACTCTTAATAGTGCTAAGGGCCTATTTCAGTCGGTTTATTGAATGGGGATTTATTGAATGAAGTCCCCCCAAGGCCCAACTTTGACATCAGTCTCCCCCAAGGTGCCCCTATTTCAGTCGGTACAGCGTTGTCGAATTTTTATAATACACTCTTAATAGTGCTATGGGCCAATTTCAGTCGGTTTATTGAATGGGGATTTATTGAATGAAGTCCCCCCAAGGCCCAACTTTGACATGAGTCCCCCCAAGGTATAACTTTGACATGAGTCCCCCCAAGGCCCAACTTTGACATGAGTCCCCCCCAGGCCCAACTTTGACATGAGTCCCCCCAAGGCCCAACTTTGACATGAGTCCCCCCCAAGGTACAACTTTGACATGAGTCCCCCCCAAGGCACAACTTTGACATGAGTCCCCCCCCAAGGCACACCTCCCCCTCATTGGGAAAAAGAGAAAAAACGCTGTTTTGCGGCTATAAGACAGTTTGGACTTCCAACGTTATTTGTTACAATATCTGCAGCTGAAACACATTGGTTTGATTTAATGAAAACTTTATCATGGAATTTAGATCGTCACGAATTAACTAAAGAAGAATTTGTGGATATTAAAAAGTTTAGCTGTAGGCCTCTGGCACTAAATTAATATCTGTCAATGTCAGATTTTCATGTTTTAAATAATTAAATAATGTCGTGTCTGTATATATATATATATTTTTTTTTTTAATATACTTCTGTGTAAAAGTGTGTGTATGGTAATAAAATTTTATCGTTGTTAATCAACATAATGCGCTGGTAAATTGAAAAAGAAACATAAGAAAATCCTGTGGAAAAAAGAATATAAATATCAACCTTCCATTAATTTTCTATTTTCACATAAAGGACGTAGACAGTTGCACAATAATTTTTCTTCCACAAAGTAACTTCATGTAATGTTTCACACCTTTTCATCATAATATTATCATTATTTAATAAACACAGTGATGCTACTCAGAAATATTCAAAAGTATAACGCGTTTAAAAAATATTATCTAAGTCCTTTTTCTGAAATGCATGAAACATCAATAACTATTATCTAGTTTCTTTCTTCAACTACAAAATACAAATTATGAAATCTTTAGGAATATTTTTTTTTTTGAATGTACATAGATGAGGAATGGTGATATGCTAATGTAAAATGAAATTGTTTTTCTTGTCTTTGTAAATGTAAAAATTTTATGAATGGTACTCTTAAAAATGAAAATAAAAATGTTAAATTTTCTGTATTTCTCGATAGCAAATCACGCGCCTTATTTAAATACAATGTTTAAAAATATTGTTTTGATTGTATCTATAGCATAGATTGCGATTTCTAAATTTCTTAAGTTTTCATGATTAATTATGATTAATCATTTAAACATACGAGAAATTACCAAAAATGAGGCAATTTTGTCGGTAGACAACCTGTATTGACAACCCTAACAACACATCTTTTCCGAAAGGCATCCTCAGGATGTACTGTGGATAAAAGGGAAATCCTATGGACTTCCTCAGGATCTTCTGTGGACTGGTGTGTTGTTAGGAAAAAATTCATACCTGATAGAGGAAAACTGGCTTCATTTTCGTTTCAAGTACACCAAAAAACATATTTATCAGCTAAAATTATGAAATCAAATTCTGCCTACATTACTTTTGTAGACCTGTGTATTTTTATCAAATTACATTAAAAAAAAAAAAAAAAAAAGCTATGTTATTACAATAACTATAATTTTTAGACTTGTAATCTGGGAACAGGTAATCTCTCGTTTAATCTCCACAAGCCTAGTTCACCACTTTTGAGTTATTATCCATAAATTATGTTATCATAGATCATTGAATAGAGTTATAAATGATTTCTTGTTTAATCTCCACAAGCCTAGTTCAGAACTTTTGAGTTATTATCCATAAATTATGTTATCATAGGTAATTGAATAGAGTTATAAATGATGTCGGAAAGTTAGTTAAATAAATTTTCTGTTGAATCATTTAAACCCATTGAAGGCAGCGGAGATCCGAAACAATTGGTTACAAGTTTTAAAAGATGCATTATCGTTATGTTCTGAGCCATTCTAAAAGTTTCAAATGCCTAGCTAGTTGGAAAGTTAGTTTAAAACTGATTGCAAGATTTGTACTGGAAAAACAAACAAGAGTCCGAGTTAATAAAAACATGGTAAAATGGGTAGATGAAGCAGAGTGCTCGTAGTGAATATGGCGCTACTGCATACAATGGGAACCAAAAACTGCCATAATATAGATGAGAAAGACGCTGCCGAATGTAATAATGACTCAATCAATGTTCGTGGGGGAATCCGTTTGTTCCCGCTGGTGCTCGGTTAAGGTGCGCCACAGGCAATGATGTTAGCATCGTGCGTTTGGGGAAGACGATACTAAAATCAGCGGGAACCGAAACTGATGTTTTGGCTGATTTTAATTTAATGTTTTTTAATTTAATTTATTTTAAGATTTTTTTATTTAGCAAGTGATAACGAATTTTAAGAATTCATTTGACTATACTAACCAGCGAAGCGGGCACCACCTGCTAGCTCTACAGAAATGCTTGAGCGGTTACAGCTACTATTAAAATAATTCTTTAAAGTTCTAAGAGACTTTTAGAGGACAAAATGGAATTCAGTCTATTACATCAATATATATATATATATATATATATATATATATAGACAGAGAATATTCAGGCAACAATTTTTATGGATTTTGGTAATTTTTTTGCAGATTTAAAATCCTTATTGCGTTATCTCAGTTTGCACTTTTTCATAAAAGCATGATCTTCAAAATGATAAAACTTCTGCAGATATTTGAGAAAAGACTTAATACTTTTTTAATGTTTAAAGAAATTCATAATTAGATTTCGAGAAATAAAATAAAAATAAAAATTGCAAGTGTAGGTAAAAATTTGGCAGGAGGGGGGGGGGGATTATGCTTCTTGTTATATTTTTATTTGGTTTTTATTACTTTTAATTGTATTGCAAAATTCATCCCTGGTTTTGTTTAACATAAAAAAAGGCCTTTTCTTAAATATCTGTAGAAGTTTTAGCATTGTAAGGATCATAAATTCATGAAAAAATGTAAATTGAGAAAAAGAAATGCCAAAGATTTCAAATCTATAAAATATGTATGGAAACACTAAAAATTCTTGCCTGAAAATATATTTTATTAAACAAATATATCATAATTCGATTTTAAATATATTAAATGGAAATCTAATTTTTTTTATATGAAACCTACTTCAATGTTGTCGACATAATTCATGTTGTTGTATAATTCATGATAAAGGGTGTATCTTATATCTACTATTTTATTTCAACTTCTATTTCAGAAATAATATAATAACAGGACAGTTATAGATAACTTGGAATTTGTATAATTAAATTAAAGAAAAGTTTACCAGTACATTAATAATGAAAAGCTTTGTACAGCATTTTATTCTAACACATCAAAGGTTTATTCTTTTGCTTAAGTGAGATTGTGCGAGTGTTTCCATCTTGCATTAAAAATGTGTTTACTATACGGAAGAAACCAGTTGATATAGATACAAGTGTTCTAATACCTACATTGTACGTAAATGAGATAAGTGACGTAAATAAAACGTCGACTTCGATACTTTGTATATCTTTCTAGTCAAACAGAATCTAACTCTGAATTTTTGTCGAAATTCTTGAATTGAAAACTTTGTTTCAAAGCATATGTTATAGAAAACTTACCTTATTTCATAGCATAAATTAGTTAGATCATCGCATAAAATAAATTATTTTAATGTATTAAATCTATTATTATTTTTGTTTATGAAAACTTCAATACCAGAATTAAAATAATAACGGAGAAATTTGTAGATAACTTAAAAGATATTTAGTTAAATCAAAGAAGGATTTATTAGTACTTTGATACTAGATCGCTTTGAAGGTCACTTTCTTGTAACACATCAAAGGTTTAAAGATAGATTATACTAATGTTTCTATCTTGTATTAAAAATGTGCTCATTAATGCGGAAGAAACTAGTTGATCGTTAATTAGTTTAAAACTTTGAAACTAGTTAACTTCGTTACTGAGTCTTTTTATTCAATATCTTTTTCCTTTCGATTCCCTCCCTTGATGTCCTTTTATTTGTAATTAATCTCTCTCAAAATTTTTAGCTAAAGATTTAAATAGAAAATTTTGATTCAAAACATGTTATACGAACCTTAACAGTTAAATGAGTTTAACTTAAACTTTTATATGAAAATGACATTGTATTTATTGTTTCGCTGTTCTGTTTAAAACATTTTAAATGAAGAATTTATAAATTTGTTTAGAAGTTAATAATAAAATAATGTACCCATGACATGCGCTATAAAAGAGAATTATATTTAAAGAATGAAAAGTTCTTGAAAGTAAAGTATTGTTTAATAAGTAATGGTTGCAGATGCAAGTGATCTGATTATTTTTATAAATACAAATAGTTTAGAATTCCATGTACTGTAAGACTATAGTGTTATTCTTCTTCTTCTGTTAAATCATCGGCATTTTATGCAATAAAAATTAAACTTCAATTAAAATATTATATGTTGTCAAATCTTGCTCTAAATTATTTTTTCAATAAAAGCTGTTTTTAAGAAATTGCGTAGGTACCTGTGTGTTTACGTACGTGATTATCTATATTTATTACCTAGATATTACATAAAAATAAAGTATACTTCAATAAGAAATTGAACAATAGCTAGCATTAATAAGCAGATTTTGATAAGATATTGACACGTTTACCGATATGATGTGGATAGTTCTAATAAAAAATAAATAAAAATTTAAAAAAAAAATCACATGTAGCAGAGCGTGGGGATAGTGTAAGACGGGTAAGAAGTAACACGCAATTTACGAAATAGTTTGTAACATTTTTGATTAAATATTTCTTAACATAATTCTTATGACGCGCTTTATTATGTAAACACTATCAGTGTTCCACAAAAATGGTTAATAAGAGGTTATGTACATTCATATTAGCTAGTTAGTGGAAAAAAAACATATTTCGTAAATTTTGATTAAAGGTATGTTAATTTGTATTTTAAAGAAATGTTTATAGTTATTTCTTTTGTCTATGTATTAAGTTATAAAATGCATGTTTAATTTTTTGTAAAAATACTTATATTTTTTTATAAGTAAACAAAATGTTTAAAACCAATCGATGGGGCAAGTTGAAACAATTTTTGTGACAAGTTGTAGCATCCATGTAATTAGACATTCTATTTTAAATGTTAACAAGCAAATTGTTTATTATATGCTTTATTCTATGATTTTTTTAAAAATATATATATAATGGGGAACTATAAAAAGAAGTCTGAAAGAGCTTCAAAGGCTACAGCTGAAATCTGGCTACAGCTGAAATCATCGAGAAAGGTATAAATATTAGACACTATCACCCGAAAAAAAAAAAAAAAAAGAATTAAAAAAATATTTTTATGAGGTAATTAAAAAGTAACACATAAAGGTAAATAAAAGAAAGAAAGAAAAAGATTAAAGGAAGACATGAATAAATAATAAAAATAAAGGATAGAAATATAAATAAAATGATTTTAACTCCAGATATAAATTCTGAATCAAAGGAGTGGTTTCACTTAGCTTCTGGAGATGCCTACAGCCGGAGATTGTAGTCCCGTTTTTTTTTTTTTTTTTTTTTGCTATAATTATTTTCATACAATAATTTCTATTTTGTTTAATCACTACATATTACTTTAAAAATACAATAAACAATTTTCTACGAAAAAAAGTGGTGGCAAAACAGGCGGAATTTTCTCATCTCTGAAAGTGTCCTGAAAAAAAAAAAAAAAAAAAAAAAAAGCGGGGACTACGACCCCTGCTACAGCCTCTCTGAGCCAGAAGAATGGGTATAATGCTTAATTTAAAAATGTGCGCACACATTAAATGTGTGAGAGGGAACATGAACTTTGTTTTGTATTAACTTCCATTCTGACAAAAAGTGGCTTCTATATTGGTTAGATACTAAATTTTCTTGACAACACTTTTTTTTTTTATGTCTTTCTCGACATAGAAAGTGATGTGAAAGAAAGGCAAGTACTAAAAATTCCACGGAGCATATTACAAATGTTTACACATTTGAGATATAAACATTAGTTGGCTAAAGTATTTAATTTCTGAAAAGGTTGACATAGAGCAAAAGTATTTGTTTTTATTTTAACAAGCAGCCATATATACATATATATATATATATATATATATATATATATATATATATATATATATATTTATATATATATATATATATATATGTATATATATATATATATATATTATCCTCAAATATATCTCAATATTATTTTTTTCTTATTGCTGGTACTTCATGAATTATTAAAAAAATTATCTTAAATCAACATATAATATAAACTATGCAAAAATATTTTTTTATTGTGAAAGTTTAGTTTTATTTAATATTAGCTCAGTTTAGTATTATTCAGAAAATAATTCTAAACTAAGCTGTATGTGATACTTATTTTAACAGCAAATTTATGTTTCTTAAATGATAACCATTTATTAAAAACATAGCTATGCTTTATAAACGTTGATGATTAGAGTGATTATATTTGCTTCAATAAACATATATATATATATATACATATAATGTCAAAAATTTAATCCAACACTCACATTAACGTATAATGAATTAATTCTTGTTTTATTAATATAAATATTCTCATGCAACCGACATGTCTTATCTATAAGCAACTTAATATCACATAAAGCTTCTTACGACAAATATAGCAGCTAATATCCATTAATATTAATATATAACACATCATGTAATGACATTGTTAGGATAAAATATTATGTTATAAGATAAATGATTAAACTATGATTGCCTGGAATTACATTTTCCCCCAGTTTTATTTCTTTTTACTTATGATAATATAACACTTTATGA
Organism: Salticus scenicus; assembly: GCA_963930645.1. Taxonomy (NCBI): domain Eukaryota; kingdom Metazoa; phylum Arthropoda; class Arachnida; order Araneae; family Salticidae; genus Salticus; species Salticus scenicus. The sequence continues at coordinate 386,361,600 of OZ005648.1, forward strand.
AATCACATATTATTCATTAAATCAACAACTGAACAATGCTTTTTCAATGTATGACATTAATATTAATTTGCTATAATATTAAAAAAAAATATAATTATAATAAAATAATTACTGCAATAATGTTAGTTTGAAGATTGTGTATTTAAATACAATTAAAACGGTGATATTATCCTGAAAAATGTGTAAAATATTTTTCTGATATGTTCAAATTTTATATATAATGAAACGTTTTAAATATCGAATAGTTGCCAAGTTTTCCACTTTTTGAAGATGAAAAAAATTATAATGTATATTTTAGTCTTATTAAAGTATAGAAATTGAATCAATAAATAATCAATAATTTTATTTTATAAACGTGGCAACTATGATACATTTATGTTGATATTTTCTTTACTGGTTTTACGTGTAAATGATAATTTTGATTAGTATGTTGTGGCCATCAAAGAAGTCTATTCTGTATTTAATTATGCAAATTCACGCAGCACAAATTATCTATTAACATTATAATTTATTAAAATTATTTATTATAAAAAAATGCACAAGATTTCATTTCAGAGAAGTATTTCTCTAAATCTGAAAGGAAAGATTATTTATATATATATATATATGCGTGAGCGTTTCTTTTTGTTGAAAAAATAAATAAATAAATAAGTAAAATAAAAGATAAATTATTTATAAATTATTTAATTAAAAAAAATCGTTCTGTACTTTCTTTATTGTATTTTATTATGTTTATTTTAATTTATTGTTTCATTTTCACATTGTAGAACTTATAAAATATGTTTAATTAGATTTACTTATTATATATCTTGATTTCACATAATATTTCATTTATTTATTCAACCTATAAATTAAAACAAATCTAAATATCACATTGTTTTATGTCTATTTTATAATCCTAAATTTGTTGGCAAAATATAGTTTGTGTTTTGTTTTATAAACAACAGCAAAAAAGGAAAAACAGATTTATGGAGTTTTACGGAAAACATTTTTCTTCCGAAAAACGCTGCATTTCAATCGGAAAAAAAGAAATTGTCTGCCAAAAGAAATCAGGCATTCATCAATAAATTCCTTCCTGTTTTCTCGGATACAAGAATATATGTGGCTTAGAAGTCGTGATTTTTCATTTATTTCTCGGCCAAGATATATCAATATTAACAGTAAAATAAAACTCTAAAAGACATTTTTATTTAAGTATATTTTCAATAAAAAGCAGGATTTTTTTGCTCGTTAAAGAAATATAATCTTCTATTATTTTACATTTATGGTTAAAAACGAACTGATAGTCATTTTGAATTTTACTGTTATGGAAATTTTCGAAAAGTATTTTTAATGCTTCCATAATTGTTTTCCATTATACATGGATTTATGGATTTGTTTAGTTTTAATTTCGTATTTAATTTTCCTCATTTTGCATTCCATTATTTTAATAACATTTTCCAAACTTTTGCAATAGAAAAGAAATAAACTGGAAGCAAATTTATTTATTTTTATTAGTAGTAGTATTATTTTAATCTTTAATGTTATTTTTATAATTTTTTCCAAGATTTATATGTAAATTTTCATTTAATTTGATATAAACTATTTTTCATTTATTTTATTTTTTCTTTTAATTTCATAGATTTATTTTTATATGCTACAGAGAAAATTCTATTAATAAATTAGTTATAATATTTTAGTCCTTCATTTATTTATTTATTATTTTTAAATTAATTCATGAAAATATTTCATACTACCACTATACTATAACATACTATGTATTATGTTACTCTATACTATAATTTTTATTATAAATATTGTAATCAAAAAACAGTTTTACTCATCATGACATTTCCAAAACTTCCTCGTAATAGAAGATGTTTTATTTGTACTAATAATTATGTTTATTTCATTTTACTTAACTCATGACCTAATTCATACTTGCGAACTCTTCTGGGAAATTGTTTTGCATACGATATTATTTCTCTATATATTAAAAAAAAAAAGTTACTGTCACTGGCGTCAAATTTTTTTGTCTGCGAGAACATCTTCTAGCGGAGGGCAGGTTCCTTCGCGTCATGAGAGGTATCAATGTGTTCCGAATAACCCGGGAAAAATAAAATATGATTCGTGGTTGTAGGTAGGTAGATAATTAGGTAGGTTGTGTTTGACGTCGCACCATTACTGCTCTATGGATAATTGGCGACGGTCTGGGACGCACCCGTACGGATGTTCCGGAGACATGCCACCACAATTTTGGTACTATACGAAGGGGATGGCTACCCCACTTCGGTGGCCCTCAGAGGTATAATTTGGATGGGAACATGGAGGATATTGCGGCCACGACATATTTTACCTGCACCAGCCACCATTAGTGTACACGACGGTTTTGGGCCGGCCTGAGAACCGAACCCGCAATCTTCCAATTACGAGCTCGGCAATTTACCGACTGGAGTACCGCGGTCCGGAACTAAGGTTGTTAAAACGAAATACAAAGGGTCATTTACTAAGGTTTTTTTAATTTATAAAGTAAGTCGGGGGTTGGTGAGCGGAGCGAGCAGGGGACAGAGACCCCTAGTATTTATTAAAATAGTTTTAATACAAAACTTGTTTACTTCAATTCTGTGTGATACACACATATAAAAGATGTTTGCAAAATAAAACTTCTGTTAATGTAACCTCAGCAAATCTTTTGTTGCCAGTATCGAATTTGGCACATTGCTTGCTCACTGGCTGTTTAAAGAGGAATCTATAATGTAGCCTGTCCGACTACACAGTGAGAGTGACTCTAATTAGAACCATATTATTTTTATCAATCAAAGCGACTTCATTTAGTTAACTGTACAAATATATACAAATATGCTATTGAAATGAAACAAAAAACTATAACATTGATCAATCAAATAAATTGGATTTAATCGGTATAATTAAAAAGCAGAACGCAATTATTGAAGCATTCCTCCACTAAATAATATAGGAAAACATAAAACTTGTATACATGTTAATGGTTTTAAAAAGTAAGTCTGGATTTTCAAAAGAATAAATAATGAATTCCTTTACGATATTTCTTTATTTCTTCATTAACAGATGTTTAATTAATATTGTATTAAGGGATCTAAATCAAATTTTTAAATGCAATTTGTTCTCTGTAATCAATGACCGATGAGTTAAAACAATAATAATAATAAATTAACATAAATAATAAAAGATATATATATATATTGTATTAGTTAAATACATTAATGTCAAAATATTAAACATAATTTTTTACGAAATAATAAATTAAATCTGCGCATATACTGCAGTAAATATTTTTCAAATATTAAAGACGTAAAGATGTACATTACATATATTTTTTTTTTTTTTTTTAACTCAAATACTAAATACTATACTTAATATCTCATATTTAATTCTAGAAAATTATTATTTTTTTTAAAATAAAATCTATCAATACAGGAACTTCATATCTTTAATTTTTACTTAAAAGTTCGTGAGTTTAAATTAAATAATCTGGTGTGTCACACACATGACTTTCTCTTAGCTTGAAATTCAATAATATAAATACAGATTGGAGATTAAGGTGTAAGGTAACGAGTACTGTTATATAAATCTATGTTAAAACAATTCAAATTAGGCTTCGGAACAGCTGTATTTGAAAAATAATTCTATGTGTAATAATTCAACCCTCATTTCATTATTATAGCTACATTTATATAGAATTCAGATCTGTTATTAAATTCAAATCTCATTTAACCCTACAAGGCTCAATTTTTTTTTAGTGCGCGACAAAAATATATAGGTTGTAATTAGTGATCGGAAGATAGGGATAACTTATAAAAATAAAAATAAAACCATATTTTACGGAAAAATCAACTTTTTAGTTCAACGTACCGTATGTGGAACATACATAAAAATAGGATTTACTAATACTATTGTAATATATATAAAAAAAAAAAACCTTACCTCTGCAAAATATACACTTCGTTATAACACACAGTATTTTTTTTTTCGAGTCAAAACTGTTCAATAACTATTCTTTTTTTATTTTTGAATTCAGACAAACGACTAACGCATCACTTTCATTCTAATTGCACACTGAGTGCACTATAACAAAAACATGAACGACATCTTTAGGTAAAGATTCGTATTACTACATTGCTAAATGTCAGTAGCTTCTATCAAGATGTCAAAAGATGTCGCTACTAATAGTTTTATAGCTATAGGAACGATTGAAGTCGGTGTTCCACACATGGAACTGGGTGTCTTGTAGGGTTAAATCTATTCCAAAAACTTTCACGTGCAACATTTCTTGAAAGTTATTATGTTTGAAAAAACTTTTCTAGTAATAAACGTATTAATTTAAAATATAACTTCTGTATCGCCTAAAATTACTTCTTTCTAACTTACTCTAACAGAGACAGACAAAGATCAAAATTTAAAAACTTGAATGAATTCGGTATTCAAGATGCGTCAAAATATGTAAATATACAAAAAGAAAAACGCAAGCGTTGTATATTTAGCTTAAAAAATACATTACTTACCACATGGTTGAGAGGAATTAATTTCAATTCCTGAGCAGCTTTCTTGGACATAGTAAAATATTATAGTAAAGCACTTCCCCTAACAATAAAAAAAGAATATTATAGCTTAAATAAGGGCAGTCATGTATATCTTCTAAAACTTATTTACACATCATCACATAGTGCGTATACATATAATCCTATATTAATAACACACGACATAACATAAAATACATTTCCATCAATTTTCAAGTATTGTCTCACTATAATCTTATTCTGTTGTGTAGCCCTGTAAACTATCAGTGAAGGATTTCTATAGCATATTCTTCGTGAAACATGTTTTAATGCATACAGAAAATATATATTCGTTTCATTTGGTTTAGTGCAGTCTAAAGACATTTAAATTCTACTTAGCTGCAATTTATCCCACAGACCTAATATATTTGAATTCTCTTCGGTGTCCCTGTACACAAACAATTTGCTTCATCTCAACAAAAAGTTTAGTGTAGCATCCCTATATTATACACATTTAGAATACCAAGTTTTAACTTTCTTCTATAATTTGATTTTGAAATATCACAGACCAACCGCTAAAAACAAGATTTTTGTATTCAAAGGACATCTAAATATGTAAATATAATAAAAAAACAATAAATTTGACCCAAAACAGTATTTTTTTTTATCTTATGGGTAAGAGGAAGTAAAAAATTAAATATAATATTAAGATATGTAATATAAGATATATAATATTTTTTCTTTCCTCCCGTCTTTTTCTTCCTTTCTTTCTTTCTCTCTTTCTCTCTTGATTTGTTTATTTATTTTGTTGTTGTTCTCGTTTTCTTAAAACTCGATGATATAATTCGATGTATGCCAGAGTAATTTTTTAATCAATATAATATGCAGTTAAAGTATTGATAATATATATCATTTTTTTTTTTTTATTTAAACCTTTTTCCTTTAAAGAATGCCTGCCTATAAAATTGTGAAAAACAATTTTGAACAAAATGGTAGCAAATTAAAAATCATGAAAAAATTTAAAAACATATTTATAATTTTATTTTTATTAATTTAATTATTAAACATATTGTTGTTACTAAAACACACTAAAATATTACTTCATTTGCGCGTAATCTCAGCCAAAACTTTTATATTGGTTTCATATCACCTGTCCAAAATTTTTATATTGGTTTCATATCACATGTAAAATTTTAACTACCAATAAATTAATGCATTTTCCCTTTTAAACAAGATTATACTATCGTTCAGGTTTACTAATTCAAATAATTATGTACTTCAATACACTTTTAAGTTGCATATGTGGCTGCGATTTAATACGTTGTTCTTGACAGTCACATATTAAAAAAAAAAAAAAAAGAAAACGCTTTTAAACTTTATTATCGATTTTTAATTTGAAGTAGTAGTGTATCAGTGAGTTATATACATTTTTATTGAAATTATTATTTGATATGTGAACGAAATAGCGCTAATACTATACATCGCACCAGATGAAGATATATTTTATAAAATTCTCAGCAATTAACGAATTTTATTATAGCATCAATTTTATTTTTTGTTTGATCTATTCTGCTTTAATTAAAAGAGTGAGTGGTAACACTCAAAATTCAGAGTTTTCTTATGTAATACAAAAGTGTTTTTTTTTTTTCATTAATCGATTATTTTTAACATTCTCAGTTGGTGTATTTACAAACCCTATGCTAGATTATCCATTCACTAAAGATATAACCCCTTTACATTCCACGTGTTTCGATTTCCCTGGCAACAACTGAAATATTCTACGAGGCATTTCTTTAGGTACGCCTTTGAATTAATAGTAATTGATTCTTCAAAATCTTCCTTACGTTGACAGATAGGAATTTAAGGAAATACTTACTCGCAGCCATAGACCATGGAAAAATTCCATGTAATTTTCATAAGAAATTTTTCAATTAAATTCCATTGAAACATACAATAAGTCGGTTTGTTCTGTTAATTTATTCGCTTACATTATTTAAATATTAACAAAATTAAGGATACGCAGAGAATATAGATATATTGTTATATTTATATGATTGAATGTTTCAAATGCTTCATTTTTGAAATACTAAATGTAAAAATATTACATAAAAAGGGTGAAAATATGTATCAAGAAACGTATATAATGAGCTATGTTTTTATTATATATATACATATATATATTAATTAATCAAATTTTACTTATATATTTTATTAAGTAATACCTTAAAAAGTAAGTTATTCACACGATTTTTATGAAGCATAGTATAAACTATATTCTATTCTAAGATTCTAAGACGGAAGGTGGTCGCTCACCACTATGCAGCAGTTTTGAGCGATTTCAACCTTTAGAGAGGGGCTCTGATGGCACAGTGGAGATTAATCTTCATATAGAAGAATTGCGAAGTACTTTATTAGTCATTAGTCGGTTGAATTTTATTGTTGTCTACAATAAGTAAATATCTGGCTGGATATTAATTTTTTTTCCATAAAAAATATTACTCTTGTATATCAAATAAAAATTTAAATTTACTTCTTAAAATTTCAATTCTTAAAATTCAACTTCTTAAAATTCCCATTATCTCGTGCTTCATTTTCATAAAAATCTCAAGGAATAATAGAAAGTATTTGCATTTGTTTATAAGACACTTCAGATAGATCGAAAAGAAATAATAATAAGATGAAAGACCAGCATATATTTGGCAAAATATAATATCATCTTTTCAGTTAAAAGTATGATTGAAAGATATGAATAAAATTTCGTTTACAATTTTTCTTTTGTCATAACAACGTGAATGTCAAAATTATTTGTATTATGAACAATTGCAGCTAATAGTTTATCCAGACGATAACGAATTTTAAGTAATTATTAGGGTTATCTATAGAATGGTTATAATTAAACTTCAGTTGCAAACAGTATCCTGTAGCGTTAACAAGCGAGAGCGGGTTGCCACAAAAATTATTATGTGAGCAACTTTATAAAATTCAGAAAAAAAAAATAATAATAATGCAAAATATTTAAAGTCTGGAGCGCTTTGCATAGGAAATCAAAATTGTATAATAATTTAATAATTTGAATGGCCATTCATAGAAAGAGCAGACAACCTATATAAATAAAGCAAAGAGTTTGTCGGCGGAACACATCCGGTTGGACCACTCCTGTTTTTGATTGGTCTAGCTTTAACTACATTGATGATGAAATTCGGCCAATTGTTTTAGTAAAAACTGCAGAATTGTTTTAAAAGTCACTGCATCGATGTTATACTTTTTTAAAAGAGCGCTAAAAACTGTTCATTTTTTGTTGTGGGAACACTATACGCATCATATTATTAGATTTAAAGATATTACGTTGCAAAGTTTTCTTTTAATTAATTAAAATATGAAAATAAATAATAGCTATAATTAAATTCTTGAAAAAAAAATACGAGTTCATTTTCTTTCGAAATAAAAATAAATGCATTTAATTAAACGTGAACATCAAAAAATTGTATAACATTAAATTATACATCTCCTAAAAATTTACATCATTATCGCATTAAAACTTTTCTACACATTGATAAAGTGCTAATGCAGTTCTATAGCTATAAGATTCAACAGAAAATTAAAAGCATGTTTTTTTTTTTTTTTTTTTTTTTTTTTTTTTTAAAGTTTTTTAGTCTTTAATGTTATAATTATTTATAATTTTGTTGTCATTTCGGCGATGGATATTGCAAATACGTAAGTAAACGTTTTGGCGAAAAACGTCCGAGCTATTTCATTGCGAAATTTCAAATCGCGCCAAGAGGTCCAAGCTGTTTCAATGTTTTTGCACAATTTTTCTCAATTTTATTTTAAATATTTTTGTAATGCGAGTGCGAAAAGAAGGAAAAGGCTTTTTTTTTTTTAATTGGTCTAATTATACAAAATATCTCCATGTAAAATATTATGCGTTTTCCGTTCTGCTTATTATCAAAAAGAAAATGACTAATGTAGATTTCCTATATTATTGACGTCTCTATAAATTAAATTATCCAGTACCAAGATGGTTGCGGTTAAGAAGTCGATGCCGAAGGCAGCGAGCATCCGAAGCAGAGTTTTTAAGCATATTCTATATATTTTCATTTTAGTTTTAATTCGCAGAACGATATAAAAAATATTGATTCTTTTTTTTTAAATTCATTTAAATATAGTGACCAGCAAAGCAGGTAAAGCCTGCTAGTTTGAACATTTAATAGTCTTTATTTTTTTATTTTATTTTATGTATTTATTTTTAACTCACGTAGTTCATTATAATTGTTAAATGAGCAACTTTCATATACGAAACCACACTTAATGAAAAGTATTTAACCAAGCATTTTCTTTTTATTCATGGGCATTTCTCATGATTGCCCAAATACCAAATTTCGTGATAATATGCTCACCTGTTTTAATTACATAATGCCGCTTAATACCGAATTTTCATTAAAATCACCCTCCATATATGCTGTATGGTTGTTTTCTTCCAAAATTTTCATTTTTTATTGTATGCCTGCTAGATTAATAGAGATATATAAATATGAAATAAAAAATACATACAAGCTATAAATATAAGTTCATAAAATAAGGCTTGTTTTTACTGAATCATAATTAGAATAAAGAATAAAACCTTAAAAGAAATAAAACTGTATTAATTATTGGAATGCATAAATCGCTGTTATTCCGTTATGTTTATGCTTTATTATGTAAGAAATTACATTAATATGTTTCAGGAAGTTATGAAAAAAACATATATGTATATGTATGTATACGTACATATATTTATATGGATATATTTATATACATAGTACACCATTATATATATATATATTTTTTTAATTAATTTAAAGTTAGTTTCCATTAACTCTTTATAATGACTTATATACAAAAGATAATCACAAAAGTCTCTAAAAATATATAACTGTTTTTTTTACTTGCATAAACAGCATATAAACACTTAAAAAGCACACTTTCATTTTAAGATGTATTAAAACTCAGATTCAGCGGATATGAATTAAAAGGCAATCACGAGATTTGACACAGGCAGTAAGTTTTCCATTTGAAATACGTCATTGATTAGATAGGAATATTATATTAATTTATTATTCTATTGTTATAGACTGGTGTACTCATGTATAAAATTTGAGCAAAATTTATTTGGCAGATGTTAATTAAAAATGAATCTCATTTTCAACACAGACAGACTTTTGCTCCTGATGAAACATTCCCTGGGGAAACAGATGTCTGAAAATGTTCGGATATTGCATTTTTATAGATTATGAATTCATTTTTAAGCTATAAATAAAATCAGTTTGACGAAAATGAGGTAAAAATGTATTATAACTCTTAGCCCAGACAGAATAATGGAGTTATATATGTGTGTGTAATGCATTTTGAACTAGAATTGTAGTACCTACGTAAACATGTATTGGGATCGAAGTTATAAATTTATGGAAAATTTTAGTTCAATCGGATTTCAGGAAGTGGGTGAAAATTCAAAAACAAATTTTGAACCGGATTTAGGGTGACAGGCCTCGAACTCCCCACCCTAAATCCTTTACTTCTGGAGCATGTATATATTGTCATCAGAGTTGTAGAAGTATGCAAATTTTTATCTCAATGTCTTGTTAGGAAGAGTGTTCGCTTGCAACATTTGGCCTAGGCATACAATAAATGGAATTAAATAAAAGCGTGTAGCAGATATAAAAGCATTATTTTTTAGCATGTTTAAACTCTGAGCTTAAAGCGTAATATTATTTCTGAAGTTTCAGAGGAAACGAAAATTTCTTAAAATGCCAGTTTTTATTTATTTATTGTAGCTTCCATTACTACAGGGGTGGAAATATGGCGCAGAACTCACGCCAGGATTTACGAAACAAAATTTTCTTTTTCTTAAACCAACGATTTTATAAATAGAAACAATTTTTAAACAAATACCTGTATGAGTTCTGCAGCAAATTTTAACCCTTGATTGTTGGGAAGTTGTGTATATTTAATGATAAGCAAAAATTAGTAACAAGTAAATTCAAGAAAGCTACTTTTTCTAGAAGCGTCCGTAATTATCGATGAATGCCAATTATTAATAATAATAATGACCCTCATCTGTCATGAACGATACCGGTTAGGCCGCTTCAAATCAGAAACTTTTGGCAGCCATTTTTTTTCCGTTTATACAATTCAACTTACGGAAACATACATATCATTTTCATACATGTTTTGTATCGCACATATTCTTATATATTTCCTCTAAAACCTTGAAAAACTATTCAATTGTAATGTTTAAATGTCTAAATTAAATATAACGGATCACTGGCTATTATAAACATGAACCTATAAATAGAATTATGTAACTTCATGATTATAAACAACGCAATATCAAATAAAAACAAACCAAAAATGTTGCCATTCAGAAAATACAAATTCCAAATGGACAACTCTTTAATTCCGAATGAACGACTCTTTGACTGTTTCATTAAAAAAACGCTTAAAATATTTCTAAAACATATTAAACTAAAACATCTTAAAATATTTGTATAAACGTATTAAAGCCTTTAAATATTTTTATCAAGCTTCATTGTTTGTTTACATTGTAAGGTATGTTTGGCGTCGAGTTTAGTACGTAAATGTCGCCAGTTGATTTTAGTTTCGAAATTAGTGTAGTGATACTTGGGATAGAATGTTTGGTTGGGCAAGTAAAGGTCACCAGTTGAAATGAGTATTGAAAGTAGAGTAGTCTAAGGTGATAATGTCGAGTCAAGGTAAAATGTTCGGTTGAGAATGAGAAAGTCCCTAGCTAGATCCTGGATATTTTGGCGATGTTGTGGGTGAGATAGCTGGTTGTAGGTATCGAGTAAAGGTGAATTTCTGTTAGTATGGAGTGTCTGCAGTTATTGAATAGTTAGTTAGAAAATTTGAAAACAGGATCTACGATAGTCTTTAAAAAAAATATTTTGGTAAAATGAAGTGAATCTTTTTTTCTTATTATGAGGACTTTAAATACGCAAGCGAAGTGATGACGTCACTGGCCGTTCGTGGATACAAGAAAAATATTTCCTATGTTAAACGCCCATTGGGTTTTTCGTAAAAAATTATTAAAAATCGAAGAAAAATATTTCCCGATTTTAATCCCCATATTTAGGTATAGATATGTATTAGTTATCATGTACATGCGTTAGATTAAGTTATTTTTGTTCTAAAATTGATAAAATTTAAATTTTAAATTTCAAAACTCTAGATTAAAAAAAAAAAATGGCAAACTTCCATATTCCATTGAAAACATAAACATTTCATTCCAAAGGATGATATTTACACAATAAGTATCCAAATAATATACTAATTAAAAGGAAAATGATAAATATTCTATCAGAATTTGAAATGAAATTTGTTTTCAAATGTCTAAATAAAGTATCTGATATAAGATACTAATATGTTGCAGCGGAATAGATTTGATATCGGTCATCCTTGGCAGAAAACCAATATATATATATATATATATCGCCAAATTATCTGGCGAATATAATTTAATTCCTTTCAAAAATCATGGTTATTTTAAAAACTTATATTAAGAGAGTAATGAATAATATGAAACAATATTTCGTACAATACATATTACGAAAATATACATCTGGCATGTATATTTTCGTAGTACGTTTTTGATCGCCAAATACAAAAACGCCAAGGACAACAGAGTTTGAAATTTAAAATTAAAATTTTGTCAATTTGACAGCAAAGTAACTCAATCTAACACATGCACATGATAACTAATACATATATATACCCAAATAAGGGGATTAAAATCGGGAAATAATTTTCTTGCATCCACGGACGGTCAGTGACGTCACACTTCGCTTGCGTAGAGAGCGCTTAATGGAACACTGGAATGTGTTGTTGCTATTGTGTTGTCGGGCCTATATGTTTTGTCAACCAGCAGTTTTTTTATTGTCATTCATATTTATTGATCGGGTAGAATTTTTTTAATTTCAGAACGAAAATTATAAAATACCATTTGATTTATAAATAAAAATTGAAAATAAATTTAAGTGATCACGTGGTAACCATCATGATCTAAACATTGTTTTTAAGATTTATCGTTCACATTCCGTCATTTTTGACGGGGTTATATACTAGTGAATTGATATTTATCTATTACTTTAATATTTCCGCTGAAACAAATTTGAGTCTTTCCTTACAGTTCGTGTTAACATTTATTTTTCTATTCTCTATTTATGAACATTCCTGGAAGTTTTACTAAGAACAATTTTCTCGTATATGTTTAATGCAAATTAATATTTTATTAATATTTCATTTTTTTTAAATTTATTTATACTGCATATATATATTTTCTCTATTAAAATATAATGATTTAAAATAACTGCTAAAAAAAAGATCATATAGTTTTATCATAAGCATCACTCGTAGGAGTACACAAACGCACACGCACACACACACACACACACATATATATGTCTATGTGTGTTTCTATATGTATCAATGTTATGCATGTTTTCCCCCTTATTCCATTCTTCATATTTCCAGACAGCTTTACAAAGCTGCCAACTTTTTAAATTCATTCCAGAATGTTCTTAGTATCTGGCCCTTTTACAGACAGTCAGTAATCTTTGCAGTTTTTTTTTTTTTTTTAAATATATAATTATGATTAAATATGAAGAAAATTACTCTAAAAAAGAATACGGTGTTAAAAAGAGTACTAACAACATTCTGGAATAAATTTTTAAAAAATTCCAGTCATGGTTTTATTAAAACGGGTTTATCGTTTCTGTTTTACGCAAATTTTCCTGAGTACTAATAGAAATAATAAGTATAAAGAAGACATATTAAAAAATTTATATCACAAATAAAAGATTGCCTTAAACAAACATACAAGCAAACATCGCATTTAAATAATATATATGTACTTTTTTATGTACAATATCAATCTTTAATTACAAATTTATGTTTTTCCTTTAAAAATTATCAAGGTAATATCTGTGTAATACACTTTACCAAATATATATATATATATATATATATATATATATATATATATATATAAAATTAGCTCGATCACGTGAAGAAAGTAATATTAATGATAACTTAAAGAATCTTTTAAGCATATTGGCTTCACAAATATGATCAATCACTTTTGTGGACAAGCTGTTACCTGTCATCTCGTAATTTTATTGTTCGTTTAAACTTCACCAAGCAAAAAAGCAAGATTTTAACATATTACAGTTTGCGAATAAATGAAGATAAATATAACTGTGAATTAGACTTGTCGTGCATACACGAAATGAGGATCATAATATTTTATAGTGGCAATATAATATAAGTATAAGCAACTCTTGTTAAAGTAAATAGATTTAATTTTGTGAAAAAGGGGCTAATTTTTTTATTGATGATGAATAAATTCAAATATAAATTTATTTTTAAATTATGAAATTGATATAAGAAAGTAATCTTCTTAATCATTTTCGACTCAACAATATTTTAAAAAGACATGCATTAAATATATTAATTAATATAAACAAGTTTTAAATTATTTTTATTGTGTTCGTCATTACATGCTTCAAGCTTTTATGCAACTCGAAACGTTTACCATATGTTTATTTTTATCTCTGAGTGTTATGTTTTTAATTTTCTAATTGTATCTATATGAAATGTATATTATAATTCTATCAGATGAATTAAAAGGGATAAATCAATATTTAGTACTTTTATAACTTTCACAGAAGGTAAGATTGGGTTAACTGATAAAAAGTATATCGTAAATTTAAATTAATAAAACCAAAATTCTTATTAATACGATTTTTTTATATTATTATTTTTTTTAACAGTCCCTGAAAATGAACTATATGCTTTTTCATATCAGTTTTTAACTGTAATTTTCAATCAGTATAATTTGAATTACACAGTCTTAAATACATTTTCATTTGTTTCTCGAGATAATTAGAGAAACATATCTATCTAATGGTATTATACTCTGCTTTGACACAAAGTCTGAATTATTTGTTGAGAACATAGGTTTATGAACACCATTTAACAAGTCAGAAAAAAATGCTATTTTCTATTAATTAAATAAGTGTACAAATTCGAATAATAAAAACTTAAATATTAAAAATGTTAGAAAGATAAAATGTTATGTATACATTTGTATATTATCCTCTAAACATTATTCCTTTAACCCTTTTAAATAATTGCATGATAAACTATTTATTTATGCATTTATACTAAGATATAATTTACACTAAGCTACTACAACTTTTTTCAGCTTCATACAAAAAATAAACCGAAATTTTCTTTGCAGTAAAATCAAATCTAAATCAATGTAATAACACTCGAAAACTGGTTACTTTTATAAACACTAATATTTTTATCTACTAAAAACAAAATCAGATTTCATAACAAATGCAAAAATGGTTAATTCAAAGAATTGATTGAGTTTTTTATGTAATTTGTAAATTAGGTTGGATTTTTTCATCAGAAGAAGGACAATTTCTTGAAGCGTAATTTCATTTAAAATTATCTTTGAAAAGCATTTTACCATTTTCCATGTACATTTTCCAACAAGGTTGAAAAGTGCAATGACTTCGGATTGTCTGTCTGGCCGTCTGTCTATCTCTCTGTTTGTCATTCTGCCTCCCTGTCTGTCCACTCTCTAATTCCTATAATTATTCAGAGAATTTCTTGAATCTGATATATGTTATTCAAGTTCATTATCGGATATATCCTATTGAAAATGGAGTGAATACCTTTAATAGTTTGTGTATAGGGACACCCAAAAGTATCCCAAAGCATTGTGTTCTATGAGAGGTATTTCTCTAAACTACATTTGAATAATGTCACTTTACACAAATCTTAATGAAATTGAAATATGTTATTCAAGTCTACTTTCGGATGTTTCCAGTTCAAAATGGAGTAAATACAACCACTGGATTGTATACAGGGACACAAGAAAATATTTCAAAACATTGCGTTCAATGAGAGATATTTCTATAAACCAAATTTTAAGAAGTTTACTTTGCACAAATATTTATAAAATTAAAATACACACTGTAAAAAATGCTGCAGTAAAATTACGGGCAAAGCCCGGCAGCAGAGATTTCAGTCAAAGCCCGTAAAAATATATTTGGACGATGCATGATGTATCGCCAGTAATTTTACGTTGTGATGAAACATACAACCAATCTGCAAAAAAAGTAGCATTGACCGTAAAATTAAAAGTTAAAGTTTGAGTTTCTCGAATGCTTTAAAAAAGTTTCTTGCAATTATTACACATGCGTGCAGGGAGAAATCCACACCACTAAAAAACTTATTTATTTTTTTTACGCGCAAAAGCTAAATTATTAATTCTCATGCGAAGCAAACCGTCTTGGGTAGCCCGGGATTCGAACTCGCAATCGCCTGTGTCAGAGGCCAGCGCTTTGCCATCCGCGCCGTTGGGATCACAAATACGTTTCTTTACAAAAACACATAAAGTCAACATCAGAACTGACTAGTTCATAAATCTTGTCATACGCACCAAAAAACTTCTGGAAAAAATTTTAAACCGATTTACAGCACAATGTGAAGTATCAATTCAATTATTTTTACAGAACTAGCTAAACAAGTTTACAGCAACCTATGCTGTATTTATGTTAAAAAAAGTGCTTTATTTTTACAGAAATTTTTTACAGTGATTAAATTGTTAACGTTCAAACTATGCAGAAAAATTATTTTATTTTAAGGCTATTTTAAAATCTAAATTTGCTATTTTTGACAAAATTAAGAAGTCAGTCAATTCTCATATTGAAAAAACAAAAGCTTTTTTTTTTTAAAAGGAAAAAAAAAACACTACGATACTGAATTTTGTGAAAGAAAATCTAACTATTTTTCCAAATCATTTTTATTTGTAAACGGACTGGATTGGATTTGGGAATAAGGCCGATTGACTGCTGTAGGTCCTAGGCGTGCCCTCCGAGGGGTCTTTCCGAGGGGCCCTAGCCCGTATTTACACAAATTTCGGAGGAAACCACGGAAAACTCCGAACGGCTAGGCCGACGAGTGCGACCTGTGATCGAGCCCGTCACCTCACGTCTACCAGTTTTGAGCGCAGAACCGCTCGGCCGCTGGTGGACCTTTTCTATTTGTAAACACTAGCACTAAAGAGGTAGTCTGATTTCAAGGTTCTCATTAGAGGTAAATAGTGGGTAAGAATTTCTCACCCTTTTTCAAAAACAAAATGAAAATTTTGAAAACTATGTGAGATCTCTGAAAATTAACCGAGACACAGAATAGACTTTGAATAATAATAATAAACCTTTTACATAAATACAGAGAATTTGTATCTCCAACTAATACGATTTTTTTCATGGTAATCGATCTTTATGGTTTCAGTAGTGGGTGCAAAGAACAAATAACTAGAGCCTAATTCTTATTCATCCAAACAGGTTTTCATTATAAGGCTGATTTCAAACTGTGTTTGTGAAGTGTTAGGCGTATTTGTACTTTTTAGAATAGCAGAAGAGGTTTTTTTTTTTTTTTTTAAGCTGTATTCCATTGAAGGGAGCCCACCAGCGGTGAAGGGAGCGGTTCTGCACTCAAAGCTGGTGATAAGGTGCCGGGTTCGATCCCAGGTTGCGCTCGTCAGCCTAGCCGTTCGGAGTTTTCCGGGGTTTTCTTCGAAACTGGAGTAAATACGGGCTAGGACCCTTTAAAAAGACCCCCACGGAACGGCACTCCACCTCTGGCCTAGAACTTATAGCAGTCAATCGGCTTTATTCCCAAAATCCAAATCCATTGAATGAAGAAAGGACTGAAGTATTTCGAGAGCAGAACCTGCTATATATGATGTAATGTACATATCTGATGGTTATATTAAAATAAAACAGCTTTGTTTTTTAACAGTGAAGATCATACATAATAATCATAAGACAAGACTTACCTTCAGATGGTTGATTACATATTCATTTCATATTGAAATAAACTTTATTTTAGCATATTGTAAAAAATGCATTGTGGAAACATCATTAAAATCTTCCGTTTTCTAAGGCTTAACTAAAGGGTTAAGAGCAATTAAAATACTGTATGTTTAAAAAAAAAAAAAAAATTAAAAAAATGCCTTTAGTGGATAAAACAATTATTAGGTTGTAGTTTGTGTTTTAGAAATCTGGCTTCAAATCAAGAAACCATTTTAGCTTTCTTTTTTGATGTTTTCGTGTTAATAGACAAAGAAAATCAATTTCATGTATATCAATTACTCAGTTTCAGTCAGATGGAAATTTTTTGAATTAAATTAAGAAAACAATAGCTTATTAAAACCAATGGATGTTTCTATTCGTCATGCGTGCATAATTAAACACTCAATTAGTATAAATAACAATCATAGTTTTAGTTTGAAAATGGAAGAAAATGGAATTCTCTCGTGATGTCACTGAAATAGCATTTGAAAAGATTTTCTCATAAGAAAATGATTTGGTGAAAGATAAGAGCAATTTGCGTAGATTTTGCATTTGGCTTTTTCTCGTAAAAATTCAAAAAATTATACTTTCGAAACATCAATTTACGGGCTACGACCGTTTTGATAGCAAAACGGTCATTTCTCGTAAAATTATACGGTTATTTCCTAAATTATGCTTCCAAAACATTAATTTACGGATTATGACCGTTCAGGTAGCAAAACGGTCGTTTCCCCTAAAATTATACGGTCAAATACCGTGATTTTACATTTTTTTTTTACAGTGCATTATTCATATGCACAAACGAATACTTTCTGTAGAATACCGTATGATTAGCATTAGATTTACTGAGCCACACAAAAATATTCAGTTACATGAATGGGTATTATTCAAAATTTCCTGGAATTGCATTTTCGTTAGTATTAATCGTTTTTATCACTTTCTAAACGTTTTTAATACTTTTCAATAAGGTTGAAATGGCTTAATGACTTCGGTTTGTCTGTCTCTCTGTCCGCCTGTCCACAGTCTAACCCCTGTTAATATTTATGGAATTTCTTGAAACTGATATATGATATTCAAGTTCCCTATCAGATGTTCCATATTAAAAATGGAGTGAATAACTTTACTGGCTTGTGTACAGGGACAGCAGAAAGTATTCTGAAGCTTTCGTTCTATGAGAGGTATTTCTATAAATCAAATGTTAATAACTTTACTTTGAACGTATCTTAATAAAATTGAAATATATCATTCTTATGCACAAAAAAATGCTTTGTACAGAATGCAGTATGATTAGCATTAGATTTACAGGGCCACACAGAAATACTTATTTACACTGAGGATTTTATTGTAAATTTTCTGGAATTGCATTTTCGTTTACATTAAGCGACATAAAGCTTTTTATCATTTTTTAAGTGTAAATATAATTTCAGTTTGTATATCTATCTGTCCCACTGTCCATCTGTCAATCTCTCCGTCCCCAGCTGTCCGTATATATTTTCAGAACTTAAAAAAAAATACATATGTTATTCAAATTTACTGTGGAATGTTCCCTATGCTGTCAATAGGTCTTGTGCAACTGGTTTGTGTACGGGGATACCCCAAAAGAATGCCATTGCATTGCATTTCAGGACAGGCATTTTTATAAATTACATTTAAAGAATTTTCTATTGTAAAAAAATATAACGAAATTGACAGTTATTGTTAATATGATAAAATAATATTTTGTATAGAATATGATTTTATTAATCTTCAGATTTACAGGGCTGCAATTAGAATATAAGTGCAACGTTTTCTTTTGTGTTAAGCATATTTAGCACTTTTTAAGAATAATTAAGAATGATTAGGGATTCAGTTAGTGTATCCTTTCAGTGTTCAAATAGTGTTACCCTTTCAGAACTATTATCTGTCCGTTATGTGATTACGTTGGCAAAGATCATTGAGAGTTACATGATACAACAATCACATGCATTTGGAAAGTGTTAATAATCAGTGCATACCGCATGATTTTTCGTTCTTGTTCTTTTTTGTGTGAGTGTGCTATGTGCACTCAACATGCATTATAGTGATACTTTGTGAAGTCTATTCCTTCCCCTCTTTGGGGTAAGGGTGGTGCAAAAACACGTTTGCAATAGTAGTTCTGCTTTAAATTATCTCAAGAATGTGATTTTCTGATGTTTTTCACCGATTTAATTAATTAATTATTTTTTTAATTTATTATTTTTTTATGAGATATTTATAATAATAAGTTAAATGTAATTTTGAGAATTAATATAAAAATAGTAACTCATAATGAGTAAATAATTACAAGATAAAAAGATCTTTTTATATACCATGTTTTTAAATTTTCTGTTCAATCATATAAACGCTACCGAAGGCAGCGGGAACCCGGAGCAATCGGATAAATAAAAAAAAAAATCATTGCTCTCGTGTTTTGAGCTATTATAAAAGTTTCAAATGTCTAGCTAGTTGGGAAGTTAGTGAAAAATCGATTGCAATCTTTGTACTGGTAACGCTGCCGAAGGCAGCAGGAACCCGAAACATTTGGTTACAAATATTTTAAAAATGCATTTTCACCGTATTCTGAACTATTCTGAAAGTTTCAAATGTCTAGATAGTCAGGAAGTTAGTTAAATAAATTTTCTGTTGAATCATATAAACGCTGCTGAAGGCAGTAGGGACCTGAAACAGTTGACTAAAGCTATAAAAAAAAATGTATTGTCACTGTATTCTGAGCTATCCTGAAAGTTTCAAATGTCCTAGCTAGTCGAGAAGTTAGGGAAAAATCGATTGCAATCTTTGTACTGATAACGCTGCCGAAGGCAGCAGGAACCCGAAATATTTGGCTAAAGGTATTAAAAAAATGCATTTTAACCGTATTCTGAACTATTCTGAAAGTTTCAAATGCCTAGCTAGTCTGGAAGTTTGTTAAATAAATTTTCGTTCGAATCATATAAACGCTGCCGAAGGCAGTAGGGACCTGAAACAGTTGACTAAAAGTATAAACAAAATGTATTGTCACTGTATTCTGAGCTATCCTGAAGTTTTCAAATGTCTAGCTAGTCGAGAAGTTAGTGAAAAATCGATTCCAAGCTTTGTACTGGTAACGCTGCCGAAGGCAGCAGGAACCCGGAGTAGTTGGTTAAAAATATTTAAAAAATGCATTTTCACTGTCTTCTAAACTATTCTGAAAGTTTCCAATGTCTAGCTAGTCGGGAAGTTAGTTAAATAAATTTTCTGTTGAATCATATAAACGCTGCCGAAGGCAGTGGGAACCTGAAACAGTTGACTAAAAGTATTAAAAAAATGTATTGTCACCGTGTTTTGAGCTATCCTGAAAGTTTCAAATGTCTAGCTAGTCGGAAAGTTAGGAAAAAACCAATTGCAAACTTTGTACTGATAACGCTGCCGAAGGCAGCGGGAACCCGAAACAGTTGGCTAAAGGTATTAAAAATATGCATTTTAACCTTATTCTGAAAGTTTCAAATGTCTAGCTAGTCGGGAAGTTAGTTAAATAAATTCTCTGCCGAATCATATAAACGCTGCCGAAGGCAGCGGAACTTGAAGCAGTTGACTAAAATTATTAGAAAAATGTATTGTCACCGTGTTGTGAGCTGTCCTGAAAATTTCAAATATCTAGCTAGTCGGAAAGTTAGTTAAAAATCGATTGCAAGATTTGTCATTGACAAACACACAAACACACAAGAATCGAAGTTAATAAAAACATGGTAAAAAATAGCAAGTGTAGTGACAATTTTTTACAATAATCTAACTGAAAATTATTTTCACAGGCTGATATCTCTATATATCTCATTTTCGCAGTCCTGGTGGCATTTTAGCCCTTTGTTTGCCGACGTTTCTTTAATGTAGCATTAATTTAAAAATCGTATGAAAAATATTTTTTTGAAGAAATAAGAAAGATATCTATAAGAATAGATAGTATATACGCCACTTTAATCTCACTACAATATACTAGACGCTACATATTTCCGTTTATGTTTCAGGAAGAATGATATAGTGCTCTTGCTGTTTTTGTTTGGCATTTTTCAAGACCTTCACTTATGTTATTATTAATTTCTCTATAAAGAATATGTAAAGTAAATACTATTTTATAATTTTTTAAGGGTCGAATATCATTGTCGACCTTTATATACAAGTGATTCACTGAAGAACCATTTCAAAAAATTCTCATTAATTACTATGATGAGAAGATATCCATAAGTTTTATTTAGATGCCTTAAAATGGCTCTTAAATAACTAAAAAAAAATCTGTTTAAAATACTTTTTTAGCACATAATGCGATAGTTAAGAAGTTGAAAGTAGCATTAATTAAAAAAAAACACAGGAAACACCACATAAAAACAAATTAGTGTGAAATTTGTTCAAATTACGATTAGCAATTTCTTTCTTTTATTACAACAAAAAATACAGGATTGATTACTTTCTTCTACCTATTACAAATTATAAAAGTAAGCTTATCTTTCCAAATGTTTAAAATATTGTTGACTAATCTCAATAGTAATATTTTAAGAAAAACAAAAATGTTGTGTTGGGCCTCAGAAATTCAGTATTTTTATTAAAACTTTCTCCTTCTAAGGCAATATTTGCATTCTTATAAGAAATTAATTAATGGATCTGTGCAATTTTTTAATTAAAGTTATTTTCACTGTCCAGAATGGTCTAACTTTTTGGTTTTAGGAAAAATAAGCAAAATATCTGTATTTTATATCCGACGAAAGTTATTCTTGAGCTTATGTAACACGTCACAAAGAAATAATAAACATTTATGGGAATTTAAAATATTGAATTCAAAGAGGCATTTAGTAATATTTATGATGTGTTATTTAGAATCTAATTTTGCTTTTAATATTTAAGCTAGCTTACCATCTAACTGAGCATTTAATATTTTAAATAAAAACATTCTTTTTATTTTAGTGTTTAACACACTAAGAATAAAAATATGAAATTTCAAATCAAAAATTAATAATTCCCTGATTTTGAACAAATTATGAAAAAACCTCACGAAGAGGAAAAAAAAAAAAAACTTTTTACAAATGATTATGTTGATAATAGATATTTTCTTAAATTTTAAAGAACACTGAAATGTAGAGTTTAAAATAATTTTTAATTAAACTTTTTTAAATAGACAATAAGACTTCTTCACACACCTTAAATTTTAAGCCAGCACAACCGGTTTCGAAAGGACTTAGCCTTCCTTCATTAGGTGCAAAAAAACACGTGCTACTGCCTTGGAGGCAAAAGCAAGACATTTCCAGTCTTGCTGTGTCCGTGTACACGAACTACAAATGGAATACACACTCAAAACTATACAACTGATTCCGTAGGGCTTATGAACATGTGTACCAAATTCAAAGTCAATAGCGTGATTTTTGCTGCCGCTATCGCACGACAGACAAACAGACACACACACACACACACAAAGACGGAACCCAAAATCTTTTTGAGTCTCAACAGAGGGCCTCCAAGTATATACAAATTCCTCCTATAGGCCGTAATGATAAGAAAAACTTTGGCGTGTCCCTGTACACAAACTTCTAATGGAATACACACCCAAAATTATACAGCTGATTCTGTGAAGCTCAAGAACATGTGTACGAAATTTAAGTCAATAGCGAGATTTTTGCGATAGACACACACACACAGAGAACCCAAAGCCATTTTGAGTCTCAAGAGAGGGCATCCACTGACGTTTCGTCAAATATGTATTAGGAGGTTTTATTGGTGGTGTTGGTGATAAAACAATTTGACTGAGCGAACGTGATATGTCTGCGTGATAGGCCTTCTGTTATGGTCTTTCTAAAGAATCCTTGTCCATATTCAAGCATTTTCAATGGAACAAAATGTTTATAACTAGACGCGTAGAATAATGTACAGAAAACATTTCACTTCGACGTCTATTACGAAAAATCTGGGTCAGGAAAGCTCCTACTCCTAGCGCCAAGAATCTCCTAATAAATAAGATAGTAAAAGCTAAATATGAATTATGTTCTACAATGATTTCACTACAATGATTTATCTTTTACTACAAAACTGATTTTTTATATATTGAATATTATATAAATAATATTTTAAGATCTTCGCGAATATTTTATATTTTAGTTTTCGAGTCGTATTTGTAATAACTATATATTTCAAACATTTGAATATTCTGGATTCTGAGCATCTCGGAACAGGTTCAGTATAAGACTCTAAGTATATAACTTAGCGAGTAACGACCGAGCTTCTTCAGTGCCAAATTTCGGCAAGGCAGTCATATACTAAAGTTGTTCCAACATCATTCCAAATAAACAATCTATTGCTAATGGATAAAATTAATTGGTTTTCTATACAATTTTTATTTTTTAATTATTTTCTTCACGCAAAGATATATATTTAAGCATCGAAAATACTTAGATTAAAAGAAAAACTAGTGTTTACGACATGACCGCCATATCTATTTTGCTATTAACAGGTGAGGAGAAATAGAAAGCACCTTAATTTATAATGATTATTTTAACAAGTTATTATTAAATCATAATTATATAAATTAATTATAACTAATTATTGTTTAAATTACTTTTCAATTTAATCTTAATATCATGCCATAGTTATAAACACGGTGAACGTTCAAGTAGAAAAATACCATTGTTGCAATTAAAAGGTTAAGAATATTGGTCTTTGTTTGTGAATAATTCATTTAAATAATGTCTATAATTTATTTTATAATCAAAATTACCTTGATGTTTATAAAGTATATGAAAATAACAATTTTTATCTTTAAGTAAAATAATACGTTTATTTTGTTTTCAGCCAATTTTATGTCTGGAAATTTGTAAAAATAAATAAATAAATACATATATAAAAAAATATACATATGTTCATTTAAAAACATCATTTGTTTTAAAGATTTTCTAAATAAATTACTTAGGAAATTTTCTCTCATGTGCGATTTATTATTCCATTCAGTTTTTCCAGAGCAAATCTCATTTTCGTAGAATGTGTGCATAGCAAATTGAGAAAGAAAGATAAATAGAAAAGGAAAAGACGTACAATCCATAAATATCTGTTTGTTAGAGAAAATTTGTTCTCTGAAGCGAAATAATAGATCTCTGAAGCGAAGAAAAAAAAAATCCAAACTATTTCAAAAACCGAACATATTCAAGAAATTTAAGCATTCACACATGGCTGTGATATTTCCTGCAATGTTTGATTTTTTTTTTTTTTTAATCACATTTCTTTTTATAGTTTTTGTTGTGTTCTGTAATAAAGTACATTTTTTTTTATTATATTTTCAAAATTGTTGAAAGTTAAATGTTTTTGACACTATACCGCTTATGAATTCTGACTCCAAATGTTGTTAAACTACGTATATGTGTCTCAAATTTTCACTTTAGTTAAACTTTTCTATAATTTTATTATTTTTCATAATCTATTTACTATGTTTGAACTATAAGTAAGAGGAATCACTTCTAAAATCGAAAATTGGAATTATTCGATCACCTAATTTTTTACCGTATAAAAGTGTGGTTTTAGACGTCTGGGAGTCTTGGTAACTTTATAATCGACTGGTGTTTAAGGGAAAATTTTTAACCATGTCATGGAGCATGAAAACAATTTTAAAAATATTAATTCAAAACCGAAATTTCAGCCATCGAATGTGACACAACGTGATGCAGGTATACGAAGAAGACAATGTGAACTTGCATACTGTGCACCGGTGGCGTAAAGGTTAAGTTAAGGTATAAAGGCATTAAAGATGGGCATCTAGTATATGTGTTTGGAGGGAAAGGTTACCATACGCAAAAATGCTACAGACATCAAAGAAATACATGATTTAATGCACTGAGGTCGGAGGTTAACTAAAGGAAAGTCTACGATAAACTGGATATACATCGTGGAAATTTTTAAAAAATCATACCACAAGATTTGCGATATCAAAAAATTTTTTGTTCGGGATTTTTGCTCATTGCCTAGTGCTATTTGGCAAAATACTGCGTTACTAAATGTTATTCAAAAGTGGAATTCATCTCATTCCATAGAACTATGATCGGCAGAAATTTTCCCTTATCATAAACTTAGAGTAATTCTAAGCGCTCACTTCCACAGAAACCATGCGTTTAATAAACATTTTAGAAACATATGTTTGTTTCATTGTAGTTTCATTTCAAGTGTCATTTTCGAAACACTTTTTATGGTCCTGTATATTAATTATTATGTCTAAGCACACGTTTTTCAACAAAAAATATACTTTTAAACATATCAATAACCTATGTTAATCTCATGTTGTTGAATGCAGTGTAACAGTTATAAGGTCCATTTTAACGAAATTCTGCCCATAGGCCGTAATGATAAGAAACACTTTGGTGTGCTCCTGTACATGAGCCATAAAGAAAATAGACAATTAAACTTCTACAGCTATTTCTATGTGACGCCTGATCATGTGTACCAATTTAAAAGTCAAGCGGGAGACTTTTTCGGCTGCTATTCCAGTATATACAAATTCTGGCCATAGGCCGTATTGATAAGAAAAAAATTGGCGTGTCCTTGTACACAAACTACAAATAGAGTACACAGTAAAAACTATGCAGGTAATTCTGTGTGGCTCATGAGCATGTGCAAAAAGTGTTTTTAAGTTTCCACTCTCCACATGGAGACTTCCATTGACGTTTCAGTAATAAATTGAAAAAAAAAAAACTTTCACAGTTTCTGTTTTATATTTTAAGAAAAAGAGCATAAATCTGAATAAATTTTGTAAAGACATGCAGTCATAAAAAAGTAAGACTACAAAAAATTATTTTGTTTTAGATTATATAGGATTGAATCTCGTAAAAGATATATTTATTGCTGTACATAAAAAGCAAGGGCATAGACTACAATCATTTATTCATATATATATATATATATATATATATATATATATATATAATGAAATTTTTTTTCGTAACGATAACTTCCGAAATAATATGCCAAATCGAACCATAAGTGAATAGAGAACTCATCTTACAAATATCTTGGATGATTTCGTTAACCACGATGCCCCGCTATTTTGTTTTCAAGTGGTAGAAAATCGAAAATTACAATTTTGTACATAATAAAAGCGTATGTAAGACCGGATTTACTTGAATTTTGATGTATACGTAGCCTATATAATGTTTAGGATCATAAGGGCAACCAAGTTTATTAGTGAACTTATCCGCTCTTTTTAACAAAATGACGTATACTTTAAATTAAGTGGAATCACTTGAAATCAGGCTACTTTTTGAAAATTTATCATCACGAAAATTTGTGAATTTCTGAATAAATTCGAACCATATTTGAACAGTGAAATTATCATAAAAATATTTTTGGAACACTGGGAAACTTGTTTCGCCATTTTGTTTTAAAGTTGTGGCCACTTGAAATCCGTCTATCACTTGAAAATGTGCAGTCACGATAACTTTTAAATACTAAACTGATTCAAGCCAGTTTTAAAGAGAACTTACATTTTGAATATCTTGCAAAAGTTCGCTGGGCAACTACTAGTTCTGCCTTTTTGTTTCTAAGTGAACGCCACTTGAGATTTTCTCATTACAATAACTTTTGTAGTTCTGAATCAATTCGAATGAAATTTGCACAGTGGACCTATCATTCAAATATCTTTGATAAGTTTGTTTGGCATCTCTGTTGTTTGTTGCACTTGAAATTACGGTGACACTTGAAAATTCCCTATCACGATAACATTTGAAATACTGAATTAATTCGAATCAAAGTTCGACAGTGAACTTATCAAGCAAATATTTTAGATCGTTTCGCTGTGCCCTTTTCTACGCCATTTTGCTTCGAAGATGTGGTCCCTTAAATTCAGGCTGACACTTGAAAATTAGTCATCACAATAACTTTTAAAATACTGAATTAATTCGAGCCAAAATTGGACAGTAAAATTATCATATAAATATCTTGTTGAATTTATTCGACAACTTGCTACGCAATTCTGTTTCCAAGTGGCGGCTACCTGAAAATTTATCATAACGATAACATCTCACATACTCACCCAATTCTAATCAAAGTTAGACAGTAGTCTTATTATTTAACTATCTTAAAGGATTTCTCTAGGCAAGTACTTCCGCAATTTGTTTTCAGGTTGCTGTCACTTGAAGACTGCCACTTGAAAGATTTTCATGACGATAATTTTTGAAATACTGAATTTATTCGAGCGAAAATTGGACAGTGGACTTACTTTACAAATATCATGGATTATTTAAGTGAGCAACTTCCTCCGCCATTTTGTTTTCAAGTGGCGGCCTCTTGAAAATTTGTCAATATGATAAATTTTAAAATACTGAATTAATTCGATCCAAATGTTTAGAGAACATTCATCTCAGAAGTGAATCAAATATGTTTGTTTGCCAACTTGATTCGCCCTCATTTTACTAAGTGTCGGCCACTTGAAAATTTCAAATTCATATAAAAAAGATATTTATGAACCGATTTGTTTTAGAATCTATATGTACATATCCCTCTTCAGTATTCCCACCAAGTCCATTAATAAATTGTATCCATCATTTAAAAAAAAATGACAACTACTTGATGAGAAAAAAGTATTAAATTACCCTTCCGAACTTGAAAATGCATGTTGATTGTTTGAATTATCTAAGATAAAACAAGGTTATCTTGTCTTGTTTTGTTTTCAAAAATAGATTCTTGAATTTTCGTATCACTTCCTAGGAATTTCTATAGAATAGCAATAGTACAAAATATTAATACATTTAAAGATTTCTCATAAGTTAGACTAACGATACGAATACCGAAAGTTCTCTATAGAAGCGAATAATTAATGAATGAAAGCCTGTGCAATATCTCCTACCGAAATGGGAAAGTTTGCGCATTTATTTCATTAAATTCTATACTAGAAGAGATTGCACAGCTTATTGGTAATGGCAATGAGGATGAATTTCTTGAAAATTTGGAATTGTATCTGAAGAAAATTTCGATAAGTGACTGGACTCGTTTAAACCATTCAAGACTGCGCATCATTCTGGAAACCGTTCCCAAAACCGATATTGGACATTATACAGGAGTGGCAATGATCGAAAATTGTCTCTTGAGTGCCAATGTTAGGCTATGGAAAATTTATCGCAAATAATTTAATGTTGTTGTATATCTGTTTACTTTTGTAATATTTTTTAAAATGGTGCTCAAGTCTTCTACAGCTATTGGCTGTTTAAACAGGAATAAAAAAACTGAATACAAAGAAAAATTATCAACCCTCTAAAATTTCTTCTTAAAGACTGTAGTCGTCAAAATTTCAACAATATAAAATTAAATAAATTAACTTAAAGTTTTATTTAAGTTGAAACAAAAAGATCTCAAACCAAGTGAAATTTATGGTTTGTGGTTTGAAATTCTTTGCGCGGAAGATTTTGAGAGAATAACTTTACTAAATAATAAAGAGTGGGCGGATTCTGGGCTTAAAACTGGGATAAACCAGTCATATATTATTGGACACATGGTGTGCTACTGGTCTTTTTAGTTGGGAAATGAATACTTCGCGTCCAGTGGTTTTATTTATGACAAATAATTACTAAAAAGCTGCGCCATTAAGAAAAATAAATGCAACGATTGTGGACAACGGTAGATTAAGTCAACAAACAAGAAACAATTCAAACTGAAAAAGAGATGTACTAATTTCAAGTTAAATTTTTTATTTACTAACTTCATGTTATTTTGTAATTATTTTGTATCTGTTCTCGTTTTTTTTTTTTTTTTTTTTTTTTTTTTTTTTTTTCCTGATTCTTTAATTTTTCTTAAACATTTTTTTTAAATTCTTTAATTTTTCTGATTTGATTTAATTAATTAATTGAAATATCCACTCATATTGCAAAAATATTTGTTTGTAAAAACCTTACAACAATGTCATTAAAGTGCAATTATTATTGTTAACAATTTAATTGTAGTTATAACTAAGCGCCATCTCTCCTACCCGTCCGCGCAATCACTTTTACCCTGCAAGGAGAGATTGCGCAAAATAGCTCTCTTTCTTTCATAGCAACTATGATTTTAAATTATACCATAATAACAAAATATTAATGAAACTGCAGGGAAAACGAATGAATATAATATTATTCAGTAACAGATTAGCAAAAATTAATATATATATATATATATATATATATATATATATATATATATATTCTTTTTTATTTAATAGCATCCGATTAAACTGCGCACAAACTTTCCAAGCTTTACTTTTAATTCATGCTTTTCAGAATAGGGATAATGTAAGTTAAATTATTATATTTTTTGCAGTATAGAGATATAAAAATATAATTTAAAGAAATGCAACTTTTTGAGCAGTATGTATTGGGATTCTTTTGCGAATTCCTGCTCACAGTCCAGAAGTATTCATTGTACCATATTTTTAGAAAACATTTCTATAGTGAATTTGAATGTCATATAGCAATTTAAATGTATGTAACCCTTTGAGGTAAATTTTTTGCAAAAAAACAGAAAAGAAATATGAGAGCTTTGTATTTAAGCGTTCCTCTAAAAATTACATCATTTCAAAATAATAATAATAATAGTAATAGTAATGATAATAATCTGCGCATTTATTTTTAAATCTTTAAGTACCGTAAGCATGTATATATTATACTGACATTTGATGCGTCTATTTCTATGAATAAATTTATATGATTTTGTTACATATACATAAAAATCTTTTGTTAAATGCACTAATGCTTTAAAGGAACACCATAACGAAGAGCTTACTGATTAAAACATGAAAATATAACGAGCGTAAAAGTCTACAAATAGTAGGAACAACGAGTAGGGTAAGAAAGAGGGACAGACAAAACAATCGAAGACATATTTTTTTTTTTTTTTTTTAATTTGTTGGAAAATGATAAAAATCATTACTTAATTCTATATTTTTTTGCTGCAAAAATCATTAATTAGATATTTTTATCATGCGTACTTTACTATTTAATTAGAAAACTTTTTAATTAAAATGTAGGAATTATTTTTCATTTAATTTTCTTATAAGAAATAAAAGTATGTCTTCTTAAATAAACTACATAGAAAAAAAAATTCCTTGTAATATATAATTTATAACGTATCATAATTTTAATAGAATTTTTGTTTAGTGCATTCAAGTAGAAAGAAAATAAGAAAAAAGAATTATGAACATTCTTTTCCAGATGTTGCAAAACTTTGTTTCTGTAATTTTTCTTTGACATGCTATTCATATTCTAGACCAAAAAAAAAAAAAAAAAAAAAAAACCTATAATTACCTTAGCTTTTTTTCTCTATCATTTTCTAAAAACTTTATTAAAAATTTTAATTTGTGTAATACTGCACATCATAAAATATTACAGTTAAAACAACTTTAGTTAATTTGTTAATATAAAAACAAAGTAAAGCGCTTTATTAATTCTAATTTTTACATAATTATTAATTATAAACCTGTAGCATAAAAAGCTTATTTTTCTTCTTTCTTCATAGCATATAAGTTTAAAAGATAGATATATTTTTTTTACATGAGATTCACCGAAAACTAATTAAAAACATATTGTTAAGAAAAAAAAAATGAGAAAGGACTACGTCAGAAATGAAAACATTAATTATGATAATGTGTCTATATGAGGCATAAAACGTACAAAAATATGATAGATTAAAACAAATCGTGGAAAAAATTTCATTATAGCTAATTCTTTACTTTTTAATAATTTGTTTAAACACTGAAATTAATATAGATTTCCCGTAATTGTGTATTAATTATTTATTGTCTATTAATTGTCTATTAAATATTTACACGCACACAAATAAATGTACAGTTGGAAAATTTTACGTTTTGTGGCTGGAAAAATTTTATAGGTTTTTTTATGTTATTTAATCAGTAAAATCTGTTAAAAGGATAAATAGACAAAGTTCTTATAAAACTATTCAGTAGCCAAAAAGCGTACAGTTGAAGTGGGGTAAAATTATATATATATATATATATATTAACCCCACAGGTATGTCTCAAGTCATACGGGGCATTTTTTTCACAGATTAAATCCTTTATTTTATGTTTTTGCAGTAAGTTTTACGTATGAATTGTTTCACATTTATTAATTTTCTCGTAAGTTTTTCTTCAGTTATTTTTGTTACATATTTTCAACTTTTATATGACTGAAAACATATTATAATTTCTTATATATATATATATATATATTATAAACTGATGTAAGTAATAGTTTCGTGAGAAAAACTATAGATTCTGCATATTATTCACAATATTTAAACTAATAAAATAATTTAGAAAACTGAAGAGAGAAGGAATGACATTTTATTAAAACATGCTACTTATCAATTAATTTCAAGTTCCAAATACATTAAACTTGAGATAGAGACTACAAATGTTTATAACCAGCATGGCAGAAAAGCGATAATTGTTGGTAAGTCATCGGCAAAATCACTAAAATCGTACATATATATATAATACCACAAAGGTATCACCAAAATTATACTTAATAACCTACATTTTATGTTATGTTATTTATTAAAATTAATTATTAAAATTAAACACATTCAACTTTGTGTTCCGTTTTCTAATATCTGAAAATTAAAATGATTGTGTTTTCATGAAAGTCTCTTATATGAAGTCAATATATGCATGAAATGCATTCACTTGGATATATTGATTTTTAATTTTGTCTACTCTTTTATATCTTTTGAGCACTAAATCATAAGCTAGTTGGCATTTTAGGACTACTAAATTTCAATGCTTGTTAGAACCCCAGTCATAACATATACATATGTAATAACAATACACGTATGTGTAGATTTGAGAAAGAAAATTAACTAACACGATTAACTCATGCAACAGGAGAAGATAAACTGAAAAACGAATCTCCAAAACAGCACAAAATGTTCCAGAAACGTAACAATCATATAACATCGAAACATTATAAAAAATTCAGAAACGTTTTAAAACGTTCAGTTTGCTTTCTGATTAGTTTAAAAAATGTAGAGATGTCCACGATTGTAACCAAAAATCGGACACGTAACAGAAACGTTTCAGTTACTTAGAAGATGGAGCATCAAAAAGAGTGAATGTTTCAGAAAGGTATTAGAGAGCATACTTAAATGTGTTACGTTTTTGAAAGATCTTAAGCTTTTTGCAACATAACTGAAACGTTATGTGCTGTAAGGGCTACCCTAACAGCACAAAATGTTCCAGAAACCTAACGATCATATACTATCGAAACATTGTATATATTTCAGAAACGTTTCGAAACGTTCAGTATGTTTTCCGATTAGTTTCAAAAAAGTAGAAATGTCCGCGATCGCAACAGAAAATCAGATACGTAACAGAAGCATTTTAATCACCTAACAGATAGAACAACAAAAAGGGCGAATGTTTCAGAAAGGTATCAGAGAGCATACTTAAATGTGTTAACGTTTTTAAAAGATTGTAAGCTTTTTGCAACATAACTGAAACATTATGTGCTGTAAGGGCAATGACTGACATCTAGAAACTAAAATGCGGCTCTAGTAAAAGTAGTTCCATATTATTCTTATAAATTCTGTTTCCCTTTGTTAAAGTGTTAAAATATCCCCTATTAGTATTCTAGAGCGTTTGTCTTTATTTTCGTGGTCAATCTCATTTAAAAATCTCTGAATATATATGTAAACACAAAAAACGAGTTTCAGTAAATATAATTTTATTTTATGACTTAATTTCACGAAATCAAACGAGAATTCTTCGCATTACATAGGATTTACAATATTGATAATGTTTTTAATGTTTCACCTTCTAGAAAAGTAACAAAAATTACAAAGCAACAAAAATTTCATTGGATTACATGAGGAAGGAGAAAGGAAGGTATGTGCTTAAGAAGGTATGTGCTCTTTATGCTTAAGAATAGTTTCCTCATTTATATTCATTCTTTCATATTATATATTTATTAAAATTTCAAAACTATAGTTATGCTGATAGTAACTGATTTCTGAGTTTATTGATGTACAGATGTTTTTCAACAAGTTTTTGAACACATATTATTATCCCCATTTAAAATGAATTATTATTTAATCCAATTTTAAACAATTATTTGTTTCATTTTACATAAGAAAAATAGACGACTAAATGACAAATTTAAAAAAGGTATCTAGATTAAAATATTTACATAGATTTCAGAGGTAAAGATTCAATACATTAAAGACGAAAATATGGTACAATTAAAAAAAAAAAAAAGTTAAAAAAAATCGATTAAAACAAGCTGTAAAAAATATTTAAAAATATTAAATATTTTGTTTCGGTTGAAACCATTGAAAGTTAAAACATTAAGTAAGTAACAGATATTTTCAAACTGTGTATAGAAATGTATGTAGTGAATTTAAAGAGTTTTGTGGTACAAAACTACAATAAAAACTCCGATTTTTAGTATCCCACTTTTTTTTCCCATGACAATTAGGAAAATCATCCGCACACTAGACTTGGCTTAATTCGTCGTTCAATTTTTAAGTTTTGAATATATGATTCTCAAACTATTCCCCTCCCCCATACACGCACTTGTACACAGAACAGCTACCAAAACCACTATTTTGACTCGGGAGACCTTAAAACATGTAAATCAGGTGAGAACTCAACTTCAAAATTTTAGATGGAATACAATACTCACATTACCTACAGCAGTCGAGTAATGGAAGTGAAAGAGCCTATTTACAATAAATAGATTAAAATTTTCTTTTATGCGCAATATATATTATGTATATCTATAAGTTTTAATTTTATCCAAAATTTCTGTAATATTAAATCATTATTTATTTATTAAACAGTATAAAAGCATATCTGAAACAACCATTCTGATTTTTAGATACTAGAATTTTTAACTTATTAAATAATAAAAAAAATACTGCAATGCTTATAAAAAACTCCAATAAAAAATAATGGTATCCAAAAATTGAAACGGTTTGTACCTATTCCAAATTAAATAACCAAAATTACTAAATTTAAATTTCGATTAAATGCATGTCATGCTAACAACTTTGTAAATGATCTAATTACCAATGAGAGTTTTTGGTATATCAATAATGAATTAGAAATTTAAAATTATGAAAATTATGAAAACATCATAATTATTTTTATTAAAATTTAAATTGATTTCTAATTTCTTTAATCTCTTAATAAAAATTTCGAAATTATAATATCAATTAATTGAAATCACACATCGATGATCAGTGAATTAAAATCCCTTGATCAGAAAGCAGTTTTGCTTTTCCTGATGCTACGTCGTCCAACATGAGTCAAGTTAGCAGAACCGTAAAGCTCTTTGATCTTTTTCTGTGTTATTTATACGATAGGCTAATTCATATTTTATACAGCGTAAATTCGTTAAATTACATCTTTATACTACATAAATTCTGTTTCAAAAGTGACTTTTCACGGTTAAAAATCTTATCTTAAATTTGTAAGTTTTGATAAAATGTAACTTAATTTCATTGAAGTTAATCTGGTAATTAATCATGCATTAATTGAAACTGATATATGTGCAAATATACCAACGTTTTTAATTTATTTTCCACAGCAATGTTAGTGTCTGACATTTATTTTGTTTTTATTTCATTTATTTATTTATTTTTACAACATTTTTTTACTTTTGAGTAATTATCTTCATTATGTAATTTCGCGATAAAAAAAAAAAAAAAAGAATACTCTTGAAAAGCGGTGAGAAAAAATTCGGGTTTTACTAACACTGTTCTGCAATAAATTAGAAATGTATTCTAGAATAAGCATTAAAAAAATATATATATTGTTTAAAGATACATGTATAATAACTCAATTAAAGAAACTGTCATTAGAGGCTAAGACGTTTAAAGTAACATGAATTATATCCGTTTGCAATTCTCTTTAATTAGCATTAAGAATTTTATTATCCACCCCCTTTCTCTTTGTCTATGTATATCTCTGTCTCTCCTTCCCTCTCTCTCTCTCTCTCTCTCTCTCTCTATATATATATATATATATATATATATATATAATAGATATCGTAATAAAAGTTAATCTTAAAATTTAGCAATTAATAGATACAAAACAAAACTAACACACAAAAAAATATAACTGATTTTAACGTAGAGGAAAGACGGACACAACATTTTTGCGATTTAGATTAAGATCCAATAAGAGACAAAAATAACTTAAATTACTTACGCCGACATGGATGTAAATACAAAAAAAAAAGAAGCATGGAACTCAATGACAAAGAAAACAAATAATTAACCACAGAAATAATTGAATGAAAACGCTTAAAAATAGAAGTAAAATACTCATATATAAGACGTGTTTGTCTTATATATTGCCTTATTTGTTTTGTCCTATATATACATATAAGACAGAAAAAAAATTCTGTATAAGGGGAATCGCTGCTATTAGAATACGCCGTTTAATATTCTATTTTTATTTATTTATTTATTTATTTTGTGTGTGTGTAATACCATAAATGCCATTTTTAAAATTTATTCCATAACGTTGTTAATATCCGCACTTTACCCACACCGCATTATTTACATAGCTTCTTCTGTTTCTTTTCTTTTTTTTTTTTTTTTTTTTCAATATATAATTACGATTAAATAAACCGAAAATTACTTTTCAATGAAAATGGTGTGAAGAATAGGCAGGTCCTAACAATATTACGGAATAAATTTAAAAAGTGCCTTTTGTGATAATATTATCGAAAATATACACTTTGCAGTTACATCGCATAATGAATAAATTATCGCATGATTTCTTCTGTTTATTTCTATTAATTGATGTTCAATTTAATAAATAATTAATTATAAGTTAAGCTTCCTAATAAATTATTTTAAATTCTTGAATTGTGTTGAATTAAAATGAATTGTGTTGTAGTGTAAAAATAATAAAGTTCATTTTAAAAAAGTGTCATCCAGGTGCCAGGATAGCAATTCCTCTTTTTATATACATACCAGTAGATATATATATATTGCGTTAAAAAAATGTCAGTGAAAATTAATAGGACTACCTTTTTGAATCACCAAAACTAAATGCAAAACTAGTGTACAAATGATAAATAGGCAATAAGACTTCTTCACACACCATAAATTTTAAGCCAGCACAACCGGTTTCGAAAGGACATGGCCTTCCTTTATCAGGTGCAAAAAAACACGTGCTACTGCCTTGGAGGCAAAAGGAAGACTGAAAGCAGGGCAAAATCCAGAGGGGGAGGAGCAACACAAACAACCAATAGGAAGCATCATGCAAGACCAATCAGAGAAGAACACACATGCACACACAAAAACAAAAGGAGGGAGGGAGGAAAAAACAATTAATTTAATTTTATTTTTTATTTAATTTAATTTTTATTATTTATTATTTTTTTTTTTAATTAATATTATACTAATAAGTAAATTTATTAAATTTTATTATTAATATTAATATATATATATATATTTTTATTTAATTAGAATTATTTAATTATAACTATTATTATGTTATAAACATAATGGAGAAATTATTTAATTGAATTAAACAAATTTTTCCAGGCTGTAGACAGCAAAGTGGAATTAGATTTTTCATTGACAATTTTATCACGATTAAGATGAATAGCTAAATTTTCCAAAAAATCCAGTTCGGAAACGCGTTTGGCATGAAAGATAATTTTGGCACTCTTAAAATTAAAACTATGATCAAATTCCCAACTGTGCTTCGCAATAGAAGATTTAGAAATTTCTTGATTAACAACATACCGAGAATGTTCACGTAAACGGCATTTAAGATTTCTTTTAGTTTGACCAATATAAAATAAATCACAATTATTACAAGGGATATTATAGATACCCCACTTATGAAGCTCGGGAACAGGGGATTTAGTTGAAGGGAATTGAAATTTATTGACAGGTTTAAAAATAACATGAAAATTGAAACACGTCAAAACTTTGGCTAATTTAAAACATAAGGGGGGGGGGTAAAAAGGCAAGACAACCAGATTAAGCAGTAGCACGTGTTTTTTTGCACCTGATGAAGTAAGGCTACGTCTGTTCGAAACCGGTTGTGCTGGCTTAAAATTTATGGTGTGTGAAGAAGTCTTATTGTCTATTTACCTTTTTGAATGTTTTCTATACTTTCAAAATATGGTTATAACACTATAAAACTGCACTTTCAGATGGTCAACTTTTTACAGTTATTCTGGAGCATTGTTGGTAATGAAATTTTCAACAATGTGTAAATGCGATTAAATAAGAACTGTACTATTAAAAGAAGTAGCGACAAAAAAAGATTTTTCTGAATAAATTAGAAATATTGTCATATCTGTCCATTCATAACGTATTGGAAGACGAAGCAATAATCAGATTTTTTTTTTTTTTTCTTTCTGATATCAGGAAAATGAATAATTTATTCTATGCACACGAATTTTCGAGTTATCAGACTTTTAAGCTTTATTAATGGTATATAATGATGATAGATACTGTGTGTAACAAAAACTATTCATGAAGAAACGCGCATTGCTTCCAATTTATTACGGATAATATGATAAATATTATATGTAATAATATGCTTTAAAACTACTCTGTAAAATATTATGTAGAATTTAAATTTTTATCTGTTAAATGTGGTATTCTTCGGTAATTAAAGTAGTTGCATGTATAGTAGTCGCAACTGTTACAGATATAAGCACTTGTATATGATTGTATAATGATTGTACTTCCACTTCGATGACTACA
Source organism: Salticus scenicus (assembly GCA_963930645.1). Classification (NCBI taxonomy): domain Eukaryota; kingdom Metazoa; phylum Arthropoda; class Arachnida; order Araneae; family Salticidae; genus Salticus; species Salticus scenicus. Next base: position 386,399,731 of record OZ005648.1, read on the forward strand.
ATAAAGTCTGTGAGTGCTCTGTGAGTCTGTGAGTCTGTGAGATATATTTGCCTGTACTGACCATGACATAAATAGATGTAAATATGAAAACGATGCATATCCAGCAAATACAGAGACCCATTAATGCTAAAAAGTAATCATTCCTGTTACTCAGTCCAATAAAAAAATTTATTAAATTGTAATTATACGTTTCATCTCAAGATATATTTTAAATTCACCTTCGATATTTGGTGTATTTTCCATCAAACAACAGGTAAGCTCTTTTTTTTTTTTTTTTTTTGAATATCCTTCTATGTACACTGCATATTCACTAATAATACAACATAACTTACTCCTTAACCCTTTGCGGCGCAAGACAATTCGGATCATTTAAATTATACTGCCACCGGAATTCATGAACTAAATTAAGCTAAATTTTTTTTTTTAATTTTAAGGTTAAAAAAACGGCCTTTTCTGATATGTTATAAACGTAAATTTTTGCTAAAAAATTTCCGGGATGAATTTTTGCAGCTGATCTTAAATTTTGCGTCCTCGCAGCGAGGACAGCGCGCGTTAAGGGGTTAATAAATGACAATTTCATTATGTTATTGCACTGTAATCTTGATGAAATGCACATATAAGAACTACTGTTGCAACATCAGTGCCTTCCCCCCATTTCCCATCTGTTTCTTCGCCACTTGTCGCGACAGTGGGAATGCTTTTTTTATTTTTTATTCTTTTTTGGTTTCTTTTAGAATAAGATACACTTTCGAAAGGGAAGTGTTAAAAAAGATGTAGACTACATAAGAAGGGCACTTATACGGTGTCTTAAAATTTATTATGATTCTGTTTTATTAAAGAAGGAGAAAACTGAATATTTTGAATATATAGAAAATTATTCATTATGTGAATTAGAAATAATCTGAAGAATGTTTTATTAATCGTCAAATTTTGTATATAGTTTCATTGTAAATAGAAACATATCATCATCATTTAAGTAAATATGTTAAAAGCCAAAGTTCCAGAAATATTATTTTGTGTCAGCGATATTCTCTTCTAACTCTCTAAGGTTCAAGTCGGCCAAGAAAAGAAGAAAGGGTGAGTACCTTTTCGATAATTAGTTGATAAATAATGAATATGATTATAATTTTAAAGATATTTATCGCTAGTTATAATCTAATTTTAAAAAAAACCCATGAATATAAAGATTATATTAAATTAGTGGCGCCCCAGAACAGGGACGGCCGACTTGAATTACCTTCTCCAACATCGAAATAAATAAATAAAAATGTTATTTGAATTGAATATTTGAAAATTTGCTCTTTTAATGATATTATAAATAAGAAAATATGATATTATAAATTATATAAAGAAAAAAAGTTTTGGTTTGGTTTCTAAGAAAAAGTTTCGTTTTCAGTTACATTTGAAATAAATAATAAATGATATTTATATTGTTGGTTTTGTTCTTGAAATTTGTTCCTTTGATAAAAATGAAATGAAAGAATAGTTTTGGTTTGTCTATTACTTTGCGTTTTGAATTATTGCATTATATATTAATATGATGAATGCAGAACTTTGAAATGTTCTTGTTTAATAAACAACTTTGACAAGAAATTTTAATTGGTAATTGATCAAATAATAATATTTTTTAAGATTTGTTATTTATAATTAGCATAATGAGTGTATTTCAAAAACAAAAAAGAAGTGTTCTTAGAGCGCAAACCACAAAGTTAATAAATAAAGTCGAAGACAGGTTATTAGAAATTGATGTTGGAGAAGAAGAGTTAGAACAATATTTAGAGGAATTGAATTTAAAAGATAGGGAACTGAATTCATTAGATGATGAGATACAGAAAAATATCAAAGTAGAAGAGGTTGAAGAGGAAGGTTTAAAATGCGATGAATATAATCCAAATATTTTTATTTGGAAAACTAAAGTAACAAGTAAAATGATTAAAATAAAAAATAGTAGTAATTCTAACATTTTATCGACTAGGCCCGTAATAGAAGGTAATAGAACACCAAAATTAGATCAAGGTTATATTAATCTTCCTCGATTAAACATTGATAGATTTAACGGTGATCCAACCGATTTCCAAAGATTTATTGATCAATTTGAAGCAGCAATCGATAAGAATTCAGTTTTATCAAATATTGATAAATTTAGCTATTTGAGATCATATTTAATTGGTACAGCTGCTGATGCAATAAAAGGTTTCACGCTAACAAACAATAATTATTACGCAGCTCTGGAAACATTAAAAGATCGATTTGGTAAAAAAACATTACTAATTAATTCCCATTTAAATAAATTACTAAATCTTTGTCCTGTAAAAAAAAAATCCAACGATATATTTGCACTAAGAAAATTACTGGACACATGTCAGACAGAAATAAGAAATCTAGAATCCCTAGGGATAAAAGAAGAAAATTACAGCACGTTATTTTGCCCAATTTTCATAAAACTTTTATCAGCAGACATAGTTTTAGAAATAACGAAAAAATACGGCGATGATAATCAGTGGAAAGTTTCAGAAATGATTGAAATTTTAAAAACAGGAGTTGTTAGTCGCGAAAAAGCTACTGCACTAATTTCAAATGCCCGACACTCAGAAAATATTTCCACCACATCAAATAAGAAAGAAAATTATGAATCACAAAAAATAAACAAAATACGTCCATCAACTGCAGCTGGCCTTTTACAATAATAATTCAGGCAATAAACGACATTTCTGTAATTTTTATAATAGCGAAAAACATCTATTGCAGGATTGTAAAGAATTCAAAACTAAAGAATTCAGTGAAAAAAGAGATTTTTTGATGAAACGTGGTCATTGTTTTGCTTGTTCCTCTAAAGGTCATTTGGCAAAAAATTGCCGCTGCTTTGTAAAATGCCGTATTTGTTCTCGCCGTCATCTCGATATAATGTGTCCAGAAAATAATTCCGAAAAAAAGTTACAAATGAAAATACCACATTGTCCAACAAAACTTGTAATCAAGAAGTGTTACTCCAAACTTTAACGCTAAGGTTAATCAATAAAGATAAAGAGCATTATCAGAGCATTAATTGATTCAGGATCTCAGAAATCTTATTTAAAGAAAGAAATAATAAAGAAAATTGGTTATACACCTACAGGTCAAGAAAAATTAAACCATAGTTTGTTTGGTGGGTTACAACAAACACGCAATCATTTACGGTATAGAATACATTTAAGTGATTTACATAAAAACTATTTGTGTAATTTTGAAATTCTTGATCAAGAAAAAAAATTGCGCAGAAGTACCTAAATTACGAAATGGGCCATGGATTAACGAAGCAAGAAGGCGGGGAATTCAATTTTCAGATTATGAGAACTCAACGAAATTTAGAAGAAATAAAAATAGAGAAATTGATTTGTTAATTGGTGCAGATGTATGTGGGAAACTTTTTACAGGGAAAAGTAAATTACTCTCGAAGGGTTTAGTGGCCTTTGAAACAAAATTAGGTTGGACATTGATGGGTAAAACTGAAGAATTTAGTTCCAACGATAGGACAAATGTTGTTTTATCTCTTCATGTGGCCAATGCACAGATTTCAGATCTTTGGTCCCTGGATACTTTAGGAATTTTGTATTCAGGAAATAAGAACACGAGAGAATAATTAGACATAGCTGCTGAAGAATATTTTAACCAAACTATTAAAATTGTTGAAGACGGCAGATATGAAGTAAGCCTTCCATGGATTGAAGGCCATCCTCCACTACCTAGCTGTAGACCAATTGCTGAGCGAAGACTGAAGAATTGCGTGGAATCATTGAAGAAATCTGGAAGATTAGAAGCTTACGAAGCAGTTTTTGACGAATGGCTTGCAGAAGAAATTATTGAAGAAGTTGAGCCATACAGTGATAATCTAAATGAACATTTTCTGCCCCACAGAGCAGTTATTAAAGAAAATTCCACAACTAAAATTCGTCCAGTTTTTGATGGGTCAGCAAGAGAAAAGGGTTCTCCTTCTATTAATGATTGTTTAGGAAAGGGTCCCAACTTCGTGGAACTAATTCCCTCTGGAATTAACCGATTTCGCTTTAAGAAAATTGGGGTAATTTCAGATATTCGTAAAGCGTTCCTACAAATTCAGCTCAGCGAAGTAGACCGACCGTATCTTAGATTCCTGTGGTGGGAGGAGGGTGATCCTTCAAATATTAAGATTTTTCAGCATAGAAGAGTAGTATTCGGCCTTAGTTGTAGTCCCTACTTGTTAGGAGCAACTCTAAAGTACCGCTTGCAACAGGTTAACGATGAACTAAAGGAAACTGCTGATAAACTAGCAGAATCTTTTTATGTGGACAATTGCATCACAAGTGTAGAAAGTGCCGAAAAACTTGAAAAATTTATTTCGGAGTCTAAATATATCCTTAGTACTGCAAGATTCGATCTAAGAGGGTGGGAGCATAATATTACCAATCCAACAGAAGAAAATTCTACTCCCTCCAAGAAAAGAAGTGTTCCAGTTTTGGGATTATTATGGGATTTAAACAATGATTCACTAAGTATAGACTTGCGAGAAAATCAAGAAGAAATCAAGACAGTTACTAAAAGACAAATATTGTCAGTAGCCCATAAAGTATTCGACCCCATCGTATACAGTTTTAGCGCCAAAAATTTTACTTCAAGTATGTTGGCAACTAAAAGTGAGTTGGGATTCTGAATTATCTGAATGTGTTGGGAAAAAAATTGAGAAATGGAAAAGGGGACTACATAAGTTGAATGACGTTGCTATTCCAAGACTCCTTGTACCTGATCCGGAGTATACGGAAATGAGCCTTCATGTATTCTGCGATGCAAGCAAAGCAGCCTATGCAACTTGCATTTTTTTAAGAGCAGAAAATTTTAATTCTATTACTTCTTGCCTGTACCATAGGAGCAAGACTGGAGCAAAGTGTAAAAACAAATCTAAGACAGCCAAGTATTCCAACACATTTTTGGACAGATTCATCAAATGCTCTATTTTGGATAAAAAGAAATGAAAATTGGGCACCTTTTGTTTACAATAGAGTGCAAGAAATGAGATCCCTCAGCCATCCAGAGAAGTGGAAATACGTACCAGGGAGGCTCAATCCTGCCGATTTGCCAACTCGGGGCTGTTCTGCTGAATTTCTCTTAAAATCCCGGTGGTGGGAAGGACCTTCTTGGTTAAGAAGATCTTCAGAATTTTGGCCTAACGAAGTTTTTGAACCTGATTTAAATGTAATAGAATCAGAGAGAAGAAAAACAATAGTTTCTGCAGCCAATGTATCATCGGAATATATAGACTTTTACGAGAAATGTTCCTCCTATAAAAAGATGTTAAAGGTCACAGCATGGATACTCAGATTTAAAGAAAATGTTAAAAAGCCTAAAGAAGCAAGAGTAATGACCAATTTAACAGTTGAAGAAATTGAAAAGGCTGAACTTACGATTATGAAGTTTGTTCAGAATCAAGATTTAAATTTTAAGAAAAACTTATCCTCTTTGCGTACATTTGTTGATGAAATGGGAGTCATCAGAGTTCAAACTAGTATATCAATGCGAAAAGATTCAGAAAATTTTAGATATCCAGTAATTTTGCCTGCGAACCATAACGTAACCTATTGAATTATTGAAAATGAACATACAGAAATGAATCATGCAGGAATACAAATTCTTATGTCAGCAATTCGAGAGAAATTCTGGATAATAAGATGCAGGAGGGATCTGGATAATAAGATGCATATTAATGATAATGATGATGACATTATTATCATTACTAAAGCTGATAAAGGTGGTCAGATTGTTATTTTGGATAAAAAACAATACATCGAAAGTGTTACCGAACTAATTAATGATGGCCCATACATTCCTCTGCCCCGTGACCCCTCTCCTCAAGAATTAAATAAAATTAAATCTGCTATAAAATCTTGCCCATTGTTATTGAACTCGACTAAATCCCATCTTATCCCTTCTATTGCTAATTGTGCCAGATTTTATGCTTTACCAAAAGTTCACAAACCCAATATTCCATTTCGTCCAATAGTCTCTAATATCGGTACTGCTTCCTATAATCTAGCTAAATTTCTCACCACAATTTTTGCTCCACTTCTTGCTGCTAATAGTTATACTGTTAAGAATTCCATAAATTTTGCAAAAAATATTCAAAACTGCCCTCACACTAATCTCACTATGGTTTCTTTTGATGTAAAATCACTTTTCACTAATGTTCCAATAAGTGGCGCCCTCTGCTGTCTCGAAAATAGATTAAAAGAGTTTCATTTCACCTCTTTCGAAATACAAGAATTAATTTCTCTTACCCGCATTTGTTTATCACAAACCACTTTTTCTTTCCAAAATAAATTCTATCGTCAGTCTGAAGGTTTAGCCATGGGTTCCCCTCTCTCCCCAATTCTCGCAGACATTTACATGCACTATTTCGAAAGCAAGCTTTTTAAGAAAATATCTTTTCCTTTTTGGACCCGTTACGTTGACGACACCTTCACGCTTATCGACATATCTCATCACAATATTGACCATGTCTTAGAAACCTTAAATTCAATTGACAGTAATATCCAGTTTACATATGAAATAGAAAATAATGGCTCCCTTCCATTTCTTGATACCCTCGTCTCTCGCACTGTAAATGGATTTTCAACCACTGTCTATCGTAAAAATTTTGCAGTCTCCCTTCCTCCCCATGCACGTTCATGTCACCCACCTAACCAAAAAATGGCTGCTTTCTATACTTTTGTAAACCGTGCCCTTAATATTTGTTCAAATCCTATTTTATTGAAATCTGAAATTAAATACCTGAAAGCCATCGCAATTGACAGAGGTTATGACCCTTCCATTATAGACAAAGCTATCCAAAAATTACAACTCCCTCGTATTTCGTCTACTAAATCAGTCACGTCTAATATCAGTATTGTTTTACCCTATTTTTCTAAAACCAGTCAAACCATAGCTAAAATTCTCAAACAATATGATTTTAAAATAATATTTTCGCCTTCCAATAAACTCACCTTTTCTCAGTTAAAAGATCCTATTGATATGCATAATTCTTGGGGCATTTATAGTATTTCCTGTCAGTGTGGTTTATCATATATTGGCCAAACTAAACGCAGTCTTAAATTTCGTCTAAAAGAACATATGAATTACGTCCGCAAACAAGAAACCAATAAATCGGCTATTTCTAAACATTGCTGGGAGGAAAATCATAATTTTAAATTTAATTCAGCTAAAATAATTTGCAAACCTAAATCCATTCAGGAACTCGATTTCTTTGAAGCTTTTCATATTTATAAAAATTTTAAAAACCTTGTAAATTGTGATTTCGCTGTTCCCTATTTGTCTGATTGTTGGAAATTTTACATTCAGTCCACATTTCCTTAATTTTTCTACTGTTTACACAGCTACACATTCCTTAATTCCTATTGGCCACACTCCCCACCTCTTCCGTAATCCTATTGGTTGAACTAAATCCGGTCCCTCTCCTATATATACGAGCACTTCTCAAGTTTCAGAATTATCTTTGCACTGATGACGGTACGCTTTAGGCTACCGAAACAGCTGTATGCACCTCAATAATTTTTCTTTGGCGTTTCTGACGTAGTAGTTTATTCCTGTTTTATTTTAATAAATCATCAAAATAATAATAATAATAATAATAATAATAATAATAATAATAATAATAATAATCTTCTATATCTATATCATTATATAAAGCGCAAAAAATTGTTTGTTTGTGGAGGGTAATCTCTGAAACTACTGAACCGATTTAAAAACTTCTTTCACTGACCGAAAGCTACAGTATGCCATATTGTTATAGGCTATATTTAATTTTGATAAAATAAATTTTAGATTAAAATCTGAGCATTTTAATTAAAATCCCCATAGAAGCCGTAATAGAAATGGAAATAATGAAATATTAAAAAAATTAGCTGCTGCCAACATAAAAGAAACATTTACATATTCATTTCGTTTTTAAAATATCTTGACGTGAAAAGAAAAGAAATATATTTGCACGTGCATTAAATTGAAATTCATATAAAGCTTTTTTAATTGTTAAACTTACACGTTAAATCTGACGTCATTATAGAATTAAAAGTATTTATTTTTCTAATAATTTAATTTGATATGATATGATATAATATCCAAGCATCAATGTTTAAACCACGGAGTCTTTATTACTCCGTGGTTTAAACTGATGTGTGTAAACGAAATTGGAATTTAAAAATAAATAAATAAATAAAATAAAATAAAATAAGAAATTCTATTTTATAATATTATTTATTTTAATTTATAATTGTTGCCAAAAAGATTTACGAATTAATTTATTTTGAGACATATAATAAAATATATTTTCACGCGAACAATAATATAAAAAGTGAACTGGATTGTTTGTAAAAAAATAATAAAGATCGAGGAAAATTATTTCCTTATTTTAATCCCCATATTTGGATATAGATATGTATTAGTTATCATGTGCATCCGTTAGATTAAATTGTTTTTGTTGTAAAATTGATAAAATTTGAATTTTAAATTTCAAAACTCTAGAAAAAAGAATGGCAAATTTCCACATTCGATTGAAAACATAAACATTTCATTTCAAAGGATGATATTTACACAATAAACATCCAACTAATAAACTAATTAAAAGGGAAATGATAAATATTCTATCATAATTTGAAGTCAAATTTGTTTTCAAATGTCTAAATAAAGTATCTGATATAATATACTAATATGTTGCAGCGGAATAGACTTGATATCCGTCATCCTTGACAGAAAAAAAAATATCGCCAAATTATCTGGCGAATATAATTTAATTCCTTTCAAAAATCATGGTTATTTTAAAAACTTACATTAAGAGTGTAACGAATAATATGAAACAATATTTCGTACAATACATATCACGAAAATATACATCTGGCATGTATATTTTCGTATTACGTTTTTGATCGCCAAATACAAAAAACGCCAAGGGTAACAGTTTTGAAATTTAAAATTAAAATTTTGTCAATTTGACAACAAAATAACTCAATCTAACGCATGCATACAATAACTAATACATATCTATACCCAAATATGAGGATTAAAATCGGGAAATAATTCTTCTAGAATTTTAATTAAAAAAAAAAAAAAACCAATGAGCGATTAACATGGAAAACCTTTTTCTTGCATCCACGGGCGGTCAGTGATGTCATACTTCGCTTGCGTATTGAGATGTTTAAATTTATTTGGCGACTATTTTTAGCAACTAACAGTTATGGCAAGTAGCTCAATATACATAGCGCATACAGCCATTACTGAAATGTAAATAGCATTTAATTATTTGAGTTACATTATGTTGACAGGAAACCTATTTAATATACCTATGCTCTATATCTATACTAATATAAAAAAAAAGAAAGGTTTATATGCATATGTAGAGAACGATCGCTAGAACTAAAAAGCCGATTGTTTTTTTTTTTTTTTCTTTCACTAATCAAAAGTTACACTGTCTCTCTCTAAGTGCTAGAAGCTATAATAAATTTTGGTAGAATAAATTTTTAATTAAAATTTTCAATATTTTAATTGAAAACAAAGCATAGATTTGATATCTATCGTCATTGGCGATTTTTGTATTTGGCGATCGAAAACGTAATACGAAAATCTGTATATTATCGTAGTAAATACGAGATGTATGTGTTTACTTCAATTACCCTACTACCGTAGGTAGTGGAAGTATTGTATAGGTTTTGGCAATTGGTCAGTGTGTGTGTATATGTGCACGTGTGTGTGTAATCTTCTGGCTGTCATATCTCCAAAACTAATAAAAATAGAACTACTAAACTTCACAAGTGATTCAGGTCTGGTGTACAGATAAATTTTCCAATTTTTCGTGAAAATTGAAAAACCGGAATTGGGTCATCGAAAACCAGAAATGGGACCCTAAGCCCATATTCAAAAACACCTCTAATGATTTTCTTGAAAGTTGCTATATAAATAATATATTAGATGCCCTTCGATTGAAAAGTTGCTTAGTTCAGGAAAATTGATAGGCGTCCTCTATAAACAGCTCAATTTCAGACTTCGCAAGTGCGTTCCTTTAAAAACGCCTGTACGGATTTTTTTCAAACTCGCCATGTTACCTTCCTATTAAATATCCTTTTGTATGTAATTATTGTTTTTAGGTCAATAATTGAGTATGTTAAGTTTTGGTAAAAGTTGGTATCTCAAAAACGGCTCTAACGTATTCTTGAAAATTTTTTCTTTAATCCAATTTAGATAACCTTTCTCAAGTATTACGTGCTTATTACAGGAATATTAACGGTCATCCTGATTAGGTAGTTCAGTTTTAGATCTCGGAAATTCGTGTTTAAAAAAATAACTATCTATTTTTTCCCCTTATTTTTTAACTCGCTATGCAAACTCTGTTGTATGTGTCTTTATACGTGTATCAAGTTTCTCTTACTCGAAAATCTCAAAAAATGCAAGTAATATCTCCAAAAAATTGTATATATTACGTGTAATAATGGGTAATGGAAGTCGTGTGGTTGTTTCACACCAGATTCTGTAATAGTATATATTGTACGAATATTGTTTCATATTATTGATTTCTCCTTTAATATACATTATTAAAATAATAATCAATTATGGAAAAAATTAAATATATTTGCGAAATGAAAAAAATAAATAATAATTAAAGCTATTATGACGTCAATTTTATCAAAAACATTTTCATGTCATAGGTTTATTTTTCAATATTTTTTATTCATGAGTAAAGAAATGTTTCTTTTTATGAAATAAATAAATAAATAGCAATAAGTAAAAATTGCCAACATTTAACAACTAATTAAAAAAAAATAATTGTAAAATTATATTTTGACTTTCCAGTTAATAATATTGCCTGACTATAACATATAAACTGATATATTTCTTGATTTTTTACATATCAATCCATCTTTAACTAAAATTTGTTCATCAGTGCGAAGCCGGACGGGTCAGCTAGTCATTATATAAAGCGCAAAAAATTGTATGTTTGTGGAGGGTAATCTCTGAAACTACTGAACCGATTAAAAAAATTCTTTCACTGATCAAAAGCTACACTATCCCTGATTGTTATAGGCTATATTAAATTTTGATAAAATAAATTTTAGTTTAAAATCTGAGCATTTTAATTAAAATCCCCATAAAAGCCATAATAGAAATGGAAATAATGAAATATTAAAAAAATTAGCTGTTGCCAACATAAAAGAAACATTTACATTTTGTTTTTAAAATATCTTGACATGAAAAGAAAAGAAATATATTTGCACGTGAATTAAATTGAAATTCATATAAAGCTTTGCAAAATGTTAAACTTACACGTTAAATCTGACGTCATTATAAATTTAAAGTATTTATTTTTCTAATAATATAATTTGATCGTTACTTCTAAACTTTTATTAAATTATTTATTTTATAATTGTTGTCCAAAAAATTTACGGGTTAATTCATTTTTCGACATATAATAAAATATATTTTCTCGCGAATAATAATATAAAAAGTGAATTAAAAAAATATCGTCTGCATTTCATTATGCATTTGTTAAAAGAATAATCCGCGATTGTAATGAAATGATCGCCCTCTGGTGGGCTAAGGTGAAATCACAATAAACTTGCTTTAATTCGAACTCCAACAAGCCGCCATTGCTAGCCGACGTTTAGTTTCACATATATTTATTGATTAAAAATGAATAAATCCGGTAAAAAAGATAACGCTTAGTGTTGTGTGCTACAGTGTAACTCCAAAGGATCAAGAAATCCAGAATTAAGCTTCCATTTATTTCCAAATGGCAATTTTAAAATTTCAGTTGCTTCGTCTAATGGAAGTAAACAATTAATCAGATGATTTGAAACTAATATTTGTTCAGCTTCAGTTAAAAATCTACTTCCGATCGAACTTTGAATAAACTGAAATATTTTTTTTCCAAAAGCAATCAATTTTCCTTGATGTAATGACGGAGAAATTACAGTACGAATATTAAGTAGAATAACATAAAGAACAATAATGAATACACGTGTCTATTATATTTACTAACAACTGCAGTTCAGAAAGCGCCGTCTATCGATCATTACAAACGCGGATTGAGAAGTTTAAATTTATTTCACGACTATTTTTAGCAACTAACAGTTATGACAAGTAGCTCAATATACATAGCGCATACAACCATTACTGCAATGCAAATAGCATTTAATTATTTGAGTTACATTATGTTGATTAGAAACCTATTTAATCTATCTATGCTCTATACTAATATATAAAGAGGAAAGGTTTATATGTATATGTAGAGAACGATCGCTAGAACTAAAAAGCCGATTTCTATTTCTTTCTTTTTTTATACTAATCAAAAGTTACACTGTCTCTAAATGATAGAGGCTATAATAAATTTTGGTAAAATACATTTTTAATTCAAATTTTCAATATTTTAATTGAAAACAAAGCATAGATTTGATATCGGTCGTCCTTGGCGATTTTTGTATTTCGAGATCGAAAACGTAATACGAAAATCTGTATATTTTCGTATTAAATACGAGATCAATGTTTTTTCTTCAATTACCGTACTACCGTAGGTAGTGGAAGTATTGTATTCGGTCCAAAAATTTGATATAGAGTTTCACCTGATTTATATGTTTTAAGGCCTCCTGAGTCCAAAAAAGTAGATTTTGTCAATTGGTCAGTGTGTGTGTGTGTACGAATGTGTGAAATTTTCCGGGTGTCATATCTCCAAAATTAATAAAGATAGAACTACAAATCTTCACAATTGATTCAGGTCTGATGTACAGATGAATTTTCCAAATTTTGGTGAAAATTGAAAAACCGGAACTGGGTCATCGAAAATCGGAAATGAGACCGTAAGCCCGTACCTCATAAACAGCCCTAACGATTTTCTTCAAAGTTGCTATATAAACAATCTATTAGATGTCCTTTCGAATGATATAATTGGTTAGTTCAGGAAAATTGATAGGCGTCCTCTATAAACAGCTCAATTTCAGATCTCATAAGTGCCTTCCTTTAAAAACGGCTGTACGAATTTTTTTCAAACTCGCCATGTTAACTTAATACTAAATATCCTTTTGTATGTAATTATTGTTTTCCGGTCAATAATTGAGTATGCCAAGTTTTGGTAAAAGTTGGTATCTTAAAAACGGCTCTAACGATTTTCTTGAAAATTGTTTCATTAATTCAATTTAGATAACCTTTCTCAAGTATTACGTGCATATTACAGGAATACTAACGGTCATCCTGATTAGGAAGTTCAGTTTTAGATCTCGGTAATTCGTGTTTAAAAAAATAACTATCTATTTTTTCCCCTTATTTTTTAACTCACTATGTAAACTTTGTTGTAGGTGTCTTTATACGTGTATCAAGTTTCTCTTACTGGAAAATCTAAAAAAAAATGCATGTACTTAATATCTCCAAGAAATGTATATAATACGTTTAATAGTGGGTAATGGAAGTCGTGTGGTTGTTTCACACCAGATTTTTTAATAGTATATATTATACGAATATTGTTTCATATTATTGATTTTTCCCTTAATATACATTATTAGAAACCATCAGTTATGGAAAAAATTAAATATATTTGCGAGATAACTTGGCAATCATTTTTTTTTCCGCCAAGGATGATTGATATAAAATCTTTTCCGAAAGCAAGTAGCGCAATATACAGCCGCTAGGGAATTGCAAATGACATTTGATTATGCAAGTTTCATTATGTTGATTGGAAACACGGTTCATTTAAAATAAATTAAATGTGCATATATATATATATATATATATATATATATATATATACATATGTATGTATGTATATACATATATATATATATATATATTTGACCCGATATTGTGCTCGCCCTTCATAATCACAACGCTTCATTTGTTCATGCAAACTTACAATATGAAATATTTTATTTCACAAAATCTTTTTATCAGTAAGGGATTTAAAAAAAAAAAAAAAAAAAAAAAAAAAAAAAAAGGTGGAAATTTCAAATTATAAAGTAAAATAGCATTACATTTAAGTAAGCTCACTGGAACTTAAAATATAGAAAATAAATTAACATATTTATAAATCATAATAATAATAATAATAATAAATATAAATATTAAATTCGATGTACGACATGTTTGATGCTTCTTCTATGCATTAGCTAAATTTACAAAATGACATCCTTTAAAATATGTTTAAAAGGACTTTATATTTGCTGAAATATCTTAAGATTTGTTTAATAAAGCATATTTTATCAACCAGTTCATAATTTATTTATACGTGTTCCTTAATTCTATTCAATTGGAATATTTTGATAGATATGTAAGTTTGAGTATAAGAATTTCGTAATAATAAGATTAACATTTCTAAGAAGCCGTCTGTAGTTTAAAGATTTAAAAAAAAAAAATGTATATTGTTTCAGAAATTTAGTTTAAAAATTGTCATTAGTTTCACAAACTTATTCCAGTCTTTCGAATAGCATATTAAAAAACGTTATTTTCTCAAATATTTTCTGTTAAGATTTAGTTGAAATTTTACTTGAATACATTAGATATTTATTAAGCATATTTGCCAGGTATTTCATTTTCAGGATACATGTGGTATTGTGCAGAAAATTAATCAACCAATCAATGAATAAATAAATAAAAAACATTTTATTTATATATAGAAAATGTTATATATATATATTCCGTATCTAAAGTGTGCAAGGAAAGTATGATAATAACGAAAAATTCGAAGTTGAAATTTTGGCACATCTGTACACTGACGACTTCTAAATTGATCTTTTCTATGTATGTGAATGAGTATGAACTACAGCGTCGTAAACGCTTTATATGATTAAGTTCAAAGTTGGTTGGTAAATTATAAGTTTACTGTATAAGATCACCTGTATAAATTTTCGGAAGTGTAGGATATTCAGTTTTATTTAACATGAACACAAAGTCCTAGTGGTCTATGAAATCCTAGTGGTCAATTTATGTATGAATGCGTCTAAGTGCTTTATCAAATTCAGATAAAAGTCGGTAGGTAATGTTAAAAATCACCGTCGTCCAATTTATATAGATTCTGATAAAGGTAGGGTTTTTTACATTGACAGATTTTTTTTTTTTTTTCTTTTTTTGCTTATAAAGTACGCTAGCATATAAATACTACATCCTTCTAAAATAAAATTATCTAAGTATGTTATAAGTCATTGTCGTGAGAACTACATAAATTTTTCGAGTTACAATTTATCGATTTTTTTTCAGGTCGCAATAGAATTTGTATAAATTGTTATGTAGGAATTTCAATTAATTGATGTTTGTTTTAATATTATATTGATATACGTTATACAAAATATAAGATTGAGATACGTTACATTGCTTTGTTTATGCTGATGATTATGTTAAGGGAGACGTGCGTAACACTTATAGTTTTTTTACAAGAAAATATCAAATAACTCCCACATACTAAATTCTATTGAATACGAATGTCATTGCCGTATTTAAAAGTATCTAAAACAGATAAATGCTTGGAATTTTGATGCAGAATGTTCACTGCTGAAAATTGCTTACATGAGTATTAAAATATAAGTTTAAACTCCTGGTAACTATTAAAACTTTGAAAATTCAAATGGCCCCTATCATTTTTTTTTTTTTTTTTTTTTTTTTTAAGAAAAAGTCTTAAAAAGAATAATGGAAATTCTATTTTTTTTTTAAACAAGAATGAAAACATTTGCAGTATATCTTTAATACATAAATATTTCACTTTCAACACTTAGAATATGTGTAATATAATACACCATAAACTATATTGATATAATATACTACCAAAAGTGTTAATCTCATATACTATAGAATACGTTTTTAGAATATTCATAACTTCTGCCAGATTTTAATATTCTTTGAATAATATGAAATTCACATATGGTACTAAATAGATATCCAACTAAGTTGAATATGTACTCGTATCATTTAGGACGTCCTTTGCAAGTCCATGCACAAAATAATAATAATAACATATCATAAATAATGAAAAATCTGAAATAGGCAGTTTAATCACATTAATTTAAAAAAATCAAACTGTGGTTTATTACCCGATATTATTATTATCTCATAAGTCCTAACCTTACAAAATAAAAATAGTAAGTGTACTTGTGTTATTATCATTACTTGTGTTACATTATCTATACTTGTGTTATTATCATCATTATTATTATTTTTTATTACTAAAACACAAGAACACACACAATAGTATTGTATTCAAATTGAAATATTTGCTTATAATTTCTTTTCTTTCTTTCTTTTTTTTTCTTTTTGTAGTTTTTTCAAACTGATCAGCTTCTAAATCTTAAAGTCAACCCCATCTGTAATCTTTACGAAAATCAATATTTCTTTCTTCAATTTTCTACAAATTGTACTCACTCATCGAAAAAAAAATCCATAACCCTGTGCTATTAAAATCTCCACTAAAATACATTTTTTTTTTTTTTTTTTTTTTTTTTAGATTTACTAAAAAATGAAAAGGAGACACAAACTCCATGTATTTTAAAGAATGAAAAAATAAATTAGTAAAAGATAAAGACAAACTAAAATATTAAAAATAAGTTTAGAAAAAAAAAAGAATCAAGCATAAAAAATAGAATAGCAGTAGGCTGTTAATATATATATATATATTAATTTTAATATTCTTGTATAAGTTCTATATTTCATATAATATAGCTTTAAAATGTTCCTTCTAACTGTTTAAATAAATTTATCACCACTATTTAAAAGTAGAAAAGTTTAATATTTATTTTCTACAATTAAGTAGGTTAAAAATTCTTATGGAATATTTCTGGTACGATGTGTCCTAAAAAGAAAAAAAAAGGAAGAATGGTTTATATGTGTGTATAATTATTTCTTTATAGGTCCTCTTGAGTTTTAATTTCTTATTTTTAAAGAATAATTTTCGTTAAGTCCTTCTTATAAAAAAAAATTATGCAAAGTTTTCCTTGTAACTCCCAGTTTAAAGTTCATTTATTTATTTACTTTTTGTTTTACGAAAGTCAGTTAAAGAAAAACAGATTGCAGAAGTTGTAGAAAATTTGTTTTTCGTTTCTAAAAAAGCTGCATTTCAATCAAGAAAACAAATCAGCTGCCAAAAAAAATCAGGTATTCATCAATAAATTCCTTCCTGCTTTTCTTTATACCAGAATATATATATATATATATATATATATATATATATATATATATTAAGCTTAGTATAGGGATATATTCTTTTTTTTTAACATAAAGAAATATCGATATTAATAGAGATATTTAAATATTTTTCCTTTTAAATATAATCATGTCATCGCGAAAACATGTAAAACGTGTTATATTTTATATTTTGTTTTAACTTTTCTGATTGATTTATTATTTTAGATGATATGTTATTCTTTAAAAGTAATAAACTTAATTCCGTGTGAGATAGCATCATACATTATTCCATTTTTACTTCCCCATCATACTATAGATATGGGGAACTTAGGTAATTGTGAAAATTTTCGACCTCGGTTTTTTTTCACTTTTTTACACGTTTTCAGGTGTGAGGAATCCGAAAATGACAAAATTTGTATGGTGTCTGTCTGTAAGGTGTCTGTTAGTGTGTAGTCCGTTAGTTTGTTAGTCTGTTTGACACGATATCTCACGAACAAATGATCGCAGAAAGTTCATACCAGTTTTAAAATATTATTTATGACACTCGCAAGAATCCTATTTATTTGCAAGATTAGAATTTAAAAACTTCGTAAGTTATTTGAAATTTACGATTTTCTTAACGTGGGAGAATAGGCCAAAACTTCACTTAAACTTGCATGAAATGAAACATTTTTGCTGTAAAAATGTCAGACCAGTTTAAAAATATCAGTTTGAATGCCGGAATGAACATCAGTTACTATAAACATGCTAATTTCAAAATTTCGCAAGTTATTGCATATTTGCGAATCTCTTAACATGGCAGAATAGGACAAAATTTCACATAAACGTCAATTTTGAAGGATATTTTCATCGTAAAGATGTCCGACTACTTTAGAAATATTATTTAGTATACTGGCATGAATATCATTGATTATGAATTTTCCAATATAAAAATTTCGTAAGTTATTAGAATTTTACGAATTTCCTATCATAACAGAATAGGGCAAAATTTTACACAAACGTCAATCTTGAAGGATATTTTCAGCGTAATGGTGTCAGACCACTTTTGAAATATTATTTAGGATATTGACATGATACCATAGAGTGTGAATTTTCCAATTTAAAAAATTCGTAAGTTATTTGGAATTTACGATTTACTTAAAATGGCAGAATAAGACAAAATCCAGCTTAAACGTCCATTTTGAGGATCATAAATATATCAGAAAATTTCAAAATAGCATTTATGATACTTGTATGAACATAATCGACTCCAAATCTTCTAATAGGAAAATTTCGTAAGTTATTCGAAATTTAAGATTTTATCAATATAGGGAAATGGGGCGGTATTTCATATAAATATGCATTTTTGGGATTGTTGCATTGGAAATAGTAGCATGAAAATAAACTACGAAATTGATCCCAATAAAATAAATTAATAGATTAGAATAAGATAAATATATCGAACTGAATGGTGGGTAGTCTATTAGGCGAGGATTTTGTTCTGTCACTGTGTCGAGCGTTTGGTCAAATTCATTTCTCTTAACATAAATATAATATGTCCTGTACAAGAAATTTATGAGAACATACATATGATGGGGAACTGAGCAGAGTCCACCTATGCTAACTAGTTTCCTTCCTTTTACGTTATACTCTTTTCAATATTTTAAACTTATTCACATTTACGAACAAGTGAACATATGTGAGGTATAATTATTATTTCTATGCATTGACCATTATAATTAATACTATTTTCACTAAACATTTATATATATATATATATATGTTACAAAAATAAATAAATTTAGTGTGCATGCACACATTACAAAAGAGACAAAAATGTATTTGAAACGTATTTTATTTTTAGCTTTCTAAGAGTATTTTTTAAAGATATATGCAGTAAATTTATTCATATCACCTCGCCATAGTACTTAATGGGGATTTTGTCAGTAGTACGTAAGTGTACCGCTGGTACATGGAGGCCGAAAAAGATAGTTGTTCCACAAAAATGTGCAAAAGAGTATTTACTTTTTATGTTTCTTATATTTTTTCTATTATTGATGGGAGATTCTTGAAGTAATATAGAGATTAATTATAACAGACGTGAAGATCGAAAAAAATGCCAATCAAATCAAAGAGACAACTCCATAATATACTTTCTGGAACAAACACGGCTATATGTAGCGTGTAATGGAGGGTTGCCAGATCTGGCCTTTTTTTATTCAATAGTCACCAATAATATTTATTTGTAACGTTTGACTAATCACTTCGAAGATTGATAGTCTATTATGTATATCAAATGTCACTTCTCAAAATTATTGGTGACTACAGAAAAAAAAAAGGCCAGATTAGGCAACGCTGGTCTAGTGCCTTCCTTGTAGTGTTTTTAAAGTGAGGTACAGTCGGGGGAAAAAAAACGCCACACCCGCTGTAATTTTGTTATTAATTGACGCAGGAACATCTAATAGACATAATTCAACAGGAAATTAAATGCGCTTTCTGAAAATGTCGTCAAATTTCTAATTAGGGGTCATCTACATATTTAAATGAGTTCCAACTTTTATTTTTTCAATAGCAACACCCAATTTTGACTTCATATTTGAATTTCCTAGAGTCTGGCAGTGCGGAAAAGTATACTGTTTGAATACTTTAACTTTAGCATTTATAGAGTTATAATCAAAATTGTGTTAGGGGGTTATCTGTAAATGTAGAAAAATAAAATTAAGATCCTATAAGAAAAGACAAAATTTTAATGTTTCACACCGGAAATTTTTCAGGAAAAAAAGAATTATAAAAATTAATAAAAATATTTGCATTTTACAGTTTCTTAATTATCCAGAATTCAGTTTTTTAGATTTGTATATACTTCAGTACTTTTTTAGATAATTTTAGATCAATTTAAATACATTACACTTGCGATTGGACCAGACAGTACTCTTTGAAAAAAGTAAAAAAAGGGTCTATTATGGCTGTACTGATCACCAATAAAGCTTAAATTTTCTTTCGTAGGTGTAACGTAATATACGAAATGAAATAATATAGATACAACGCATAAACTAAATATTTTCGGATAAATTATTGTAAGGGTTCATGGAGTAGATATTAAACAATTTTAATCGCACTTACCAGTTTTGGGTTAGTTGAACTCTTTGGAACTGTACGATTCGTTTTATAATTTCTATGAAAATATAATTTCTTAATTAACCCTTTCGCGACTGCTGAGGTGGATTCACGTCATTTGAAATTCTGTAACTCTGTCAGTGGGCGTTTCTTTCGTAATTTGTGTGTTACTTATTTCTTAGATGTTGTTGGAACAAAAGAAAACTTTAAAATTAATTTAATTTTTCCCGCATTAAAATCAGAAGAATTTTAATTACTCCAACATGTAAAACTCAATCGCCTACCAGACGACTATAGCAGGCCCTTTGAAACTTGAAACTTATTTATATCTCAAAAAAAAAAAAAAAAAAAAAAACATTTTATTTTATTTTTTCTAGTGGAGAAATAATTCCAGTTAACAAAAATATCCATATGAACGGTGTCTAACCTTGACTATAGATGTGGAAGCCAGCTGAGAAAATTTAATGCAAACTCAGTTCAATAAAATTACCATCTTGACATTTCACATTTTAATCTTGTCCCAAAAAAATATATTTACATTTTATTTACATAAATTAAAAACATAAGTTGGTTTAGGACCGATCTTGGCCCTTTTTTCTTCTGAAAGCTACATTATAAAACTCCACAAGTATCTTCAAATCAAAACTCACTACTTCACATTTTTACTCTTACATCTCTTTTTTCAGAAGCAAAAAAGTTTTCACTTGTAGACTACAAGCGCCATCTATTGGCTGGAATAGTCACTAAATGTTAAGCAATTAAATATGCAAAGTAAAAATTGTTATAAAAAACACATAAACATAAATTAAATCAGTAAATTATTAAGTTACAATATAAAAGAAATAATAAACTAAAATAATAATAAAAGAGTGTCCCAAACAAATAATTAAATTTTAGATATTTGTCAATAATCCAGGACTGAAAACCACAAGAAAGTGATAGGAAATTGTGTGGTGCTGCCATCTGTTGTGGACCTTTTGAAATAATTTCCCTTTTTCTCTAAACTCCCACCTTAATTCATCGGCAGGTTAATCAACTAAAAAGAAAAAAATAGTTATACATGAAACATATAGATATAGTAAAAAAATAACACAAATGCAATTAATTGAAGTATAAAAAGTTTGTCAGAAGTGAATGTTCAAAATTTTTTAGTCCTATCGGATAGGAGTTCTAACTATTCGACCACTCCTGGTCATTTTTGTCTCAAGATGTTGTTTTGAATTGGGCAAAACTTTATTGAATGTCTCTGGATCGTTAGCTACAACTTCAGTGTCCTGTGATTTAGTTTTCATGATAGGATCACCTTTTGAGCACATTTCTAATGGGAACACCTGTTGTACCGGCCGTACCAAGGTTCCACTCTTGACTCTCAGCTTGACAACTCTTATACGGCCATCTTTTCCAGGATAGACTTGTTGTATTACGGCTAGTGGCCAATTTAGTCGTTTTTGATTATCAATTTGGATGATCACCACATCACCTACTTTCAAGTCTTTATTATCTTTACCAGCTTTCTGAATCAACTGGCTTAGGTATTCTTTACGGAATCTATTCCTGAATTGCTGTCTCACTTCTTGACAATAGGCATGTCTTGAGAGCAGCTTTTTTCCGTCCAAATAGTCTAAATCTGGAGTACCCGATTCCTTCAAGTCAGAAAGAAAATCAGATGGCTTTAAAGGTTTGAAATCACCCAAATCATTGGATATATAAGTAAGTGGCCGATTGTTTAAAACAGCCTCGACACCACACAGAACAGTAAGTAACTCTTCATATGTCAATACAGACCTCCCCATTACACGAAGAAGTAAATCTTTAGTGGAGCGAATTAAGCGCTCCCACCAACCACCCCACTACGCAGCGGTGGGTGGAATGAATTTCCACTCTATTGGATGTAGTGGATCGTGACATATCTTTTCCCATTTTATTGTTCTTAAAGCTGCATCAGTACCAGTAAAGTTAGTGTCGTTATCCGAGTATATTACGGAAGGACGACCTCTACGGGCAATGAACCGCCGTAATGCTTGTATAAAAGATTGCGAACTCATGGATGACAACAGTTCCAGGTGCACTGCACGATATACGGCGCTGGTAAAAAGTATTACCCACGATTTTGTCCTATTTCTTAAAAACAGGGGACCACAGACATCGATACCAGTAACTTCAAATACCGATGCATCTTTAACTCTGTCTTCTGGCAGATGTGTAAGGGCTGTTGATGTGGCTTTACTCATAAAGAGTCTGCACACAGCGCATTTTCTTATTACTGACTTTACAGTACGTCTTGCAGATATTATCCAGAACTCCTCTCTGAGCATACTCAACAGTGTCTGAACACCAGCATGTGAATTGTGTATATGTAATTCCCATATCAGGCACTCTACGACATGGTGCTTAGGTGGTAGTAAAATCGGAAGCCTGAATTCATAAGTGTCTTCTCTTTCAATTATTTTGGTTTTAACTCTAATAAGCTTATTTTCATCCACGACTGTGATAAGACCCCTAATGGACTTTCCAGTCACTGGAAAACTCTCCACTTGAATAATCGAAAAAAGTTTCAATTTTGATTTTTGGAACTCTAAAGCAGATAGCAATGGCCGCACATTCAGTGCTCCCCCTCGACAACTCTGAATAAATCTCATTACCCAACCTAAAACTCGCACCATTTTAGAAAATTTAGAAAATTTCTTATACCATTTACACCGACCTCTGTTATGACATTAGTATTTACACTTAAGTCAATAACTCTCTTTCTTTTAATTTCTGCTGCAACTGACTCCTCGTCTGGCAAAACTTCAGAGTCAGGCCATGATTCAGGAGGAAGTCTCAGAAATTCGGGTCCCTCCCACCAATCACATTGCAACAAATGTTTAGGCGTACAGCCACAGGAGGCTAAGTCAGCGGGATTCAATTTGCCTGGTATATGTTGCCAGCATTCCCCTTTCGACAAACTTAAGATCTCTTTTACTCTGTTGTTCACGAATACGCCCCAACTCTCATCTCGTTGTATCCAACAAAGTGCCACAGTGGCATCTGTCCAGTAAAAGGTTGGAACGTCAGTCAAGAACAGGGCTGCACTTACATACTTTGCTAAACGTGCACCCAAAACACAAGCTAATAATTCTAATCGCGGTATTATTATCCTTTTCAATGGAGATACGCATGTTTTTCCTGTAACAAATTTCACAAATACATTTTTGTCACGTTTACTTCGCAAATAAATAACCGTGGCATACGCCCTTTGGCTGGCATCGCAAAAAACGTGCGTTGACCACGAATCCTTGTTCCCACAACCTATTCTACGAGGCAATTTAAGCTGAGAAATTCCAGACAGTTCTCTATACCATTTTAAGAATCGATTTTTCAGGTCATCTGGTAGAGGTGAATCCCAATTTGTTTTAGTTGCCCAGACCTCTTGAAGTATTAATTTCCCAGGTAACATTACTGGTGCAATAAAACCTAGCGGATCAAAAACAGAGTGAATTAAAGAAAGTAATTTTCTTTTTGACAAATCTTCTACGCTAATATCATTTTTGACTGGAATGAAAAGTTTGTCCTCTCTGCGGTCCCATTGTAGACCTAAAACCGGTGAGACCGTATCGCAAGGTTTATCTAATAACTCATTTCCACTTGTTGGACCAAATGTCCAAAGACGCAGTTCCATTTTGGCCTCTGCCATAATCTCAGTTGATTGACTCATAAATAATTCTAATTTTTCTTTATTATCAACTGAGGTCACACAGTTGTCGACATAAAATGCATCAGCCAACTTTTTTGCCACACTTTCATATTTTGGTGCGACGTTTGACAAATGATGTGAAATGACTGATGCCTATAGGTATGGGCTACTAGTTACCCCAAAAACCATTCTTTTATGCCGAAATTCTTTAATTTTGTCATTTACCCACCAAAGAAATTTCAAATAATTTTGATCTTCCCTCTGTATGCCAATCTGTAAAAATGCTCGTCTTATATCGGAAGTTACGCCACTCGATTTTTCTCTGAAACGCATTAAAATAGCTGGGATTTCTTCTACTAGGTTAGGACCTTTCATCAAATAATCATTTACAGAAAATGAACTACCCGATTTACATGAGGCGTCGAAAACTAGTCTAATTTTGGTGGTTAGACTATCTACTTTGATAACTGGATGATGTGGCAGATAATGTCCTACTTTATTATTTTCAGATTCTGGAATTATCTCCACAACATCTTCGGAAAGCCACTCACTAAATACCTTATCATACTCATTAAAAGTATTTAATTTTCTCAATTTTCGCGTGGTGGAAAACAATCTTTTTTCTGGGTAACCTTCTGGGTTTTCAAGGTAAACTCACGCAATATCTACCATCTTCGGTTCGGTGAAGATTCTTCAAAAATTGTTCCTGTGCTAACTGATCTTCTATATCCTTAGAAAAGGTCTGCGCCTCATCCCTAATACCGATGGATTCTAAATCCCACATATCAGAAACTTTCATATTTTGAACAAGGAGGTTAGTCACTAGCATGGATTGGGTACCCTCAAATTTTTGGACATGAAAATTATTTTGTTCCCCAGACAAAGTCCACCCCAATTTGGTATTAATAGCTGTCAGCCCTCCCTTTAATTGAACTACTTCACCAGTGAGAATTTGTCCATAAGTATCACTTCCTATCAGAATCTCTATTTCAGGATAATCATCGCCAATATCTGAAATCCAAATTTTATGCCTTTTTAATTCCCCCCAATACTGGACCTTTAGGGATGCGTGGTATTGTACCGCAAATAGTGTCTTGTTCGAGAAAATTGAACCGATGTTCACTACTTCTCCCAACGGGTCTAAGCCTCATACTATATCTATTATGACTTTTTTATTCAGTTCTAGCTCCCCCAAACAGCGTATGAGTTAAGTTCTCAGTGGAAATAATTTTCAAATTTAAGGCTTCGGCTGTGGATTTTAAAACATAAGATCTCTGCGATCCACAATCTAAGAGACACCTAACCTTTTTTCTCAGACCACCTGAGACTACCTCAACTATTAATGTCATGAGAATGACCTCTTTCATACATGAAGGAGTAGACACAGTACTCTGTACAGCAATTGACCCTAATTCACTAACTAGCGTCTCGTCCTTATTCTCTGGAGCCTCCGGGGCATAAAATTATGGGATGAGAACGCTTACAAAGACGGCACTGAAGAAATTGTTTATATTGCTTCGCAAAATGACCAGATTTAAGGCAACGTAGGCAGCATTTTAACTCTCTTAATTTATTAAATTTATCTTTTAAAGATAAAGACCGAGCTTTGAAACATTCTTTACTTTCATGATTTTTTCCGCAAAAGACACATGATAACTCCTTAGTCGCTACCAAACCAGCAGCACTCTCAATAGTTTTTTTATTTTTGAACTTAATCTCCTTAGGCCGCTCTTCACGCGAGGGTGTCGTAACTTCAAACCCAGAACGCGCGAGTTTAACTCTTTGTTCACCCTCGACTTCTTTACGCAAAAACTGCAAGAGATTTGAGAGACGGGATCCCTCATTACTAAATAGAATGTTCCTCTGCCATACCCTAATCATCTCAGCGGATAAACAAGACTCAACCATGGGATATAGCCAAGCACCATTGGAGTCTGGGCTTATGCCCAAAGACTCGAGAGCTCGGAGGTGGGACTCAATTTTGTCAAACAGTGACACCAGAGATAGCTTATCTTTGCCCTGTGAGCGTACATTTTGAATAATTAATTTCAGTAACTCTCTCACATAAAGTTCAGTTAAAATTTCCTTATTTCCGAAACGCTCCTCAAATGCCGCAATAGCTTTCGGATAATTTTCCTTTGTTAATGGGTAACTTTCAATTAACTCACACGCCCTAGTTCTGGGTAATATAGATTGCGTTAAATAATGGAACAGAGCTGCCAACCTAGTCCGGCAAATTGTTAGAACCGCCCCTTTTTCTACACCAGTCATTTTTAGAGCTTTTTTCTTCTTAATTCATGGCAAATATGTTTGAAAAAAATTACTTTAAAAATTAAGTGGTGTAGAAAAAGGGGCGGTACTAACAATTTGCCGGATTAGGTTGGCAGCTCTGATGGAATTTATCCACGGCATCAAGATACTTATCTTCGTGAATTTTCTTGAACTGACCCCAAAACGAAAGATAATTTATTAACTGACCATCAAATTTTTTGATCTCGATTTTTGGTAACTTATACCTCTTTTCATTGAGATTAATACTACTATCTGGTGTTACAGCAAAAACATTAACTTTTGAATCTATAAGATTAACTTTTTCCTTTACTCGTCGGCTAAGCGAAATAAATTCATCAGAATATTCCTCACAAGCTATAACTTCCGTTTCCAGATCCTCATCCTTATCGATAAATCCAGTAATTCCGAATCATGAACCTTTAATTCGCTTACTGCTGTTTGTAACTTTACAAATTTATCTTCTAAAACGGCCCTATCGGGTTGTTCCCTCTCTAACTCTTCTTTTATAACATTAGCCGTTCTAGTAAAGGCAGTACGTGCAATGGCACGTTTCTTCTTCAATAACTCAACACTCAATTTTTATTTACTGAATGTCCTAAAATGACTAACACAAATTTTTTAATTTAAACTAAAATGTTCTTAAAACTCTAATATTTTTTAACTCAAACTTCAAATAGTTTAAACCGTAACTCAAATTTAAGAACAAAACTCAGTTTAATTTAAAACAAAACTCAAAGAGCAATTTATTGATTTATTAAAACTCAATATTAAACCATAACTGAAATAATGTAAAACCAAAACTCAAATTAAATTCAGTCACAATTTAAATATTCTTAAAATAACATAACTCAAATCATTCTAATGCAATAAGTGTTTGTTCTTAAAAATCACAAAAACATTAACTCAATTTAATAAATAAATAAAATGATATAACCTTTAAAAATATCAAAACAGAAAGTATTAAAAGCATAACCTTTAATTATATAACTCAACTGGCTCAGTAAATAAGAATATAAAATGTCTCAAGGAAAGAACCGAACCAGCAACCACTCCCATCTCTACTTATTCATTCGCATATTCAATAAAAATTAAATAGTATAACAATTAATTTTGACCTTTAATAATATTTAAGAACACTAATTATTTATGTTAACTATTAAATTATATTACTATTTCATAGTGTTCTTAAAAACGAAAACGAAACTTTTAAAACAAAACAAAAACAAAAATAATCATTACTGTTAATTTTCAAAGATCCTGATCACGGACGCCAAAAACTTGTTGGAACAAAAGAAAACTTTAAAATTAATTTAATTTTCCCGCGTTAAAATTAGAAGAATTTTAAATTACTCCAACATGTAAAACTCAATCGCCTACCAGACGACTATAGCAGGCCCTGTGAAACTTGAAACTTATTTATATCTAAAAAAAAAAATACATTTTATTTTAATTTTTCTAGTGGAGAAATAATTCCAGTTAACCAAAATATCCATATAAACGGTGTCTTACCTTGACTATGAAGGCGGGGCTTGTCTTCTTTAGAAAACGGGAATTATTGATGACTAAAAATCATCATTTTTGTTTCATATCTTTGCGTTTGACGTTATTGTTATATAATTTGACCCGTAAGTAAAAAATAAAAGTATTTTGTTTAATTTTCCTTGTTATTTTTTAAGATTTGATTCGCTATCTCATGCAAAACTTTATAAGAGACGACCCCCTAAACCACTCCAAAAGAAAGATTTATTTATATCTCGAAAACTAATAACTGGATTGAGCTGCAAATTTGCGCACCCATATTTTTCAGCAGTGGGATTCATTTTATGTAAAAATTAATATAGGTCATAATTCATAATTTTTATAAATACGAATTTATTAATATTTTTCAGAATTAAAAATATTTTTCAGAATCAAAAGTAATGATGGATTATGTTTGGGTTTCTTCACTGTATCTTGTAAAAAAAAAATATATCGATCAAGTTATTTTTTGTGAAGATATTAATAAAAGTTTGAAATATGAATTTAACATTAGCACCTTCAAACTTTGAACGCTTATAACTCTGTGAAAAAATAAGTAAAATATATACAACCAATATACTTTTTCGCGTTGTCGTGATCCCAGGAATTCAAATATAAAATAAAAATGGAGCATTACCATTGAAAAAAAATCAAAGTTGGTGCGCGTTTTAATATGTAAACGACCCCCAATTCAAAATTTCAGTTCATTTTCTGAAACTACTCAAAATTCCCCGTCGAATGATACCTATTACATTTTTCTACATCGATTAGCAACGAAGTTACTTTGAGTGTTGCGGTTTGTTTTTCGCCGACTGTACAAAAGTGCCCGAATACTAGCAAAAATTCCTATGTAAAAAAAAGTACACTTCATACGGTTTTGTTAAATAAATCCTTGTCGAATCCTGTTCTAATCAGTGTAAGAACATTCGATAAGGATTATAAGGACATTCGATAAGGATTCGACAAGAACATTCGATAAGGATTCATAATGATTCGATAAGGTTTTCTTTAACAAAACCGTATGAAGTGTACTTTTTTTACATAGGAATATTTGCTAATGTTCGGACACTTTTGTTAAGGACTGTATATATGTTCTATTCTTATAAATGTCTTTCACATTTTTTTCCATTATTATATTGTATGCACTTTTTAAACTAGTGGAACTTTAAAGAGACATCGATAGATAAAGGGTTAAATAACATTTTTCAATTAATTCATTTCAATGAGTTTTCATTTTTTTTTTCTTTTAAGCACATTTTAGTTATGCGTACAGTATAATTAGGCTTTAAAAGGAGTTGCTGATAACATACCGGTTGTTTCTATCACCATGACAACAGATTAAGTTTTCAAAGAATCATTTCTTTCGATAACTCTTTGAATTTATATTAATTGATCTTTCAACGTCTTAATTACATTGACAGTAAGGAATTCAAGGAAATAAGGAATTCCTTTTGTAGACTGCTGTAGCATTCTTCTTAAAATTTCTGAAGAAAATTTCTGATAGATTTTATGGGTAATTGAGTTAGACTCGTGTATTGTTTTGCTATTTCATTTGCATCATTTGACTAAATGTGAACATAAAAATGTTAATTTGCTAACAATAGCAGAGTATTTATATTGAATATTTTGAAACAGAAAAAAAGTAATACGAAAAATAAAATGGGATACATCCAACCCTCCAGATTAATTCATACCAGTATTCACATAAAGATATTTTTGGCATATTTAATCACAGAAATTCCGCTAGAATTTAAACCTGACATTTCTTTAAAAGACTGTTGCTATTAAAAAATCCGGAGAGTAATAAATATGATTTAAATAAAAAAAAATTGTGATTCGATGAAAGGATTCTTTATATGGG
Organism: Salticus scenicus; assembly: GCA_963930645.1. Lineage (NCBI taxonomy): Eukaryota > Metazoa > Arthropoda > Arachnida > Araneae > Salticidae > Salticus > Salticus scenicus. Next base: position 386,429,316 of record OZ005648.1, read on the forward strand.
TTATTTTTACATGATATCATTTTGAAATCACTGAAATCAATTTTGTCGGCGATGTATAGATTGAAATAGATACAAGATGAAAGGCATATATAATAACATTGCGTTCTATAACAAGTATTTCTATAAACTTTGTACCTTTACAATGCACAATAAAAAAATTAAATTGGCATTTATTATTCACTTACACAAATCTGGTTTTGGACAGAATGTAGTATGATTAGCATTACGAATTTCAGGGCTACACAAAATATATAAATAAATAAATAAAACAAAAATAAAATAAAATACTCAGGAACAATAGGAGTTGTAATTGGAAATTACAATAATTACATATTTAGTTATATTAATCGTTTTTAACACTTAATTAAAGTTTGAGAATGATTATGACTTGGGAAAGTCTATACCTGTGCCCATTCGTCTTAGAAATTGCGTTATTTTATATAGGGAGAGTGCCTTTAAACTGACATATATTACTTAAACTCATTATTGCATGTTCTCTATTGAAAATAGTGTAAATAGTACCCTGTTTTGTGTACAGGTATTCATAAAATGCTTTCGGTTTATTGTAATACATATGATACGTATTTCTTTAACGCATATTTTTACAGCTTACTGCTGACAACATAATTAAATTAACACATATTTTTTGTTACATGAAACAATTCCCCGACAGAATAAAAAGTTATTAGCGTAATTTGTTTGATTACAAGACCGATTTTTTTCATGCATATTATGCAATATAAAAAAGTAGTTCCTTAGTACAATTTTTTAGCGATATGAGTTACTTTTAAGTACATTATAGGATGGTAAGCGCGTTTCAGAGGATACCCCAAAGCAGCACCGGAAAGCTACTTTAATTAGTTGTAAAATTTAATATTACATATGTTGTTTGAATATTAAATTAAAGTATATTTGTATAAAAAAAGCGCCAAAAGTAGCACTAAAATTTATACAAAAATTATATAATTTTAAATAGAATGTAATAAATACTTGTGAAAGCTTAAGATAAGAAGGCGTGGTTAACAAAAAAGAAATTACTAATTTAATAAATACAAAAACAACGAATAAATGTTACGAAAAACATTTGCAAAATAATACTTCATGTGCAAACACCTATCTGCTTTCTCTTCAGTGGATGGCAGCAGCAGAAAACAAAATCTTTAAGAAAATGAACAAGACCTAACATGTTTCGGAAACATGGTGAAACCAGCATAATGCCATAAATGAAAAAATATTTAATATCAACGAAATTCACAAACAAAATTAAATTAACAATCAAATAAATAAAAATATAGCAAGTATACGTGATAAAAATAACTTAATAAAGGACATAATAGCTTGCCATGTTCCCACCCAGACCTGAAAAGCAAAACGACACTTTATTAAGAATTTAGACTTACTACATAGGTAGACCGTAGAAATTAAAGCAGGTCTTCGGAGTAGTAAGGTGCGACACAATCAGCGGCTTATAATTGACACTGTCTTTTCAGGCGTTCTATACTCATAGTGTCCAACCTATTCAAGTTGCTCGAACTCTCGCAGCTGCATTTCCTACATGAGGCGTTCCATATATTGGACTTTAGCAAGTAATTTTCATCAGCAAACACCATAAGACAGCAAGCACCATGAAGTGAAGAAAAACTACCACCACTATTACTTCAATCATAAACTTTTATTAAAATTATTGGTGTAAAACTTCATAAAATTCAATGGATAATTATTGTCATTAAAAAAATATATAGCAGACAATTTAAAACTCGTTTATTATAATTTGAATGACTACCGCATATTTTATAAAATGTATTTAGTTGACCAATTAAAATATTAATGTAGATTTTTTTTTCTTTGTGTGTGTGTGTGGAATTGCTATACCAATGAGGCATGCTATAACTAATAAATAAAAAAATTCCCTTTTATCATATAGACCTAGATTTAGTGTTTTATGTTGAACTGCAAGAGAAATGAACATAATCAACATTATCATAACATAATCATCATGATAATCATCATTATCATCGGCTTTAATTAGTTATAAACAGGAAAGTTACATATTTATAAAAGCATCTGTTAAAATCAAAATTTAAAACTAAAATATCAACTATATATCGAAAAATGTTAATTCTTTTGTTTAAATAATCAACGTAAGTGTATTCATAAAAAAAATAGAAACAAATTAGTAACTGTACTTGGAATAGTTGGAATTCATTCCAATGCCATGTGTTTGTTTATAGATCTTATTATGAAATGTTACGAAATTATTCTTAAAACAAAAATGGCAAAAACCCAAAAATAAATCTCTATCTATTTTTAACTCATTTACAATATTAAAAAAATCAAATAATTTAATTAAAGTACTAAATAATAAATCAAAATTTTCCTTCTTTTTTTTTTTTTTTTCCTGAATCTATAACCAATAAAATTCTTAAACTTCTACAGATATTTAATAAAACACTAGATATTTCTTTGTATGTTTATTGGAATCCACGTAAAAGAATAAAAGATGGAGTTTATAATATCTTTAAAAGAAAAGAAAAAATTAGTAAAAATAAACATATAACAAAAATCATGTGTTGCAGCAAATTTTTACATGGACATGCACTTTTTAATTTTTTTTCTCGAAAACTAATTACTAAATTTCAAAATCCATTCCTATTTCTTTTAAGTAGGTTCTATTGACCATCTCAAAAAATATTAAATATTTTCTTAAAAATACACTCATGTTTGTGAAAACTTCAAAACCATGAAGGGATTATGCAAATTGAATTCTACCAAACTTACAGGAAATGTAAAGTGAGGTAAGGCATGCAAATGATTAGAATTACAAAGCGATTGTGCATGCGGGGAACGAGAACCGACTCTTTATCATTCTCTTGTTCTAGGTATATGAAGAAATGTAAAGGTGCGTTGAAATCTGTTTATCGTCCTCTGTCTGCAGTAAACGTTTCATTGGTGTTTACTATGCCTCGTTAAAAGCGGAGGGGGCCATACCAAAAACTAACGGACTTCGTACGAGGCCGCATCGTTGGTTTGCGAGAGGGTGGATTTCCGTAGAGGGTGGATCCCGCAAGCAGTGTAATGCCGCAGCAGTGATGCGTGTTTGGAAGAAATGGACAGAGGGGAACCAAACAAACCGAAAACCTGGCAGTGGGGCATGCAATAGAACAACGGCACGAGACGACAGACACCTTATCCGCATGGCTGTGATGGACCGTACAGCGTCCCCTCGTGTGTTAGCACAACGTTTGAGCACGGCTACAGGTGTTTTGTTGTCTAGCTCTATGGTTCGTCGCCTTTTGCTGCAGCATGAACTGCGTCAAGGGTTTCTCTACGCAGGATTCCACTCTCGCTGAATCACACAGACGCCTTCGACTTTAATACGCTTAGCAACACAGCACGTGGAGTGCCCAGTGGCAACAAATTGTTTTCTCTGATGAATCTCGCTACCATCTGGTGTACAATGATGGAAGTGTACGCGTCAGACGTTACAGGGGGGAATGTATGCTCCCACAGTGTGTTATCCATCGTCATACTGCACAGACGCCAAGCATCATGGTGTTGGGAGTTATTGGGTATAATTGTCGATCCCATCTAGTAAACATTGCTGGCAACCTCAACAGTGATCGCGATATAAGGAACAGTTTGGAACCAGAGGTCCTTCCCTTTCTTCGACGCATTCCGGGTGCTGTATTTCAGCAGTATAATGCCCGTGCACATTTTTCTCAGAGTGCACAAGCCTTCTTCAGTGCACAACAGGTTTCGCTTCTTCCATGGCCTGCTTATCCCCCGGATATCTCGCCCATCGAGCATGTCTGCGATTTCATTGGTGGGCGACTCGCTCGTACAACTGGTGAGGTGCACAGTAAGATTGAACATTGGCGTCAACCCGAAGATATCTGGAATGACATTATCCAGAAATACATTCAGAACATGTATGATTCAATGCCACGACGTGTACAGACTCTCATGTCTCAGTGTGGCGGACACAGAAAGTATTGATTTCAAAGGGTCTTTTTTTTTTGTCTTGTATATTTATTTGTATCACTATCAGTATTAAGTGGAATAAATTTCATTAATTTTTGGCAATTCTTTCATGGTGTTGCAATTTTCACAGACCTGACTGATGAAGAAGTTTAGCTTTTTAAAGATCATGAAGAAATGAAAATATGCAATTTACGGATATAAAATCTATACAAAATGTATAGACATTCAGAAGTTTTTTTTTTTTTTTTTTTTTTTTTTTTTTTTGTATATATAGTTTATTGAAAAATATCTAATATCGTCAATTTCTAAATATTAAATGGAAATATAGGATTTTGTAGTAGACCTTCAGTGGTACTAAGTCAAAGGTGCCAAGTGCCATGCATAAATTTTAGTATGTATATTTGATGCAAAGCTTTTATGTAAATGTTTGATTATTTGAACACATTCTTATGTACGATATTTTGAGATATCTTCTGTAACCTATTACAATAAAAAGTTTTTTTTTTTTTTTTTTTTTTTTTTTTTTATTAAAGTATTTCTGTCTGACGAAGAAATGTTTACTGCAGTTTTTGAATTTTTAGCTTAATTTAACATTTTAAAATCTAGTTTATCATCACTATTTTAGTTTTATTATAGCATTTCACTGACGTTTTGCATAATTTGTAATTAATTAAATTAAATATTGTTGCATAAGTGTGATAGTCAACATTAGATCTATTTTGAAGATAATAATGTAAATGTCAAAGATTTTTGTTAACGCACAGTATATTTCATTTGAAATACAAAGCAATTTATTTTAATATTACTACAATATTAAAAAACTACAATAACATAAATAAGACAATTTGTGATAAATATTTAAATTTGAATTTCATTAAGTTTAATAACAATATATATAATATTAGATGGAATACTGTTTAATAAAAATGTATATTTAAGATAAATAATCTGGAAAATATAATTTCCTGATAATGTTAAAAGTAATTTAATAGAAAACTATTTGAAAGGATTCAGCTTTGAAAATTATTTCTTCAAACTGACAAATATTTGCGCTCTAATTCGAAGCACTGAAAAAATTTTCTGCATTGATGAATTAGACTCTCATACATTATTTACTTTTCTAAAGTTTTATTTTTCCTTTCGCGAAGTAATCTGATTTATATTTATTGTGTATATATTAAAGTTCCATTTAATTGAATCTCCAATGAATCCAATAACAAAAAATTGTACCACTGATACGATACTTTCATAAGAATAATAGTACCAAACGAAATATTAGTTTGAATGTTAAAGTAAACACCGTTTCTTTTATATTTCCGATGCGTAAACAGTTCACAAAATCTTTCTAATTAAAATTTCATAATAAATGTTGACTCTCCATATCAATGGAACCCTTAAATACGGTCTGTGTTGATTTAAAGAAAATTCTACGTATTTACATGGAGATAAAGTTTCAAAATTCAATTAAATTGCTCTTTAAATGTTATTATAGTAAATCTGTACAAGTAAAAAAAAAAATGTTTAAAAGGAACAACTTTGCAGCATTCTAAAAAGGAGGCATAATTAGCACATTTTTCAAAATAAACTTTATCATAACAATTTCAACCGTAGTTTTCTTTGCACAAATAAAAAAATAAATAACTCTTGACGTGATCGGTAAATGAAAAATAATTAATTTCAGAGAATCTTAGAGCTTTAACATTAATAACACTGCTCTGCACGAAAATCGTCCCCAGTACCATTCATGAAAATTCTTATGTAAAATTACTTCTTCATTCCAAATATGATGCTCATTTTGCCCCATCATCCACCGTTTTTAGGGACGCCCCCTATTTTTATCCCTGCTTGGTAATTTTATTGCGATAAATTTTATTTGGATAGGGGATAGGATTATTTTAACTGTTAAATACCTTCTGAGGGACTACAATTAAAAAAAAAAATTGTAAATCATGAATACTTGCAGCAAGAGGGAAATTTAGGGGGGGGGGGGAGTATTCACCACCCCACTGAAATTAGAAATTGCATTTATTTGTTTTATTAATATATTATTACTTATTAATATTAAAATCTACTAACATTAAAATATTATTTATTATTTCGTATTTTTTTCTGTTTTTAAGCGTTAAAATAATCCTTTTCCACCCCCCAAATCAAATTCAAGGACATAAAATTACCGAACAGTAATAACAATTGAGGAAGGGGTTGGCGTCCCGCAGAAACGGTGGGTGATTGGGGAAATTAGGGGTCATTCAGTAGGTCATTTTACATAAGAACCAGAAAGAATGGTATCAGGGCTCGAAAAAAAAAAAAAAAAAAAAAAAAAAAAAAATATTTTGCAGCACTATGTAATAATTTCAAATACGGGAGGGAAAAAATGAAGTTTTCGAAACTTATTCACAGGATCACTGAATTACAAATGCATAAATTATCATCCTGACTGACAACAGTATTTTAGGAAAAACCATAAAGGATGTTATTTGGAATTTAGGATGATTCCACCGCGAACAACTTAGCATTCTTGATAATTTATTTTATATATTAGTAGTTTTTCATCACATTAAAAGATACTAACTGAAAAAAAAAAAAGAAAATTCTTATTATAATATGTTCGGAAAATGAATATTATAATATGAATTTCAGAATATTATAATGAATATGAATTCAGAATATATGAATGAATATTATATGAATTCGGAATATTATAATATGTTCCTAAAATGTTCCTTAAACATTAAATTAGGAATCGGAATCATCTTTTATTTATTTTTTTTTTTCCAAAATAAGTATTTTTGACCAATGTGTAACATTAAGTTAAAAAAAAAAAAAAAAAAAAAAAAAAGCTAGTTCAAATTTTTATTTTAACAAAAGTAGTTGGAAATTAATTCAAAATACAAGGTTAGTTTCACGACTTCGATGAATGCTACCTTCTTAGTAATAAAACACTTAGTTCACCCTGGATAGTGTTCAAAACTGATATTATAGCTACAACAACATATTGGGACAAAGAATGTGAAATCTTATCCATAGATTCCATGCACGCATTTAAAATGAAAGAAAATAATAATAATAAAAAAAAAATAGTTTAGCTGCAATACTTACCTTACAATTACAGCAATGTAATGAAACAAGAAAATAGAATTTTCATAGCTTTGGAAGAATAGTTGAAATGATAAATTAAACGTGCAAATACCATTGGTTCATTTTTAGATATATTTTATTTTAAAAATTCATTTCAGTGTAGTGAACAATATAATTGCTACCACTGGATAAAATAAAAGTTAAATAACCATATAATTTTCAGAAATTTATTCATTCATAAAATAAAGCTTTAATAAAACAAAATAATTTTTGCTTTTAGTATAAACTCTTTCCGTTGCTATGCGCAATTTTAATTGGTCACGGTAAAATAATATCAGTAATAAATTAAATATGGGGAATAAGTTATATCACCAGAAAATACTACAAATAAATAAATAAATATTATAAATAATGAATTATATATTATAAATAAATATCAGTTAATACATTATAAATAAATAAATAGATACGTGGTATAATGTTAAATTATTATTGTGTCATTTTTAATTTTTTAGAGCTGTTTTGACTTTAAAACATGTAAATATTACGATGAGAAAGATTATGCATATTTAAAAATTCATGTCACATAAATGACCTTTAGTAATTTGAACTGCGAAGTATAAACAATTTTGAAAAACACATATATAAAAATCGTACGCTTGGCGGCTGAAAACCAACTAGTAATATCATATTTATAAATACAACAACATTCAATAAGAAACTTTGAATATAGTTACAAATATAATTATTGCCCTAACCGATCCTAAATATTATGCTGGCCGCGATAAAATGACGTTTTATTCCGAACATTACTAGTAAAATAGTTCAAAGAAAATGAAATTTTAATGGAATTCGTTGGCGAAATAGTAAGAATTCGTTATCAGTCTTGATAAAATAAATAATAGCAGAAAAATAAATATTTTTAATGAATACAAAATTTACTTGGATAAAACGCATCTGACGTCGTAATATTTTTAATTCTTTAACGTTAGTGGTTTCTCACTGAAATCAAACACTTAGTATATTTTTATGCAACATTTTTATTTTTCAAAACTTTCCCTTTGATTTAATTGACTTATAAATAAATGTTCCTTCCTTGTACTTTAGAAAGCATCGTTATTTCGGAATTCAGCAAATAATGTTTCAAAGGATGCCGTATGTAAATATCACTTGAAAGTACGGAAAATTCGGCGTCTCAATTTTGCCATAAAACCGATTGAGTTGAGTAGGAAAGGCTGTTTTATCTTATTTATATCTCACCTATTTTTCCTAAAACTTAGTCGTTGTACGTGTTTAAATAAGACTTTAAAATAAACCTTTCATTTGGCTAATTGTAGTAAATTTATTTTATCTTCAAAGCCGAGGCAGAAAGAGATTCACCTTTTGGTCTTTTTTTTTTTTTTCTCAGTCGGCCACTTAGCCTTTTAAACATTGCTTAAAACATGAACCAATAATGCCTTTTTATTAAAATTTTTGCGCGTAGTGTTTGTTCGCTACGTTCATGATATTTTTTACAGATTAAACCACACTAAGGAAGCATTTTCCATACTTCTGTCCGTCCGTTGTGTGATCACATATGCAAAGTATGTTAAAGGTTAAACACGGTAAAGAGAACGTAAGTTAGAAAGACTTAATATTCTGTATGAATCTTATAATTTTCTGTTATTGTTATTATACACAAATGTTTGTATTTACTTGCCTAATAAGGAAAATCAGGGAGTTAACATTCATTGCCAAAATCTTTTCCAAAATTAAAAATATTCTTTTTTTCTTTTAACGTATTGTGTATCAGTATTTTACGTATGTGTAACGTACGTATGTGTAAATACAATACGTATAATACGCATGTGTATATACGTACAATAGGTATGTGTAACGTATTGTGTATATGTTAAAAGCTATTTTACCACGTTTTTTTTAACTTCGATTCTTGTTTGTTTGTTTGTTTGTTTGTTTGTCCAGTAAAAATCTTGCAATCGATTTTTAACTAACTTCCCGACTAGCTAGACATTTGAAACTTTCAGAATAGCTCAGGACGCGGTGACAATGCATTTATTAAATACTTTTAATTAACTGGTTCGGGTACCCGCTGCACTAGACAACGTTTATATGATTCAAAAAATAATTTATTTAACTAACTTCCCGACCAGCTAGGCATTTGAAACTTTCAGAATATCTCAGAACACGGTGACAATGCCCTTTTTAAATACTTTTAGCCAACAGTCTCGGGTCCCCACTTCCTTCGGCAGCGTTTATTATATGATTCAACAATCATGTAACTTCGCGACAAGCTAGACATTTGAAACTTTCAGAATAGCTGAAAACAAGGTGATAATGCATTTTTAAAATACTTTTAGCCAACTGTTTTGGGTCCCTGCTGCCTTCGACAGCGATTATTATATGGTTCAATAATCATGTAATTTTCCGACTAGCTAGACATTTGAAACTTTCAGGATAGCTCAAAACACCGTGACAATGCATTTTTTAATACTTTTAGCCAACCATTTTGGTTCCCCGCTGCCTTCGGCAACGTTTATTATATAATTCATCAGAAAATTTATTTAAATAACTTCCCGACTAGCTAGACATTTGAAAATTTCAGAATAGCTCAAAACACGTTGACAATGCATTTTTTTTTATATTTTTAGCCAACTGTCTGGGTCACCGCTGCTTTCGGTAGCGTTTATATGATTCAACAGAAAATTTAAAAATTAATGGTATATAAAAAGTTCTTTTTATCTTGTAATTATTTATTTTAAATTACTTTAGCGATTTAAAAAGACAATATGAAGCTAACGTTAATGGGTTTATACTGAACATTTAGGGAGATTTAAGTTATTAAATCTCAGAAAAATAATATCAGGGGATTTCTTTTAAATATAGCAGTAATAAACCTTCAAATAATAAAAAATACACCAAAGGACTTGCGTTGAAAAGTAGTAAATTAAAAGCAATAAACTAGCAGGTAAAATCATCGAATTTCAATAACCGTACGTAATATTCGATGATGTGTGTTAAATACTTATTTGAACAAAATATTTAGGCATAAATAATACTTTTAATTTCATAGATCGAAACATAAAATTAAACATGTTCTAGATAGATAATTATAGAATTTTCAATTCACACAACACAATCTTTTCTTATAACTGATTAGAATGCACATTACATGAATATATATTCATATGCAAATTATACTACACGTGTAATTTACAATAAAGTCATCGGATTTTTCTAGCTATAAAATACTTACAGGGTTTATAGTTTATGAAATTGTTCAATAGAAACTGTAATAGATTAAAAAATTATATATTTTTTTCCCACAAATATATTTTAATTTTCAAAATTTGGAAGCTGCCAATTATCAACTGACAAATTTATATTTTTCGGTTAATATTACTCAGGAAAGATTAACTTTAAGGAAAGAAAGGAAAGTAAATGAAAAAAAAAATCCTTTTAAGACATATTGGTTTGGTAGCAAATCATCAATCATTTCTGATAACAAGCTATTACCTGTCATTTGGTAACTTTGTAACATGTTAAATATCCAAATGTTAAAAAATGAAGTTTCAACATGTCATGTACACACGAATAAACAGAAAAAAAAATGTGTCATAAAATTATAGGATTATATATATATATATATATATATATATAACGGGCATTTTAAATTTTTCGAAATTTGTATATTATACACTTTGTAAGATCAAAATGATTCACATTATTAAAAATTTTTTGTAGATTTTTTTTTTTTTTTCAAAGAACAGTCGAAGATTTAAATAAAATGATAGATGAATTTTTCTGTTATAATACTCAATGAAAATGTTTATATTAAAACTATTCTTATTTTTTTCCGTGGACTGAAATTAAATTGGAACTTTTCTTTGTTCCCCGGTGGGCAGTGTGTTTCAATGCACATGAAGGTAGATTGTTGCTACAGGTGCTTTTTAACAAAAAGCATATCAGCAATCCATTTTATTTGCTTTAAATTATATAATATCATAATTAAAGTATATTTTAAATTATGTGTTGTTTAAAAAATAGTGTAAAACAGTTATGCATAATAGCAATTAAAAAATACTTTTAAGTAAAATTAAGGTATTAAGATTTAACTTTTCGTGTTCTTAATTTTCTTTATTTTCCCATTCAATCAATATTTCATACTGTAAATTTATATACAAGATTTGTCAATCGCCTCATTTGCTAAATTGATATTTAAAAATAAACATAAACATAGTAATTATAGATACATGATTAAAATTTTACTCCATTGTTGTTCAAAAAATGAGCAATATAGTAACACGTTCAATGCCACGCCAATTCTTAAGGAAATCCCCGTTAGGCCACGCACGCTGCTTAGAAGCGCGTTAAGTTTACCGTGTTTCAATAAAATCCATTAAAATGCCTTAATGATATAATACTGTGAAAAATAAAAATTAAGTAAATTTTAAACAAATTTTCAGTAATTACTTAAAACAATGCATTTTTTTTAGTTTTATATCATATTTTACACTGTCAGCCAACGGTGGTTGACGCGGCCTAAATGGAAAGTTCAGTGTCAGACAACGGTGGCTGTCATGGCACTCAACATATTAAAATGTGTTGAAAAGTTTGATTTTGACAATCTTGCTTATTACATAGCTGCCAATTTATACGCAATTTTAATGTTATTATTAAAATAGGTTTCTTTCTCTCATTTAAATAAGTAATTTTAGTTAAAAAAAAAAAAAAAAAACTATAAAAATATGTTTATGAAAAATGCATAAACGTTGGCAACTGTATTATCATAAATAATGTTTAGGATAATGCTGTAGGTTACGGTAAGACGTTCAGAATAAATTTCTAAAACATACAATATAGGTAGAAAAAACGTTTCTTCTTCCTCAACAACAACAAAAAAATATTTTTTATTTTCATCTAGGATATAGATTAAGTTTAACCCTGCAGTGCATGATTTTTTCTATTTTCCCAGGAAAAATATATTTGCTTCTGTGATAGCCACATAGTAAGGGAAAAATATTAAAAAAATTCCAGTGATTGCCATTTTTAACTAATTTAATTTTTTTTAATTGTTGCCATATGGCAACACCGTGAATTAAGCATATACTTTTCAATACATAGGAATTTTTTTTAATTAGGCTAATCTGCAATGTTTTTATTGAAATAATAATTACACATAAGTAAAAAAGCATGAAACATTTAGCAATAGTACTTGTACTTACCAGTTAGTTTTTATTATTAAACATTAGGATTTTTTTTTTTTTTTATTAGGCTAATCTTCAATGTTTTTATTGAAATATTTAATACTAACACATAAATAAAAAAGCATGAGATAATTAGAAATAGTACTTACTAGTTATTTTTTATTATTAAACATTATGGTTTTGTATGGTATGACACAAAACAGTTATTATTTTGGTTGAAGCATAGAGAAACTGAGCACTTCATACATTTAACTCTAGTAAAACCTTTACAATTGAGAAATTTACAACGTTGCTTGGAATCTAAATGCTCGGGCCAGTGATCGATTCTGTCGTACTTAACTTCTTTGGGAGGTTGCTTGCAGTTAGGCTTCTTCAGTCGTTTTAAATCAGTCTCAACTTCATTCGATGGTCGACCTCGCTTCAAAGTTTTCATCTCCCCAATAGAACACAAGGTTTCTGCAACCTCAAGCCGAAACTCTATCAATTTCAAATGTTTATTAGGGTGTGCCCGCTTGTACAATAACCAGGCGTTTATTATAGCAAGATCGATAAGATGATAAAAGAGTCTAAAGTACCATTTTCTAGTTCGCATGGTAATTTTATATCTCCCAAGTAAACTATCATGAAGATCTACTCCACCCATATGTTTGTTATACACGTGGATTACATGAGGACAAGAAACTCTTTTTCTACATTTTTCTTTTCTGTCATAGCGTATGACATCTTTCACGGGACTTGTCCCAGCAAATGTTGAAAGCATCAAAACAGTTTTATTATCATGCCACGCGAGATTTGATATTTCACATCCGTAACATATTCGAAAATATTTCCTCGTTTACTTTTTTTCAATTCCTCATCAGGTGGTATTTTGCAAGATGGTACTCTATCTCTTCGTACAGTACCAAGCGATAGAATTCCTTTTGACTTCAAGAATGTCAATAAAGGCACAGATGTGTAAAAGTTGTCAAAGTATAATTTATGATTTTTGTGTTCAGGAACCGGGCGGGTGAGCCTAGCTACCACGGAACCAGTGACCCCTAAGTCATCTGGTTCGTTCGGCAGACTAATGGCATTTTTTTCTGCCCCGGTATAAATGTCGAAATTGTATGCGAAACCAGACACACCAGCTAAAACAAACAATTTAAATCCATATTTGTGCAGTTTTTTTGGAAGGTATTGTTTCATGTGATGACGGGTCTTTGTCGCACATATCTGCTCATCCACACACAGGGATTCTTCCATTGGAATAGATAAAAACTTTTTTTTCAGGGCGTCGATTATCTGTCTCAACTTGTACAGTTTGTCAGCACTAGAACACAAAGTATTATCATTGAGATGCAAAAATTGTCGAATACTTTCAAATGTATTCAAAGTCATTGTTCGACTAACAAGAGAAATACCAACATTAGGGTTCCAAAACAGTCTCATATTTTTTAAGTTTGCAACACTACTAAAAACACAAATTCCTAGGTACTTCCTTATATCAGTAGAGTGCAATTTAAGTGGATTTTCAACACGTTTTTGAGCACTATATAGGTTTGTTTGTTCAGCGATAAATTCAAACAGTTCAGGTGAAAAAAAGTATGAAAAAAATTCAAATGGTGTTTCTAAAGACAAAACGCTTTGAGGAAGAGAAACATCTCCCGAAAATTCAATTGAAGAAGGATCAATTTGCAGATTTCCATGTTTCCAAAGCAAAGTTCTCTTCTGTTTGCGTTTACTTTTTGGTTTTTGTTGTGATGTGGATGGCTGGGTAACTACATCTAAGTTTACACCGATGTTCAAATCATTTTCACCCACACATTCATCCGCTTGTATATCACGCTCACTCTCCGGATCATCGTCAGTAGTGTCTAAGTCATCGAAAAGAATGTTTGGATTAACTGTTGGATCCTTATCACTATCATCAGACAAGTCACTGCCACTGGAAAGTGCATTCCAGATTTCTTCAGTTAAAGGTTTTATTTTTCCGTCTTTATCTTTAAAACGTACACTCAACATGATGTTTTTACGATACAAACATTGAAATAAGATCACAGAATAAAAGTATTCATGAAAAACTTTAAAGAATTAATCGAAATTATAAGCAAAAGCTTTTACTGCATCAAACTCAGAACGTAGAGAATCAAAAGCAAAATCAAGCTTTCTTCATAGTGTTGCCAAATGGCAACATTTGTAAAAACGAACGTAAAAAATTATTTTTGTAAATTTTGTTGTTAAAAACAAGTTAAAATTAATAAAAAATATTCCTTCAACAAAATATATTTTTTTTAAATGTATTTTTGCATGTTTAATAATATTTTAGAAGATCGAAGTCAGCCTTTGCCTGAAAAAAATTGCGATTGCAAAAGTCGTACTTTGATTTCAACCATCGGGTTGGTACTGCCACCTATGATCTGTTTCATGAACGAAAATTGCTAATTGGAGTATTTTGAAGCCGGAAAGCACAGTGTTGCCGAGATGTTACATGAATTGAATAGGTTAGAGAGGAAAAAAGAGTTTGTAGCCAATTGGCTACAGTATGCACTGTAGGGTTAAGTATTGCTTTATTACAAATGCATATTATAAAATTGGTGACTTTTAAAATTATTTAATGTGTTACTCACACGACTTTCTCTTACACTACATTTCAATACTATAAAAATAGATTACATATTAAACATGAGACTAATGACGTAAGATAATGAAGTTCAATCTACTTTAAAAATATTAAAAAATAGGTTCAAGAACAATCTTATTCAACAGATAATTCTGTTTGTGAAAGACTACCGTGCCCCTCAACACCCCGTTCAATTATAGTGTCTATTTTTTTTTTTTTTTTTTTTTTTACAGAGGTTGTCATTCATTTGCATTGAAACTAGCAAATCTTGATTTTTTTTTTTTTTTTTTTTTTTTTTATGTAGCAATTTAATGCAGAATTTAAAATAACAAATTAGAATTTTCTGCAGTTATTTCTTTTTGTGTCATGCTCATAAGATATATACATACAGATCAACCACTAGAAAATGGGCAAAATGAGGATTAATGGGTCATATTTTTTGAATTTACGAAATATTTCGAATTTTTCGCTAAACATTTTACAACTCAAAACTTTTCTGAGATAAATAAATTGTTTTCTCTGTATATGTTAAAAAAAAAAAAGTTACTGCTGTCAATATTATTTGTTTATTTTATTTTATTGTTGAGCTGCGAATAAGAGAGTATATTACTGCATTGTTAATGGGCGAAGCGTGGGGGAGCCTCACACGGGGCTTGGTAAGCGTAGCGATTAGGGTGCAGGTTCCCATAGTTTAATTAAAACATATGAAGATGAAAAATTAGCATTGCATCAGTCCAGATTATTAGATATATCAGAAATTGATCCACTTACAAATAAGGATAAAGTCTAAATAACGCCCCCTTTTTTTAAAGCTCAAATTAGCAGTTAATTGAAACGATATTGAATAATAACCGCATTTTAACTTTAATATTATTAAAAAGTAAAATAAATTGATGTCAAAAAAAAGTAAATAAATAAGTAAAAATATTACTTTTCATGTCCAAAAAAAAAAAAAAAAATCATACAAACATTAAGTAATTAAAATAAAATTGAGAAAAATCGCGCTAAAGAAATAGAACAGCTTCAGTAAAGAACCCCTTGACTAAATTTGAATTTTGGCATCAAAGTAGCTCGTATGTTTCTCGTTAAGTTTATTAATCACGCAACTGTGATAGCTATTTTAATTCATACAACAACAAAAATTTAAAAGCCGCCAAGTTGCTCTTAAACTAAAACTATACGAAAGAAATGTTTAAAAATGAATATACTAACCGATGTTAGGAAATAAAACACAGTTACAGCATGCCTTTATATGATAGAATAGATTAAAATAAGTTCTGGCGTACAAAATAAAATTCTACTTTGCGTAGAATTTTATATCTATTACTTAGAAAACAAAATTAAGCTTAGTTTTTTATTTTTATATATTTTTTCCCCAATATATTCTGATATAACGTATTACTTATTGATGTATAAAAAATATATTTAGCGAAAACTAAAATATAAAATAACAATACGCTGGGTTACTGTTTATCTAGACATATTTTTTCATTATCTATAGTAACGTATTATAATAATTTGTTATCATTAACAACAGCTATACAATATTTTAATATTTATAATGTTTTATTTTATTTTTAATATTTTAAATCTATAGCTTGTTTATCTCAATGTAAAATTTTCGAGATATTTTAATGTAGTTATAAAAGCTTCATGATACAAATTTTAAAAAGATAATTAGAAATTCACAACATTAAATTTTCTGTAATTTCGTGCCATATATTAAATAATCACACATATATTTTTCTTAAATTTTGGATCTATTAGATGCATCATAATAAAACGAGATTTTATTTATTTATTTATTTATTTACACTTTGGTTCTTAAATACTTACTATAATGTTTTTTACCAGAAGAAGAATGCAAATATAGATCATATCATGATCATATCATGATATGATCATATCAGATCATATCATGATATAGATATCATATCATCATATAGATATCATATCAGATCATATAGATATCATATCATCATATAGATATCATATCAGATCATATCATGATCTAACAAGGAAACATTCAAAAGGTGTCATCTTCAAACAGTATAGAAAATATATATATATATGATTCTACTCTTCATAAAACACCAGAAAATGAAAAAATTATCTGCTGAAATTAATTACAGCGACTACAAAAAATTATCAAAATTAAGCATATTTGGCGATTTCACACTGCTAGGCGATTGATTTTGAGTACTTGGCGGAAAAGCAAAACACTGTTCTGTTCGTACACGGCAATCTCAGTGCTAGCAAACGTATCGCCTAACAGCACTAAATCGCCAAATATGCTTAATTTTGATAATTTTTTGTGGTCGCTGTAATTCATATCAGCCGATAACTTTTTAATTTTCTGGTGTTTTATGAAGAGTAGAATCACATATATTTTTTCTATACTTTTTGAAGATGACACCTTTTGAATGTTTCCTTGTAAGTAAAGATGTGATATGTAAAACTCAATTTCGATGACCTCTAAAAAGAAATGGAAGTTCTTTATAAAAATCGTAGAATTTATATAATTATTATATATTTTAATTTTTTTCCCTATGTATTTAATGTAGCATATTTCTTGTCGACATTAACACACATACATCTATACATGCAGGGTGTCCCAAAATGCTCGAAACGCGGTTTTTTCTTTACCTATTAGAAATGCATGGTAAACCTCAAAAGTCTTTACAAAAACGTAAGAAATAAAACCACGTTAATAAAAATTCTTCCCGTTAATCTTCAAAAAATAAAATTTTTGAAAATCTTTTGCATACCCTATCGACAAATTTGGTCAGTATGATAGTTTTATTTATCATGTGTCAATATCATAACAAATAATATTATAGTTTTAAAAAATTAAAGAACACGCTTTTATAGAAATGTGAACTAAAAAGCACAAAATATCTACACTCTTAAAACTGTGCCTCTTATTTCAGAGGCACATTTTTCATTTTTGTGCCTCTGAAAAATAAGAGGCACACGTGCCTCTGAAAATTAAAAGGCACACGTGCCTCTGAAAATTAAAAGGCACGAACAGTGCCTTTGAAATTCAGAGGCACATTTTTCATTTTTGTGCCTCTGAAAATTAAAGGGCACGAGAGGTGCCTTTGAAATTAAGAGGCACATTTTTAATTTTCGTGCCTTTGAAAATTAAAAGGCACAAATGATGCTTTTGAAATTAAGAGGCACATTTATGATTTTTGTGCCTTTGAAATTAAGAGGTGCAACATTATATTTTTGTGCCTCTAAATAGCAAAAAGCTTATATGCACTTACTCTCTGAAGAGACATAATGTGCTTTTAAATAAAAAATCTTATTTTAAATTAATTTCCATGACTTTTATTAAGAGCCAGTGTTTCACAGTGTGTTAAATGTCGTAAACATGAAGAAACAATCATTATTCGTTCTTTTTAAAACTTTGTTTTCACATTCACACACATTTTCATTTTTAAATAAATTTCTGTTTTCAAACAAAACTAAAAAAAGAAGAAAAAGTATCTTTTCGATTTTTAAAATTTATTTTAAGGTGGTAAAAATCCAAAATTTTACATTTTAGTTTTGAAATAAAATATTAAAAAATTAGTTTTTGGAAAACAAAGGATTAAAACTGGTGGATACTTCTGAATGGGAAAATGGAGATACAATATTTAATGAATAACAAGTGATTATTTTCCATATATTAATATGTGATTTGGTTGGCTGACGAGTCTTCTTGAGAATGGGGTACATTACTCATTTTTTTTTTTATGGAAAAAATGACCAACATTTATACATGAATGAGAGAAAGAAAGATTTGCAACATAAAAAGCAGCAACCTGGTGCTGCATCTTTCATGCTGCATTGGTGCCTTTCTGCCCCTCATATATTTCCACAATTTTTGAGGCTAAGTGTTAGTTTGCATGGATCAGATACAAAAAATACATGCTTAAGAGAGGGCAATACTGTTCCCACCAACAGCCAAGCCCATGTTATTTTAGATTGTTTCTTAATTTACTCATTATCTAATATATTTTTTTAAATTCAATTTTTACATTAAGAAAATTAATTACCATTAAAAATTAGCTCTCAATTTTGAAAAATTGATTTTTCAAAAATAAATAATGATAATAATAATAATTTTGAGTTAATGTTATAAAAAAAAAAAAAAAAAAAAAAAAAAAAAACTATGGGCTTTTTTTTTTTTTTTTTTTTTTTTTTAAGCTACCAAATCAAAATATTAAAAATGTGAAAAATTAATTTATTTAAAAATACTATAATTTAGTGATTTTGAATTTTCTCAATTTAAAAAATATATTAGGTATAATGAGTAATGAAAACAAACTTTCCCATAGAACAACATGGGTTACAGCTGTTAGCAAGATGATATTGTTTATTCACTCTTCACCTAAAAGTTGACCAGAAACGTAACAAATCTAACTTCATTTTATTCAAGAAAAATTTGATTTATAAATTATACATTATTTATATAGTGTATATTTTTTTAATTCTGTTTTCACATTTGGATAATTCACAATCATTATAATGTTTCTGTTTAAAAAATATAAATAAATAAAAATATTTTTTAATATTTTGTTTTAAAATTGTAAAGTGAAAAAAAGAATTTTTAAAAAACAAGAAGTAGCTAAACATTTATGAATTTTCTAAATATGAAAATAGAATTTTGAAATGTATACATTTGGTAATGAGTAATTTACAAAACAAATTTCTTCACAGAATAATAAAAATATGCTTAGACTGCTTAAGGAAAAAAAAAAGTAAGTGCAGCATGCAAGCTACAACATGTGCTGTAGCTTTCATGCCGTATAAAAATTATACTTCTTGAAACAATCCAGCCAACACAATTTTCCTCTTTTTGGAGGGGGAGGGGGAGGTGTGGGAGGCTGATAATAGATAACGTTTAATAATTTTGATCTAAAACAATACTTGTGTCTTTGCCATTTATTGCATTTATTTATGAGTTTTTTTATTTAATAAAGTCAAACCTCATTTATGTGAATTTCTTTTAGTATGAACTGTTTCCATAATCCCTGTCAAAATGAAGATTAGTTTAGTTATATAAAGTTAGTGACAGCATGAACAATTTTTTTATCTTCTTTGAGATTCATATTAATGAGCTGCACAATATATATTATATATCGTGTGTGTGTGTTGCTTTACTTTGTATTCAGTTTATCTGACAGATTAAAGATTAAAATAAAGAAAACATACTCTAAAATCTGAAAGCAAATTATTCTCAGATGCAGGCAAAGGATGAAATCAAGAAGTGGTTTACTCAACAAAAAACAAGCATTTATTTTTATTTATTAATTTTTTTACGGAGACAAAAAAATAACAAAGAAATATACAGCTTGTTTCATTTTTTGTAATTTAGTATAATACACTGTTAGACATGGCAACATTTTAATTTGTTCTGGTTTTGTTAGTACCTTCTTTCTTTTTTACCATGTTTTTATTAACTTCTATTCTTGTTTGTTTGTCTGATACAAATTTGCAATCTATTTTTAACTAACTTCCCTACTAGCTAGACATTTGAAACTTTCACAGTAGCTCAGAACACAGTGACAACACAATACTTCAAAGTCAGATTTTCGAATAGTTTTCTTTTAATTAATTAAAATATGAAAATAATAAGCTCCTAATCCTTATAAATAGCCATTAAAATATTAGCTATAATTGTTGCCAAAAAAAATTTACGGGTTCATTTTCTTTCGACAAAAAATAAATACATTTAAATGTGAACCTTAAAAAATTAGCCTTTTTTTTTCCATTATTATTATTAGTTCACTAAACTGAGTTCATGTGCTTAAATATTATTTTTTATTCTTGCATATTTTATTAATGATTCATCAGAAAATTTAAGAACATGGTACAGAAAGTTTCTTTTTATCTTATAATGATTACACCTCTCTTCCTAAAGGGTATATTACTTTTCTTATTTAATTGTAATTACATTTTGGAGAAAATTTCACTACATAGTGGTATGAAGAAATTGCAAGAATTTACAATGCTGCGAAATAAATTAAAATGTTGGCATGGCTGTGATAAACTTAGTTAGTGGTTAATCAATGCAAATTATTTTACAGATTGTACCTTGGCTTCATCGTGTACACTTTTGTGTACATATTTTTTAGTATCCTAGAACATATAAAAATTTATATTGTTTGTATTGCATTTTATATACAATGCAATTGTGTTTTAGAGCTAGGATTTTTTTTTATCTCATTTACCTTGGAAACCTCATGCCAATTCTGCAAATAAGTAGATTGTATATAAATAAATAAAATTTAAGTCTAATTTCTCACTATTATTTGGATTTAAAAAAAAAAAAAAAACCTCAATATTATCATCTTTATGAAATTGGTTATCATTAAATTAAAAATATTTGTAAATGACTGTAAAAGCAATACTTTAAAAACACCTTTAATTGTACAACCCTTTTCTTTATTACTGATGGAAAATGGAAGATGGGTCGTGTTCTTTGGCTGGATTGGAATGTGAAATTAAATTTAAAAAAAAAAAAAAGCAGGCCTGTTGCAGTAGTATAAATATGCATTATTTCTTATTCCTTTAAATGTTCAATTTCTTCATTTGAGTAGTTAAATATTCTTAAAATCCATATTGCTATAAAGTTTCATTATTCTTTATCAGTTATGAACCACTAAACCTTGAATTTTGCTTGTTTTACTCCATAAAGAAATAAACTCCTGACTTAATATACATTTTTCATCCATGTGACTCCAAATGTATCATCTTCTGAGTATTGTCTGTTTATTAAGGTTGTTTTCTGTTAAATCCTTTGTTAATTTGTATTTAATAGCCTGTTCCATTTTAAATTTCACTTCAATTAATTTCATGTACAATAGGGGGTCCCACAATGTGATTTGCTATTATAGCCACTGAACAAAATCGTACATTGGTGCTTAAGGGTGAAAAAGGTCTCCCCTGACGAATTTTTTTCACCTTTTTTGTGCATCTCCTACTTGAAAAAACCGCATTCTTATTGGTCTATGTTGTTTCAGTGATATTGTATCTGTTGCTTGGCTTTTACTATATGTATAACTCATTATTATATCTATATAGTATATTTATCTAAGGCTATTTTATATTACTGTTTATTTTTATTATTTTAAACCTAAAAAAGAAAATTATATCCTGTTTCAAATTAAACAAAACAATGTAAAAGTTTACATTAGTTTTGGTGACAGTTATATAAATATGAGTGGGGGGACACAGAAGGGTTGATCATACCCCAGGCATTATACTTGCTAGGGATAAATTAATATTACCCAATTTCATTCTCTGTATTTTGTACTCCAGAGGTAAAAGATACCATGTCATTTTGTCAAAAGTTAATACCACTATGTCTGATGTGCTACAATGAAATAAGTTGTCACGAATACAGAAAACTAACACAGTTTTACTTTTCACTGTTTTTTCTCCTTTATAATAACTTGACATTAGTGCTTAAATCCTCTATAAATAAAAAAATAAGTAAATAAATAAAATACATTTAAAGAACATACTTTTAACCCTTTTCACAAAATAGACATTGTGTCACCTCTGGGGTACAGGTTGCTGCTACAGGTTTGATAGATATTGCTACAGGTTTTTAGGGTTGGGGAGACATTAAAAAGGTATCACATCCCAGGTGCCAGTTATGCTCACTAGACCACTGTTTATTATCCATATAAGCATTAAGAATACACAATAGAAATAAAATACAAACCAATCAAATGCACTTATATTTTATTTACTTTCACATTAACATTTTTGTTCTAGTGCCAGTTCTAGTGTACAATTGTCTAAACTTCGTTATTTCGCCACACAGTATAATGTTTTTTTTACTGATAAAGAAAATACTTGGCCCCGGTCGTTTACTTTCTTCAGAATAGTCACCCTAAAAAGAAAATTAAGATCTTTAAATATTTTATATTTATTTATAACAAACTGAAATATGTAATATATATATATATTTAAATTTAATAACTATTTTGACTATTAAATGACTGTTTTCACTAATATCAACATGTAAACCTTAAATTTAATAAGATGATGCAACAAAAATACACATAAGAAAATAAAAATTTTAATTTATAAAGCACGAAAATTGTTACACCATTATAAGAATATTAAAAATAAATCTGTAGTGTATAAACATTGAATTCTCTAGAAAAGCTGAAAAATCTCAAGTCCCTGAATTCTAAAATTAAATTTATATATTAAAAAAATAATAATAATTTAGAATAAACATGGATAATAAGAGAATTTTCTTTTTATGGATCGAATATTTTTTAAAGGGAGCTAGACGATGATAAATTTAGACGATGATAAATTAGACCGATATTTTTAACTTATTGGGGCATCTAATGCTGCTTAATGTCAGAATTGACTCATTTATTACAGGGGTCGATCCAGGTTTTAATTTTTGGGTCCCTTTTTTGTGAAAAACAAAATATTTTTGTGAAATTTTTATTTATTTTTGTGAAATATAAAATATTTTTGTGAAAAAGTAAAATATTGTGTAAAATTTTTCGTTTTTACAATCACTTTATGTAATGTTTAATACCAAGTTAATAGTTTCGTTGAGCCAAATTAAGGCATTAATTAAAAATAATACTGAAAACATTTAATAAAAGGATCATTTTTATAAAAAAAATCTTGTGAAGGGACTCATTTTGTGAATTTGAATTTTGTGAAGGGTCCCTTTTTATGAATTTGAATTTTGTGAAGGGTCCCTTTTTACTATGGGGAATTTTGTGAAGGGGCCGCAAAGGGGACCCAAATTTTGCCTGGATCGACCCCTGTATTAATTGACATAGGTTAACGTAATTAATATCTCCATGACTAATTAAAATTTTTAAATTCTGTTTTCAAGGGCCCCCTTGGGAAGACTCTTGGGCATCCATATGTCAATTTTTGTACTTCTATGTTCAATAAAGGCTGAACGTATAGAAAGACAGGCAGACAAACCTTTCCTTTTATTATTATATATTAAATATTTATTCAAACTATAAAATTCAATGCATAAAGATGAATTTTTTCATTGTAAAAACACATGCTAAATTGTGACAAGAGATTATAATAGTCGCTAGAGTAAATACTTCATCATTCAAAGCAAATATATAATAAAAACAGTAAATATATAATACAGTCGAACCGCGTTAATGTGAATTACTTTTAACATGAACTGTTTCCAGAATCCCCGTCAAAATGAAGATTAGTTTAGTTATATGAAGATTAGTTACTGATAATATGAGCTATTGATAACTTGAACAAATTTTTTTCCCCTTGAGATTCACGTTAACAAGGTTCGACTGTGCTTTACTTAAAATTATATTTAAAAAAAAAAAAAAAAAAATTAACACTCATTTCTGAAAATGTTTATAAAATTTTATGTCATAATTTCTCTTTTCTATGCTTATTATTTATTATTCAATATTTTATTCTGAAATTATTTCTTCACACATCCAATAGTTAAGATAATGTTCTTGTAAGAAAGTTTTATAATAAACAACTTGATTAAAACACATTTTACAGATAATTACAATTTTACTTCTTTAACATTGCAAAACAAATTTCCTCAACAAAAAGTATTATGATGCATTCTAAAGAGCAGCAACTTACATAAATTGGAGTGTTTTCTTTTCGAACATTCTTCTGCCGTTTACAGGTAAATCCCAAATCATTTTGGGATTTCTTTAGCAAGGGATTTTCCTAGATTCAGATATTTTCATCTTAAGGCACTAGTATTCCCATTGCACATAAGGTTCTCCTCACTAAAAAAAGAAATTCAAATATTTATACATATATATGAATTTAAAAATTGCATTAATCAGGCATGAGAGTGCAGAAAATTTAAAAAAGAAGAAGCGTGTTCATAAAATTAATTTCAAATGAAAAATAACACGCACAGGGAAAAACTATACAAAATATTTTTTAAGTGACAAATTAAACTAAAAGAATAATTGCACATGAACACAATAAAACTCGCGTGTTAAAAAAAAAAAAAAAAATTAGCTAGCAATCAACATTTAATCACTGATTGGTGATAGGAAAAAAAAAATGGGGGGGGGGGGGTAAAAAGTAGTTCATGAGTGAGAAATATTGAACACAATTCTACTTCTTTATGGGTTCTAGAATATCATAAAGAAAGCTTAAAATTAATATTGATATTTTTATTGTGGATGGATAAATATTCTAAAATAAAAGGTTTCCTGCAGAATGTTTGATCTGATCGGTGATGGTTAAAGATGGAGAAAAAAAGGGAGGAGGGAGCAGGACAAAAAAAAATTACATGGAGTGAGAAATACTGAATAATTCTGTTCTTTTATAAGTTATAGAATCTGATAAAGCACGTTTAAAATGAATACTGACATTTATATTTTCGATGGAGAAAGATTGAGAATCTAAAGTCTTTCGTGGAGCGTTTGAACAATGATCGTTATTCAAGGAAAAAAGTCTGAAATTCCTACTAAAGTCTGAAGAATCTCATCTCTGGTTATTGGAGTTTGATTTAAAAAAAAAAAAACTGAATTAATGGAAATCACATAAAAGCAGAAAATCGCTTATCCGCAGAAAAATCTCATGCCTGATAATGTACAATGGAATGTGATCTTTAATAAAAAGGAAAATACTTACTTTAGATATGAAATTAGTTCGCCTTTTAATAACGAACTCAGCATGGCGTGGTTTTTGGATATTAAAATATCGCCATTCAATATGGGCATCAAAACCAATAGATGTTGCACCAAGCTGCAGTTTTATTCCTGAAAGTCCAGTGCAAAATGCTGATAACACCCAGGTAGAAAAACTAATTCATAAATGTCACTCTTGCTCTTTTGAAACTAAGTACTTTAATGCATTCATATAGCATTTTAATAAATTCCATAAAGGAAAATACTTTTTGCAGTGCTCAAACTACAAAAAAATTTATATTCGAAAGGAGCTTATAAATTGCACATTAATAAATGTAAAAAAGAAGTAACAAATGTCCTTCCCAAATGAAAGCTTCATTAAATACTGCATTAGACATTTTGCCACCAACAAAAAAATTGATTCCGAAAACAGGTCAGTTAGTATAATGACTGATCTGTGTGTGGAGTTAGAGGGAAAGCACAGAGCTCCTAAAATATTAATTGATGCTGTAGTATCAAAAGTTCAATATCTTCTGGAGTCCTGTGGATCAGAATTAGTTCTTGACCAAATATCCAGAAACTTTAAACATAAAAGATATTTCTCCTCTTTGGGTATTTACATAAAACCAGAAGAATGTTCTTTTAAAAGTTGTGGAGCAAAAGGATATTATATTCCTTTGAAAAAATTGATTACAAATTTGCTAGAAAGTCCTGGATATAGCAAATATTTTTATAATCCATATAAAGGTGCAGAAAATGTTAAAAATGGGCTCTTATTTGATTACTTTAGTGGCATCAAATATAATAATCATCCTGTATTATTAGAGCACCCAAAAAATGTTTTTATTATGATGCTTTATCATGATGATATTGAAATAGCAAACCCACTGGGAATGAAACGATCCCGAAAGGGTAAGTTGACTATGTTTTATTTTGTATTCTTAAACATACCAACTTACCTACGTTCACAATTGCCACACATTCATCCTTCTATGACTGTGGCACATGCCAGTTCAGTCAAAACAGCTGAATCAAAATCTATTCTGTTGAAGGATTTTTTTAAAACTCTCATCATCTTGCTGTTGAGGGTATATTTCTGAACACAAAAGATGGAATTTGTAATTTTCATGGTTGTCTTTTATCGTGCACTGGTGACTCATTAGCTTGTCACAACATAGGCGGTTTGTTGGCACAATTCCCGCCGGCTTGGAGGCGTGACTTACTTTCCAAGATGGTGGCTGTTGACGTTCTTAACAATCGTTTTTCCCTGCAAATGAAATTGAAAAAATTTGATCGTTAATGGAATTTTAAATACAAAATACATCAACAAACGGCATTTTAAAATGTAAATCACATCAACGAGCTGACGTGGATCGCACCAACAAAAGTGGTAATCAATATAATAAAAATAGTACTACAATATATATTATTAAAAGAAATATTTAAATTAAGACTTTTTTTTTTTTTTTTTCATTCTGTATACATTGCAGGGGTCGGTATCCTTCTGAACTGCCGCGGTCAGTTTAATTGCTGCTGTTTGCTAAAAAAAAAAAAAGCATCACTGGGCACCCCTAGTTCATCGGGCATGAATCAGTAAAAGCATGAAAATTGATGGAGCCGTGGTCACTATGTTTTCTGCTGTTTGCTCGCGTCACGAGCATTAAAAGCAGGGTGTAAAAAAAATCATGATTTTTTTTCTTAAATAAAAGAAAACAGATTTTTTTGTTTTATTTACATTATTCGACTAAAAATAAATGTTAATAAATTAAGCATGAAACTTTTTTTTTAATTTAAATTTGAATACATATAAGTAGTGTTGACTCTAGGCCGATTTAGCTGGGCGCAGTGCCCGGCGGCCCTTTACTAACACATTTTTGCGCCCCACGGCCCTTATTAACTTATTTCTAGCGCCCCGCGGCCGTTACTAACCCATTTTTAGCTCCCGGCGGCCCTTATTTGTATTTTTCACAGGGTTGCCAACTGCTCCGATTTCTGCGGAGTACCTCCGAAAAAATTTAAAAACTCCGCGAGTTATTTTTTATGCTCCGCAAATTCAGTCTTGACCACCTAGCCAAATATATTTAATTAAATTCATAATTCATAAAACTGAATAGTGGCAGACACTGAAATAAAATATATACTATTCTTTTTTCTTTCTTTTTGCCTTGCACACATCTAGACAGAAATCGCGATCCAATCCTTATCAACTTTTGATTTTGCATTTTCAACAGTTGCCGCATAAAACAACATTATTCTTTGAATTTTATTTTTTAGTGCTAGAGGCCTATTTCAGTCGGTACAGTTGTCGAATTTTTATAGGTCACTCTTAATTAGTGCTAGAGGCCTATTTCAGTCGGTTTATTGAATGGGGATTTATTGAATGAGGTCCCCCCAAGGCCCAACTTTGACATGAGTCCCCCCCAAGGTGCCCCTATTTCAGTCGGTACAGCGTTGTCGAATTTTTATAATACACTCTTAATTAGTGCTAAGGGCCTATTTCAGTCGGTTTATTGAATGGGGACTTATTGAATGAAGTCCCCCCAAGGCACAACTTTGATATGTGTCCCCCCCCAGGCCCAACTGTGACATGAGTCCCCCCCCAAGGTGCCCCTATTTCAGTCGGTACAGCGTTGTCGAATTTTTATAATACACTCTTAATTAGTGCTAAGGGCCTATTTCAGTCGGTTTATTGAATGGGGACTTATTGAATGAAGTCCCCCCAAGGCACAACTTTGACATGTGTCCCCCCCCAGGCCCAACTGTGACATGAGTCCCCCCCAAGGTACCCCTATTTCAGTCAGTACAGCGTTGTCGAATTTTTACAATACACTCTTAATAGTGCTAAGGGCCTATTTTAGTCGGTTTATTGAATGGGGATTTATTGAATGAAGTCCCCCCAAGGCACAACTTTGACATGAGTCCCCCCCCCAGGCCCAACTTTGACATGAGTCCCCCCCCCAGGCCCAACTTTGACATGAGTCCCCCCCAATTTACAACTTTGACATGAGTCCCCCCCCAGGCCCAACTTTGACATGAGTCCCCCCCCCAGGCCCAAGTTTGACATGAGTCCCCCCCCAAGGTACAACTTTGACATGAGTCCCCCCCCCCCAAGGCAGTAGGCCTCTGGCACTAAATTAAAATCTGTCAATGTCAGATTTTCATGTTTTAAATAATGAAATAATGTCGTGTCTGTATAATTTTTATTTATCTATAAAAGCACTTCAACGCCTCTTGAAAATCACAAAATAACAAAACTAACTTTTACATTCTAGCTGAAGAACCACACGCTTCATCGTACAATATTCATAAATAAATAGTAAAGAAAAAAAAAATCTAGTGCTAGGCATTGTGTAATCGAAATATTGCTGACTCAGAACGGGAACAAATATTTGTTTACATTAGCTATGAGTGTGTTTAATTAAAACCACAAGCTGAAAGGGGGGAAGAAAGAAACCGAATGCTATGATTATGCGGTATTTTGATTTTCATTTAAACTATATCAATGTTTCAGTTAGAATCTTAATGCTTAATACGTTGCTAAAAAATAATACTTTCTAACGAAATAATTTTTTATTTTAATTATTTATCGATAAAAATAATGGATTCAAAGCTACTGAACTTTAAGTACGATTGACAACGCAAGGAATCTAAGACCAGGAAGAGGTATCTTCCGTGGGAGACTTTCTAAAGTGTTTTAGACCGTAATCACGCGAGTTTTGGAGAAAACAGTATAAAGCCAGACTTTAACGGAGGAATTGTCCTCTGTAATAGGAAACTTTAAGTGTTTTAATATACAAGTTTCAGAGAAAATCATGGAAAATTTCAAACTTTATCGTACCAAATATCTACCTTTGGAGAAAGAAAAAGAATATTTTCTGGGCTTTTTGTTGGGATAACTGAATACGCGATAACTTAGTTTTTATAGTGCATGGGTGATTCTAAGAAATTTTCATATCTGAAAATGGGACTTTCACAAAAATCGTCGAATTTAAAATGGATTTGTCACAAAAATAGCACAAGAAAATTGCGTATTTTATAAATCAGCCGCAAAAAATGACATTTCAGTAATTAAAAAAAAAAAGAAGCTGATTTATGACTAGATAATTACACATTTTTAGAAAAATAACACCTATTTTAGCAAGTTTACGATTACGTAATTTTAAAAATTAGCTGTAAAATAATTCCGTATTTCTATAAAAAGCCACAAAATTATACGTATAATGCAAATCATGATTGAAAAAAGCAAGAAATTCATCGATTAGTATCAAAAGCCTTTTTCAGCGATTAATTGTGATTAAACATAAATTTTGTTAATTGGCGGCAAAATGATTGCGTGTTTCCGTTATCAGCTACAAATGTATCGCGATTTACTGAAATCAACTGGGAAAAAAAAAAACCTTTATTGGCTAGCAGCTAAATGATAGCATATAATAAGTAAATTTTTATTAGTGGGTAAGCGATCCCATATTTGCGAAATCTACTTCAAAATTATTCCCGATTTCGACATTCCGCTTTGAAAAAAAAAAAATGCAAATTTCATTGATTAGTGGCAAAATAGTTGAGTATTTAAGATTCAGCTTTCAGAAGAATGCATATTTAATAGATTAGTAGCTAAATAATAGCGTGTTTCGGCAATCGGCCACATAATAATTGCGTATTTCAGAAATCCACTTTGAAAAAAATGTGCAATTTTTTACCTATTAGGAGAAAAAAAAATTTAGTTCCGAGTAAACGTATATTTTGACAATTAGCTGTGAAATAATCCGGTATTTTTTAATTCATCTGTAAATTTTCACACATTTCTGGATTAGGTTTTGAAAAAAGTGTATTTCATCGATTAACAGCAAAGTTTGGTATTTGGGAGATGTAGCTTTAAAAAGGGCTCAAATTTCATCGATTAGCAGCCAGATAATTGTATATTTCGTTAATAATTAACCCTATTTTCGATATAATTAACCGCAAAAATATCACGAATTTTAGGAAATCAGCTTTGAAAGAAGAGTGAATTTTACCAATCAGTTTCAAAATTATAGTATATTATTAGCAATTATTTGCTATTAAATGTAGATTTTGTAAATTTGCAGTGAAATAATTACGAATTTCGGCAATCGGTCGTAAATTCTGTCAAATACGGGAAAAACAGCATATTTATTTAATTAACGGTAAAAACGTAATTCTACCTCCCTCCTCCCCTTACATTTTGTAAGTGATATATTTCATTCAAAAATGTAAAAATTTTCAAAATTGTTTCTCATAAAAATCTGATTTTGTCTTGGCACATTCTATGATATAATATTATCTATACAAGCTTTTTTTTTTATATCCGATTTTTCTTTTCTTTTAAAATTTCATTATTTTGTTTATTTATTTATACCTTGGATACATTGCTGCTATAAAAAAAATTAGTAAGTTATTTTTTTTTTGGGGGGGGGGAGGGGGGGGCTACATTTTGTAAGTGATATATTATGAAGATGTTATAGTGCCCTTTTTGAATTATTGAGAATATTATAGTGCCCCTTTTCAGAATATTAAAGTACCCTTTTATCAAGTTCCCGCCAGCAGCCCTTTTGTTCTAGAGTCAACACTAATAAGAAGCAATAAATATAAATAAACTAAATTTAAAAAATATATATGAGGATATTAAAAAATAAAAGTAAATAAATAAATAAAAAATTAATATTAGCCAACATAGGTACATTCAACCCCCCCCCCCCCTTTTCAAAAAGAAAAATAAATAAAGATATAATATAGTATAATAAAAATAAAATAAATAAATAAATGATTAAGTGTAAATAGCTTAAAAGCATATAAGATAATTTTTTTTAAAATGTTTTTATTATTATTGTCATTAAAATATACATATTAAAACATCTTGAATATCACATTAACAAATTTTTTGAAGAGAAACTTTTTAGAGAATAATTATTCAATTAAAGGAAATTCAATGTGTATATAATATATATATAATACACACACCCAGTGGCAGAAAGTTTTGTAGCTGTCTGTGACAGGCTTTTAAAATTTCATAATCTGTCTGCAAAATTTGCGTGTAATCAGGGGTGAAATTGGCTTACACTCAAAAAGCCTGAAAGCTGATTTGGGACGGGAAGGGGGGGGGGGGTCCTGGCTTAACATCAGTGCTGATCTCGTGCAACAATACACGAACACAATTTTACTACAGAACAATATAGTATAAACAATTGTGTGTATTCATTCAATTCATCTCATTCAATTAAATATTTTATAGCAATGTTTCACACAAAAAATATAAATAATTATAAATAATAAAAGTATTAGTTTTAGTTTTGATACAGAAATTTTTTTATCAGTGCAGACAAAAACTGTCCGCAAGCCGTTTTTCTGTGTCCGCGACTATGTCGCCGTGTTTCTGCCACTGGGTACACACATTAGTATTTGCAATTTATTACCAATAAAATACATATAAATTCTAAGATTTTTTCAAAAGATTAAAGTTTTAAAAAATTAAGAAAACTGAAACAACTAGCCAGGCCATTACCATTTCATTTCTAATTTTATAAAAGCCTAAGTAAAAAGGGAAAAATTGCTTAAGAATGTCTTGGCCAGTTAAAAAACATAGTAATCAGAATTAGATATAAGAAAAGTTAAACATGAACGACAGAGTGACAGACAAATCAAATGCTTCAGTTCAGATGATACAATATTTATTATCCTTAAAAAAGAAAAAAAAAAAAAAAAACACTTAGGGCAGAGAATTTAAGGCTTTGTATAAAAAAATTTGGCTGCAAATGAACGTAGTTAGCTTCAAAATAAGAATAGAAGATAAAAATAGAGTTGTAGAAAATTAAAAGAATCATTTTAAAAATTAATAAACACAGATATTTTATTTATTTTTTGGGGGGAGGGGGTATTTGATGTAAATAACAAGTAAGTTCAA
Organism: Salticus scenicus; assembly: GCA_963930645.1. Lineage (NCBI taxonomy): Eukaryota > Metazoa > Arthropoda > Arachnida > Araneae > Salticidae > Salticus > Salticus scenicus. The sequence goes on from OZ005648.1 coordinate 386,461,722, forward strand.
GTTTTCTTATGTTCTAAGACTATATAAAACTACATATTGACCCAAAATTGTAAAATTTTATTTTTGATTTAAATCAACGTACCCTGATTAAAACAACAACAAAAAAAAAAAAAACATCACTGGACACCCCTAATTCATGGGGCATGAAACAGTAAAAGCATGAAAATTGATGGAGCCGCAGTTTCTATGTTTTCTGCTGTTTGCTCGCCTTGCGAGCATTAAAACCAAAAATAAATCACTGGATACCCCTAATTAGCGATTCATAAGACAGTAAATGCATGAAAATTTGTATAGGCCGCGATCAGTACACTAGCTGCTGTATGCTTGCTTCGCAAGCATTAAAACAAACAAACAAAAAAAAAAAGCATCACTGGACACCCTTATTTCGAGGCGCATGAATCGGAAAATGCATGAAATATGTACTGTAACGGTCAGTATTCCGATGCTAGATCGCTACGCAAGCATTATAAATAAATAAATAAATCACTGAATGCACCTAATTAAATCACGGTGCATGAAAAAATGTATACTGAAGCAATGACTATCATGCCCTAACCTTTTTTTTTCTTTGTAAATTTATTAAAATATATACTGAAAAATTTTGTTTTTAAACTTTAATTATTTAAAAACAGTAAAAAATTTAATTATTTAAAAACATCTTACTTACAAATACCGTAACGGCTTTAAAAAAAAGTAGAAGACAAGATAAAAACCATCTTAAACAACTGAAGATCCTCACGTAAAAGAAATATTTTGAATTAATTTAAATTAAAATCCGCTCTGTTACGAAAGCTAAACCAATCAGCTAAAGAAATACTAATTTTAATGCTCCCGCTATGCGACTAATCCAATGAAATGAAAGCGCTGATGGGTTGCACTAGGAGAAGCAAATTCACGTGACCGGCGAATGGGTTTGCCAGGCGCAATGCGTCATCGCCAGATTTGGCGGGGTACCATATAATAGGATGAAACCCCTTAGGGTGACCTTAGGTGATATTATAATTTCGTTTTCAAATTCATTAATCATTAATGAATTGCTGTTTATTATGCAACAGGCTATATCTATATGTAGAAGTAATCAGTTTTGTTTATCGATATTCTATTGCTTGGAAATGTAAAACATCTAAATAGAATTATATGGAAAAACTCTTGCATAGAAATGTACACAATTTATATTTATATTAGTGCTGCACCGAGTAGCACTTTCACCGAGTAACCGAGTACTCGGCCGAGTACCGAGTAGTTGTAAGAAAGAATAACTGACGTATATATATGAAGAATTTTGCACATCTTGAAATTTAAAAAAGGCTTTTTGAACATAAAATTAAGTTAAATGGCAAACAGCATGTTTTCATGAAACACTTTCAGAACTTTTGTAGTGTATATATACACAATTAGGTTCATTGTTATATTTGATACTTCCAGCTTAGTGGATTATTAAAACCATAATAACTGATAACTTCATTCTTTATAGTCTTTCTCAGGTGCGAATCATTCTCAGATAATTCTTAGAGAATATAAAAGTTCCAAATTTACATATGAAATGAGAATATTAAAATAAATATTTTATCATTTCAAACATGATAGACTTCATTAATTTTCAAATTCTAGAAGAGTAAAAAGATAGGTGGTTTCAGGCCATAATTTGCAGAACAACAAATTTGATTATATATTTTTAATAACATTTTAGTATATTTACCATTTTCATAATTATTTTTATAATTAAAAATCAATCTTTTTTTACAGTTTTGAAAGTGTCTTACTTTTATTTGCACAAATATGTAACTAAAGTTTTATCTACTATATTAGTATTACATAAGGGGTTCTTTTTTCTAAAATATTTTATTTTTGTCTGTTTTATAGATACAATTTTATGTACTAAGTTTTTATTAAAAAAAAAAAAAATAAATAAATTGCATATTACACACATACAAGATGGTTATACTTAAACTCTTGTAACTAAAATGGATACGCTCATATCATGAATCATCTCTATACCGAGTTTGGTGGCAATCTACTTGCCCGTTTTAACTGCAGAAAGATGTTTGCAGCAAAAGTTTAATGACTATGTTTATATTTTCATATTTTTTTAGTTTAGTTAAACAACTCTTATGAATACATTTCTTTCAATAATACATAAAAATAATGAAATTCTTACAAGTACTCGGGATTGGCCGAATACTTAGTCCATATTTGGCCGAGTACCAAGTATATAACGACTACTCTACAACTCTAATTTATATAAATTACACAGGGCTAAGCATTGCAAACAATAAATGATCTGTACCGCAGTTTTAGTCATCACATCAGCTATAAAAGATCCAGTCAATGCAGACCTCTAATTTCAATAACAGATCATGGAGTGTATTTCTGATTTATCACATTAATAACTCAACAAGTACTGCTTGTATATCACAAGGAAATTTTTCTAATTTTACCACAATTCAGCTGAAATTATTATTTTTTTAATTGTTCTTTTACTAAATATGCATGACAAATACAAATATTATTGAAATATTATATATATATATATATATATTTTTTTTTTTTGCAGTTACTCATTTTTATTTCTTCTTAAAAAAAAAGTGATTTTTATCATAACCCAGGGTTGTAAAAAACCCGGATTTTTTGGGCAAAATGGGGTAAATAGAATTTATTTTTCCAAAAAGCTAATAATATATAGTATATATGTTATTTTGTTTTATATGAGAACATATACAGTTTAGCAAACACTAAATAAGCATTTTTGATCAATAAAACTGATAATACTGTACATGTATTGTTTTAACATGTTTACACATAATCATCAGAAAACAATGATATCTGAATTTTAATTGTATAAAAATGCAAAGTTCAAAACAACTAAGGTACAAACAATATTTTTTTAATTATTAAATTTTGTTTCTATAAAAACTCATGTACAAAAAGAACAAAATTTGTAATGTGCAGTAAGTTTGCCTGATGTTACTTTTATTAAAACAAAAGTAGTTCTTTCTTTTATTATCTTATACTTACATGTTTCACCCAGTTTCACTTAATCTCAAATCATATAACACATACCTATAAATATACTTTTTTTAATTTAGTTATCAATATAGGTGGACACACACAAAAATTAAATAGTATTTGCCTTAAACATTCTTCTAATTGATACACTCATTATCAGATCATCTTGTATAAGCTAGTTAATAGCTTTAAGCTATTTTATTTGTACTTCCCCGGAATTACACAGTTTCAAACTACTCAATTTTAGAGTAATTCTTTTAAAAAAGAATAAATTATGTATATTATTTGATGTAAATTATTTCCAAATATGTCATTTATTTCATAAAATAGAGAGTTGTGATCAAAGGCAAACCTTATATTAAAAACTACTGAACGCTATGAAGCATAAGGTGACTTTAAAAATGGTTTTTAGTAGCTTTAAATGTAAATTTTAATTAATCATTTTTAAAATAGGATTTTAAAAAGGCAAAATTGTTCAGAATTATAAGGGAATTATACCTTTTATCACGAAATTTAAAAAATCATGTCTATGAATTCTCAATTCCATTCCATTTTAATTGAAATAAATACACATTACTTACAAATGTATACGTAAGTATGCAATTCAAATTTCGTTGCGATATTTCTTTGAAATTCCATGTTGTTTACGTTTTCCCATTATATTTATTTTGTGAAAAATAAGGGAAATACTCGTCAACCATAATTTTTTTTTTTTTTGTATAAATTTGATAGATATTTTGAAATTTTCATAAAATGGAAGTTTGAACTCATTTGAGCATAAAGTGCAGGATATCCTGAGTTTCAAATTTTTAATAATTTCAACCAATTTTTTTTTTTTTAATCCTTAATTTACAAAATGTCTGCAGAAAGTCAAAAGGTAGTTCGAAAAAGGTGTACAATTTAACTTGAAACTAAAGTATAAATTTTGAACCGACTAAAGAAAGGACAAAAATTATCAGTTGTTGCAAAGGTAGAGAACTTGAATGAGGCTAGTATTTGTACAATAAAAAAGAATGTAGAAATAATAAGAGAATATGCGTCACTACATATAAGATTTCTTAGAAGTGCTTACCAATATGAATTCAAAACTGAATCCTTTTTTTTTTTTTCCGTCTCGAACAACACAGTTTTAAAGAACACTGAACCAATTCATCATGTTCTTCGGGGGTTACATTCATATAAACTACATTTTGTTGCTTGCACAGGTTTATTTTTATTTCAAGATTTCTCTTCTATTCATTTCACATATACTACATATTTTTTATTTTCTAATTATCACAATATAATCTACTCAACAAATCTAAGCATTATTTTAATTAGGGAATGTATAATAGGCATGGAGGAGATTTTGGAAATTTAGTTCACAAATTATGTTTATTTTTAAAAAATAAAGAGATAATGTAATATTTATATTTTTTCAAATAAGAAGATATGTTTTAAAGTGATTTTTCATATTAAAAAAAAAAAAAAAAAAAAAAAGAATAAATCCATTCTTAATCCAACTAAAGCTTTAAAATTTTCAAATCTAAATTAAATCCGTTTTTATTTTTACTACAGAAGTTTTGATTTAATCTAAATTTTTCTTATATAAAATAAACTAAAAGAAATTGTTCCTGTCTGTAAAGTCTAAATCAAAACTCTTTTCCAGTGTGTTATCATTAGCTGATGAAGACAGGAATAAACAAAATAAAGTATCTGTCTGAGATTTCATTATGTGCCTGAAAATAAGAGAGATGTAGCTAAGTAATTGTTGTACTTCTTCCTTACTAAAGATACTTTTAATGCATCATACTAGCACATATGGTGACTTATCTACCACATCTAAAATATTAAGGTGCAAAAACTCACAAATGCTGAAGAAAAGCTAGCTTTACAATGGCAATAGTGTATTGACAATGGTTATGTGATATCATTAATGACTTTGCAGATATCGGATAATGATTATTATCCGAAATAAATGTTTCTTGCAAATTCTGCTGAAGTATTAAGCCCATCTAAATGGGGGAATATAATGGTCAGAAAAGCTAAATTATTATTTTTATAAAGCTAAATTATTCAGAAAAGCTAAATTATTATATTTTTGTACTTACTTATTTCACTTGTAGTTAACAATTCCTGTTGTACCTCATGCTCAACAGGAGGAGGACGATTACTTCAGTCTTCAAACAATTGTATAAAATAAAAACAATAAAAAATAACACAATAAACACAATAACATAATAAACCGAAGCGAACGACCGTACGAGACACAAGAAAATAATGGCTGCCTTCTCGAGCTCGACCAAAATATCCCGATGCATGATGGTTACATGGAAGTTGCGCATGCGCGACTTGGATTCTGTACCTCTGAAACTCGAAAGAATTGTTTTCAAAGGCACAAATGAAGTTTTGTGCCTCTGATATAATTCGTTGCGTTGACTGTGCCTTTCACTTCGTCGTGCCTCTAACGTTTCCCTTTAAAATCAGAGGCACATTAGTAATGTGCCTTTTATATTATAATAATAGAAGGCACAGTGCGCTCGTGCCTTATATATAAGAGGTACAGTTTTAAGAGTGTATCTTAGTATTAAAATGCAGGGTAAGAGAAAATCGTGTGAGTGACACACCATAATATTTACATACATTTAAATCTTTAATTAAAATAATTTAGAATTAAACAAAAACCATTTTTAAAAAATCTCCCCTGACTGGGACCTTTAGGTTCGTAGCGCGGCGCTTTACCTCACAGCCACGGTGTTCACGTAGGGAAAGTCTTTTTTTACAATATAGATTGTTTGTTTGCTCCCAGAGCGGTTACAAACATACAGACATACATACAAACATACATATATACAGGTGAAGCTAATAAAAACGTGTTAAAGGCACCTTAGAATTGAGCCAGTAACACGCAATTAAAAATTCAACAGCAAAATATAGACTTTATACCAGAACAGAAATGTAAATTTGTAATACGATAAAAATGATAACATTAATGATATTATCTACATTATAACCATTTTTACGTGTTTAGGGTTGATCCGTGATACAATCACGCATTTTAAATCGTATCATATATTGAAATCATATTTTATATTTTAAGAAATGAAATATTTACATTAATTCTAGTATTTAAAAAAAAAAAAATCTTTAGAAATATTATCCGGAAGAATTTTAAGAAAAAAGGAATCAAATAAAAAAAGCTTACGTGATAATATAGGTGGCTATCGAATATTAATAGTCTTTTAAAATGATTTTTTTTTTATAAAATATGCCAAATACAGATATAAAATATCTTTAATATAAACACTGTAAAGTGAATGAATGGAAAGATATATTTAGAACGAAACGTATGCAATATGTGAAAGAGACGAGGAGATTTTCCACGGTTAGAAATTATTTCAAAATCCAGTGGCTATAAAATTCCTAACTAAAACAAATAGTTCGAAAGATAATTTTATATAGAATCGAATATAGTTACGGTTGCAGAGAGAATAATCTAAAGTGTGTATAAAATTAAAATGGGAAAGAAAACGTTTAAAAACTAGAACTCTTAAACTTTTTATTTTCATCTAAATAACAAAATTATTATAAGGTTATATATATTTTACAATATAATGATATAAAAATCATCGGAAATACAATTGATTGATAATTTACTTTTTAATTTCTATCAGTTATTTTAAAGATATTTAACATAATTTGGAATTCAAAAAACTTTTTTTTTTTTTAATTAAAATATAAATTAATGAAAGCCTGTATTATAAATCTTCAATATAATTTTTTTAAACGTTCAAAGCATCCTGAGATTTATATGTTAATATTTATTTATAAATTTGCGTTCATGTTTGCTTTTGAATTAATTTTGTGTAAAAGAAAAATACAATAAATAAAATACATATAATACAGATCACATGTATCGATAAAAGTTAATGAAAAATAATCTTAAATTTAAACTTAATTGCATTTTGTGGTAAAGTGTGTATCATATTCTTAACACAATGCCTTTTTTTCTTATATAAATAGAGATACATTAAAGGAATAAACAAAATAAATTAATTAATTAAAAACTATTATGACCTTAACATTTTATCTATTTTTACGGTTATGTAGGTGCGTGTGTAGTGCATGTATATGAGTGAATGAACAAGATAGCGTCTAATCTTCAGATGAGCCGAAAGTTGGTACATATATTGTACATATATTGGTCACTGTAGCACAAACTGAATAGAGTTAGGTGAATTATAGTTTTTCCTCGTTATGTCTTATGGACTAAAATCCTTTAATGTACGATAGCGTCTACACAACTCGCTAGAACTTTTTTTTTTTTTACAAAGAAACAACGAAATTTCTTTATCATTTATGCCTATGGACTGAAATTATTTAAAGTTTGATAGCGTCTAAATGCCGTATTCGATTGCGCTGAAAATTGTTATACATACCATAAGTCATCATTGCACAAACTGTATAAATATTGCTGAATCTAGCACTTACAGTTCCTTTTTTTTTTTTTTAACAGAACCACAAATAAAATTTCTTTATCATTATATTTAAAGGGGTCAAAATATTTAAAGTGTTATAGCGTTTAAATGATTTATTCGATTGAATTTATATACATGCTATAGGTCACAATCACACGATTTGTTAAGATTTTGGTTAATCTAGCTGTCACGTCCGTGAGAAGATTTCATAGCCAAGAGAGTCTGCGTCTGCGAGATATTTTTCTTAGCCAAACTAGCTGAACAACTAAATTATAATTACCGTAAAGTGTAAATAATAATCTGGTGTGTCACTCACACGACTTTTTCTTACCCTGCCGCCCCCCTCAACCCCCCGTTTCATGAATGCACCTACATTTATATAGAATTTAATTCGGTTATTAAAAAATAATTCTCTTTTTAAAAAATAATTTATTAAAATTATTATTTTAAAAAATTATCTTTTATGATAAGGCAGACGATTTCCATATTAGAGAAGTAGTATAACACCAAATATCCAAAAGAAGTCCATTTTTTTCTCAATATTTAAAAAAAAAAAAAAAAAAAAAAAAAAGCGATTTTTTTTTTCTGTTTTTTTTTGTTAAAAGTAAAAAAAAAATCGATAACTTTGTTTTAAATTATCGCAGATCGATGGTTCAACCCTTCGTTTTAAAGGTATATTGGCGAGCTCTTTTGAAAGATACCCATCATGAAAATTTACTCCCCTCGATGGGGGACTTCCGAGGCGAGGCTCCTACATACACAAAAAAATTTTTCCCATTAACTATCTCTATTACAAATATATATATATTTGTTTCATTTGGTTTAGTGCAGTGTATAGACGTTAAACTCTACTTACCTGCAATTTCCTCCATAGGCGTAATGTATTAGAATTCTCTTGATTGTCCCTGTACACGAACTATTTGCTTGATCTTAACGAAAAGCTTACTGTAGCATCCGTATATGATACACATTTAGAATACCAAGTTTGGACTTTCTGCCATAATTTGTTTTTGAGATATGCTGATAACAAACACACACACAGACACACAAACAGACACACACGCAGACACACACACAGACATACACACAGACCATTTGCTAAAAACATGATTTTCGTATTCAGGGGACCTCAAAACATGTAAATATAACAAAATCTCGCGTTGGAAAATTTGACCCCAAAACAATACTTTCTCTACCTTATGGGTAAGAGAAAGTAAAAAGATGGGACTAATGAGGGGGGAAAAAGGCCATATTATAAAAATTAAAGTTATACCATGGTTCGTTAATTTGAAATAATATTGAATTTAGGAAATAAAAAGCACGCGCACGTGCAGGATAAAAAATAAGAAAAAAAGAGGATATCATAGTAACGCTTTTAGTTTGATTTTTTTTTTTTAGTATTTTGGAGGTTTAGAATAATATCGAAAAGACTTAATATTTTTTCTGGAGCTCTTTTAAAAGAAAGGTCTTAACTGATGTGGCTATTAGATGAATAAGTTGGAGATAGATAACTCCGCCTGTGTTATTTTCAATTAAAGAAAAGTATGCAATATTTATTAAGTTATTTTAAATTAAAATGAAGTTTGCGACACTAGCAGGGATAGTTCTTTTACTGGAACATAAAAATGAATCGTTTATCGTCACGCACTATAAACTCTAATTGTGTGAAGTTCGCTAGCGTCTGAACTCTGTTCAGTTAAGACAGAAATTGGTTGGGATGCTATAAGTTATTATCGCAAAAGATATACAAATTTAAATAAATATAGAAGTAGAAGTTTTTTTTTTTTTTTTTTTTTTTTTTTTTACAGTTATACAAAATAGAATTTTTATATATTGTGGGCTACGGGCTCAAACATTTTAAAGTTATAATAACATAATAAAGTTATAATACTTAAAACATATTTGATATTGTGATCTTACCATTTATAAACTTTTTACAGGGACGCACAAAAGTATTACGTTCTATTTAACAACATACTGTTTAGGGAAAAATACTCAAACACACTACTATAACTTTCTCTTTTGTTTATTTTACTTTTTTTCACTTTAATTTAGTTAAAAATCTATTATTTACTTAATGTATGAAAAGTCAAGAAGAGTCACTCTAGATTTTTTATTTTTTTTACTAATTTCTCTTTTTTTTCTTTCTTTCTTTCTTTCTTTCCTTTTTTTTTTTTTTTTTTTTTTTCAGAAGGAGAGGCTTTATTAAGATGATTCATTTAATCTTTGTTCTCAGACAAAATAAGGACTACAGTGTTATTCTTGGCATTCGACTATATGTGATACATTTATCTTAGATCTTTAATACAATATATATTTTTTCTTAATAAATAAATAAATAAATAAACAAATAAATATTTTTTTTTTATAAAGAAATTCATTCAACGGCTCTTTCCTAATATTTAAAGGTTAAATGCTTGCTTAAGTTAATTCAATTTCTTTAACAAACTATCTAGTAATTGTTGTTGATTTATAAAATATGTTAGTAAAAGGATTTGTAACGGTCACAGCGCGTTTATTATTTTTGCTCTGCTGTATTTTTATTATTACTAATTGTTTTTGTTGATATTGTTATGATATTTTTATTTGGACATGTTTAACTTATAAAATCCACATCTCCTATGATGGTGATATATTTTTAGATATATCAAGCTCACTATTAATGATCAAAATACAGAGTTAATGAATTTCTGTTTAACGATGTAGCTTTCTAAATGTTCATTGCTGAAAGCTATGGTGATTTGGTAATAACTTCATATTTAGTTTCTATTGCAAATACGAAAATGCACCTATTAATTTCTGAGGCAACAACGAATTTATCATTATAGTTTGGCAGAATTACAAAAGTTCATGTTATTGCATATTGGAATTTTGCATGACACTGTGTTGGAGAAAGTAATATATACTATATTAGTAAACTTTCGTAATTACTTGATATTTTGATATTTGGTAAATTGAAACATCAGTAAATGTATCTCGATACTATCGATTTAATCTTAAAAGTGGGGGTTTACACTGAATGTTATTTAAATCTATAAAATTCTTAATAAGAACTGAAACTTTTAAAACTAAAACCCTCATGTTAAATCTTTAACTTTAATATTTATAGTATGCAATATTTAGGCTAAATGGTTGAAGTTAACTTGGTTATTTATAATGTGTGATACTAGTGTAAGATATGCAGTGTAAGATATTTACAGATTTCTACTAGATATAGTTGGAATGAATGTTTCTATATTTACCACATCGAGTCACTAAATATGGCATCATAAATTAAACGATTTATTGCGATTTTTTATTTATTTTTAAATCTGTTTCGTTTGTAAAATTATGTGTTCAAGCAAAAATATTTTTTTTATTTTTTTAGTTATTTAATACTGACTTTCACAATGATAAAAACTAAATAATACTTTTGAACTAAATAGTTAGTTTTGGAAAAAAAAAAAAAAAAACTAATTTTAAAAGTGGTCAGTATGAAAAAAGTAATTTAACACCGACTTTTAAAGCTTTCTTTTCTTTCTTTCTTCTATTTTTTATTTTTTTAATCATAATTAATTTTCCTCAGCTGGAGGGGGATGACACTGCTTATAAATAATAAAGATATACATTTTTCGGCATCGGCAGGACAGAGGCAGGACATCGGCAGGAAAAGGGAATAGATTGGAAAATCTTAAACAGAGGTGTGGCTCATTAAAATATTCAAAGAATTTAATGATATGAATTTAGTATGCAAACACCATAAATTTTGAAAACTTACGACACTATTTTTAGCTTGAGACATTAATCACAGCCTAGGTCAGGCGAAAAAGAAAAAAAATAGTAGGCACGAATAAGGCGGCAATGAGTCACTGCTATCTATTTATTTAAAATGTCTATATAGTTACACTTGAAACTCTCTAATCCGCCTATTTCTATTTTTGAGTACCGTCGGATTGTTATAAACGTCAGAATACAAGAAAATTAGAAGAAAAGAACGCCATGGGATTGGCGTGCCACAAAGTGTGCACTCAATACTCATTATAAACCACCAGGTTTTCATTTATTTATTTATCTTTTACATTTTTAATTTTATTTTACGTATTTATTTATTTATTTATTTTTTTTTTTTTACAAAAAAAAAAAAAAAAAAAAAAAAAAAAAAAATATTAGGAAATAAGCATTGGAAAGGTTACATAATTACATATTACAATAGTTGAGTTACAAATTTTTATGGTAAAGAAAAGTTTAACAGTTGATCAATAATCAGATCCGACAAATGAAGTCTGTGGATATTTGTGTTTGAACAAGTTCATTATTTTCTTCTGCTTCTCGGCTTTCGAGCGTTGCGTCGTACGCAAGATTCATTCACTAAACGTTTCAATAGCATTACATCCGTTCTGTTTGTCTCGGGCTGTTGTAGCAAGTACATCAGTCCCTTTTCAAAATGTGTTACAGCTTCTGTGTGGGTAATGTGGCCTTCAATAGCATTGCTGCATTCTTCATTGCTTTCCTCTTCAATCTCTTCTTCCATCACACTTTCAAAGATTTCTTTGGCAGTCAGAACGGGGTGTGAAACTTCTGTTTGGTCGTACCGTAGACACTTCACACTGCCTGACTCGGCAAAGTCTTTACACCTGGGTAGTTGGCTTTTCACTTCTTTGAAACCCTTATTGAGGATCAAATTTTCATTAGCAGTTTCATCCTCGCTGTTGACAGAGCCGAGACAAACATTTTTCCAGTATTTCTTTACTTTTCACTGGAAACGCCATCCCGTGCTTCTTCTAAATTAAAGACAACATGATGGAGGTTCACATTTTTCTAGGTTTTCTGCAGTCATCTCGCTGTCCATCGAATGAAGCAACATTAACAGCAAAGCTCGTAAGTAACGCCTTTTCAATGCCTCTAGAACTCCTTAATCCAATGGCTGAATGACTGATGCAACATTCACTGGCATAAAAACGGCTCGTATATCACCATCAATTAGATCATCCACATAAGGGTGTGATGGAGTATTGTCCAAAATGAATACAACCTTTAATGGTAATACCTTTGCCTACAGCTCTTTTTTAACGCGAGGAACGAATACAAGATGAAACCAAATCAGAAACATTAACGAATCCGTCCATACATTTTGCTGATTGCCGCACTGTACTGGTAAATATGCCATTTCATTGTTTTTGAAGCACACTGAACGTAGAGATTTCCATATTACCTAAAGAAATAATTTGAAACTACCATATGTGTACGTGCATGCAAAAAGTACGACCAATGCTTTCTGTTGCTTGTAACCACGTGCTGCTGATTCACTTTCCACCGCTAAGCTTTTCGATTGCAATATTTTGTAGAAGAGTTCCATTTCCTCTCTGTTATACATCTCAGCGGGCACCAGGTTTTTTTCTTTAATCAGTTTCACGAAGTTCTTCTGAAATTCTTCTGCCGCTTATCCTTCTGCTGATTTGATTTCTCCTGTTACCGAACACTGACTCTTTTTCCAGTGAAACTGTTGCTAGAAGGGCAACTGTTGCTAGAAGTAAAATTTGCACCACCCATAACTCTGTTAGCCAGAGCCTTTTCTTTCAGAACTGATCCACTGACAAGAAAACCTAAACCTCTACATTGCATGAACCAATGATAATGCGTCTCATTCACTTTATCATGATCATGTTTTCTTACGATTCTTCGCGATTTCGTGGCATTTTCACTATCCAGCTGGCTAACAAACTCATTTTATCTTTCCTTTTGACAATGTCGAAATCCGTCCATCAGTCAATTCCTTGGTTATTTTCCAGTGCTGTTTTAGAATGACATTTCTTAAACTTTTTTACTATCTCAAGTTTTTCCTTTATTGTTAGTGTAACGTTTCTACGTTTAGACGCCATCATGAATGACGCGATAAGTTAAAAATGAACGTGACGAAGCTTACCTCAGTACTGTGAACTGTGCGGTCTAAGCGAAAATTTAAACTTACAAACAACGCAATGCGCGAGAAATATAACAGAGGAAAAACACACTTCTTAGTGGAGGCGTGGATCGAAGGACAATCCTACTTTACGGAGAGATGAAGTAAGAAAATCAGAAAAATGAATATGAAAGATTCTGTTCGCGTCGGATTAAACGGAACGGCGGGCTGCGAGACAGGCGAGTTAAACGGTTCATAGTGCATTTGAATGAAAAAGAAGCCAGTCTCTTAGCTCTCCACTGTAAATAGCTCTTCAAAAAATGGTTAAAATAAATGAAAATGTCTGATCAGCTCTTGAAATGTTGAGATAATTTTTATGATTATCACACAGAGAATAAATACTAGTAATTTATGTACAGTTTACTATATTTCTTTTGAGAAGTAGTAGCTATTTTAAATTAATTTTTAATTTTAATTTCTGGTTCAGATATTTTTTTTTTCTTAAAATATAGTTACAAGGTTTATAGTTACAAGTTAAAATATAGTTACAAGCGGGTTAAAAGAAAACTGAAAAAAAAAAAAAAAACTATTTTACTCTTGTCATTTAATTTTTCTTCCTGCTTTAGACAGATATTTATTATAACATATTTTATTTTACTTCTTTGTATTTATTTTTATGTTTAAATAATACTTTTAACTACCTGGCTTAAGAATTTCGTGTTACAACTTTTAAAATGATAAAGCGTAATTTTTATGTATATCATCACTAACATCATCATCGATATCAGCTTTTATCAATCCACGTCAGGATGAAGGCCTCATCTAGGTGATTTCAATCTCAGTTGTTTTCTGCAATTCTTCTTCATTCTGCTCCTCTAAACTTTATGATTACATCTCTCCAACGACACTGGTGTCTCTTCCTCAGTCTTTTCTCATTTTTCTCTATCCAAAATAGGATATTGACAGTCTTTCTGTTATAGTTTTTTCAGGCAAGTTGCCCAGTCCAGCTCCATTTTAATATCTTTACTCTACAAACGATATACGAAACTTTTCTTTCTTCCCAATCCATGTGTTTTGCTTTCTACCGCTTCGGGTTAATCCTAATATGCATCTATCTATGTTTCTCTGGGTTGTTTAAATTTTTTGCATAATTTTACACGTTAATGTAAAAAGTTTCTGAAGCATAAGTTAATACAGTCAAAACACACTGATCAAAATTTTCTTTTCAAACAAACTGAGAGATCGCTTTTCAATGGGTTTTTCAATATAGCACTGTTACTTCTGAATGATCTCCATGCAAGTTTAACACTGCTATTAAATTCTTTCATGATGTTTCGTTCATGGTAATGACTTGCCCCTAAGTGATTATAACAGCTTACCGTTTCTAATTGATCCATATTAACCTTTTCCAATCTTCAGTAGAGAAACAAAGAAATTTGACATACATTTTGTTTTACTGAGCTTCATTTTTAATCCAACGAGCTTGCATTTCTTGTTTAATTCTTAAAGAATGTATTAAAAGTCCTCAAATTAGGAAGCAAGCAGTACAATATCTGGAAATCTGAAATTATTTATAAATCATCAATCAATATTTTCTCCTTTCTCTTCCAAATTCAGTTTCTTAAGAACTTCTTGAAGTTCTTCATTGAAGAATTTAGGTGAAATTGTGTCCCTTTTCTTACACTAATTTTTGATTTTGAATTCATTATTCGTTTTGTGGAGTTTTTATTTGGTTCTTGCATCTTTATAAATGTTTCCAATAAGGAGAATATATTCTGAATTAATTATAGATTTCCATATTGCATTCATAACTGCTAGTGATGATACAATTTCAAAAGATTAGTCCCCAAAATCCACACAGAGAGAGAGTTCATATTCATTATTTCTTTCAATAATTTCTCTAATTGTATGAATATTGTCGATGGTACTGAAACATTTTGAAATCCTGTAGTTTGTGCTGCACCTAATTGTTTTTGTAAACGATTTATCAGAACTTTTAGAAAAATAATCTCTCTATCTCTCTCTTTGTATATATATATATATGTGTGTGTGTGTGTGTGTGTATACTTTGCGAAATTTAGAGTTTATATATATAATGTTGAGAATTGAAAATTATTATAAAATTTAACATACAGGAAGTACAATGTTAATGTCAACTACATTCAAAATAAGAAATGTATATAAGGATAAATTTTGACATACATGTGATACATTATTAAGTCCAGTTACAATCAAAAATTTAAATAATAAACACTTATTGGTAATTAAATTTGAACAAAATACTGCCGCTAATTATTACTTATTATATCTACTTACGCAAACCATCAAAAAATTAATTTTTCCATTAATATTTAAAAAAATAATTCCATCAGAAACCAATAATTTTTAGGAAAACCCAACAAATTAAAAAAAAAAAAAATGAAAAGTAAAAGAGCAACTTATTTTGAAATTGAAATTGGGACTGAGAAATACTCAAAACTTGAAAGACTTCACGGGATATACAGTCCTTCGTAAGAGCAGAAATATCTCAAGATTTCGGAAAATGTATAAGCCGAAAAATACAATGTATGATACAATCTTGCGACAATACTCAACATTTAAAAAGAGATAAAGAAATATTTTAAACAAATCATAGATTTACCTTATTAGAAGAAGAAGAAGAAAAAAAAAAACACATGTTTAATAAACTACATATACCACAAAACGAGTTGCCAATAGCATTTTACGAAAGTAAGAATAAAAGAAAATATAACTGTGAGAATAATACCTAGTAAACTAGCGAAAAAATTTCAGGTGAATCAATACCAAAATTATTAAAATTAGGTTAATTAGATGAAGAACTTGTAAAACTTGCCATAAAATGGATGAAATTTAACTTATCAAATTCATTTTATTAATTTATTTTTCTTTTAAGTTGTGTTGTGAGAGCGTGCGCCATCTCTTGGAAAAATTATAAACATTGTATATATATATATATATATATATATATATATACACTATTTATTTTTGTGAAGTTGTTTCAAAAATATGAAAGCTACGCATTTCGAAACAACGAATTCTATAAAACAAGACACAATAATTTCTGTAATTTTTAATTTTTAAACAAGAAAAAAATAAACACACTTTTCATGTCTACTTAAAATTACATAAATCTGGTATTTGCTTGAAATGCTAATTTATTTGTTTGTAAAATCCAGAAGTACATTATTAAATATCTTTAAATTAAAACAAAATAAATACAAAATAATATAAAAAATATATTTAAAATAAACATTAAGAAACATTATTTCATTATATTATTATCTTCAATTTTATTGTTTAAAATCGTTGTTATCGGATTTCTCGTGAGTTCTTTTGATGCCAGATGACATGCCGTTATTATCTCTAAGAGTCAGGCCAAGCTAATTAATCATATTTTCTTTGTTACAATGAGTCAAAATTAATATCTAACGCAGTTCTAACGACTCCCAGAGTAATTTATCTTCCAGCGGCAGTGGCTTTCTTTCTGTATTAGACCTTTGAACTGTTATCAGGAAAGGGTAAAAACAGTTCTGCAAATACTTGAACTCAAATCAATCATTTTTAAGTTAAATTACTTCCGAAAATCTTTTTAAACAATTGTTTTATTAAGAAGAGAAATGCATTGTTTGTTTATATTATTGCTGTTATATCTAATGCTCGCAAAGTTTTCTAGAATATAACAATTAAAAATTACTGTAAGAAATTTTATTTCAGATTATTTATTAAAGGCAATTTATTAAAGATATTTTGTAAAAGTAATTTATTAATTCGTTTTCAACTAATTAATTCTGTAAGCAATATTTAATTCGATTATGTGTGAAATACCATGTTAGCATTATTATTATTATTTGTAGTATGAGAATGTATTGTTAAAACATTTTTTATCAAAATGTTTATGTTAATAATAACAATAATAATAATTGCAATCTTGTTATTTAATCGTCTTTGTCCATTCGAATTTCGAAAGTAATTATCGCATATATATTTGTCTTTTTCTTTCTCTAAAGTTTATGCGAATTATTCTTATTGAAATCCAAATGTAATTTCATAATTATAACATTTACTACAAGCAAAAATACATAATAATTTTTTTAACAAAAAAAAATATATATTTCTTTTGTTTAGATACCAATATTGCCAATTGCTTATCCTGCACTGAGAAAAAATTCTGTAACTGACATCTAGAATCTAAATTGTGGCTCTAGAAAAAATTGTTATTTTTGAGTATTTTTTGATTAAGCTGACTTCATATCTTGCACTTATATAAATATCTCAGCTTCAAAAATTCGACCCAAAGACAGTTCTTTTACTATCTTATGGGTCAGAGAAAGAAAAAAGTGCATGTATGAAGACTTTGCACAAATGAAAAATTTGCAATTCTTTAATTAATATTTCATCTCAGTATTTCTTAATGAAATATTGAGTCTTCATTAATAAAAAAATTGAAAACACCAAATGTGGGGAAATATTTCTTTAGCTGTTTATTCTTCTAAAACATCTGTTTTTTTTATAACATAATAAAATTAATATTTTACATCAAAAGAAAAAAATCGAATGTGGACACCATATAACTTCCTTATACACCAATTGGAATATATTTATTCTTAAGAAAACATTGACATAATTGTGTAAGGTAACTGATTCATAATTTAACATCCAGGTTCCAATCTACTAAAATTCCTAAAATCAAACAAGAATTAAAAAAGAAAAAAAAAAAGAAATGCAACTCCAGCAACAAAAGTCACGATAATTGGATTATATATAAAGCGGAGACAAATACAGTAGTTTTTTCAGGAATAGGGCTCCACGACATATTACAGGATCTCTCATTATCAAATGGACAGCTTGAGTCCACTGAAATTCATTCCAGTATAGATGGGATACTTTTATTCTCTTTGGCGAAAATTAGGGGCGAAAAACGATATATTTAAACAAAACAATTAATTCCGTAGATATCGAAAAAAAGTTTAATAATTCTGACGATCCTAAAACAATATTTGCCGCCAATTTGATCGCTAATCTCGCCAAGTCGCCAGATTTGTAGCCAACGCAGATTTTTGGTCAGGAAACCAATTTTGCAAAAACATTTTTTTTTTTGTATGCAATTTTGGTGGTTTTTCATCGATTTTGACGACTTAGTAATCAAACTTGGCGAAAATTTGTAATTTAGGGTTACCAAAGTATGGAAGTTCTAACTTCAACAAGAACAGAGTTTTTGGAGTTTTCCGGAAATTTTCATTGATTTACAGCGTAGAACAAAATTCTTTTAAAATTCTATAAATGTCTAACAAGAATATATATATATAAAAGAGATTATTGCTGATTGTAGACTAGAATTGCCTAAAAAGGAAACAGAGATGGAAATTTTCATTTCCAAGAGGGTAGGCGTGTACTTAGCATCAAATTTGGCATTCAAATGGTACGAAAATTTTATAATTTAGTATTACTAAAGATGGGAAACTCTAACTTCTATAGGAGTCGAGTTCTAAAACCTTTTATAATGATTCATTAATTTCTAGCGCAGAACTACCTCGAAAATTCTATAAACCACTGTGATAGTACTTTCACGATCCATGATTTTAAATTCCATTCAGACTTTGAAATTTTCAGTTGTTCCTAAATTAGCAAAATTTCTACTCTGTAGTGGATTTAACAGTGTCCATTTGATTTCTGCAGTAAGAATGACTGTTTCGTTGGATTGTTTTGAGAATATTGATTGATTATTGATTTTTGTAGCACAAAAACTTGTTGTATTGGACTTTTTCCTGAACATTCATTAAATAAAATGCCTTCATTGACTCGAACTTGCTTATGTCTTTAAGAATTACATTTTACACGCAAAAATGTAGTACATAACTTTCATAACAATATCATTGAGGGCTCTATCTATGGGCTGAATATTCATTAAATAATATGCCAACTAGAACCTACTTATGTCTTTCAGAATTACTTTGTACACGCAAAAATGTCGACAACTTTCGTAACAAATTGAATATCATTACGGCCTCTATCTACGCGCTGAATATTTATAAAATAAAGTGCTTTCGTCAACTAGAACCTGCTTATGTCTTGAATTCATTTCTATATGTAAAAATGTCGACAACTTTCATGACACATTTCTGTAGTAAGAATGTCTGTTTCATTGGATTGTTTCGTGAATATTCATTGGTTATTTATTTTTGTAGCGCAAAAAAGTGTTATTCAATTCTTTCCTGAATATCCTTTAAATAAAATGCATGCATTGACTAGAATCTGCCTATGTTTTTAAAAATTACTTTCTACACGCAAAAATATCAACAATTTTTTAACATTATTTTTAAGGGCTATATTTAAGGGCTGAATATTCATTAAATAAAGTGCATTGGTCGACTAGAACCTGCATATGCCTTTAATAATTACATATCGACAACCTTCATGACAATATCATTACAGTCTCTATCTACGAGCTGTATATTCATTAAATATAACGCATCAATTGACTGGATCCTGTTTCTGTACTTTCTACACGCAAAAATGTCGCAACAATATCATTACGGGCTGTATATTCATTACGTAAAATACATTCGTTGACTAAAACCAGCTTATAACTTCAAGAATAACATAACTAGGCGCAAAAATATCGATAACTTTCATAACAATATCATTATGAGCTCTATCATTAGCTTATTTTGAAATCACAGAAAGTCGAAAAAGGGAGGTGCACAACTAGATGTTTTAACCAACCTATACATCGATTTGCAATGTTCTACGTCAAAACCGTTTTTGAGTTATGCGAGATACACACACAAACATACTTACATGCAGTCGTCGATATCTCTGAAACGGGAGCTCGTATTAAAACCAAAGTTGCGGGTATACAACTAGATATCATGACAGTTACACATATAAATTTGCAACATTATATGATCATTCGTTTTTCAGCTAGGCGTAATACAAAATCCATTTCGCAAATAATCGTGATTATTATAACTCCTTATACTTTGTATAATGAAGAAAAAAACATGGTTATTTGTCTTTCAACCTTATAAAAAAAAATACTTATATATTCTTTATTTAACATGCTTTTGTTACACAAACGCATCCAAACTTGTAAAGGGTCTAAATTAAGACCCTTACATACAGTTATATCGTTTACTTAATGATATTGGTGGTGGAAAACATTACTGATTTTTCGCAATTTGTAGCTAGCCCCCAAGTTAATGTCATAATCTAATGTTCATTGAAAAATATGAGAATGACCCTATTCTCTACATATCCTCTATTTAAAAACATTTCATCAAAAGATACATTAAAAAAAAAAAAAAAGAAAGAAAAAGAAAGAAAGATTTAAGAAGTTTTAATAAAAATACTTCAGTGATTCTTTTGAAACACTAAATACTATGAAATACAAAAATGAAGTAAATAATTGCCTATATATTATGATACTCTAGGGGGGAAAATATATTTCGACAAATAATTAGTATATACACAGCTACCAAAATTTAAAACAGTATTCATATTCGATATATATAATATATAAATTTATGTTTAAAATATTTTTTATCACTGTACAATAATTCAGTCTCAATACATTTAAATAGAAATTAAATTGAAATTATTTCATATATATATATATATATATACATATACATTTTTTTTTCTATTTACTTTCCATTTCAATAATCATATTATTTTACTTTTTAATATACCTAAGCAATTAACAAAATTTTGTGAATGTTTTAAACAATATTCTTATTAAAAAATTATACATAAAAAATCAAGGTAAAGAGAAGCAATTAGCGTATATGTAATATACTCTTTTTCCAAAAATCCAAAAGTTTTCTCATCAATTTGTTCATTAATAAATAATAGACTTCTAAAAAATCACTAGATTTTATTTTTCCACTAGAATACTTTTAATAAATCAACAAATAATTACATGCCTCACATCACAATTGATATACTGCAACTAACAGGCAGGTAAATTTGTTTAGTATAAAAATATACTCTGCAGATAAAAAGTTGTTCCTTTCAGTACATGCTTATGCAATTACTGTAGAAAAAAAATAACTTTTTTTTTTTTTTTTTTTTCCAGTTCATTAGCGACAGAGTATTTTTCTATGGATTAGAAATCTTTTACACGAAAAAACCGCAAAAGCTGTTAATCTATTTCATAGGAATAAATGAGTTTTATTTCTAAAGTCTAGCAGATATGAATGAAAATTGTATTATTTTAACAAAATAAAACAAAAGTAAGTACTATATAAAAAATTTTTTGAAATGTATTCTACGCAACAACGCTCAAATAACTATTTATTTAGTAAAATTACAAACAAATCCATTTGCTTTAAATTAAAATATTATCGTGGGTAATTTTTAAGTATTCGGTCCACGCCCGCCTTGCGGTCAATAACAGAAACTTTCTTTTTTTCTTTTTTCTTCAAATTTGCTATATTCTTCAAATCAAAGTCAACGAACAAATGTTGTGATAAAAAAAATTCGATAATAATTAAAACGATTATTTTTTATTTAACATTGTTTTTTATCAAATAATGGAATTCGAGTAAAGAAATGTAATTTGAATATAATTGATTGTGAAAATTAATTTCAGCGTAAATTTCTGAAAATCGTCGTTAGTTTATTTATCAAAGGCGCAATACCTAAATACCTTAATTTGTTAATTATTTACACTCTACCTAAAGCTTATCCTGATAATAGAAAAGTAGTATATATATTTTTTGCGGTTTGTATCAATTATCCTTTTTATTATTTCTTTATTGTTAATAAGCATTTCTTTCTATTCCATTTATTCATTCATATATGTTTCTTTTCCGTTGTTTCATTCATATCCGTTTCTATTTTGTTCATTTCTATTTGCATCATTCTGTTTCTTTTTACGTTTTCCTGTAATCTATATATTAATAGGCAAGCGTGAAACATATTTACACACTTTTAACATATTAATTATGGGAGTAGAGGGTTGAAAATGGTATTATTCGAAAGGTATAATTAGCCAGATGTGCAGAATACAAAAATCATTTTCTTACGATCTCAAGAAGGTATTTAAAAATACTTTTATTTGTTATACATTTTTCCATTTTATACACGCATTATTTTATATTGAAAAATCCCTAAAATAGAATGTTGTTAAATCTGGCAATTTCTGAAAACTCAAATAAAACCACAGATGCTGTCATTTGTATAATACAGCATCACTATACTTTCAACTACAGATTTTATATTCTAGGGGAAAACAGCCTTTAGATGGTAGAAATTTGAGTGAATGAGTGGGTAGACCGAAAGTTTATAGTGTTGAAAATATACGTAAGTTAAACAAGGAATTGATTTATGAGAGTTCTAATTTTTTTTTCTAATTTTTTGAAGATCTAATTTCTTCTCTCTTTTCTTGCTTTCTCTCTCTCTCTCTCTCTCTCTTTTTTTTTTTTTTTTTTTTTTTGAGATTTACGTCAGCTCTAATTTCAAGACATATTTTTAAGCAAAAACGTAATGCATTCATATAATCTAAAATTGACTACTTATTTTTTAAAAAATAGATTTATTACTATACGCAAGCGACGTGATGACACCACTGACCGTCCGTAGGATGACCAAGCAAAATATTTCCTATGTTAAACGTCCATTTTATTACTATTATTATTATTAATTTTATTATTAAACGTTAACGAAAATTACCGACCGATTTCGAACCCCATATTTGTGTATAGTTATATGTAAGTTACTGTCTGTGTGTGTTAGATTGAGCTATTGTTTATGTAAAATTCATAAAATTGTAATTTTAAATATCAAAACTGGAAAAATAAAATGACAGCCTTACATTTTCGAATATAAAAATGAACATTTAATTTCAATGGAATGAGATTCATTTCAAGGGAACAGATTTGATATCTGTCGTCCTTGTCGGAAAAAAAAAATAAATAAAAGATCGCCAAATTATCTGAAGAACATATTTAGTTCCTTTCAAAAATCATGGTTATTTTAATAACAAGCAGTCAATAATATGAAGCAATATTTCGTAGAACATATATATATATATATATATATATATATATATATATATATATTATGAAAACATACATCTGGCATGTATGTTTTCGGATTACGTTTTTGATTGCCAAATACACAAAACATCAAGGGCGATCAGATATCAAATCCATGTCCATTTTCTTTCAAGAGTTTTGAAATTTAAATTTAAAATTTTGTTAATTTAAAAGCAAAAAAAAATTAATCTAACACATGTGCACGATGACTAATTTTTAATTAGACACAAATATGGGGATTAAAATCTGGAAATATTTTTCCTCAAATTTTAATATTTTTTTACAAAAAATCCACTGAATAATTAGCATAGGAAATTTTTTAATTGGCCCCAACGACGAACAATGAAGTCACACTTCGCTTGCGTATATCTTCTACATATATAAGAAGAAAGTTTAAAATTTGGAAAAACTTTTGAATTCCAGTTTTTGAGGAATTTACACATTTTGAGATTTTATTGCATTTCATTTAGTTGAAATTTACTACTTATTTTTAAAAAAGTCGGTTTATTACTAGCTTCTGCATGTATAAGAAGAAAGTAGAAGATACGGAAAAAAATTTCGATTCCCGGTTTCCGATTAATTTACACGTTTTGAGATTTCCTTGCATTTGAATTAACTGAAATTGATTACTTATTTTTTTTTTTTAAAGTGGATTTATTATTCTATCCTCTGCATTTTTAAGAAGAAAGTATAAGATTCAGAAAAATTTTAGATTTTCGGTTTTTGATGAAGTTATACGTCTTGAGATTCCCTGAACCCAATTCGACCATTTTTAGAAAATAGTCTTTTCCTATTGTAGTTAGAACACTACATTATGAACCAATGGACTTAATTTAACCGAACTTGATATTTGGTTGAACCTTGGTTTGAATTGGTGCCAATTAGCTTTTGAGGTATATCTCCGAACATGGTGCGCTTCATCGTTGAGATTTCCTCTCGTATCAGGAAAGGCTCAGCATCTACAGTGTACCAAACTTAGAGAAATATATTAAGTAAAACTCTTCTGATTCACTTTGGATGCATATCGACAAACAATTGGCGCAGAGCTGTGTTGCAGTTTATTTCCGTTTAAGAGAAGGCAATTACTTTGCTTTGCTTCGCAAAAAAAGTTATTGTGTTTCAACCACTGGACGATCCTAGTTTAGGTAAATGCTCTAGCAATAATTTTGCCTCCAAATACATATGATTACATGTATTCTTTTAATACACTTTTTAATTATTTACATAGAATTACATCTATTATTTTAAATTACCATTTAGGTTTATTATTATTATTATTATTATTATTACGGAAAAATGTATTGTTTTTTCAATGCATTGTAGCAATTGTTTCTTTTCTTTTTTCTTTTTTTTTTTTCTCTCTCTCTTGCTAAATTATTGTTCTTCTATTATTTTATTAATTTCTTCAAATCAAGGATAAAAATCTATTTGTTTTATTTCAATAAATTGTTTTAGCAATGACATTAATTTAGAGCGTTACTTTATAAATCTTAACCTTCTAGTATTAAGAAGATTACACCATGGTCTCAATAGTGAATGGATGCAGTAAATTTTAACAGTGAAAAATAGTCATTTACAAAAAAAAATAAAGCAGAAGTTTCACTTATTATTGTACGAATATATAAAATATTTAAATATGTGAAACATTTACAGCCTTTTAATGTAAAAAATTTAGCATACTTTTGCAAAATAGTAGATGATGAAAATATTACTTCATAATTAATTGTTACTAAATTTTCATTCAAAATTTATTATTCAAATTTCAGATCAAAATATAATTTATTCTATTAATTTTAAATAAATTAATTCTACTAATTATTCAGAAAGTTATATTCCATTTAATTTGAAATGTTTATCTTTAGAAATGTTAGATATTATTTTTTTTATATAGAAGCTAAAATTTTAACCAATGGGATATTAAAATATAGCTAATGAAATTTGAACTAATACAGTAGCCACCGCTTTATAAAATCACGTTTGTTTTCAACAAAATGATTTCATTAAGCGGCTGATTTTTATATCCGGCGAACATGCCCAAACTCAATAAAAGAGTATTCATTATTTAAAAAAAAGAAATTCTTCTTCGCCCTATAATCTGTTAACTAGCCATCCGTAGGAATGGAGTTTTTGTTAATTATCATTCATGTAAAATTTTCAGCTTCTAAGGACAAAATTACGTAAAAGATGGAAAATTTCTTTGACCTGGCGTTCTTGTACCTACCTAGAAGTGCTGCGGTGATTTTTTTTTTTTTTTTCCTATTCATTTTAGCTTGCGGTTCACTTTTCCGTTTGTTACAATTTAGGCACTAATACAGTTTTTATTCCTATGTTTACATGAAACAAATTGAGAAATTTCAAGCTTCGATGTCAACTTCCTTTGACTACACATTTGAAGAAAACGATCATATTTTACCAAACTTTTACGCTTTACCTTCAAAAAAAAAAAAAAAATCCGTTTGTATATCTTGCAGCTAAGTTGCTTCAAAATAGGAACTAGAGACTCTATTTGAACATTTAAAGACAGAAAAAATACTCGTTGACCAATCATTTGACGAGTTCATTCCTTGAATTCATAACTACAACACATGGCGGAGCGTGGTTTTTTTTTTTTTTTTTTTTTTTTTTTGAGGCATAAAATTTTGACAAAGGGTAATAGTGTGATGGCTTGCTATGTTTTGTTTCTTTTTTTTTCTTTTCAAAAATCCGGTGAGAAAATATAATTCGTTGTTTAGCTCACATACATGATCATTTTTACTGTTAAGGAGATTTTCTTTTGAATTTATAAACCGGTGATGCTGATTTTATTAAGGGGCGGTTTGTATTGATTTTTTTCTGGACCCAACAATTTGATCAGATTAAGCGGCTGATTTTATTAACCAGCAATTTTATAAAGCGGCGGCTTTTGCATACGAAAGTAATTTCATATAGTGAAATATGAATTGAAATAATTTTCATAAATCCTGATGAAAATATCAGGTGATCTAAAAATCACACGAAAAACAAAAAAATATATTATTCAAAAAGTATTGACCGTAAAACTTGGCTGTTTTCTCTGAAATGCACAGAACTTTTTTAAGTAACAAAAGATTTATTTCAAATTTTGTTTAATTTTTCACCATCAAATGGCTTTTTAATTTTTTTTTTTTTTTTTTTTTTTTTACTCGTTTAGGAAATACCACAACGTAACTAGGACTATTCAGAGTAATTGAAGTGTAACATAGAAATTAACTTTGTGTATACAGAAAAAAAAAAGTATTGAAAAACTTTTTCATATCAAATGACCTTACACTTGAAGAATTGCAGAATTTTCAAAATAACCTTTTTTTTTTTTTTTTTTAGTTGAGAGCTTAAAACGCTCATTCATACTTTCCACTGCGGAACGTATTACGTCTTGCAGAATTTCGTCCCATAGTTTTGTTAAAGCTTTTCTAAGTCAATCTACAGTGCTGCGTGTAAAATAACAGACTTTGCTCTTAAATATACCCCATAGTGAATAATCTAATTGATTGAGATCAGGGCTGTAAGGGGGCTATTCGGTTGCCTTTATAATTGAAGTAAAACTTTTCTCCAACTACATTTTGGTAGTAAGTACGTGCTTTATGCGAGGGTGCGGAATTATTTTGAAAGGTGAAATTCATTTTACCAAAATAACATTGAGCACATGGCGTTAAACAAATTTGCGAGATTAATTCTTGGTACTTTAGAACAATAGTTTTTATTCCCTGAGGAGCAAAAACAGGAGGGATAAGATTAGTGACAGTTACTCCGGCCCAAACCATAATAGAAGCTGTTTTTTTTTTGTCTTCCGCTGACTTTTAACAGGTATGGATTTATAGAGGATTTTTTCTTGATCAAAATTGTTCTTAACCAACATCGTTTTGTTTGTCAAGATGACTTTCAACAGTAAATAATTTCTCATATGAGATTGTCTAACAATTTGCCATGCGAAAGCCTCTGTTTCAGCGCTCTTGCTCTTATGACTCTAATTTTCTTTTCCTGTATATATAGAAAATGGGCTGCATATTTTTTACATAGTTGTGTATTCAACATATTTTTAAGAATTCGTCTACTTCTTCTTGGTAAAATGCCCATCTCAGCAGCCATTCTTTTTTCAACCCAGCAATGATTTTTCTACAAATTTCCTCGCTATTTCTTCACTTTCACTGTAGTCACTGTGAGCGCCACCATTTCTTTTTCTTACAGATCTAGACTCAGTATATCTTTCTCTTGTTCTGTATATCATAGTTCTACTGGCGTTTTTATGTTTTAAAATTTTTTAATAATTCACATGGTCTTTTTTCCCAAAGAATTAAACTAAAAGTGTAGCTTCAATGTAAATGAAGATGATCCTGATTAAAGAAAAACATAAATTAGATTTTATTAAAAACATCAGTGTTACACTTCAATTACTTATTCTGTAAATGTATAATGTGATGGCCGTGATTCATGAGAATGATCGTCAGACGTGGCGCATTAAGAATTCTCATAATAAAGTCTAACTAACAATGCTTTATCTATTAACAATATCATGATTTTTTTAGAACAATTAACAGTAATAATATGCAATAAATGTTTAATTTAAATATTTTCTGACATCTGAAATTATATGCAACACTACATAGTCAGTTTAATCAGTATTTGCAATATGGCGTCATTTGAAAAGGCTAGTCTGTTTAAAATGAGAGAGGATTTTGATATAAAGCGTCATCTATTGATGAAAAATGTGACTCATTATATATATATATATATATATATATGTAAGTTTGCATAACCTTTTTTTTTTTTTTTTAATATGTAAAAGGATTTTGTAATTGTAAATTCTGTAAATCATTTAATTATACCCACTTAAAAAATCTATTTCTAGCTTTAACAATTATTATAATAAAATAATCCGGGAATATTTCACTTATTTGATAATAAAGCAACGTTTATATAAATAAAAAATATATATTTAGTATCAAAAACTTAAAAGTAATAAACACTTTTAAATATATTCTTTATAGAATTCCTTTAGAATCACAGAAATTAGTTTTTAAAAAATATTGTTGTCTTTTCAATCGGCTCCTCTTTGCAACAGAATTTAATGTTTCATATTTGAAGGTAAACACATTTCAAATT
Organism: Salticus scenicus; assembly: GCA_963930645.1. NCBI lineage: Eukaryota > Metazoa > Arthropoda > Arachnida > Araneae > Salticidae > Salticus > Salticus scenicus. Next base: position 386,490,239 of record OZ005648.1, read on the forward strand.
TAACTTAAAAAAAATCTGGAGTGACTCCACTCGACTTTCCGAACATTGAGTAATTAACAGTTTTGTAAATAAAGTAAAGAAAGAGGAGTTGTTAAACAAACAAAAGAGAGAAAACCATAATAGAGTGAGTATTTTTCTCCATCTATTACACGATGTTTTATTTAACGCTACTGAACTTTGAGCCCATAGATCATAATGATAAAGAATTTTTCGTTGTGTCCCTGTAAAAACCTATAAATGCTAAATTCACCAAAATGTTTATAGTTAGTGCAACAGTGATTTATAATGCTAATATAAATTTTCAGCTCAATTCAATAAGGCGTTTAGATGCTATCGTACTTTTAAAAATTTAGTCCCATAGGCCATAATGATAAAGAATTTTTCTTTGTGTCCCTGTAAAAAAACTCTAAGTGCTAGATTCACCAAAGTCTATACAGTTAGTCCAACTGTGATCTATAACATGTGTACAAATTTTTTGCTCAGATTAATAAGGCTTTTAGACGCTATCACACTTTTAAAAATTTGGCCCCATAGGTATAATGATAAAAAAATGTTCTTTGTGTCCCTGTAAAAAAACTATAAGTGCTAGATTCTCCAAAATCTATACAGATTGAGTATTTGTGACCTATAATATGTGTATAAATTTTTTGCTCAATTGAATAAGGCGTTTAGATGCTATCGCACTTTTAAGATTTTGCTCCCATAGGCCATAATGATAAAGAATTTTTCTTTGTGTCCCTGTAAAAAACCTATAAGTGCTAGATTCACCAAAATCTATAGGGTTCGTACTATGGTGACTTACAATATGCGTACCAACTTTCAGGTTAATCGAACAAAGCGTTTAGACGCTAGCGTGTTCACTCACAGACATACACACATGCACACATACACACATACACACACACACATACATACATCATCGTAAAAATAGTGAAAACGGACTCAGGGGACCTCAAAACGTATAGAAACATCAAAATCTCGAATTCGGATTTTTGACATGATTACAATACTTTCCTCACTATAGTGTTCGGAAAGTAAAAAAAAAATATATTAGCAGTTTTAAAGCAGGGAAAGGTAAGTTGAATAATATTTTTTATAATACTTTCTTCTTTTTTTTTTACAGAATTTTCAAATATAGAAGCCGGATACTATAAAAGTGAAGAATTTCTTTTGTTATTCTCTTGAATATGTAACATTTTCTCTTTCACATTATTGCGAATAATTTCTTTTTAAAAGAATGTAGTTTCCGCTTTGTTTAAAAAGTCGTAAAAATTTAAATTTTCAAGGAATGTAAAAATGAAATGCCGTTTTGCAATTGCCCTCTTTTTATTATTATTATTTTTTTTTACTTTTTATTTATTTATTTTTTTTCTTTAAGTTTAGTTTTAGAAAATGAAATGCAAACGTAAATGTAAATGTAGATGTAAATAGGTCAAATTGTTAATAACATTCTTGAAAATAATTTTTAGGAATATTAAAGATAAATTGTATGTGAATATTTGTTTGTTTCCTAAACCGCAAAAATGTGATATTTTTTATGTTCATTCTTTTGGTGAAAAAAAATGAAGAACATAATTAGATATATAAAATAATATACCTTTTACATATTTTATTTATCTCAAACGAAATGGAATAATATGTACAATTTAAGAAAATTATAATATTAGTAATTACATTACAACGGGCTATCATATGCTAGCAAGTGATGCGAAATGGAAGTAACGAATTAATAATTTTCATTTGAAGATACATATAAATTAAATAATTTCTCAATTTAAATAAAATTCAATAAAATACCAGTTTTACATAAATATTAAATTAAAGAAATGATTGAGAAAATAAACATATAAATAAAAAACCAAACAAAAATAATTTTCAGAAAATTTAGTTAAATGTATAATATAACTATTTACTTAATCAAAAAAATAAGTATACTAAATTTTATTGCAATTGAATGTACAAAATAATGACGCATTTGATTTTAAACGTAATATAATATTGGATTTTTGCACAGTGTTTTGTCAGTAAAAGTAGTTTTTTCTGAAGCAGTATTCCAATTCAACATTTTTTTTTTCTTTTTAATAAAGAAAAAAAAAATAATATATATGTATGTAAATAATCCAAATAAATTATTTGTATTTTTTTAATTAAAATATTTTTAGTGTATATTTCTAAACTCTTATTTTTCAATCGCAATTTAATCTAAAGTAAAAAGAAATTAGTTTGTTGCGGCCATATATATTTTCCTATACAAATTCACACAGTACAAATTATTTATCATTATTTTTTCCATTATGAATGAAGTTTATAAGGTTGATTTCTTTAGAAATCGACCTATTGTAATAACTTCTTTTATTATATATTAAACTGCCGGTCGGTGGCGCCACCCGTTTCAGGATCTACAGTAGTTTATTCGCTTATAGTTCAAATGTCTTTTTGAAAATTCTAACTATAGTGAATTCTCACTCGGTAGCATCTGTGGTCCCTCTTTCCGTGTCATGATCTGAAACAGCATGTTCGCTCACCGTGCAAATGGTCTTTGGAAATTCTGACAGTAGCAAATTGGCACGGCACCCTGTTCAGCCTCTTCCTTTGAAATAGGATTTTCATTCACAGTGAAAACGCCCTTTGAAAATTCTGATCACGTCGAACTCCAAATCGATGACGCCTGTGATGCACTTTATTTATGAATAAATATATCTTAAAATCTAATGTGCATGACCACACCATTTTTTAAATTGTGTGTATATTGGGCAAATATAAATCATGATTTAAAAAATTCCTTAGCGTAAGCCAAAAAAAAAAAAAAAAAAGAACTTCTTCAGCGCTTTTAGCTCCCCAGTTTAGAAAAGAAAAATAGAAACGAAAAAAAAAAAAAAAAAAAAAAGAACATTATTTTCACTTTAAAAAGAATTTTCTCCTCTTTATGGAAACAGATGAAAGAAAAATTAATTTGAACTGGAAACCGATGAGCAGTAATCATGGCCGATTACCAGTTTCTGATTAAATCGATTTAAAATTGGAAAAATTCAAAATTTGCTATCTTAATCTCCAATAGCTTGTCACGTGGCATAAGGAAAATAGAAAGCAGTTTTTAGAGAGGAGATCGTCATCAGACATCTGTGAATGAAAAAAGAATAAAAAAAATGAAAAGTGAAATACTGAAGTATTACCACTAAAATTTCATACTTTAGTAAAATAAAATTATTCTGATTGTTGCGTCGGTAAGAGGTTTGTGTCCGTGTATTCAGAAAAGTCCCCCTTTTATTTTATAATGAGTTTGAAACTAACTTATAGATATTTATAATTTATTTGGCCATTTGACTGTCCTGTAACGCATTTTAAGCACATGATTGTTTTGATTATTAATTGTCATACATGGACGTTTTAATTAATATCTTCGAAACCAATTAAAATTTGTAAATTCTCATTTCACTGCCACTTCCAGAAGGCTTATTAGCACCTGTATGTCAATTTTTGTTCAATTTATTGTCAATTTTTGCTGATAGACAAACAGACGGATAGACGGGCAGACAAGCAGACATGTTCTTTTATTATTATAGATCTATTTATCTATATACACATACAGTGGAGATTTTGTCATCACGACAATTTCCGAAATAATACTGCAAATCGAACCAAGATTGGACAGCTATTTTACAAATACATATCTTGGATGAGTTCGTTAACCATGTTGCTCCGCCATTTTGTTTCAAGTGGCGGACACTTGGAAATTTCAAATCTCTACATTGTAAATGTGTATTTAAAACCTGAATTTGATGTATACATATACCATATAATGGTCTCAACCAAGTTTATTAATAAACTTTATCCGCCATTTTTAATAAAAAGGAAGATACCGTAAATTAAACGGGGATACTTGAAATCAGGTTTCCTCTTGAAAATTTATCATCACGATAATTTTTTTAAATACTGAATCAATCCGAACCTAATAGAAAGCTGAATTTAATATTATTAAACTTGTATAAATAAATCCAAACTTTTATATTCTGAAGGTAACTCATTTAAAATAATAGAGAAATCTTTACTTACCTTCTATGCAGCAGGAATGACCCAATTCTTCTAACTAAATAGTATTTAATCCTATGTATTTCGGAGTTGTAGATTTGATATACTGCAATATGGACTGGATTCTATATCTTGAAGCGAAGTAATATGTATTTAAAATATATATGTAGTTAAAAACTTTTACACATATTAGAATAAAGAACTTCAATTGGTGAACTTAATTTGTTTTTTTTATTTTTACTTTCGGATCATTTTTTAAGTGCATCCTTATCCTAACGAGGTTGATACAAAACTGAAAGAATTATACAGAAAAACATATTTCTAATTTGACATACATAATAAATGAAAATTAATGTTATGAATTATTATTTTCTACATTACTCATAATATTTTAAATCACAAGACTAATATTTATCTTAAGTTTTATAATAAAAAGGCTTAGACTAGTTCGAAGTTCATGCAAACAGTTAATATAAGAGAGATCGTTTTTGAAACACAAGAAGAAAGAGTCATTATCATTTTCATCTGTCAACAGATGTCCGTAAAGAAAGATCGCAGTATAATTAGATCCCGCAGATACAATAAGTATTATTTCCCCCTTCATCGGGAGTCACTTCTTAAATGTCACTCGCTAATTGTACCATTTTTCTGTGAATTTGAATTATTGATCTTGGAAGAGGTTTCGTTACGATGTCTGCCGTCAATTTCTGACTTGGACAATATTGCATGTCCAACATCTGTTTTTCTTTAACGTTCTTCAAATAGTTATATTTGATGTCTATATGCTTGAGCTTTGCAGAGAATTCACAGTGTAATAACTTAATACAGCTTATATTATCTTCATACAATGTAATGGGTGTATCTTGCTCTAAGTGCAAATTGTTTGAAAACATGATTAACGAAGTAATTTCCTTTGCTGCAGTTGTTGCAGAAATGAACTCCGCTTCTGCAGAAGACAATGCTATGGAAGTTTGTTTTTCGTTGCCCAAAGAATGGGATTGTTTCCTAACATGAAAAAGTTACCCGAGGTGTATTTCCTATTTGTTTTATCGCCTGCCCAGTTGGCATGGGCGAAGGGTGATAGTTTGGATTCTTGGTTTGCGCTAATGACAAAATCTAAGTTTTTGGTGGTATTTAGGTAACGAACAACTTTTTTAGCTGCTTCCAAATTCATTTTCCGTGGATTTGAGCTTCTCCTGCTTAAAATATTTACAGCTGCAAAAATCTCTGGGTGACAGACTGTACCCAAATATAATTTATCTGTATTAATTTTTATGAGGCTACCACATATGGAGATATCGCTTTCTTTAAGAGATTAAGGGTTGGGGGAAGCCACGTTTTTAATTATAACACGTAGAGAATATAAAAATATTAAATATCTTAAGAAATTCGAGCCTTTTTACTAAATAATTTTTAAACATGCATGCGCTTGCTTTAAAAAAATCATTTGCATAATTATATAGCAAAAAGTTTTGAGTAACTTATATGAAAACCTTAAACAAGTATCGAGAAAATTCAGAAAGTTATGAGAGATAGAATGAGTAGAATTTCAGTTCTTCTCCAAAAAAAAAAAAAAAAAAAAAAAGAAGAAGAAGAAGAAGAAGATAATAAGGGATTTTTATCAATATTTATTTACAGTCAACGAATAAATTATTACCATTCATTGAATCTATATAAAAATGTGAGTAAAATGTGAGTATTTATGTGAATATATATTTTAGTATGCGTGTGTGAGAGAGACAGAGTAATTAAAAATGTATAAATCAATAACAGCTTTATGGCAAAATATAATTTCTTGTACATTAGGCTAACCTTATTTATATTTTTTATTTAGAAGTCATTTTGTATTTGATAAGAAAATAAATATAAAATCATTTTTATGTCCAAAAAGGATTTACCATTTGATAAATGATAATACCATTTAATATCGAAGAAATATAACCTGATCCAATTAATTAATGCTCTAAAAAATTAGGATTTGTGAATTTCAAAACGATAACTTAAACATTTTGAAATGATGTTTTCTATAAATTATGTGTGAGTCTTGTGAAAATTGTGTCTATAAATCTTGCTAATAAAATTTCATTTCAAAAGAAATCTGCTTGAATTTGAAATATTATAAAATATCACATTAATTATAAGTCATTTAAAATCATAGTTAGTATATAAGTAATAGAAAAATTAGCTTAATTTAAGTTAAAATCTAAAACTGGTCAGATGACTAGATTCCCTGTTACAGTTTTCGTTTTCCTGAAATTTGACTGGTTAGTCAAATGGAAGAATAAAAATAAATCGCTCCAATTTTGTCAATCGACTAAGAAAATTTTGTTTGGCTAGTCAAAAGGCTGAACATTGTTTTTTTTTTTTTTTTTTTTTTGTCCCCTACCGACAACATGTGTTAGTCAACCGAAACCGGACAACAAGTCCATTTAATTAGCGGGATAGTGTTAATTTCATTAATTCTGAGGGGAAAAAAAAAAAATGCGCCTGGAATTATTTAGGAAACGCATACTTTTTTTTTTTATAAGAACCAATTACTTTGTGTCATGTTGTTCCTAGATTTTTTTTTTTTTTTTTTTTTTTGGTATTTTCAAGTCTAACAAATCATTTTCTAACTATGACATGAAACTGTACTAAAATGAGCACGGCAATTTTTAATAACAGATAGAAAAATAGATTTATTTTTTTTCGAGATCTGATACCATTCTTGCTGATTCTCATGTAAAATAACTTCCTGAATCCAAATATGACTCCTATTTTGCCCGGTCACCCACCGTTTTCTAGATACACCACACTCTCCCTCAATTTCTTTCCCAATTCGATAATGTTATGAGCATGAATTTGGTTTGAAGTATGAAAAATAATTAAGTTAACACCTAAAAACAAAAAAATATATAGTTTAAAAAACAACATTAACAACAGATTAAAAAAATATATAACATGCGTAATGCATAACTTCAGTGGCAACCCCCCCCCCCCCCCAAAGGAAAAGGAAAAAAAAATTACACTTGTCGCAAATGTCTATGTTTTAGAAATTTCTAACTCTGTAGCCCTTTACAAGATCTTTAATGGTTAAAATAATCCTGCACCCATTTCCTAAAAAGCATATTTATTGCCATAAAATCACCGAAGAATGATAAAAATAGGGGGTCATTCCTAAAAAATCTGGTGTGAAACAACCACACGACTTCCATTACCCACTATTACGCATATTATATGCATCTTTGAGAGATAATGCGATCAGAAAACATAAAAGTGAACTAAAGAGAAAATAGTTACAGCCGTTTTTGAGATACCAACTTCTACAAAAAATCAATTATTGACCGGAAAACAATAATTACATACAAAAAGGTATTTAAAAGTGAGTTAATATGGCGAGTTTGAAAAAAATCCGTACAGCTGTTTTTAAAGGAACGCCCTTGGGAGACCTGAAATTGAGCTATTTATACAGGACGCCTATCAATTTTCCTGAACTAACCAACTATATCATTCGAAAGGAAATCTAATAGAGTGTTTATATAGCAAATTTGAAGAAAATCGTTAGAGCCGTTTTTGAGATACGGACTTACGGTCCCACTTCCGGTTTCCGATGTCTCAATTCCGGTTTTTTAATTTTCACCAAAATTTGGAACTTTCATCTGTACACCAGACGTATTTCAATTCTAAAGTTTCGTAGCTCTATCTTTATTAGTTTCTGAGCTATAATAGCCAGAAGATTCTCCACATACATACATACACACACACACACACACACATACATACATACATACATACTGACCAATTGCCAAAAACCACTTTTTTGGACTCAGGGGACCTTAAAACGTGTAACTCAGGTGAAAACCCGATATCGAATTTTCAGACCGAATACAATACTTCCATTACCTACGGTAGTAGGGTAATGGAAGTAAAAAACGGTGGGTGGTAAGGCAAAATGGTCGTCATATTCGGGTTCAGGAGGTCATAAGAATTGGCTGAAATGGTGTCAGAGGCAATTTTCATGCCGAGCAGTGCTTTTAATTTTTGACCCCAACTAAGATTAAAAAGACTGAAATCTGTATTTCCTGCACGAAAAGTTTAATAAAGATCTCTTTCCACTGAGAAATGATGCTAAGCGGCAAAATTTGTTCCAGTGTATTAAAAAAAAAAAAAAAACTTGTTAAAAATCACATTAATTTCGAACTAACTAACATTAAATTATTATAAAACATTATAGTCAAATTATGTAAATTTGAATATCTCTTTGTTGCCAGAGTTACATTTTCTGAATAACCGTTATTAAAAGACCACCTCTGTAAAGGGCCAATATCATATACCACTGTGTATGGCCCTCTTTGAAAAATTTTATCGTATAGTCTCTCAAGTATTGCTAACTGCGGGACTTTTAAGAGTCTTTTTTTTTTTTAACAGCTTCATCATAGGAACGAATTTTATTAAAAATACATCTGCATTTTGGAAATAATGGTGTACGTACTGTTTTCTCATTGGACCCTGAGAGCCCCACCAATGGCCGAGCGGTTCTGTGCTCAAAGTTGGTAGACGGGAAGTGCGATTCCAGGACGCGCTCGTCGACGAAGCTGTTCAGAGTTTTCCATAGTATTTTCTAAAACTCGCGTAAATACGGGGCATGACCACTTACAAGGGAAGTATGTATCAGTAAAATTGCTATTAAAACCAAACCAAGCATAAATTAATGAGTATAGTTGAAAACATAGGGTAGAGTGCAACTTTGCTGCAACAACACCCATATCGGCGAAATATAATAGTTTTAGTTATTTATATAAAAGCCAACAAAACATGAATCGTTGTAAAAACGGGTGGTGCAGTGGTAGCTTGACATGTGATACGGAGGTCCTGAGATCGAATCCCCACAAGGACCTTTTGCATTTTATTTATTTATTATTTTTATTTCAATTAATTTTAATCAAATGTAGAATCTGACTATCTTGCCTTGTCTGGTAACTGCGGTTGTTAACTACTCTTCCTGGTCAGATAATTATGATCGTCGACTAGCCGTCTTTGTCCGATAATATTAACCTTCCTAGTCTGGGGTATTATTTTGTAGACTAGGTTAGCTAGTACACTTTTTAACGAAGTTTCCGAGTAAGCTATTTTTCATAATTACTCTTAGACATTGTTGGAAAATTTGAAAAATACATAACACAAAAGAAAATGTAACCCTTAATGTATCTAAATATTTTAGTGTAGCCCTGTAACTCTTAAGGATAACCGTATCATATTTTATAAAAAACATTATTTTAGAATAGTAACAAAAAATCTCACTTTATGATGTTTACAATGGAATGTTGGTTAAATGGGATGTGTTTTATTAAAATGCCTCTCCTAAACCCAATGCATTGGCACTTTTTTGGGTGTTTCTGTGCACTATATAGTTGTGTAGGACCTATTAATGTCATTTTAAATAGGGAAGATTCCATAGTGAATTTGAATAACATATATCATTTAAAAAAATTCTGCAAATATTTTTGGAGGCTGGAGGCGGTAAGACAGATATGCAGACAGATGGACAGTTGGACAGACAGGCACACAAATTGAAATCATATTCACACTTGATAAAAATTGATAGAAAGTTTTAAAAGCGCTTAATGTAAACGGAAATGCAATTCCAGTAAATGGCCAATAATAATTCTTAATGTAACTGAACATTTCTATTTAGACCTGTAAATCTATTGCTAATCATACTATATTCCCTATAAGCATTCTTTTGTGCATAAGAATAACATATTTTAAATTCATTAAGATTTGTTCAAAGTAAAGTTAAGAAAATTTCGTTTATACAAATACCTCTCATAGAATGCAATGCTTTAGAATACTTTCGGGTGTCCCTGTACACAAACCAGTAGAGGAATTTACTCAATTTTCGATAGCAATCATCCGATAGTGAAACTAAATAATGTATTTCAATTTCATTAAGATTTGTGTAAAGTAAAGGTATTAAAATATGGTTTATAGAAATACCTCTCATAGTATAGAATGTTTTGGAATACTTTCGGATGTCCTTGTACAGAAACCAGTAGATGTATTCACTCCATTTTCAGTAGGGAACATCTGATAATGAACTTGAATACCATATATCTGTTTCAAGAAATTCCATGAATATTTACAACCGTTGGAACGCGGACAGGCACATAGATAGGTAGACAGACAGACTGACAAACCGAAATCATTAACACTTTTCAACCTTGTTGGAATGTGTTGAAAAAAAACAAGTTACTAAATAATACTCACAAGGTTTAAAATAAACATAATAAGATAAGTTATCAAAAAATACAATTGTGTTAAAATTAATAAAGTCAGCAGCTGGTTGTCTTCATTATTTTCCCCACCTTTTGTTTGCTCGCAATTTTTTACAATCTTCATTTTCATTAATAAAACATTCCTTCTTTAAAAAAAAATGTGCTTTAAGTAAAGAAAGATAAGAAAACTATTTTTTTTTAATTAATATTGATGTTACACAAAAAAGGGGATGATGTGCATTAAAAAATGTATATTCTGCAACGGCTCTAAATTAAGGTTTTAGTTATTGTTTCATTAATAATACTTTTACCGATAAATTTTGACTTTGTTAAAATTTTCATTCCCTACTTTTTTCCTGATTTGTCATCATTCATTTCGAACCACATTACTAATGTTTTATTTGGCATATATTTAATTTAAACATACATATTTCCACTGAGTTTCTTTTTCTTTACCTAGGATCATTCATGTTCTTATTCTAGTAATATCTGGTGTGGCACTCACACAAATTTTTCTTCCCTTGCATTTCAATGCTTTAAAAACAAGTTGAGGATTAAGAAGCCAGATAACAAGTAATGCAGATACCCACATTAAAATATTTGTCGCTCCCTCTCAAACATCCGTTGAAAATAATACATAAAATTATATAGAATTCAAAGTTGTTAGTAAATTTAAAAGATTAGTGCAGTTCAGACAAATGTCACTCGCTGTCCACCTTGAAAATTACACTGTTTGGCATGAAAATTGCTTCTGACATCATTTCAGCATATTATTATGTAAAATGACCTCTTGAATCCGAATATGACGCCCATTTTGCCCTATACCCACCGTTTTTTAGGAACGTCCCCCTATTTTTATCATTTTTTGGTGATTTTATGGCTATAATTTTGGTTTTTTGAGGGGCTGCAGAGTTGGAAAATTGTAAAATGTGGACATTTGCAACAAGGGAAAAGTTTTTGGGGGATTTGCTGCTGAAATTATGTATTACATATTTATATTTTTTAACCGACTTCAAAAAAAGAAGGAAGGTTCTCAATTCAAACCGTATGTTTTTTTTATGTTTGCTAGCTCATAACTTCTGAACGGATGCTCCAATTTTGATACTTTTTGTTTTGTTGAAAAGGTCTTGGTCTGCAATAGGTCCCATTGTAATATCTTTATGATCTAAAGAAAATACAGGGTGCCCAAAAAAATCAGTCCCAACTCTTTTAACTGCTAAACGGCTGCAGCTATAGTGATAAAAATGGTATGTAAGTATAGTAAAGTGGCCCTGCAGTACAAGGTTAAACCGCTTGCTGCACCACCTGGTGGAAAATAGTGGAGTTACTGTTCCTATCTCGAAAACGGTTCTAGAGAAAAAAAGTGAATTAGAAAGTTGAAGATTATAATCGATTTAGTACAAAAAGATAGTTTAGACATTCATGCTAGCGTTTCTATCTCGGAAACAGTTCAAGACAGGGGAAAAAAGTGAATTATAAAATTGCAGAGCATCATCGATTTAGTACGAAAAGATAGTTTTGACATTGATGCTAAAAGTACAAGGCTAAAAACGTGCCTTTTTTTTTGTTTGCAATTTCGTACACTATACACACTTAAGCTACATTGCTCACGTTGTAGCGTAGCTGGTGAGATATACGCTATATAGTTCAAAATACGGTTACTTGATACTTTTTGCTTTGTTGTAGAGATCTTGGTCTGAAGTAGGTCCCATTATAACATCTTTACAATCTAAAGAAAATAAAGTGCCATCTGGTGAAAAACAGCGGCATTAGCGCATCTCAATTCAAAGCGTATGGTCTTTGTTTTTGTTTGTTAGCTCATAACTTCTGAATGGATGATCCGATTTTGATACTTTTTGTTTTATTGTAAAGGTCGTGGTCTGAAATAGGTCCCATTGTAAGATCTTTACGATCAAAAGAAAATACAGGGTGCCCAAAAAAGTCAGTCCCACAGGGTGCCCAAAAAAGTCAGTCCCGACACTTTTAACTGCTGAACAGCTGCAGTTATAGTCATAAAAGTGGTATGTAGGTACAGTAAAGTGGACATGTGCTACGCGATTCAACCGTCTAAAGCGCTACCTGGTGGAAAAGAGTGGAGTTAGCGATCCTATTTCGGAAACGTTTCAACGCAGGGGAAAAAAGTGAATTATAAAATTGCAGAGTATCATCGATGTAGTACGCAAAGATAGTTTAGACATTAATGCTAAAAACAGAACGCTTAAAACGTGTATTTGTTTGTTCACAATTTCCTATTTTGTGCACACTTGAAAAACATTGCATATGTTGTAGCGTAGCGGGTGACATTTATGCTATGTAAAATTCAAAGTATGGTTATTGTAAGCGATCACATCGATTAACGCATAGGCGTTTTAAGCCGACTTCCTAAAGGAAGAGGTTCTCAATACAAACCATGTTTCTCGTTGTTATTGTTGAAATTTTTTAGCTTATAACTTCGTAAGAGATGATTTAATTTTAATACTTTTTTTGTTGTCGTAATGATCTTGGCCTGAAATAAGTTTCATTAGAATTTCATTAAGATATAAACAAATTACAGGATACTCACAAAAGTCTGTTTTCACTCTAACTGCTGGACGTAAGCAGCTACACAGGTAAAAGCAGTGTGTAAGTATCGATGTTGAAACTTCTGTCCGTCAGCTGCAATGCATATTTTGCTCTTTGTTTAAACTTTACGCTGCGCAATTTCCAGCGCAGCGGGTGACACGTATTTACTGTAAAGTTCAATATATATGCCTAACAGAATTATCGGTTACGAATACAGCGTATCCTTTCTTTACATTTCTAAAGACTTTTTAATTTAACTTACGTTCGTTCAATAGATAGTTTTTTGGTCATATCCGATAAAGGCAAGAAAAGTGACACAATTTAAAAATGCAGCATTTGAGAAATATCAACTTAAAAATAACCTGACTAGAATAAAACTGGCACAACTGTCTCTCGAGTGGATAACTTTCTAGATGGAGATGTAACTTTTTTGTTCACAATGGGTGCATTTAATGTATTTTTCAGTGACATAAATTATTTTTTGGGTAATGTCCCTTTTCTTGGAAGTTGTGATTTGTGAAACTTCCGTAGAACGTCTTCTGATGCTCTGCTATATAAATAAGTTTTCACTGAAAAGAGAAAAATAAAATCTTTTTGTAAAAAAATAGAACCGACTCCAAAAAGGAACTACTATTCAAACAACTAAAAATGAAAGAAAATTGGCAGAAAATGGAACTGTAGATTGCGCCTAAAAGTATAAAATAATTTCCTTCGCCAAACAACCTATAACACTACAATTAATCATAACTTTTGAAGTCGGCGCAAAATTAAATAAAAATTGATAACTTTATTCAATACAAAAATCAAATCCTATTCAAAATACACGTCTCACATTGTTACCTGCAAAACGCAGCCGAAAACTACTTTGATTCAAGAAAACAAATAAGATTTCGTAAGCAGCAAAGTTGGCGAAGATGCTGGTATCTGACGTCCTTGGTGAACGAAAAATCGCAAAATTATCTGGCAAACATATTTAGTTTCTTTGGAATATCATGATTATTTTAATAAGGTATATCAAGAGAGTAATCAAGAATATGAAACAACACATCGTACAATATATATTATGAAAATATACATCTTGCGTGTATATTTTTGCCTTACGTTTTTATCGCCGAATTCAAAAGCCATCAAGGATGATCTAACTTCGTAGAAACATAATACCGCATTGTGAAGAATGTTCACTGTTCTATGTAGATGCTACTAATGGTCCAATTGTATACAGTGATAAAATAATAAAGGAAACATGAAAATGGATCATTCGAGACAACAGCATTTGTTGCTACCGATCTAAAGACAAACCTTTAAAAACTAGTTAAATTTTATTTAATTTTGCGCCGACTTCAAAAGTTATGATTAATTGTAGTGTTATAGGTTGTTTGGCGAAGGAAATTATTTTACACTTTTAGGCGCAATCTACAGTTCCATTTTCTGCCAATTTTCTTTCATTTTTAGTTGTTTGAATAGTAGTTCCTTTTTGGAGTCGGTTCTATTTTTTTACAAAAAGATTTTTTTTAATCTGTTATTAATGTTATTTTTAAAACTTTATATATTTTTTGTTTTTAGGCGTTAAATGAATTATTTTTCTTTCTTCAAATCAAATGTATGGTCATAAAGTTATCGAACAGGCAAAAAAAGAATGAGGGGGGTAGTGTTTTTAGAAAGCTGTGGGTGACTGGGCGAAATTGGAGTCATATTTGGATTCAGGAAGTCTTTTTTTTTTTTTTTTTTTTTTTTTTTTTTCAGACCAGTGTCATCAGTCTTGGTCAAAATTTTCAAGTTGCAACATTATATGAACTTCATTATACAAATTAATAAATATATAAAATTAAATTACAAAAGCTTGAATTGCCTGCAATTTATTGTCTTTAATTTACGCTGATAGCAAACGAATACTAAAATTAACCATAAAATAACTTGTACACAGGAAACCTCAAAAAGCGTAATTAAACAAAAAAGCACTTAAATTGTATTTTAAAAAATATCTTACTTAACATATGGGAATTCAGAATTAATTTTCATTCCTGAGAACTTTTCCTTTATATGGTTAAGTCTAGTAAAGCACTTTCACAAATTATATTCAATGACAAAGAATTTTTTCGCTTAAATATTGGTCCATGTATGACTTGTATAAATTATGCACACACCATATTGTGTGCTTCATTATACATCCCGCGAAAAAAGATAGGTACAAAGGGTTTTTTCTTTGATTTTTAATAAAATAGCATTATCTAAATTGTGCTTATCATTTATTATTATCATAAAATAACACTATGCCCGGACTAATTTTTGTTTTAAGTCTAATTTAGAAAAATTTCAAGACTGAAATTTTTCTAATTTAAGAGTACACACCTCGACAAAAAGATAGGAACAATGTTTTTTTTTTTTTTTTTTTTTTTTTTTGAATATGATTATTATGGATATGAATTCTTTGAATATGACTAATATATTTAATATGTTTTTGATATGATAATAAATTATCAGCACAATTTAGACAATGTTATTTTATGAAAAATTAAAAAAAAAGAAAAAAAAACTTCTTTCCTATCTTTTTGTCGCGGAGTGTAGTCTTAAATTAGAAAAATTTTACACTTAAAACTTTTCTAAATTAGTCTTAAAACAAAAATTAGTCCGGGAATAGTGTTATTTTATGATAATAATAAATGATAATCACAATTTAGATAATGTTATTTTATGAAAAATCAAAGAAAAAACCCTTTGTACCTATCTTTTTTGTCGCGGGGTGTAGGTAACTTACTTAACAACTTACAGCATAACTTGAAATGAACGGCAATTTTCAAGTATAGTCCTCCTATAATCTAGCTCTTCTGAGTAGTTCTCTAAACGAATGGTGAATGATTTACATACCATATTTTACATGAAACATTTTTTTCATTCATGTAAAAAATATATCCTCCTTTCACTTTGTTTAGTGCTGCCTATAGATGTTAAAGTGTGCACTCCAAAAGTTTCGCCCATGGACGTAATGTATTTGCATTATCTTCGATGTCCCTGTACACCAGCCGTTTGATTGATCTCACGAAAAGTTCAATGTAGGATCAGGTACTTTAAATAACTATTATTTGATTTATAACTATTTAGTTCTATTTAAGACAAGTCGTGTATAGTATATCTAAAATCACTGCAGTCAAATTCAACGTAAGCAGATTTTTCATAAATATAGCTTCTTTCTCTTTCATTTTATTTGAAAAGTGTTTATGACTTCGATTTGTCAGTTTGTCTGTACGGGTTTTAACTCCAGCATATATTAATGGAATTTACTGGAACTGATATATGTTATTCAAGTTCACTTCCGAATGTTCTCTATTAAAAATAGAATATTCACTCCATTTTTAATAGAGTACACCACTGCTGATTTGTGCACATCTACACACGAAAGTGTTCCACAGTATTGCGTTCAATAACAGATATTTTATAAACCATATTTTATAGCTTTACTTTGCACAAATCTTAATGATATTGAATTATGTTATTCAAAATTACTATTGGATGTTCCCTATTGAAAATGGAGTAAATATCCCCACTGGTTTGTTTACAGGGACATCTAAAATTATTCAAAAGCATTGCGATCTATGAGCGAGATTTCTATAAATCATATTTTAGTACTTTTATTTTGCACAAGTCATATAGTCCAGTCAATAAATACATTTTACCTTGCAAAAGGTGGGGTAGAAGATTTTGTTTTTTTTAATTTGTACAGTACATATTAGTACTAATATGCAAAAAAACGAGTTATCCAACATGGTCGGCCCCGGGAGAATTTTTGACGGCTGAAAAACCTCGAAAATTTACTAGTTTTTTGGCTTTTTTCGAAATATCTCAGAAATGGCTGAATTTAGCGTATTTTTCTACTGTAATGTTTAAAGACGATTAAATTTCCTACAGTTTTTTTCATTACACCTTTTTTGTAGTACTAATAGCAAGCGCGTAACAGCTTCTTGAAAATAAACAGTTTTCTCAACTTCGTAAAAAAAGCACATTACTCCTCATAAATAATGTATAGCAATTATTAGAATTAGAAGCTTTATTTACAGAAAGCTTAACAACTTTTAACACTTTCGCTGCCGATCCCGCGCTAGCGCGGGATGTGACGTATTGCTTTACAGGTGAAAATTTTCTTTAGGCTGCCGCTTGGCGAAATTTCGAAAATCGCCAAGACGGCGCCATTTCGGATCGTGTTCCGAATAGTAACCCTCCACCGGCGGCGTACGATCAAACACAGGCGATCTAGCCTAACAAAGAGATACATCGGGAGAAACAATATCGTAGAAAAGAAAAATAAATAAATAAATAATATGCAGAACAAAAGGAAAATTTTCATAAAGTAGAATAAAAATGAGTTATGAAATAATTACGAATTCATAACTAATCACAAATAAAAGAATAAAACTTAGATCATACAGTTACACCAAATGTTAAAGTACCACCAAGCTAACACGAAGTTGTACACAAAAATGCGGTTAATCGATGTGATCGAAGCGACACTACAGTTTTTGAGGACAACCTTTATTTAAAGGCATTTTTCTACGTTTTCAAAAATTGCATAAAGTAAGTGATTTATCATTAATATTTCATTTGTAGTCCTCATTTGTTAAAAATGAAAAAAATACATCCACAACTGAATAATTATAGCAAATTTTAACGGTTCTGTATGCTAATGGTACTCTGTTCTATAACCCCTATCCCAAAATGCATGAGATTAAAAAATATGCAAAGTTTTGTACTGTAGCAATCAGTATTGGCATGAAATTAAAAAATATGCCTCTAAAATTAAAAAGTACCTCTTAAATTCTAATTTCTTTTCCGTGAAGGATCAAAATTTTTATGGTATGTTTTCAGACTACCTCGAGTGGTAGCTCAGACGGTCACTAATTGCCCATTGTGTAGCATTAGTGCGACTTAAAACTCAACCAACCTGAAATTCAAACACTATTCAACCAACCAAACAACACTAACGCAAACATCAGAAATATTCATATTTTAAAATAGATGATTGGTTAGATTTTATATCACACTAGTGCTGTGCAATAGGCAATTGGTGACGGTCTGAAATCACCCCTAGAGGTGGTCCGGAAAAATGCCATCGAAATTTTGATCCTCCCGAAAGAATATTTCAAAATAGAATGCTTTCTCTGTAATAAACACGTATGCTCAATACGCAACCAAAGTGATGACGTCAGTGACTTAATATTTTATCTGCTTAGTACTAACGGAACTATTTGCTAAGGAAATTTAACTTATTACTCATTAGCTCCAGAGTTTGCTTTTACCGAGCAGCCGAATTTTCATACGTTTGACGTCATAAAGCATATTGATGTGACACATTACGCAAACAAGCAAAGGTAAACACAAAGACCATAACATCTGGCGATGTAGCGCTCTTGTGAAATACACCAAACATAATCGGTAGGTTAAAGGAAAAAATATCGTTTCAAATATTAGTCACGTGAGATCGGCAGCGAACGTGTTAATGGTATAGCTCTGATATCTGTCGTCCTTGGGATTTTTGGATTTGATGATCAAAAACGTAATACGGAAATACACACGCCAGATGCATTTTTTTTACAATATATATTGTAAGAAATACTGTTTTATATTCTTGATTGTTCTCTTAGTTAAAATAATCGTGATTTTTGAAAGGAATTAAATGTGTTCGCCAGATAAATTGGCGATCATTTTTTTTCACTAAGGACGACAGATAACAAATCTGCTCCCTTTTAATTTTGCCCTTCCCCTTTTTACTGCCTCCCCCCGGCCACGCACTGACAATTCTAGCTTAACAACAGTAGTCATCATCAGACTCCAATAACTGCCGATGTATAGTATTCTATCGCTGCAACACATAATACACACCCAAACACATACAAAGAGAATAAATAAAATAAAAAACATTTGTATATAAATGTAAATGAATAAATATTAGGGTGCTAATAAGCAAAAACTCAATGCATTGATTCATAAATGTTTTAATTATACTATTTATTAAATTATAAAACATTAATGATATTTAGATATAATCCATAATGTTGTAATAAACATTAGTTACTGCTATATTAATATTGATGATAATAACAATATACAATCTTAATTTTAAATGAATAGGCAAACTTGTTTGAAGAACAACAGCAATCAATTGTAAAAGTAAATTGTAGAAATTTAACTTTATATATAAATTATAGGGAGATTCATTTAGTCTTGAACTAAAAAAATAAACGTACATTAATGTATAATATACATGTTCATTTTCTTCGTGGTTGTTTTGAAAGCCCGGGTTCTTAAATTTCAATAGTCATCAGAAGTAGAAGGAAAGTGTGTCGTCCTCAAATTATTCCTCTCCGTCTTGCAGTAATTATATAAGCTCTTAGAACAACTTATGATCTCCTTCAACCTCGTCCAGTGATGAAATTATTACGACATTTTCCTGTTGAGGATCAGAGTCCTTGTTACTATACCAGTTTCACTGAGTATTTTATAGCCAATATTTTGGAAGCAAACTGCTTTCTTGTTGGTAGTCTCAGCTATTAAAACATCTTCATAATATTTTTTGCAAAGGCGTGATGTAACCGTTCTGATGCCAGGACGAAAATCACCCTCTATTTTATTCATCAAATATTAGGTCGTTGTAAAAGTTCGTGAGGTTTTTTTATTGCTTCATTTCATAAAAATACATCGAATCAAATGACAGTTTTTAATCAAAATACTCTCCATTACTTTCTACAAACTTTGCCCATTTTTCGGGTAACAAATGTATACCACGGCGATAGAAGCTCTCGTCTTTGGAGGCAATAAAATGGTCCGCGTACGCACGAACTTTTGCAACGACCTAAAACTTTAATAGATACTGGCACTCCTCCGAGTCGTTTTCAGGGGAGGAGTAAACTATTTACAATTGTTTCTTTCACACCCAGTTTCATAGCATGGTGGATAAAATTTCTTTCATGCTCAGGAAGTCGTTTCTGTTTTTTAAAGAAATCTTCAATTATCCCCTCTCCACACAAGAAACACTTATCTTTAAAACTGAAACCTTCAGTTCTTGATGGAAGATATGGGGCCGCACTGTTTGGACCAGCTCCATCACCAGGTGTATGACGCCGTACATATGCTGTAATCATTCGCTCATTGATGTATCGTTTGTAACAGGCATTGTGAATTCTTACTTGTTTTAGGTTCTTCAAAAAACACTAATGTTCTTCATTTTGACGTTTTGCATTGCACTTTTATAGATTTTTTGTATACCTTTCTCCTCCAGAATCTTTACTTCACCTTTATTCCAACTGATTTCGAAAATAAAACAAACACTCCGGTTATTGTAATATAAAACGCTCACGGGTTGAAACAGTACGTTCGCACGTTCGAACTGAACTGAATAACATAGATAGATCTTCAGATGAGGCAACGTACAGGATGAGAAGAGGCGGGAGGAAAGGAAGAGCTTTTTAATTGAAGGGGGGGGGCAGGCAGGTTTTTATTTTTTTTCAATACCTTCTTTGCTACGAAGCAGATGTCATTTCCTAAGGTCAGGCAGCTGAATATGTCCCTTCCTTTCTTTCTGTTTTCTGATAAACGTTCATGCACGGCCCATTTCTTTGAGTTGTATTTTATTAGCTTGATAAAAAATGCTGACATTCAAGAGGCTGTAACACGCTTGCTATTAGTACTACAAAATCTATAATGAAGAAAATTATAGGAAATTTAATCTTCTTTATAATAGAAAAATATCGCTAAATTTAGCCATTTCTGAGATATTTCAAAAAAAGCCAAAAACGTAGTAAATTTTCGAGGTTTTTTAGCCGACAAAAGTTCTCCCGGGGTCGATCATGTTGTATAACTCGTTTTTAACACTTTCCAACAAGGTTGAAAAGTGTTTATGACATCTGTTTGTCTGTCTGTCTGTCTGTCTGTCCGCGCTCTAACTCCCGTAAATATTTATGGAATTTCTTGAAACTGACATATGTTATTCAAGTTCACTGTCGGATGGTCCCTATTGAAAATGGAGTTCATACCTCTACTGGTTTGTGTACAGGGACACCCGAAAGTATTTCAAAGCATTGTGTTCTATGAGAGGTATTTGTATAAACCATATTTTCATACCTTTACTCTAGACATATATTAATGAAATTCAAATATGTTATTCAAGTTCACTATCGGACGTTCCCTATTGAAAATGGAGTTTGTACCTCTACTGGTTTGTGTACAGGGACACCTGAAAGTATTTCAAAGCACAGTGTTCTATGAGAGGTATTTCTACTGTAGACATATCTAAATGAAAATGAAATATGTTATTCAAGTTCCCTATTGGATGTTTCCTGCATAAAATGGAGGGAATGCCACCATTCGGTTATACTCAGGGACACTCAAAAGTATTCCAAAGCATTGCGTTCTATGAGAGATATTTCTATAAATGAAATTTTAATAACTTTAGTTTCCACGAAATTTTAGGAAATTGAAATATGTTATTTATATGCAAAAAAGAATGCTTTGAGTAGAATATAGCATAATTAGCATTATATTTACAGGGTGGCACAAAAATATCCTGTTACATTAAGAGCTATTAATAAACAATTGCTAGAATTGTACTTTCGTTTACGTTAAGCGTTTTTAACACTTTCTAACATTTTTTTAAGTGTGAATGTGATTTCAGTTTTGTGTATCTGCCTGTCCGTCTGTCTGTCTGCCTGTCTGTTTGTCCGAGCTGTAACTCCCGTAAATATTTATGGAATTTCTTGAAACTGATATATGTTATTTAAGTTTACGATTGGATGTTCGCTATTAAAAATGGAGTTTGTACCTCTACTGGTTTGTGTACAGGTACACCCGAAAGTATTTCAAAGCATTATGTTCTATGAGAGGTATTTCGATAAACCATATTTTCATACCTTTATTGTAGACATATCTCAATTAAATTGAAATATGTTATTCAGCTTCACTATTGGATGTTTCCTGTATAAAACGGAGGAAATACCATTACTGATTTATGTACAGAGACACTTAAAAGTATTGGGAGTACAAATTAATTCGGTCCGTTTTCTTCGTTAAAAAAACATTTTATTTATTATCAAAATGAAAAAACATGTTATTCAAAGTATTGTCCATCGGTAGCCACAACTTTTGTCCACCTTTCTGGCAATTTTCGGATTCCATCTCTGAAAAATGAGTCCTCTCTGGACGCAAACCATGAATCGAGCCATTCTTGAATTTCTTCGAAAGAAGTGAAGCGGTGTCCAGCCAAATCGTGATGCATCCGTCGGAACAACCAATAATCAGAAGGAGCAAGGTCTGGCGAATACGGCGGGTGGGGTAGGACCTCCCATTTCAACGTTTCCAAGTAATTTTTAACGACAATTGCCACATGGGGCCGAGCACTGTCATGTAGCAAAATTACCTTGTCGTGCCTTTCGATGGTTTCTGGCCGTTTTTCACGCAATGCTCGGCTCAAACGCATTAATTGCAGTCGGTAGCGTTCGCCAGTAATTGTTTTGCCAGGTTTTAGCGGATCTTGATCGAGCAATTCCTCCAATTCGGCGTCTTCGAACTTTTTCGGCTGGCCCGGGCGCTCATTGTCTTCGACACTAAAATCACCATTTTTGAAGCGTCGAAACCACTCTCTACATGATTTATCAGATGGCGCAGATTCACCATAAACTTCCACAAGCGATCGATGCGCTTCAGCGGCACTTTTCTTCCAATTAAAAAAGAAAATCAAAACTTCCCGCAAATGTTGTTTCTTTAGCACAAAACTCGACATATTGAATGCTCAAAAAACCAATGTTGTTGTATAAAACTCGAAGCTTCGTTGACTGAATATGGTTGACAAAGGTCAAACCTTTCTAACAATGCCAAAAACATCTATCATTATTCAGTAAACAAATCAGCCAGAGCCATCTATTGAAAACGGACCGAATTAATTTGTACTCCCAATATTCCAAAGCATTGCGTTCTATGAGAGATATTTCTATAAATGAAATTTTAATAACTTTAGTTTCCACGAAATTTTAGGAAATTGAAATATGTTATTTATATGCAAAAAAGAATGCTTTGAGTAGAATATAGCATAATTAGCATTATATTTACAGGGTGGCACAAAAATATCCTGTTACATTAAGAGCTATTAATAAACAATTGCTAGCATTGTACTTTCGTTTACGTTAAGCGTTTTTAACACTTTCTAACATTTTTTTAAGTGTGAATATGATTTCAGTTTTGTGTATCTGCCTGTCCGTCTGTCTGTCTGCCTGTCTGTTTGTCCGAGCTGTAACTCCCGTAAATATTTATGGAATTTCTTGAAACTGATATATGTTATTCAAGTTTACGATTGGATGTTCGCTATTGAAAATGGAGTTTGTACCTCTACTGGTTTGTGTACAGGTACACCCGAAAGTATTTCAAAGCATTATGTTCTATGAGAGGTATTTCGATAAACCATATTTTCATACCTTTATTGTAGACATATCTCAATTAAATTGAAATATGTTATTCAGCTTCACTATTGGATGTTTCCTGTATAAAACGGAGGAAATACCATTACTGATTTATGTACAGAGACACTTAAAAGTATTCCAAAGCATTGCGTTCTATGAGAGATATTTCTATAAATCAAATTTTAATATCTTTACTTTCCACGAAGTTTTAGGGAGTTGAAATATGTTATTTATATGCACAAAAAAAAAAAGCTTTGCATTGAATATAGCATGATTAGCATTAGATTTACAGGGTGATACAAAAATATCCATTTATATTAAGAGCTATTAATAAAAAATTGCTAGAATTGTACTTTCGTTTACATTAAGCGTTTTTAACACTTTCTAACATTTTTAAGTGTGAATATGTTTTCAGTTTGTGTATCTGTCCATCTGTCTGTCTGTCTTTCTGCCCGCGCTCTAACTCCTGTAAATATTTATGGAATTTCTCGAAACTGATATGTTTTATTGAAGTTCACTATCGGATGTTCCATATTCAAAATTGAGTGAATATCGCTTCTGGTTTGTGTACAAGGACACCCAAAAGCATTTGAAAGCATTGTGTTCTTGGAGTGTTATTTTTATAAATATTTTCCCTATAGAATGTTCCCCATTTAAAATGACATTAATAGGTGTTGTATAACTAGTTTGTTTACAGGGACAAAAAAACAAAAAAAACAAAAAAAAACACTGCATTACGTTTTAGGACAGAATTTTTTGAAAGTTATATTTAAAAATCTTTCTACTGTAAAAATCAAAAAATATTGAAATATATTGTTAATAATCTAAATTAATGCTTTGTATAGAATATGATATGATTACCTCTCTGATTTACAGGGCTACACTAAATCATTCAGAGATATCAAAAGCTGCAATGATAATGTAACGTCTGCATTTTCTTTTGCGTTAAGCCTTTTTAACTCTTTCCAAAATGCCTAAGAGTAATTTTAAAATGAATTAGTCTATCTGTATACTTTTCAGTCATTCTGTCTCTATTGTGATAACGTAGGCAAATAATATTAAAAGTTATTCGATACAACAATTACGTACAGTTGGAAAGTGTTACTAATCAATGCGTACTGCATGATTTTTCTTTCTTGTTTTTTTTCATATTGACACTAATATGTACAAATTAAAAAAGAAAAATCTTCTACCCCCCCCCCCCCTTTTTTTTTCTAGGTAAGCCCATTTTTACATAAGTATTGACTGGACTAATAATGAAATTTATATTAATAATACATATGACCAAGAAATTACTTTGCATAGAATATAGTATGAATAGCATTAAATTTTACAGGTCCGCACAAAAATATTAGTTACATTAATGGTTATAATTGGAATTTGTTGAAATTACATTTTCGTTTTCATTAATACTTTTCAACATTTTCTAACGATGTTTAAGTGTGATTATGACTTAAATCAGTCTCTTGTGTTCGTCTGCTCATCTCCAGTGTCTGTAAATATCTTCAGCATTTTTTTAAAAATTATATATGCTATTCATGTTCACTACGCAGTATCCCTATTTAAAATTGTATTAATAGGCCCTGATAACTGTTTTAATAATAAATAATAAAAATAAATAAATAATAATTTTTCCCATGTATTTTACATTATAAAGTGCGGTGGCTTCCACCACCTCCGCCACCGCCGAGTCTTATACTAGGCGAGTCGTATGAACCCTCAACGATAGGTTTAATGCCCCAGACGCCCCTCCCGCTCCTCATTGTCTTTTTCTAGTAAATTTTGTCCATGTATTTCCTTCTGCTGTTAGCAATTTTTTTTCCACACTTGATTTTTTTGTTATCATCCCATGCTTTTTTCTATGAAAATGTTGACTATTTTTTTCCTCTGTGTATATGGGGTTTTAGCTTTTTTTCCCATGTATTTTGCCATAGCCTCCTAAACTTGATGCCTGTCACGTGGCTCGGAAGTTTGGCACCAGTTGAAGCAGTAGACTGCGCCACCTGGTACAGATTGCGCGATTTTTTTATTCAGCGGCCACCAAAAAAATTTGAAAGTGGGATATCATATACATAAAAGGCGAAAAGAATCGAAGAAACTTCGATTATATATCATATATCACTTCTTAAAATTATTGGTGACAGTTTAATAAAAAATTCACGCAATCTGTACCAGTTGGCGCTGTCTACCGCTTCAACTGTTGCCAAGTTTATGAGCCACGCGACAGGCATCTAGTTAAGGAGACTATGATTTTACATTCTAAAGTGCGGTGGTCCAAATAATTCCAACCTATTCCGTTTTAAGAAAGATATTTTTAAAAATCACATTTAAATAACCTTCTACTGCAGAAAGCATACTAAAATTGAATTTCTTTGTTAATATGCTGAAATAATGTTTTGTATGGAATATGATACTTTTAAAGTTCAGATTTTCAGGGCTACACAATATTTTTCAGATGTATTCAGAAAAACCATTGGAGAACTGAGGCGTTTCTCCCTAATATAATATGTATCGTATAATTTGCAATTTTATACTTTAATGAATAATTTAACAACTTCTGAAGCTTAATATTGTATAAATAATTGTAGTAAGGAAAAAGTATCTATTTCTTTATAACCACTATTTTATGCATAAGCAGCGATTATAAAATTAGAACGCATTACGCTACGATATCAATCTTATGCTACGAAACATTTGAAAAACAAAGATCCTTTACCTCTTTCAAAATTAAGGCTGATCCCTTGCGTTTTACGAATCTAAAATAGAGTCGTTTTATCCATTCTAAAACGTATAGGTAAATTTCGGACCAAATGCTGGTCCGGAAGTTTTTTTTTTCTTTCTTCGAATTTTTGATTTATTAAATGTTTCCATTCGAAATATATTTATTTATTTTTAATAGTATTATTTGTAACAAATGTTTTATCAATTCCACTTACAAGCATTTTCTACGTCGTCTATTCGATGCAATATCCAATTATATACAGCTAATCTGATTTAAACACATCGTAAACATAAGTAAACAGAAAAAGAAAGTAAAAGAAAAAACGTCAAGTGGAACTCGAGAAAAGACCTCCTTTCATAAAAATTGATGTCAAGTCACACTCGACTTGGGACTGCAAAAGTTTAATATTCCCTTTTCTTCTAAAGAAAGTATTTTTTGTAATGTGAATTCAGAATGTTAACCTCTGATGAAAAGCCGAATTCTGATTGAGATTTCTAAAAAGTCAAGAAAATATATTTTTTCGTATAACACACAATCTTGCTTAAAATTGCTATATAAAAAGATTATATAGAACATATGGCACAATGTTGAAACAGTTCAATGTGATTAAATAAATAAAAATTAAATTATGTTAAAGTTTTTAATACAAATCCTTTTCTTATAAACATATCATGCAAAATTCACACGTTAAATAATTTACCTAAGATTAGAGCATTTTTTCTAAAATATATAACAGAAAACATTACTTGAACATGCCCTAAAAATAAATAAACAAAACAAAAATTGAGATTCTTCAAAAAGAAAAATTACATTAAATTAAATATTTTATACCAATTATGTGTGTTTATAATTTATTTGTTTATCAACAGGAAAGTTTATTTATTTGCTGATAAATATTTTATCGAAATATACCATTTTTTTTCCAAGTTATGAAACAAAACACATTCTTTATACATGTTTATTATAAAAAGAAAATTAACATCAATTTACATTAAGAATTTTCAGCACGCTTTATACAAATAAATAAAAAAAGCTAGCTTAATGATAAAAAACAAGTTCTCAAGTACTTCTCAAAGAAATTAAAAAAGAGGAAAAAAAAAAAAAAAAAAAAAAAAAAAAAGAACAAGTTATCAAAGAATTTGAATTGTGACAAAATTAATAATGGCAGCATATGGTTGTCTTCATTATTTTTCCTCTCCTCTTGTTTGTATATGTTTCATGAATTTAACTTTCATTAATAAAATTTCCCTCCCTTTGGATAGCGAAAAGCTTAAAGAAGAGGGAGAGAGATGAAATATGTCTTTTTATTTATTTATTTTTTTTATCAATACCGATGATGCACACAGATTCAAAGGAAAAAAATATATTGTGCATTAACAAAATAATTTTGAAAACCTTTAAAAGAAAATCTTTTAGTTCTTGTTTTTAAAATGATTTTTTTTATGTAATGTTACACCGCTCCAAGATCGATATATTATTGATAATTTTCTCCAATTTAAGTTAGTTTATCCAATAACAAGTTACTTTTCCCAATTTTCATTTAAAATTTCATACCCTTTTATAAATGTGTCATTCTTTATTTATTAGTTAGAAGGTTTTTAATTGAAATTGACTTGGTCATCGTGTCTTCGTGTCACGCTAGTAAACAAGGCGCCTTCATTTTAAAGTAAATATAAGCTATTCTGTTTGTCTATCTATGGCTCAGTTGGTAAGAGCGTCGCGTTAGTAGCACGGTGGTCATGCGTTCTATCCCCGGAAGGTCCAGCGTGTTAATTTTTGCAGATAATTAGTAGAAAATGTGTCAACTGATACACGAAAATTTTTCGTTGCTTACACTAAGAATTTTTTGAAGATTTTTTTAAGAAGCATTTTTTTTTTATTTAGATATTGGGAAAACACAAAACATTTTAGATATTAAAAAAGCACAAAATAAAATGTTTTAAGTAAAAAAAAACATAAAAAAAATATTTTTAGAAGCTTTATATGTATATATGTATATTATATATTACTATTATATGGAATTGTATTTGTCGTCGGCTTTTTGTCACGTTAAAAAACCAAGACGCTTCCATTATATATATATATTAAAAAAAAAAAAAAAAAAAAAAAAAAAATGTAAGCAACTCATTGTATCTTTTAATAAATCAGCTGGTTACAGCGTCATGTTGATAGTGCGATAGTCATGTGTTCGATCCTCGCCGAGCCGAGATGTTATTTCTTGCAAATAATTAATAGAAAAAAGTGTCAATTGATAAAAGAAAATATTTCGTTGTGTACACAGTATCCTAATAATGTTTGAAGATTTCATTTAAATAGCTTTTTATCTAGTAACTAAGAAGCACAAAATAAAAATTTAAATAAAAATAAAGAAATAAATAAACATCTTTTTAGAAGCTTTTTATTGAAATTGTATTTTGTTATCGCGTCTTCATGTCACGTTAATAAACAAGGCACCTCAACTTTAAAGTAAATATCAGCAGTCTTTATAGTCACTCGTTGGCTCAGTTGGTTAGAGCATCAAGTTGCTAATACGATGGTGGTGAATTCCATCTCCGAAGGATCGATGTGCTAAATTTTACAGATGAAATGTGCAATAGAAAATATGCCAATTGATAAAAGAAAATTTTTTATTGTCTACACAGTATTCTAAAAATTTTTGAAGAGTTTTTTTTTTTTTTTTTTAAGAAGCCTTTTTTTAGATACCGAAAACACAAAATATAAAGTTGAATAATATATATATATAGATATATATATATATATATATATATATTCTTTTAGAAGCTTTTTATTGAAATTGGATTTTTATCATCGTGTCTTTGTGTCTTTCTGAAAATGAAGGCGCCTCCACTTTAACGTAAATTTAAACAATCTTTTTCGTCGCTTGTTAGCGCATTTGGTTAGAGCGTCATGTGATAACGCGATGCTCGTGGGGTCGATCCTCGCAAGCCGATGTGTTACTTTTTTGCTGATAATTAATAGAAACTATGTCAATTGATAAAAGAAAATTATTCGTTGCCTACACAGTGTCCTAAGGAATTTTGATAGTTTTTTAAAGAAACTTCTTTTTGAGTTACTAAGCGCACAAAATAAAAATTTCAGTAAAAATAAAAATAAAAATAAATAATTAAATAAAAATATAAGTAAGTAAATAAATAAATAAAAATAACACTGAAAGTTTTTATTATTGTGAAGCCCTAAAAAGCCAAAAATTAAAATTTATTCTTGCAGAGACATGCTATAAAATCATAAAAGTTTCAACAACAAGAAAATTTTAAAGAAAAATATAGATATTTCACTTTTACAAAACATGAAAATTTTTAAATATTCCAAATATTTTAAAAAGCATTCGAGAACAATATTTCTGTTGTATAAGTATTTGCTAGATTTTTCTTGAATGTTCTATGATTTTTCTTGACAGTTCTTAGACTTTTGTTTAGAGTGTCATGCTGATAACGCGATGGTCCCGGATTCGGTCCTCGAAAGACGATATTGTATTTTTTTTTTTTGCAGATAAATAATAGAAAAAAAATGTCAATTGATAAACGAAAATCTTCCGTTGTCTACAAAATATCCTAAGAAATTTTAATTAGTTTTCTTAAGAAGCTTTTTTCTTTTTTGTAACTAAAAAGCACAAAATAAAATTTAAGTAAAAAATCATTTTTTAAAGTAAGAAGCTTTTTATTGTGAAGCCCTAAAAAGCATAAAATAAAATGTATTCTGGCAAAGACATGCTACAAAGAAATGAAAGTTTCAACACTAAGAAAATTTTAGAGAAAAATATAGGTATTTTCCTTTTGCAAGAGATGAAAATTTTTTAATGTTCAAAATATTTTAAAAAACTTTCGAGACATTTGAGATTTCTAGCGTAATGAATGATTTTACAAAAACTAATAACTAAGAATATTGGTCTCGAAAGCTTTTTAAAATATTTTGAACATTAAAAATTTTTCATCTCTTGCAAAAGGAAAATACCTATATTTTTCTCTAAAATTTTCTTAGTGTTGAAACTTTCATTTCTTTGTAGCATGTCTTTGCCAGAATACAGTTTATTTTATGCTTTTTAGGGCTTCACAATAAAAAGCTTCTTACTTTAAAAAATGATTTTTTACTTAAATTTTATTTTATATATGGCTGGCATTTTAATTTATTACGCAGCATTGTAAGTACCCGCCCTTTCTTCACACCACTTTTTTTTAAAAGTATTTTTTTTTTTCATATCTAATCGTAACTATATATTGGAGAAATTTTCACTGCCAATAAAGTGGTAAGAAAAAAGGTCGGGTGTTGTCAGTGCTTCAAAATAACTTAAAAATATGTCAACGCTAGTGTAAATATTTCATTGTACATGTTTTGCACCTAGTAGTCAAAATAAGTGCACGTTGTTCGTTATCCAGTTTTTTCTTTCTTGCTGTTGGGCCGGTTCATTGCACGGAAATTTAATTATAGCTCGCAGTATATTAAAAAAAAAAAGAATTTATTTTAGTTGAAACTGACGAACGCACACAATGAATTATTAAGTATAATTTCGAAATTTTCCCATTACACACACACACACACACATATGTATATATATATATATATTGATTTTAATTTTCCTAATTATTCGTACACAGATTTAAACATATTTTTTCTCAGCACACATACTCACACACACACACACAAAAAAAAAAATTAAAAATTAAAAATAAAATAAAATTAATAAAAATTAATTAATTAATTAATTAATTAAAAATAAAAAACATTATTTTTATTACCATTTACGTCAAAAAAAGGCTACAATAGCTTGTAAATAAAAAGTCACCAAGAGGGTACTGTAAAACTCTACCTTTTTCTTCAAGATTTAACTGAATTGATAATACATTACTAGTTTCTTCTGCATTGGATTTTAGTCAAATGCTGAATGTATGGCGATATTTAAATCCGGTGTTGCCAAAAAGATTTTTCGTGTTCATGTTTAATACCTTAAGTGTCGTGTGTGTATACACATTCACAGCTGCTAACTTTTTTAATTTATTCCGACATGTTGTTAGCAGTTGTCCTTTTTTAACTTCCTAATCTTTGTAGAGCAATCTTTTTCACTATATAAGTGCGATTAAATTTGAAAAAAAATCACTCTAAAAAATAACGGTGTGAAAAAATAGCGGGTAATAACAAGATTCCAGAATAAATTTTAAAAGTTGGCAGCTATGCATATGTCATTGTAAATTATTGCATAGAATACTGAGGATAAAATTTAAGTGATTTAAATTTAAATATACGATTTTTTTTTTTTTTTTTTTTTTAAATAATGTAACATTTTAGAGGATGCCTAAAGGAGTGGCTTACTGTTAAAAGTAAGAAACTGTAAGGGCATTAAAATGTTAATATTATATATCTCATAAAAGCATGCACATGTATCTGTTTACATTATCAAAGAATATATATTTCGATATTTAGTTGAAATAGCAACCAAGAATATTACCCAGAAAATAAATTTATTTTTAAAAAGTGATGTATATGTAGGCATTAATTGCTAACCTCTAAAAAATCTCTATTGTGTAATTAATAATATTCTTCGTACACAGCACTTATTTTTCAAATTTTTAGTAAAGAAGTATCATTGTATCCAAACAAACATATTTGAAAATTAGGCAGTAGTACTTATCATATTAGATTATGCTTACAATTAAACATTAAACAGACTGTGTAAAACTAAAAGTTCATTGTATTGTAATTTTCCTGAATTTTATCTGGGAAAAAAATTTCCCTTTATTTCATATAATATAATTAATAAAATATATAAATTAATAAATTGTTTACATGGAAAGAACAATTTGTTAAATGTTGGCAAATAATTTTCATATATCGCGTATACATAATATATTTTGCTACTGATTCCAAAAAATAGTGTTTAAAAAATTCTCTTTGATATTGTTACAAAATTCTATGTTGAAAATAAAATTATATTAAAAAATATTATGAAATAATTTTTTAACATAGAGTATGTGTTTTCTATTTATTTTTGTTATTAAAACTGCGCAGAATGAAAATTCTAGTACCAGAAATAAATAATAAACATTAAAAATTAAAAGTAGGGGCTTACGTTATTAATGATCATTTTTTATTAAGAAACAAACAAACAAACAAACAGAAATTATCAGTAATCATAACATGGCAATGTAACATAAACTGAAGCTAAAAAGAGTGAGAGAATAAGTACGAATAATGAAAGAAAAAGGAAATAAATTTTAAAGTGACAAAAATAAATAAATAAATAAAATAAAATAAAGAAAGAAAGAATTAGAGATTTCACATAAGGTTGTCTTCATTATTTCTCCTCCAACTCGTACATGCGCTTTGTGTTTCTGGAATTTTCACTTTCATTAATTAAACATTATCCTCTTTCAAAACAACATGCCTTAATCTAAGAAGAGAGGGGGACAAGAGTTTTTTTTTATGAGCATCAGTTTTGCAGAAAAAAAGAAATAGCGTCGAAAAAAAAAAAAAAAAAAAAAAAAAAAAAAACACATATTTGTGAACTTTTTGAAAAGCTTTCTTTGTTTCCCTAATTAATGTTCCATAAGGTGTTTTTAAAATGATAGTGGTAGCATAGATATGTTGACTATTTGCAATGCTTTATGATGTTTGTTGCATATGAAAAAGTGCTGTTTTTTCACGGTTACACTTTTCCATAATTAATGCTGTCGTATTGTAGAATGAATGACTGTATTTTATTTATTTATTTATTTATTTATTTTTTACGTAAATATAAATAGATATTTATCTGTGAGTTTTTTCTTTTTAATGCATTTACGTTTTCAGTTAGAATAAAGGACAGTTTGAAAAGTATTATTTAATTAGCTATATTTTATTTTTGAAACCGTAAGTGTGAACTAAAAGAAAAAATACATAACTGTAAAAAAATAAATGGCAAGAAGAAAAAGGATATGGTTTAATTAAAAAATATATATATATCACTATTTAGAGGGAAAATCAAAATACACATTTATTTATTTATTTACTTTTAATCTTAATCTTAATCTTTACTTTTATCTGAAATGATAATGCACGAATGTTATATTTCAATGAGATTTTGAATGATATATATATATATATATTAATTTTTTTTTTAATGTAGATTTCTATTTTTTTCCAAGAATTTCTTTAAAGATTTTTTTTCCTTAAGTAGATTTTTAAGATAAATAAAGCAAAATCATTTAAAAATTCTTAAATGTGATTTAATGTTAAATGTAAATATATGTTGCTATTTATTTCCTGAAGATACACATTAGTATGTATCACCGGGATTTTGCGAGCTTGTAAAGGATTTTATTGTATATTTTGAATTATTTAATTATTGTTATACATTTCCTAAATTATTTATTTGCTTGAAAATGAATAATAATCACAAAAAAATTCTATTAAAAAACAATGGTGTTAAAAATAAAAAACGAGAAATTATTACATATATTACTTATGAAGTAAATAAATATCACTTCTTTCCAAGATTTTATATATATGTACTTATTTAATTATTATTCTATTTAATAAAAGAATACAAGGTAATTTGTTATAAATGTAGTGTTAGTGACTGACGTCCGTTTTTACCGATATTTTATGACAATAATCACTATCCTACTCAATCACAGAAACCGGTGGTTAAGGTACTGGGTAAGGATAAAGTAACATTCCCTATGGATAGGCATCTACAGTTAAAACTATTCAACTGAAGAGGTAAACTACATTGGCACTGTTCTTACGTACACACTATGAAATTTGCATAGTATAACATAATTGTGTGCATTTTAATACATTACATGTGGTCCAGGCGAATCTAGTGTGATTGATAGAAAAATATTTTCCGTGAGTTGAATACTGTATGCTAGTAATTAATGCATTATCCGTTCATTAATTGTAATAACTTTTTTCGTTTCCATGAGTTTTAAAATTACTTATGCACTAGAAATATTCATAATTTACTGTAATTGTGTAAATTTCATAACATATGCGTGAAAACAGAGCCAAAATCGCGCGTATCGGTGACTTTTGGTACTTTTTTTTGCATAAATCTCCACCATATGTCTTCGACAGTCACTATGAAATCTGGTTTAATTCCGTTAGCTTTTTCTGCAGATGCCTTGAAATAGAGAAAGTTTTTTTTTTTTTTTTTTAGGACTGAGGACTATTAGTCTCAATCTGGGATTTTTTCAGCGTCATTTTTCGATAGTTGGATATTTATCGAAATCTAAAATTTATCAAAAATATAATTGAATAATTTGAAAGAGATGTTATAATTTGAAAAAAAAAAAAAAACTAATAGCCCTCCGTCTTAAATTAAATTCTGCTTTTCCCAGAATTTCATCAAAATCTTGTTTTTTTTTTTTTTTTTTTTTTTTTTTTTGTGGAAAGAAATAGAAAAGAAAAGAAAATTAATAATAATCAGTATCGAAACAAACACTATCGAAAAAGTTTTTTTTTTTTTTTTTTCAATAATTTTAAATTAGGAAATAAAAAGTGTGCGTGGAAAATGAAATAAAAATAAGTAAAAAAATGAATTAATGAATTTTATATAAAACATGATCGCGTGCTATCTTAAAAATTAGATGTGAAATTTAATGTTTATGTGGTGCGTGTGGCATCTATAAAAATTGTTTTAAGAAATATACTAGAATAAAGAAAGCATTTTGTTATATAGTTTATTTTATTTTTATTTTATTTATTTTTTTATTTTTTAGAGCGAAACAGTACAATAAAAATTTCTCGGTGGTAATAGTGACGGTAATGGAATACTTCTGTTTGGTTGATACTATGACTCTGCTGTGTTATAGTGTGGTATCAGGATTACGGTTGGTTTAGTCCACTGGGGGTCCAAGGCTTGAGGGATAGTGCACTTCGTGGGGCTCTTAAGAATCCTAGACCGCGTTTACGCATGTTTCGGGGAAAACCACGAAAAACTGTAGACGACTAGGCCTCGACTGCAACTTGAGATCAAACCCAGTACCACACGTTTACCAGCTTCTAAAACAGAAACTTTCGTCCACTGGTAAGGCAACTCTACTATGAAATTACAATATACTCTTTTATAACTAACCAATTGTTTAACCCATTAACTGCCCCAGGCGTATATACACTTTTTTTCCTTTATATTGCGCTGCTACCCGTGAAACTAATCCCACGGCTTTGGAATGCAATAAAATGGCCATGAATGTAGCCTTGATAGTGTTTTGAATGAATTTACTTATTTCAGAGAAGAGGGATCTAAAAGGGAATGTTTCTGGAACAGTGGAAGCTTAAATACGCACGCTTGTGTGAAAAATCGTGGCAATGGGAAGCGAATCTCGTAAGTTTTCCTAGGCAGGTAATGGGTTAATAAAAATGGTTAATATTGGAGTTAGAAAAGCTGAGGAAAAAAATATAGTACATAATTTTTTATATACATACATTTAACATATATTTTTGCGTCTTGCCTGTCATGTAAGTGTAAATGCATTTCTTGTGCATGCATTTAATGATTTCTTGTTCATTCCTATACCATTTACTTTTCTTTCTTTTCTTTCTTTTTTTTTAATAGCTATCACGATGATCCATACTTCTAACATATGCTACATATATTCTGGCAAAGCAGTTGTGCGGGGTTATTATCCCAGGTACTTTGCACTCATCCATCACAGTGTTACATCTTTTTTTTTTTTGTTGTTGTTGTTGATTACTCCACGGGCTTGATCTCACATGTGAAATTCACGAGATCTGTCAAAGCAAAAATTTGCCATAAATTTAATTATGAATTACAAATGCAAAGGAGCACATATTTTGTGAAAACTAAATCTATAATAATGAATCTTAAAGCAAGATTTTTTTTCTATTTAAATCATGATAAATTTACGCATATTAATTTACTTGATATACATAAAGGAACATATTTTTAAGATCGTATTTTCATAATCATAGTTTAGAAAAAAAAGGTTTTTTTTTTTTTCTTTAAGCTTTGTTAAAAAATAACTAAGTATCTGGCTAAATAAAAGTTTATCACCAATCTCCAATTCATGCACCATGAATTCGCATGAGAACAGACAGAAACATTTTAGGCAGCTTGTCTTATAAATTATATACTGATAAAACGCAGAAGAATGATCCCTGGCGTCATCTGCGTATGGCTGAAAAGGGTTGGTCCAATTATAAAATAAGAATGTCCGTAGTATCAATGATTCTACACATATCAAACGAAACAAGAGTAATAGAAAAATTTCCCCTCTCTCTTCCATTGCTGTTTTCCCTAGCACGTGAGTAGAATCGTCCTGGCACTTTGCCAACAGGGGATCAATCTAACGCGGCCGGAGAGTAAATGGTATTAAATAATTATTTTTTTAAATATATAAATCATGAAAAACGGCAGTTTTTCGAGTGACGCAAGCGGAAGCCCAAACTGACGCTGCGAACTCATATATACGGCTAGTTCGACTTCAAAGAGATTTGTAAAAGCCGACACTTAATATCTCAGCAAATATGCCATATTTTGTTCTGATCTTTTCAAGATAGTCTTTTATCTTCGGTCTTAATCTATCCTGAAATTTTTACATTTCTACATGCAGTATGTTTTGAGATCTGAATCTCAATTTAAAGCCAAAATGGGAAAACGGTTGGAGTAATGGACTGAAATTCTGAAAAATATCTCTAAAACGGCTCGAAGGATTTTCATATAATTAATATATGTTGTTAATAGGATCTTTCTGAATCTAGTAACGTCTTTGTTTTTTTCAGGAAAACTCTTGTTTTTTATAAAAGTTCTTTTAAAAATAGAACTATATTACTCCGCCAATTGCATGCTTTTCTTCGGCTAAAAAGGCCGTAAATCGGCTCTTAGTTCTTGCTTCCAAGGCTTCAGTTGCTCACGTTGGTTGGCTGACCAACGTGAATGCAGTCAATAAATTTTTGTTATGAAGAAAATATTCTTAATTTTAAAATTTCCCATTTTGTCAAAAAAATATTTAGATAATATTTAAAATAAAAAGAAGTATTTTTAAATTATAGATATTCTATTTCATCATTATTCATAATGAATTAATTTTTTTTTTAAAGCGAAAACGTTTAAATCCCTCATGCGCACGAATTTATACCATGGTCCATGGTCTTTGGAGCGCATGCGTACATCATCCGGATGATTACATCCTGTAGACGCTAAGCTAATTGCTTTCACTGTATCTTTGCGCGGTGTTTGTTTATGTTGATTGGATATCCAAAATCTTTGCATGATTTAGTGGTAAGTGTTTTATAATTTTATATTCTTAAAACTTGCTTATATTTTTAAACTTAATTTTACGTATATGTAATTTTTGACTTCGCCTGATCGCCCGAAAGTATTGTTATATGTAAACAAACCCTAATTTTTATTTTTATAGTCGCTTTTTTCGCAAAATGTTACTCAGTTTTCTGTAATATGATAATTAAACAAGTATTCGAATTAATTATTATGTTTATCATTACTATTATTATGTTATTATTGGTAATATGTCACCTTTTAGCTTAGCAATTTTTGGAAAAATTAGGGGTATCCAGTGATATTGTTTTAGTCTTAATATTGGGATACTGACTGCTGTAGCATGAATTTTCAGATTCGTGCACGATAAATTAGCTGCATCCAGTGATTTTATTTATTTTTTGTTTGTTTTGTGGTTGCTTCTGTACAGATTTTCATGCATTTTCAGATTCATGCAAGGCTGCAATTTTGAAAATTTGTGGCAAATCTTCAAGTTATTTCATATCACACATAATTTATAATGCTGAATTTTATGTGTTAAAGCTTGAAAGCTCTCTGATTTTTTTTTTTTTTTTTTTTGTGGTGAAGTAGCTCAAATTTCTATTACTATTTTAAATAACTTATTAATCTTTAAAATATGCTTAATTTATTTCAGTGAATTTCAAAACAAGCACCAGAGTGAAACAATAATTTATTTTCTTAAAATGTGTTTTTGATGTTTTGTAATGATTCAGAGTATCGATTTGCAGTAATCGACTCATTCAGTGAGATGTACATCAGCAACAGCAATAGTAATTATAACAATATTTATAACAATAATTATAGCAATAGTAAACCTTATAGTAAAGCTATTCCAAAAATAAACTAAATAAAACTTATCAAAAGCTTTCTTACTTAGATTTCTTTTTCTTCTCCCCCCCCCTCCCCCATAGCAGTTAATTGTACAAATGCATCTTAAAAATTAAACCCACTTTCAAGGCCTGCGTTATTTATCATTAATAGATTGCTCACACTGTTTAGTGACAGTTTGTTTATAATTTCATGTCTTACCAAATTTATGCAACTGAAAAACTATTTTCACAATTTGTCCGAAATCACAATATTTTTGAAAAAAATTCATCCTGAATGAGGAATTTGGGGGATTTGAACAAAATCGTATTCTTCTGGTAGTTTTAGGCCCATAAATTTCAAAAAGTTTATTAAAAATGCAAAAAAAAAAGTTCTCATTAATTTAAAAAATAACTTTAAAATTAACCAAAAATCATGTGACTTCAAAACGCTGCCTGATGTCATACTTTATGATGCTTCAATGTTTACATTCTGTTAGCCTGGTTGGTAAGCAGCAATTTGTTTTAACTTTCGTAATTATTAATTGTTTATGTGATTTCTGAGCATCTTTTTCATCTTATAATCATTCAATATCATTATCACCATTTTCCATTATCATCATTTTCAATTGTTTTCTTTTCATGGCGGTTGTCCAATGTTTTCGTTTCATAGGATCCTGTGGAACGCTAAAGGATAACTTTTGAGAAGTGTTAGCCGTTGTATTAGTGCAAAATGGTACAATACAATATTTATACTACAATTTTTTAATATCGGTCATTATTATAACATAGAAAACCTATTTCACTGATTCAAGAAGCAAATCAAAGCACAAAATCAAATGTAAACAACAATTACTTTCGTTTGTTGTCATAAAGAGTGACGTTACGATATATTATACTGCATTTTCTCTATACAGTAAATAGTGTGATGTTAAAATTGTTATAAATCAGTCATTAGATTTCAAATAAAAAAGATGTATGTATTTATTTTCTTACCTTTTCATTTTCTATTAGAATAAAATCAAAAAACGTGCAAATGCTTTGGATGCAGCTAATTCGTCGTGCACGAATCTGAAAATTCATGCTACAGCGGTCAGTATCCCAATATTAAGACTAAAACAATATCACTGGATACCCCTAATTTTTCCAAAAATTGCTAAGATAAAAGGTGACATATTACCAATAATAACATAATAATAGTAATGATAAACATAATAATTAATTCGAAAACTTGTTTAATTATCATATTATACAGAAAACTGAGTAACATTTTGCGAAAAAAGCGACTACAAAAATGAAAATTAGGGTTTGTTTACATATAACAATACTTTCGGGCGATCAGGCGAAGCCTATAATTACATATACGTAAAATTAAGTTTAAAAATATAAGCAAGTTTTAAGAATATAAAATTATAAAACACTTTCCACTAAATCATGTAAAGATTTTGGATATCCAATCAATATAAACAAACACCGCGCAGAGATACAGTGCAAGCAATTAGCTTAGCGTCTACAGGATGTACGCATGCGCTCCAAAGACCATGGACCATGGTATAAATTCGTGCGCATGAGGAATTTAATCGTTTTCGCTTTAAAAAAATTTTTTTAATTCATTATGAATAGGTAATGATGAAATAGAATATCTATAATTAAAAAATACTTCTTTTTATTTTAAATATTATCTAAATATTTTATACATTTGGAAAAATTTGGAGATGAAACTTAAAGATGTGGATAAGGATAACGATAAATCCATTTTAACTTTAACAGCTTTTAATAAGCGATACCATGAAGCACTGGGAGCTTTCCATTTCTTAGCTTATCTAGTCTATTTCTTAGCTTATTGGAAAAAATTTGACCGA
This sequence comes from Salticus scenicus, assembly GCA_963930645.1. Classification (NCBI taxonomy): domain Eukaryota; kingdom Metazoa; phylum Arthropoda; class Arachnida; order Araneae; family Salticidae; genus Salticus; species Salticus scenicus. Next base: position 386,530,164 of record OZ005648.1, read on the forward strand.
TTTGGAAAGAAAACAATCTTTTACATTTGCAAATGAAAATTACTCCCCCGATATTATTCCAGTTATAATGAAATTCCTTGGAAAATCTCATCCCTTCTGTGAATTACTTTTTGGTGAAGATGTGCTCAGTAAGATTTCCCCATTCAATTGGTGAAAAAGTCACTTTTTCTCAAGTAACACTGGAAAAATTGATCACCTGAACCAGGCACTTACTCAATTGTTTACTGCAAGGGCATCAACTGCTTCTTTAGAGAGGATTTTTTTAACTTATGGATTAGTGCAATCTAAACTTCGAAACACATTTGGAAATGATAAAGCAGCTAAACTTGTTTTTATTTATAAATCATTTAACCACTGTTACTATATAAAATATTGGTTGTAAAATTTTCAGAAAAAAAAAAAATTATTATGATTACAGCCCTTAGTCTACTTCATCTTTCTAATAAATCTATGTTTGAATGAGTAAAATGTCTAAATTAACATAAAGCATCCTTTATTTAAATTATGATATAGATTATAGATAATTAAAACAAGCAGAAAACCTATATTGTAAGGTAAGTAATTATTTTCTACTGATTTATGAATTATTCTTGTATATATTTTTTAGTTATATGTATTTTTAATTATATATAAAAAAATAATTAATTGATTTAGACATCTAACTTAACAATTTAATTTGTTTGTATCAAATATTATACTTAGATATATTTAAATTTCAAAAATTCTATTTAAATCAAAAAAATCTGATTTAAATTTAAAAAATCCGATTTTTTTTTTTTTTTTTTTTTTTTTTTTTTTTTATCAAGATTTTTATCAACTCTGTATAACCCCACAGAATTTTTGCAGGAAGTGTTTGGTCAAATACTTATGTGTGCAGACAGTTTTCAATTTTACCTTGCTATATGAACAGCGAAATAGCTTCATGTTTCAGTGATGAGCTGCAAAATTAGCATGTAATTTGGTAAATGGTCTTTAAAGAAAGCCATAAAATTGAATTATTTTGTTTTGCGGACAAATAATTTGTATTGTGGAAAATATTTTTGAAATATTTATAATTAGCAGTGAAATAATTTTATATTTCAATATAAGGGCGCTAAATGACATATTTCAATGTAAATAACCTTGAAAAAATGGTTGAGTTTCATCGATTTGCAGCAAAATAAGCCTATTTCCAAAATTTTGCTTCATTTTGGACTGTTGGGGGCAAAATGCTTGTACATTTCAGTAACAAGTTACAATATTATTGCATATTTTGGTAAACCTCTTTGAATGAAGCAAACTTTTTTGATTGGCAAAGAAATAATCATGAATTTTTGCAATTATTTGTTATTAAACTTAAAATTTGTCAGTCTGTGGCGAATGGTTCTGCATTTCAATAATAAGCCACAAAATTATCATGGATTTAAGAAATAGATTAGGGGAAAAAAATTATTGATTAGAGCGATAAAATAAACTCTTATTTCTGTAATTAATTATCATGAAGCATAAAGTTTCTCAATAAGTGGCAGTATGATGCCATATTTTATTATGCCACAAAATTATCGCTCATTTCAAAAAATAATTTTGAAAAAAGAGCAAATTTTATAGATAATTTTATTTTATTATAGAGTGATTTGAAAATCTTTATATTTAACCAACCCACATCTGTAGTTATGTTATTTTACAATTGTTTTGTTCTTATCTTAATTGCTTTGTACATTTTGGTTAATTGTTCAGAAAGTATTTTTAATTTTCAGAAATTTACTGTAAGCCATTTTCACCCCTGATTACACGCAAATTTTGCAGACAGATTACGAAATTTTAAAAGCCTGTCACAGACTGCTATAAAACTTTCTGCCACTGGGATCTATACAGTCGGCAGCAAAAGTATTCAAGCACTAGCAGAATTATTGGCTAGTGCTTGGATACGTTTGTTGCCGATTGTATATTCTCTTTAGAAATTAGTTTTAAAAAGTTTTTTTTAAATAAAGTTGAAATTTTATATGAGGTTTTTCTCTAAGATTTTCAATAATGCTAATTTTGTGGGCTTATTAAAGACTTTTATTATTATTATTATTATATGTATAAACTGGGTGTTAGATAAAGATTATGACCATGAACTTTCAGAGTCTTTCTCAGAACTAGAGTTCATGAGGTTACCTAAATCAAAATTACTACCTGAGTTAGAAAAAGATTGATGTATCATCAGGGTTAGAAATAAGCAGTCGTTAGTCGTATTTTGCAACCAGTTTTTTCATTTTGATGCCTAGAATTCCAATCATAGGTGCCATATTTGATGCCTGGACTTTTTCCTCATCATATCTAATAATTTTCCCAATCCCATCAGACAGCAAACAAGTCTATTTCACCTATTTCACAAGTCTATTAAATTGTGGTGGAATGGTGTATCTTCTGGGTGAAGAATGAATTTGTGATTTTAAATATGTATGTTTAATATTGTGAATGTAATTACATTCATTACATAAATATTTTTTATATAATCTTGCATATAATATTTACAAGTTGATGCTTTATTATTATTATTATTTTTTTTAAATATACATATTTAATTATAGATGGCACCTAGATTTTTAATTTGGGCGCCTAAAAAATTTAATCCAGGCGTTATTTTGACGCCTAGTTTCAAAATTCTTATTTCTACCACTGTGTATCATTATTTCTCAAATGAATATTTTAAAAAACAGATACAAGCTCAGTGGGATAGCAGTGCATTAATTTTTCAATATATTCCTCTTTATATATATGTTGATGTTGCAAATGTTTTATAACTGTAATCATAGAAAGTTGTTGTTGAAGGAACATTCAAAATTCTGATTAACAACTATAGATTTCTTGTATTATATTAATTTTCTCCTTCTCGAACAATTTGCTCGAAACATATTTGACATTACTATAAATAACTATTAACCGTATTATTGTGACTAATGAAAGATATGCTTAAATATGTTGTGTAAATAATTTACTAAAAAAAAAAAAAAAATGCGTTTTTGGCATTGAAAAATTCCCAGCCCTTATCATTAACTTCTTGTTATACCAGATTTTGGGCGTCCGTCAGGGTTGGCAAAAACCAGGTTTTTTTTTTAATTCATTTTTTGTTTAAACCAGATTTTTATTAATATATGTTTTCCAGTCACATTATACATATTTGTAAATAAAATTGTCACTTTAAAAAGTAATTAATATTCCAATATCAATTATCACTTCATCTAAAAATGATTTAAATTATTGATAACAAATAGGGATGAGATTTTTCAGCTTTTTTTGTAAGTTGATTTTCTTTCTGTAACAATGTATACAAGAAACAAAGTTTGTACTTTCAGACATGAAATTCTCTTATGTCTCATCTAATTAAAATCGTTTTCACATAGTCATGTTAATAAAACATTTATTTATTTTTATGTTCAAAAATAAAACAATCAAATAATTTATTTCTGTAACACAGGCTTTTGCTACCTGAATTCTTATATTTTACTTTAATGTTTATCTTTTTCATAAAGTTTTATTTATTTTTACACTTTTGTCGATATCTCATCCTTGAGGTAAAGAACTGTTAAATATAAAAGTGCATTTTATTATAACTTAATTCTTTTATATTCAGAACTTCTAAAAATATTCCATAGTTGTAGTATTCAGTTTTCATTAAAATGATGTAAAGGCTGATAACAGGATTACTGTGAGTTGACATTTTTTTTTTTTTTTTTTAATAGTGAATGTTAAACCTAACATGCCTTTCCTACAATTTAATGATAACAAATTAACTTAATAACAATAAAATTCTTAATTTAATGAATTAGGGAAAAATTTAAAAAACTCCAATACAATAAAAAAGAGTCATAGGAAGAGATTTAAGAAAAAAGTGTACTTTTGGATTATGTAATGGAATATTGCAATCCATATGAAAATTGCATATTGAATAGAATTTACATTTAATATAAATAAAATTAGAAGTTTTATAGCTTTTATTGAAACTAAACTTTATATTTTAAGAAAACACTCTTCATCGGATTTAGAATCTTTTGCGATTAGAATTATTTCAACATTTTTCAATACTTGGATATTAAAATTTTTAATGTCATTTCCTTAATTCTAGTGGTGTTACATTTTAATAAAATAATTCATGTAATTTTTACTTTATATCTTGTACAAAATAAATGTGCTTTCCATTATTTATTTTACGTTTCACTACATTTAGCCTTAGATCCTTTCATTTATTATTTTATAAGATATTTAATATAAATTTGCTAAATTTATTACATTATCATATTATATAAATTTGTTAAATTTAATATAATCTATAATTTCTAGATATTTTTTTTCTCCATATATAATAAATTTAATAAAACCAGCCAATTATGCAATAAATCACATAACTAAAACCTTCTCTGAAGAAAAATTACAATTGAAATAAACTGAATTAAAAGTAAAAGTTGTTTACATAAAAATAATTTATAAATTTCAGTTAAAAAAAGGAGCAATAGAATAAAAATTTTGAATTTTTTGGAAAGGAAAAAAAATAAAAATACCAGTTGGTTTAAACCATAGGTTCTCAACGGGGGGCGGTACCACCCCCAGGGAGCGCTGGAAGCTGCTGAGAACTTGCTTTGTGTAGTAGGGGGGGGGCGATATAAGCACGTTTTAGTATTCAAACTAAATATTTAAAACTAGCAGGCTACGCCCGCTTCGCTGGTCACTATATTTAAATGAATTTTTGAAAGAATTGAATTAATATTTATTTTTTTACACCACATTCTTGAAAAAAACAAAAAAAAAAGAAAAGAAACTGAAATTGCTCCAAACCTCGCTTAGGGTACCCGCTGTCTACGGCAGCTCTTTTCCCGCCCGCACTGCATCAGGTCTAGATTTCCCGTGCTTGCAGAAAGATCTTTTCCGGGCACTTCAATCTGAATATTTATCGACGGCAGGGGGGATCTGCTACAATTTAAGAACTACGATTTTAAAGATGACTGTATCTCAGCATCTATTAAATATTTTAGTTTTGAACCATGTATTTTATAGCCCATGCTATTTACACTATAGTACAATTTGATTCCGACCAATGAAATAAAATAAAACAAAACAAAAAGTTGATTAAAAAATAAATATAACATATAAACAAATAAATTTTAATCATTTTAATCCTTTTTACTACGTATATACTACTATTTTTCCCGATAAATACTGTAAATTAAAAAAATTAACAAATAAAAGTTTTTTCTTTTAAAGGAATTAATTAAAAATTGAAAAATAAGAAGTTGTTCTACTATAAAAAAATTAAATATAACTGTTATAAATTTTTTCTGCTGCATTACGATTAATAAATATAACAAATTAAAAAAAAAAAAAAAAAAAAAAAAAAAAATTCGCCTTCAAATGAATGTATTAAATAAAAATAAGTTGCGTAATAGCCGTTGCTAAGATACGCAGACGATAGAAGCAAAATAATAAATCTATGAAAAATGAAGCATTAAAGCCAATATTTAAAATCGAAAAAACTTTAATTTAAAAAATTCAAATTTGAAATTCGAAAAAATCTCGATGAGGTGCACACATGCATGGTCCCAGGTACCTATATGCCAAATTTGGAAGCTCTGCGATCAGTAGTGTGAGCACCAGAGCGCAGATACACACACAGACACACACACACACACTTCTCTTTATTTATATAGATTTCGCATGTGTTATATTTTTCACTTCTTAAGGGGGCGTCAGCTCTAAAACGCTTGAGAATTACTGGTTTAAACTGTGCCAACCCTGGCATCAGTCCAGGATCATAGACAAATTTTACTTTGCTGCAGATAGCTATATAAATTCCTACTAAGACTTTAATTATAAAACTTTGATTACTACAAATGTTCACATAAATTATGGCATTGAAACATAATTTATGTGAAAATATTAATTAGAAAAGTTTCTTAAGATAAGTGCATTACTTTATCGTAGAATTTAATTTTTGAAAATAGAAATTAAACTTAAAAAAAAAAAAAAAGAGAGAAATATACCATAATCCATGACTTGAGTGCTAATTACCTGTCTTATATCTTGAGTATTGTATTTCTTATCTTGAATTCTATATAAACACATTTTGAGTTTGTGTATCTAATCATAAATACTATGCGATTTATGTCTATACCGGATGTTATTTAATTACATAAAAAAATATATATGTCGTCTGATGTGTTGATTGTCTGTGAGTATTAAGAATTGCATTGTGAATTGAATTAAGTTCGTTAAATGATTTTTCGTTTATGTTTTGATTAACAAAATAAATTTGAAGTTTTTCAATGCAGTCTATTGCAACTTTATGAGTAAACAATACGTAATTTCTCCGACAGCCGCGTCCCATGTTATTCTATGAGGAAATTTGTTTCTATAATTACTCATCGTAAAACACATTTTTTTAAATTCCGTTTTCACATTCAGAAAATTCACAATCGTGAAATTAGTACTCATTTTATAAAAATTGATTTTTTCAAATTTTTAGTATTTCATTTTGTGGTTAAAAAATGAAAAAAATGCAATTTGTGAAAATTTGAATTTTTGAACTCTTAATATATAAAAATTTTGAAAAATCAATTTTTTCGAAAATAAGTACTAATTTAATGGTTGGGAATTTTCTGTTCTGTCATGTTTTTTTAACAGTGTTATTTAATTTCAGTAGTAAGAATGACTGTTTCATTGGATTGTTTCGAGAATATTCATTGACTATTAATTTTTGTGGCTCCAAAAATGGTTTTATTCAACCGTTTCCTAAATATTCATTAAATGACATGCATTTGTCAATTAGAACCTGTTCGCATCTTTAAGAATTACTTTCTACATGCAAAAATGCCGACAGCTTTTGTAATGACATCATTATAGGCTCAATATTCATTAGATAAAGTGCATTTGTAGATTAGAACCTGCTCGTGTCTTTAAAAATTCTTTTTTATATGCAGAATTGACGACAAGTCTTAAGACTTGTCTATCATTACGGCTTTATCAGCAAGCTGAATATTCATTAAATAAAGTTTATTCATTGACTAGAACCTGCTAATGTAATTTCTATATGCAAAAATATCAACTTTCATGACAATATCATTATGGGCTCTATCCCTACTGACTGAATACCCATTAAATGAATTGCATTCATCAACTAGACCCTTCTTATTAAGAATTATTTTTTACATGCAGAAATGTCAACAACTTTCATAATATCATTACGGAATCTATTTACAGGCTGAATATTCATTAAATAAAGTGCATTCATTGACTAGAACCTGTTCATGTCTTTAAGAATTACTTTTCACATGCAGAAATTTTGACAATTTTCATAACAATATCATTACGGGCTGAATATTCATTAAAGTGCATATTCGTCGACTAGAACTTGCTCCTGTCTTTCAGAATTACTTTTTACACACAAAAAAGGCCGACAGGTTTTGAAACATCATCATTACAGGCTGAATATTCATTAAATAAAGTGCATTCGTTGATTAGAACCGGCTCGTGTCTTTAAGAACTTTTTTTCATATGCAGAATTTTCAACAAATTTCATAACTATCATTATGGCCTTTATCTACGAGCTGAATATTCAATAAATAAAGTGCATTCATCAACTAGAACCTGCTTATGTCTTTAAGTATTACTTTCTACACGCAAAAATGTCGAGAACTTTCATAATATCATTACAGCCTGAATAGTCAGTAAATAAAATGCATTCATGGATTAGAACGTGCTTATTTAAGAATTACTTTCTACTTGCAAAAATGCTAACTTTCATAGCATTATCATTACTATCTCTATCATTAGCTTCTTTTGAGATATTTTCTATGATGATAGGTCATATATAATGTCAAAACCTTTCTGTTTTTGCTCATTAAGAATATATAATTTTCATAAATATCTCCAAAATAAAGTCACAGAAAGACCAAAAAGGGAAGTTTGTAACTAGATGTTATAACAAACCTATATATCAATTTGCAATGTTCTGCGCCCAACCATTTTAAATTTGTGCAAGATACACATACATGACATTATGAAAAATCATCTAATGCCGTAGATATCTCTAAAACGAGAGCTCGTATTAACGCCGAAGTTGCAGATGTACAAATAGACTTCATGACAGTCAAAATAAAAATTTTCAAATTCTACAATCATTCATTTTTGAGCTATGCAAGATACAAAACCAATTTTGCAAATTGGGATTACAATATACAGAAGTCAAAACAGAAATCATCCTACCTTTCCTATGTTTTAATTTTTTGAGCAAATGATCAGTAACCCTTAAAAAGGAATGATATCAATACAAAAAACCCTTAATGGGTTAAAAGCTTGTGACGCAGCTACTTTATGGCAATAAGAAACTGAAATATAGGTCTTAAAAATAATGATATCAAACTTTAAGTGACGCTTTGGTGTTAATCATGAAAAACGGCAGTTTTTCCAGTGACGCAAGCGGAAGGACAAACTGAACGCTGCGAACTCATGTATACGGCTAGTTTGACATCAAAGAGATTTGTAAAAGCCGACACTTAATATCTCAGCAAATATGCCATATTTTGTTCTGATCTTTTCAAAATAGTCTTATCTTCAGTCTTAATCTATCCTGAAAATTTTACATTTCTACATGCAGTATGTTTTGAGATCTGAATCTCAATTTACAGCCAAAAAGGGAAAACGATTGGTGTAATGTAATGGACTGAAATCTGAAAAATATCTCTAAAACAGCTCGAAGGATTTTCATATAATTAATATATGTTGTTAATAGGATCTGTCTGAATCTAGTAATGTTTTCATTTTTTCCAGGAAAACTCTTGTTTTTTATAAAAGTTGTTTTAAAAATGGAACTATATTACTCCGCTAATTGCATGCTTTCCTCTGGCGAAAACGTCGTGATATGGTTTTTACTAGCAAGGCTTGAGAAGGCCATGTTGGTTGGTTGACCAACGTGAATGCAGTCAATGAATTATTTAAACTTTCCTTTTTTTAACGCAAAAATACTTTATTACATTTTTTATATATTTATTGTATATATGCTAAGTCAAATTCACTAAAATATATTTTCTCTTCTGCTATGAAAAAGATATTTTTGATTTCAAAATTTCATATTTAGTCAAAAGATTATTTAGATAACATTTTAAATAAGGAAGTATTTTGTAATTTTAGATATTCCATTTTATCATAATAATGATGATTTTACGATTTTTTAAAGCAAAAAATTTTTAATCATTCATAAAAATCGATTTTATAGTAGCTCAATGATTTGCGATTCCTATTCATGTATCCTTCCTCACAGGAAATGGAAAAAAAACAGCAAATGGTGTTTTGGCTCCATCTTTTGTTTTTAATTTAAATTAAAACATACACTTTTGCAAATATATTGTATATATATATATTTCTTTTTAAAAATTAAAAATCTCTTTTTAAAATACAGTTAGTTTATTCATATATTTACTTTTCAGACTTTAAAATGATACCTATTTTAAATATTAGCATAATCAAACTAATTTTTTTATTATTATTTAAAGCTATAATGACTAGGGAATGAAAGGAGGGATAAATACACTGTATATTAAAAAAAAAAAAAAAAAAAAAAAAAAAAAAAACATGAAAATAGAATTAAAATTCATGAAAAATGTGTCAAATAGCAATTATTAAAAAACACGTCAAAATAAATAAATGACATCTTTACTTTGAAACCCATGATTTATTTTAAAAATATAATTCTCTCTTTCTTTCTTTCTTTCTTTTTTTTCTTTTTTTCTTTTTTCTTTTTTTAATTAATTAATTTCTGCATGAAAAATTCCATTTCATAACTATATTTAAAACTACAATAAATAAAAAACCCTCCTTTAATTTTAAATATTTATTTCTACATGTTTCTAAGCAATTAAAAGTGTTTTTTTTTTTTTTTTTTTTTTTTTTTTTTTTTTTTTATAAAGAAAAGTAGCTTAAATATGGGAATGTATGGTTTTATCATGAAGGTAATAATTTGGCCATCTAGTGGCGCCATCTCGTAGCTTGTATTAAAACCATATACATTCCTATATTTAATTTATTTTTCTTTAAAAAAAAAAAAAAAAGAAAGAAACTTTTAATTGCTTAGAAACATGTAGAAATAATTATTTAAAATTAAAGTAGGGTTTTTTTGCTTATTGTAGTTGTAAATATATTTATGAAATGGAATTTTTCATACATAAATTAATTAATTAATTAAAAAGAAAGAGAGAATTATACTTTTTTAATAAATTATTATGGGTTTCAAAGGAAAGATGTTATTTATTTATTTTGACGTGTTTTTTAATAATTGCTATTTGACACATTTTTCATCAATTTTAATTCTATTTTTATATGTATATATATATATATAGCATATTTATCCGATCTTTCATCCCCTATCCATTGTTGCTTTAAATAATAATAAAAAAATTAGTTTGATTATGTTAATATTTAAAATATGTATCATTTTAAAGTCTGAAAAGTAAATATATGAATAAACTCTAACTGTATTTTAAAAAGAGATTTTTAATTTTTAAAAAGAAATATATATATAACTTGTACTTTCCATAAAACTTAAGCTTAACTTGTATTTTACTTATTAACTTGTATTAACTTTAGCTTAACTTGTATTTTCCATAATGTTTTTCTCCAAATGATTTTATCTTATTTTTAAAATTATAGAAATGTAGACCTTAATTTATATTTTGTCTATTTTTTTTCCACCAAATATTTTTATGAAATAATTTTTACCTGCACTTTTGATGAAAGTTTAAATTGTGAATATTTGAGCTTAGCCTCAAAAGGGAAAAGAAAATAAATAAATTTCCATTTTTAACATTAACTTGATTTTTTTAAATTGTTTAATTTGCATTTGTAATTCTCTAAAAAGAAACTTGCAAAATGTAAATTACGTAATTCTAACTTAAATTTGAAATTTCCCACTTATTATTATTATTTTAAAGAGTTTGAGAATCCCACTCAATATTTTTACTTTCCGAACACTATAGTGAGGAAAGTATTGTAATCATGTCAAAAATCCGAATTTGAGATTTTGATGTTTCTATACGTTTCAAGGTCCAATGAGTCCGTTTTCACTATTTTTGCGATGATGTATGTATGTGTGTGTATGTATGTGTGTATGTATGTCTGTGAGTGAACACGCTAGCGTCTAAACGCTTTGTTCGAATAAGCTGAAAGTTGGTACGTATATTGTAAGTCACCATAGTACGAACCCTATAGATTTTGGTGAATCTAGCACTTATAGTTTTTTTACAGGGACAAAAAGAAAAATTCTTTATCATTATGGCCTATGGGACCAAAATCTTAAAAGTGCGATAGCATATAAACGCCTTATTCAATTGAGGCGGCCCACCAGCGGCCGAGCGGTTCTGCGCTCAAAGCTGGTAGATGGGAGGTGCCGGGTTCGATCCCAGGTCGCGCTCATCGACCTAGCCGTTCGGAGTTTTCCGTGGTTTCCTCCAAAACTTGCGTAAATACAGGCTAGGACCCCTTAGAAAGACCCCCACGGAGGGCATTCCCCCTCTAGGCCTAGGACACATCAGGAGTCAATCGGCCTTAAATCCTACAACCAACCTTATTCAATTGAGCAAAAAATTTATACACATATTATAGGTCACAAATACTCAATTTATATAGATTTTGGAGAATCTAGCAATTACAGTTTTTTTTACAGGGCACAAAGAAAAATTCTTTATCATTATGGCCTATGGGGCCAATTTTTTGTGTCATAGCATCTAAACGCCTTATTAATATGAGCAAGAAATTTGTACACATTTTATAGGTCACAGTTGCACCAACTGTATAGATTTTGGTGAATCTAGCACTTACAGTTTTTTTACAGGGACACAAAGAAAAATTCTTTATCGTTATGTCCAAGGGACAAAATTTTTAAAAGTGCGATAACATCTTAAAGCCTTATTCAATTGAGCTGAAAATTTATATGAATATTATAAATCACCACAACGAAAAATTCTTTATCATTATGATCTGTAGGCTCAAAGTTCAGTAGCGCTAAATAAAACGTCGTGTAATATATGGAGAAAAATACTGAAACACTCTATTATGGTTTTCTTTCTTTTGTTTGTTTAACAACTCCTCTTTCTTTGCTTTATCTATAAAACTGTTAATTAGTCAATGTTCGGAAAGTCGAGTGGAGTCACTCCAGATTTTTTTCTAGTGCGAAGCTTCTCCATTTTGTTTCCAAGTGGCAGGCTACTTGAAAATTTGTCGGCATGATAACGTTTGAAATACTGAATTAATTCAAACTAAATTTGTAGTGTGGATTTATCTCAGAAATGTATTTGTTATGTTCATTTGCCAACTTAATCTACCCTCTTGTTTCCCGGTGCCAGCCCACTGAAAATTTCAAATTTATATTAGAAAGGTTCTATGTTAAAACTCCATATATACAAGACTTCATTAATAAATCCATCAAGTCCATTAATAAATTGTAGAATTGGAAAATTGTAGAATTTTGAAAAAAAAAAAAAATGGTGACAACTTCATTATAAAAGATAAATCAGTTTACCCTTCCTAGGAGCCAGAAGGACTTGTTTTAATTTTTTGATCAATAACCCCTAAAAAGTAATGATATCAGTACAAAAAACCCTTAACGGGTTAAAAGTTTGTGACGCCGCTACTTTATGGCTAGAAGAATTTGAAATATGAACCTTAAAAATAATGATATGAAATTTTAAGTGACGCTTTGCAATTAGTTAAAATATACATAGATTTTCTTATTTGATCATTTACTTTCTACTTTTATTTATATTTATAATGCAAACGTAATATTTTTAGCTTCAACATCAGACAGATATATAAAATACACTCACTGATGCTTTTTAATTCACATTTCAAATTCAAAATAACAGTTTTAAAAGGAATGATATAAAAATTCCAGTGGCGCCTCGGTGTTATTTTAAAAGATTTGTTTTTAGATTCCATTAAAATTACTTTTGTTTTGTCTAATAAAGTATATTTACATAGTGAAACAGTGCTTTTAATTTTCGAATATACTGTCAAATAATTATACTTTCACTAAGTTTGCATTATAAATTAAAATTATTTATTTCAATAAATTGATTTATCTTTTGCGTCACGCTATCCAAAACTGCAAGTAAAATCTGTGTAAATATTTTCCTTACGTCACACTACCTCTTTGCGCAAATTTTCACTCAGTTGGATACTATGATAATGATACTATGTTTTGGATAGCGTGATGCAAAAGATAAATCAATTTATTGAAATAAATAATTTTAATTTATAATGCAAACTTAGTGAAAGTATAATTATTTGACAGTATATTCGAAAATTAAAAGCACTGTTTCACTATGTAAATATACTTTATTAGACAAAACAAAAGTAATTTTAATGGAATCTAAAAACAAATCTTTTAAAATAACACCGAGGCGCCACTGGAATTTTTATATCATTCCTTTTAAAACTGTTATTTTGAATTTGAAATGTGAATTAAAAAGCATCAGTGAGTGTATTTTATATATCTGTCTGATGTTGAAGCTAAAAATATTACGTTTGCATTATAAATATAAATAAAAGTAGAAAGTAAATGATCAAATAAGAAAATCTATGTATATTTTAACTAATTGCAAAGCGTCACTTAAAATTTCATATCATTATTTTTAAGGTTCATATTTCAAATTCTTCTAGCCATAAAGTAGCGGCGTCACAAACTTTTAACCCGTTAAGGGTTTTTTGTACTGATAATTTATTACATACAAAAAACTGTCGTTTTCAAATATTATGAGATATGATTACTATTATTTACAATTATTTTAAATTATGTTTCAGGTTTTTTTTTTTTTTCTTTTCCCAATACATATAAAATTCAGTAAGAAAAGTAAAGAAATATATACGTGTGTGTGTGTATGTATATATATATATATATATATATATATATATATATATATACATATATATACAGTGTCCAGTTTCGCACTCGGCTATTTGTTATCTAAAATAATACACTAATTAATTAATTATTCCTAAGTAAATGTCATAAAAAAATCGCTTTTACAGATTTTTACGGTCCAACCGTTTTCAAGGATTCTTCCTCCCCAATTATTCAAAAGGAAGTTACTTATTAACTGTGTTGCTTTGTTAAAGTCTATTTAATCAACGCTTTATTACTTAATTAATTTATTTATTATTGTATATACACTGATGGAAAAAAAAATCCCAACACCAGGAAGGAGCTGTGCTAGATAAACGAAATTTGGTAGGCGTGTTTATACATCTCAAGGTTCGTGATCGTTATTTACAGTTGAGATTTGACGTAGTGGGTTAATGTTAGTCAAGGATGCCTCTAAGAAGACGAAGAAGCCATTATCAACAGCTCACTGAGTTTGAACGAGGTCGTGTAGTAGGGCTACGAGAAGGTGGGTTTTCTTTCCGCGATATTGCAGAAAGACTTGGCAGGAATGTATCCACTGTGCATGAGTGTTGGCAGCAGTGGTCAAGGGAAGGTACTGTCTCAAGAAGACCGGGTTCCGGGCGGCCACGTGGCACTACTGAGAGGGAAGACCGCCGTGTTCGGCGTATAGCTGTGGCTAATCGTACTGCGTCTGCAGCTGAAATTCGAGCTGCAGTTGGCACCACAGTGACACAACGAACTGTTACAAATCGGTTACTTCAAGGACAGCTCCGAGCCAGACGTCCTGTAGCGTGCATTCCACTGACTCGAAACCACTGCCGTTTGCGACGTGAGTGGTGTCAAGCTAGAGCTCATTGGAGGACGGAGTGGAGATCTGTTGTGTTTTCTGATGAATGCCGGTTCTGCCTTGGTCGCAGTGATAGCCGTGTGTTGGTTAGAAGGAGGCCAGGTGAACGCCTGCTAGCGACCTGTCTGCGGCCTAGACACACAGGGCCTACTCCTCGAGTTATGGTTTGGGGAGCAATTTCGTATGACAGCAGGAACACTCTCGTGGTTATCCCACGCACCCTGACTGCAAATTTGTACGTCAGTCTAGTGATACAACCTGTGATGCTGCCATTCATGAACAGCATTCAAGTGGGTGTTTTCCAACAGGATAACGCTCGCCCTCATACTGCTGTTGTAACCCAACATGCTCTACAGAGTGTCGACATGTTGCCTTGGCCTGCTAGATCACCAGATCTTTCTCCAATCGAGCACGTATGGGACATCATTGGACGACAACTCCAGCGTCATCCACAACCAGCATTAAACGTCCCTGCATTGACAGCCGAAGTGCAACAGGCATGGAACCCCATCCCACAAACTGATATCCGACACCTGTACGACACAATGCATGCTCGTTTGCATGCTTGCATTCAAAATTCTGGCGGTTACACCGGTTACTAATGTACCAACATTTCACATTTGAAATGGCTCTTCTCGCCAATGGCTCTACCTGTGATCTTGAAACTTTAATCAATTAAATATGTTACCTAGACAAATGTATTGCTGAAATTTCATTACTGTACAATAATTTTTTCTTGGTGTTGGGATTTTTTTTTCCATCAGTGTATATAAAGTATGGTACTCAGATCTTTCTATGAAACAGTATGAATTTCTTGGTAAACTATATAAATGTATACTCCTAGAAGGATTTGCGATTATTTGTATTGCCAAATAATATATTTTAACTTATTCTTTGTGTATTGTTCGGGAGAATAAGATACTGTTCTTCTTTATACTTACACATTTGAACATTCAATTACTAACTTAACAAGTAAAGATAAGTATAAATTTTACGTGGTGAATAAATGTGTTTCTGGAAACTGATAATTTCATTCAAACGTTCGAACTTACAAAATATTATGTTACATGTAATAAATCTTTATATTCTATAACCCGATAAAATTACCTATAAAATGAAAAATTACTATGCTTGACTCTATGTTAAAAAGTAAAATAAAATAAAATAAATAAATAATGTCCTTATAAGCGAAGAGATTCGTAGCTCTATCATTTCGGAAAAAAGTTTTAATACTTGTTTCCTATTTTAAAAAAAGAAAAAAAAAATGTCGAATGCATTTTATTTTTCTTTTAAATATTTCAATAAATAAATAAACAAATATAATAAAATGTTAATGAAAATAAAATTACAAACAAAAACATTGCTAAAAATTCAAAATTTAAAATACATGTACTTAAAAAGAAGATTAACAAAAATACCTAAATATACTATGAAAAACATTTTGTTCTCTTAATTTTAAAAACTGTTACAAAGGCAACATAATGGTCTGAGATTATATTATAAAAAGAAGTTTAATACAAGAATTAATGTTTATATTTTAAGCTTCAGTAGTTAATCCCTTTATTTCATTACTTATTTGTAATGAAAGAAAGTATTATATGTATTTTTTCATTAATGAATGTGTTTCTTTTAGAGAGAGTTAATTCTGGAAATTCTCATAGGAAAATAATTACTTTAAGAATAAAATGTAAATTTAGTTTTAAATTTATATCACAAAAATATACACGACGCCTTAGAAATTTTAAGTCCTTAATCCGAAATTTAGACATTTGTTAAACGTATTAAAACAGATCCCTTCTTTCATTAAAGAGGTTATTTTCATTTTAATATTCTTTTAATATTAAATAAATAAAACTTGATAAATATATTTATAGAATTTAAATCAAAATTTCTTATATAAGAAATTACAAAACTAATAAATTTAAAATGTTTGACTCAAAATGAATACAATTCAATGAAACTTATTTGATATCTATTTTTTTTTTTTTTTTAAGAATCAGAAAAATATTCAAAAAGAACTTTAATACTCGTATATTCATTAATTAAAAAAATTAACAAGAATAATACGCTGAGCTAGTATGTGTCGGTGTTATAAAAGTAAATATAAAGGCTTTATAAAAAATGTATCTTAAAATGTATTCTTATTTCGCACACATTTTTAACTTAAGGTAGAAATAGGGAAAGATTCCGTAGTTTTTTTAGATTTCCTGTAAAATCCCCTGTTTATTAATCATTGATATTTATACTTTTAAGTACACATTAAAAATCATGTCCAACAATATTATTAAAAAAAAAAAAAAAATTCATTTGGATTACTTTTCGGTATCTTACTTCAATCATGGGGTAAGAAGTCTGATTAAGGGTAAGATAACTCATAGCATTTCAAAGTAAAATACGCATTTTATTTGATATAGGGGAAGCCGGGGTAATAAGAGACAAAAGGGGTAATAAGTGACAAAAAATATTAATAAAATCTATACTATTAATCTAAATAACTTGAAATAAATGTCTCGTTTTAATTTCATTAAATGGACTCCTCGTGATTTTTTAGGTGATTTTTGAACTTAAATTTTTTGTTAATTTTGTTTTTTAAATTTTCATTAAATCCTTGTCTCTAATAACCCCATGTGGGGTAATAAGAGACCAGGCTTGTAACTGGCCATATATAACAATGTAAAATCATGTGGGATAATAAAAGACATCTGGAAACAGTTCTGAATCAGCCAATAGTTTTTAATTTTTATTATTTACATCCATCCAAAAAATATGTTTTCTCGAAAATTAACTGTCATAAATGTGTTTGTGAAATTCATTTATTTTAATATTAGGTCCTAAATAATATAATATTGTACTTAATGATAGTTCTACATAATCAATATAACCTAGGGATTAACCAAAAACATGAATATAATTTTTAAAATGGGCAGAAAATATTTTACCCATTTTCTAAAGCGTAGGCAAAAAAGACGTATCTTTGAAGCGTATACAAGCGAACAAAATGTTATAAAAGATTTTTCTAGTAATTATAAATGAACTTTTTTATTATGTAATGAGGTATTAATGACTAAATACTAACTTATACACATTCTGAACATAAATTTACATAATCATAACAACTAAATATGGTCTAGCCAAATCAGTAAAACTGCTTTTTGATTTAAAGTGAAAAAAAAATGTTATATTGGTAAACTTAGACTGGGCCTAACACTTGGTAAACTCTTCGTAAACTAGTCAGGCACAATTAACAGAAACTACAATGGGGGGTGGGGGGGGCACAGTAATTAACAGTGGGGGTAATAAGAGACTCATGTCTCTTATTACCCTCACAAAAAATAAAAATGGCGTAATAAGAAACATGCCTAAAACATGTAAATAAAGATTGCTTTCAAAGTTTTAAAAAATTGTACATCAAAGTCATAGTCTTGGTCAAAAGGTTACACATTAATAAATCCCAAACATCTTACCTACAAAAAAAAAAAAAATAAAATAAAGGAAAATTTAGAAAAAGTCACGAACTTTCAGGGTAAGTTCAAAGTGAAGGTTTTTTTTCGTCGTATAAAAAGAATTCAAAATGTGTTATAAACTTCTCAATAAGTGTATTGTAGTAAAGAATACACATGATACTTAATATTACATATTTTTAAAGTTGTCTAAGTATATTTTTTGGTGGGTTTTTTGACAGCGTCTCTTATAACCCCTGTCTCTTATTACCCCGGCTTCCCCTAACTAATTTTTCAATCTATTTTTTGGCATTAAGTATTTTAAAATATTAACTTATTAATATTATAACCTTATTTGACATTTTACTAAAATTAAGTTACAAATTTAACTTAAAAAAAAAAAAAAAAAAAAAAAAAAAGCGTGTATATAGTCAACACAAAACTAATGGCCTTTTATCCCAAAAACTTTTCGTCATCCTACAGTAAGACATTGAAAAAGTGGTAACTGAGAATATTAACTTAAAAATTAGAGAACCAGAACACTCTATAGGTTTGGCGAAAAGGCTAGACGCTGCAATTTCAAAAATTATCGGAATTAGTTTTTCATGTTTAAACTATGAATTACACACCTAACAGACAAGGGACAAGTAATTTCTTTTTAATACTTGGCAGATGAAGAATTGAGTTAAACTAATCTAATAATTTCCTAGAACTTCACAATAAAGTAACAAACATCTAGTTATTGATGAATCTTTCCAATAAATGGCCGGCGTCTAGAGCGCCTGCCTATAAGAGAATCAGGTCCTGACTAATGCCAGGGTATGTGGCACAGCTGTGCAGAAATTCTGAAACCAAAAGATAGTATAGTATACTACTGCAAAGGAGTATATACTACTCCTCAGTATAATATACTACTAGCTGAAACCCGTCGAATTCGACGATCATTTTATTGACCGTAATGTTTCAAAAAATGTCGCATCATTATTTAAATGTATTTCAAGTTAAAACATCTAATATAATTTACGACATTTCACTTTAAAAAAAAAGGTCAGAAAAATTCTTATAAATAGAAATACTATATATGACATCACTTTCTACAAAGTACTGTCAATGTGACGTCAAACTGACTCCAAAAAAAAACAATTCCTACCTTTCATTTTCTATTTCGTTTAATACTAAGACTATACATGTTAGCTGACCCGTCCGGCGTTTCCCGAGCCCATGGTAATAACCTTAAATGAACCTTAAATTTGTATGGTTTTACATCTTTAACTCGATTTTGTTTGAATTTCTATTTTTAAATAAAAGCATCGTGAAAAAATAATCAGCTGTAACAAAAAAATTACCTCGAACCGAACGAAACTCTGCCTTGTGTCCCCGGTGCCTGCGGCAGCGCATACGCCGACCGCTAATAACATAAAAATATTCCCAAAAATTAACCTGGAACCAAACGAACCCGCCAGGTGTTGCCCGGGCCCATGATACCTTAAATGAACCTTAACTTTGTATGATTTTATACCAACTCGATATAGTTTGAATTTCTGTTTTTAAATGAAAGCATCACAAAAAAAAAAAAAAATCAGCTGTAACAAAAAAAAAAAAAAAAAATACCTTGAACCGAACAAAACTCTGCATTGTGACCCCGCTGCCTGTGGCAGCGCATAATAACATAAAAAAATTACAAAAAATTAACCTGGAACCCAACGAACCCGCCCGGCAATGCCCGGGCCCATGATAATAACCTTAAATGAACCTTAAATTTGTATGGTTTTACATCTTTAACTCGATTTTGTTTGAATTTCTATTTTTAAATAAAAGCATAAAAAAAAAAAAAAAATCATCTGTAACAAAAAAAAAAAAAAAAAAAAAAAAAAAAAAACGTCAAACAGAACGGAACTCGGGCTCGTGACCCGGTGCCTGCGGTAGCGTATATACAGGCCGCTAATAACATGAAAAAATTCTCAAAAATGAACCGTGAACCGAGCGAACCTCTGACTCGTGTTACCTCTGCCTGTAGCTGCTGCACTGTAAAGCAGGCATGCATGCTACGCACGCGTTGCATAAACCACTTTCCTCCACCAGGGGGTGCAGTATGTTGTATACGAACATCACCAATCGCCTTGAATTTCCAAGACTTTTCAAATAAGGTGTCACTGGTGGTGTCAACTGCAAAATCCTTTAGTTGCACTTTCCACCGCCAGGGGGCATAGCGTGTTCTATACGAACAACACCAACGGTCAGGAAATACCAAGACCTTTAAAATAAGATATAACATGATAGGGTCTACTACAAAATCACCTAGTTCCATTTTTCACCACCAGGGGGCGCACTATATTGTACACAAACATCCCCAATCAACATGAAATTTCAAGACCTCTATCATCAATCGCCTTGGATTTCCAAGAGCTTTCAAATAAGGTGTCACATGCTGGTGTCAACTGCAAAATCCTTTAGTTGCACTTTCCACCGCCTGGGGGCGCAGTGTGTTCTGTACGAACATCACCAACGGTCAGGAAATACCAAGACCTTTAAAATAAGATGTAACATGATAGGGTCGACAGCAAAATCACCTAGTTCCATTTTTCACCACCAGGGGCCGCACTATATTGTATACAAACATCCCCATTCGACATGAAATTTCCAGACCTTTAAAATGAGGTGCTACATGCGTGGGTCTAGAACGGATTTCCCTCTCAAACTAATTTCCCCCCTCCCCTCCCCCCTCCAAATCTACTTTCCCTCTTTTTTCCCCCCTTTAAAATCGAAAATTCCAAATTCGCAGAACGTGATTTTTTAGTATTCGACTCTTGTCCCCATATATACAATTTCTTCACCGTGAAATAATTTGGAGCTTAGTTAAGCTCGTAAACGTGTTTTTAACCCGAAACGGTTTCCCACCCGTTTCCCCCGGGGGAGAAACGGTTTCCCCCCAGGGGGGAAACAATTCGGCTTTTTTTTATTTTTCTCTTCTCATAGCACATCTACAGACCAAGACCTTTCATTAGACACCTCAACCAAATTTTTACACCAAGTAGTTCTCTCAATATAGTGGAGACAGACAAAAACATGTTTCAAATTATTATATAGATTCCCAGAAAGAGCTTGTCCGGGGCACCAGGTAGTCTAAGTCGGGCCCTGAAGACACGTCACTTGACACGCAATCTTGCTCAACGCAGCATTTGAATCCAGCTTACCCTAGCAAAGCAGGATTCTCAGTAGTCACTATTTTTAATGCCACTTTTCATGTAAAGCAATATTTGTTTTATTATTTTTAACTACAAATATGAAGATTACTATTAATTAAAGGTGTTGTTTAAAAAAGTGATTGTTGAGAACCCTGCCCTAGTGTTAATTGAGAGTGTCCGATTGGGTATACAAAGGAAGATTTAAAGAGAAACAAATGAATATCAAGGGGAGGATTATGTGGACACCAATTATATAAAGTCTTTCAATGTAGCATGATAACCTAAAAGTATATAATAAAAATTCCGAATATTAGTTTTTTTTTTTTTTTTGGAAAAACATTTTTTTTGTTTGAAAATTACAGAGTGTTTCCCTTAATACTCAGCGGCTATTTTTTCCAGAATCTATCAGACATCATTGACATCGGAAATTCGTGATTGACAGCCTTGATGCAGAAAGTCAAGGCTGTCAGCATTTGGGATTTTTTTTAAGGAGTTACATTGTTGGAATGCGTATGTCTGGTTGATATTACAGAAGTAACTTTGATACACACGTGATTTTTTACACTATGAATAGGATTTAAACCATGTTGGTTAATGAAAAAATGTGAAATGTCGCAAAACACTGGAATCGCCTAGACGTAGTTCAAAAGCATGCACTGGTGGACTTATCCGAATGAATACTTTGCCAGCCATTTAATATTTTGCTCTTGACATTATCTGGAATGTTGAGGAAGGTTTTGATTCTCCAATATTTGTAAAAACATATTAATGGCCCCAGTGTAAATATATCTTGCACACAAGTTGTTTTTGCGAAACTTACCATTTACGCCGACGACAAATATTTTGAAGCTATCAGAACCAAATTACATGTACGACTGAATTATTCAATGTTTTATTCGTCGATGAATTAGACGCCCGGCGAAGAACAACCGAAATCTAGAATCAAAAAAATATCTGCACTATATATTTCTTGTAGTAAATCTGTAGATGCGACTCTTTAGTTTAAAATTTGTTAAATCATG
Organism: Salticus scenicus; assembly: GCA_963930645.1. Classification (NCBI taxonomy): domain Eukaryota; kingdom Metazoa; phylum Arthropoda; class Arachnida; order Araneae; family Salticidae; genus Salticus; species Salticus scenicus. The sequence continues at coordinate 386,552,546 of OZ005648.1, forward strand.
TTTAATATTAAAGAATTAAAATTTTCAAATATAATTCGTTGTAAATTAAAATTTAGCTATCCATGAATATTGCGATTAAGTTATTTACTAAAAACATACTGCCGAAAATGCAAATAAAAAATGAATAATTTAACGTCTCATCAGTTATTACCTTGTGGTATATATTTCATGGTGTATTTTCCTGGCATTTTAAATCCCTCATATGTCAGCCTATAAAAGGGTTTATTACGAGCGAAAGAAAATACAGTGCTTCTTTAGAATTAATTCTGAAGACAATATGAACAGAAACTTAACACTTAAAAAAATAAATAAATAAAATAAAATAAAATGACTGTATTCCATTGTTGTAAAACGTAAAAACGTATCAAATTTTGCTGCTAAATGAGGAAGCAAATGTCATTTATAATATTTGATGCATTTTTATTGCTAACAAAATTATTAGACTTTTAGGACACCACACCCTTAATTTTGCATTGCCTAAAAATGGTATTAAATACAGGCAAAGCTGTTCTCTTTCTAGCTATAACACTGAATGTTTAAAAATTAAATGAGTGAATAATTAATAAACACCATGACGTATTATTATAAAGAAATTACATAAAACAAATTACAGAGTATGGAGAATTTCACAAGTGCCTGATAAAATATATGATATTTTAATCAAATTATGGAGAATTTTTACTTCAAATCCAAGTTAAAGTAAATAAAAACCTTGTAATAAAGTCATTTTTAAAATAAGAATAATTATATTCTTAACTTGAGCAGCTAAGACTTATATTTTATTATTGAACTACGGTGCTGTTATGCGTTAGAAGTAATCTTTATTTATTTTTTTATTTTTTTTAAATGCTCGTTTAAAATTAATTCATTTTCCTTTAAATCTGGAAACAAAGAAAGAGAAAAAAAAAATATATATATATATTCTACAGAGAGAATTTTTCAAACAATCATTTTAGAGATTAAATCTTTAATCCTAAATAGTTTTATGCAAATGCAATTAATATTTGAAAAAAAAAAATGAAAAAAAATAAGATTAATTCATAAAATTTTCTTTAATTGCAAATCTAATATAGATTTAAATTTAGAACTTGTACTTTTATTTTATGAAGAAATGTTTAATTGAATTATTTAATTGAATGAAACAAATAATCAAACGAAAAATTCCAGGATTCATCACATGAAAAATTTTACTTATCAGATGAATATGAAATTGTTGTTTTTAGCGTTATTGCGTACTTTTTATAAATGCATAATGTTGAAATACTTATTTTATATCTAATGAGCGTTTATTTTGAAAAAAAAAAATCCAAGTTTATCTACATTGAAAATAAGGAATAATTATTGAAATTAGATTTTATTTTATTTAATATTATTTAGTTTTAATATTATATCGTATTTAAACAGTTTTGAAATTATTTCTAATTCCTTTAATTTGAAAATGTTTCGGTTGAAATGAATATTAATTGAGAAATAAATATTTCTGTTGTAAATTAAAAAGCTTTTTTTTTTTTTTTTTTTTTCTTAAGTTTCATAAATTTTTTTTAATAAAATATATAATTATGAAAATATTTCGCAACTCATTTTCTCAAAATAAATAAATACATAACTAATATAATAAAAAGGAAAATGTAAAATACATTTTTAAATATTTGGAGCTATTTTCAAAATAAATATAGATTTAATTATAAATAAAATTCTCAAATAAAATTTATTACAGAAAAAAAATTTTTATTTACGTTTTATCCAATGTAAATTTCATAAAAATTAAAGAAATAACTATTAATGAAATAAATATTAATGAAATTAAATTTTAAAGAAAACTTGCCGCTTCATATTGCTTTAGATTAGTGCCTTTTCTGTCACAAATAATCATTAAATAAGTTAACATTTGTTTTTAAAAATTATAAATGAAATTTTATTTAAAAAATATATAAAAAAAAGCCTAGTATTTCTGTTATATTTAATAATTTTCATTCAAAAGATTGGTGCGTTCTTCTAAAAGAGTTTCAGATTAAAATCTTGAGAAGTGCTTTTTAAGTTTATTTATTGTAGTAAATGAGATGCTTATCGTTTTTTTTTTTTTTTTTTTTTTTTTTTTTTTGTTTAAATGTTACATAAACTTATGTTTTTATTTTAATTAAATTTTTTAAAGAAGACAGAATTTTAACTAATTAAAATATGTCACATGCTTTATTCGAGGACATGACATAAAACAGTGAAACACATTTGTAATTCTTAGAATTTTAAAAAATCTATATTTATAGATTAATATTTTATTTCGAAAGTAAAAAGTGAATTTTTCTTAGTAATGGTAAAGTATTTTAATTATTATTTCTTTATATCTTCTTGTTCATTATTTCATACTACGATGTATAGTTATATATATATATATAAAAAAAAAAAAAAAGTTTGGAAATAGGAAAAGTACTCACTGATAACAACGGAAAGACGTCGAAAAAAATCATGATAAATGTTAGAAATTTAAATGCTAAATAATCTCGAATTAATTAATTAATTAATTAATTATATTCATATTTATTATTATTATTTATTACAACATTGTTATTATTATTATCATTACATAGTTATATTATTATTATTCCCATTTTACTAAATTCAAAAATATTATTTTCGATGTAAAGTTTAATAACATTAATTCATAAATTTGTTTATAATTTCTAATCTATATATATAAAAGAGTAAACTCTGTGATTCACTGATCACTGACTCAACACAGCCGTGGCGATTCTATGGGAGATACAGTCACAAATTTTGGTGAGCAAGTTGGTGAGCAAGTTGGCAATCCCTGACCCCCACTAAGATGGGATCTTGCAAAATACTGCCCCCCCCTCCCGCCGGGGAGCAGAATACAAAAACACATTTACAAGCATAACTTGGCTCCAAATTACTTCACGGGGAAAAAATTGCATATGCGGAGACTAGACATGAAAACAAAAAAACTCATTTTCTGTTGTTTTGAAATTTTGGATTTTCAAGGGAAGGGGAAGGGGGTAAAAACGATTTTCGGTGGCAAATTTAGCAAAGTACGAGTAACATTCTACCAGTATTAGCTCAAAGATATTAAAAAAAAAAAAAAAAAAAAAACGCCAAGCGTCTTCTTGAAAATATTTCCAAAAACTCGTTTTTGTTTTTTTTCGATTTTTAATTTGGTTGGTTAAATCAATAGGTCACAAATTTTAGTGTGTGGCTTATTTAAGTACATCCAGCCCCCATTGTAACGGGATTTCCAAGCACAACTTCGCTTCAAATTATCTCAGTAAGATTAACTTTTATGTGTGGGTTGGTTGTTTATGCTTTCACAACCCGTACTATAAAGGAATTTTACAAAATTTCCCCCTGTCTCTCTTTAAGGGCGCGGGGAGGGGGGGGAGCAAAAGCACGCTTTTGAGAGTAACTCTGCTCCAAATTATCACAGGATAGCAATTTTTTGATATTTTGATTTATTCTGCTACGAACTATCTTAAAAAGGCAACTTTTTATGTGCGGGCTGGCCATGTGTTCCCGACATGCAATGTAAAGGTATTTTGCGAAATTTCCCCTTTCTCCCCTGCAAGGGAGCGCAGGGGGGGGAAACATGTTTTTAAGACAACTCTTCTCCAATTTATCTCAAGAAAGTGATGTTTTGATATGTCGATTGATTATGTTTACTCAACACACACACTACAAAGGAGTTTTTTGAAATTCCGTCCTATCCCCCCCTCGTGGGGGTTGGGGGATACAAGACATGCTTCCATGCGTAACTCTGTGCCAAATTATCTTAGAATGGCTTATTCGTACTCAACACACACTACAAAGGGATTTTGTAACGTTCCACCCTCGCGCACCTTGGGGGGGGAGGGGGCAAAAACATGTATCCATGCATAATTCTGCACTAAAGTATCTTAGGAAAAATATTTATTATGTGGGTCATTTATATGTATCTAAATTATACTATAAAGAGATTTTGCGAAATTCTCACGGGGGGGCGGGGGTAAAAAACATATTTCAAACATAACTCTGTTTCAAATAATCTCAGGATCTCTTTTTTTATTTGTCGGATAGGTATGTGTATGCTACATGCACTATAAAGGGATTTTGCGAAATCCCCGACACTCCCCCTTTGTGGGCCGGCGGGTCAGAAACCACGTTTTCATGATTGAATCTGCTCCAAATTACCTTAGAATGGCAAATTGTGGTGTGTAGGTGTTGATTAACTGTACGCAATATGCACTTTGATGGGAGTTTACAAAACTTTCAACTTCACCCGCGAGGGAGGGGGAGTAAAAAGCAGGTAAGGCGTGCCGAAGTTATTGGGGCTACAGAATAGATCCGACGTGTGGCGAACGGGAAAATCACTACCGAAGATAGCGTGTAAATATAAACAATTCCATCTGTTTTCATTAAACTGCGTAAATCTAATATTTCCACGACAACAACCTTGATGTAGGAAAAAAGTTTACAACAATGATATCGCAAAGGATAAACGTCATATATTAGAAGTGTTGTTCGATTGAAAATGGATTACTTTTAAACATGATTCACACATACACACAGGACCAAGGGGGCAAGCGGTTCTATTCAAATTCCTTGTGATGTGGTTTTTTAGCTGCCGCGCTCATGAAAGGCAAATTTCTTCCTATGACAAACCTCCTGCTGTGATACGTGCCATGGAAAACTTGGGTTTCTTTTTTTAAATTCTTCAAGGAACAGTAAAAAGTAATGTTCTTCATTGTAAACATATACAAAAGTTCAAGGATCACTTTCCTGTAATGAATAATTTACGATCAACGCGACAGTCTGAACCCAACTTTATTGCCATATCACACGAGAGATTTTCCCGCAACATTTCACCCAACACAACACAACAGCATACGGGGAAGATTCTAGGCCAGTGGGTAATCAGTTGACCATGTTGTGTTAAGTAAAAAGTTAAGGACAATCTATCGTGTCCCCCAATCTATATGGCCCTTACTTGTAAAGCTACGATGAATATAATAGCATATAATAGGCTCCAACAGAGTTCACTTTAACAATGAAATTGGCGACTTGACTAGATTGAGGACTAAACTTGGGCTTCCTGAATGAAAAATCTTTTCTGAATCACAATATATATATATGTATAATTATTCAAAACCAACTGATTTTAGGTCTATGCAGTTTTTACTAAAATGTACAGAAGAACATGGGATATATATGTAAATACTAGCAGGCTTTGCCCGCTTCTCCGGTCATTATATTTAAAGGAAACTCTTTTCTATATAGCTTTATGAAAAAAAGAAAAAATAATACTGAAATCGCTCAAAAGCTCGCTTTGGGTTCCCGCTGCCTTCGGCAGTGTCTTGTTCGTCCTCGCAGTCTCCGTTGCCTGTCCCTATTTATTGACTGCGACAATGGCTTGCCGTGACCTTCCATTTGGGAGCCTGTCATATATGACAGTTTCGATACGGACCATATCGAAAAAATTTTATTAGCCCTTTTATATTTGAATCCCAGTTACATATGAACAACATTATACGTGATGTACATAATATTTGCTTTCAAGTTATTTCCTATATTTATTTGATTTAATCGATCAACCCTAGACTGACAGCAATTTCAAGCCAAATATAATATTACAATATGCTATGATCGGCTACGTCTATCGCATGAGACAATTATTATTATTATTATTATTATTATTTTGTGGTTATATATACTTCACGTTTAGTTAATAGTAGTAGGTATATAGAAAAATAAATAAATTAATTAATATGTAAACTTGATCTTGGGCCTTAATATAGCTTCCTTTGGCAACTTTTGAATTTTTGTCGCCGTTTTAAACCAAAATATAATTTATGCAATTATTCTTCCTATTTCTGTCTATTCTTCCTTGGCGAAAAATGTCCGATTTACTTCAGCATCAAAAATTAAAAAAATGTCCAGAATTATCAATAAATAAATACCATTAATATAATGCTGAATTAGCTTTTATGCCAAGCATGATTCATCGTGTTAAAAAAAAAAAAAAAAATCTAAAGTTTTGAGGTATATAAAAATGCTATGAAATATAATTCAGAAGAAACATGCTATATTTGTAATATTACTATTTTCTCTATATATTAAAAAAAAGTTTCTGTAGCTGGCGTCAAATTTTTTTGTCTGCGACAGCATCTTCTCGCGGAGGGCAAAACGCTCTGCATCATGGGAGGTATCAATGTGTTCCGAATATTTCAAGGAAGGCATTTCAGGAAGTTAGAAATCTGTATCATTTTAATTAACGAAGTTATTTAATAAATACCTCGGGTTTATAAAGGTACTCTATTTTCCATTAAAGAAATAATTTCTCTTATTGCATCATTTGCCACAATGTCGTCATTCTCCACAGAGAAATAAAAACGTTATCACTGGTGTAAAAAAAAATAAAATAAATTCCGCAAACACCCTTTTTTTTCTACTTTTAGAAAATTAATGTTATTACTGGCAATATTTATGTTTATTTTATTTATTTGTTCTTTTTTTTTTTTTTTTTTTTTTTTTTTTTGTGAATAACGAAATAATGTCGTGTATGTATAACTAACCGCATTTCTCTTTACCATTAAAGTGTATTTATTATTTTTATTTGAAAGCGTTTTTTAAAATACTTTGGATAGATTTTTGGTGTACAAAAGTATCTATATTTAAATTCAAACTCAATTATAAACGAAAAATCTTCTTATTTAGCATTGATAATTTTTTAACATTACAGAATTAGACATTTCCATGATATATTTCCTGGTACAACTATAATATCTCCCCACAGCTGAATTTGGCGATTTTTCTTTGGCGCCGATTTGAACGATAACGATGTCGTTCTGGACTGTTTGCAATATAATATGGCAGCCTGCATGCTGTTTATTTTGGATTTATGATTTTATGATTTACGATTTGTAATTTAGCTTATGATTTTATCATTTATGATTTCTGATTTTTAGATTTATGATTTAACCATAATCGCCAAAAATAAATCGCCAAATTCTGCTGTGGGGAGATGCTATAGTTGTTTCAAAATATTTTAGTTACACCTAATACAGGACCTCACTGGCAAATTTTAAATTTTTCATTTATTTTCACGATGATTTAAATTATCTATCTCAGTTATGCATGTCAAGATTTTTGCTAGAAAAGTCTAATCTACTTCGGTGCCAAATTTAAAATTTCGCCAAGAGGTTAAACTGTACCATTGCTTTAGCAATATTTTTTTTTTTTTTTCAATTTTATTTTAAATATTTTTTAACTTAATTCAAGAGGGAAAAAGAACATTTTTTATTTGGTCTAAATGTACAAAATATCTCCAGTTAAAATGTTATCCATATTATTAGAAAGAAAATGGCTAAAGTAGTTTTTCCTGTTCCATTGATGTCTCTATAAATTAAATTAAATTAAATTATCCAATATCATTATATTTCATTCTTCACACGCATTTTTTATTTTCTAAATTCAATATTAGGTACATAACATATGTAAAAAAATCAAGGTGTAATCAGCGCATATCCAGAAGATGTAGCCAACCAATATTCAGAAGCCATCATTAACACAAGTTCAGGAGATATCGCCAACAATTATTAAAATTTCATGATCAATACATACCATTAGATATCGCCAACAATAATAATTATTCAGAAGATATCGTCAACAATTATTCAAAAGCCATCCAATTTATGAGTGGTGATGGTCTATCTCGAATACTTCAAACCGGCAATTCGTTTTTACAATATAATCAAGGATGAATTTTTCACTTATCAGTTGGCTTAAAAATGTTTTTTTTTTTTTTTTTTTTTCCCGCGATTTAATTTAGTATTTAATATAGTTTAAGAAATGGTAAAATCAGATATTGACGGGGCATCTTGGCAAATTGATGGCGACAATGCAAAATCGCTATCTGAAAGAAATTGTCCTGTCGTACTACTACTAATGAAATGTTTACAATAATTGCAATAATCACATGAGGAATTTATTTTCAATGGATCTGACTAAATCATATTCTAGAAAAAATGCACTTTAAAAAGTTGCATCTTTACTGTTGTAAGCACCATTTTAAACCTTGCTGTTCATTGGAAAGAAATCCAGAGTGTTACATATTGTCCTAAATTAACTAAAAAAATTCAATAGTAAAAAATATAGGCATTAGAAAAAATAAGTTCATAATTTCTTTAATCAAGCAAATCGGCCCGAAAAATTCATCGTCAAACAGTGACAAAAATTTAACAAGTGGATCGTATACTAAAGCTGTAACGCTAAATCGTTTAGATGTTAAGAATTTCTCTCTGTTCTAAACAGTTAGTGCTATCATTGTTTATTTTGTGTGTCTAGCTGTATAACATATGTTTTCTCTCAAAATAATGGCAAATTGTTATTAAATTGTCGAACGTTAAAACAGATTTTTCACATATTATAAACGACATATTAAATATTGTGTATTTCAATGTGATACCAAATATGGTGGATTTCTATAATATTGTTCAACTTTTCCCTTGTGTTATGTATTATTATTAATATTCCAATTCAATGAAAGGCAAAGTTGCGAATAGTCGGGTAGAATCCAGCAGGGGTTAATGAGCGAAGCATGTCGGTGTGATGGAAAGCCTTCCTCGGGGGTTGGTGAGCGGAGCGAGCAGGGGGCAGAGCCCCCTAGTATTTTAAATTTATAAAGACGTAGTTTTCTCATCACCAATTTAACATTTAGTTATTTTTAATTTTTCGCATGAAAGCATATTTCATTTTATATTGAAAAAAAAAAAATAAATAAATAAATAAAAATACCTCGTAAACTTTTTTGGCAACAATTAAAAATTTAAATGTCATATATTAAGGCAAGTACGAGTTTATTAATTTCATATTTTAATTAATTTTAAAAAATCTAATCAAATTTACGGTATAAATAGTAGCCTATGTCCTATTCCAGACTATTATCTATCTCTGTACCAAGTTTCATCCAGATCCGTTTAGCCGTTGTGGCGTGATTGAGTACCAAACATCCATCCAAACTTTCGCATTTATAATATTAGTATAGATTAGTTACATTTTTCATAATCATATCGCGCTGTTTTTGTAGTGTCCTATCACATTAAGAAACTGATCCACCTTATCGAATAACGGCAAAAAATTTTTTTAGAAGAATTTCCACTGCGAATCGTCTGACGGTTATTCTGATGAAGGATGGCCATCACCATTGAGCATTTATAGTCCCAGTTACGTTCATGAAGCTTCTACGCCACTATAAAAAAATTAATTTCACAATTAAAGCGGCACTTGATTAAAAAAAATTCAACTAATTTACTAATAAATCTTTTGTTACCAAAAAACTTCTGTGTGTTTCTATGCATTTGAGTGAAAACTGCATAGTTCTACGAACAATACTTTTTGAATAATTTATACATATATATATATATGACCACCTTGGTAAAGTGACCACCTGACTAAAGTGACCATTTTCCGAAATTTTAATTTTCATCCATAAAAAAGTAATGGGAATTTATCTCCAATAGTGACCACCTGCTTAATGTATAAAGTAACCAGTTTGTCTTTTATTATAATGATATTTGAACCTGTCCAAAGTGACCTTCACATTTTTCTCTCCCATCTACTATTTTCCTGAAATAGAAGAGAAACTGATTTTTGAAAGAGGTGAATGAGGAATGTTAATCTCTTCCCCTTTGAGAAATGTTAATCCCTCCTCCCCTTTTTTAAAAGGATTCCTTTGTTATATGCTCTCCGAAATTCTAATAATAAACCTGCACATGTTCATTCATTGTACTCTTTGCAAGATTTGTAACATTTAACATTGAGTTTTAGTTGTATGAACTTGTAGTCTGGAGAATATTCAGTATCTTATTGCTTTGACATTTTTTCAAATTCTTGTTTTTAATGCAGTTATCTTTCTTTTTAAAGTATGGAGAATAAAAAGGATGAATATAAAAAATATAAAAAATCTAAAAAGTATAAATAGTTGTGTTTAAAAGATAAAATTGAAGTTATTAATCTTCTAAAAAATAATAGTCAGAGAATAGCAGCTGAAAAATTTCAAATCAGTAAAACTTGTGTAAGAAACATTTTTCAAAGAAAATCTGAATATCTACAAAGATTTGAAGAAAATGAAATGAGTCTATGAGTCAGAAAATTCGTAAAACCAACAATTTTGAAGTAAATCATTCTACGTTTGAATGGTTTAAAAAAAATGCTTGGGATGAATGCTCGAGTTTCTGGACCTTTGGTACAAGAAGCAGCTTCAGAGTTTTCAAAAAAAACTAAATGTAGAAAATTTTATTGCTTTTAACGGCCGGTTACAATCTTTCAATAAAAGGCATAACATTTCTCAAAAAATTTTCTGTGGAGAATATCATGATGTTGATATGGAAACAGTAGATTCCTTTAAAAGACGGATTTCTGATTTGCTGGAGAATTACAAGAAAGAAGACATATTCAACGCTGATGAATGTGGTTTGTTTTATCGGGCAATGCCAAACAAAACATTAGCAATGGCTGGAGATAAATGGAAAGATTTCTAAAGAGAGAATTACCATTTTCCTTGCTTGCAGTTCAACAGGAGAGAAAATAAAACCTCTTGTTGTAGAAAAAGCCAGAAAATCCAGATGTTTTAAAAATGTTAACATAAAGAATTTACCAGTCTCATTGTATGGAAAGAAAAAGGCATGGACTACATCCTCTATTTTATAACCATGTTTTTATTAACTTCTATTCTTGTTTGTTTGTGTGTTTGTTTGTCCGGTACAAATCTTGCAATCTATTTTTCACTAACTTCCCTACTAACTAGACATTTGAAACTTTCACAGTAGCTCAGAATCCGGTGACAACACAATACTTCGAAGTCAGATTTTCGAATTTTCGAATAGTTTTCTTTTAATTATTTAAAATATGAACATAATAAGCTCCTAATAGCAATAAAAATAGTCATTAAAATATTAGCTACAATTTAATTGTTGCCAAAAAAAAAAAAATACGAGTTCATTTTATTTCGACATAAAAATAAATACATTTAAGTAAACGTGAGCGTTAAAAAATTGTAAAAAGTTAAATTATGCATCTGGCAAAAATTAACGTCATTATCACTTTAAAGATTTTCTACACATTGATAAAGTTCTAATGAAGTTCATGATGCAAATATATGTTGTTCTGAAAGGATTAATATTTTATTTTTAAAACCAACTTTTTTTTTTTTTTAATTCAAATTTCCCGTAGCTCTTTAACCAATCACATTAGAACGTCCATCTTTGGAATATCGATTATAAGGATTTTCTCGCCAAAAAAGTCACCAAGGTCAAAATCTCGCCAAATTCCTTACCTGCCTATTGGAGCTTTTTAATGCGTTTCAAAGGGAAAATTAAGCTATTTTAACGCGAAAAAGAGCTGGAAATGCAGAAAATTGACATTTTATCAACTTACTAAGACTCTTTGAATGAATTTATACAAAAATAAATACAATTATTTACAATTTCGTAACAAAACTCATTGAGAAAGTGCTAATGTAGTTAGTTCTATAGCTATGATTCAACAGAAAATATAAAAACAATAAAAGTTTTTTTTTATCTTATATTGGGTTGTTCGATAAATAATGTCGTTTTTTAAAACCTTCGCTTCTAAAAACCAAGGCTTCTTCGAACGTGGAATTTTTCAACTTACCGAAAGATGGCAAAAGGTCATCCAACAAAATGGTCAATATATCATTGATTAATGTTTGTTGTTAATATAAACAAATTCACTTTGAAAAACATGAAAAAAACCGACATTATTTATCGAACAACCCAATAATTATTTACTGAATGGGTTACACAATTAAACAAGCCGATGATGCAAAGAGAGAGAAATATTCTATTATTTATAGATAACTGTCCAGCCCATCCGAGTGATTTGTCGTTTTCAAATGTGAAAGTACAATTTCTACCAGCTAAGATAACATTGCATTTACAGCCGCTAGATCAAGGAATAATTCAAGCTTTCAAGCTGCATTATAGAAAGTTCTTGCTCCAAAGCTCCAAGCTATAATTTCCAGAGCAGAAGAATGCAAATCAACAAATGGAATTGGTTCATGTATAAACGTTCTTGATGTCATAATGTGGGTTAATGATTCATAGAATTTGGTATGTCAATTTCAAACAAATTTCAACAATTTCAAAACGCTTTGAAAGGTGTGGTTTTTCGCAACAAATTTCTGATGATACTATCAGTGATTCACAGTCTGCAAATGACGACAATAGCCTTATTCAAAATCTTATAAATCACTTGACTTTTGAAAATGAACCAGTGAATGCTGATTTATTCATGAATTTTGACAGTGACATTCCGACATGCAATACTTCTGTCGATGAAGAATGTTTAAAGCTAGACATTTGCGATATGTTTAAAAATTAAAAGGAAAGTGAAGAAGATTGTGTTAGTGAAGATGAAATCGAAAAAAGTGATGAAATTTCTGTAGCAGAAATGTTAAAGATGTGCAAAAAATTAAAAGCGTATGCCCTAAATAAATGTCCGCCAATGTTGGATTTAGTGAGAAAACTTGAAAGCATGACTGAAAACATAATTGTTGAAAGGAAGTGTTTTAAGCAACGAAATATTAGTGACATTTTTGCTGTGAATGGACCTTAATAAAAGTTTGTATAATTTTTTTAATGAAGTATAGCCAGTTATAGAAATGTTGTGGTTATGCAATTGCATATTATTACAATAAAAAAAAAAAAATGCGTATTAATTGCAGTGTATCTTCTCGTTATGTGTTACTTAAATCAATCACTCCGGAAGTTCTTCAACTGAATTCAAAAGAAATAAAGTGAGTTTTAATTTAATTATGTATCTTCTATGTAGTAGTATATTTTTAATTAGTAAGTTATTATAATTGTTAATTAAACTTTTCATTACTTAATAGAGTACACAAAACTTTAAAAAATCTAATTTTCAATTACAATCAGTATAGTAAATCTATTGGTCTGATTAAAGAAGAAGAATATTACTGCAATTCAAATAGTTTTAAAGACTTTATTAACCCTTATTACGGTCATATTATCTCAGGAAATTTAAATTTAATTGTAGATGATCATTTAAAAAGTATTATGAATTTGGAATCAAGTCTCAGGAGGAATTTTAATTAGAGCAATAAAAAAAAAAATATTGATTTTATAGAAAAAGATTTAGACGTTTTTATTTTAAAAATTTCCGATAAATATTGCTGGCCTTTTGAAGATTTCAGAGATTGGTTATTTAAATTTTGGGACCTTTTTGAGAAACAATTATTGTTCTTTAGAAATTATTATAGTAAGTTTAATCTAGATGAATTTAACTATAGTTATGAGATTAAAAAAAGTATTGAGATTTTAAAAGATAAATTTATTATTGCTACAGTAGATAAAGCAAACAGTAATTTAGCAATCATTTGTAAAGTTTTTTATAAAAATATTTTTATGAAGGAATATTCAAGTAATAGTTCGTTTAAAAAGTTAACCGACCACCCCTCCATTATCAAAAAACGCATTTTGGCCTTTGATAAAAAAATTAAATTTAAGCAGAAATTGTTTTAATTTTCTATATATTTTCGTTACGTTAAAATTTCATAAAATTTCAGTTAAATTTCGTTTTGTTTCCCGTGGTACTAATAGCTATGACGATAAAACCGGTAAAATCTTGTTTAAATATCTAAATTTAGTCTTAAAAGTGATAAATTATAATGGCAATTGTAACATTATTAAAAATAACCTGAGAATTATTGAATATTTTAAGTTATACCCAGAAAGCATTAATTCAGTAAGTACCTACGATTTTGAAAATTTGTTTGGAAGCATTTGCACAATTTAGTAATAGAAGTATTTTAAAGCATTTATGAGGAATTTAGCAGTTACTTAAATTGTGAAAAAATTACTGGATTAATGTTATTAAGTTCTGTGTTTTCGAAAATGTTTTATTTAACGGGAAAGATTACTTTTTATAAAAGAGGGGTATTCCAATGGGAACGCGTTTCTCGAGTGCTTTCGCTAATATATATATATATATATATATATATATTTTTTTTTTTTTTTTAAACAAAAAATATAAATATTACTTTCTTCAGGTATATCGACGATTTGATTGTTTTTAACTGTAATGATTTCGAAAACCTTGCTAAAAAAATATATCCTAAAGAATTAGTTTTAAACCGTACAGATACAGATAAATTTTCATTTCTGGATCTTAACATAAAGCGAAATAAAGATATGTGGCTTATTGGTTTATACGATAAAAGGAAAGATTTTTAATTTAATGTAAACTGTCCCACCAATTGGTTTTCAAATATCAGTAGAAAAGTTTTGAAAAATATCATGTTCGCACAGTTAAAAAGAATTCGCACTATTTGCAATAATGATGAGGATTTAAAATATGCTCTTGCAGATTTAAGAGAAACTTTGCAAGTTAACTGTTACCCGTCTCAATTTTTAACCGAGTGTTTCCAGTTTTTTCCTCTTTCGGTTTGTTCTAGTTCCTCAATCAAGGGCGATATTTAAGTACCGACGAGTATCCCCGTCGGCCGAAGAGGGTTAGTTTATCAGGTAGGGGATTTCATTTGATTGTATTTCATTTGATTGTATTTCATTTATATACTTTCTTTTTATATATATTAAATTATACTACTTTTGTAATTTTGGTAATTTTATAATTGCTTTTGGAATTTTTTTATATATATTAATTTGTTGTAATTGTACTACTTTTGTAATTTTGGTAATTTTATATTTGTTTCTGGAAATTTTAAATTATATATATATCAGATTTCTTCTTAGTTAATGGTAGTTTTCTGTTTGGTGAGAAGTTGGGTGCTAAGGATAGTTATTAGCTAATTGCTACTGTCCTTTCAGTAACTTCTCTTTCCCCCCTACACTGAGGGGACCCACTGATGAAGACCTCAGTGTTTTTTGGGGTATTATTTCATTTTATTTATTGATAATTTATTTTATTCATTGATAATTTATTCCTATATTTAAGTTTTGCATTTCCTTTTGCAGGAATTCTGCCCATTGGTTTGCAATTCTCCTTTTTTGTTTTTCTTATCTTTAAACTCATAAATTCGTTACAGTAGTTACCTATATATATATATATATATACACACACATATATGTATTCCTAATAACTGATTGTCTTGTATTAATTCCCTGTAATTCATAAATACTTGTACCAAAGTTCATGCAAAATGATTAAATAACATATCGGAATTATTTTGTGTAACACTGTAAATGAATTACGAATTCTATGCCCACACTTCTCCGCTAAAAACGTTCTTTTAAAATTCTAATAAGATTTCATCTATTTAACGAAGGGTAACCATGTTAAAATAAACTTTTAAGAAATACGGACTATAGACTCTAATAGAACGAAATTCTTTTATGTATCCCAGAAAAGGAGCCACAGTAATTATATACACTAAAAAGAATACACCTGTTTAATTAATTACAACTCATTAATATTTCAACCTAATTTGACATCATTTGGATGATTACAGTGCGTCATCGGTATTCTTTTGATGGGTCCCGTAAATAAATTTACTCTATATATATCCTTTTTCTAGAGTAAACATGCTTTTAAGCAGCTTTATAATGTATGTTAATTCCATTATGTTGAATGCAGCATAAACGCATTAAAGTGCGCTGAAATAAAAATTTGTTCATAGGCTCTAATGTCACGAAATTCTTTTATGTGTCTCCGTAAACAAGCCATAAACATTGTATATACCAGTAAAAAACTATTCAGCTCATTCTACGTTTTTCATGAATAATTGTTCGAAATTTCACATAATATGGATGATTACGTTGCATTTTGAGAACACTTTTGTACGGTCCTGTACATTAATTAGGAAGCCTAAGATCACACATTTTCTGCAGAAAACTTAAGTTTAAGCATCTCAGTAGTGTACGCTAATTTCATTTTGTTAATTGCAAAGTAATGATGTCAAAAAGTGCGTTAAAAAAAATTCACCCCATATGCCGTAATGATAAGAATTTTGACGTGTGTTTGTACACAACCCATAAAAAAATATAAAAAGGAAAAATTATACAGCTATTTTTGCACATGTGTGAAAATTTGCAAGTCAATTGGAGGATTTTTGCGGTCGCTATTGCAGTGCATCCAAATTCTGCCCATAGGCGGTAATGATAAGAAAAATTTTGGTGTGTCCCTGTACACAAACTACAAATAACATACACACCCGAAACTATACAGATAAAATTCCGTGTGGCTCATAAATATGTGTACCAAATTGCAAGTCGATAGCGTGATTTTTGCAGTCTTTATCGCGGTACTTACAAATTCATCCCATAGGCCGTAATGATAAGAAAAAAATTAGCGTGTCCCTGTACACGAGCTGCAGTAATTTTATTTTTTTGTAAGATGTTGTGAGCTAAGCTACATTTTGTTTTTACTAGCAGCCCCTCAATTCTAGGTTCATTTCGTTTACACACAGTTAAATTAAGCTAGGAGCTAATGCTTCTAGCTAAAAACCTTCTATGTTAAATCACGCTAAAATAAATACGCTAACTTTTCTACTAAAAGTTTTTTTTTTTTTTTTTTTTTAATGACAAATTTTACATTATATGTTTATGTATAATGATATTATAACAGATTGCCGAAAAATGTTTTTATAAGTTTATAAAATACTTATAAACGAAATAAGCAGTATCCGAATTTTCTTTTAATTTATTTTCAATATTTCAAAGTTTCTAAACTTTTCTAAACTGTTCTTTTTTGCATGAAAGACTATGTCAGACTCGTGTGATAAATTGTCTCATTTAGTTAATGGCTTTGTATTTGTGTTCTAAAAATGTTCTGAAAAGAATAAATAAAATATAATAAAATTAAACATGACAGAAAAGTGTCAAATTGTGAATAAAATTTTGCATGTACGCTACGTCAAGCTCGTTTTCTGTAACTTGATTGAATACTTTGCAAACGAGAAATTTTACAGAAATTTTTAATTTTCGAAAATCCAAATATTTAAAGCGGTTACTGCAGAAATAAAAAAAAATAATTTATTAAAGTAAATACTAAATTCAAATATAGGGTGTTTAAAAAAAGACGATTACTGGATTGATTTGTTTAGTTAATTTATATTTATTGTATATTTAGATTGTATTATTAAAATATTAATTTTTTTACTAAAAATTAAATTTTCATTTAAGGTACATTTTTCTATGACTGTTGCGTACATTAGCTGTAACACCCGTTATAGCCAATATATAAATTAAAACTATTGCATGAATGTTCAAACTATCCATTAAAAAATTTTTTGTGTTAACAGCCACACGATTTCCAGTACCCATCATGCACCTTTTGGAGATAATGTGGTCAAAAGACATAAAATTAACATAGCAATTTAGACACCTAACAATTTTCCTCTAAAGCAAAACTGGCACAAGTGTAAAGACATATAAAACATAGCGAGTAAAAAAATAAATAAATAAATAAATAAAAATAAATGTAGAGCCGTTTTTTGAAAAATCAATTTTTGATAACTGAAACTGACTTACCTAATCGGGATGACTGCTAATTTTCTTTTTATAACCATGTAATACATGCAAAAGTATACCTGAGTAAGGATTTTTGTAGCGGGTTTCAAGAAAATCGTTAGAGCCGTTTTAAGACACTGATTTTCACTAAAACTTGGTAAACTCAATGATTGACTTGAAAACAGCAATCACATACGAAAATATATCTAAAAGGGGGGTAACTGTGGTGAGTTTGAAAAAACAAATCTGCACAGTAATTTTAAAAGTAAGGCACTTGCGAGATCTCAAATTGGCCTACTTATACAGAGCGCATATCAATTTTCCTGAACTAAGCAATTAGTACATACGAGAGGATATCTGATAGGTCGTTAATATAGCTACTTTGAAAAAAATATCATTAGAGCCTTTTTTGAGGTACGGACTTACAGTTCCACTTCCTTTCTCTAATATCACATTTCCGGTTTTCCAATTTTCAACAAATTTTGGAAAAATCATCTGTACGCTAGGCCTATCTGAATTCTGATGATTCGTCGTTCTGTCTTTATAAGTTTCAGAGATATGATGGCCAGAAAGTTCCCCACGCACATAAATACACTCACACACTGATCTATTGCCAAAAACGATTTTTTTTTGACTCAGGACACCATAAAACATGTAAATCAAGTGAAAACTCGATATCAACTTTTTCGATCAAATACAATACTCCCATTACATAAGGTTGTCGGGTAATGGAAGTAATAGCAATCGTCGTATTATACGCTGCTTTGTCACTATTATGAACAATATAGAGCAAGGTATTTATCAACCTTTTTTCAAGACACTTTCATAAATCAGAAATTTCCATCTTTCTTACTGTCACCATTTTATTTATTTTATTTTTTATTTTTTTACAGAAACATTTATTGTGTTTTCTAGTAATGTAGCGTGATTAAAAAAGACAGAGATACTTGTATAAAAATCATCATCACTGAGAGTGTCATGAAATAGGGCGGGATATGCGATCCTGCATTAGAGCTGATTAGAAACATTCATTTCTCTTAAATACTACAAATGCTGCAATAGGTGATTTATTTTCTAAATGTTACAGAGAATACTTGAAATTTCTGTTTTTCAAGATCTCTTATACCGATGGACCAGAGCCTGTCACCATAAATGTAAAAGAATTAAGGTTACTACTTTCCGTAACTATTTCCTCGCTCTTCTACCGCTATATTCATATATTAATCTTCTATACTATGTTCCCGTGATAAATTAAGTGTGAAAATGGTATATAAGTATAATGGCGGAAGAGTCAGAAGAAACAGGCGGGATGATTGCAACCCTGGAAATTTCGTACGGCCTCCCCAATTTTCTTGAAAAAGTTCCACCTTCTAACACGCGATGGTACTTCTTGTCATATTTTTCTATGCAGAATGAAGACGACTGAAGACAACGGAACAGATTAGATATCAGTGGAAAACATTTTCACTACAAAATGAATTTCCCAAGATCAAAATGAGCTGAAAACTAAATGTGAATATTTGAATTTTACACACACACACACACACACACACACACACACACACACACATATATATATATATATATATATATATATATATACAAACATATTGCAGTAAACATATTTGTATTTTGATATGATATATTATGATGTATTTAAAAAAATCAACTTTGCAGCAGCAATTTTTAACCTGTAGGACGTGACTCCTTTAAGAAGCATGAATACAATAAATGAGTGGAGTAAAGTAATATGATAGTATAGACTAACATATTTAAAATTAAACAAGAAAAGAACACATGCTAGCCTTTTGAAGGGGCTTATATACAAACGTTGATAAATGTTGCATTATAGTGAAACAGAACAAAGATTCGCGCTGCCCTGTAAGAACATTTCAGTAAGCGAAGAAAACGTATTGTTAGAATCTGCAGAGAAATTAGTTTCTTTTTATGATTTGGCTGATATTGCGGAGCTAATGTTGTGAAATATATATATATATATATATATATATATATATATATATATATGTATTGCTGACCTAATTTTTTGTAAAGACATTACTGTATGCGATTACTGTAAATTAAAAAAAAAAGTATTTTCTTTAATTAATTTGTGTTTATTGATTTGTCTTTTTTTTGACTATTTTGGGAATTATCAATAGAATTCTTCCACATTCGGTTTCCGAGATACTTAAAAAAAGTGGTTTATAGCTGATTTACTGTATGTCAAACTAAAACAAACACTAAAAAAAACAGGCTCACACCGGAAGTAATAAAAGGATAAAATTGACTAGAAAAAGACATTGAACAGCGGGAACGGGCGGGCTGGGACGTTACATATAACGACCAGGATTAATACTTCTCGCCTAGTATGTGTATGTCAAACTAAAATGATATTTATTACATGAATAATCAGTGATTTTTTTCATAGATGATGCAAAAATGAAAAATTATTGTTAAGTTTAGTCACTGGAAACAAGCATTAATCTTAGTTACAATAATTAAACAGTTTTCAGAATATATGCTTTACTTTAAGGAATTAGATACCTTTTAAATGCGAAAATATCCGAAAAAAAATGTCATAATTCTTTTTACAATAACTTGAAAAATAATTACTTTTAAAAGTTGCAATTTTTATCACGTGTTAAAAAATGTCTTATCTTTCTAATACAGTTTACATAATAACTTGCGTTTACCAATTTGTTTTCTGTTAATGTTATGTACAGTAAACATTTTTCATTGTTTGTTTTTACTTATTTAGACTATTTACATTTTAGCATTTAATATTCAATAAAAAATTTCTATTTTAATTCTCAGTTTAATCACAGTTAAATCAAGGATATAAACACAGTGATTATTCAATCTTAAGAAGATGGATAGGAAGTAGACTGCTTTTCTATTTTACTTATTTTATGAGAATAGAAAACAAAAATATCTTCTTTGTATGCCATTGAGATAATTTATTAAAGAGTCTTTATGTACCAGATTACCTAGATTAAGATTAACAAAAGTCTTAAATTGGAAACGTTATGAATTAAAACATGCAAGTTTGTGAGGATATATATTG
Organism: Salticus scenicus; assembly: GCA_963930645.1. Lineage (NCBI taxonomy): Eukaryota > Metazoa > Arthropoda > Arachnida > Araneae > Salticidae > Salticus > Salticus scenicus. The sequence continues at coordinate 386,573,099 of OZ005648.1, forward strand.
ATAGATATTCCGTATACAGTTCAGTTTCGAAACTCTACGAACAAAAATAAATTGTAAAGGTTGAAATGATTTGATTCTATGTTTCTTGTCAGATTTGAAAATATAAAATATGAAAGCCGAAACGAAAAACAAAATAGCATTTCTGTAAATGAACTCAAGTCAAATAATTTTAAACATATGCATAAATAACGAGTTTTCTTTTTTTTTCTAATTCAATGAAGTAGAAATAAGTGAAGAAAAAAATGGCTAATTTAAAAGTTTATTTTTCTAATACGTTGAATATTTGCGTAATGGCTTTGTTTACTCATTTGCCATTATAAAGTACATTAAAGTAAACTATGATGTCATCGATGCTAAAATTTAGCATTTAGTGTAAGAATTAGCACCATTACCTTCGAATATCTATCTACATCTTATTTAATGTAATATAAACAGCATAAAATACTTATGTTGTGAAATTATGAGGAAAAAACTTATGGTAAATGCGTAACCATTGGCAGCTATGTGATAACAATTTATTATAATCTGTTCATTTTTTATATTCTTAAAAGTATGTCATACTAAATACCATGTGAAATCATTCAAATATCATTACTCGATTAAATAATATATATATATATATATATATATATATATATATATATATGGCACTTTAAAATTTTTATTTAAAAGGTCTTTGCAGTTTAAAATATATTTTCTTTAAAAATACAAAACTTAATATTTTGTAGCATATCATAAAATAAGTAATGCAAAAAGTGAAATAAAGTTAAATAAATATTTTTAAATTCTTTATAGCACTTTTTTTTTTTACTCAGATCTGTTTTAATTACACTGCAGAAGCAGCTATAAGATATTCACTGTATTCAGTCTTATGGCTGGAATTTAATCATATTTTACGATTCTGACGTAAAATTATCGTTCTTTGTTATAAAGAAACAGCTTTTTTATTAGCGATTTCAGAGAAGAACTTGAGAATAATATTTATTTCAGTGTTGTTTCCTTTTACTTATTATCCTTTGAAAATAAAAACTAACTATGAAGATCTTCAGGAAATTCTTTCATTATTTCCTGTAATGTAGGACCGTATGCTTTACATTAATGTGAATATTTCCTTTCCTGAAGAATGCAGGTTGTGTTTTATTTTTAAAAGTCATAAAAATTTTCTTTTAAAAGAAACTAAAAATTCAAATTCTTTCTCCAGGTTAAATTTTATGACAGTTTTTTTCTTACTCATTGTTATAGGATGAAAGTTGCATAGGGAAATTCACATTAATGTTGGTTAAAGTGAAATAACCAGCGATTGTTGTTACAATTTATTTCACATAAATCTTTGTATTATAAAAATGAATTATTTTCTGGAAAGTAAGGATTATATGACTTATAAGTGTTTTAAAATATAAAGTCAGGTGTACGTTATTTTAACCTCTTTGTACATTAACTATTTCAGAAAATTGATTCAGATAACGGTATTATTAATTACACTGCTCGGCATGAAAATTGCCTCCAACACCGTTTTTGCAAATTCTTATGTAAAATGACCTCCTGATTCGGAATATGATGCCCATTTTGCCCTATCACCTACAGTTTTTTAGAGACGGCTCCCTATTTTTATCACTTTTCGGCGATTTTATCGCTATAAATTTGATTTTTAGAGTGGGGGGGGAGTGGATTATTTCCTGTTAAATATCTTCTGAAAGGCTACAGAGTTGGAAAATTCTAAAACTCGAACATCTGCAGCAAAGGGAAACTTATAGGGGGGGTGGAATTTGCCACTGAAATTATGTATTATATTTCTTATATTTTTTTAATCTATTGTTATTGTTATTTATTAAACATTATTCTACATTATGCGTTAAATTAATTCTTTTTCACTATTCAAATCAAATTCAAGGTCATAAAATTACCGTACAGTGATAAAAAACGATGGAGGAGTTAGTGTCCTTAGAAGGCGGTGGGTGACATGGCAAAATGGGAGTCATATTCAGATTCAGGAGGTCATTTTACATAAGAATCAGCAAAAATGGTATCAGAGCTCGATTGTTTTTTTTTTTTATTATTATTATTTGTTTAATTAATTAATTAATTTATATATTTATATATTTATTTATTTATTTATTTTTGCAATCAGTGTTTTCAATAATCAATGAACGCTTTTTTTCATCACATTTTTAATTTATAAACGCAACTGGACCGTTTATATTGAACTATACAGATTGTTTTTAAATAAAAGATAACTTTTTTAACACGATTTTATAAGATTTGAATTGTTGTTTATTTGTATGTATAGCTCAAATATAAGAACTGATTTTTCATCCACTTGCTATCACTCGTATAAACTTGAATCTTATATACATGCATATGTATAATTCGATGACAATACGTGTGCAAGCAATAACGGAGTTAGAAGTGAAGGTCTATGGGACTTGATGTCAGAATCTCATTCAAATATTTTGTTTGATATTTAATCCACTTTCTGTAGTGCGATTGAGCAATATTTCTTACCTGAATATTTTTTCTTTCACGTATATATAAATGTATATATAAATGTATATATAAATATATATATATATATATATATATTTAAGATTTCATAAAAATTTAGCTTTTATAAGGTACATGATGATACCAACACCACAAAAATAAAACTGATTGTAACACAGTAAAAAAAGTTAGCACAGACACTTTACGATTCGTTTATAGTTTCAATTAAAAGACAAAACCAATTTAAATTACTTACGCCTACATGAGTAAAAAGGACCATAAAACTTAACAGAAAAAAATTTATGAAGATTCGCAATAAATTTATTAAAAATGTAACAGGAAATGAGAATTGAATTAAAAACTATGAAAAAAAGGACCAGATTAATTAAGAATTGGGTTAATAAGTTCTTAAAAATAGAAGTATTAGCTCATCAGGGAAGCATGTACTTCTTTAAGGCAGAAGGAGCTGCAAGATTTCGTAGAACTATATAGCTATTTCTATCAAAAGGCATAGCTCATGCTCCTATTTTGCAACAAAACCATTTTGAAAGAGGAATGAAATAAAATATTAAAGCAAACTTACAAGGAATCCAGATATAAAAAGGTAAAAAAAAGTAAATATTTAACCACATATCAAGCCATTACCAACACAGACACAGAGTGTAACATGTTGCCATTATAAGAATGATATTAAAAATAAATTCCAGACAATCTTCGATTAATCGATAAAGTTTTACACACACACATGTACATATATATACATATTGCAATTTCTTACACGTAGAATTCCAACGACAATACATGACCAATCAGTAACAAACTTAGGGTTATGGGGCTCATAGCCTTGGTCTTCAACTACAGTTTAAACTTTGTTTTCGTACTTTAACCCTCGTATGTTGTCCCCTTCAGATTTTTGACCCAGATTCTTTATGTAAATTACTTTGTAATTTTTTTAAAATTAATATAAATAAATTAATATATTTTAATTAAAATACGGAAAAATAAATTTAAACTGTTTACAAACTTAAAATTGTCAATAAAACAGGAATTTTAAGTTTGTTATCATATGTTCAAAATTGTTTTATATTTTCAATAATTCAAATGTAAAATTAATATGGATAGACGATAAAAAATAATATTATTTTGAATTCAAAGCATTGCTTCAAAAGCTATAAAACTCAGAAAAAATATTAAAATTGTCTATAAGTAAAAAATATAATAACAATGCTAAAAATTATTTGTTAAAGTCAATACATAGTAATTATTGTGCAATTATGTAATTTCAAATCAACTGGCGAACTATTTGGAGATAATAATAGCAAAAACTTCTTCTTCTTCTTCTTCTTCTTCTTATTTTTTTTTTTTTTTTTGAAAACTGCTCGAGCGATTTTGATAAAGATGTACAATTTGCTAATTTTAGAGATTCCAATTCAATCAGAAATTGCCCATCTGCGCAGCACTAGTGCGACATAAAAACCAACCAACCAACCAATTCAATCAGAATTACCACCATCTTAAGAAAAAATAGCATTCGTATTTGATTCATGCACCGCATGGCAAAATACTGAAGAAGAATGGTTTTCTTCGAAATTGCTTTTACGTTCTTGATAAAAATATAAAGTTAAAATTTCTGAGATAACGATTGAATTTAAATTACCCTCATCTTTAGAAAAATTGGCGTTCACTGGTAATCCGCCATCCACACTGGAAAAAATTTTGGATAAATATGGATTCCTTGGGAACTTGAAGAAAAAAAAAAATACACGGTTAACAAAGGTTTTTGAAATGTGAAATTAATATGACACATTGTCTTATTTTCTTTCACATAATTATTACTAATTAATGCAAAGAATTCTACCATAAACATCTCTTTAAAGTAGTTACCAACATTTTAATTTATCCCGGAGAATTTTTAGCCTTGTTTTTCAAATCGAACCACTTTATTTACATAATATTTTTTCCAATATGTAATTACGATAAATTAAGAAAATAATACTCTGAAAATACTTTAATTATAGTTAGGAATGTTAGAAACATTTAACATATCTTACAATGCAGTTCCATCAATTCACCATTAACTGTCATTAATACATATATGCATGTTCTTGCAAGATCTTATAAACTGTTATGGTTTCTATCCATATTATAATAGTAAAGTTCCATGACGTCATGAAGTGGTATTTGACAGGAGATAGGTGGCAACAGCCAAGGAAGAGAGAATGGAGTTGGTTGAACCGAGAGAAGGAAATGTTTAGAGTTCGTCCGAGAAGATTATTCTTATTTGTGTTTTAAATGTTTTTATATATGTTTTGTGCGTTTTTTTAGTAGTGTCTTATTAAATGTTTTGTGTCTTATTAAATTTATATAGATATCAATTGCTTTAGGTATAAATTATGGGTTTTGCGTATGGTATATAAGTTTATTTCCATTAATATTTAACAAAGTGTTTTAATCAGCACCACCTTGAGGAATTTTGCTAAGTTTCTCGTTCAGAAAATTTAGGGTGTATAAGATGGCATATTTGGGTCGCGCAAAGAAAGAGGATTTGAAATTGTTGGCTGTGGAGCTGAATCTTCAGGTCACGAATGAAATTACTGTAAGCGATTTACGCAAAATAATTACCAAAGATAAAGAATATGACGAAGAATTTACTAAGAATCAGCTCGAGATTATTATCGAAGATAGGAAGCTCCGTGAGAAACAAGATGCTGAAAAGCAATTCCAAGAGCTAGAGATTGAAAAATTACGTGAACAGCAAGAAAAACAAAAACGCACAAAACATATATAAAAACATTTAAAACACAAATAAGAATAATCTTCTCGGACGAACTCTAAACATGTCCTTCTCTCGTTTCATCCAACTCCATTCTCTCTTCCTTGGCTGTTGCCACCTATCTCCTGTCAAATACCACTTCATGACGTCATGGAACTTTACTCGTCCCTCCTTTTTGATATGAGTTTTTCATATAGAAAGAGCAACAACAGATAGCATTAAGAGTTTCTACAAGAGATTGAAAAACAAAAACGCGAATATAAATTTGAGTTAGAAAAAATCCGTTTGGAAGCTGAAAAGTTTAAAGTAGCACCGATTTCTGAAGCTAAGAGTAGTACGCAAGATTTAACAAAAATCGTTCCAAAAGTCGAAATGAGAGATGGAGATATAGTGCTGTTCTTGACTTTGTTTGAGCGTCAAGCCAAGAGAATTAATCTAGATAAATGTAACTGGGTGTCAGCTCTTTTAGCCCTTATGCCAAAAGAAATCACTCAATTAATAGCTCGTGAATCAGAAGAAAAATTTGACGATTATGATTATATCAAAGGTTTATTATTAAAACGATTTAAATTAGGCCCTGAACATTTCAGATAAAAATTTGTGAAGCATCAGCGAAACCCTACTCGATCTTGGCGAGACTTTGTTTTCGAAATAACAAGCTACTTTGAGGAATGGCTTGAAGGAGTTGCAGTAAATGATTTTGAAGGATTGAAGAATCTTATGATTACGGATCAGCTAAAAAGACGCGTTCCAGGTGATATCCGAGAACATTTCGTCGATGACTGGGCTAAGTTACTTGTTCCGGGTATTTTAGCTGATAAGTTGGATGAGTATGAAAGTGTACGATTGAATGCTAAGGGATCCGGTTTGGGTGATATGAAACATAGAACAACTAGCAATAACAAACCTGATTTTAAAGACTTTAGCAACAAACAAAAAGACGAACAGCCATCTCGGAAATTTAGGACATCATTTCCTCCAAGAACTGATCAAAATACAACTTTTAAACCTACTTGTTTTACGTGTGGATCTGTGGGGCATTTATCTAGAGTTTGTCCCAAGAATTCCAAGAAAACATCAACTCGTAATGCCGTAAGTAATGTGGTTGAAGCCAAAAACGTTAAGCCAAAGACAACGAACGAAATTGTAACTGCTAAGGTGTCAATTCCTGTGTCAACCTCTATGCCGATTAAAGATGGAATTAATGATTTGAAATACGTTGATATCAAATGTGGAGAAAAAGTTTTGAAGGCAGTAGTGGATACTGGAGCACAAATTTCAGTCTTACGTGCAGATTTGGTCGATACCGACTTTGGAGAAGGGGATGGAACAATCCAAATTATTTCGGCTTTCGGTGAAAAAGAAGTAGCTGCTCTAAAGATTTTTGACCTAAAGATAGATGATGGGAAACACAGCAATGTACCTGTAACTTGTGCAGTGTCGAAGAAACTTGTGAATGATATGCTAATTTGTTCAACTGCCTATGAAGTTTTAAATGGAGAATGTAGAATTAATTGGATGTATGAATCATGTACTTGCAAAATTAAATGAGAGCATTGAAAAAGAAAATCAGGAAGAACATGATGAAAAGAAAAACATCTCAACGTCCCTTCAACTTAATGCTGAGATTACCGATGATGAAAGCAATAGGAATAAAGAAGATTTTATAAAATTACAATTAGATGATGAAGATTTAAAGAAATCCTGGTTTTATGCCAAAAATGGGAAGAATTCATTTAAAATTAGTAATGGAGTTCTTGTCCATTCAGAATGCTTAGGTGGAGAAAATGTTGATCAAGTTGTTCTGCCCACATGCAAAAGAAAAGAGGTTCTTAGGAGGGCACACGAAATACCATTGGCTTGTCATCTAGGCGAACAGAAAACAAGGCAGAGAATAAAATATTCATTTTATTGGCCAAGTCTCAAAGAAGACGTTAAAAATTTTTGTGAAAGTTGCAAAACCTGCCAATTACGCAGAACAGTTTCCTATAGGGATCGTATACCGATACAACCCATCGTTAGGCCAGAAATTCCATTTGAAGTCTGGAGTTTGGACTGTATTGGACCTTTAGAACCCCCGTCTCGAAGAGGACATAAATATGTGATTTTTGCAGTTGACTTATGTACTAGATGGGCTGAAGCTACTCCCGTGACTAACATCAATGCTAAAACAACTTGCAATAATCTGATGAGAATATTTACACAGACAGGGTTCCCCAAAATAATATGTACAGAACAAGGTACTAATTTTACTGCTAAATTAAGTGAAGCATTTGTGGAACTTCTTGGAGTTTCTCCGAGGTTTGCAACGCCAGGTCATCCAGAAAGTATGGGTGCAGTGGAACGTTGGAATCGAACATTGAAAGATATGTTAAATAAAAATATACAGGAATATGGATCTAACTGGGATTTGCATCTTCCATATCTACTTTTTGCTTACAGAGAAGTTCCTCATAGTACGACAGGTGTTTCTCCGTTTCAGTTAGTTTATGGGCGTTTGCCTCCTGGACCATTGTCACTATTGAAAGACGTATGGACTGGTGAGAGGAAAATTCCCACTTCAGCTTCCGCATCAGTTGAAAAATATAGATCAGAACTAGTTGAGAAACTAAGAAAAGCACATGAAATTGCATCAGAATATGCTCAGGATGCTCAAGAAAGATATACTTCGCGGTATAATTTGAGAGCAAGAGATAAACAGTTTAATGTTGGTGATAAAGTACTAATACTAGTTCCTTCATCTTCGCATAAATTACTTAAAACTTGGATTGGCCCAGCTACTGTTGTTGAAATCACTAGACCACATTCAGCCTTAGTTGAATTAGAGAATGGGTCCAGAAGAGAACTGCATTTTAATAAGCTCAGACCATACGTTGCTCGAATTGACCATGTTCGCCTAATATTTGATGAAGTTAAAGATTTTGGTGATATTCATTATGCACCATTCAGAAATGGATGCCTAACCCCTAAAGAGATAGCGGACCATATTGATAGTTTAGATTTAAATTTTGAAAAGAAAAATGGTTTGAAAAATGTGATATGCAAATATAATAATGTTTTCAGCACTAAACCCGGAATCGCTAAAGTAGAAGGACACAGTGTCCGCGTTACTAGAGATTGCTGTCCTAAAAGACTACGTCCATATAGAATACCGATAGTTATGCAAAAGGAAGTGGATCGACAGATTCAAGAATTGCTTACACTTGGACTAATAGAACATAGTAACAGCGAATGGGCTCATCCTGTCGTTTGCGTTGCCAAAAAGGATGGAACTGTTAGGTTATGTGTTGATTTTCGTTTATTGAACAGCTATACCATCCCAGATGCGTACCCCATGAAGATTGCCAATGATCTTATTTACTTGATTGGTAATTCGCAGTTTATTTCTGTTCTAGATCTCACGAAAGGGTACTGGCAAATACCTATGAAAGAAGACAGCAAACATTATACTGCTTTTACTACCCACTCAGGGCATTTCCAATCGAATGCCATGCCATTTGGTATGAAGAACGCTGGTAGTACATTTCAAAAATCTATAGACAAAGTTTTAGAGTGTCATAAAGATTATTGTCGTTCCTATATCGACGATGTTGCAGTATTCTCTACCACTTGGAGTGAACATATAACACATTTGAAAGCAGTTCTCAAAACATTCCAAGAAGTTGGTCTTACAGTTAATTTAAAGAAATGCGATTTCGGAAAGAATGAAGTGAAATTTTTAGGCCATATTATTGGATCAGGAAGACATACACCCGAACCCGAAAAAACTGAAGCTATAAGAAAAATTTGCAGGCCTATCACCAAAAGAGAACTTCGTAGTGTAATTGGTTTGGCTAATTATTACCAGGAATACATTCCAAATTTTGCTTCAGAAATTCTTCCCTTGACTGAATTTTCAAAGAAAAGCGTACCTAATGAAATTCTCTGGTCTGATGCCCAAGAAACAGCTTTTCAAAAATTGAAACACCATTTAATGAATATGCCATATCTATATACGCCTAATATAGCAAAGCCATTCAAATTGTACACTGATGCTTCGAGCAAAGCTATAGGAGCATGTTTATCTCAGTCGGACGATTCTGGCAAAGAACATCCGATTGCTTTTTTTAGTAAAAAACTGTCTCCTTGCCAAGTCAAATGGTCAACGATCGAACGAGAGGCTTACAGTGTGCTGACTGCTCTACGAAAGTTTGATACTTGGCTCTTCGGTGCAGAAGTCGAAGTAATTTCCGATCAGAATCCTCTGACTTTTCTGACCCAAACAATGCCACACGGTGCAAAGTTAGCACGTTGGGCTTTAGCTTTGCAAAGATATAATCTAAAAATTACGTATAGGAAGGGAAAAAATCATGGCAATGCCGATTCTTTATCTAGACTTCCTTAAAATATTTTAATAGTATTTTAGTTCTATCTAATTATTCAAATTTAATTCACCTCGTGATATACTATATAATTCATGTGCATATTATAAGGGTTATTTGTAAGATATTTAATGTTAGATCAATTATTTGTGTGTATTGTGTGTACTATGCATTTAGTTTTTTTTTTTTTTTTTTTTTTTTTTTTTTTTTTTTCTTTGGGCATATGCAGAAGCTCTTCCTAAAGATTTTATGATATATGCATTTTTTTTTATAAACTCTTGATATAAACTTTTAGGATTTACATATATGAACATTTATTTTATAAACATTTTCTAAAAAGAATTTTTGTGGTACCTACGTGAACATTTTCTTAGAAACTCTTAGTATTATATCAAAAACTATTCAGCATTATGAATGTGAACATTTGTATAGAAACTCTCCATATCATGAAACAGTATCTAAGTTTGGTAGCATCATAGTCACTCCTGTGACGTATGAGCTCAAAAAGGAGGGACGAGTAAAGTTCCATGACGTCATGAAGTGGTATTTGACAGGAGATAGGTGGCAACAGCCAAGGAAGAGAGAATGGAGTTGGATGAAACGAGAGAAGGACATGTTTAGAGTTCGTCCGAGAAGATTATTCTTATTTGTGTTTTAAATGTTTTTATATATGTTTTGTGCGTTTTTTTAGTAGTGTCTTATTAAATGTTTTCGTCTTTAAGTACGAGGTGTTTTATTTCAAAGCCACGTCTGAATTTATTTAATACTAGCAGGCTACGTCCGCTTCGCTGGTCACTATATTTAAATGAATTTTTGAAAGAATTGAATAAATATTTATTTTTTTACACCACATTCTTGAAAAAACCAAAAAAAAAAGAAAATAAACTGAAATTGCTCCAAACCTCGCTTAGGGTACCCCCTGTCTACGGCAGCTCTTTTCCCGCCCGCACTGCATCAGGTCTAGATTTCCCGTGCTTGCAGAAAGATCTTTTCCGGGCACTTCAATCTGGATATTTATCGACGGCAGGGGGGATCTGCTACAATTTAAGAACTACGATTTTAAAGATGACTGTATCTCAGCATCTATTAAATATTTTAGTTTTGAACCATGTATTTTATAGCCCATGCTATTTACACTATAGTACAATTTGATTCCGACCAATGAAATAAAATAAAACAAAACAAAAAGTTGATTAAAAAATAAATATAACATATAAACAAATAAATTTTAATCATTTTAATCCTTTTTACTACGTATATACTACTATTTTTCCCGATAGATACTGTAAATTAAAAAAAATAACAAATAAAAGTTTTTTCTTTTAAAGGAATTAATTAAAAATTGAAAAATAAGAAGTTGTTCTACTATAAAAAATTAAATATAACTGTTATAAATTTTTTCTGCTGCATTACGATTAATAAATATAACAAATTAAAAAAAAAAAAAAAAAAAAAAAAAAAAAAAAAAAAAATCGCCTTCAAATGAATGTATTAAATAAAAATAAGTTGCGTAATAGCCGTTGCTAAGATACGCAGACGATAGAAGCAAAATAATAAATCTATGAAAAATGAAGCATTAAAGCCAATATTTAAAATCGAAAAAACTTTAATTTAAAAAATTCAAATTCGAAATTCGAAAAAATCTCGATGAGGTGCACACATGCATGGTCCCAGGTACCTATATGCCAAATTTGGAAGATCTGCGATCAGTAGTGTGAGCACCAGAGCGCAGATACACACACAGACACACAGACACACACACAGACACACACACAGACACTTCTCTTTTTTTATATAGATTAAGTGATGGTGTCTCCAATCAAGCAGATACCAGGATCGAATTTTACTATAATATATATATATTAATAAATTAATTACTTTGCTTTTTGTGCTCAGGAACAAGAAAAGTGAATTTTATTATATTTTGTGCTATTTATACCATTTTCAATAGAGGAAGGGGGGAACTATAAGAAAATTTAAAAAAAGGTATATCAATTTCAAGATATCCTAAGAATATTTATGATTATTGGAGAGAGTATGGACGGATACATAACTGGACAGGCAGACGTACATGCCAAAAAAATGTTATGAATATTTTTTAACTTTGTCAGAAAAGGATAAGAAATAGTATAAATCCAGAAAAGTGTAAATAAATAAATTGTGTACCTTCAAAAATAAATTTTATTTTATGGTACTAGTGGTGCGAAAATAATATCTATGTATTAAAAACAAGTTTCTGACGCTGGCGACATTTTTTTTTTTGCAACCACGTCTGGTCACGGAGAGTATTGTCCTCCGCGTCTTGAAAGGTATCAAGGTGTGCCGAATAATCCAATGCAGACATTTGAGTTTGTTAAAAATATCTGTCATTTTAATTAACGGAGATATTAATTAAAAACTTCGGATTAATAAAAATACTCAATACGTCCTCTTTCAAACAAATTCTGAAATCATTGTTCTTTTAAACTTTTGGCGTCATTTTTTACAGGAAAATTAAAATGTGATTAATGGGGAAAAAAGAATAAAATTTATGTCAATGCTGTTATTGATAACGACGAAAATTTTCGTCTGCAAATAAATTATAAAAACCGTTATCTACGATATGTTCAATAAAAAAATGTATTTAGGATTGTAAGTTGACGTCTGCAGATATCATTTTTTCTACTTTTAGAAAAGTAGTTTTCTTACTGGTAATTTCTAGCGTTATATATATATATATATATATATGTATATATATATATATTGTGAATATTGAAATAATTTCGTGTCTGCATAACTGACTGAATTTCTTTTTGTTTTTGAGGTGTAGTTATATTTTTTATTTAAAAGCATATTTTAAAATACTTCGGATATATTTTTAAATAAAAAAATTATTTTAGATTCAAATTCGAACTAATTTTAAATCACAGCATCTCCTAAATTAGCATTGATAATTTTTTAACATTAGAGAATTATGCATTTCTGTGATACATATCATATTCCTTATTATGTAAGAAAATTCATCACCTAAAATTCTTATAAAGGATCTAGTAGATTTAACCTTCGTTATTTTATGAAGTAGGAAGGAAAAATGAAATATTGAAGCTGTGGGAGATTTTTAGATATCAAAATAATAATAATAATAATAACATTTTTTTTCTTTTCAGATAATATTTTCGAATGGGTAAAATTATTATCAAGCTGTACAATAAAAAAGCATAGAGATTATTATATACTACCCTAAATTAACTAAAAGATTCAATAGTAAAAAGTATAGACATTAGATAAAATAGGTATATATATATATATTTTCCTTTAACAACCAGTTACACCAAAAAACTCATCGCCAAATAGTGAAAAATTTTAAAAGTCACCAAGGGGTTTATATACTAAAATTGTAACACAAAATAGTCGAGATATTACTATTTTCTCTCTATTCTAAAAACAATTGGTGATTTTTAGCGTGATATTTCATGAAAAAAAAAATATACTATCAAATATTAAGTATTTTAATTTGACATTGAACATGCGGATTTCTATAATATTTTTCTGTTTTTATTTTGTATAAACTATTAATGTTGAAATTCAGTGAAATGCATAGCAGTGAATAGGTAGACAGAGCGCCGCAGAGTTTAATAAATGGAGCTACTGAAGGGGAGGCGAAACCTACCTTGGGAGTCAGTCAGCAGAGTGAGCACGGGGCAGAGCCTACTAGTTATAAAAACAAAATCGCCTGTGGCAGCCCAGAGTTATATCCTCTATTAATCCTTTAGCGAAAGCATTTTTTTCCCCTGTAAGGTCCGCCTGTGGGCGTTATTCTTTTTAATTACGCTATTTCAGAGCAAGGTTATAAATTTCAAACGTGGAACGCAAAATTTAGAGAAAATTGACCTGAAATCAATAATTAACGTAAACAGAAGATATTTTTTATTATAAAAATCTAGCAAAATAAATATTATTTGCAGTCGGTGAATTATCCTTTCTGCGGATAATCGGGATTATAATGCAACATTATGTCTTTATTTATTAATCAACTACCTTTATGCAAATGTGTACAATAAACCTAGTAACGCCCAATTTTAGGAAATCAGTTTAAAATAAATATTTAACAAAACAGAAGATAAATTTTTAAATCATAAAAATCATAAATTCTACAACAGTTATTGTTTTTTGAACAGCGGATATGTGTGTCACCTATTCCATTGTCATTAAATTTGCCCCAAAAATCTAACTTTTTAGGGATGATGTTAACGATATTTTAATGAAATATATTTGTCATGAAAAAAGAAAACGAACATAGTTTTATTTTCCACTGTGCTATCTCCTTTATACTATCTCCACAGAGTGCTTATTGTCTCTATATAAAGCAAAATAGGCACATCAAAAGCATGATGTTAACTCTTTTCACAAACTAGGCGTGGTGTACTTTACCTCCGGGATACAGAAATAAAAACAGTTTTTTAGGAAATAAAATTGGTTCATTTGTTCATTTTATGTTTCAATGTAGCTACAGCCCGTATGTTTATTCTGACTTTGTCATCACTATCTTTATACAGTAATCTTCTGTAGTATATTTTCACGTTAAATTAAGGGCAAATTGCTGTATAAATGCAGTTGCAGTAGATTCAGAACGGTTCTTGAGTTGTACATTAACAGCACAAAAGTTAATAATAACACTCCAATAAATAAAAGTTATGGTTTTAAAAATCTGTAGAGATCTGGAAGCAATCTGAATGCAATTTTATCATTTAGATTCAAAATTAGATCTTAAGCTTGGTAAAAAGAAGTAATTTAAAATGGAAGTAGTTTAAGTTATTTTTGCCTATCATTTCTTCTTCTATAAGTTATATCTTGATATCTCTGCAATTAACACGATTTTATTTTCCATATTAAAATCGATTTTTTGAATATGTTATGAAATAGTGCAATTCGTACGTTTTTTATACTGTTCTGTTAAGAAGTGCAATTAGTAAAAAAAGAAATAAAAACCCTCAGGAATAATAAAAATAATGTGTATTGCTTATAATCATACATATACAAACATACAAACATTTAAACAATTAATTATTTTAAAACTCAAAAACTGCGAACTTTAAAATTTGCTTCTAAAAGAAATGTATATTAACTTTTAAAGAAATAAATATTCGCATAATCTGGCTTGTGGAAAGATTTTAAATTTTAAACGATATAACAAAAACAAAAACGATCACGTTATTTAAAGGAAAATATAAAGAAAACACATTAAAATAAATGCTGCATTTTTTTCAATAAAAAATAAAATAATTATTTTTAAACATTTATAATATTTTTTAAACAAGGAATAATTTTATATAGAAATATCAAATATGAATGTGATGAATATAAAATATACAATATGACCTTTGTAATTAACAATACGTACGAAACATCTGAAAATATTCATTTTAAGATAAAATATAGGCAATCAAAAAAGGTCCAATCTGTATGAAGAAGAAAAAAAAAAAAAAAAAAAAAAAAAAGAGAGAATAACTATTACTTTTGAACTTTTAAAAAATTACACCTTATTTACATACTTTTACGAATAAAAAGGTAGCTTTAAGCTATAAAATTTTAGATAATTTAGTTTATTTATTTATTTAATAAATCACTTGTTTAAAAATATGAAATTTAAAAATGACTATGTTATTGTAAATATGATGTTTACCGTAATCGGCAGAAATTTTTCACTTTTTTTATGCCTAAAGCAATATTGTTTTCTCTTCGTCAGTTTTATTGTTTGGCTTGTGATAAAAATTTTGTATTGTTTGAATTAAAAATAGAGTGTCAATATGAAATCCAATAAATGCAAAAAAAAAAAAAAAAAAAAAATCCTTTTTATGAATGTGAAGCAAATGTCAAAGGTCAGCAATGTAAAGAAAACGTTTTTACGTCATATATAATAATAGATCTATATCCTCCATTCTAGACTATTTTTCATGATAGTTTACCATAATTATCCTCTCAAATATCAAAACGTACCAGAATTTAAATACAAAATAAACTTACCTGAACCCAAAACTCTAAAGTTAAACTTATTAATCATTTTATTATTTTTTAATGATTTTTTATTAAGATTAAGCATTTAATCTGATTGCATTTGTCATTTTATGTACTAAAAATAATGAAAAATAATATACACTCTCTCGCACACACACACACACACATATAAGGAGGGTCTGTAGCCATTTTAAAAATTCATAAAAAATTAAGGAATTTATAAAATGAACATGGTTTCTGAAAAATAATTCTCGTAAAGGGGGAGGCATTTTGGTAAAGAAAAAAATATTAATTGAAATTTTCGTCGATAGAGGGCAACGTACGTGAGCAAATCACACATTTCCACGAAAAGCTATATTTATTCGCAAGCAAATGTTTTCAAGCATATAACTCGTATTTTACATGTCCTCCTTCACTACAAATTGCAGTTTGCAAAGGAATTACAACACCACTAACTTCAATTTCAGTCGACGATTCTTAGATGAAGTAAAAAAATCTTCATCAGCAACGCTTTATCCCCCAAGTCAGCATCGTAATTAAAACTTCATGTATGCACAAGAAGAGGGAAGATAAGAAATGATTTGTTAATCGTAAAATCGTGCAATTTATAGGACTCTGATTTACATTTTTCTCATTACACGCCTTTGTTTGCCCCCCCCCCCTCTCTCTCTCTATATATATATATACTAGCTGACCCGACAAACGTTGTTTTGTCATATAAATTTTTTCTAGAGAATATTTTGCTAGAAAAAAGTAACTAACTTATTGTAAGTGTGTAAGGATGTGGTATATAAGTGAAACAGGTATGGAGCGCTGTGAACGGTGACTGTGAATTCCTATTATAACGTAAAAGACATAATTACCGAAATTTTCACTTCTTGCTACTTGCTACTTGGTACTTTCTACTTGCTACTTGTTATTTAAAACCTCCGCTGAATGTCGAACAGCACAAAATTTTATTTCATACGGCGAATATTTCAGTTTATGAGAGAATCTCTGATAGCAACGAATTTCACATGAAAATTCCGTCTTTTTTGAATAAGCTGTAACAATCTGGACCGATTTGATGAAAATTTTTATCAAAAAGTTATTAAAATATCTAACATCATTACATGTACATTTATCACAATTCAATCAATCGATGCACGTGAGTATGTGTATAGTATGAGCGAAATGAAATGTAGAGTTCGTATTAAATAAAAACTTAAACTCGTTTTAATTAAAGGTGAAAAAGTTGAAACTCAATTTATTTTATAACAGGTATATTTTTTTAATCTACAAAAACTTAATTTACCATAATGCCATTGGATGTACAGTATTTTTGGTTAATCCTTGAGGAGTATAAACAAACAAATTCGAAGGTTTTCCAACCCAGGAACACGCAACATATAATTGGCCGTGAGAAAAGCACAGATTTTCTAAAGCTAAGCCACAAATTAGGACCCCTTTGGTGACTTTAAATATTTTAAGCCATTTTTGCGATGAATTGAAATGGTTATCTCAATTGTGGAACTAAAGATCTTGGCGAGAAGCGTCTGAGCTACTCTGGTGCCAAATTTCAAATTTTGCCAAAAGGATCCGATAGTAAAGGTGTTCCATACAAAAAATAAATAAATAAAATATCAGTGACATACACACGCACAAAAGTATGGGACCCCATTGGCGACTTTAAATATCTTAAGCTATTTTTGCGATGAATTGAAATGGCTATCTCAATTGTGGAACTAAAGATCTTGGCGAGAAACGTCCGAGCTACCTCGGTGCCAAATTTTCCATACAAAAAATAAATAAATAAAATATCAGTGACATACACACGCACAAAAGTATGGGACCCCTTTGGTGACTTTAAATATTCTAAGCCGTTTTTGCGATGAATTGAAATGGCTATCTCAATTGTGGAACTAAAGATCTTGGCGAGAAGCGTCCGAGCTACTTCGGTGCCAAATTTCAAATTTTGCCAAAGGGATCCGATAGTAAAGGTGTTCCATACAAAAAATAAATAAATAAAATATCAGTGACATACACACGCACAAAATTATGGGACCCCATTGGCGACTTTAAATATCTTAAGCTATTTTTGCGATGAATTGAAATGGCTATCTCAATTGTGGAACTAAAGATCTTGGCGAGAAGCGTCCGAGCTACCTCGGTGCCAAATTTTCCATACAAAAAAAAAATAAAATAAAATATCAGTGACATACACACGCACAAAAGTATGGGACCCCTTTGGTGACTTTAAATATATTAAGCCATTTTTGCGATGAATTGAAATGGCTATCTCAATTGTGGAACTAAAGATCTTGGCGTGAAGCGTCCGAGCTACTTCGGTGCCAAATTTCAAATTTTGCCAAAGGGATCCGATACTAAAAGTGTTCCATACAAAAAATAAATAAATAAAATATAATAAATTAGCTACACAAATAAATTTGTAGGTTAGGGTGGTTGTTAATCAACGCGCGTGTAAATTTGATAAAAAATTATATAAAATACTCACTCCAATTCCGCACCAAATTTGCAAAATGTATAGTTTTTTATGCACACTTCAAAACTCTTCAAACACTAATTACATCTTGATGTAATATTTCAATTAGGACACAATTTTTTGTATAACAATAATAACACGAAGTTACAAAATATTTTCCTGAATTTGATCGCAGCACCAACTGTCGGGACAAACTGGAATTACAATAGAATATACGCAAGCAAAGTGTGACGTCACTGACCGTCACTGGATGCAAGAAAAAGATTTCCTATGTTAATCTCCCATTGGATTTTTTATAAAAAAAATATTAAAATTCGAGGAAAATTATTTCTCGGTTTTAATTCCCGTATTTGGGTATAGATATGTATTAGTTATCGTATGAATGTGTTAGATTGAGTTATTTTGCTCTCAAATTGACAAAATTTTAATTTTAAATTTCAAAACTCTGTCTTCCTTGGCGTTTTTTGTATTTGGCGATCAAAAACGTAATACGAAAATATACATGCCAGATGTATATTTTCGTAATATATATTGCACGAAATTGTTTCATAACCATTATTTTTGAATGAAATTAAATATGTTCGCCAGATGATATGGTGATATTTTTTTTCCGCCAAGGATGACAGAGTTTTGAGATAAAAAATTCTAATTTTATCAATTTTACAGCAAAAACAACTCAATCTAACGCATGCACATGATAACTAATACATATCTATACCCAAATATGGGGATTAAAATCGGGAAATAATTTTTCTGGATACTTAGTGTAATTTTTTACAAAAAATCCAATGGGCGATTAACATAGGAAATATTTTTCTTGCATCCACGGACGGCCAGTGACGTCATCACTTTGCTTGCGTATTATTGAATATTCGATACTACAATCGTAGCGCAGTCTGCCGGATCCAATGTGAAACATTCCAAAATCAACAACAATTTATAAGTGATAAATTAATTAAATAAACAATTTAAATTGGACTGAATTGTAAATCTAAACCATTCTCGAATCCACCTGAAGACACACAAAAAATTTCATTAAACTCGGTCCAGCCCGTTTAGGAGGAGTTCAGTGACATACACACGCACAAAAGAAATATATATAAAAAGATAAATAGAAAGGCACAGCTTTAGTATAGACCTCCCGCCCCCTTGTCGACTTTAAATATTTTTGGCCATTTTTGCGATGAATTAACATGGCTATCTCAATTGATGAACTGACGATCTTGGTGAGAAACGTCCGTACTTCTTCGGTGCCAAATTTCAATTTTTTCCAAACTAAAGTTGTTCCATACAAAAACAAAAAAGAAAAACTGTTTTATGATATATACAAAATAAAAATAAAAAATTCTAATAAATTCGAAATTATTACTATTTACAATTAAGGTGAAAACATAAAAGAACCTTTATAAGTTACATATAAAGTATCAATTAAAACGAAAAATTTTGTTTTACTGTAGAAAAGAAAAGTTCTACTAAATTAAATAAAAATAAAAATTTTAAGCAAATACCAAGTATCTCTATGAAAATATTTATTTACACGCGAATATTTTCATAGTATATTAATTTTT
The DNA here is from genome assembly GCA_963930645.1 of Salticus scenicus. Lineage (NCBI taxonomy): Eukaryota > Metazoa > Arthropoda > Arachnida > Araneae > Salticidae > Salticus > Salticus scenicus. The sequence goes on from OZ005648.1 coordinate 386,592,758, forward strand.
TTTTTCTAATTTTTATTGTTTATCACGCGAAATTAAAAATATTTTATTTCCGGAAAAAAATAAATAAACGTGAATTTTGTTTATTTTGGCATCAAATATATTTTTCTTTTTAATCATTTTAAAGTTAAAATGGAGTTTTTATTTAATATCTTTTGATCCAATTATCCGATTGAACTGAATTGTAAATCTAAACCATTCTCGAATCCACATGAAGACACACAAAAAATTTCATTAAGTTCGGTCCAGCCGTTTAGGAGGAGTTCAGTGACATACACACGCACAAAAGAAATATATATATAAAGATATATATATATAGATATATATATATTCATAAAAAAAAAGAAAAAAAAATTCTTCAATTTTTATGAATTTTTAAAATGGCTACAGACTTGTGAAACACCCGGTAAATATCAGCATGTCTCTCTCTCTCTCTCTATATATATATATATGTATCTATATATCTATATACTTATAAACTCCACACCACTGGTTTGTGTAGAGGTTTCATCTGTGTAAATTAAGTACGTTATGGACCGTAAGAAGACATTTATGTAAAAATATACAAGTGTACATGAGTATAACTGTAATATTATTCAAATGCAAGTAAGTTCGGTCTACCTCCCCCCACATCATATCACTCTGTTTCACCGTTATAATTTGCTGGGCAATAAGTTCGCCATTTCTGTTTCACAGTATTATCACCAACCTACTGATCAGTGGAAGGCGCTAAAATATTCTTTTCTGAGATCGACAACTTACTAATCAAAGTACTAACAAAGTAGTGTCAAGTAACTAGGTTGTGGATTTATTTTGTGTCCCTTAAACAACACTTTGTACGTGAGTTTTCTCCTTCATTTTTGTATCTTAAACCAATCTCAGTTGTCTCCTATGTGATTTTATTTTACAAAATGTTCTTCATTGTACTACATATTTTTGTTTTATAAGCTATGATTTGCAAAAAAATCAGTATTTATTGGAAGTCTGGAAGTAATTTTAACTTATTTAATTAAAAAAAGACTTACAAATCAACTGAAGTCATAAGATATTAAAAATTTATCAAATAATATAACAAGTAATGAAAAAAACTTAATTTTTTGTATTTAAAAAATAATGTTTTATGTAGAATTTCGGGTTATTTTAATTTTAATCGAATGTGTTAGAATATCTAGAATTAAGACAAGAATTAATAGATCATCTTAATATTATGTATATCTTTACCTACGACTCTCAAATAAATAATAATTGCTAATAAAAACAAAAAATTAAATCATGCAGATAAATATTATTATAGCAATTGTAAAATATATTTAATAATAATAATAATAATAATAATAATATAAATTTTATAGGAGTCAAACGAATAGTTACGTAATTGTTGTTTTGAGAGACAGAAGCATACACACATACCTATAACTGAATAATAATAATAATATTAATATTAATATTAATAAAAAAGAAACATGTGTAATAAACTTCTGTGATTATGAGTAATATTATAAATATAGTGTTAAAGTACAAATAAAGATAATGTATCTTAAAAAAAAAAAAAAAAAAAAAAAATGTTAAGGAATTAAACCAATTGGAAAAAATATCCTGTCTTTAAAAAAAGAAAGTCTTGAAAAATAGTTAAATCAAATATTTTAATTAACATGCAAATTTTACGTTAGGTTTAAAATGAAAATTGAGAAATACTTTGATCAAAAGGTTTTTCATTTAGTTTCCAATTAAATTGTCAACAGCAATACAACGCCCTTGCTTTGAAACTGATGAGGGTATTGGGTTTTAAGTTTACTGAAAACGTTTTGGTAAAACTTTGTTTATCATTAAAAGAATTAATTTGGAAAGTTTTGCAAGCAAATACCTATTGAAATATTTTTAACAAAAGCACTAGTCTATGAATATAAACCGAACATTTTACCACACATCACAACAGGTGTTTTATTTAAAATTTATTCATCTCATTTTTTTTAATATATATATATATATTAACGAGTACTACCTGTTATTATTAGACTGCATGAAAGTATACTGTAAAATATTTAAATAAATAGGGAAGATGTTCTGTCGTTATTTCCTACTTTACATGTTTTTAAAAAAAAGTTTCACACGTTTTAATAATCAAAGTAATTAGTTTTATTTTCGATAGTTATCGTTCTCAAGGGCAGTTATGGTCTCAAGGTGGAACAGTATCATTTATTTTAATTTCAAACAACAAAAACGCATCCTAGAAATTTTTTATGGAACTTTTATATAGTATAAGAAGTTAAACTTCAGTTTTTTCTTGAGTTCTAACATTATTATTAAATTCTGGTGGCTGTTCATTTTAAATTAACAAAACTACTTTGCCCAGAAAATGGTTAAGCAAATACTTTTAAGTACGCCAAAAGAACATATTTATCGTTATCAATAAAACAGTAAAGACTATTAAATTAAAAGTTTTATTGTTAGCCATGCTTTCTTATAGTTGTAAAGAAATAGTTTATGTGAAATATTTAGTGTATATTAAATAATCTCTTTTTTTCATTGTTAATATAAAATCAAAAATAAGGAAAACAACGGGACTCGTTATTATTTTTAATATGTGATAAAAAATTATATATTCAACTGAATGCACTATCACTTATTGAAAGCTTAAAAAAACAGAGTGTGCTTCCTTGGATACGAGCTCCTCAGAATGGCATACTCACACTTTTTGCTTTCACGCTATCATAATATCGTGCTTTTTAAAAACAGAGTCAGTTAACTTTCTAAATTGTACTTTTTGTTTATTTTTTTTAATCCGCTTTTTACCCCTGTTTTTTCACGTGTATTTTTTAGCATTTTACACTTAGGTTTATATCATGTATAAACATATATATATATATATTTATACACAGGGTGTTTCACTAACAATAAGAAAATTTTTTAGGAGATGTAGGGGTTTGTTTGGGTTATGGGGATTAAGGCCAATTGACTGCTCTAGGGTCCTAGGGCTGAAAGGGGAGTGCCCTCCTTGAATTTCTTTCTAAAGAATGAGATGTAGAGGGCATAAATATAATTCGATAGCATTACAGAGACAGAGTTGCCTGTGTTATGTTTTAGACGACGAACCTGCTAGAAATCAGCCTTTTCCAACTCCTGCTGCCAGTTGGAATAAAATGGAAGATGTTCAAGCATTGAACTGGTGTCTGGCATATATACCTAGAGATTTCAATGGTTGCACCGATTTGTAATTGTACAAGAAAACCTTTACGGAGCTGTCACACTTTTCATTACACCATCTTCGCACCTGGGCAAAGAATGTTGTTTGGTTGTAGCAAATGTGCTTTTAATACGAGTTACCGGAAATTGATGGCGAATGTTGAGGATAGACTAGATAACATTTCTAATTCCGTTGCATTGTTTAATACCTGAATTTTATTCGCACCATTTATCTTTAAAAGTAATATTTTACTTATTCAATGATAATTAGATATTTGAACAAAACAGCTTTCCAAATATTGGTGTGGGGGAAAAAAAAAAAAGAGAGAAGAACGAAAAATCATACGGAACGAAAAATCACCATTAATTATTAACACTTTCAGGCCACATGTATTCGTTATATTGTTTAACCTTTAACGTTCTTTGCCTACATCTTTACACAACGGATAGACAGAATGACAGAAATTGAGACAGATCCATTCATTGAATTGATAATTACTCTTAAATATTTTTCGAAAGTGTTAAAAATGCTTAATCTGAACGGAAATGCAATTCTAGAAATTCTCATTGGTAGTCCGTAATGTATCTGAATATTTTACTGTAGCGTTGTAAATCTGAAGTCTAACTATATCATATACTGACTACATAAAACATTATTTTAACATATTAACATTTAAGGTAAAGATTTTTGTAGAAGAAAGTTAAATAAATGTGTTTTATAAAAATATCTCTCCTAAAGCGCAATGCATTGGCATTTTTTGGGGGGTGCCCCGGTATACGAACAAGTTGTACAGGGCCTATTAATGCCGTTTTAAATAGGAAACGATCCATACTGGACTTGAATTACAAATATCATTTTTAAGAAATTCTGAATATATTTACGCACGCTAGAGGCGAGCAGACGGATAGATAGATAGACGGCCAGTTGAACAGACAGACACATAATTCAAATCATATTAACTCTTAAAAATTGTTAGAAAATGTTAAAAACACTTAATGAAACGAAATTCCAGCAAATTTCTAATTTTCTGGAATTGCATTCCAATTGCATTTCTAATAACAGACTTAACGAAACTAAATGTTCTTGTGTGACTCTGCTAATCTTAATGCTAATCATTCTATATTCTATAGAAAGCATTATTTTGTGCATATGAATAACATTTTGGTTTTCATTAAAATCTGTGTAAAGTAAAGTTATAAAAATATTCTTTATAGAAATACCTTTCACAGAAAGCAATGTTTTGGAATACTTTCGAGTGCACCTGTACCCAACCCATTGGTGGTATTTACTCCGTTTTTAATAAGAAACATCCAAATGCAAATTAAAATAACTTATTTCAATTTCATTAAGATTTGTGTAAGGTAAAGTTATAAGAATGTGGTTTATAAAAATACCTCACATAGAACGTAATGTTTTCGAAAACTTTTAGGTGTCCGGGTGTCCCTATATTCACACTAGTGGTGATATTTACTCCATTTTCAATAGGGAATATCTGATAGTAAACTTGAAAAACATATTTGAATTTCATTGAGATTTGTGGAAAGTAAAGGTATTAAAATATGGTTTATAGAAATACTTCTCATGGAGCGCAATACTTTTGAAAACTTTCGGGTGTCCCTGTATATAAACCACTGATGGCATTTTCAGTAGTGATCATTTGATAGTTAAATTGAATAAAATATATCAGTTTCAAAAATTCCATTAATATTTACGGGAGTTAGAACGCGGACAGACAAAGAGACAACCCGAAGTCATAAACACTTTTCAACCTTGTTGGAAAGTGTTAAAAAGCGGGTACGGATAATGCTACTGAATAAATTCAAATGTTAATAGGCTTGTTTTGAGGATGACAAACAATCAGAGGAATGTTTTATATCTTTCAGAAGGAAATCTGAGTACGAGGACTCAAGGGTTAAGTAAACTCGAGGGGATTTACCACTATCTGCAGAAAGGTTTCTGTCAACGCACAAAATCAGTTAATAACATTTGTAATTAATCTGTCAATTCATTCCATCAGAGGATTTGATTAAACAGTATTTTTAACGATTAAGACTTATTAGACAAGTAAGGGATCTTCGAATCAACTTAACGCCAATTCATGGTTTTTTTGAGTCCCAAAAATGCATTAGAAATTATTGGAAAAACTCATTAAACAATACCTTCTGCCCTCTCGTTTGGAGGAAGGATTCTGTTGCACTTCCTACAGTATGTCCTGTCTGAACGTCTTAAAGAAATGCACGTTTTTAAATCGTTGTGCGGTTAACTGAACAATAAGGAAAATAGGAGGCTAATGAGAGTGTTTAAAATAGTGAAAGTGTTTAGGATTTATAATCCTTTGTCTGTTTGTGAGTTTATCTGTGCTTGCATTTATGTAACACATTTACCCGGTTTTCTGTTAAAATAAGTTAAGTTCAATGGATGGTTCCTTACAGAGATTAATAAATCTTTTTGGATACATAACGATGCATAAAAGGTATTAATATTTTTTATTAATATATTAATTAACACATTATTAACATTTTTAAAAATCAGTTTTTTATAATTTCTTCATACTGGAGAAGATGTAAAATCAAAGACGTAATGTTTAAAAAATATGTTTGTCTCTCATAGTTGTCAACTTCAGTGGTTTTTAACACCACCTTTTCCAAATGAGACATTTTACCATTACCATATTTAAGAGAAATCTTCGACAAAATTTTACAAAACAATTTACATTACCAATTTCTGGTAATAATAATAATAATAAATACAAGATTGTAACAATACATTGTTGCAAGACTTGGCGACTTTTTTATTCGGAAGTCAGTAATAATTTACAGCAGTGATATTTGATCTACATAATAAATGATTTACCTTCGAAGCAACGTTGCCAACCGTATATAATACTTGCTCTCATTTCTAATTTTTAAATCAGACTTCATACCAGTATTCTTTGACAGAAATATTTCATAATAATTTTTCACGATTGAATAAAGTGAAATTCCTCATAGAAAATCTTTGGTATGAAGTCTCCCACGTAAATCGTTAACTTCATAACTATGAGTACGATAATTATCGTACTGTTGGAAACACTGTTTCAAAATGATTAGGAAACCATTACAATTAAAATGTGGAGCTAAGATTCAAACCGTGATTTCTCCTTCGGATACAATTTATCAGGAAACACAAAAAACTAGTAAATTAAAAAATATTACATTTAGACTCTAATTATTGTTTGATTAGATGTATTACTGGTTATTAAAAAGATATGTAGACGTACTTTACTTAATGAACTTAAAATTAATTAGAAAAATGCATTTGAAATTTCGAGAAATCATGTTTTGATCGAAAACCCGAGGAGGAAACACGTTTTGAATGTTTTCAATGTGGATAAAGAATGAATAAATCCACATAGCATAAAAAAAAAAAAAAAAAAAAAAAAAAAACTGGTACGCGTGCGGGTCACATGACCATTAAGAACAGGTCTGATTGGCTGGCTAGAGGGATCACCATTTCATTGGAAGCACTGGAGGAAGCACTTTTTGATTGAAACCTCAATTTTCGAAGTAGGTTTATAATAGGATAAAATTAATTTTAATTAAAAATAAAAGTATATTTTTCTACTATTTTATGTTGAGAACAAAGGAAAATCACTAACTTGATTTTTTTTTATTTTTGGAGAAAACACGGTTTGAATGTCTGCTCCTCAAATTTAGTGGAGGACTCCTGCTCCTCAAATGTCTGCTCCTCAAATTTAGTGAATAAAAAGCTCCCCAAATCTGGAGACACTGCAACTATATAAATCAACGCAAACGGCAAATTATTCTTAATTGCGAGACAAAACACATTGAACAAAATTATATTAAACATCTAACAGCAAAAATCTTAATTATAAATAAGGTGGAAGAGTAATTTATAACTACTTTATTTTTTCTTTGGCTTTGTTTCCAATAAGATCCATTAACAATAGTTTATAAAAAGTTCACAACTAACTTCCCCATTTTTCGATTCTTTGATCAAAGTTTAAATTAACAAATAGTTTGTAACTAAGAACTATACAGCACATTTCAATTAAAATTTCAATGACAAATTGCCTGTTTTGTTTTTGAAACTCATGATTTACACCAAACTTTAAATATCATGGGAACGCTTCAAAGAAAAGTTTATTTGTTTTTAAAAGAATCCTTTTGCAATATTTTTAAAATTGAGTATTTAGATTTTTAATTAAAGTTCTAATAATTATTTTTAAATAGATTTAAGACATATTTTTTTCTTCGAATATTTTTATTTTTAACCTGTAATTTAAACAAAATTATCGTTTTAAAATCTTAGAAAAAAGAAAATTGGATGACTGTTCCATAGAATAAATGTGATGTTCTAAAATGAAAAGATATTGTTGCAAAAAAAACTGATGTTTTAAGAAAAACAAACTTTTTTTTTTTAATTTTATGATAATTTTAATAAGAAAAGTTCAGGTGAGAAAATAGAGCAAACCTCTTACACTGCCATTTAGGAATAACAAGTTTCCTTATATTTATTACAAAAAAAAAAAAAAAAAAAAAAAAAAAAAATATATATATATATATATATATTATAAAAAGTTAATCCATCCCTGGTATAAATTTATTCGAAAAAAAAAATAAAAAAAAATAATAATAATAATAGTAATAGTAATAATAGTAATAGTAATAATAAATAAATAAATAAAATAAAATAAAATAAATAAATAAAAAGATGAAGAAGAAGAAGTAGAATTATGTTCACATATCTGCATTATTATTTTTTAATTTTTTTACATTAATATAAAATTATGACACAATTACATAAACACTTTTGACTGAACTACGACAATGATTACAATTACTAATGCCTGCAGTATTAAAAAAAAGCAAATGTTATTATTCCTATAACAATCATATGGAAAGTTTAATAATATTCCTAATATGTGACATATTCTTCAATTATTTTATTTATGTTCAGCAATTCCACGCTTTTAAAGTCCACTATAAATATGGCAATGTCGTAAATTTTACTGGCACATTTACATCCTTGTTTATGACATCATGGGTAGTAAAAGTCTTGTAAATGCTTATTGATTTCATCTCGCTCAAAGACGCTTGAATGCATACAAAGGTTTTGTTCATTAATTCTCTTCCTCTGCCACATAATTTTAAATACGATAAAATTAATTTATTACGATAAAAGTTTATTACTTCGCATATAATCATGTTTAAACTTAAAACCTTTTAAATCTCAAATGCATTTCGCAATGAAAAGATTTTTAATGCTAGCAAGCTTTAAATAAATATTAAAGTTATGAGATAAATAGAACAGAAAATTGTGTAAAGAGTTTTCTTCCTTTTGTTTTAAGATTTATTTGTACAATAATATATGATGAAAATTAAGGTATATGTTATCTGTAAAAGCAATTTTTTTTAAAAATAATAAATGCGTATAAAAATATAATGTGCCATATTTTTTTCTTAAGTGCTACAGTGATTATGTGACTTCTTTTCAGATCTGAACATTTTGCAGTAAATAATAAAATTACAATGTAATTAAATTAAGTTTTAAAACGTTAAATCAAACGATATTTAGTTAATATTTCAAAAATTCTTTGCCATTTTTTTTTTTTTTTTTTTTTTAAATTAAGTTTTAAAACTTTATTTCAAAATAATTAGAACTTTTCAGTAATTAATTGATCATTTTCAATTATATTGAATATTATACACTTTTAAAAATCTAAAAAATATTCGTCGTATTATTACAGATATTTTATGATACTAACTCCTTTAAAAACAAGGAAAAAAATTTCTATGGTGTATTTCATTTAAATTTATCTATCTTCTGTTTCAAACAAATTGCATATATAGATATGAAAAATGAAATTTTATATTTAAATTTCTTTTTCAAGAAATTTCTTTTTCTGTTTTTTTATTCAGCATTTTGTCCAATGATGACAATTTATATTTGTTTATTTTAAATATTTGTATCTTGAGATAATAAATGTCGAAAATTCACTAATAAGATCGCTTATTAAAAATGGTATGCAATTGGCGCTAAATACAAATAATATGTTGAACCTTTTTCTAAATTTTTAGCAAAACTAGTTGGCATAGGTGGACTCTGCTTAGTTCCCCATCATATGTATGTTCTCATAAATTTCTTGTACAGGACTTATTATATACATGTTAAGAGAAATGAATTTGACCAAACTCTTGACACAGTGACAGAACGAAATCCTCGCCTAATAGGCTACCCACCATTCAGTTCGATAACTTATTCTAATCTATTAATTTATTTTATTGGGATCAATTTCGTAGTTTATTTTCATGCTACTATTTCCAATACAACTTTCCTAAAAATGCGTATTTTTATTAAATATCTCCCCATTTTGCTGTGTTGATAAAATCTTAAATTTCGAATAACTTACGAAATTTTCCTATTAGAATATTTGTAGTCAATCATGTTCATACAAGTATCAGAAATGTTATTTTGAAATTGTCTGATATATTTATGATCCTTAAAATGGACGTTTATGCTCGATTTTGTCTTATTCTGCCATTTTAAGTAAATCGTAAATTCCAAATAACTTACGAATTTTTTAAATTGGAAAAATCATACTCTATGGTATTTTTGACAGTATCCTAGATAATATTCCGAAAGTGGTTTGACATCTTTACGATTAAAATATCCCTCAAGATTGACGTTTATGTGAAATTTTGCTCTATTCTGCCATGTTAAGAAATTCGTAAATTTCCAATAACTTACTAAATTTTTATATTGGAAAATTCATAGTCATTAATACTCATGCCAGTGTCCTAAATAATATTTCAAAAGTAGTCTGACATCTTTACCATGAAAATATCTCTCAAAATTGACGTTTATGTGAAATTTTGCCCTATACTGCCATGTTAAGAAATTCGTAAATTTCCAATAACTTGCGAAATTTTCGAAGTAGCATATTTATAGTTACTGATGTTCTTTCCGGCATCAAAACTGATATTTTAAAACTGGTTTGACATTTTTACAGTAAAAAGTTTCCCTTTAATGCACGTTTAAGTGAATTTTTGTCCTATTCTCCCATGTTAAGAAAATCGTAAATTTCGAATGACTGCTGAAGTTTTTAAATTCGAATGTTGCAAATAAATAGGGTTCTTGCCAGTGTCGAAAGTAATATTTTAAAACTGATCTGACCTCTCTGCGACAATTTGTTCTTGAGATATCGTGTACACAGACTAACAAAGTAACGGACTAACACACTAACACACTAACAGACTAACAGTCTAACACACTAACAGACACCCTACAGACAGACACCATACAAATTTTGTCATTTTCGGATTCCTCACACCTGAAAAAACGTGTAAAAAAGTCAAAAAACCGAGGTCGAAAATTTTCACGATTACCTAAGTTCCCCATACCTATAGTACGATGGGGAACTAAAACATCATTAATAATTACAACACCATAAACTATGTGTCATTTGCACTTCATGCAACTTCAACAATCATGTATCCCACTGCACTATTTTAAGTATTTGCGGTATACATTTTTATACACCATTAAAAAAAAACTAGTTGGCATAGGTGGACTCTGCTCAGTTCCCCACCATATTTATGGTCTCATAAATTTCTAGTGCGAGACATATTATAATCATGTTAAAAAAATCAATTTGACCAAAGCTTGATACAGGGACAGAAAGAAATCCCCGCCTAATAGGCTATCCATCGTTCACTTCGATATATTTTTCTTATTCTAATCTATTAATTTATTTTATTAGGGTCAATTCCGTTGTTTATGTTTCATGCCAATGTTTTCATTTCCAATGCAATAATCCTCAAAATTCATATTTATATGAAAAAATTACAATTTCGCTATGTTGATAAAATCGTAAATTAAGAAAAATTTACGAAATTTTCCTATTAGAATATTTGTATTCAATCATTTTCAACAAAATATCATAAATGTAATTTTGAAGTTGTCTAATGTATTTATGATCCTCAAAATGGAAGTTTATGCTCAATTTTGCCTTATTCTGACATGTTAAGTAAATTGTAAATTCCAAATAACTTACGAGTTTTTTAAATTGGAAAAATCGTAGTCTATGATATTCATGCCAGTAACCTAAATAATATTTCGAAAGTGGTTTGACATCTTTACGATGAAAATATCCCTCAAAATTGACGTTTATGTTAAAATTTGCTCTATTCTGCCAGGTTAAGAAATTCGTAAATTTCCAATAACTTACGAAATTTTTATATTTGAAAATTCATAGTCATTAATATCCATGCCAGTGTCCTAAATAATATTTCAAAAGTAGTCTGACATCCTTGCGATGAAAATATCGATCAAAATTGACGTTTATGTGAAATTTCGCCCTATACTGCCATGTTAAGAAATTCGTAAATTTCCAATAACTTGCGAAATTTTCAAAGTAGCATATTTCTAGTTACTGATGTTCATTCCGGCATCAAAACGGATATTTTAAAAGTGGTCTGACATTTTTAGAGTAAAAGGTTTCCATTTAATGCACGTTTAAGTGAATTTTTGTCCTATTCCCCCATGTTAAGAAACTCGTAAATTTTCAATAACTTACGAAATTTTTAGATTTGAAAATTCATAGTCATTAATATTCATGCCAGTGTCCTAAATAATATTTCAAAAGTAGTCTGACATCTTTACGATGAAAATATCGCTCAAAATGGACGTTTATGTGAAATTTTCCCTATACTGCCATGTTAAGAAATTCGTAAATTTCCAATAACTTGCGAAAATTTCAAAGTAGCATATTTATAGTTACTGATGTTCATTCCGGCATCAAAACGAATATTTTAAAACTGGTCTGACATTTTTAGAGTAAAAAGTTTACATTTAATGCACGTTTAAGTGAATTTTTGTCCTATTCTCCCATGTTAAGAAAATCGTAAATTTCTAATAACTTACGAAGTTTTTAAAATCGAATGTTGCAAATGAATAGGGTTCTTGCCAGTGTCGAAAGTAATATTTTAAAACTGATCTGACCTCTCTGCGACAATTTGTTCTTGAGATATCGTGTACAAAGACTAACAAACTAACGGACTAACGGACTAGTATGATGGGGTGGGGAACTAAAAAGTAAGATTCGGAAAAGTTGCAATTGCAGATGCTTTAAAGATCTCGAAGCAGTACAGTTGGCAGAAAAACTATTGAAGCACTAGCAATAATTCCTACTTAAAAGATGGACTCCGAATACAGTGAAACTTGAATAATTCGAACTTGTTTAATTCAAATATTTTACACAGTCACCTGAATTTTGCATTAAAATAATGTTAAAAAATCGTGGATAATTCGAATTCTATTTTGGATAATTCGAATTTTTCAAACGATTACCTTTAAAATATTACAGTAAAATTTGTTCCCGAGATTTTACTCATCTGAAGTGCATTATCAATTTTTATAGTCTTTCAAAAGAAGGATAAGGAAATACAATAGAAGCCCCTAGCTAGTGCACCAGAAGATATGGTGCATATGTATGAACTTCGAGGTTTTTGTGAATTGAAAGTCATGTGTAATGTAGAAGATTCCATTTTTGTATCAGGTCATATGCTATGACACAAAGATTCTACTTAAAAAAGGAATAAAAAATATGACTACTTTTTAAAAAGCGTTGAATTATTAAGCTCATAAAAATTATTGATTTAATGGGGGGCGGAGGGGGTGAAAGGGGTAATATAGCGGTATTCTTAGATATATAATTTATGTGTTAAATCTCTGATCGTAGAGTTTTAATTTTTTAATTTATCACTTTTTTTTGACAACATAGTATATGTAAATCGAATTTTTGGATATTTCGATTTTTTTTCTGGTCCCTTCAACTTCGAATTATCCAAGTTCTACTGTACTATTTTGTTAAATAAATATTTGCCGAGTCATGATCTTAGTCTTATTCAGTTTATAAAAATGTAACTTGGTTTTAAAAAATCAACGATTAAGTTAGAAAGAATACATGAAAATTGTGGATGTGTGCTTCAATAATTTTGCTGCCGACTGTACAACATTATATATATATACACTCCTTCTCATATTTATAAGGACTATATATTTTGAAATAACTAATGTAAAAATAATTGTGAACAAGATTATACTAAGTGCACTTAATATAGCTAGTATTCTAAAAACCAAAATGCTATATATTTTTTTAATATAAAACAAAATTAATAAAATTAATGCAAAATGTGTTTTTCTCCACGTTTTTAGATGTTCATAATTATAGGGACAATCCAGATTTTTTCGTTTTATTTAACTTACTAGCGAATAAATTACAGTTGACATGCGGATATGTTAACTACTGGGCTAGATTAATTCATATATAAGCCTTCAATTTTTCTTGGACGGACATAACTGATAATTCCTCGAAAAAAAGAACGTTCAAGTAATGAAGTATGATAGATGTGTTTTTAAGTGGAAGGATAATATCAATCCGCCGAATTTCTAATAAAATTCGAAGGTCTAAAATTGCTGAAGGAAATGTGATCAAACGTTGAACTGCTGCTTCGATAGAAGAGAGATCTGAGGTAAAATGAGAGTTGTTTTACAAAGATCGAAGACTCATAATTCCTCTTACTGTTCTACTCATAATGACTGCTAATGAATTTGCTCCTAATTTTTAATGAAAGGTTGGAGTCCACATTTATGCATGTTTAAAATAATGAATAATATGTTAAAATGAATAAAAAACCTGTAATAATCAATCAGCATTTAATGGGGGAAAGAACGTCTGTGTTAAAGTTGAATAAAGACAATATTAAATGGTAAAATGTTGCATTTTCGAATGAAAAACATTTTATTCTTGATTAACCAAATGGTTTTAACAGTTACTGGCACAATCTGAAGATAGCGAAAGACAGAGCAGATTTTTTAAAGACAGATATGAATTGGGCATTTTTATTGGAAGAATACTTTATAAATGAATGCATGAGTTCGGAGTTTCCTCAAATTAGTTATTTAAATATATTTATAACAAATAATTCTTACTAATAATTCTTTGCTAAAACAACAGTCATATAATTAAATAAAGTTTAGCTTACCTGGGTTGTCACAGGTAATCGAATATTCCATTGGTGAAGAAAAAATCTCCTTAATATGACTTCTGTATTAAAGACCAGCAACTTCTTTTCCAATAATGAATCTTGATTAGACTGAGAAATTCTTACATAATATGTAGATCAATTATTATTTAGGATAATTCACTCGTTGCTGCGTAATGAAAGAATGCCTAGATGTTTTTTCTTTTATTTATTCATCTTAGACAAAAAGAAAAAATATTATGATTAAATAGAATAAGAAAATGGAACGTCAGTTCCGAATAGCAAAAATTACATGATTGAAAAAGTATTACAATGTACTTGTAGAGAGACGCGACATATCGTCACGTGATACGGCAGGTGCACCGAACAATCAATTCGCGGGAAACAAAAAACAAAAGGAGAAAGTCCGGAACAAGAAAAACGAAAGTTAATAAAAGAATGTTCTGAGATTAAATATCACAACACCCCCTCTTAAGCTCAGAAATTTTTCAATTGTTCATTAATGCATTTCTATGTCTATTAAAATCAGTTTTTGGCAGAGCTTTTGTGAGGGTATCGGCGCTCATTTCTTTGGTAGGTTTGTATTGAAGTTTGATTAGGCCTTCTTGTATTAGGTTTCGCAGAAGATGATATCTCAGCTGTAAGTGTTTTGTTTTGGACTGGAACTTATCGTTTTCAGCAATCTTGATGGTAGATTGGTTGTCCTGGTACAACACTATAGGACATTGTTGCGGCAAATTTAAATCATCCAGTAGTTTGTTGAGCCACTGTATTTCAAGTGCAGCACTCGCAGCTGCGACGTACTCAGCCTCTGCTGAAGACATGGACACACAGGACTGTTTCCTTGAAGTCCAAAATATTGGATTTTTATCCAATATAAATAAATTTCCTGAGATAGACTTTCTATCACTTGGGTCATTGGCCCAATCCGAATCCGAATATGCTCTAAGAACAGGTTCACCAGAGTTACAAAGTTTTAATTTAATATCTTGGGTATTTTTCAAATATCTAATAACCCTTTTAACTGCCTCCCAGTCTTTCGCTCTAGGATTTTCGTTTCTACGGCTTAAGATGCCAACGGCAACACTTATATCAGGTCGCGATACTGTAGAAATGTAAAGTAACGCGCCTATAGCCTGTCTGTACTTTGTGTTGTGTGGTAAGAGATTGTCATTATCAGTTAATTTTATATACCCTGGTTCCATCGGTGTGTCAGAGGGCCGTGCGTTATCTAGCCCAAATTTGGTTACAATGTCTCGTATTTTATTATTTTGATCAAGCGTAATTACCCCTTTACAAGGTCTTTCTATATTTATTCCGAGGTAATATTTGGCTTCCCCAAGGTCGGTTAATGGATATTCTTCCCTAAGTTGATTAATTAGTATGTCAATATATTGTGATTTTTACCAGCTATAAGTAGGTCATCAACATACACAAGAATGTAAGTTTCTGTGTTATCTTTGTTACGGATATATAAACACTTGTCATGTTGACTTTGTTTAAATCCTAATTTACACAATGTTTCATTAATTTTCAAATTCCACGCTCTAGCGGCTTGTTTCAAGCCATATATCGCTTTCTTTAACTTACATATTTTATTTTCTTCGCCCTGGACAACATAACCCTCGGGTTGATGCATGTATACATCTTCTTGCAAATTTCCATGTAGGAAAGCAGTTTTTATATCTACATGCCTTAGATTCAAATTTTTATATAGTGACATGGTCAAGAAACTTCTTAGAGTGGTATGCGATGCAACTGGTGCAAAAGTTTCGTCATAGTCCACCCCGTATTTTTGAGAAAAACCCTTGGCAACAAGCCTGGCTTTATATTTCTCGACTTGTCCTTGGCTATTGTATTTGGCCTTGAACGCCCACTTACACCCTACTACTTTGGTCCCTGGTTGAGCGTCAACAAGTTCCCAAGTATTGTTTTGTCTGAGTGAATGCATTTCGTCGAGTGTGGCATTCAGCCAATTTTCTTTTTCAGCTGGGTTTTGAATTTTTAGTATATCATCAAAACACTTAGGCTCATCAATTCTTTTGTCATTTACTGCAAATGCAAATCTGTCGGGCGGAACACCTTTATTTAATCGTTGTGATCGTCGCGGCAGAGTTTGCGTGTCATCCGGACTATCGTTATCGCCCGCTATATCTATATTTATATCAGTATCTAATATTGGTAATTTGGACACCGGAATTTCATCATTTGAATTTTCATTCTTGAATAGTGATGTTTCATTATTGTGGGATTCTCTATATTCATCCTCCAAGAATTTTACAGTTCTGCTAATTATTACATTTTTATTATTTGTGCAAATTCTGTAGCCTTTGCTACGATTATCATATCCCACAAAAATTCCTTCTTGAGCGGTGTTATCCAGTTTTCCCCTATGTATTTTATGTACATATGCGTATGCGCGACATCCGAATGTTTTTATATTTGATAAATCGGGTTTACGGCCGGTCCATTTTTCGTAAGGAGTTGAGTCGCACGAGGAGGTCGGGAGCCTATTTTGTATGTAATTTGCAGTATTTACGGCTTCCCCCCAAAAGGAATTCGGTAAATTACTGTCTTTAAGCAGACAGCGAGCCATTTCGGTCAGCGTACGATTTTTACGTTCTGCCACGCCGTTCTGAGCACTAGAGTAAGGAACGGTAAACTGATGCTCAATTCCTTCTTTATTCAAAAATTCATTTACTTCCATACTAGTGTATTCACCCCCGTTATCGGAGCGAATTGCTTGCACTTTTCGGCCAAATTTGTTTGCGGTCATAGCCACATATTCCTTTAACTTAGAAAATACCTCAAACTTATTTCTTAGCAAATATATAATAGTATAACGACTGTAGTCGTCTATAAATGTAAGAAAGTAATATTTTCCACCTACAGTGGGGGTTTTCATAGGGCCACATAAGTCTGTGTGGACCAGTTCGAGTGGTACGGAGGCTCTAAATTGTGCAGCTTTGGGGTAAGGTGAATCAGTTAATTTTGACATTATGCATGTTTTACATTCAGTATTATGTTTGCAATCATTTAATTTTATACCCACAGCCATGTCCTTGTTAATTAAATCTTTAATGTGGTTAGTATTTCTGTGGCCAAGTTTCACATGTCACTTGTTTATGCAATTTTCGTTATCACAAGTTTGTATTACAATGTTCGCTGTGTGTTTGTTTTCAGAATAATTTAATTGACATTCATATAAGTTATTTTTCACATATCCCTCAATGCATGTATTACCCTGATTTACAATTTTACAGGTTTTATCATCAAATACAGCGATACAGCCATTCTCTGTTGCTCTTTTTATAGAAATTAAATTAGTTTCTATTTCAGGGACATAAAGAACATTTTTAAGTGTTATTTTGTTCTGTGTGTTTTCCGAATTTACGGTATACAAATCCACAGTACCGGAACCCAAAGATTTTAGCTGCGTGCCGTTCGCGATAGTGACGTTAGAAACGTTATTTTTAAGATTGCGAAATTTTAGTTTATCATTGCAGATATGTGAAGACGACCCTGAATCAACCACCCAATTTACAGTTTTATCTCCAACATAAAAAGAATACAATTTATCAGCTTTTGGTTTATTGCTCCCCTCTGCAATTTGAGCGCTATCTGGCTTCTCATTGTTCTGAGAGCATATGTTGGATCTGAAGTTGGGTTTTTTGTTGAAATTTTTACTGTGACTTTTAACAGCAGAATTATTTTTATTTTTTAACTTATAGCAATCTTCTATATTATGATTGCTTTTCCTGCAGTATTTGCAGAATTTCTCCGATTTGTTATGGTATTGGACTTTTAACGCTGAATTTTGAATAGTTTTGTTTTCAAGCCTTTTGGCATATTCATCAGCTAATTTGTTTCGTATATACTCAGGTGTCAATTGCGCTTCGTCTTTCGATTCGAGACTTGTTATGAGAACGTCATACGAAGGAGGGAGTGAGCATAGCATTAATGCAGCTAGGTGCGATTCGTCTATGACTTCACCTATAGCAGTGAGTCTGTCGCGTGTTTTATATATATCAGCTATATGTTGGTTTACATCACCACCTTCCATTAATTTTATGGAATAAAGTTTCCTAAGTAAGAAAAGCTTACTGGTAAGGGATGATCTTTCGTGGACTTGGCGCAGAGCATTCCGGCACTCTCGTGCTGTATCTAGATTCATAACGTACACTATCTGTTCATTATCAATAAGTAAATTTATAATTGCTCTGGCCTTTCTATTTTTTGAACGCCACTGATCGGTTATTGGGTTGGGAGGATCGTCAGTAATGACTGTAAAAAGATCCTCTTTTTGCAAGTACATTTCGATACGAAACTTCCACACATTATAATTTGTGGAGTTCAGCGGTTCAATTTGTATATCTTTTGTTGCTGACATACTTAAACAAAATTTTTGTAATAGTTTTGTTAATATTTGTTCAATTCGTAAATATTCATTTAATATTTTAAATAACACAGTTTGGATAAATAGTACTTGAAGAAGAAAATAAAATTAAATAGTTTTCATAAAATAAGTACTTTTCAATACTTTCGATTTAGTGTCACTTCAGTTTTGAAGAAACAAAAACAAATATTTTCGCTTACATTTTCATTTTTTATTTTATTATTTTAAATGTAGCAATTTCTTCCAATGTGCAATGAAACACTTTTGTCAAGAATAAATCTAAATTTTCGATTCAAAATCTCAGAATCATAATCTATTGGAAGAATACTTTATAAATGAATGCATGAGTTCGGAGTTTCCTCAAATTAGTTATTTAAATATATTTATAACAAATAATTCTTACTAATAATTCTTTGCTAAAACAACAGTCATATAATTAAATAAAGTTTAGCTTACCTGGGTTGTCACAGGTAATCGAATATTCCATTGGTGAAGAAAAAATCTCCTTAATATGACTTCTGTATTAAAGACCAGCAACTTCTTTTCCAATAATGAATCTTGATTAGACTGAGAAATTCTTACATAATATGTAGATCAATTATTATTTAGGATAATTCACTCGTTGCTGCGTAATGAAAGAATGCCTAGATGTTTTTTCTTTTATTAATTCATCTTAGACAAAAAGAAAAAATATTATGATTAAATAGAATAAGAAAATGGAACGTCAGTTCCGAATAGCAAAAATTACATGATTGAAAAAGTATTACAATGTACTTGTAGAGAGACGCGACATATCGTCACGTGATACGGCAGGTGCACCGAACAATCAATTGGCGGGAAACAAAAAACAAAAAGAGAAAGTCCGGAACAAGAAAAACGAAAGTTAATAAAAGAATGTTCTGAGATTAAATATCACAACAATTTTAAAGGTGGATCTGTGGTGCTCTCGGGAGCTGCTTCTACTGAAGGCAGAATGAATTTAGTAATTTTTTCTATTATTATGAACATCAAGAGAATATCCGCAAATTTTAAACGTGGAATTATCAGATTTTTGTTAGATTTTGGGCAGCAATAATATTTTTTTCAACAAGACTTACATTTTTGCTCCACTTCTATAGCAATAGGAAATAGTTTGAAGTAAAAAACTTCTGTATTATTGCCTTTCTCGTGGCCTAAAATTTGAATAAAACTTATCATATTTGAAAAATGCATGCAAGTGAAAAGCAATTTTAAATAGTTTAAATGTATTCAGAATATCATCTATGCTGTATGAAATGCTATTGAAACTCAATATTAAAAGAAAATGTATATATGTATACCAGAGAGAATGTCAGACTGTTTAACCCTAAAAAGAGACCCCATAAAATGTTAATTTAAAGAATAACTGAAAACAATTACTAAAATTCGAGCTGTCCTTATAATTGTGAATACCTTAAAAATCATCTTTTTACCATATATTAAGTTTTTTAAGATAGAAAAACGATAAAACTTTTTAAATATAGTCTATTAATAAAATTCAAATTAATTAAAAATATATTTGTTTAAATAATAGTGTTCAGTGTTTAGTTAATATAGAAAAATGGGTGTCCTTATAATTATGAGAAGGAGTGTATATATAATTTTAAAATATGGGAAAAAAGAAAGTCGTGTGAGTTCTACACCAGATTATTACACCATTGCAAAAAATGGCGTCTTAAAGTAAGATATAAAAACAACTGAAAACACATTTAAGACACGCAAATTTCTTAATATAGAGATTAGACGTAATAGATATCTTAATTTAAGGCGTATGTGAGGATGGATGAACTGTAAATAGCAACGTCAAAAATTCTGACAGAAACTTACCTTTAATAGAAATTCAAAAACAGAAACTTCTCAAACATGTAAATATAAGAAATTTCAGCCAGGAAGTTCGTCTTAATTTTCAGACATAATAGAAACTCAAACTTACATTACTTAGCCAATTTTTCAAACGGAATCAATTTCAAGCAACATTATTATCCTGTTTAATTCTTTCAACATTCAATAAATTTTAAATATTTTTATGATAATAAGAAGTTAAGCTCTTTAAGCAATGTTAGCTTTATGAAATTAAAATTTTAAGGAATAATGCGCTAGAAATGTGTATGATATTTGCATGGAATTATGTTTCATATAAATTATAAAACAACGCAATTGGACGCAAAACTTATTTTAGTTAAAAAAAAAAAAAAATTATTTAAAGATTTCTCATATTAAAAGAAAATAAAAAGAAAAGTGTTCAGATGAATGAAGCGAAGCGAACTTCTGGCGAAAAAAGCAAATTTGTAACTAACAATCTTGAAAGATTTGTGCATAACTGTTGTTTATATATATATTTCAATTTAAAAACCGGTTTGCCTTCACATGTTTATCTGTAACAAAATGTAAAATAGAAAATTTTATTTTATTCATCTTCATAATTTGTTTTCTTTTAAATATCACTTTAAGGAAAGAAATCGTTATCCAAACACTGAGGGCTGCAATTTTCCCACATTTGTTATGCATTTTACTAGAATTTAAAAACGCTACATGTAAAATTTAAGATAATACACATTATCTTTTAGATACATTATTAATAGTTTTATTGCAGAAAATACTTATTAAATCATAAAGGTTCTATTTGTTTCGCGAATAATTGTATCTGATACTATCACACAAACAAGTTCCGTCGTGTACCCTGGTAGCATGATTGCTAAGACTTCATGACTTCAATACCAGATTTCGGATTCTAGGGCTGGTAAACAGTTTGATTCTAGTGCTAGGTAATGAACTTCATATATATATATATATATATACATAAATACATATATACATATATAAATACGTATATATATATATATATATATATATATAAGTGAAGTGTTATGTATACAAATAAAAATATCCTGTGTACATATATTTAAATTTCTTTCTAATTACACGTTTCCTTACTTAAGGAGTGATGGTTAATTATTCATTGATTTTTATATTCTTGTAATATATTAATACTTTTACAATTTCAGCAAAAGCATAACAGAAATTTCTCCAAATTCACTTAAAAAAAACCTTCAGTTTTGTTATAATTATAATTATTATTATTATTATTTGAGACATAAATTTATGCTATAAGATTTGTTTCCAAATAATTTTGGTTTATTAGAAAATCAATTAAATGCCATCTTTTGAAAAATTTATATAAGTAAAAGCAACAGAATTAGCTAAACGTTTTGTCCTAAAAATTTCCAGAATAAAATTATAAAATTATAAGCATATTTTTTCCTATGCTTTAACACATGTGAAGATCCGATGTAATATATTGAGAAAAAGTGAAGAAAAAGCTTTCGTATTTCCAGTTTTGTGGCATGCTTGTTTGTATAGGTATGAATCTCCGAATAAAAAAGGAGTAATACGACGAACCCTGAGGGCAAGTAAAATTGAATTCTTTCACATCTCGTATTCTCTTTTATGCAAAACGGTGAGTTTCTATTTCTAATGCCCGGGACCAAATGTATAATGAAATGAATTTTATATTGCATTCCCTTTATTTATTTCAGCATAGCATAAAATATATGTTGTTAAAGCAAGAACATAAATGTATATCAATAAATTATACATTATCTCTATAAAAATAATTATCATTTTAATCATTCCTTATAGAAATTATATAAAGATACCATATGTGATATTAATATTTATTATTATTTGTATTTTTAATATTCATTTTAACTGCTTCAAGTTTAAAACTATATGTATTGAATTTTTTTTTCCGACTGAGTGAAAATAATGCCTGGACCGGGAGACAAACCCCAGATCTTTGACTTACAAGGTCAAGGCTCTACCAATTGAGCTATCCAGGCCGACAACCGGTGGACATTACTCACTCAGATAACCTTTAGGCAAAACTATATGGTTAGATCTAGACAAGATGTAAACATATAAAATCATGATTTGCTATCAACATGAAGTACTACCTGTAATAATATAAACCATTTTTAAATAATTTTATCGAACTGTTTTTTTTTTTTTTTTTTTTTTTTTTTTTTCATTTTGTATATTATTCATAGTGTATTTACGTTGTTATCGCGTAAATAAAGAATTTTCATCTTATTAATAAATCCGTTGACACCTCCCTAGCACATAGGTTTCTAATATTCATAGCTTTTTAATTATTGATAAATTACACAATACGGATTTGCTTGTGTCAACAGGTCTGAAAGAGACTTGAAAATTCCGTGAAAGCATATGTTTGTAACTATAAAATGAAAATTTAAGTAAAAAAATATTTTTAACATTAGAAGCTTTTTATTGTGGAGCCCTAAAATGCGTAAAATAAAATTTATTGTGACAAGTGAGTGAAAATAATGCCTGGACCGGGAGACAAACCCCGGATCTTTGACTTACAAGGTCAAGGCTCTACCAATTGAGCTATCCAGGCCGACAACCGGTGGACATTACTCACTCAGATAACCTTTAGGCAAAACTATATGGTTAGATCTAGACAAGATGTAAACATATAAAATCATGATTTGCTATCAACATGAAGTACTACCTGTAATAATATAAACCATTTTTAAATAATTTTATCGAACTGTTTTTTTTTTTTTTTTTTCATTTTGTATATTATTCATAGTGTATTTACGTTGTTATCGCGTAAATAAAGAATTTTCATCTTATTAATAAATCCGTTGACACCTCCCTAGCACATAGGTTTCTAATATTCATAGCTTTTTAATTATTGATAAATTACACAATACGGATTTGCTTGTGTCAACAAGTCTGAAAGAGACTTGAAAATTCCGTGAAAACATATGTTTGTAACTATAAAATGAAAATTTAAGTAAAAAAATATTTTTAACATTAGAAGCTTTTTATTGTGGAGCCCTAAAATGCGTAAAATAAAATTTATTGTGACAAGTGAGTGAAAATAATACCTGGACCGGGAGACAAACCCCAGATCTTTGACTTACAAGGTCAAGGCTCTACCAATTGAGCTATCCAGGCCGAAAACCGGTGGACATTACTCACTCAGATAACCTTTAGGCAAAACTATATGGTTAGATCTAGACAAGATGTAAACATATAAAATCATGATTTGCTATCAACATGAAGTACTACCTGTAATAATATAAACCATTTTTAAATAATTTTATCGAACTGTTTTTTTTTTTTTTTTTTTTTCATTTTGTATATTATTCATAGTGTATTTACGTTGTTATCGCGTAAATAAAGAATTTTCATCTTATTAATAAATCCGTTGACACCTCCCTAGCACATAGGTTTCTAATATTCATAGCTTTTTAATTATTGATAAATTACACAATACGGATTTGCTTGTGTCAACAGGTCTGAAAGAGACTTGAAAATTCCGTGAAAGCATATGTTTGTAACTATAAAATGAAAATTTAAGTAAAAAAATATTTTTAACATTAGAAGCTTTTTATTGTGGAGCCCTAAAAAGCGTAAAATAAAATTTATTGTGACAAAGACGTGCTATAAAGAAATCAAAGTTTCAACACAAATAAAATTTTAGAGAAAAATATAGACATTCAACTCTTGCAAGAGATGAAAAATATTAAATATTTTAAATATTTTAAAAAGCATTCAAGACCAATATTCTCAGTTATTATTATTATTATTTTTTTAATTATTCGTAAAGCCATAAATTTAGATGTGTCGAAAACTTTTAAAAATATTTTGAATACCCAAAAATTTCAATCTCTTGCAAAAGTGAAAATCTATATTTTTCTCTAAAATTTTCTTAGTGCTGAAACTTTCATTTCTTTATAGCATTTTTTTGTCACAATTTTTATTTCATGATTTTTAGGGCTCCACAGTAAAAAAAAAAAAAAAAAAAAAAAGTCTAATCTTAAAATAATAATAATAATTAAGTTTTTTTTTTTTTTTTTCTTTCTTTACATAATTTTTTATTTTGTGCATTTTAGTTACTAAGAAAAAGTTTCCTAAAAAAACTAATCAAAACGTTCCAGGATAATGTGTATACCATGAAAGGTTTTCTTTAAAAAATTACATGTTTTATATTAATTATCTGCAAAAGAAGTAACACGTCAGACTTCGAGGAGCGAAGCCACCATCATTGCTTTATCAACATAACGCTCTAACCATCTGAGCCAACGAGTGACGTAAAACTTTGCTTACATTTACTTTAAACTGAAGGCGTGACACGAAAATACGATGAGAAAATCCAATTTAAATAAAAATCTTCTAATGTGCTACTCACGGGATTAGCAATATAGAAAAATAGCGTTGGTAACAATAAATGTATAAGCACATTTTATTATGGGTAAAAAATAGGAATCCGTTGAGGGGATCACTGGGTTTTTTCCTCATTCCCAGTGATGATTTGGGACAAAAATGCAAGTCATTGTTGGCATCATTGATTAGATTGCCTACAAGTGTGCAGCGCCTCTTTGATCCTCGGTGAGATTGCAAGGAATAATGTGCGATGGAGCACGATGCATTTGAAAATCCAAAGATAGGATCGTATTAAATGTTCCATGCGATAAGGCAGTCTGTTCGGCCTAGGCATAAATTGTATGCCCACGATTACTTATGATCACTACTCCTACCCGCTGGATGTTCACTTACGTCCGTGCGGTTACTGACCAACCGGTTCGCGGATCATCTGTAACAGCATCTCTTTCATTTGTAAGCAAACTGTATCGTTTTAAAACTTTCGATCATCACATAGCCTCGTCTCTATACGCTTGTTGTAGAAACCATAACGTTTCTTCGGTAGTTTTTTCTAATTCATAGCAGAATTTAATGTCGTAATGTTGCTTCAAAAATGACATTTTGCTACATCGACATAAAAGGCTGACTGTCTTTAGCCAAATGCTGATCGTAGCACCTTATTACTTTTGGAAAGCGTCATGTGACGTCTTACGCGTACACAAAGAACCGGACTGACAAACCACATCGTTATTTTGGATTACTTGTACATCGGGCATTAGTGGAAAGGGTAGTCGCCGAACTTATTGACTGTACCTCGTATATATGCTCTACTATATACGTATCCCTAATTTAATAGGTTTTCAGTATATATATATTTATATATATACAGGGTGATTAGATAAAAAACTACCCCGATATATGAGACCATAGCTACCATACCGTTCCGAGAAATTGCATAAAAATTTGGTGGAAGGTATTTTGAGGTATGCGCTCAAGAATTATATAAAAAACAACAGTTAAACTCTAACAGTTATTGTTACAGTGACAAAATTTCGAAAATTTCAAATGGCAACACCCACTTTTTTCATCGAAATGGAATCTCCATAGCAAAAAACCATAAATAGCGCTGGAACGGTACCTCTAGCATGGAAATCACCACCGCTAGGCATACTAATAAAATAAGAGAAAACAGCTGTGATGTGCCTACCAGAGCACGACTTACATTTTCTTAATGACGTCACATTTCACACTGAGTCTTCGGCTCTCACTAAAATCTACTAATTCTGCTTTGAAACGAGAAGAATAGACCACGGTATCCTTAAATTCATGTAGGTCTACTGAATAAGGGTTTTAATTTCGTTCTTAGTTGTAAGACACCGTCATGAGTGACGTCATCACACTAAGTGAAAAATAAGGCATTGTGAAATGCGGGATGTGTATCTTGCTTTCTTGCTCAGTGAACAATATGCCGCTTACTGGGAAACATCATTATCATCATCAAAATCGGTTTTAATTGCCATTTTACAATGCCTTGTTTTTCACGTACTGTGATGACGTCATCATGACAGCGTCTTACGACTAACAATGAAATTAAAGTCTTTATTCAGTAGCCTTACACGAAACTAAGGATACCTTGGTCTCTTCTTTTAGTTTCGAAGCAGAATCAATATACTTTAGTCTGAACCAAAGACTCAGTGTGAAATGTGATGTCATTAAAAAAATGAAATTGGTGCTCTGGTAGACACGTAACAGTCTTTTTTTTCTTTTTTTGTTAGCCTGCTAGCGCTGCCGATTTTCGTGCTAGAGATACCGTTCCAACGCTATTTATTGTTTTTTGCTATGGAGATTACATTTCAATAAAAAAAAGTAGGCGTTGCCATTTTAAATTTTTGAAATTTTCTCACTGTAACCGTAACTAATAGAGTTTAGCTGTTGTTTTTAATGTAATTCTTGAGCGCATACCTCAAAATACCTTCCACCAAATTTTTATTCAATTTCTAGGAACGGTATGGTAGCTATGGTCTCATATATCGGGGTAGTTTTTTTTTTCTAATCACCCTGTATATATATTATTGAGACATTGCAATTTTCAATATTAGAATGGTTGCTGCGAAGAACGCACATCAATATAGAAACACAATAATTTCCAAACCAGGTGTTTGAATCTTTTTAAAATTTAAAAATATATTATAATCACTTGTTAATTCTATAAATTTATTATAATTTTCCTTACTCTACTAATGCCTGATGAACAATATTTTTTGTTCCATGAATAATTTCTCCTCAGAGTGCCATTTTTTTCACGAAAGTTTGTATCTCTTGTTAGACGGCTCTGACCAAATAAAGAGAATTTGAATTCGTTAAACATTATTATAATGCAGTTAACGAAGTTATAACTTGTAATTCGGTACATGAGTAAGCGATATTAAAGGCTGTTATTTTTTTTTTATTTTTATTTTTTTTTAATTATGAAGCAAAAACTACGCTAAAATAATTTTAGATGTATAAATGAAGACCCTATATATTGTTTAGATTTGTACTCAACATGTAACTCTTCCATGAACTTTCTTATTCATTATAGTAAAGCAGTTCACATTCCATCGAAAAATAGTTTGAACTGCCTCCTTTCTCTTTCAATACAAATAAATTTTCTATCTTTTTATAAAGTTCTGCTGCTGAAGCTGAGATCCAAGTAGCTGAGTCTTTGTCTTAGGTAGAACTAAATCACAAACAAGATTATTCAATTTAGACTGGGGAAAAAAATTTTGCCCTAATCTACGAGTGAAAAAAATTCTTCCTGCAGGTGTATTATGTTTTTGAATCTGCTGAATTTTCTGCCTAATTCTAATGTAACCAGTGGTTCTGTCACAGGCATATTATCATTATAAGAAAGAGGTCATACATATTGCGATACAATATTTTATGCTTATTTGTTTGGATTTTTGTTACGCTTAAGTAATAGTCATTCAAAGGATTCTAAGATTCAAGCCTTAACATTAAAACAACAAATGTCATCGATTGTTACAAACCTTTAAATAAACCAGTCAGAATCCTTGATCCAGATTTCAGTAATATTTTAGTGTACACATTTTATCTCGATCGCCGATTATAAGCCAAAATAAATTTCATAAGCTTTATGTACAAGTTGTGAAAATGACTTAATTTGTTCTTTAAGCGTTACTTTATCAGATGATTATCGAAATTCCATAGGATTGACATTAAAAACGAGTGACCATTTTCATGTTCAATACTACCACACAAATTAGTTGACTTAATATTAATACTGAATATCACATTCATAATACAAAATATTATAATTGCGCAAAATCTGCGTGTTTCTTTTAGTGAATATGAAACACAAATTCTCTATGTTGTAGTTATGGGTGTAATATTTGAGACAGCGCTTGTGTGATTCAGGTCATCGTCCTACAAAAGAAAATAAACAGAAAAGCACCAATGATGTACGAAAAGAAAACTGCTTTATTTTTAAGGTGACTCCCACCAAATAATAATAATGTTAATAATAATAATAATAATAAATGTACGTAATGAACAATTAATTGTCTCTAAAAGACTTAGTGCTTTTAAATTTGTCATAAGCTATCATTATTTTTAAAGGTAGGATTACGTTGTCGATCAGTGTAACTTTTAAGAAAAAATAATGTATTTTCTTCTTGTATTACTAAAGTATAACAAATTTTTAGTCTTTTTCGTTAGAGATATTTATATCAAGCCATTAATTATACAGTTAGAAATAATAGCATTAACTTGCATTTGTTGCTTTATATATTAATTAAAACTTCATTCTGAATGAAAATTTCTTATTGTGTTATTTATTATCAGTGTCTCGTAATAAAAGTGTTACATAATGTTATCTTCTTATATAGATGATACCAAATAAAATTTCAGAAAGTGTTTCATAATTTATCCAATATGAATGGTTCTCATTTCTCGATTTTCTCTGCAATTACTCATGAAAGGTTTTTTCTAAAAATGATATAAATTACTAAAATATATTTATGTTTATCATTGGAGCCATATAATATAACTATATATCTGTTTAAATTCTTGATGAATTGAAATCTTTCCTAAAGACTGAAAAAAGTTCATTTATGTTTATCACCATACAATATTTTATTATACTATTGATTAAGTTATTTGTTTGTTTAAGTAGAAATCCGTTACAAATTTAAAATGAGAGAAGTTTATAAACATACTGAAATGATAATACAGTATCTAAAGGGGATCTTCCACATCAATGAATTTCAAAAGCACTCTTTCGTAACTAGAAAAATATTCTATAACCAGAAAAAATAATTACTTTCATTCTTAATAAAAATATCCTTTATGAAAGTTTCAGAAGTTATGAATAAAATATTCTATTTATGCGTATATAACTTACTGTTTTTCATTCAGTTATTACAATCGGAGATACATGCAGCCTTGCGGCCCTTTTTGATCTTTAAGCAAATTGTTCTCTGAAAATATTTCTCCTTATCTGTACAAATATTACTAGTTGTGGGAGCAGAGTTTATTTAATCGTGTACAAGAAGAATGATACATATTGGTAAACTATCATTTAATTAATTACGTAATTCGTATCAAA
The DNA here is from genome assembly GCA_963930645.1 of Salticus scenicus. NCBI lineage: Eukaryota > Metazoa > Arthropoda > Arachnida > Araneae > Salticidae > Salticus > Salticus scenicus. The sequence goes on from OZ005648.1 coordinate 386,622,181, forward strand.
AAAATTATAAAAAGTGCTAATTTGTACTAAAAAAATTTAATTTCCTAATCATGGTTATCCTGAAATAACTTTAAAAAATTTTCTTAAGGTTTTTTTTTTTTTTTTTTTTTTTTTTTTTTAAGTAAAATGTATATTAAAGATTTGTTTCTATTATAAAATATAAAATTTAATATAAAAGACTTCAAAATAATATTTCTATATGATACTTCCATTTTTCCTTCTTTTCTATAAAACACTTCCTCTGCTTTTTTTTTTTTTTTTTTTTTTTTTTTAACAAAGATGAATGAAAGTTTTTAAGAGTCAGACCATAAATTAAAACATTCATCACTTGTTTTGTATTGAGGCAAAAAAGCATATTCTTTCAGCATGCGTAAATATTTTGCTACTTTTATGCTTAATTCATGTCTACTTTATTTGCTTGATGAAAGATCATGTTGTATCATTTTGGCGTGAGAAGTTTATTGTGTTTTTTCTATTTATTCCATTGTATTACATTAATAAATAATCATTTTCATGCATTATTAGTATTTATTTGCATTTTTAAAGATATTAAGTAAAAGTCATTGCATATTTTTTTAAAAATACAGAGTTCTAATATAAAGTCACAACCTGTTTTTTCATTTAATTCTCTGCACAAAATTTTGAACAAAACACCCTATGAAAGTAAACTTTGGATGACATATTTGTCATCATATCATTAATCGAATTCTATGTACATTTAATATAAGCAATAATTTTCAAACTAAAATTAATCTAACCTTTTGATACAGTAAACATTTACTACAAGAAAAAATAACTGTTAATATATATAAATATATATATGAGAAATTGTCTTAAGGATCCATTACAGATACATGATTTTACACATGCCTTCAAATGTTAAATTAAAATCGGATTTTTCTTCCTATAATCACATTTAATTTTTCTTCGTAACAGATTTTTTTTTTTTAATAATTACTAGCAAGTCTACCTGGAGCTGTTCAAGTTAAAGGAGTACTTGTGGTATTTTTGAATTAAGGGAAAAACAAAAGAAAGAAAGTATGAGAATTAAAATTAAATTAAATTAAAATCTTCCAGTTTTAAAATATTGTGACTGAACGTTTTTAATAAATGGATTCCAAACCCAACCCAGGAGAGCCTAATTTCCTTTTCCGCCTTGGCCATTTTTTGGCGACCTTGGCGATAAAATACTCATTAGGGATATACCAAATATGGAACCTGAAATATGATTGGCTGATGAAATACGGAAATTTCTCGAATTATCCACACTTTTCTACAGGATGATAAAAGGGACGTTTTTCGCCAAGGCAGTTCAGTCTGAGATCAGAGTCAGTCAGTTTCGCTAATTCTTGATTGCAATTGAAGGAGTTCTAAGGCTCTTTGAATAAGTCTTGCTTTATGTGCTATTGCTATAGAGTTTGTACTGTGGTTTTGCTGTTAATTAAGCTGTGTTTATTGGTGGAATTGAAGCTGGTACTCGGTTTATAGACTTTTATTTTTCTGGAACTTTCTGTAATTAAAACTCCTGAATTTTTACGAGTTTCGCCTCTCATTCTCGGGCAATTTACGAACCCGAATAAACTACTACGTCAGACACGCCAAAGAAAAACCCCCCGAGTACGCAACAATATGAACTCATTTTTAAAATTAAACGAATAAAATCAGAAAAAAAAATAATCAATTTAAATTTAAAAAAAAAGAAAAAAAAAAATGTTTGCATATTCATTTTTCTCCTACATAAAAAGAAATACATTTACTTACCCACAAATAATAAACCTTTTTTTTTTTTTCCTCGAGTAAATAAATATATTTTATTTTAAGCCTGGAAAAAAAATAAGAAGGAAATAATGTAAATTTTTAATGATATAATAATAATAATATAAATAGAAGAATACTATTTAAACATAAAAACTTCTTCACACACCATAAACAGAGATGCCAACATTTTATTTCATAGAAATTTTTGCCCGCTTTTATTTTACACCAGTTTTATTTTATCAGTATTTTTTTCTTATTTTATTAAAGTTATACATTGGAATAAATTATTCTATAAATATACGGGAGCATAATAAGGGTGGGCTAAAAATTAAAATGTTGGCATCTATGGCATAAACATAGATGCCTGCACGATTTTTGTAAATGGAAATTTTTAATTATATTTTTATCAGTTTTCTGTGATCAAACGTGATGAAATTATTTACTAAGAAATAGTGGTCCTAAAAATCCGTACAAGGTGGCACCGATACATTAAATAAAGCGACGCACTACCGGTTTCGAAAGTACGTGGTCTTTCTGCTTCAGGTGCAAAAATCGTGTGCAAAACCTTGAAGGCAAAATCAAGATTGTCTTGTTTTGGCCTCTAAAAGAATACTAATTTAATAAAAGTTTTAATCTAAACACTAAAAAAATATTCTCCTACGTTAACAAACAAAAGAAAAATGTATAATTTCTAGCTTCTCATATAAATATAATTATTCTGAAAATACAATCTTTAAATAATTCTACCTTTATTGCGTATAAAGATATAAAGTAAATACATTTTCTTTTCTAAGTAATTTATAAAACAAGTATATTAAGAGCTTAATAACCCCTCTAATATTTGGTATATTTTTAGGTATTTTATTTAAGCACAGCCTTTCTGCTCTTCCATTGTGTTCTATAAATATGGAAATGTCGTAAATTTTACTGGAACTCTTACGTTCTCGTTTATGGCATCATGGGTAGTAAAACTACTATAAATACTTATTGATTCCATCCTGTTTAGAAAGTTGTGAACACATATAAAGATTTTATACATTAATTCTCCTTATGCACAGTGAAATTTTAAACAAACTTAAGGTAATTTATTGTCTCATTACTTTATGATTTCTTTTTAAACGATATTTAGTTCACAGAAAATAAAATTACAAAAGGTAGTGATATGAAGGTTAGTTATTTAACGCGTTCTTCTTTTATGAGTACGTTAGCATCGTCTTTTATAATAAAAACTATTATATATATTATATATATATATATATATATATATAATAAATACATAAAATATTTAAATGTAGTCGATTTTATTAAAAAGGCTTACAAAATAACTAGTTAAATAAAATTTAACCAAACAATAACTCCAGCTGTTAATCTTCATCTAAAGCATTAATTTTCAGTAAAGTTAATTAAACAGACATTAAATAATATAATCGATGCTGAGTGATACCAATAAAATAGTTATTTTTGCATTCATAAAGTATTTAAAATGGTTGTTTTAAAATTTACTGAGATCGAGTAGAGAGAATCTGCATTCTCCAGGGGTGGAAAATTGGCGCAGAATTCATACCAGTATTTACTAAACAAAATCTTCTACTTCGTAAACCAACGATTTTATAAACAGAGAAAAATTTCAAACAAATAACGGTATAAATACTGCTCTAATTTTCCACCCCTCCATTCTCTGTTTCTATTTTTTTTTTTATTATTATTATTTCAGTTTTCCAATCCTCAGTTGGTCCATGCAGTCTTACAATTCATAAGAATAGGTTATATGGATATTGAGATAGTCTACTATATATCTCAAACCTTGTGGAGTTTGCGCTCCTGCAAACTCCATCTTAACTTACTTAATTAGATTACTAAGAGAACACAAGACTTTAAATAACAATAACTAAAGTTTATTTGAGCAGATTAATGGGAGGGCGGCCTGGTAAATTTATATAGCTCAGCCAGCGTTTTACTTAATGAAAATATATGAATCAACAATTTAAGTAGATAATCTTAAATATCTCACCACAGTAGATAGTCGAAAGTGTAGAGACGGTCGCACTCTTACTCCAATACTACGGCTTCACTATGGGACAGAGGATTCCCTTCTATCCCAGCTTGAACTTCCGAAAACTAGTAGACACTCATCAACACTCAACGCTACTTAACTTCACGCCACTAAATCTCCACTACTCAACTTCCGATATTCACCAAAATAAGAATTATCACATTCGCTATAATATCCTCCAACATCCACTATCGATCCTCCAACATCCACTCCATCTACTAAAACCATCTCTATTTTTATACTTCTTCCTACACCCTCCTTTCACTACATTTCAATCCGTACTTTTAAAAATCACTTCTAATTTAACTAATATTCAAAATCTAAGTCTTTTAATGCAGCACCCTGCCGACACAAAACTATCTTGACCTCACCCGTCACCGAGCCACTGGCGACGGAGTGATTTAACCGTCCCAACTTTTAGTGACGGTCCATAGGTCGACCTTACAGTCCCCCTCCAAGAAAAAAATTTAGTCGTGAAAATCCCCAACGGATTTGAACGAGTAAATTTAAAGAGCTTCATTCCACCTCTAACTATCTCAAATCTCTGAAGTGTGAGTGCAGCCGTCAGTTAAATTTTAACCGGGTTAATGCCGCATGATCTGTAACGACTGTTACTGGAAGTTGTGTAAAATATAAACGAAATTTTTGCAGTCCCCAAAGCACTGCTAAACATTCACGTTCAGTTACTGGATAATTTCTTTCTGCAGTGTTAAGCGTACGGGACGCATATGCTATTGGGCGGCCTTCTTGGCTTAAAACGGCACAAATGCCGTACGAAGAAGCATCAGTAGCTACTTGAAATTTAATATTATAATTAGGATGAGCTAGTACAGGAGGAGCGCTAAGTATAGTTTTTAACTTATCAAATGCTTCTTGTGCTTCATTTGACCAGTGAAATTTAACTCTTTTCCTTTTGAGTTTAAAGAGGGGCTCGCATATGTGAGCAAAATTAGGTATAAATTTCCCATACCAAGCACACATGCCTAGAAATCTCGAAACTTGTTTGGAAGTTGTAGGAGGGGGCATGTTTAAAACTGGCTGAACTTTTTCATTATCTACAGAAATACCAGCAGGCGTTATTTTGACGCCTAGGTACTTAATTTCCTGTCGTGCAAAATGGCACTTAGAGGAATTTAAAGTTAATCCTGCATTTTGCAATAGAGTAAAAACAGTTTTTAAATGATCTAAATGCTCATTGTAAGATGAGGACGTGATTATTATATCATCGAGATAAACATGTACAAATTTGTTCAAAACAGGTTTCAAAATAGTTTCCATGGCTTTTTGGAATGTCGCCACAGCACCTGAACATCCGAAAGGCATTCGTTTAAAACCAAACGTGTCATTTTTAGTTATAAACGCTGTTTTTGATATATCAGCGGGTTTCATTGCAATTTGAAAATAACCCGATGTCAGATCGAGAGTAGACATAAAATTTGTCGTTGTTATATGTGCTAGCAAATCATCAATTATAGGCAAGGGATACTGAGGATATTGTGTAATAGAATTTAGCCTACGATAATCGATTGCAAATCTCCATGCCTCAGGGTCAGTCATAGGTTTACCATTTTTCTTACGACATAAAACAACAGGAGATGCGTAAGGAGAAGTTACAGGCATAATAATATCATTTTGCAACATTTTCTCAATATGCCAATTTATAATATCTTGCTTGGCTTGATCATAACGATAAGGCTTACTAAAGACTGGTTTATTAGTTCCAGTGTCAATTTCATGGCAAACAGCATGGGTTAAGCCAGGTGTCTCAGAGAATAACTGTTTAAACTGATTAAGAAAATTAACAAAATCAATTTTTTCAATATGAGTGAGGGCACTTTCCTCTAAATTAACAATTAACTCTGTCGGCTCGACAGGTTTAGAATTTGACTTAGAATCATAAATATGCAAAGTTTTATTGGCAAAATTTATTTCAACATTGTTTGCTTTCATAAAATCTAACCCTATAATGCAGGGATGCTGAAGATTGTCGATGACATAAAAAGGCCAATTAACACTTAAATTATGAATTTTAACATTCAGGCTGACTTCGCCTCTATTAACACAGGACTTGCCTTGAGCCGTTGTAATATTTAAATTTGTCCGCTTTAAATGTTTAAAGTCAAAATACTTTTTAAACGTTTCATACGCTAGAAAGGAGCGTTCAGCACCAGTGTCCCAATAAGTAGGTATGAAAGTATCATGAATTATTGCATTTAAATTAGGAAGGTCCACCGGACTGATACAAATAGTGTCTAAACATATGGAGGTGGTTGAGTTATTCAGTGGCTGTTGACCCTCCTCACAAGAGCCACTTACTCGTTTAACTGACGACTCTGGTTATTACGAGAGTTACGGAAATTTCTGTTATTTCTATCAGCTCGAGAAAAGTTTTGAGACTGATTTTGATTAGAACGATCGTTCCGAGAATTTTGAAAGTTATTACGCCTTGGCTGCGGCGATTGACGTTCTTGTTGATAGCGATTGAAATTTTGAGGGGGGGTGAAATTTTCACGCCTAGAATTTTGCATATTTCCATTACCCCGTTGGCGATTAAAGGTCTTTTCCGCCCTTGGAGGGTGTCGTTCTTGATATTTAGCTAAGGTTTGAAACAGACTGTCGTAAGAGGTGACAGGTTTCAGATCAAGGTAATCTTGAATAGGAATAGTCAAAAGCGGGGTTATAATTTCCATTGCAGCGGCGAAAGATAAAACTAAATCCAGCTGCTTTATAATGTCGAATTTTCGTAATAAAAATGTGGTGGGTTTGTCATAAAACGACATCTTTGTCGTATAAAGTTCTTGACGGAGTTTGGTTTTATCCACTATAGAAGAGAATGAATTTTTAATTTTGAGCTTCAAATCCTCATACGTAGGATTTTGGCCTAGAGCTCTAGAGGCAATGGTGTCATACCAGATTTTAGCATCTCCTTTTAAGGAGTATTTTAATAAATTAAATTTATCATCCTCGTCAATTTTACATATATCAAAATACTCTTCAAGATCTTCAAAAAATTTAAGTACATTGTCTGAACCAGTAAAATAAACCCGTGTGGGGGGATGTCGAAATGAGTTGGGCGCCACTGTGGAGTTTGCGCTCCTGCAAACTCCATCTTAACTTACTTAATTAGATTACTAAGAGAACACAAGACTTTAAATAACAATAACTAAAGTTTATTTGAGCAGATTAATGGGAGGGCGGCCTGGTAAATTTATATAGCTCAGCCAGCGTTTTACTTAATCAAAATATATGAATCAACAATTTAAGTAGATAATCTTAAATATCTCACCACAGCAGATAGTCGAAAGTGTAGAGACGGTCGCACTCTTATTCCAATACTACGGCTTCACTATGGGACAGAGGATTCCCTTCTATCCCAGCTTGAACTTCCGAAAACTAGTAGACACTCATCAACACTCAACGCTACTTAACTTCACGCCACTAATTCTCCACTACTCAACTTCCGGTATTCACCAAAATAAGAATTATCACATTCGCTATAATATCCTCCAACATCCACTATCGATCCTCCAACATCCACTCCATCTACTAAAACCATCTCTATTTTTATACTTCTTCCTATACCCTCCTTTCACTACATTTCAATCCGTACTTTTAAAAAACACTTCTAATTTAACTAATATTCAAAATCTAAGTCTTTTAATGCAGCACCCTGCCGACACAAAACTATCTTGACCTCACCCGTCACCGAGCCACTGGCGACGGAGTGATTTAACCGTCCCAACTTTTAGTGACGGTCCATAGCTCGACCTTACAACCTCAGTTGGCCCAAGCAGTCTTTCAATATAGTAACCTAGCAAAATAGATGATTTAATGCTGTCAGAGTTCATAATTTCGCCGTAAATCCGGAGTAACTTCATGTAGAAACTCCGAGCTTAAATGCATACATATTGCATGTTTTTATGAGCGATGGCAAGAACTTCGAGAAGACCTATGTTTTACTAGCAGTTTTAAAACATTTTTATATCTTGTGTGACAATTAGTCTACATGCATAGAAAACTAATCCATTTTTAAAGAGTAGTGATTTGGAAGGAAAACTGCATTCTTTCAAAATGTATAAGAGAGTTAATGTTCAGGAAATCATATTTGTAAAAAAAAGCTTTTATGCAAGGATTGACAAAAAAAATTATTTACCATGAAATGGAATAAACCAGAAAACATTTCACGAACTTTTGAAATATTTTTAAAATTCGAGTGTATGTTTTAAGATAAACATTAGTTTGATATTAGTATATAAATATGAATACTAAAATATAACACTAATATAGCACAGTTACATTTTTTCTTATTGTATATAAAACACAGGCTGTCCCAGACAGATACACACTAGCTCAGACCTTTTTTTTTTTTTTTTTAAGGGTGAGGGGGTATCACAATTTTTTTTAGATTATAGACTGAAAAACACTATTTTTTTTTTCAGTTTATTTTTGTCATAGATTGCGCTGCGGGACATATAATGGCTGGTTTATTGAAAATCACATGAGAGCGCAACGGTACGGTAATTGAGACTATAAACAACGTAGACGGTGGATAATCTAAACATTTCTTTTTAGGATTATATAAGAGATATTGTTTACTAAGAAAATGTTCACAGTTTTGTGAAAACAAGATACCAAGATGCTATTATAACATTTCTTGACCCCAGCATGCTGCAATGTACCTGGCTGGATTTAAATTATAGTCTGGATCATTAGTAGTACAAAGGAAACTCATATGGGAAAAAATTGAATATTTTTGTTCTTAGCTGCAAAACTTTTTGTTGTAGACCTATTAATTTTTTAATAATAAAGTTTGAATTTCCACGGACAACTTTAGGACATCTTGTAGCATTTTAAGCTTACAATAATTCATCAGTCAGTTAGGGAATTAATATATATTAATATAATTAATATATTAATAATTAATAATTAAATTAATAATCAAAGAATTAAAGAATTAATATATTTTTTTTTCTTGAATTATTACCGGGTAGCCAGACTTTCTCTAATATTACACATTTTTCTTGATTATATGAAATATTGAAGTCAAGATAGAGACATATTATAGAGTTAAAAAAACTGGGAGAATTTTTAATACTTTTGCCGAAGATATTTTTAACTGTTTACAAAAACCTACTAAGTCCAGCTAAAAACAGCTGGGATCAGCGTAGTTGGAAGGTCGCTTCTAAACGGTAACTGGCGATCCTTTCACTAACACAGGAGATATTCAACTGTCTATTTTTTTCTTCTCTCCAAAAAACTAAACCCCGGGTCCGTGGCGAAAGAACAACAGGATCTCTTTACCACCATAGCCTGATATCGTTTTGGAGGCGGCTTATTTTTTCCAGTTTATTTGCCTCCGTCCACAAAAAAACTTTCCCTTATTGTTTATTGTACATCTGGATATATATTACAAGGTTGCTGGACTTTGCGACTTTTTTCTTTAATAATTAACAATAATATTGAAAAATGATATGTGGTATATGTAATAAACAATTTCAATCGAAAAATCGTCTATTATGTATATCAAATGTCACTTCTGAAGATTACTTGTGACTATTGAATAAAACAATCGCAAAGTCTGGCAACACTGATGTAGTTGCAGCATAAGAATCAATCGATTTCTTATATTTTGTAAGGCAGGAGGGTTTCAGTCGTCAAACGATGTTTATTGTGCTTCTTGGATAACTGGCGCCTCGAAATATTTCGCACACATGTGAAAATCCGGTGAGTTCTATACCGCATCATTCCCTCAAAACGATTTTTGGAGTTAGAAGAATAAAAATCGTATATATATATATATTCTTGAATTATTACTGGGTAGCCAGACATTCTTTACTGCGTAAGAGACACTAAAAAATAAAATAAAATAAATAAAATAAAATAAAAATAAATAAATAAATAACAACATTTACCTAATATACTTAATTTACTACCTGCATTTCTAGTTACTTTTTTCTGGATTCCTGTATGTTATATATTTATGCTAGCAATATATAAATATGTAATACAACAAAATAAATTAGAAATTTCGAAAAAAAAAAAAAAAAAAAAAAAAAAAAAAAAAAAAAGCTCTTTACATTATTATTTTTTTAATAAAGAAATTAATGTCCTTCAGGTACACCGCATAAGTGATGTCCTTCCTAGGACATACCGTACGTAATTTTTCTCTTGCCCTGTCTATCGCTGACCCAAATAAATAATCGGATGTTCAAACCCACTTTTCCAATGGGCGAGTATTTTTCCGACTTTCTTAGTAATCACATCCTCTCTGTATAATACGTTCTCATTCATGATCTGGAGAATACGAATGCTATCCTATATTTACTTTCACTTTCATCTCACCTTCTTTGACTGCGTGCATTTAATTTTTTCTTTGCGCATTTTGCTTTCCCTGTCATTTGCATTTCTTTTTCCAGTCCAGTTATTCTAAAGTGGCGTACCTTTTCAAATACTGGCCGCAATGTTTATTAATATTTAAGATTCGACGAATTTCGTTTGTTACTTTAGGAGAGAGAAAATTTAGCTTGGTTTGAAAGTTAGCTTTCTCTATGACATTACCCAATATTTTGTTACCATAAGCCTTTACATATTTCCAGTATAATTTTTATTTCGGTCTTTTCTAGACTTCAGAATATTTACTTAAATGTTTTTACCGGCTTCTTCGAGTTATTAGCAAGTCTTGCTATAGTGTTTAAATACAGCACACTATAAGTCACGTATCCTTTTAACAACATTGATTGAAATTAACTTAATAAATATGGAGCGTTAACTGAACTGAAGGGCTTAACTACGGACTTCGTATAACCCTTAGTCAATTTCTTTTTATTCATGAATTTTACATCATCTATTTGTCCTATTTGTTTTTCGTTGCTAAATAATGGAAAATATTCTGCCTGAGATAACGAGTTAGATTTCCCAAATTTGATCCAGAGAAGAACGTGTTTACATGAAATTTCGTAAAAGATATGAGGAGATGTGATATCTGACTCCCCTTTCCTTATAATGTTCAAGTGGAGCCTTCTATTTATATCCCGTTTAAGGAGTTCGGTTTGTCTCGAATTGCTACACGATTTACTTTTGAATGATTCCCCACTAATTAATTCGATATCGAATTTAATTAAATCCGTACGACCAAGATCCTCGAAATTTAATATTATAAATTTCTTCGATACGAATTTCTATCTCTCGTTTTTATCCAGTGTGCAATTCTTTTACAGCTCGTTATCTCTAGTAATAACTGCGAATTTATATGCCTTTGCGTCCAGCGTTTTAGAAATAATTTCCTTCACATGAGAAGGATTTTTAATTTTCACCCATTCCACATAAGAGTTATGGAAGGCATTAGGAAAAATTTTGGAATATTCCCTTGCACCTGGAACTTTTATAATGCAACCAAATTTACAGTTAGTCAATTTTTATTAAGTTCGGTATTTTTCCAGTTTATTTGCTATCTGTTGTACTTGATTGCACAAACCTAGGAAAATGATCGACAACTTTCCTTCATCGTCTAAACTCAAAACCTTTAAGAAGCTCTTTATTGATCTTAAAACTGTTCATTGACATTTCTCTGGGACTTACAATCACTCAAAAAACTACTAATCTTATACCATTCCAATAACGTTGGGGTTATCATATTTCTAAAGTAGTGTCCTACATCACTCTGAAATTTTTTTTTGAAACGCTACACAATTAAACATCTGTAAAAACGTCTCAGCAATAGAGACTAATTTTATTTCATTTAACTGAATGGCTTCCGGATATTTTGACGTTGGACATATAGTACTTAAATCAAATTTATTATTTTTCTCCACTGTAGGCAAAAGCCCTTTTATTGAAGCTCCCTCTATTAACCTCATCCGCCTTTCCAACTGTTTGACAGGTATCGACCGATTTTTCGTAAATCTCAGCATCTCTAATTATATTTGTCCAAAAGAAATATCTAAGCAACTTATCTTTCATTTTTCGATGACTGAATATGGGATGCTAATCCATCGTGCCGTAAAACTAATATTTCAGTCCTTAACTTCAAAGGAACAATAACTAGTTTTCGTTTCACCCGTATCTGATTTATCACAAGGAAAAGCAAAATGTTTTAAAACATGTATTCGATATTATTTTTCTGTACTCCCTTTTCTCAGAGAGGTTTTAAAGAAATGTCTTGTTTCTGATTCTTTCTCCGCGTGCCAATAATAGAATCAGATTTACTATCTGATAGCGAGATGACCTCTAGAAACTTTGATGCTATGCATATAGTAGGTAATTCTTTTTTAACTTTTTCTAGAGTAAAACATGCCTTAAAAACATTCTCGCTGTTGTTCCAATCCACTTTGTTAATTTCTGAGTCGAGTTTTAAAGGTATTTCTATAGTCTCGCTCATAATCCTATCCTTTTGACAACTATTGTCCGATGTTAAATCCTTTTCTATTTCAGATTTTAGAGAGTTCAAAGACGCATCAATCCAAATGAAGCCTTGGATTCCGACTTGACCCAAGCTTACTGGACTCTCAAAGATGGTACCATGGAAGCTGCATTTCGGCTTTTCTTGTACTACTAAAGTTCTAAGCGGTTCTTAACTATCTGGTTCGAATTTACCAATGTTGATTTCGATTTCGATTTCTCCCGTTTTTTTTTTTTTTTTTTTTTTTTTTTTTGAACACTTGTCAGTACAGAATTCGCTAATTCGATTTATATTCGTTGTCGATTAATAAATTCTTGAGTTTGATTCCCTGGCAAATAGTGGTCCCTTTTAATGGAGTCATCTACCACGATCGCTTTAATGGAAATTTGTCCTATTTCTGTAATAGTTAATTTTATGTGTGCCACCGGGAGGAATCTAAATTTATTCTCGAACGGTTGCTTTAGCCATATATTATCTCCATTCAATTGCTGGGACTTAATCAATTTTGGCGGCGCTAAGTCCACGCTTGTCATAAAATCTCTCAATTGTCTTTATTTTATTTATAGTTGCAGTAGATAAATAACGCGCAAATGAGTGTACTCAACTCAAGAGTGTACCTCAATTACTAACAGGTTTGGCCTATTTCCTTGTATACGCGGGCAAGAAAAACGTAGGTGTGGAGTATTTCCACACTCGAAACAAGATGGTGCTTCCTTTTCTCAAACAAATTTCCCCTTTTATTATCATATGAGGACTTTCTTTATCATTTAATTTTTATCGGAAAGTTTCTGCTGGGTATTTTTTTGCTACATTTGAAACGATCCCTTTCTTTTATTTCGCATCTTTGTTTGCTACGATTGGTATCTTTGTATACTAATCGTTTCATATTTAACAAGCTTATCAGCTGAAATTTCAGGGTCTGAAATTTTCTTCAAGAATCTATAAATTTTTCTCGCATCTCTGGAGTGGCTCTCCGTTTTAATTGGTGAACAATCATTAACTTTTTTCACCCTTCGAATTTTTAATCTGGAATTCTTCTAACCAATCACCAAAATACTTTCCTAATTAAAAATTAAAATCTCTCCATTGACCTCCTTGAGGCTTTTGACACTGAAAGAATTAGGTTTCGGCTTTTAGTTTGAACCTCTCGAGTAATTTATTTTTAACATACTCTAAAAAATCTAAGCACTTTTTGAATTCCCTATCTATCTGTTCAGTGATTTTAATAGGTAATAAAGATAATAATTGATACACCCATTCATCTTCATCTAAATTGCCTTTTCAGCCTGTCAATTAAATAATGTTAAAAATAATAAATTATCCGAAATTTCAGAGTGAAATTTCTGCATTAAAGATTTTAGTGATATTGCTTGTTTTCTTTTCTTTTGGTATAGAAGTCAACCTTTTCGTTTCATTTGTCTGGATAATTTTTAATTTTTCGAGCTCAAAATTTCGGGTTTTTTTTCTTTCTCTTGATTTGCAACATCTTTTTCTTGCCTAATAAACCACTCCTCATAAGGTAATTTAATTTGGGCTAACACCAATTCTTTATCATAGTCCGGGATTTTTAATTTTTCCCAATAATATTGATAAATTTATCTGACGAACATGAAGGAATATCTAGCTCTTCGGTTAACTCAGTTAAATCGGTCTTTCCATACTGGTATTGTTCGAACATTTTATTAATTCGACCAAAATATCAACATACATATAATAAAAAAACGCTATTTAGTGCACTGGAAAAATATAAATCAGATTCTACAGCCCCTCTCAAACCCCGTTTCATGAATGCACCTACATTTATATAGAATTTAATTCTGTTATTAAAATTAAAAGTTTACTTAAAATTATACAGACAATTTTCACACGCAATATTCCTTGAAACTTATCAATCTTGATCAAACTTTTCCAGCAACAAACTTATATTAACTTCAAAATACAATATTTGGATCTCTTAAAATTATTCTTTTTTAAGTTACTCTAAGAGACACAGACAAAGATCAAACAATAAAAAACATAACTACGGAAATCAGGAAGCCTCAACACGTATAAATATACAAAAAACAAGTTTTGAATATTTAGCTTATAACATACATTATTTACCATATCTCTATGAGGAATTTATTTCAGTTCCCGAACAGCTTTCCTAGAAATGGTAAAATATTATTAGTAAAGCACATCCACTAACAACAAATAACTAGTGTACTGTGGTCACCACATGACTTTCTTCTATATTTTCCTATACAAATTAATTCAGTAAAAATAATTTATTAAAATTATTATTTAAAAAAATTATCTTCTATGATAATGCAGACGATTCCCATATTAGAGAAGTAGTATCTATATATTAATAGGCAAGCATAAAATTTGTTGTCCCTTTTTAACATATTAATTATGGGAGTAGAGGGTTGAAAATGGTATCATTCGAAAGGTATGGTTAGCCGGAAGGTGCGAATACAAATATTATTTTCTTACGATGTGAAGAAGGTATTTAAAAATACGTTTATTTTTTATGCATTTTCCCCCATTTTTCCCTTTTATACACGCATTCCTTTACATTAAAAAATACCTAAAAGTAGAAAGTTGTTAAATCTCGCAATTTCATAAAGCTCAAATAGAACCATAGACACAGTAATTTGTATAATGTAGCATCACTATAAGCAAGCGAAGTGATGACGTCACTGTCTGTCCATGGAGCCATGAAAAAGATTTTCTATGTTAATCGAGTTATTTTTTCTGTAAAATTGATAAAATTTTAATTTAAAATCACAAAACTCCAGAAAAAAAAAAAAAATGGCAAACTTGGAGTTTCGAATGTAAACATAAACATTTCATTTCAAAGGGTGATAATTAAACAATAAATATTCATTTAATATACTAAATAAAAGAAAAATGGATTTGTTACTAACTGCTGCATGTATAAGTAGACGATACGGAAAAAATTCCGATTTCCGTTTTTTGCTGAATTTACATGTTTTGAGCTTTCTTTACGTTTCAATTGACTGAAATTGGCTACTTTTTTTAAAAAAAAGTGTCTTTATTGCTAGCTTTTGTGGGTAGAAGAAGCAAGTAGAAGATATATAAAAACTTTTGATTTCCGGTTTTCGATGAATTTACACGTTTTGAGATTTCCTTGCATTTTAATTAAGTGAAATTGACTACTTATTTTTATTTTTTTTTAATGTGGATTTATTATCCTTTCCTCTGCATATATAAGTAGAAAATATAAGATTCAGAAAAGTTTTAGATTTTCGGTTTTCGATAAAGTTACACGTTTTGAAATTTCCCGAACTCAATTCGACCATTTTTAAAAAATATCTTTTTTTTTTTTTTTTTCAAACACTGTACTTTATGAACCAATCGAATTAATTTAACAGAATTTGATACTTGGTTCGGCCTTGGTTTGACATGGTACCTATTAGTACCTGGGCTGTATCACACAACAAGAGGCGTTTTCACGTTGCGATTTTCTCTCATTTCAGGAAAGGCTAACATCTACAGAGAGAAATAGTTATATTAAGTAAAACTCTACTGATTCAGTTGGAGTGAATATCGGCAAACAATTGCCGCAGCTGTGTTACAATTGCATTCCGTTTAGGACAAGGCAATAACTTTGCTTTGCCTCGCTTTGCAAAAAAAATGGTCGAGTTTCGACCACTGGGCGATACTAGTAATACTAAATATCCAAACAAAGTTGATTTTTTTTATTTATTTATTTATTTATTTATTTATTTTTATTTATTTATTTATTAATTTTATTATTATTATTATTATTATTATCTTGTTATAAAGGGAAAAAATGATAATTTTATTTTAAATTATCGCAGATCGATGGTTCAACCATTCGTTTTAAAGGTATTGGCGAGCTCTATTGAAAGATACCCATCATGAAAATTTTAGAGGATCCTACATACACAAATTGTTTTCCCAGTTGACTATCTCTATTACAAAAAATATATATTCGTTTCATTTGGTTTAGTGCAGTCTATAGATGTTAAACTCTACTTACCTGCAATTTCCCCCATAGACGTAACGTATTTGAATACTTTTGAGTGTCCCTGTACGTGAACCACTTTGCTTCATCTACACGAAAAGCTTAGTGTAGCATCCCCATATGATACACATTTAGAACACTGAGTTTGGAATTTCTGCTACTATTTGTTCTTGAGATATTCTGATAACAGACACACACACAGACCATTTGTTAAAAACTTGATTTTCCTATTCAGTGGACCTCAGAACATGTAAATATAACAAAAACTCACTTTCGAAAATTTGACCCTAAAACAATACTTTCTCTACCGTAAGGGTAAGAGAAAGTAAAAAGAAACATCGTAAATTTTCTTTGACGTTTCTGTTTTTAATTTATTTGTTTAGGGCCCTCCGCGGCGGACTGGTTATGACACTACACTGCTAATCGCCTTGGAGCGAGCGGGTATTAGTCCCGCCCTGGCTCTGGGTGTTTTTCGAACTCTTTATATTGTAATTCTATCATGAGCTATCTGTATTTATCTGAGGAAGATTTACAAGCACACTTCAAGTGAAGCATACATGTCTGATGTATATGCGTTAGTTCATCTTTTCTTTTATTTGTTTATTAACTTCTTGTGATTTTTGTGACTTTTTTCTTGTGGTATGATGATACTAAGTCAAACCTATCCGAGCGAAGTATTTTCCACGAAAGAAAGATTGAAGAAGGAAAATTAAGATTTTTTACTTTTTTACTAAAATATTTCTATGGGTGTATTTATTTATTTATTTATATTTTGTTTATGATACATAATTTTAGAGAATATATATATATATATATATAGATAGATAGATAGATAGATAGATAGATAAGACAATAAGTTTGCAACTATTCTTTATGCTTTTAAAATAACAGATAAATTATTTGGACGATCGTTATGGTCAAGAAACAAATTATGTAAAAATCAATTATTTACTAGATAAGTAGATTAATACAATATTTCTCTTAAATAGCATTTGCGATATGCAATTGTTATATTTATGGAATAAAAATGTTAATTGATTTCCAAAAGAGATCCGCAAATATTAATATTTGTAGATCTATTTTCGATTTTATACATACCATAGCCATACCTACAAATATTCTAATTAATATTTTTTTAGTCCTGTAGTTCCCGCCTTCTAATCCAAACCAACCTCCTTTTTTACTTTCTCTTACCCATAAGGTAAAGAAAGTATTGTTTTTGGGTCAAATTTTCGAATGCGAGATTTTGTTATATTTACACGTTTTGAGGTCCCCTGAATACGAAAATCATGTTTTTAGCAAATGGTCTGTGTGTATGTCTGTGTGTGTGTGTGTGTGTGTGTCTGTGTGTGTGTGTGTGTCTGTTATCAGCATATCTCAAACACAAATTATCGCAGAAAGTTTTAAACTTGGTATTCTACATGTGTATCATATAGAGATGCTACAGTAAGCTTTTCGTTAAGATCAAGCAAATGGTTCGTGTACAGGGACAATCAAGAGAATTCTAATACATTACGTCTATGGGGGAAATTGCAGGTAAGTAGAGTTTGACGTCAATAGACTGCACTAAACCAAATGAAACGAATATATATTTTCTGTAATAGAGATAGTTAACTGGGGAATAAATTTTGTGTATGTAGGAGCCTCGCCTACCCTCCTGGGGGGGAAGTCCCCCCTCGAGGGGAGTAAATTTTTATGATGGGTATCTTTCAAAAGAGCTCGCCAATACCTTTAAAACGAATGGTTGAACCATCGATATGCGTTAATTTAAAACAAAGTTATTGATTTTTTTTTTTTACTTTTAACGAAAAAAAAACTTAGAAAAAAAATCCGCATTTTTTTTTTTTTTTTTTTTAATATTGAGAATAAAATGGGCTTTTTTTTAGATATTTGGTGTTATACTACTTCTCTAATATGGAAATCGTCTGCATTATCATAAAAGATATATCTTTTTAAATTATAATATTAATAAATTATTTTTTAAAAACAGAATTATTTTTTAATAACCGAATTAAATTCTATATAAATGTAGGTGCATTAATGAAACGGGGGGTTGAGGGGGGCAGTAGCCCCCCTCACACAGAACTAATTATCATATAAAACTCTTCAGAAGCCTAATATGAATTGTTTAACGCAGGTTTACATAACAGTACTCGTTATCTTACCTTTTAATCTGCAACCTGCATTTATAGTATTAAATATCAGGGTAAGAGCAAGTCGTGTTGTGACACACCAGATTATTTTTCCACATTAAATGGTTATTTTTCGATTTGCAATTGAATCGTTATATTTATGGAATAAAAGTGTTAATTGATTTCCAAAAGAGATCCGCAAATATTAATATTTTTAGATCTATTTCCGATTTTATACATACCATAGCCATACCTACAAATATTCTAATTAATAGTTTTTAGTCCTATAGTTCCCGCCTTTTTATCCAAACCAAACTTTTTTTTTTTTTTCCTGGACGGGGGTATATTTCTTCTTATTTAATCCTAATCAAATTTGTAGAAAATTACTCTAAAAGTAAAATGTTGTGGGAAAAGGGGCGGTTTTAATAATACTACGGAATATTAATAAGAATGTTGGCAGGTATAATAGAAATAACATAAAACAAAATTTACAAAACTTTTTTTTTTTTTTTTTTTTTTTTTGAAGATAATAAGTGACTTTTACAAAATTAGAAATATATATATATATAAATTTTATATTTCTCTTATACGTAAAATGTCTCTAAACAATTACACGGACTTGCCAACATTTTAATTTATTCCGGAGCATTTTTAGCTCCGCCTTTAATTTGCACCATTTTATTTTTATAATATTTTTATCCAATATATAACTACGATAAAATACGAAATTTACTCTTAAAAAAAAAGTGGTGTGGAATAAAAAAGGAATTAAAATTACTCCGGAATAAATTAAAACGTTGTCATCCCTGATTTGAATTATATGCAACGTAGATAATTAAAATGTAAGTTATTTTTAGTATTAAATTATTCTTTATTTGAAAAATTTTGTAACAATTCTTAATTCATTGCTTATCACTAATCTTTAATATCAAAAGAAATCAATCAACATTTTTATTGCATAAATATGACGATTCTTTTAAATATTTCAATTTCGTGCAAAATAACAGCTTAATGTGGGAAAAAGAAAAAAAAAAAAAATTCTAATGAAGAGAGTAATTGATTTATTCTCCTTATCTAGTAAAAAATTGGTTTTTGAATTATCTGTCTCTTGACCTTAACGGTCGACGTAATGATTTATCTTTATCTGCTATTAAAGTATTAGAATCGATACTAACGTATTGTTTTTAAGTATAAATATAAATTCTTAAAGTTTTTTTTCTTTATTCCAATAAACATAACTAATTAAAAAAATAGTAGTTTAAGAGTTTATTACGAATTATTTAAGCATATGTGTTACTTTCTTTATTAGAAAAAAGAAAAATACTTCATATTTGAAAAACATATTATTTCCCTGTTAATTTTTCTCAATTAGGTATTTTTTTGCTATCTGTCGTCTACTAACTTGTCAAGGTAATTTTAGTTGTTCACCTTATTTTAACCTTCCAATCACTTTTGAAAATGGCAAAATTTTAATATTGCTTTCACTGTAAAACTTTTGTAATGTAAAAAGATAGTGATTATTTCAACTTGGGAATAAAACAGAAATTATTTACCTGAAGTTAAACCCTACTATTACTTTTGTATCTTCCATATTTCAAATACAAGCTTAAAATTAGTAATAATGTAGTTTTGAATCATAGGTGCATTGTTGACAAAATAACAGGAACGGATATAACATCAGCGGCGGCCAGAAGATATTATTTTAAAATTATTTAACGCCTTGTTCCATTTATCGTTGCTTGAATTTTCATGCATTTAGTATTTCTTCATACTTAATTTCTCTATAGAACATAGCTACAAATATTTATGGCTACAAACATTTCCGATTATTGAGGGAGAGTTCATACAATATAAGGTATTTAATGCATACCTGTTTTAAGCACTAGTCTGTATGAATTGCAGGATAATAAATACAAGACTGTTATTCCCCCTTCTCCCCAGTTATGTTTCAAAATAAGGTATGCTCTAAGAACTAGTCTGTAGTCGTGTAGTACCCTATTTTTTTCCACATCATTCTTATTTTAGAGTATTTTTCTTCTTATATAATCGTAATCAAATGTGAAGAAAATTACAGCACATTAATTTGAAAAAATTAAAGTGGTGTGGAAAAAGGGGCTTTACTAATAATGCTACAGAATATTAACACATTGTCGTAGGGACATTTTCCTATTTTGAGCAATGAGTCCCGCCTTTTGGAGTTCTTCTGAAAATTTATATTACTAATTAAAATGATTTTGCGAATTCATGATTAAATTATTCAAATCTTATTCTTAGTAACTGATTCTGTAAATGTCACTTGCATATATACACTCCAACAGCATGTGAAGTGTTAAACACGAACACGTAAATCTTCATATATATATATTTGCACTTTCGCAACCGCTGACGTAGATTCACGTCATTTGAAAATCTGTTACTCCTCCAATAGGCGTTTCTTTCCGATTTGCATGTAACTGATTTCTAAGAATATACCCAATATTCATATTTGTACAATCAAATATACTATGAGTACAAATATTTTGATTAAGAAGGATATAATTATAATGTATATTCATTTGTAGTAGAAATGAGAATACATAAAATTTTGTTCTGAAATTTCGTAACTTGGGAAAATAATATCCACAGGCGGACCTTACTGTTAAAAAGACAAAAGTATGCGGTCGCGAAAGTGTACAGTATTTTTTTTAAAGGAACGCTGGGCTTGTTTTTCATGAAAAACGTAATTTTAAGTGACCCTCAAGCAAAGTGTTAATTAGAATGTTGGCCGGTATTTTAATGTAGAATAAAGTCATACCATGTATAGTTTGACTTCTTGTCATACTCTCTGCAACCACATTGTAATATATATATATATATATATATATATATATGTATATATGTATGTATATATTATTGACACCAAATAAATTACTCATATAGCGCTAATTTTAGGGAATATGTAAAATCAACGCTAGTAAAAATAGTATTTCATTATATTGATAAGTGTCTTATTATTCTGATACATACCAGACCAGTAAAATTTACGTTACATAATTTTTTGAATATTCTAAATTAAAGTTAATGCATACAAAAATCGCTTTAATAAAACCAGATAAATAAGATTTTTTAAAAAAGAATGTCCTCCTTGTTTTAACGTATGGTTAAATATCGATACTGACTAAAGAAATCGTTAGAACGTCAATTCATTTGTTTGTAAAGGTTTTTCTTTTTTTCTTACCTTCTAATTTATTTTTCGGTATTTAGAATATTTATAATTTAAAATTAAATATATAAAAGCTTTATAAATATAGATTGAAGTTTTTATAAGAACTTGAGGAGAATACCTTATTTAAAGAAACACAATACTATCATGCAATTTAATATAATATTTTAAGCTAAAAAAAGAGAGAGAGAGAAAGAATTATTTAAACTTAACTGTGTTAATGCAGGGTTATTAAATTAACAATATGAAGCTCAATTCTTTGAAAAGTAGTGCATACTTACGATATATTAGAATTTCAATTCCTATCTGCAGAAAAAATCATCCCGGAATTTTTCAACAAAATTCTACTTTTATAATTTATTGGAGGAAAAAAAAAAAACTTAATTTTTTTTCTTCTGTTACTGCTGGTAAATTCTGATGGAATTTTGTACTAAAAGAGAATAATTTAATTGCTCCTGAAAGTGTTAATAAAATCTTTATTTATTTATTTTTTTCATTTACCTACCATTTTGAATAAAATCATTCCCAGTTTTGCCAGTTCTGGCGGATTTTTTATTCAATAATCCCCAATAATCTTTAATTGCAAAGTTTGCCTAATCACTTCGAATATTGATAGTCTATTATGTATATTAAATATCACTTCTCAAAATTAATGGTATTTATTGAATAAAAATTCGCCAGATCCGGCCTCACTGATCACTCCTCGAAGTGTTCCTAAACTTTTACACGCATTTTATTATATTGCCCCCACTATCATTAATAAGAATTTGTTTTTTATATGTCTTGCTGGTAAAACATGCAGTTGAAAAATAAGTACTGTAATTGTAAAATATGTACTGGTAAAATAAGCAGTTGTTTCAATTAGTGGATTTGCAGATCAGGAGTCTCAACGTTCTAACTGCGCATCACTCATTACAGAGTAGATACTTTTTATTTATTCCATATTACCGTATTTTCAGGCGTATAACGCGCAGGACACATGAGTGCATTACACACCTGAAAACTTAATTTACAAATAAAGCTATATATGTAAGAAACAAAAGCTTGTTAAAAGATAGCTTTCACTGTAAATTAAAATTTTCG
Source organism: Salticus scenicus (assembly GCA_963930645.1). Lineage (NCBI taxonomy): Eukaryota > Metazoa > Arthropoda > Arachnida > Araneae > Salticidae > Salticus > Salticus scenicus. The sequence goes on from OZ005648.1 coordinate 386,644,801, forward strand.
GTGTATAACTGGTTTAACAAACCTGCGTGTTATACGCCGGAAAATACGGTATTTGAAATAATTATTAATATCTCTCTCTCTCTGTATATATATATATATATATATATATATATATATATATAGAGAGAGAGAGAGAGAGAGAGAGAGAGAGAGATAGATAGGTATCTAAACTCATATAGTATATGATTAACTAGCTATACCGACCCACTCAACACCCTGTTCTTGGCGGGAGACGTTCGAGCTTACTTCGGTGCCAAATTTCAAACTTTGCCAAGGGGTTCTATACTGAAGCTGTCCCATTTCTTTAAAACGATTTTTTCTCAGTTTTATTTTAATTATTAAAAAAAAATGCATGTTTATTTATTTATTTATTTATTTATTTATTTTTATTTATTATTATTATTATTATTATTATTTTTTTTTTTGACATAAAAAGAAATATATTTTTTACTTATTTATTTATTTGATTTTGGTTATAAATATTAGACTATCTCGATACATAGTTTTTATAATTTTAATAAATTTTCAATAATCAAGTATATGCCACGATGCTTGTTTTCTTTCAGAAATTTCCATTTCTTTTATTACATTTAAGCCTTTTCCAGCTTTTTTCCTTATATTTTTATTTATCAGAAATTGCCATCATTATTTTAGAAACTTTAACTTTATTTTCAGTTATAATATGTTTGCATGTTAAATCCATTTCATTTCTCTCTTTTTTTTTTTTTTTTTTTTTTTTCCGACATAAAAAGAAATATAACATTGAACGTGGAAGACTACAAATGGCGGCAACGCAAAATGGAAATAAATAGTTCTTTCGCACTAAAAAAAAAAAAAAAAAAAAAAAAAAAATAGAGAGAGAGAGAGAAAAGAAAAAAAAACATTCTATAATAATAAATGATAATTAATGGGAATTATACTTATGCCTATATTATTGCTTTAAATGTACAAACAAACAAAAAAACTGTAAAGCTGTAAAGCTGAAAATGTAATGTTTTTCACAAGTTTTACTTGCTTTATCTTTTAATTAAAAAGTTATTATGCATTAGTTTCTACATTTAGGGGGAAAAAAATGTACTTTTGCTAATTTTAAAGTAATTTTTAAGTAAAATAATATTAATTTATTAGAAAGAACTGTATTCTTTAAACGAATTAGGCTTAGTGCAGTACCCTCTTTCTTCTAGAATAGTTTACACAGTAAATAGGAAATGTAAACATCGACATAGATAACAGATTATACTGAATAGTTAATAAGGAATGAAATGTTACTAAAGATTGATGCAATTATAATAAATAAACTGTTAATACATTGTAAAAAGATAATATATATATATATTTTCTTTACTAGTTAAAATTTGCCTCATGCATGTACACATGTATATCTCTAGAGAAACGCATGTGAAAAATTTCAGTTTTTTTTAACCTATATATTTTTTAAAGAACATTGTTTATAAATATTTTAAAGAAAAATTGAATACTGTAAAATATTTTTAAGTATAATTTTTATTTGTTTAGTTCGTGAAAGAATGAGAATTTCTGATATAAAAAGTGCATAAATATTTTCTTACATTTTTTATCCTATAGTCAAAGCATTAAATAACCACGTTTAGTTTTTGATAAATGTCTTTTAAATAGTTACCAAACTTTACTTTTTCTTAGACAAATAATAATTATAATAATAATAATAATAATAATAATAAAGAATGATAAGTAAATAACTGTCCCTGATTTAGATTCAAGCGTGTTTCTTTGCATTTGCTTTTTAAATTGTGTTTTAAAAATGCCTTTATTTTTCAGTAATCGCCAGAAATTATCAATATTCTCCATACAACAACCAAATAACATCTGTAACATGCTTTAAATTCTTGTTTTGATAGTACATATTTTAAACTACGACAGATTTGATGAATTTACACTATTTCTGATATTATAAATAATTATTTTTTTCATTCCATTTTTCAAAATATTAATTATTATAAATATCGAGTTACTTTACAAACGTTATTCGGTATACATTTATTCAAATATAATTAATTTGTATTAAGTTCGGATTTCAAGATCAATAACGTGCTTATTTTTTGAAAAAAAAAAAATCTGCAATGCATTTATTTCTTTGCTTATTAAATGCAAATAATTGTAATAAATGATTTTTTTTTTTGGTCCGCAAAGTTTTATATCCTTAATTTCGAATCATGTATACAGCAGTGTTTTTATATCTATCTATCTATATATATATTTATCTATTTATTTATTTCGGAATGTTGTTAGTACCCGCTCATTTTTAGAACAGCAATTTTCTTCATATATAATCGTAACTATAATATAAAAAAAAAAAAAATAAATAAATAAAAAAAACTTTATAAAGATTACAATGCGAAATAAAGCGTACTAACAACATTCCGTAATAAATTAAAAAATTGGCAGCTATGCATATAACGAATAAGATATGTATATATTTCGTATTTTGAAATGTTTGAGATATTTATTGAACTATCATTTAGAATTTTTAATCAGAAATCAATGTTATAAATGCTCTGGCGTACATATGTGCCGACGACGGTATTTAATGGTTAAATCACCGTCAAGTGTATAAATCCTTCCTTTTTCAATAATGTATCGTTTCGGAGGAATGCCTAAACGTGGTTTAATATATGTATATATATATATATATATATATATAAATAATAGATAACGTAATAAAATTTAATCTTAAAATTTAGCAATTAATAGAACTAAAACAATAACAGCACACAAAAATATAGAACTGAATTTAACATAGAGGAAAGACTGACACAAAAAGTTGCGATATAGATTAAGAACCAAAGAGTTACAATAATAACTTAAAATACTTACGCCGACCTGAATGATAATGAAAAAGGACCATTAAACTTATGACATAGAAAACAAATAATTAACCACCAAATTAATTGGATATAAATGCTTATAATTAGAAGTATACTTATCAAGGGGCGAGTTGATATGTTGTAGAAGACAAGAACTAAAAATCTCAGTGAAAATACTATGTACATAATTTATATATTATTAGTTTGGAAAGCTTTAATTTCATACAACATTATTTTCAGAAATAATTTTATCTAATTTATAGATTATTTTAACTTTTCAAGGTTCCAGGTGATTATTTTCATTTAATTTAGACAACCACAAGAATTTACAAACTAAGTTAGACTAATAGAAATAAATAATTTATTCTGTTAAATTATAAAGACAAAATTTTATAAAAAAAAAAAAATCTGGCATGAATATTGCTAGATGGGACTTAATAATTACATCCTTGTGGAAAGAACACCTGCACCTTACAGCACGGTCTGAAATTTCAACTTAGATTAAACTCGCTGAAAAAAAATTACTCGGCACAATATATGATTAACTTACTCTATTTTTTACGTATAAGGTGACCAGAATTTTTTATTGGAAAAATAGGAAAAATTACACAGTGTCTTTTATTTTAAAGGAAAATAAAAGACATTCAATTTTGAAAAAGAGGTCCTTCTAGAGGACACAAAATTGAATGTAAAGGATTATAAAAATCGACTCAAAAGCTACTTCACAAACGGTGGAAACATTTTTATCTCAAATGATGAATTTGGATCAGTACTCCTTAATTTAAATTAATAATATACGGATAGGAAAGGAAAAATCCCTAATTTTTATAGGTGTCACTCGACAATATAGATTTTTCTTTTAATTATTAATTTTTGCTATAGGCAAAAACAATTTTTTTTTTTTTTTTTGTGTGTGTGTGTGTGTGGTACTTTCATGCAGTTACATAAAAAAAGTTGGTAGATATATATATATATATATTTTTATTAAAATCATAATTATAAAAAAGAAAAGAAAATTGGCAAGTAAAAAAATTAAATTAATATTTTACAGATGAAACAATTTGTTGTAATGAACAGTCATTCTTTATCAACATTTTATAAAAATTCTCACAAGTATAACCTAAATTAGTCTTCGTAGTTAATACATTTCTAAAATAGGTATATAAAGGGAATTTTTTTTTTCACATGTCTATATTTTGTACATTGAAGAAAACAGTCGTTTTGTGGGAGCGTTTTTGCCAGGAGGACATAAAATGAATTCAACTAACTTTTGCATATTTTTGTGAGGTGGTGGTAGTGTTATCATTAAGTCCAATTGTCTGCACTAAGGCTCTAGGCCTGAGTAGAAGAGTCTCCGTAGGATCTTTCTAAGAGGTCCTAGCCCATATTTACATTATATAAACCGCATATTGACAGCACTCTTCTGTAAAAGGTCAATTGCTATTAAGTATTCTAATTGCCCAGCTTACGTTTACATTAACTATATGTTGCTTTATTTTGCTTTGCTTGTGTATTGAGGCTACAGTTTGTGTCCGCATTACCTCATCTGATTCACAGCCGACGCAGCGAACTACCAGCAAAAAAAAAAAAAAAAAAAAAAAAAAAAGGTAATATAGAGGAAAACGAGAGTAAGCAAAGTGTATGAAGGACTTAATAAAACTTGAGAGATCCCCTGAAAACTAAAACCAAAAGAAAAAACAGTGAAAATGCATATTCCGAAAAACAGGACACAAACTACTCACTGTTGATATTCTTTCAGTTTAACACCTCCTGCTGTGCAGAAACAGTCTTACGAATAGCCGATAGTACGGGAAGTTGTTGCTTATTAGGTCCCAAAATCCAAATCATTTTAGAGTATTTGAAAGGTTTATATTCATTTCCTTAACACTTTCGATACCGCCGACGTGAATTCACATCATCTGAAAATCTGCGACTCCACCAGTGGGCGTTTCTTTAGGTTACATATGTTACATTATTTCTTAACAATATAGCCAATATACACATTTATGCAATCAATGCACTATGGATACAAATACTTTGATTAGGAAAAGTATAACTGTAACGTATATTTATTTATATTATAAATATGAATACATTAAACATTGTTTTAAAATAATGTAATGTAGAAGAATAACGCCCACAGGTAGGGCTTACCGTGAAAAAGGCATACTTGCCAACCATCCCATTAATAACAGTACAATTGTTAACGCCCCCTGAAAAAACGCCCCTTTAATCACACCACTATATTTTTAGAGTTATTCTCTCCAAATGTTGTTACGGTTAAATAAGACTAAAATTGCTCTAAAAAATTATTGGCGTGAAAAAAAAGGCGGGTACTAAAAATTGTACGGTTCATAATGAGATGGTTGGCAAGTATGAAAAGGCAAAAACGTGCGGTCGCGAAAGTGTTGAGAAGGTAAGTTCTTTCGTCGGCCGAGGTGCGATAGTTAAAAAGGTAATGCCTTTCAGTTTCGTTGTCCGCTCCACATTATGAACACGTGGGCGAATCATATTTTCATGCTTAGCCTTTTATGCCACCACGGCGACATAAATTACTCGAACGTCATACCCTTCATTGCGTATGAATCAACCACAAATCACTGTTATTTATTTATACTGATAAACTTCACATAAATTTCTGGTGAGCATAAATAAATTTTGCGTTGCATGCTTTTAAGATTCTAAATTTAGACGAATAAAAATGTCGCTTGTAAAATATTTGATATAGGCGTCATAATTAATGTAACGCATGGTTGAATCTACACAGTAAAAAAGTCTCACCTATAAGTAAATTTATCCTTTTCTTTTCTTTTCTTTTACTTTTTCTTTTTTTTTTTCTTTCATTCTTTCTTTTCTTTTTCTTTTTTTTTTTTTTTTTTAGAAACACAAGGACACTGACTAGTTTACATTACTAATATAACTTTAATTTCATTTCACGAGAGTTAGAATAAAAAAAAAAAGGAAATTGTTTTAAATCATGTGTGTTGAATACAATAATAAATCATATTAATAAAAAGAAATAATAAAATGTTGATGTAGATTTTTGATTTTTATTTTATGTGTCATTTTAATGAGACTATTTTTCATACAATATTTATGCGATTAATTTTTATCGATTTTCTAACCTTACTTTTATCCATACCACTATTTCCAAAATATAAAATTTATAAGGTAAAGCTAGGAAAGTTTGCTCGCAATTCAAAAAAGAGAAATAAAAAATCCAAATATTAACTTTTTTTCTAGACTATTGGCACATAACTTTGAATTGATCCTTCTTCTATGCATTTGCATTCATATTTTGTTGCTCTGTTGTAATTTGAAACAACTGTAGTAATAAAGACAAGAAAACTATTTTGCACAGTCTCTCCTTATAGGGTTCTCTCCTTAATGCGCACATGCGTAGGAGAGATTGCGCTTAATTATAACTACAATTACATTACAATAATAATAATTCACTGAAATAACATTGTTGTAAGGTATTTGTAAACAAATATTTCACATTGGGATCAGAAAAATAGAAGAAATTTAAAAAGAAGTATAAAAATTTATTTAAAGAAAAATATATCAAAGAAACAGAAGAAAGAACAAAACTAGATAAAGAAAAAGGCCAGAAAGTAATATTAAGTTACTAGTTAACGCATTTAATTTAAAATTACTACATTATCTTTTCAGCTAGGATGGTTTCTTGTTTGCTGACCGAATCTTTCGTTGTCCACAATTATTGTACATTTTATTGTACATGTGAAGTTATTGTGCAACCACCTGCCCCAAGTTAATCTGTTCGAGACAGTGTATCCGTCTCGAACAGGCATTCCTGAGCAAACCAAAAGTTAGCACACCGTGCGTGCAATTATATGTGGCTAGTCCCGCCCATTTTTAAGCGCGGAATCCGCCCACCATTTACCGTTTTTAACGTTTTTTCCTCAAAATCTTGTGCAAAAAATCCTTTACGTTTATTTTATTTTATTGAAATTTAGACGATTATATTTCTTAAAACAGGGATCGTACACTCCGCCCTTTTTTCAGGACACTATTACAGATAAGAAAATTTAACCTTTTTAGCCACCACTAGTTTCGATTGTGCCACGATTAAACAGGTAGAGATTACAGTATAAATTTAGTAATAGCAATATATTTGAATATTCCTTATTTCTAAGAGTGTCCAGCAAAAAAAAAAGCGGAGAGTACGACACTCGCCCAGTGTTGCCAGATTGGGGACTTTCTTTATTCAACTCTCAGCAATAATTTTAATCGTATTGTTTGACATATATAATAATAGACGATTAAGCTGCGAAGTGATTACGCAACCTTTCCAATTAAAACTTAGTCGTGGATGTTGAATAAAAAATTGTGCCCAATCTAGGAACACTGTCCTCGCCTTAAAAAGAAGATTGAGTAGATTGATATTTTTTCTTGCATTTAGTTTTATCTCTTCTGTTTAAGCAGCCGATAGCTCCGCTGAAAACTGTAAACTTGAGCGTCATATTTGAAAGTGTTGCAAAACTAAATAGTTATATAGTAACACTTAAATCCTTTGCGATAAATTTCTCATAAGCTAATAACATTCTAGTGGTAAATCCCATCAGAGGTATGGCTTTTGAAGATTGTGCCACTCCTGAATAACGTTCATTTTCAGATTCTGTGGATAATCTCCATAAAGGTGGTGCGATGTCTCGAATGGTTTTAATTAGTCCCATCACTTGTCGATGTTAGGTTTTGGTACAGTTCCAGGCATTGAACAAACTCATTATCATTGTCTTATTATCACTAATAAGTTGCAAAATCCCTGTTAGTATAGAATTTTAAATGCGCAATCTGTCCTAAACAGCAAAAGCTCAAACCTCCCATTTTGGTAGGAGAGATTGCTCAGTGTTTTATTAAATAATTACTCACCTTTAGAGGAAATCGTGGTGCTTGTATAGCTTTCTAGGTTAGTAGGTAATGATAAATTGTTTAATGTAAAAATATTTTTTCCATTGTATTGAAATTCTTAGGAAGGGTTATGAAAATTCAAGCATTTATTTTTGTGAATGAGACAAAATAACCACAATTTATCTTAAATTCTTAAAGCAATCAATATGCAAATTCAAGTCGGCACTTCACTATTGATGTTGTACAACCAAACTCGCCTACTCTACTCTTTCCTTCCGATCCTCTATGTGCGCAATTTCTCCTACCGCGCGATCCCTCTCTACCCGCGATACCTTAATATATTTTCTCTCGCAGGTAAATGCGCACTTTCTAGTATAATTTACTATATATACTTACTATAATTTTCCTACTAAAAAATTCTATTAATAATTAGTGGTAGCACATCTACCAGAACAGCCTAAAGACTTGCCAATTACGTATGCATATACAAAGAAATATATCCCGAGAAGCAAGTAAACAAAGTTGCCAACTTTAGCTCTTCTTTGCTACAGGTAAATTTAAATAGAAATTTTTTATATATTTCTGTAGCAGTTTTCACTAATTAAATAAAATAACAATTTCTGTTAAAAATGTCTGATAGCCAAAAAGTACTAAAGTTTGCAACTGTGCAAGTAATTATAAAAATATGTTTTAAGTATTTACTGTACATAATAATAACCGAGAACTAATTTTCGACGTACATTTTTTTTTTTTTTCATAATCCATAAAATCGATATATATGTCTATGTATGCCTTATTTTATGAAAATTAGTTTTAATAGAATGCTAGACAACATACTGTCAATTACTGTCAAGTTCAATTACAAAAATTGAAGTTTCTATGAACAATAAGTCGCAATTAAATTAAAAAATATTAATCATAAAACAGAGAAAGAAAGAGATTTGAAAAGTATTTCCATTTTCCAGATCAATGAAATTTACTGTGCAATATAATCCATCAGCCTTTCTAGAATGAGTCGAGTGAGTATTTCAATTAAAGAATTAACTTTTGAATTAAATATGAGAAAATAAGAAAATTCTTGAATTTAAAGGATGAGATTTGGAGGAAATGAAATATTTAGGTATTATAAGTATTGATTTGCGCTGGGTGATGAAGTCTTAATCTTGATTCAACTTTTTCCATTTGTTTATATACAGGAATAATATTTTCCATTAGGACAAAAAAAAAAAAAAAAAAAAAAAAAAAAAATCAGAAGTTAAGTATTAAAATATTTCTATCGATGTCTATTTTTTATTTATATCCGTTATTTTTCTTTCTAAATTATTTTAAAGCAGGAAATTTTTCCTTTCCCTTACCCTTACGGTAGAGAAAGTATTGTTTTAGGGTCAAATTTTCGAACGTGAGTTTTTGATATATTTACATGTTCTGAGGTATCTGAATACGAAAATCATGTTTTCAGCGAATAGTCTGTGTGTGTGTCTGTCTGTGTGGATGTCTGTGTGTCTGTTATCTGCATATCTCAAGAACAAATAGTAGCAGAATTTCCAAACTCGGTATTCTAAATGTGTATCATATAGGGATGCTACAGTAAGATTTTTGCTGAGGTGAAGCAAACGGTTCGTGTACAGGGACACTCAAACTTATTCAAATACATTACGTCTATGGGGAAATAGCAGGTAAGTAGAGTTTAATATCTATAGACTGCACTAAACCAAATGAAACGAATATATATTTTTTGTAATAGAGATAGTCAACTGGGGGGAAAAATTGTGTATGTAGGACCTCGCCTCCCACCCTGGGGGGAAGTTTCCCCTGCAGGGGAGTAAATTTTCATGATGAGTATCTTTCAAAAGAACTCGTCAATACCTTTAAAACGAATGGTTGAACCATCAATCTGCCATAATTTAAAATAAAGTTATCATTTTTAAAAAAAAAAAGTTTTATTATTATTATTATTACTTTTTTATGTATTATTGAGACAAAATTCAACTTTATTTTTTGGATATTTAATATTATACTACTTCTCTAATACGGAAATCGTCTGTTATCATAAAGAATATTTTTTCAAATAATAATTTTAATAAATTATTTTTTTTAAACAGAATTAATTTTTAATAACCGAATTAAATTCTATATAAATGTAGGTCATTAATGAAACGGGGGGTTGATGGGGGGCGGTAGCCTCCCTCACACAGATCTAATTATCATATCAAACTCTTCCGAAGCCTAATTTGACTTGTCTAACATAGGTTTACATAACAGTACTGGTTATCTTACCTCTTAATCTCCAACCTGCATTTATAGTAATTAATTTCAGGGTAATAGAAAGTCGTGTGAGTGACACACCAGATTATTTATTTATATTTCAGAAAACTTTACCCCAAAAATGATCTAAAAAAGAAAAAAATAATAATAATACTGCATTTAAAGTATAAATATTACAGCTGTTAAAGAAAATTATACATACAGTGCGACCACGTTTCCTACGACTAGCAGTGAGGCCGAGTCCAAAAGTTTGGAGGGATGCAAAATTGGCCGAGAGATAGTTATTTGGCAAACATCCAGTTATTCGGCGTTCCCTTATCGCTTGTTTTCTCTCACTCACCCCTATTTTAACACTGGACTCGTTCAATCCGCACCTGCGCAGAGTCTTCCATGGTCGCAAGAAATGTGGTTAAAGAATAGACATGCTTTGCTGTGTATTTTCTTTTGTATAATAAAATTTAAACCTTTGTCGTTCCTATTTATTTTCACTTTCTGGTCAGAGTTGCCAAATTTAGATATTTTTATATTCAATAACCGCCATTCAATTTTTTACTGTAATGGTTGCTTAATCACACAAAAGTTCATTCGTCCATTATATATATATATATATATATCAGCTATCACCTCTCAGAATTATTGGTGGAACTGAATAAATAAATCTCGAAATTTGGCAACACTGTTCAGATCGCAGGACCGTCAAAGAGTTGTATTTATACTGAAAATAAAGCCGTTAATCTACGTAATTTTCTCAAATCTGATATCAAACTGTATTTTTACGGTCAAATCACTTCAAATGTAAAGTGTTAGTTTTTTAGTGATGTCATATAAGAAACACTTCGTATTTGAAACTGAAAATATAATTATATTTTTATTGGTTGAGAGAGTTTATTTACACATTCACACAAATAGCGATTGATATATTCTTCTGAAATGTGGTCGAAGAAATTCTTCGACAACATTTCATGAAACCATAGAAGCATCTGCGCAAGTGCTAGCTCAACGAATCCAATGGGGTGACAGTCATCTGACTCTGAGAAAATGAGCAATAACACAGAGTGCGAAATTACTGGACGTTTTCAAAATTTCAAACTGTCTGTCAAGCTGACATCCCTCCAAAATTTTGGACGCGTCCTCACTGCTAGTTTTAGGTTTTGTGGCTGCACTGTAAAAGAGCTATTGTTGTTTACCTAATCTAATTTAAAGAATTTAATTTTATGTTTGTTACAACGGAAAATTACGGGTGAATACATCTTTTATAGCCCAAATATTTTTTTTATGGACTTTGCCTGTAATCTCTGCTGTCAGGTGTTGCCCGTAATCTGACTTGAACTTTTATTTTACTGCGTAAGTCGCATTTTTTTTTTCATTTATTTATTAATAAAATTTATTATAAATTCGTTTTCATCTTGTGATAAGTTAATGACTATCTTTGTATAATTTCATGCTACTATGATTTATTTCGATTAGTATTTTATTTTATTTTATTTTTAATAAATTTTACGTTTTGTTTTAAAATCCTGATAATTTTCATCAAGATCAAAAAATGAGCAGACCAGCAAACTTAGCATGTGGAATCTAAAATGTATAGCGATACTGAGATTTTTGTCAAAAATATACGATCTTATTTACCATAATTACTATTTTTGGCATTAATAAACATATTACTTTCGACAATGTTTAATTTGACAATAATTAAACAACTGATAATTAGTTTGTGTGTTAGAAAAGTTAGTATAATATATAATCAGCAATCGGTGCAGTCACGATTTTGAATGTAACATATTTTTAAAATTCAAATGTTTAGTAATATTTTGAAATACTTTTAATCAACTAGATAATACTAAAATTAGTTCATAAAAATAATAGTATTCGAAAAAATGGCATCATTAAACCTGGATAATAGACCGACCTATTCTGATTTTTACTTTTGGGGTCACTAGATATTGAATTTGGAAATAAAAAAAAAAAAAAGGGAAAAGAAAGGAAAGAAATGTGCGTATAAAAATCCCTCCTCCTGCGAAAAAAAGCAAATGAACCTAGATTGACTAGTTTTTATCAAGTTAATGTACACATAATTATTTACTGTTCAATAAAAATGTAAAGAACTGTGGGCCAATTTTTATGGGACTTAGGCCACACATGTATATTTTTAAGATTTACTTCTAAGTTTAATGTACTACGAATACAATCAAATTTATTATGGTACCAAGCCATAGCCTCCTAAACTAGATGCCTGTCGCGTAGCTCGGAAACTTGGCAAAAGTTCAAGCGGTGGGCAGCTTCACCTGGTACAGATTGCGCGACATTTTATTCAACAGCCACCAAAATTTTTTTAAATATGGTAATGGAAATACATAAAAGCCGAATAGAATCGAAGAAACGTCGATTATATCTATCATATATGACTTCTTTAAGTTATTAATGACAGTTCAATAAAAAAGTCGCGCAATCCGTACCAGGTGGCGCTGTCTACCGCTTGAACTGTTGCCAAGTTTCTGAGCCACGCGACAAGCATCTAGTTTAGAAGCCTATGGTCAAGCTGTAAGTGGCCATCTAAACAACTGTTAAAACTTTCTTTACGCTATTTGATAGAGTCTAGCAAACACCGAGTCTCTTCATTTAATGCTTGATACAAAGAATGCAGCAGCTATACGCACTGTTTTTTTTGCATTGAATTTATATCTGATATTGTGGATACCAACTACATTTCCATAGATCCAAAATTTTTAATTTATTACGGAATGTTTTTTGTACCCTCCCAATTTTCTTACCATATTCTTTCTCATAGAGTAATTTTCTTCATATTTAATCGTAATTCTCTTTTGAAAGAAAAGAAAAGAAAAGAAAAGAAAAATACTCTACAAAGATTCCGGTGCGAAGAAAAGGCGAGTACTAACAGTCTTATGGAATAAACTCAAAAAGTTGGAAGCTATACATTTCTCACTTCATGCTGAGAAAACTAGACAAAACAATTAAATAAAGAAATACATTGATACTACTTGTAAAAAACATAATTTTAGTTAGAGTTTAGCATTATTTTCTTCCTATCGGCGATGGCCGGTTATCCGAGTTCTCTATTTCAAACGAACGGGGTTTTAACTTTATAGTGCTAGATCAGACATGCTAACATTTTAATTCATTCCGGGACATTGTTAGTTACCCCCCCCCCCCTTTTTTTTTATATTTTATTCGTATTTTTTTTTTTTTTTCACTTTTTTTTTATTACGATGGAAAAAAAAAAAAAAACCTTCAAGGAAAAAAATGTGAAAAAAGAGTGGGTATCAACAATGCTACAGAAAAAATTTAAATGTTGGCATGCCTAGTAGGTTATTATTATTTAAATAAAATGATCCTTATTGTGTTGAACATGTTGCTAATAACAATAGATTCTGATTCGAGACATATACAGACAGTATATGACTTGATTTTACTTCGAATGAATTAAAAATTCAGATCCATTATTTATCCTGGCTCGAACATATAATTTAAGACACGTGAATAAAATAAAGCACGGAATTTATATATTAGGAAAGAAAATTCTGAAGGAATAAACTGATTGTCAGCGTATTGAGCATGTGAAAAATGTTCTTTAGTAGTAGATGGTGTGTGCATAGAACTAAAATTGTATGGTATTCAAGATACGCTACATAACAAGACGTATCCATAAACATGACCTATTTTGTTAAAGAAAAACAATTCACAAGGTTAAGTGCTAGAAGATTATTAGCTAAACACTAATTAAGAGTCCGGTTCTGACTAGGGGTCCTAACACAACATATTTTACAACGCATGTAGAGCCAATACTTAAAATATGTATTGTGCTACAAACGCGTTGCAAACTGGTATGTATCATATTTTATAGATCGTAAAGCCCTATTCATTGGCCGTTCATTGTGAAATTTAACCCTTATCGCTCGTATGTCCCTTCTGAGGGGACATTAAAAAATCGAGCCACAACTTAAGGTGTTCCTCTGCAAATGAAATGTTATTTTTCTAAAACGGGTAACTATAGGCTACATTTCGGCTACTGGAAAATTTTAACAGAAAGATTTATTTTATTTAATGATGAAGTAAATTAAACAAATTATTACAATTTTTCGGTAGAAAAAAAGTAGTAAGTTGGAAAGTATACGTGTGACGTTTTAAAGAAACGCCAAAAGGCGTGTCTTACTGTTCATATGCCGAGTGCAAAGGGTTAAAAGACGAGAATTGCAAATTAAATTATGAATTTTTTTTTTTTTTTTTTTTCGTATAAATCGTTCATGCTTTGCCAACATTTATAATTTATTCCGAAGAACTATTAATACCTGCCATTTACTCACAGAAACTTTTCTTTAAATGTATTTTTCTTGTAATTTAATCTTAGTTGCACGCAACCATAGCAGAGTTGCGAACATTTTAATTTATTCCGAAACATTTCTAGTTCCATTTTTATCTCATACCATTTTTATTTCAAACGCATTTTTTTTTCTTATTTTATCGTAGTTGTATATTATAGAAACTTATTCTATAAATGATATGGTGCGAGGTAAATGCGGGGCTAAAAATGTTCAGGAATAAATTAAAATGTTGGCAACTATGCCATAGTTGGCAACGTAACACTTTTTAGCTATTGGAAAAATTTAGTCTATTTAATCAGTGAGCTGCAACAGTTTTCACTGACTAAATAAAGTAAAAAAAAAAAAAAAAAATTATAATTTCCCGGTATTCATATAGGTACTAAGTTGGCAACTACGCACGCAACAAAATATAATATTAAATATAATCGTTTGTACACCAGTTTTTCATTTAGTTTTGGAAAATATAATAATCCCTGCAAGATGAAATTTATTTTAGAAATGCAGGGATGGAACACGGGCGCAGAATTCACACCGGAATGTGTTTAAGAAATTTCTCTCCCTATAATGTCGTAACAGGTAGTTTAACAGGTAGAAAATTTTCTTACATTGATAGTGGTATGAATTCTGCGCCCGTGTTCCATCCCTGGAAATGTCCTAGAACAGAGGCGGGACCATGGAACCCCAGTCTCAGAATTCCCAGCTTTTATAATTTATTCACAAGCATTTTTAGCCCCGCCTTCTTTTCGCACCAGAAAATTTGTAGATTATTTCTTTTTAATATTTGACAACGATTAAATAAGAAGAAAAACATTTTTCAAAATTTCCGGTATGAAAAAGAGGCGGGGCGAAAAATATGCTCGTGAATAAATTATAAAAATTGGGAACTCTGCCCAGTCAACAAAAAATATGAGATGCAAAATGGGCAGGCACTAATTGTGCTCTTAAATAAATTAAGATTGTAGGCATGTCTATATATATCAAGTGAAAATTAAACGTTTATAAATACTTTACCTACAATAACTGTTTTTTTTTTTTTTTTTTTTTTTTTTTCTTTTCCTGGGGGACTAGCATAATGGATGTTTCATGCATGTTATCTAAAACATAACTTTTGGAGTCTGTTAAAATGGAAAATTAACAATAATTTTCATTTTCATTTTTATATCAAATATATATCTCGAATATTAATTTATTTATCATGAAGAAGATTAATTTATATGACAATAATTATTTTACTGAAATATATAGTTTTCCGAAATATACTTTTCCCAAATAATGAAGCAAAACACATTATTTAGGAAAGTTTATTCTAAAAATGAAATCAGCATTAATTTACATTAAGCATTTTCAGCATGCTGTTTAAAAATAAATAGGAAACGATATGACTTAATGACGAAAACATATTATCAAGTGCTTCTCAAAAAAAAAAAAAAAAAAAAGTAAAAATACCAAAAAGTTTGACTTGTGACAAAATTAATAATGGCACCAGATGGTTGTCTTCATTGTTTTCTCCCTCCTCTTTTTTTTATATGTTTTTGATAGCTTTCACTTTCATTATTAAAATAATCTCTCTTTTGCAAAAAAGAGAGTTTAGAGCAGAGGGAGAGAGATAAAAATATTGTATTTTTCTATCAATATCAACGATACATACACATTCCAAAAAATGTTACGCATTAACATAATATTTTCATGAAATTTTCAAAGGAAGTCTTTCGGTTCTTGTTTTATGAATAATTCTTTTATATAATATGGTACAGTTCATCAAGATCGATCATTGTGGAAAATTTGCTTCATTTCAAGTTATATTTGTTCATTTAGAAGTTTTTTACGATATATATATATTCTGCCATAAAATAACAAATCCTAATATGAATGTGATATTCTTTATATATTTTGTTTTTAAAAAATATTTTAAACTAAGTTTTCTCTACATAGCTACTAAATTTTACATTTATTTCGGAATATTGTAAGTACCCGTCATTTTTTTACACCGCATAAATTTTAGAGTAATTCTCTTCATCTTTCATTTTTAGAGTATTTTTTTTTTCATTCTCTTCATAAAATTACTCTACAAAGATAATGATGTTAAAAAGCTCGGGTGCTAACAGCATTCCGAAATAAATTTAAAAAGTTTGCAGCTATGTTTCTAAGATCAATTATGTTGGTATATAAAAAAATAACAAATGTATAAATATTATATATACATACATTTTTTTTTTTTTTTTTTTTTTTTGTACATGGGAATAAAATAAATTAACTTTGTTCAATCCCCAGTTATTATTTATTATTGTTTTCCACAGCCGCTATTTTTTTTTTACATATTGCGGAATGTTCTTAGTACCCGCCTTTTCTCACACCATACAGTATCCTTTTTAGAATAATTTTCTTTATATATAATCGTAATTATATATTGAAAAAAAAAAACATCTCTGCAAAGATTACGGTGCGAAAAAAGGGCGGTATTAACAACATTCCGGAATAAATTAAAAAAGTTGGAAGCTATACTTCTACGATCAATTATTTTATTATATAAAAAATAGCAAATGCAGAGCTGCCGGCCTAATCCGGCAAACTGTTAGTACCGCCAATTTTTATACACCACTTAATTTTTAGAGTAATTTTCTTCAAAAATATTTAAGATGAATTAAGAAAACAAACACTCTAAAAATTAAGTGATGTAGAAAAATGGGCGGTACTAACAATTTGCCGGATTAGGTTGGCGGCTCTGCAAATGTATAAATATTATATACACTTTTATATGTGCGTGCAGAAATCCCAACTTTTATAATTTATTCACGAATATTTTAAGCCCCGCCTTCTTTTTGCACCAGAAATTTCGTAGATTATTTCTCTTTAATATGTGACATCGATTAAATAAGAAGAAAATCATTTTTTTCAAAATTTCCGGTATGAAGAAGAGGCGGGGCTAAAACTGCTCGTGAATAAATTATAAAAGTTGGGAACTCTGTGCAGGGATGGAACACGGGCGCAGTATTCATACCACTACCAATGTAAGAAAATTTTCTACTTCTTAAATCAACGATATTATTGGTAGTAAAATTTCTTAAACAGATTCCGGTATGAATTCTGCACCCGTGTTCCATCCCTGTCTGTGTATGTGTTTTGCAGATGGGAATAAAATAAATTAATTTTGTTCAGTCATCCTTTATTTTTTATTATTGATTTCCGTAGCTGCCAAGTTTTTAAATTATTTGGAATGTTTTTAGTACTGTCTTTTCCCCACACAATATTAGAGTAATTCTCTTTATATTTAATCAAAATTATATATCGAAAAAAATTAATCTACAAAAATTACAGTGTGAAAAAGGGGCTTTACTAAGAAAATTCCGACAGGGACGGACTGGCTCAATTTAGCCGGCTACAAAATATTTTTTCCCACTTGCTCTTTAAGGGAGTTTAGGGAGCCCACCCAGGGCGGACTCCAGAAACCCTAGATATTTCAAAGTCACAATTTCACAACGTTTTACTTAACATACCACATTATTTGCCGAAACGTCAGTGGAGGCCCTATGTTGAGACTCAAAACGGTTTTGGGTTATGTCTGTTTTTCTTTCTGTCTGTGTATTTGTCGCGCGATAGCGGCCGCAAAAAACCCGCCATTGACTTGAAATTTGGTTCACATATTCATGATCCCCACTAAATTAGCTGTATAGGTTTTGGTGTGCATTCCATTTGTAGTTCGTGTACAGAGACACGCCAAAGTTTTTTTTTATCATTACGGCCTATGGGAAGAATTTGTATGTCGAGCGATAGCGCCCGCAAAAATCACGCTATTGACTTCCAATTTGGTACACATATTCATGAGCCCTACGGAATTAGCTGTATAGTTCTAGGTGTGTATTACATTTGTAGTTCGTGTACAGGGACACGTCAAAGTTTTTCTTATCATTACGGCCTATGGGAAGAATTTGTATGTACCGCGATTGTGGCCGTAGAAGTCACGTTATTGACTTGCGATTTGCAACTGGACAAAACTTTCGACTTTATTTTATAAAATAAAAATGATAATAAACACTTTTTTGATAAAATATGTACATGTAAGAATTTTCTATTAAAAGCTTACGGAGAATTACATATTTGATACACACATAATATATTTCACTCAAAGTTCTCCTTTTTCAAAAAACATTTTTATATGTCTTAAATTTTATACTAATATTATGGTTAAAATAAGTTTTTATTATTTACATTGAATAATCAAATAACATTTTAATATAGTTCATTTTTGTTCCGAATATTTTGATATTGAAAGAACTTTAAATGAAAAATCTAACACCAACACAAAATAAATAAATAAATAAATAAAAATAATAACAATAATAATAATAATGGCATAGAAAATTTAATGCAGTGATTACTAAGCATTTTTTACAGACAAAAATAAATAAAAAATAAGGAAATAATAAAAAAAGAAATGTATATATATGTATGTGTCACTAAATTATACCATGGCAATGAAACATGAACTAAAATTAAAGAGAATAAATAGAACAAGAAGTTTGAAAAGAAATGATGAAATATACGCAAATGGGACAAAAGAAACGAAGAAGTAGAGGGTTTCATATAATGTTGTCTTCATTATTTTTCTTTCTACTCGTATTTGCGCTTTGTGTTTCTGTAATTTTCACTTTCATTAATTAAACATTATCCGTTTACAAAACATCAGGCTTTAATCTAAAAAAAAAAAAAAAAGTCTCCTCTTTTTTTTTTTTTTTTTTTTTTTTTTACGAACACTACTTTTACAGAAAAGAAAAAAAAATTGGTGACGGAAAAATATTTTTTGAGAACTTTTTTAAAAGCTTTCTTGGTTTCCTTAATTAAAGTTTCATACTGTATTTTATAAATGATAGTAGTAGCACAGAAAGCGTTAACTGCTGACAATGTTTATGATTTTTGTTGCACATGAAAAAGTGTTATTTTTGTCTTGCTTGCACTTTTTCATAATTAATGCTGTCGTATCATACAACGAATGACTATATTTTACATTTTGATTAATTATGGAAATAAATAATTATGTGTGAGTTCTTTTTTATTAATTAATTAATTTATTTTTTGTTAATGTTCCGTTTATAACTAGAATTGAAAACCAGTTTATGACCTGTAGTATATTTAACCCCTTAACTGATTCTTTTTCTTTCATTTTATTTTTTAGCTCACACCAGTATTACTGCATGATAATTTTCATGTTACTTAACCTTTGAATAATCATCGCAGCTGCCAAAATTTTAATTTATTCCGGATTAATTCTACCCACGCCTCTGTTTCGTACCACATATTTTTTTTAAAGTAATTTCTTCATATTTTATCGAGGTTAAATATTGAAGAAAATTTTTCTATAGATAAAGTGGTGCGAAATAAAGGCGGGGCTAAAAGTACTCCGCAATAAATTAAAATATTGGCAGCTATGAGACATGTTGTTTTGTCGGAAATTAATCCAAAGAAATACTTTGAAAAATACCGGTGCCAGTTTGTACAAACTGTTACTAAAGTAACGCCCGAACGCTGTACGGGGAAACCAGTTAAGGGGTTAAATAATTTACAGCTATATATATATATAGATATATATGCTACTTAAAAAAAAAAAAAAAAAGCGTTAAGTAAAAGAAAAATATAAGCAACAGAAAGTAAATAACACGAGAAAAAAAGAAAGGAAGAAAGAGTATATGGTTTATTAAAAAAAAAAAAAAAAAAAAAAAAAAAAAAAAAAACCCTCTTTACCCTTTAAATTAATGCAAGAACGTATTTCTTACTTTCTTTTTATTTGTAATTGTATTATTTTTATCTTTTCATACGATAACATCTTAGTAACATATTTCAGTGCAATTTAAAATGACAAACCCTGTCATGGCTCAGTAACATTTTTATCGGTATAGAATTTTTTGTAAGAATTTTTTATAATGTCAGTTTTGATGATTTTTTTTTATCATAAATTCCTATACGTTAGAATGAACCAATTACACCGATATATTTATATATAATTATGGATTTGTGAAATGCTTTATTTCACGAGCTTGACAGAATCTTATATGCTAAAATCGTTTCAATTTTCGGATTTTCAGCCTATATATATCGTGAAGTCACGTAAAGTATAATTTTTTCATAAACTTAATTAAAAAAACAGAGATGTTAAAGAAAAAAAAAAAAAACACGAAATTGTACCACTACTTTTATACTAAAATTTTTATTCTAAGGGAAACTTATTAATTAAAAAATATATATTGTTAAAAAATACTTGTGGAAGAGTTCTGCAAAAAACAGGTCTCTAACAACACTCTGGATAATGATTTTAAGCTGAAAACAACATTTTATAAATAATGACGAATTTTCGCAAGTCAATTCAGAAATACTTGTCTTTCAGAAGGGGGTATATTTTTAGAATCACATCTCAGGGATGAGAGTTTTTCATTTTTTTAAACATTTATATCATAAATCATAGATATATGTTTTTAAATAAGTACACTGTGTAAAAAAAGTAGAAGGACATTATATATTTTTAAAAGTAAATGATTTTTTTTTATTTTTAATGAAATTATTTTTATATGTCATATTTTGCAGATCATTTAACAAGAAAAATTCTGTATCATTACCATTGATTTTCAAAAATAAATTATTAATGACACCAAAAATAACTTCTACTTTTTTTAGCTCTGTAAAAAAAAGTAGAAGGACAGTAATACAAAATATAAAATACAAGCAATATTAGTAAGGAATACTCTTCCTATTGGCTTTTATGACTTCGAATATTCTATTTGGCAGTGAATCATACAAAGACTGGATTCCTGTTTGGCAAAAATTAGCCTATGAGCTGTTCAAAGCTACTCGAAGCTCAATAAGGAATTTAAACATTTTCCCACTAGCATATACTTGACGAGCAATCATTGGCCATATGTTTTTCACTGTGTTAAGATCAGGGCTTTTAGTTGACTTAGGTAGAACCTGCATATTATTTGCAGCGAACCAATTTTTAACTCTATGATGATGTGAATAGCGGCTTCATCTTGTTGAAACATACACTCTTCTCCTCCTAATTCAGAGCCATAAGGAAGAAGCTCAGAATTCAGCACTTCAATATAGCCTGTATGTTTTTGCATACCACTGAAAAAGACTAGACTTGTTCTTCTTCAATATCCAATTGCTTACTAGATCATCCCCTTTTCCCCTCATTTGTCGAGTTGAATAAAATTCTCTTCAGACAATGCCAATATTATTGGTAACCATCTAAATCGTCTAAGTTAAACTTCTTCTTGTCTGAAAATATTATAAAAGTTCCATCTGAGGTCCATAACACGTGTTTTTTAACCCATGATAAACGGTAATCAATCTGTGTTTTTTTTTTGTTTCCACTTTGGATGATGCTTCCGCTTTTTAAAAAGATGTTATGTAGTTGTAAACTGTTTTCCTTCTCACATGAGTAAGTGCTGCTTGATTTGGGGCCTCTGAGATACTACAACAGCTCTTTTTAAGCTCATGAGCAAGTTTTCTTTCATTGCAAGGCGTTAACGTTTTAGGCCTACCAGTCTTCTTTCTTTTCCTATTTCTATCTGGCTTTCTGATAAAGTTAGAGAGTGTATTGTGGCTGATGTGCAGTATACGAACAATCTGTCTAACACCTTTACCATTAATTTTATATGCAACAATTTGCCCCTTTTGGATATAATTTTAAAGTATTCTTTTAGGCAGTTTTAAAAGAATAATATAATGCAATTTTTAACAAAATACGTTTTCCTCAACAAAATCCTTTAAAGAAAATTCAATATTTACTTTTTTACTCGTGCACAATCCACCAAATAACAAATTTTGGAAAGTGTCTTTCTACCTTTTTTTACAGTCTCAAAATCATGATTGCTAGTTTTTCTACAATCCACTAATTAGCATTAGTAGTAGAGATTTCATTTTTCCGTAAAATTAAAGAGAACTTTGTTAAACAAAATCTGTATAAAAATCTGATAGCCAGGATAAAAATACAGAAAATAATTTACAAAAATCATGTGTCCGTCTACTTTTTTTACACAGTGTATACAGAGATGCCAATATTTATATCTCATTTTCCTAAGTATAATACGCAGGTCTGCTAAAACAGTTTCACACTGGAAATATTTACTAACTGAAAAGTCATCGTTAAATGAGGTTATTGTATTTTAATAACGACCTTTGTCTGTAAATAGAACTTTCTGCTTTACAACTGATTTATCTGACCTGCGGATTATGTAATAATTTTTTCAAAGCACAATTAGCAACCCAGGCCAATTTATTCATATTTATTATTTATAGCCAATTATTTATTTATTATTTCCCTTCGAATATAATCGTAATTACAGGTTACAGAAAATTACTCTTCAAATAATGAACGGTTAAAGGAAAAGCCAAATGAAGTGCTCAGGAATAAATTAGGACCGTTGGAATGTCTGTAGACTTCAATTAAAATTTACACGTTTGTAAATATTTTACCTAAAGTAACTGAATTTTTTTTTTCTGGGGGATATAACATAATGCATGTCTACTGTATGTTCTCTAAAATTATGATTAAAAATAAATAAGTAAATAAATAAATAAAAAATAAAAATATAAAATATAAAATAACTTAACGTTAAGTTAAATTAACATTTTTATATTAAATATACGTTTTTCCTGAAAAAAGATTAATTTAGTATATGTCAATAAATTTTTTACCTAAATATAACACTGGTTTTCTAAATGATGAAAGAAAACGCATTGTTTATGAATGTTTATTAAAAATAAATAATAACATCAATTTATGTCAGGTATTTTGAAACTTACAAACGGAATAAGCTAGCTGAACGACGAAAAAAAAAAAAAATAAATAAGCATTTCTTAAAATATATATATATATATATAAAGGCTTTAAAAAATTGGTTAAGAAAAAATCTGAATTGTGACAAAATTAATAATACCATGAGGTAATACTGATGTGAAACAAACGTGAATATAATGAGTGTATTTTTTTTTCTTTTTTTTTTTTTGCGAAAATCGTGAGATTTGTCAGCCTATATAAAACTTAAGGTCAAGTAAAATATGAATTTGTTATAAAGTTAATTTAGAATTAAAGATAAGAACAAACACAATATTTATCAACGATAAATCTCCGATAATAAATCTAAATCTAAAGCTTTTTGTGAATCATTTCGAATTTACGCCAATGGATTCAGAAATACTTCTTTTAAAGAAGGGGGCATATTTTTATAAACATACTTCACAGATGAGAGTTTTCACATTTTTTGTTAAACTTTTCTATCAAAACATTGAATGTCGGGGAACGTAAAAAGCAGAAGCGGGAAAATGATTTAGCATATTGAAGTATTGCTCCCCACTTTGGAGACTGCACATCCCGAAGAGTTTCTTTATATTGCTTTATGATTTGTTGCATAGTACGGAGCTAGACTATTGATGTGGATAACATCTGGCCACTATTTGAAAACGACATTGTTCAGTTTTTTAATTATGACGTAATGGCTTTTTAAGATTTGTTACAACTTTGGACATTGATCATTCGTTCGTCCGAACAGGCAAGCAAAGTGCTCATTCAAAGGTGCCGATCATTCCATGATTTCATGCAGAGCACTATAATAGACTTTAAGGAACATAGAAAGGTATAATCCCCAATCAATTTGGTTTTTGTAAATGAACAGAGACAGGTCATTTAGTAGAGTTCGATTAAATCTGTCGAATATATCTGATGTAGGTTGGTTGGTTGTAGGATTTAAGGCCGATTGACTCCTGATGTGTCCTAGGCCTAGAGGGGGAATGCCCTCCGTGGGGGTCTTTCTAAGGGGTCCTAGCCCGTATTTACGCGAGTTTCGGAGGAAACCACGGAAAACTCCGAACGGCTAGGTTGATGAGCGCGACCTGGGATCGAACCCGGCACCTCCCATCTACCAGCTTTGAGCGCAGAACCGCTCGGCCGCTGGTGGGCCTATATCTGATGTAGGATGCAAAGATGTCGACCCAGTTTTTCTATTCCAATGTATCTGCAATATCAGTGTAAACCTCAAAAATAAAATAAGTACCTTGATCTGAATGACAAATCATAAAGACTCCGTAATGTGATATCCTATATCGCACTGGGATATCTACAAAAGTCCACGATTCTTGCTCTGTAGGGGTATAGCTTCATCAATCTTGTGAAATTGTCCATTATTTCAATGGTATATTGGTTACTTTTTTACGTCTGTGGCAACGGTCCTCATATATTCAAAACAGCTTTTTCAAAAGGAATACTAACATTATAGCGCTGTAAACGACTTTTAATTCGAGTTTTTAGTGCTGATTTTGCTCCTTGTACATGCCATTCCTTAGACCATTTTTCTTCATCAAAACTAAGTCGATCCCAGAAAAAGCGTTCTTCAGTCTTATTCCTGGTTTACAAAACTGTGAAGTGTCCCTACCTGGGCTGCCATCTTCTTCATTCAGAATGTTTTGTCCTGATTTCACCTCCTCTCTTATGACCATATCATCCGGAAGCATATATACTCAACACAACATTATACTCAACATGTTCACTATGCTGAACGAACGAGAAACCGGTCAGCTGTCCGTAGGGTTCCCCCGAATTGATAGCGTGATGTATTCATTTCTCTAAAGGTATTCCAGGAAAAAATCCTGTTTATTCCTCCTATTGGTCAATTTTGATCAGCACGCTCAACATACTCAGCTTTTCTAAACGGTTTCGTAAAAGATGATCATCCGAAAACTTGCTGTCCTTGAACAAAATCAGGCTGAGTATGTTGGGTATAATGCTGAACGAAAGTCTCTCGTGTGATATGACCATTACAGATATTATACGGCTTTCATCTTCTCTCTTAGCTGATCTTATGCAGATTTCATATCCTTTCTAAGCTGATCTTGTCTGGCTTCCATTTTATCTAGTTCGGCTTCATCTCCTTTTGTCAGGTTAACTTCTTGTCTCGTCTGGCTTCCAATTCTTCTTGCCAAGCTTTTATGTCCTCTCATCAGATCTTAGACGGTTTTCATCTCCTCTTTTTCAGTTGATCTGGTCCAGCTTTAATCTTTTCACTTAGCTGATTTTATATATCTTCTGCTTTCCAGTAGAACCAATCTCAGGAAAGGATTTTATCGTTATATAAAAAATTTGACATTACAAATAGTAAATTTTTAATTACGTAATAATTTAAGTTTGATAAATTGCAAACAAATAGAAGGATATCATAATTTCTCATTGTTATGACATTTTTCCGGGAAAAAAACACAAAATATTTTAAGGCCATGGTTAATAATCTGTTGAATGAAGAATAATTTTTCAATTAAATAGGAAGCTGATATACAGGTATAAACTGCAGTTGTTTTTTGTCAACAATATAAGTGTTTTATGCTGCAAATGATAGGAATCAGCAAGTACAATATGGAGATTAAAATTCTCCACCTGTAGACCGATTCTTATCGCTCATTAAAACATTTTCTTTATCATCATTTTCTACGTAAAATTTTGGGAACATTTTATTTTATTTTTCAATAAAGTGTTTATTTTCTTATTTAATAACTTATTTTATTTTTAGCTGTGGTAGTTTTTTTTTTATTCTATATATTTTCTATTTCTGTAAGATCACATCGAGAATAAAGGCCAAGTTTCTTAAAAATTCCAATAATATAAAGAACAAAAATGAATGATAAAATATCAATTATAATATGAAAGATTAATGCAAGCTTTCCATTTGTTACAATTCCTTTTTAAATGATTGCTCCGTTTACAGTAATTTATGCTACATTTATTAATACATTTATGCTACATTTATACTACATTTATATACATACAGTTTATCTCAACTGAAAATTAAAAAGTAATTATTGAAATTTGAAATTTGAAATTTTTAAATATTGTATTGCATTAAAACATTTACAAAGTTATTCCTAATTTATTTTATTAGAAAAATACTTCAATTGAATTAAAATATTATTTGAGGAATAAATTTGTGTTATAAATTTTAGAAATATTTTTATTAATGAATATTTGCAATGCCTTGTAAATTTTTTTATTAAAATTTATAATTATTAAATTACTCAGCATACTTCCTTATAAATATAAATATATGTGTGTCTGTGTGTGAAAATATGAAAGATTTTAAGCATATTTTAAAATGATTTACTAATTTGGAAATATTTTTAAAATAAATGTAATATGAATTATAAATTAAAAGAAAAACTCAATTTTAATTTATATGGATGGAATTGCAACAGAAAATCCTAAATTTTTGCATTTTTAATAAACATTACATAAACAATTATGAAATAAATAAAATAAAAAATAAGTCTTCATACTACTTTAGATTACTGTAATTTCAGTTGCAAATAATTATTAGATATTTCTGTTTCTTTGTCTGAAGAATATTTTCATCAGTTGAATTTTATTGAAAAACTTTTAAAATAAACCCCTAATAATCTTGTTATATTAAATAATTATGTTATATTGAATAATTTTTGTTTAAAGAATTAGTATATTCTTCGTAAATAATTTCAAACTAAAATGTTAAGAATTTTTTTCTGCGTTTATACAATGGAATAAATGAAGTACTTACGAATTTATTATGTTTAATAAATGAACATGCTTAGATTTTTGTTCTAATGAGTTTTTTAATACTAATTGAATAAATTTCACTAATTACATATAACATATTCTTTGTTTAATGTGATTACATTAAAGAAAAATACATCTGTATCATTTACGGTTAAAAAAATTTCATTATATTTTATTTATCACTGAAAAAAAAAAAAAAAAAAAAAAAAATTGTTAATGTAAAGGTGATTTTTATTATTATTTCTTTATTCCTTCAATTTTACTATTTTCTACTATGATATTTTGTAATAAAGAAGCAAAATGATTCTAATATGAAAAATTCGTTTAACCACATTTGGAAAGATATCGATAAAAATCTTGTTTAAAATTAAAAAAGGAGAAATACAGAATATCTGAAAAACTATAAGAAATTTTAATTCATTATTTAACCAATTATTATACCTATTATTATTTCTTTTAACTAATTTATTATAATTTTTATATTGACATTCAAAAGATAATTATCAATGTAAGCTTAAAATGTAAATTTGTGTTTTATAGTTTTATATTTTATATTTTATTATTATTGTTATTATTTCAATAAAACTAAATTTAAGTCAGTTTGAGTCAACATTTGTACCATTAAAAAAATAATTTCAACTTTTTTTGTTAAAACAACCATTAACCATATTGTTAATACGCATTAAAAGTCTATATGAAAAAGCAAAATTATTTCATTATTGAAAATTTTGCAGCACATTTTTTGGTTATATATTTTATAATTTTATTATTAAATATTCTCTATATTCCTTCCATTAAAGACATTTAGATTAAACTTAGTATAATTTGATTAATCACATTCTTGAAAAAAATATTAAACGTATAATAGACATAAGCTATAAAGAAGCTAATTTATGTGTAAAAATTTAATATATTATGTTTTTATTTTAAACGACAGTCAAATATTTTCCTTATTTTCTGATACATACACACACGTATACATATAATTATTGATAAACAATCATTCTCATTAAAAACATATTTCTTTCGAAAAAAGTTAGTGAACATTTAAATTTTAATATTTATTTTTAAGTAAAATTAACTAATTTTTAAAAATAAATGAAAATAACGGCATTAACTGCAGCGCTCGAAAACAAATTTTCAGACATTGAAATAAAATGAAATTATTTCCTATTTTATAAAACCTAAACCTTTAGTTTTGTAATTAAATAACCGTATAAGGTACGCATATTAGAAAACGTCTTTAAGAGAAGAAAAACTTTTTTTATTACGATGCAATAAAATATCAATTAAAGTATACATTTTAAAACAATTAAAATAGAGACGTTTCGAAACATATCCGAGCTTCCTCATGAGTGTTAAAAACAACATATTTTGCGAACATTACATACATTCTCAAAGAATTTATAGTAGTAAAGAATATTGAGGCGCCAGTGCACATGCTTCATTGATAGTGTGGAGATGGCTGGCAGTATGCCAACCCTCGAGGAAAATACCAGACGTATAATTATTATAACCAGAGTTTAAATCTTTTATATTATCAAAATATGGGATATCATCAGTTTCTATTGAATGGATTACAATTTTAGAATTTTGATTACAGTTTTTATATGATCCTCTATGCTCCTGCAATCAAATTCTGGCTGTACGACCAGTTTCACTTATATAAACATAGTTACAATCTTTGCATGGAATTAGATATATTGCACCAGTTAGATTCAAAAAGGGAATTTTAGGCTTAAAGTCAAAAAGAAAGTTTTTTAATAGTTTAATCGGACTGAAAGTAGTGTAAATATTATGTGGTTTAAATAATTTAGCTATACGTTCTGAAGCAAAACCAAAATATTGCATAGAAATTTAAACTTTTTTAGTAGCTATTAAATTGTTCATCTGCAGTGGAAGAGAGGGAAAAATTGTAGAAGAGAAAGAAAAAGAAGGGAAGTGGATAATTTTTTCACGATAAATTTGTTCTGACTAGTTAAGAGGGTAATCGTTATTTATTAAATTCTTAGAAATCCTTTTAATTTTCAGTTTAAAAAGTTTCTCATTACTGCATAACCGAAGATCTGTACTGACCAAAGTCTGAAAAACCACAAATTTTTAAGACTTTGGTCAGTAGAGCTCTTCGGTTATGCAGTCTTATTTTCTTTATAGTAAATTGACATTAGTGCTATAAATAATATAATAAAAATATAACAAAAATATGAAAATCAAAATCACTCATATAAATCTATATAAATAAAAAAATACACATTAAAAGTCATGGTGGTAACAGTTTTCACAAAATGGGCATGAAGACCTTTACTTCCGGGGTGTATAAAGTTAAGTCTCGTACAACACGGTGGCAAAGGTGATAAATAAATAAAACAGTTATATTTATTTCTCACCACTAAATTTTTAGACTACCAATCTATTGATTCCTACACTTGATGTAGTTTTTGTATAAAGCAGTTGCTTTGACATAAAATTAGTGGAGTTAAAAATTATATTAATTCATGAAGGAAACTTGCACCGACGTTGAACGAGACTTTACTGTATACTTATATATATATATATATATATATATATATATATAATAGATATTTTAACCTTAATTATTTAGCATTTAATAGATACATGTTAAAACCAACACAACAAAAATAAAACTGATTGTCAGAGTCAGATCAATTCTACATCAAAGATTTGGTAAAAGCATACATCCACAAATAGCCAAATAACGTAACTGTTTATTAACAAAATTAATCAAAGTAATTAGATTAAACATTGAAATAATAAACATACGAACAAGCGCAATTGCAGCTGTAATCAAAGTGCATGCAGACATTAAAAAAATTAATGGTAAAGCCAAATAGGCAAAGTCATTATATATCTTTATATATATAAAAATCTCGTGTCACGATGTTTGTCTGCGATGAACTCCAAAACTAATGAACCGATTTTAATGAAACTTAGCACACTGTGTGCAGTTTCGTCCAACTTCAGAGATAGGATAGTTTTTATCTCAGTCACAATTTGTTTTTTATTGCAAATTATTCGTTAATTATAGCCCTTTGTTAAATAATCTGCGAGTTCCATAAGTTTAATTGTTGCCAAAAGAAAAAAAAATAATAATAATAAATAAATAAATAAATAAAAAAAAAATAAAAAAGTACGAGTTCATTTTCTTTCGACATAAAAATAAATACATTTAATCAAACGTGAACGTTAAAAAATTATAAAAAGTTAAATTATTCATCTCACAAATATTGATGTCATATAATCACTTTAAAAAGTATATACACATTAATAAAGTACTAATGTTGTTCTATACACAAGCGAAGTTGACTTCACTGACAGTCTGTGGAGCCAAGAAAAAGATTTTATACGTTAATCGCCCATTGGATTTTTTGTAAAAAGTTATTAAAAACCGAGAAAAATTATTTCCCGATTTTAATCCCCATATTTGGATATAGATATGTATTAGTTATCGTATGCATGCATTAGATTGAGTTATTTTGCTGTCAAATTCACAAAATTTTAATTTAAATTTCAGAACTCTGTCGTCTATATTACTTGGATATTTATTGTGTCAATATAATCTTTGAAAGGAAATGTTTATGTTTTCAATCGAATATGGAAGTTTGCTATATTTTTTTCTAGAGTTTTGAAATTTAAAATTCAAACCTTTATATACCAATTTTGAACGGTCTAACTCAATTTCTAATTTTTGCCCCCCTTTAGGACACCTTAAAACATATAAATCAGGTGAAATCCCGAATAATTGCGATTAGCGCCATCTATTGGATAAATTTAATGTAGGTTATTCGATAATATAAAAGTACTTTAAAATATCTTTCCAAAGATGTATTAAAAATAATTTAATCATATTTAGTATTCGAAATATTGAAATTTTAAAATATTACAGCGCCATCTGGCGGTAAAAATGTCTGTAATCTACTGTTCAATTCCAAATCAACAAAGCTTTCAAATAATGTATTACTTATAAAATTATTTTAATTAGTAGCTGAGATACAAAAGAAAACCTAATCAGGACACCTTAAAACGTGTAAATCACGTGAAATCTCGAATTCCATTACTTACGGTAGTCGGTTAATGGAAGGTGACAGAAATTTGTGGCGTCTACTCTTGAAATTCAATTCAAACAAGTTTCAAAATGACATATTACTTTTGAAATTATGCAATTTAGAAGCTGAGATACAAAAATTATATAAACAGTATTAAAAAACGATTTATGTTTGACTTTTTCGTGGTTTTCTCCGAAACGCGTAATTCCGGGCAAAATAATGTTAAAAATCCATAGCATGAAATGTGAAAGGAGTATCAGAATTCGAAACTCTGCAAAATATAAAAGAATAAAGGCGTTCTGGATTTTTCGTTTTTTTCTCCGAAACAACCGTTCCTTCTCTACGTTTTTGCCCCCCCCCCTTTCCGTCCCTTCTAATAATTTTACACTTGAAAATATCCGCAATCGATTTATTTTTCCTTAAAACCTAATAATACCAATTTCAAACTCTGTAACTCTTTTTTTTTTTCCTTTCGCCCCCCTCCCACCCCTCCCCCTCAATCCTTCCTAATAATTCTACACTTTCAAAAATATTCAGAATCGAATTATCGGGCGTTAAAACCAAATATTACGAAATTTCAACGGCATATCTCAATCAAGTACTGCAAAATATAAAACGAAATTTTATCTAATATTTTTGTTTATCCACATATTTTCATGAAAATTGAACAGTAGCATTATAATATGCTGTCTAGGCCGAATATTAATTGAAATGTAACGTGAATGAAAATTTGAAAAAATTTGAAAATTGCAATTTCCCCCCCACTATAAAACACGTGACATCTTGATCGGTTACAATCATTTCCTTTTTCATGACAGACGGTCGTTTGGCATTTGAAATGATGTAGCCACAAAAAATTCATACTTTAGTTAATTTAAAGAAATCTAATTGTTGTACCAATAAGCCGCTTGCACACTTAGATTCAGAAAAAATGCCCCTTTTATTTAGTATCGAAATCGTTACGACCTGACAAATATTTCTAATTTATTTTCCACTTTTTCTGCTTTTAACTCTGTTAAAATATCTTTTTTTATGCAATGGCGGTGAATTCTCAGTCATTGAGATCGCTTTTAGATTAGACATGAGTGGACATTTTAATTAATATCTCCATAATTAATTGAAATTTTTAAATTCGGTTTATAAGAGCCCCTCGGGAAGGCTCCTGAGCATCCGTATGTCAATTTTTGTACTTATGCGTTCAATAGGGGCTGAACGTATAAAAGTACAGACAGACAGACAGACAGACAAATCTTTTCTTTTTTTATTATAGATGTGTGAAATTATTGTCATTTTATGGTTGATCGAATAAATCAAATAAATATAGAAAATAACATGAAAGAAAATATTATGTACCCCATGTATAACGTTGTTCATATGTAATTGGGATTGAAATATAAAATGGCTATTTCAATCTTTTCCAAACTGTCATCTAATAAGCACCCAAATGAAAGCCCACTGGTAAGCGATCGTCACAGGAAATAGGGACAGACACCCGAGAGTTTGCGAATGAGTAGGGCGCTGCCGAAGGCAGCGGGGAACCAAAGCAGGTTTTTAAGCAATTTCATGATTTCTTTAAAACTTTTTTCTTTGTAAAGCGATATAGAAAAGAGTTTCCTTTAAATATAGTGGCCAGCGAAGCGAAAAAAGCCTTCGTTGATTCACTACCTTCGTTGATTTCATGAATTAAAATATGGTTTCGTTAACAAACTTTGATCTATTGGCATGCAGGCAGCATCAGGTCGAGTTTTGTACATTTCGAGTTTCATTTAGAAATTTTCCTGCATTCGGAATTCGGTTCGTTCCCAAACCGGGGCTTTGCTAGTTGCTCAGAAAGTATTTTTAATTTTCACAAATTTACTTTAATTTTTGCACAAATTGTTTGTATAATTCACAAATGGAGTGCTATTTTCAAAAACCTAGATTGACCTCTGGTTAAAATAGAAATAAATTTAATTTTAGATTACATAAACTGCATATTTTGTTTTTTAAATTTTAACGCTTGTTAAATTACTTTTAACCGACTTCAAAAAAGAAGGAAGGTTAACAATTCAAACCGTATGTTTTTTTTACGTTTGTTAGCTCATAACTTCTGAACGGATGCTCCGATTTTTATACTTTTTGTTTTGTTGAAAAGGTCTTTGTCTGAAATAGGTCCCATTGTAATATCTTTACGATCTAAAAAAAATACAGGGTGCCCAAAAAAATCAGTCCCAACTCTTTTAACTATTAAACGGCTGCAGCTATGGTGATAAAAATGGTATGTAAGTATAGCAAAGTGGCCATGCAGTACAGGGTTTAACCGCTTGCAGCGCCACCTGGTGGAAAACAGCGGAGTTAGTGTTCCTATTTCAAAAACGGTTCTAAAGAAAAAAGTGAATTACAAAGTTGAAAAGTATCATCGATTTAGTACGAAAAGATAGTTTAGACATTAATGCTAAAAACAGAACGCTTAAAACGTGCATTTGTTTGTTCACAATTTCCTATTTTGTGCACACTTGAACGACATTGTATATGTTGTAGCGTAGCGGGTGACATTTATACTATGTAAAATTCAACGTATGGTTATTGTAAGCGGTCACATCGATTAACGCATTGACGTTTTAAACCGACTTCATAAAGGAAGAAGATCTCAATACAAACTATGTTTCTCATTGTTGTTGTTGTTGAAATTTGTTAGCTATTAACTTCGTGAGAGATGATTTAATTTTAACACTTTCTTTTTTTTTTTTTTGTAATGATTTTAGCCTGAAATAGGTTTCATTATGATTTCTTTAAGATATAAACAAATTACAGGATACTCACAAAAGTCTCTTCTCACTCTAACTGCTGAACGCATGCAGCTACACTGGTAAAAGCAGTATATAAGTATCGATGTTGAAACTTCTGTTCGTCAGCTGCAATGCATATTTTGCTCTTTGTTTGAACTTTACGATGCGCAATTTCCAGCGCAGCGGGTGACACGTATTCACTGTAAAGTTCAATATATATGCCTAACAGAATTTTTGGTTACGAATACAGCGTATCCGTTCTTTACATTTCTAAAGACTTTTTAACTTAACGTATGTTCATTCAACAGATAGATTTTTGCTCATATCCGATAAAGGCAAGAAAAGTGACACAGCTTAAAAATGCAGCATTTGAGAAAAATCAACTTAAAAATAACTTGACTAGAATAAAACTGGCACAACTGTCTCTCGAGTGGGTAACTTTTTAGATGGAGATGTAACTTTTTTGTACTCATTGGGTGCATTTCATGTATTTTTCAGTGACATAAACCATTTTTTGAGTTATGTCACTTTTCTTGGAAGTTGTGATTTGTGAAGCTGCCGTCGAACGTCTTTTGATGTTCTGCTATATGAATAAGTTTTCACTGAAAAGAGAAAAATAAAATCCTTTTGTAAAAAAATAGAACCGACTCCAAAAAGCAACTACTATTCAAACAACTAAAATAAAAAACATGGTTATGAAATGAAACTGTAAATTGCGCCTAAAAGTATAAAATAACTTCCTTCGCCAAACAACCTATAACACTACAATTAATCATAACTTTTGAAGTCGGCGCAGACTTAAACAGAAATTGATAACTTTATTCAATATAAAAGTCAAATCCTATTCAATATACACATCTCACATTGTCACCTGCAAAACGCAGCCGAAAACTACTTTGATTCAAGGAAACATATAAGATTTCGCAAGCAACAATAGTTGGCGAAGATGCTGGTATCTGACGTCCTTGGTGAAAGAAAAATTGAAAAATTATCTGGCAAACATATTTAATTTCTTTGGGATATCATGATTATTTTGATAAGGTATATTAAGAGAGTAATCTAGAATATCAAACAATACAGCGTACAATATATATTATGAAAATATACATCTTGCGTGTATGATTTGATCGCCAAATCCAAAAGCCAGCAAGGATGATACTTATCACAGTTATACCAAATTTGCAAAGGAAACTCTAACTTCGTAGAAACATAAATACCGCATTGTGAAGAATGTTCACTGTTCTATGTAGATGCTACTAATGGACAAATTGTATACAGTGATAAAATAATAAAGGAAACATGAAAATGAATCATTCGAGACAACACCATTTGTTGCTACCGATCTAAAAACAAACCTTTAAAAACTAATTAAATTTTATTTAATTTTGCGCCGACTTCAAATGTTATGATTAATTGTGGTGTTATAGGTTGTTTGGCGAAGGAAGTTATTTTATACTTTTAGGCGCAATTTACAGTTTCATTTCATAACCATGTTTTTTATTTTAGTTGTTTGATTAGTAGTTGCTTTTTGGAGTCGGTTCTATTTTTTACAAAAATATCTTATTAATTTTTAAAGTTATACTTCTATTCCGAAATTTTAATATTTATTTAGTTGAAATTCTTCTATTATTCAAACAAATTTCTTGAATAGTTTGGATATTGGAACATGGAGGTCATGATAATACATTTTTGTTAAATTATTAAAACATTATGTTGAAAAAATTTTAGCTAATCAGTGTCTTGTCAATTTTTTTTTTATTAATATTCATTTTATTCATTAGGTTAAAATAACCGTCTGCATTAATATATTTCCTTCAGAATAGTAAATGCCTCAATCAAGTATTTATTAATAAATTTTATCTGTCATTTTTAACAAAATGACCGATATCGTTAGTACGGCCATTTCAAATCAGGTTACCACTTGTAAATTAATCATCAGAATAACATTTGAAATAATGAATCAGTTCAAGTTGGACATTGAACTTATCACACAAATATCTTGGATGAATTTTGTTCCAACATTTAGTTTCCAAGTTTCAGCCACTTGAAACCAGGCTACTACTTTAAAATGTGCCACCCCGATAACTTTTAGAATACTAAACTGGTTCAAATCAAAGTTGGGGAGTGAACTTACAATTCAAATATCTTGGATAAGTTTGCTAGGAAACTTGCTCCGCCATTTTGTTTCCAAGTGGCAGCCACTTATATTTTTTTCATTACAATAACTTTTGTAATACTGAATCAGTTCGAATCAAATTTGCACAGTTGACATATCATTCAAATATCTTTGATAAGTTCACTTGGCATCTCCGTCACTCTATCCTTTTGTTTCTAAATGGTGGCCACTTGAAAATTATCACAATAACTTTTGAACCAATTTGCTTAAAATTCCATATATACATAGCCCTCATAAATAAATCTACCAAGTCCATTAATAAATTGTAGCTGCCATTTAAAAAAAATGGTGGCAACTTCATAAGAAAAAATAAATCAACCTAAACTTCCTATGAGCCGGAAGGACTTGTTTTAATTTTTTGATCAATAACCTCTAAAAAGTAATGATATCAGTACAAAAACCCTTAACGGGTTAAAAGTTTGTGACGTAGCTACTTTATCGCTATAAGAATTTAAACTATGGGTCTTAAAAATAAGGATATCAAATTTTAAGTGACGCTTTGCTATTAGTTAAAATATACATAGATTTTCTTATTTCATCATTTGCTTTTTTCTTTTATTTATATTTACAATGCAAACATAATATATTTAACTTCAAGATAAGACAAATATATAAAATATACTCACTGATGCTTTTTCATTTTCATTTCAATTTCAAAATAACAGTTTTAAAAGGAATTATATCAAAATTCCAGTGACGCCTAAATGTCAATTTAAAAGATTTTTTTTTAGATTCCACTAAGATTACCTTTGTTTTCTCTAATAAAGTATATTTACACATTGAAACAGTGCTTTTAATTTTCAAATATACTGATAAATAATCCCATTTCACTGAGTTTGCATTATGAATTGAAATTATTTATTTCAATAAATCAATTTGTCTTTTGCGTCACGCTGTCCAAAACTGCAAGTAAAATTTATGTAAATGTTACTTTGTATCATAGTATCCAACTAAGTGAAAATTTGTGCAAAGAGATAGTGCGATGCAAAGAAAACATTTGCACAAATTTTACTTGCAGTTTTGGATAGCGTGACACAAAAGAGAAATCGATTTATTGAAATAAATAATTTCAATTTATAATGCAAACTCAGTGAAAGTGGGATTATTTGACAGTATATTTGAAAATTAAAAGCACTGTTTCAATGTGTAAATATACTTTATTGGACAAAACAAATGTAATTTTAGTGGAATCTATAAACAAATCTTTTAAAGTAACATTGAGGCGTCACTGGAATTTTGATATCATTCCTTTTAAATCTGTTATTTTGAAATTGAAATGAAAATGAAAAAGCATCAGTGAGTATATTTTATATATTTGTCTTATCTTGAAGTTATATATATTATGTTTGCATTGTAAATATAAATAAAAGAAAAAGGGAAATGATCAAATGAATAAATGATCAAATAGGAAAATCTATGTATATTTTAACTAATAGCAAAGCGTCACTTAAAATTTGATATCATTATTTTTAAGTCCCATATTTTAAATTCTTATAGCGATAAAATATCTGTGTCACAAACTTTTAACCCGTTAAGGGTTTTTGTACTGATATATATCTATACCAAAATATGGGGATTAAATCTGGAAATAATTTTCCTCGATTTTTACTAATTTTTTACAAAAAATAAAATTTGAAATTCTCATAAGAAATCTTTCTTGGCTTCATAGACGGTCAGTGACGTCATCATTTTAACAGAAAATTTAAAAACATAGTATATATATATATATATATATATATATATATATATATATATATATATATATACATATATACATATATATATATATATATATATATATATATATATATATACATATATACATAAGTCTTATAATTATTCTTATCTTAATCCTCAATGTTTCCCCATCATTATTAACTTGAATTTACAGTTAAAATTTTAACATACTCAAAATCTTCTCATCACTTCGTTAAAACATATTAATCTTTTCCAAAATCTTTTTTTTTTTATTTAAAATAATACCTGTATTTACTTTAAATGCCCAATATTTCATAAGATATGCTATTTTAAAGTTTTAAAATATTTATCAAATTTACTTATATTTCTGGCTTAGCCATATTGTTTTTCTTTTTATAACTACAGCTGTTGTCATCTTAGCATTGTAAATAATATATTTCACTTGTCCATTAAAATTTATAGGACCCTACAATAAAATAAATTTGTGGTTAATATCAACTCTGCGAAAATTTTTATCAATCGCTTCCAAATTTTAGTTCAGATCTCAATCCCGTGTGTATTTACATCGGCTACAACGTTTTATAATATAGCCACAGCAACGCGTGGCCGGGTCTGCTAGTATATATATATATATATATAGAGAGAGAGAGAGAGAGAGAATGAAATCCTTGCTAATTTAAGAAAAAAAAAAAGAGAAAAGTAAAAGAGAAAATTACATATAATATCACATTTTCTTTTTTGTGTTTTTGTTTGATATAAAAAAGATTAAGGTATTATGTTTCAAATGCTTTGTTACATTAAAAAGATATAAAAATATCATTTTTTTTTTTAAATATAAAATAATATTGAAATAATAATAAAAATAATATTTATTTTTTAGATTGATTTTTGATTTTTTAACTATAGCAAAACATTTATACTTGGTTATTTGTTAAACAAATCAAAGCAGCATAGGTACAGACCTTAGCAGTGTAAGGAATTTTTCTACACTATTCTCGAAATATTATCGAAATATTCTCGAAAAAAAAAAAAAAAAGAAAGAAAGAAAGACAGAAAAGAAAAGGAATAAGGGATAATTTAGAATGATATTAAGCTATTCAAAAGTAATATTAGTGAAACTATGAGAACGAAAAGCATGCAAAATTAAATTAGTGTGTTAAATGAAAAGTAGAATTTTATTATTATTATTATTATTTTAATTTGATAATCTTAGATTAAAGAAAATTATAATTAGAAATGCGGTCCTCATAATAATAATGAAAAGCAAAACACTTCATAAATAGAAAAAAAAATTGAAAAGACTTTTGAAGGGGAAAAAAATATTCCTTTATTATGAAATGAAACGAAATTGTTCTAGCAGAAATAATTTGAAAATAATCTTTAAATATCATTTAAGTATCCTTTCTACAAGTTTTCCATTCCAGCTATAGTTTTAAAATATGTACATAAAAAATCTAACTAAGTGTGTTGTTTGAGATAGAAATAATTGAAAAAAATAAAATAAAAATGAAGTAAAGGAGTTAAGTAAAGCAATTTTAT
Organism: Salticus scenicus; assembly: GCA_963930645.1. Taxonomy (NCBI): domain Eukaryota; kingdom Metazoa; phylum Arthropoda; class Arachnida; order Araneae; family Salticidae; genus Salticus; species Salticus scenicus. The sequence goes on from OZ005648.1 coordinate 386,683,931, forward strand.
TTTATTTCTTCCTATTAAAATGAAAATTTTTGTGACTTTAAAATGCACACCATAATAGAAATTATTTTACACTCGAGACAATTACATTTATGTTAGAAATAACAATTGTGCTTAAAGATAGAATTAAAAATACCCATTTTTTTTCTATTAATTTTTAGTAGAATAAAAATATATTGATGCTTTTTTGCACTAAAAATATTATTATTAAATGGAGTTTAAATATTATTTTTATTCTAATTTTTGAATTAGATCTCTCAACAATTTAATGGTTTTATCCTTAGACGTGTGTATTCAGGAATAACGAAAAGAAATAAATTTATAATTTCTTTTATGAAGAATCATTCATATAAGAATTTACAAAATTTTTATATTTGCAGTTATGTGTATCTTTCTTTCTTTCTTTCTTTCTTTTTTTTAATGCACAATATAAATGAAGTTCTTTTGAAGAGAAAATATTCACATTACTACATATTAGAAAAGGGTTAAACAATAGAAATATATAAATTTTAATAAAATCTCAGCTTTAGAAAATTGCATTTTTCTAGAGTTTAAAGATTCTGTTTTATACTTGAAATTTATATTTATCTATTACAGTAATGGAAAAAAAATTATACAATATAAATTAAACTAGCTTTAAGAGAAACCTTTCCAACTTTCCAAAATATTGAACTAACTAAACAACAAAATATTTATAAATATATATATATATATATATATTCGATAAGACGCAAATAAACTTTCATTTATTTATTTATTTTGTATCATTTTGTTAGTGCATGGTTAAACTAGGCTAATATCTAGATAAACACTTATTGTAAATAACGCTGAATAAAGTATCTGATTTTTATTCCAGATGTTTTTTCGTTTTAAAAATAATAATTTGTACACTCTGTGTTTGTCTAAAAATTTTGGAATAAAAAATTAAGAAGTTATATTGTAATAGGAGGAATAACTTAAAAAAAATAATAAAAAATAAAATAAATAAATAATCTGTCACTTTTTACTATTTGCAAAGATGAAGGAAGAGGTGATTTGAAAGTATTTTGGTCATGATCATACTTAAAAGGGAAAGTGACTGTTAGGTTCTTCTTTTTCAAAGGTATCGCTTCTCGAACATATTTTGTAACCCTGAAGAGAAAAAGTTAAAAAATAATGTATAGTACCTGTTGTAGATACTGCATCAAAGGTAGAAGAGCACACTTTTCTTAAATAATATATAAGACAACATAAAAATAAATATAAATATTACTTGAAGTTTTGACACAATTTTATTTGTAGACATTTTTCCAAAAGAAGCACAGGGATATTAATTGCTTTATTCAATGAAAATCATTGAGAGCTAAGAATAGTAGATTTGCATACACTGAGAACTTTTTTCAAATAAGGAAAATTCTTGGCATTATATATTCTAATGCCAAGAATTGAACTTGATAATTTATTATTTAGAAAGAATTTCAAGATGAATTTTTAGAATGTGTATCTTGAAGGTATATATAGTATTTGAAAATTAGACATTGTTGTTATTATAAAAGCACATCTTTTTGAAGTTCCCAAATGAGCAAAGAATTTTAATAATTTAGAGGTGCATCTTATCTTATGTTAGAGGCGAACCGAAACTGCAAATTAAATCAAACAAATGGTTTCAAATCATACATATAACGTTAAATTAACGACTGTTGGTGGATTGTTCGATATAGAATTAAAACAGTATTACACTGGTAAAAGGATGAACTAAAAAAAAAAATAATAATAAAAGCAGAAAATAAAAGGGAAGTCGCTTTCTGATAAGGAACGCCGAAAATTGAGCCTGGAAGACTGAAAAATAGCTACAAATTCTGTTATTATTATTATTAATATTATTATTATTTGAATTTTGTTTACAAAACATAGTGTAACCAAAACTTATTTAAAGGAAATATTTAAAAGAAAAGGGGATAAAAAATATGGTAATTAAACACAAATATCACAATTTAATTGTAAATACAATAATTTTAATGAAAAACATATTCAATTATTCTCTCTCTCTCTCTCTCTCTGTATATATATATATATATATATATGAATATATATATGCGTATCGTTTGAGTTACGTCCGTTTCAATTATAATTTATTAAGTAATTTTGTATTTTTATTTTAATCTACAATTTTAAATGGTTTTGGATTATCATTTTAGGTAATAGTTTTATTTTGATCTTCGTTTTTATGGTTTTACTATGGGTGTTTCGGGTTTGTGAACAAAGAAATTCTTAGCTTTTGCTTTCTTTGTGACAGAAAAACATGCATTTTTTAGCATATTTGTATTTTACCGGGCAATTGAAAACGTTAGAATGCAAATTATGCTTTTTTCTCATTCCAATTTCCAATATTTATTTCGATTTTTCTTTCATTCTTTTTTGATTGTATATGGGTAGTCTTCGCTTATGATCCGAATAATTGTTTTAATACTGAAGTTAAATCATCTTTAAATTTCAAAAAAATTTTGCACTGATATTATTGTATTACTATATATATATATATATATATATATATATATTTTGATTATAATTTAAACTATTAGTTCTAATCTTTATTATGAATTTAGTAGAAAGAAATAAATTGTAAAAAAGTCACGACTTCATGACACAAGTCATATAAAAGAGTTATGAAAGTGTTTGTTATATGCTTATAAAATAAAGAAACCATAAAAATATATAAAATATCCATGTATTTAATTATAAAACACTTATAACTAATTTCGTAATATCAAAGTTTCCTGTACGTTCTCTTCAATATTTTAAAGTTTTTAAATCTTTCAAAAACACTCTTTTTTTTTGCATGAAAGACCATGACAAGCGAGTCTCATGATAAACTGTTTCATTCCGTTAATGGATTTGTATTTCTGTTCTAAATATGTATAGAAAAATATAAATAAACTATGATACATGACAGAAAAGTGACAAATTGTAAGTAAAATTTTGCTTAAGTGTTTCTAGAACTTTTTTTTTTTTTAATTTAATCTGGAATCATTTCTTCGTGAAGAAATATTTTTCAAACTTTTTAATCATCGAAATCAAATATCTTAATGGTTTATTGCAAAAATAAAAATAGTTTTATACATAAATATAGAATAGCTTTAAACAGAAATATTAAAATCATACAATATTTTTTATTTATTTATTATTATTTTTTATTATTATTATTAATATAAATTGTATATATATCCCGATTGAAAAAAAATTAAATTAAATAATAAAAAAAAAAAGATTAAATAAAATAAACTGGCATTAATTGGTATGGATCATTAAATTATACATTTGTTTATATAAGGGGTGAAACACTGCTGCAGAAACCATATCGGTATTTCTTTAAGAAATTTATCTATCGATAATATGTTTGATTTAAGAAGTAGAAAATTTTGTTTCATTGATAATGGTACGAGTTCTATCCAAGTGTTCCATCCCTGTCATATCTTATGTTTAAACGAATTCAATTTTATTATAAATTTAATTAAATACACTCCATGAAGAGTTAACAACATTTCTAGTTTTCTCCGGAGCATTGTTACTATAATTTTTTTATACCACCTATTTTGATTACTAATTTTATTTTTACTTAATAATAGTTATATAATAAAGAAAATTATTTATCATAAAATGTGGTGTGAAAAAAAAAAAAGCGGATACTAGCAACACTCCGAAATAAATTAGCAATGTTAGAAACTCTGCCTATGTACAACTATAACTCCTTTAATATATAGAAGGGTTTGTAAATACGTTTTTGTACATTTTAACGTGCAATTCCATATATGTTTTAATTTTGCTTTAATAGTTTACTTTAAGGATTCCAGGAAAAATTTAAAATAAGTTGAATTTAAAGCAGAATAAATCAGTTAAAAAAGCTATTTATTTTTGCACTTATTCACTGCGTTATTTCACATTTTTTTAAATATTTAGATGACGTTATTATAAATTTGAGTTATTTTAATCTTTTAAATTGTTAGTCAAACTATATCTTGGATATGTGTGAACATCACACAATTCCTAACAATTCCACACAGTATACTTCATGCATTTTCACATTAAATATTCTGCATTAAATGTTCAACCACTTAACAGTTTTGCCCAAACAGCGCACGTTAACTAATTTTGCCCCAGTTTGTACTTATTAGTTCCAGTATTTTGAAAAAGTTTTTCTTTCTAATAATTCTTGATTACGTAACATGGCTATTCAACGATTAAATAACATGGATTTCATTATACAGTAATAGTAGTGTGAACTGAAATATAAAGATTAAAAACAACGAAGAAAGGAAAAAGAAAACATACTGTTAAATGATTAAATTATCCATTAAAAGTCCTTTTCGATTTGATTCGTATTCTTTTGGCTAGTTTGCGAATTATCCGTGCGTTCCCTCATCCCTAATTTTCGTGCCAATCAATTTCCTTATTTATCGATTTCATGAAACAGATCATAAATGGCGGTACTAACCCGATGGTTGAAATCAAAGTACGACTTTTGCAATCACATTTTTTTTTTTTTTTTTTTTTTTTTTTTGGCAAAGGCTGACTTCGATCTTCTAAAATATTATTAAACATGCAAAAATATATTGCAAATATATGTATATTTTGTTGAGGGAATATTTTTTTAAATTAATTTTAACTTGTTTTTAACAACAAAATTTATAATAATAACTTTTTACGTTTGTTTTTACAAATGTTGCCATTTGGCAACGCTACGAAGAAAGCTTGATTTTGCTTTTGATTTCGATGCAGTAAAAGCTTTTGCTTATAATTTCGTTTAATTATTTAAAGTTTTTCATGAGTATTTTTATTATGTGTCCTTATTTCAATGTTTGTATCGTAAAAACGTCATCATGTCGAGTGTATTTTTTAAAGATAAAGACGGAAAAGTAAAACCTTTAACTGAAGAAATCTGGAATGCATTTTCCAGTGGCAGTGACTTGTCTCATGATAGTGATAAGGACCCAACAGGTGATCCGGACATTCTTCTCGATGACTTAGACACTACTGACGATGAAACGGAGAGTGAGGGTGATATACAAGCGGATGAATGTGATGGTGAAAATGATTTGAACATCGGTGCAAACTTATATGTAGTTACCCAGCCATCCACATCACAACAAAAACCAAAAAGTAAACGTAAACAGAAGAGAAGTTTGCTTTGGAAACATGAAGATCTGCAAATTGATCCTTCTTAAATTGAATTTTCGGGAGTTGTTTCTCTTCCTCAAAGCGTTTTTTCTTTAGGAACACCATTCAAATTTTTTTCATACTTTTTTCCACCTGAACTGTTTGAATTTATCGCTGAACAAACAAACCTATATAGTACTCAAAAACGTGTTGAAAATCCACTTAAATTGCACTCTACTAATATAAGGAAGTACCTAGGAATTTGTGTTTTTAGTAGCATTGCAAACTTTAAAAATATGAGACTGTTTTGAAACCCTAATGTTGGTATTTCTCTTGTTAGTCGAACAATGACTTTGAAATACGTTTGAAACTATTCGAAAATTTGTTGCATCTCAATGATAATACTTTGTGTTCTAGTGATGACAAACTGTACAAATTGAGACCGATAATTGACGCCCTGAAAAAAAAGTTTTTATCTATTCCAATGGAAGAATCCCTGTGTGTGGATGAGCAGATATGTTCGACAAAGACCGCCATCACATGAAACAATACCTTCCAAAAGAACCGCACAAATATGGATTTAAATTTCTTGTTTTAGCTGGCGTTCCTGGTTTCGCATACAATTTCGACATTTATACCGTGGCAGAAAAAAATGCCATTAGTCTGCCGCACGAACCAGGTGACTTAGGGATCACTTGTTCCGTGGTAGCTAGACTCATCCACCCGGTTCCGGAACACAAAAATCATAAATTATACTTTGACAACTTTTACACATCTGTGCCTTTATTGACATTCTTGAAGTCAAAATGAATTCTATCGCTTGGTACTGTACGGAGGGATAGAGTACCATCTTGCAAAATACCACGATAAGGAATTGAAAAAAAGTAAACGTGAAAGTATTTTCGAGTATGTTACGAATGTGAATTGATGCTAAATATCAAATCTCGCTGGCATGATAATAAAACTGTTTTGATGCTTTCAGCATTTGCTGGGACAAGTCCCGTGAAAGATGTCATATCTATGACAGAAAAGAAAAATTTAGAGAAAGTGTTTGTTGTCCTCATGTAATCCAAGTGTATAACAAACATATGGGTGGAGTACATCTTCATGATAGTTTACTTGGGAGATATAACATTACCATGCGAACTAGAAAATGGTACTTCAGACAATTTTGTCATCTTATCGATCTTGCTATAATAAACGCCTGGTTATTGTACAAGCGAGCACACACTAATAGCCATGGTAAATTGATGGAGTTTCGGCTTGAGGTTGCAGAAACCTTATGTTTTATTGGGGAAATGAAAACTTTAAAACGAGGTAGACCATCGAATGAAGTTTAAACTGACTTAAAACGACTGAAGAAGCCTAACTGCAAGCAACCTCCCAAAGACGTTAAGTACGAGAGAATCGATCACTGGCCCGAACATTTAGATTCCAAGCAACGTTGTAAATTTCTCAAATGTAAAGGTTTTACTAGAGTTAAATGTATGAAATGCTTAGTTCCTCTATTTTTCAACCAAAATAATAACTGTTTTGTGTCATACCATACAAAATCATAATGTTTAATAATAAAAATTAACTGGTAAGTACTATTGCTAAATATCTCATGCTTTTTTATTTATGTGTTAGTATTATTTCAATAAAAACATTGCAGATTAGCCTAATTAAAAAAAAAAAATCTTAATGTTTAATAAAAAGAACTAACTGGTAGGTACTATTTCTATATAACTTATGCTTTTTTATTTATGTGAAATTATTATTTCAATAAAAACATTGCAGATTAGCCTAATTAAAAAACATTCCTATGTATTGAAAAGTATATGCTTAATTCACAGTGTTGCCATATGGCAACAAATAAAAAAAATTAATTATATATGGCAATCACTGGAATTGTTTTAATATATATATATATATATATATAAGACATTTGTATATCACGACTAAAGTTGTTATGACTATGTTATATATTGTCTTAACTCTTAGAAACAAACAATAGTTAAGCATCTAATATCAATCCGTTTACAGAAAATGTACTCTGGCTTAACGTAAATGCTTTAAATAAAACATAGTTTAGAAAATAATCAGATAACTCTGCATCTGTTTCATGTAAATTAGTTTTAAATGGACACCGACATTTGATTAGATTCTACTTTAAATAAATAAATATATATATATACTAAATAATTCAAATAATTTTAGTCTGAAAACAAACGGTAGTATTAATTACTTATACTTCTTAAATGTAAAAGGATTTTCTGAAATATACTGTTAGTATTGCTTTATAATGAGAATTTATTTTAGTAAAATAAATAGAAAATCTCGCTAATATTTCATGTTCTGGAAATCTAAAACATCTAAAACATGGTAATTTTTAAAAACAACAATAATAATAATAATTAAAAAAAAAAGAATGAACGAAAGGAAATTAACGTTAAATACCTTAATTTAATTCAAAAGACAATCTAATGTGATGTATAAAATTAATTAAACAACAATAATAAAAAAAATGTTGTTTAAACGCATTTTTATGGCTTCTTCTTTATTTATAGAAGTTTTCTTACAAATTAAAATTATTTAATTAAAAATAAAAATAAAAATTCGTATTTAATATTTTATTTTTCTGTAAATGTTTAGCGTAATAAATATTTTTCATCATTTCGTTTAGGTTAATTAGATTTAAGGATTTATATAGTATTAAATTTTTCGATTTTAAATCTCAATTTTAAACCTAGCTAATTCAGGATATGAACACTTTGATCATTCAATTTTTAAAGGATAAAGAGAATACAGACTTCGTTTTTTACTTAACTCACTTTAATAGAAAACAGAATACCTTCTTTGTGTGTCACTGAGTAAATTAATTAAATAGTTCTTCTCTACCAGATTAGCTAGATTAAATCTAACAAAAGAATTAAATTGGAAGATTTACCAATTAAGAAATGCAAATTTCAGAGATTATACATATATGGATAATCCGTATGCTGTACTAGTTTTCAAACTACATAAAATTTACAAAAGTAAACTGCAAGCATTGAAACTGTTTGTTTATATATTTCATGTCATACTTGAAAGGAAGAGAAAAATTCAATAAAAAAAATAAATAAATAATAATAATAATAAATAATAAATAACTAAAAATGGAATTTCTTTAAACTGTCTGGAGCTAATAATAAATTAATAAATAGACCTTTTATAAATCAAAAGCTTTTTTTCCCTAATCAGATGACATTGAAAAGAACAAAGAAAGAAAATATGTAATTTATTTTCACATTCATTGAACTTTGATGTAATGGCCTTGTTTGGTAATTTGGCGTAACAAAACACAAAAGTATATTATGGTATTATGCATATGGTATCATCTATGTTAAAATGTAAGCATTTCGTGTGATATTTAGCATAATTATTTTCAAATAGTTACCTTTAACTTATTTAAATTAAGGTGGTAAATATAAAATATTTATGCTGGGATATTTTGTACTGTAAATTCGTAACCATTTGGAAGCTCTGTGGTGTTAATTTTTAAAATGTAAACAACAAAATTTGTGCAAAAGAAATCAGTTTTTTCCCCTATATTTGTTAATAATGATATGAATACAATATGTTATTAAAATATAATGAAAATTATTTATTGGTAGACAATACAACATATTAAAATCCATCGTAAATCATCCAAATATCATTATTTCATATTAAAATGTGATTGCTATTAAAAAAAAAAAAAAAAAAAGCTGTTTAAACCGCTTTGCATTTAAAAATATATTTTCTTTAATATCTATTAATTTTGTATCATATCATAAAATAAGTAAAACAAGAAATGAAACAATAATAATAATAATAATAATAATAATAATAAATTAGCTTTAATATTTTTGTCTTCTAAACTACGCTGTGATTACACTGCAGGAACTTTAAACTTTTCGCTATAGTCAGGCTTATGCTGGAATTTCATAATATTTTACGAGTCTGACGTAAAATTATCGTTCTTTGTTATAAAGAAACAATTTTTTCATTAACGATTTCAGAAGAGAACTTAAGAAAAATATTTCTTTCAGTGTTGTTTCCTTTTACTTATTATCGTTTAAAAATAAAAACTAACTATAAAGAACTCCAGGAAATTCTTTCAATTTTTTTCTGAAATGTAGTAGGACCGTATGCTTTACTTTTATGCGAATATTTCTTTTCGAAAGAATGCAGATTGCGTTTCATTTTTAAAAGTCATAAAAATTTTCATTTAAATGAAACTGAATATGCAGTTTCTTTCTTCCTGTTAAATTTTACAGCTGTTTTATTGTTAGTTTTTGTTATAGGATAAACATTTGTTAATGAAACTAAAATCAACGTTGTTTAAAGAAAAATTGCCAGAAATTTTCGTTAAAGCTATACTTTATTTTACATACTTCTTTTTATTTATAAAAAATTAGTTATTTAGTCGAATGAAAAGACTATATCACTTAAAAAAAAAAAAAAAAAAAAAAAAAAAAACTATTACGTATCCAGATGTAAATTGTTTCAACCTCTTTGTAAAGTCAAACTCCTGGCACCAAACTATTAAGGTTATCCAATTGAGCTGGTTAATTATCCACTGGCAGTATATCATTCTACACTAATAAGCCTAATATTATTTTCTGGTGACGTAAAAAGAGTTTTTTTATTAGTTGGAATAATTTTTGAAACAATTCAATGATTATTTAGTAGCTTTATTTGTATTAACTTATTGAGGAATTATTAAGAAATGCATTTTTATGCATCCTTTCCTTTTGAGACTTTATTACAGACTGCAAGAAAAATACTGAATTACAATTTTGAGTATCTGTTTTTAGACAGCATATATCATTTGATTCGATTAACATTATATTACAACATTGAGTGAAATAGAATGATATCTTATTTTATATTTTTTTAATAATGTGATCTTACATAAACACAAAGCTTAATTTAGGAGTTCTTTTAAGTAAATTACAGTTTGTAAATTTGTATTCAGCAATAAATAGCTATAAGTGTCAATTTCAGTTCATAATTCTTTTCGCCCATGCGTGTTTCAAATACTCATTTACTGTTCAAGGTTAGATTTAATTAAGATGAATGAGTTTGTGTATATGTATGGTATAGACGATTCAAATAAAAAAATAAAAAGGTTGTGGGAGATCAGATAATCATTTTTTTTTCTAAATATATAAGTACGATTAAAGATAAAAAAAAAATACTGTAAAGATAATACGGTGTGAAAAAAGGACGTGTGCTTAAAACATTCTGAAATAAATTAAAAAGTTTGGCAACTATGATTTTAAGAGATGTGACCATGACCATGTTCAATGTGTACAAATTTGTGTGCCTCTGTCAGAGTTTGCAATTCATTTGTAATTCACTTCTATTGAACCGATTTTACTTCAATTTAGACGCCAGTCCATAGTCGAAGACAATACAATATGTAAATATTTTCAGAATTCTATCTTATTGGAGACATGTTTTACTGAAAAAATCTATGTTTATGTCAAACCATGCTATTACTTTTTTATTTACTTCCAATGAATCATTGGTTTTAGAAGATTATGGAAATAACAACTGTTTTTATTTTTATTTTTATTTACGTGATATTATTTTTTATCAAATTTCTTGTAAATAGTCCAAAATACTGTTACATAATATTATGTAAAGTAATCCATTGTTTTAAGTACAATTTAATTTTCAGTGAAAATTTAGATATTTAAATAATTTCTGTTTGGAAACAGCGCAGATGATTGAAAATTCAAACTGTATTATAAAATTTTATTCCCTAACATATGCTCTTTTCATGCTTATAAAGACCAGTAATGGATTAAGTAATTTTATAATACAATCTATTAATTATAACTTATATATATATATATATATTGTACATAGAATACTTTCAGTTTACACTTATTTGAGTCTACTGAATTTTATCCGTATTCTCTCCTCCATTTGTACTGCAATTTTCCATCCGTAGAACCATTAATATAATATATAAATGTACATAAGTATTTTTCTATAAAATAGGTAAATTTTCTCTGCCTATTTATTTTTTTAAATAACCATTCCTTATGTATAAATACATGTAACAACCATATAGCACTTTAGAAGATCATCCAGAATTTTAATTTTTGCAATATAAAGCTTTTGCCATTCCTGATCAAGGCTGATGTCATTATCCGAGTAATCAGTGGAATATGCTAAAATGCTCCTTTCCAATGACAAATCACCTCGAGATTTCTGAACTTGAAAATGTATACAACTCTTAACCCTTCAAAGCACGATTTTTGAAATTTTTAAATAAAAAATGTTTTTGGCATCGTGAGTTTACATATAATATCAGAAAAATACACACAAAATATTAAATTTAATTGGCTTTTTATTAAATTGAATTTAATGAATGTAACAAATTTAATGCAGCGTGAACGAAGACATTTTTCTTTTTGTATCATATTTGATACAATGTATACAAACTTAAAATTTTACATTACCTTCTACATGTGAAATGATCTGAAACAACTGTTGTTCTTACTTAAACAAAGAAATACACCACATTTTTCACATTTAACAGATGAGAATTTTCCACATATGGGACATTTGCACCGTTGTTTATTGTCAACAAGTATCGGAAAATGTCCAATTTTATCTGTACGGACATAATAACGTGGTACATAACATGCTGAAGCTTTCTGGCATTTCTTGCGAAGTTATTCATTTATATTTGATGAAGGTCGTCCACGTTTATTGGAGCTAATTACACCGTGATTACACAAAGCCTCCGTAACATGTGCTCTAAATTTCCATAAAGATCATCACTGTCAAAATCCAATCCATCTTCACTCTCATTACTCCTGGTTCTGTTCATTAAGTCCTCTATTTCTTTCTACGTCCGAATTCTTTACTCGCCATTTTCTAAAAAAAAGTTATGTAATTACACTCTGTATCATTTTTTATGCACAAAGTTGAAATCACTATTCATTTATTTTAAGTAATAAAAGTGTTCTATGGGGGATTTTAAATGGTACATACCTATAAGAGCAGTTGACGAAACCACCAAAGGTAAAATACTCCTTTTAAATGATGAAAACTTAGGAAATATGTCTGCGTGTGCAGCAAGAAACGAATATGAAGTTACCTAGTTCGGCTAATCTCACTTGTACTGCTATCTAGCCATTTAAAATAACACGAATAGTGATTATTTGATCTTTCACTTATGTTTCTAAATAGATGAAGCAGGTACGAGAAGACAAAATATTTTTATTTGATTATTAACAGAAAAAATAAATTATGTATCAAATTTGGTACAATATGCAATGAAGGGTTAATAACTATGCTATGTTCCCTGAAAAATAACTTTGTTGCTGACATTCAGGAACTTTCTTACACTATTTTTATTTTCAGCCCTATTGTACTAGTCGGTTTTGTCACTTTTTTTACTTTTAAATGTGTTCTATATGAAAAAAAAAAAAAAATAGTGTGATAGGTTCTGCTTCACAAATACCTACATCTAAATAAATTATTATTAGACATCTGAGATATATTTAAATATATGGAATTATAAATTTAGTGAGTTCTTTTAAGATATAAAGAAATATTATAAAAAATTAAAATAGTTATTAAAAAAAACACATTTTTTCTATTAAAAAAAATTTCTCAAATGATTTCATGTAATCTTATTTCAATACGATTATTTTGACTATATATATATGTATGAAAATTTTTTAAACGTTACACTGATGTTATTTTTAAAATGAAGTTAAATGGAGCTGGGCTGGCCAACTTGCGAGAAGATATGATGATAGATGGACCATCAAAGTTCTATTTTGGATACCAAGAGGTACGAAAAGAACGAGGAAGAGAGCACTGTGTGATTGGAGAGATGCAATTGTGACGTTTGAAAGAAGTGAACGGAGAAGAATTGTAGAAAACAGCTCAATTTGGATCAGCTAGGAGACGCCTTCATCCTGCAGTGCATTGATAAAAGCTGAAATTGATGATGATGATAATACATATATATATAAATAATCGAAATATGTCAAAACGTTGAAAAAAAGTTGAAAAGCATGATAATAAATTTACATAAGTTGATTTAAATTTATTAATATTTCAAAAATTGTAATGCACCCTACAAAAAAAAGTACCCTAAAAAAAACTGTAAGAAAATGTTAAGAAACTGAAATGATTGGGGAAAAACTCTGTCGATGTATAAAGAAAGTCTTGAAAAATAATGAAATAAAAGATTTTAATTAACATGCTAATTTAAAATTAACTTTTCTGAAATTTAAATTTTTAAAATGTCTTGATCAAAGATTTTTCCTTTAGGCCTCAATTAAAATGTCAATAGCAATAGAACGGACCTCGCTTTTAAACTCATGAGGTTATCGGATTTATAGTTTGTAGAAAACCTTGGGGTAAAGGTTTGATTTTCGTTAGAAGTATTCGTTTGGAAAGTTTTGCAAATAAATTCTTCTTGAGAAATTTTTAACAAAAAGACTAGTCTAATAAGAGAAAGTAAACAGTGAAACAAACATTATCCACTCACAATAGATTTTTTGTTTAATAGTCTTTATCATATATTTTTTAATCAATGTGACTCATTGTTTTTAGAATACATTAAACAGTTCTATAATTAAAAAGCAGAAAAAAAAATACATATAAAGCAAGGACTTTTCTCTTTAATTTGTTGTTTTAGTGACTTTTAAAATAACAGATTTAGAAATTATAGTAATTACAGTATTTTTTATAGTTAAACAAGTCACATTAAATAATTACAACAGTGGAGTGTACATTTTTATATTCAATGCAGAAATTTCCCTTTCCCTTACTTTTTTCTTTTTATTCTCGCTATATCAGTTTCTAATCACATGTTATATAATAAATATATTACAATCCATATAAGTTGGCGAAAGTCTTTTCGGGAAGAAACATAGGACTTGTAATAAATTAAAGAAATGATACTTGGAATCACCCTGTAAATAAGAAGATTTCAAATTCGTTGTGTTCGTAGAATAGGATTACAAGCGTTCTTTCAATCATCAGTGTTAAATTTGAATGTGGTTAGCACGTATAAACACAGAGATATAAATTTTTCTTTAAAAACAACGGAGAAATTTTGATTTTATATGTATATATGTATAACACAGGAGTTATGTATATATATATATATATATACATAATATATATATATTGTGTTATATATATATATAACACAAACAAATTTTTAGAAAGCCGGACGCACTATAATAGACACAAAGTAGAATCAATCCATACAGATTCATGGAGTGGTTGTACATCAACACTTTTTATTTCCATTGACACTTATGTCCCTTAGAGACATATGAGACATGTTTAAAACAATTATTACATTTTCTCTACTATTGACACTAAATTTTATAAAAGGTCCCCAAAACTCATTCTCGTGGTCAAAAATAGGATTATTAAAACTGTATATTTTGGCGTACATCCCTTGAATTAAATTTGTGAGTACTAATTTTAAGTATAAATATTGAAATAATATAAGGTAAAAGTGTCACATACTTTGGTATACTGCTGGAACTTAATAACTAAATTACAAAAGATGAAATTTCCAAGTCAAACGTAAGATTTTCACTAATTTCTACTGTGAATAACTCTTCTGGGGGGCAAAATTACAAAACAAACTATCAGACAAATTAATCTCTGGAATCACTCTAATGAGAAAATGTAATGGTAATTGTGTGCTTTTTCACCCTTTTCACCCTTTAAAGACTCGTGAAGAGTCAAAAAAATGATAAAAATGACATTTTAAGCACAAACAAACAGGGATTGAAAAAAAAAAATCTTTGTCAATCTATTAATACATTAATGTATTACCTATAGTCTATGTATTGTTTTGTGATTTCGAGTTTTTACTAATATGGTTCTTGACAAAACATACGCAGAAGTATATGAGGTATAACTCATTCTTTATGCAGTCTACAAGATTGGAAACTGAAAAAATAAAATCTGAAAGCAGAAGATAAGAAAATATGTAATTTCTGCGTTAATGAGCTTAATAGATTTATTTTTTCACACCAAAGTATACATCAATAGAATCATTTCGTAAATATCAATGGAACAGTGAAAACTGATATAATTAGCATTATGAATTTAGTAATTTTTAATTCCGATTACAAAAAAGAAACATGTAAGTTTGACACTTTTGTCTGTATGTCGCTTTCTTTACATTTTTGTCTAATTTTCGCACTGTCGTTCCTAAATATGTATAATCCCAGTATGTAGTTCCCAGCTTTTTTACTTTTTTTGAAGGGAAAATTTTTCTGTCAGCTTAATTATACCTGCAGATAGCATAAAAATCATATTCATCCTCAATATATCCTCAATAACATCATTAATTATTTAGAACTTTTAAATGATGTAATATTTAATCTTTTTAAACAGACTTGAATAATGAAGGCCACATAATGATAAACAGAAAAATTCTATTTAATTAGTGCAACAGATTCTTTCTAAAGATTTAGGCAATTGCATACAAATCAATTCACATTTTTCAGAATTGTAAATCAAAATTTGAAAAAAAAAAAAAAAAAAAAAAAGTATAGGAGAGACCCGTGTACCTAGGGCCATCATGTACCTAGGTATTCCACTTTATATGAATAATATTTGGTTTTAAGTTTTAATACTCAATTGGACGATTAACAGAACCAATTGCTACTTTTACAACTACTTTGAAACCTTTGAGGAGAAAGTTTTAACAAGTTACATGCAGAAAAAGAATTTAAATGGTTTAAAGTGAAATTTTGCAGCTCATCCCTTTTGATATTTTACAAAGGTAAGTCAAATAATTTTCTTTAATTTCTAATGTATAATTTTGCTTGTTATAATGAGTAATTAATGAGATATTTCATTAGTCCTCTCTGCATTTGGGTTTCTTAGTGGTAGGCACTTTGAATGAAGTTACCAAAACTTGTACCTAGGGCCATGGGTGTCCCTTAGGTAAAATTGTAATCATATTCTTCATGCTGTTACAATTTAATTGAAAAACTTTTATAATTAAATGTAGTATATTATTTTATGAGGGATATTGCTTGAACCCTCTACTAGTCATAAGCTTCAATGGTTGGACAGAGATGTGTTTGGACCTTTTAAGAAATACTGCATTACAGCCTGTAGTAACTGGATGCTGGCAAATCCTGGAAAAACAATCACTATATATGACATTGCTGAAATGTTGGCAAATCTTATCCGTCGGCCTTTACTCCTGTAAACATTCTATCAGGCTTTATTTAGTGTATCTGGCATATGGCATGTGAATCAAAACATATTAACTGAGGATTAATATTTAAGCTGAAATGTCATCGACAGAGAAGGTCCTCCAAAAATTTCCATAAAGGGATTTTCCAGGAAGAAAGTGAACCAACAATGATAGAACAGGATGTCTCTGTTTCATATCCTGTTGAAATTTCGAAATCTTCATCATCTAACATATTTTCGTATGTCATGCTTGAACAGGTACGACCTTTACCTAAAACAAAACCTCGTGCATCAAAGAAAAGATGAGTTCTAAAATCAGAGAGATCTAAAAATCTACGAGACACTCCAGGAAAAAAAAAGAAATTGAAGAAAAACGTTCTACTAGAATATCCCAAAGAAAAAAAAAGAGTGAAAAATTCCCTGTTTCAAATTAAGGCAACATAATAATAATAATTATTGTATGATAAGTAAATGTATTACTTATTATTGTTTTTTTATAAAATGCATTTTTATATGTTTGTTTTCTATTCATTACAAAATGAAATCTAATTTTGCGGTAATGGCCCGAGGTACACTGAGGTCCTAGGCACAATGAGGTCTGGCCCTAGCTACAATGTTATCTGACCCTATGTACAATGAGCGTGTTGTACCTAATGCCACGTTTGAAGTTTACTTAAAAACCTTCTATTTGACTGAATTTATTATATTAAGTATTTATATTAATCTCAGTTAAAAGTAATTAGTCCGAAAGATATGTTACATATCAGTTTCATCGTTTTTAACAGTTCAGGGACTCTGTTTTTAGGCACTGAAAAAAAGTGGCCCTAGGTAAAATGAGGTCTGGCCTCAGGTATAATGAGGCTGTTGCACCTAGGGACTTAAGTGAGGTTTAATTAAAAACCTTCTATTTGTCGGAATTTAATATTTTACGTATTTATATTAATCGGAGTTGGAAGTAATTAGCCCTAAAGATATGTACATATCAGTTTCATAATTTTAAACAGGTCAAGGCTTTGTTTTTGGGCATTCAAAAAAATCAGCCCTAGGTACACGGTCTCCCCTATATGTTTTAATATACTTCTTGTAAATAAGTAAATTAAAAAATATATTACATAAGAACAAGAACAATCGACGTCTTAAGCTAAGCAATGAGCGCAGATACTTTTACACAGATACTTTTTTTTTTTTTAATAGATTTATACCAGTAACTTTAAAGTAAATTCTTAAACTGGTTCAATCATAAAAGTTTTTTTTTTTTTTTTTTTTTCAAATAATGACATGGAATCATTTGAAAAAAAGTAATATAATTTATAACAATATATATATATATATATATATATATATATATATATATATATATATATATATATATATATACATGTATAATTAAAAAAAAATAAATAAATAAACGTACAATTATAAAAGTTCACATAATGTTGAAAAAATAAATTTAATTATGTATAGGAATGGAGGTAGTGTTTGAGAGAAAGGCCGATAATCTGCACTAGGGTCCTAGGCCTGAGGATGAGTGCCCTCCATGGAGGTCTTTCTAAGTAATCCTAGGCAGTATTTACGCAAATTTCGGAGAAAACGACAGTGAACTCCGAATGGCTAGGCCGACTAACGTGACCTGGGATCGAACCCGACACATCACTATAGGAATGGAGGAGAATATAAAATAGCATCTTTGTTTGAACTCTCCGTACTATACTGAAACATTTAGGACGATTGTGGATTCGACTGTTGTATTCTTTCGATTAACCCTGAAGTTTTTTCTTGATTTTATGCAACGAAAAATAGTGTTTATAGGCAAAATGTTTAGACAAGAAAACAAAAGATGTTGAATTGTTATGTAATATGTGATAGTTATGAAAGGAAATATGGAATACCCACTTTCTTAAAGAATAACATGGAGCGGATGGAGCAAGTTAGTATCTTTATGTAAAATTATGAACAATTGCAATATGAACAATTTGCTTCTGGGGGGCAAAATTACAAAACAAACTATCAGACAAATTAATCTCTGGAATCACTCTAATGAGAAAATTTAATGGTAATTGTGTGCTTTTTCACCCTTTTCACCCTTTAAAGACTCGTGAAGAGTCAGAAAAATGATAAAAACGACATTTTAAGCACAAACAAACAGGGATTGAAAAAAAAAAATCTTTGTCAATCTATTAATACATTAATGTATTACCTATAGTCTATGTATTGTTTTGTGATTTCGAGTTTTTACTAATATGGTTCTTGACAAAACATACGCAGAAGTATATGAGGTATAAACTCATTCTGTATGCAGTCTACAAGATTGGAAACTGAAAAAATAAAATCTGACAGCAGAAGATAAGAAAATATGTAATTTCTGCGTTAATGAGCTTAATAGATTTATTTTTTCACACCAAAGTATACATCAATAGAATCATTTCGTAAATATCAATGGAACAGTGAAAACTGATATAATTAGCATTATGAATTTAGTAATTTTTAATTCCGATTACAAAAAAGAAACATGTAAGTTTGACACTTTTGTCTGTATGTCGCTTTCTTTACATTTTTGTCTAATTTTCGCACTGTCGTTCCTAAATATGTATAATCCCAGTATGTAGTTCCCAGCTTTTTTACTTTTTTTGAAGGGAAAATTTTTCTGTCAGCTTAATTATACCTGCAGATAGCATAAAAATCATATTCATCCTCAATATATCCTCAATAACATCATTAATTATTTAGAACTTTTAAATGATGTAATATTTAATCTTTTTAAACAGACTTGAATAATGAAGGCCACATAATGATAAACAGAAAAATTCTATTTAATTAGTGCAACAGATTCTTTCTAAAGATTTAGGCAATTGCATACAAATCAATTCACATTTTTCAGAATTGTAAATCAAAATTTGAAAAAAAAAAAAAAAAAAAAAAGTATAGGAGAGACCCTTGTACCTAGGGCCATCATGTACCTAGGTCTTCCACTTTATATGAATAATATTTGGTTTTAAGTTTTAATACTCAATTGGACGATTAACAGAACCAATTGCTACTTTTACAACTACTTTGAAACCTTTGAGGAGAAAGTTTTAACAAGTTACATGCAGAAAAAGAATTTAAATGGTTTAAAGTGAAGTTTTGCAGCTCATCCCTTTTGATATTTTACAAAGGTAAGTCAAATAATTTTCTTTAATTTCTAATGTATAATTTTGCTTGTTATAATGAGTAATTAATGAGATATTTCATTAGTCCTCTCTGCATTTGGGTTTCTTAGTGGTAGGCACTTTGAATGAAGTTACCAAAACTTGTACCTAGGGCCATGGGTGTCCGTTAAGTAAAATTGTAATCATATTCTTCATGCTGTTACAATTTAATTGAAAAACTTTTATAATTAAATGTAGTATATTACTTTATGAGGGATATTGCTTGAACCCTCTACTAGTCATAAGCTTCAATCGTTGGACAGAGATGTGTTTGGACCTTTTAAGAAATACTGCATTACAGCCTGTAGTAACTGGATGCTGGCAAATCCTGGAAAAACAATCACTATATATGACATTGCTGAAATGTTGGCAAATCTTATCCGTCGACCTTTACTCCTGTAAACATTCTATCAGGCTTTATTTAGTGTATCTGGCATATGGCATGTGAATCAAAACATATTAACTGAGGATTAATATTTAAGCTGAAATGTCATCGACAGAGAAGGTCCTCCAAAAATTTCCATAAAGAGATTTTCCAGGAAGAAAGTTAACCAACAATGATAGAACAGGATGTCTCTGTTTCATATCCTGTTGAAATTTCGAAATCTTCATCATCTAACATATTTTCGTATGTCATGCTTGAACAGGTACGACCTTTACCTAAAACAAAACCTCATGCATCAAAGAAAAGATGTGTTCTAAAACCAGAGAGATCTAAAAATCTACGAGACACTCCAGGAAAAAAAAAGAAATTGAAGAAAAACGTTCTATTAGAATATCCCAAAGAAAAAAAAAAGAGTGAAAAATTCCCTGTTTCAAATTAAGGCAACATTATAATAATAATTATTGTATGATAAGTAAATGTATTACTTAATATTGTTTTTTTATAAAATGCATTTTTATATGATTGTTTTCTATTCATTACAAAATGAAATCTAATTTCGAGGTAATGGCCCTAGGTACACTGAGGTCCTAGGCACAATGAGGTCTGGCCCTAGCTACAATGTTATCTGACCCTAGGTACAATGAACGTGTTGTACCTAATGCCACGTGTGAAGTTTACTTAAAAACCTTCTATTTGACGGAATTTATTATATTAAGTATTTATATTAATCTCAGTTAAAAGTAATTAGTCCGAAAGATATGTTACATATCAGTTTCATCGTTTTCAACAGTTCAGGGGCTCTGTTTTTAGGCACTGAAAAAAAGTGGCCCTAGGTAAAATGAGGTCTGGCCTCAGGTATAATGAGGCTGTTGCACCTAGGGCCTTAAGTGAGGTTTAATTAAAAACCTTCTATTTGTCGGAATTTAATATTTTACGTATTTATATTAATCGGAGTTGGAAGTAATTAGCCCTAAAGATATGTACATATCAGTTTCATAATTTTAAACAGGTCAAGGCTTTGTTTTTGGGCATTCAAAAAAATCGGCCCTAGGTACACGGTCTCCCCTATATGTTTTAATATACTTCTTGTAAATAAGTAAATTAAAAAATATATTACACAAGAACAAGAACAATCGACGTCTTAAGCTAAGCAATGAGCGCAGATACTTTTACACAGATACTTTTTTTTTTTTTTTTTTTAATAGATTTATACCAGTAATTTTAAAGTAAATTCTTAAACTGGTTCAATCATAAAAGTTTTTTTTTTTTTTTTTTTCAAATAATGACATGGAATCATTTGAAAAAAAAAGTAATATAATTTATAACAATACATATATATATGTGTATATACATGTATAATTAAAAATAAATAAATAAATAAACGTACAATTATAAAAGTTCACATAATGTTGAAAAAATAAATTTAATTATGTATAGGAATGGAGGTAGTGTTTGAGAGAAAGGCTGATAATCTGCACTAGGGTCCTAGGCCTGAGGATGAGTGCCCTCCATGGAGGTCTTTCTAAGTAATCCTAGGCAGTATTTACGCAAATTTCGGAGAAAATGACAGTGAACTCCGAATGGCTAGGCCGACTAACGTGACCTGGGATCGAACCCGACACATCACTATAGGAATGGAGGAGAATATAAAATAGCATCTTTGTTTGAACTCTCCGTACTATACTGAAACATTTAGGACGATTGTGGATTCGACTGTTGTATTCTTTCGATTAACCCTGAAGTTTTTTCATGATTTTATGCAACGAAAAATAGTGTTTATAGGCAAAATGTTTAGACAAGAAAACAAAAGCTGTTGAATTGTTATGTAATATGTGATAGTTATGAAAGGAAATATGGAATACCCACTTTCTTATAGAATAACATGGAGCGGATGGAGCAAGTTAGTATCTTTATGTAAAATTATGAACAATTGCAATATAAAATTAATATTTAAATTACTATGTATAAAGTAATCGACATTCCAGTTTTTCAAAAACTTCAAATACTATGGAATAGTTGGTATTCCATATTACCTGAAGAATAAATTAACTTGGATAATAAATTAACCTCATCCACCTGTCGAAAGTAATATGTTAATAGAAATCATACTACTAACTATCTCTACTCCCCTACTGGAAACGACACTAGGTTTTCATTCGATTTTTCTATTTCATCAATAGATTACATAATTTGAAAAATTGACCTCTAAAACAGCCGAAATATTGATAAACCAAAAACGATGTATCACACAAAAACTGATTCACTCGCTGACACAAGGGGAACTACCGTTCATATTTGAGGTCCAGAAAAGACATCTGACGGGCTTGCGCTAGATTGCAGCACGGTAGAGGTGAGACATAAGGTATTCCATTTTACCCGACTATTCCATATTCCGTATTCCATACTATTCCTTTATAATCAAAACAAACAGCATAATATTTCTCATTATGTGAGGAAACACACTGCACAAAAATTGTTGAAAAAATAAATTTAAGTTGAAAAAAATATTGAAAAAATAAATTCATTTGTGCATAATCAATGCACATAGCCTAATATTTCTCATTATGTGACAAATATTACATTAGTCATCTAAAAGAAAATTCGTAATGATAAATGTGGTAGAAGGATTATCTAAAAAGAAAATCTAATTTATTTATTTATTTGTGTTCGTTAGTTTCAAATAAGAATCCTTAACAATATTTAGCAGAAAGTTCACAACTATCTTAGTTATTTTTCAATTCTTTGATCAAAGTTTAAATTAACAAATAGTTTTAACTAAGAATTATACAACACATTTCAATTAAAATGTCAATAACAAATTGCCATTCTTGTTTCAGAAACTCAAGGTCTATACCAAACTTTGGATATCAGAAGAGAGCTTTAAGAGAAAGAGAGTTTATTACTTTACCGGAAATTCTTCAGTAGTATTTTTGAAGGATGGACTTTCAGATTTTTAATTAAAAATTCTAATAAAATATTTTTAATGAGTTTAAAATTTTATATTTTATTATTTTTTACCTTTAATTCTAACAAAAATATCGTTTTAAAATCTTAGATTAAAGAAAAAAAAATACTGATCCATATAATAAATGTGATGTGTTTATACGTAAGAAAAACTTTATGAGATTATTTTTGTATAACCTTTTATTTTTAATTTTTAATTTAGTTAAAAAAGATCAAGTGGGAATATATCGTGCAGCTGTGACATCACTATTTACGAATAATGTGGTTACGTTTTATTACTTCCTTATACAAAGTATAAGGAAAAAGTGAAATCCCTATTTTTGAAATGGCTTTTATATCTCGCATAACTTAGAAACGAATCGTTGTAGAATATTGTAAATTTATATGTGTGACTACTATGATATCTAGTTGTACACCTGCAAGTTTCGTCTTAATACGAGTTCTCGTTTTAGAGATATCAGCGATTTTACACGATTTTTTATGACGTGTGTGTGTGTATGTATGTGTGTATGTATCTTCTATAACTCAAAAGCGTTTGGACGTAGAACGTTGCAAATTGGTACACAGGTTTGTGTGCACCTTCCTTTTTAGTCTTTCTTTGACTTTCCATTTTGGAGATATTTAAGAAAAATATACTCATAATGGACAAAAATACGAAGGTTTTGGCCATTATGAGTGTAATATTATAATTCGCATAGCTCAAAAACAAAACGTCGTAGAATGTTGCAAATGTATATGTGTGACTACTATGATGTCTAGTTATAAATCTGCAAGTTTCGTCTTAATACGAGTTCTCGTTTTAGAAATATCAGCGGTTTTACACGATTTTTTGTGACGTGTGTATGTGTGTACATATATGTTGTGTATGTATCTCGCATACCTCAAAACTGGTTTTAGGTAGAACGTTGCAAATTGGTATATAGGTTTGTTTTAACATCTAGTTGTGCACCTCCCTTTTTGTCTTATTGTGGCTACCCGTTTTGCAGATATTTAAGAAAATTATATTCATAATGGCAAATATACAAAGATTTTAGCCATTATATATGACTTGCCATCATAGAGATTTCAAAATAAGTTAATGATAGAGCCCGTAATTATGAAAGTTGTCGACATTGTTGCGTGTAGAAAGTAATTTGTAAAGACATAAGCAGGCTCTAGTCGACGAATGTATTTTATTTAATGAATATTCAGCCCATAAATCTATTCCGTTATGTTTTTTATGAAAGTTGCCGATATTTTTGCATGCAGAAAGTAATTCATAAAGACATAAACAGGTTCTTGTCGATGAATGTATTTTAATGAATATTCAGCATGTATAGATAGAGCCAGGAATAATATTGTTATGAAAGTTGCCGACATTTCTGAGTATAGAAAGTAATCCTTAATATATAAGCAGGTTCTAGTCGACGAATGCACTTTATTTTGTTTTAATCTTCTTTGTCATTTAAAGAATTTTCGAAGAACTTAGTTTAGCGCTATAAACAAATGAATTTTTCCGGAAAATTCCATAATTCTATTCTTATTGAAGTTAGAACTTTCAAAATTTGGCAACTCTATAAGGATTTTTATAAGAAGTTAAAAAAGGGAACTGTAAATAAATAGTTGTGCAAAAGTAGTGCCATATTTCCATAACGTCTTATTATGTTTGCAGGGTGGCTACAGATTCCCTTTTCCCCCTAATTTTTCCATCATGTAATTATATACGATAATTTTTATATGATATTTTGTACTTCCTTACGCAAAGTGTAATGAAGTATAGTAATCCAGATTTGCAAAATGGATTTTTATCTTGCATAGCTGAAAAACGAATCACCGTAGAATGTGGCAAATTTATATTTGTGACTGTCATGATATCTAGTTGTAACTAGGACTGGGCGATACATCGATACATCGCGAAACATCGATTTAAAACCATGCAATTTGAAACCGATAACGAAATCTTTCTATTGGCGATAGATCGCAAGCGCCACGATTATCAGGAACTCAGCTGCGAACGTACTGCGAGCGACCATATCAGTTTCCGTGAGCCCAACGTTTCACTCCATGAAAGCCGGTAATCGCTGATACGAAGGAGAGTGGATGATACACGTATAACGCATGCGTGATGCTAGACATTGATTTAACCTGAAATCGCTACTCACAGCTACGATCTAAATATTCGTTATCGCCTTTTCTGATCATGATCTTGCTTTATCGGGAATCGATTAACAGTTAAGCAATAACGCATGCGTGATATGAGACTCTGATATGACTGAGACACTGCGTGATCGTCATCCCATATCTTTATTCGCTGCTACGATATGAATATACATTGTCGCCATTACAATATTGATACAAAACTATTATTGCCTATAAATACAATTAATATTAGTTGATGTCATTAATTTTATTAAGAAACAACTGAATAATTTGTTTGCGTCCATATTTGTTTTAAAAAAATGTTTTAATATATATATATATATATATATATTTAAAGATTTTAACTGTTTTGATTTAAATAAATTTTTAAAAGCTATGTCATCAATTTATACTGAATTTGGTTTTAATATTTTAACAATTATTTCATTTCTTTCAAATATTTTATTATATCTGATCAATATAGCGAAAATTTGGTGTTATTTATATTTATATTTTTATTTTAATAAACAAGCCAAAACAAATTCTTTACTCAGGATACTGATTGTTTTCCACTGTGAATCTAATTTCAGAGACAGCAGGAAGGAAGCGCCTTTATTTTAGAAATCTTAATATTCTATAGTATAATCTATAGACATAAAAGAGTAAATTCACAGATCACTGACTCAACATAGCCGTGGCTATTCTATGGGAGATAAAGATAAAAAATTTTGTGAGCAAGTTGGTTTTAGGACCCTGACGGGACACAAGACGGGATTTTGTGAAATACCTCCCCTCCCCCGTTTCCCCCGGGGCGGGGCAGAAGGCAAATCACCTTTATAAGGCTCCAAATAGCTTCACGGTGAATCAATTGCAGAGGGAGGTTACCGAAAGAGAATGATATAATAATATACACACGCACAGACAAAGAAAAGCCCATACGCATACACAAACGGGCCTTGATTAACTTCATGATAGGCCCCGAGGAACACATATTTTCGTGGGCCCATCTCCCTCTTGCTCTGTGCACCAATCAGCACAATCAGCACATATATAGATATACCTGTTTATAGGACTAATATGGCAGAAATTTCATTATGACACCATTTTGTTTTTTTCATTTTTAGTCGTAAAAGGCAAAATGGTATTTTCAGGGCCAGTTTTATGGCCTTCGGCTACTCAGGTCACATGCCCCGAATGCCTCTTGTTAATCGGCTCTTGCACGCAAATTTTTCATCTATATTTTTCTATACAAATTCACTCAAAATAAATAACTTTATTAAAAAAAAAAAAAAAAAAAAAAAAAAAAAAAAACTTTTATTTAAAGTATCGCAGATCAATAGTTCAATTATTCGTTTTAAAGATATTGACGAAATTTTTTAAAAGGTGCCCATATCGAAAATTTTCCCTCTCGGAGGGGACTTATCCCCAGGAGAAAAGCGTCGTTCCTGTATGTCCAGTTTCTTTTTTTTTTTTTTCTTGTTTTTTTTTTCTGCTTCATTATTAGTATTATAAACAAATCTTTTTAATTTCATAATGATTCGTTAAAAATAGTTTTCATTGTGTACGTTTATAAGAAATTTCGGTCTATGCCACCAAGTTAAGAACTTAGAAAAATCCGGATTGGAACGCCACCTGATGGACGATTATCACCAAAAAGCAATAAGAACTATTTTATGTCATGGTGCAATTGCATATAAGTTTACATGCAATTCTGTGCAGTGTAATAGTTCCTGAGATACAATTGGAACAAAATTTTGCTCACACACAGATAGGTATTTTCTAAAATTTTCTAAAAATGGTCAATCATGTTCTAGATATCGCAAAACATGTAAATCCATCGAAAACTGGAAGTTGAAATTTTTTATGAATCCAATGCTTTCTTCTTTTGAGTACGGAAGAAAGTAAAAATATTGAATTCATGACGTAGGATAATATATTATAGCTATAGTACGAAGGTGGATGAAATTAAGCGAAAAAATATAGCAAGATTAAGGGAGAATGGGTTTTAAGACGCCCTAGAGTTTAAATATAGAAAAAAAAAGGACATAATGGGAGAATCTCTTAAACTGAATTTGTGAGTTTAAAAAAATTATTTGTATGTGGGTTAGTATTTTTTAAACATCATTTTAGGCAGCAATGTTTGCTTTATACTTGAGATTACACGAAAACAACCATTCATCATTTATTTTTGTGGGAGGGGGAGTGGACCATCCCTTTGCCTACGTCCTTGCACATAACATCACATTAATACAAATCATTCTTTTTTTTTTTTATGGAAGTGAGTGACTACAAATAATTATTTTCTTAATTTGTTTATCGTTGGTTCTCTAAACTCTCTCGTGGTTAAAGTTTTAATGGATAAAATGGTACTTCTATCTTGTTTGTTTACACTACCGACTTGAACGAAAATTAATCTAATAATTCTCAGAAAATTAGAAAATAAATCCTAAATTAAAAGTCTTCCCTGATATTAAACTATAATACGATTTTGTTATTTCTTACAGGTACTACTTTTATAGACTTTGGTTGATATAACATATTTTAAAGTTTTGAACTTTTTTGACGTAAACAATTCAGCTTAAGAATGCTCAAAAAATAAATTTTGATGTAGTTTTATCTGAATAAATGATATTTTTTCCATGTAAAATTCTAATGCATCAGTTTAATTTTACTTTAAAATTAATAATATCGAGTTTCAAGTAGGTTATAAATATACGAAAAATGGAAATTTCCGAAATTTGTAATTTAAATAGCGGATATTCATTATAGAAAAAACTGGGTATGTGTTATGACAATAATCATAACACATACGCATACGCGCAAACGAAACCTTATAATAACAACTTTATCTAAATTAAATGCGCATGGCTGTTAGCGTTACCCGAGAAACACCACGTGGAGGTCGCCATGCATCGTTTCTCATGGGGAGTTTTGATAAGGCAGGTCCCATAGCCTACTGCCAGCAAGCATCCCGAGGTAATTTATTCTTTTACACTTCGAATGCAACAACAACAACATATTTTCATAAAATTCCTCAATTTCCGGAATTTCTTTTTTTTATGATGTTGTGGAGAAACAGAAACTGGTTGATTTTCAATAACCGTTTCCACTGTCTGAGAATGAACTGATTCCACTTCGATAAACGGAGGTTCGTCAGTAGAATTATCAGGCAGTGCAGTAGAAACTGTTTCTTTTCCATCGAGTGCGTTCACTACCTGAGACTGAACTGAATCCACTTCGGTTTGGAACGGAGGTTCATCAGTAACAGTATCAGGCAGTGAAATAATATTACCAACTTTTGGCAGTTTTTTCATATCCAACTTTGGATGCTTGCAAACACGAGCTTTATATAAAGCTGGGTCATAAAATTTTTGACAATCATTATTCATTGACAAATAACGTCCAGCAAAGATGGAAGTCACTGGACACGCATACCTTTCCCGAGCATCCTCCATAGGACGATGCTCGAAAAGTTTAAAAATTAACCACATGAGGAACTTTTTTAAAAAGTAACTCACGAAGAGAACACCTAAGAACGAAAGATACATCATTCTCAGATAAGGCTCAGTAATTAGACTGAAGAAAATTGTTAAAAAAAGAAACTTTTCATTGTTGTAAAATTATATATATAATCATTGTTGTTTATCAAACAATTATTTTTTATTAAATAGTTGTTGCAATTGTTCATTTAGTTGTTGAACTAAAATATTGGATACATTGTTTAAAAAAACAAATGATGGCAAAAATTCGTATAACATGAAAAATAATTTTGTATTCCATGTCATGTGAAAATTTCGATCAAATTAAAATATGTCATTAATATAACGATAAAGTTAACAGGAAATCATAGCATATCAAATAGAGAAATTATTCTATAAACTGGATTGCAGCCATAGATATAGTAATAAAACATAGATTGATCATTGGGAGGGAAAAACTGATTCTTTTTTACTCGGAGAAAAGTCCACAATATGACCGTCTTTCGCCGAGTGAATACACACAGATAATTTAGAAAATAAAATTTATGTACTAAAGATGAATGAAAAACTGCAGATACAATTAAAAATTAATTTTCTTTTTCTTTCTTTCTTTCTTTTTTTCTTTTATATATTTATTAATTTAGTTAATATTTAAACTCTTTTAAATGCTAAAACTAAACTACGCCGCTGCTAACTATATTTAAAAGAATTTTGAAAATTCTATATTACTTACTAATGTAAAATCTTAAAAAAATATCAAACTTTTAAATACGTTTTCCATTAAAAATCAAACCAGTTTTTATTTCATAATTATATCAAGGCAACTGATTATCAAATTTATATTTTTCATAATTTAGTCAAATATATTTTACTTTTACAATAACTTATCCATTTCTTTTGATAAATTTATTTGAAGAATTAAAAGACGCAATATTTCAGCATTTTGAAAATTCATCAACATTCTATTCTATTCTATAACAATTGCCGAATTTTAATGGTTTCTATGCCACTATATGGCTGATGCCATAAAGATTTTTCAGCATCAAACATTTTTGCATGATAACAATGGGATTATAGATCTATATAAATTACTATATCTATGGTTACAGCAAGTATTAAAACTCCTGTTATTTTTCATTATATGCTGCTGAAAATCTGTTGCCAGATAGTATGAAATTTCGAAACTTCATCAGTTGCAACTATATCAAGATGAAAAATTTCACCATAACTAAATTTCAGGTCGCACATAATGCACAAAAATGTGTCAAAACATTTAACAGTCTTATGGCAGTGTCTACTAAAGACTCTAAATTTATGTGCTGCGCTGTGTTATGTTGTACATTTTAAAGCCGACTACAACGCGATTGGTCCTAGTGAAGTACCCTTCGTGGAGATCTTTCTAAGCAGCTTTTTCTATATACCTTGAGAGAGGGGGGGGGATAAACCCGTGTCCAAAAATAACTTCGCTTCGAATTATCTCAGCAAGATTTATTTTTATGTGTAGGTTGTTTATGCCTTCCCAACACGCACTGTAAAATGATTTTACGAAATTTCTCACTGGCCCCCTTTAAAGGTGGGGGGAGGCAAAAACACGCTTATAAGTTCAACTCTGCTCCAAATTAAATCCAGGATAGTGATTTTTTTATATGTCGATTGGTACTCAAGACGCATACTACAAAGGGATGTTGTAAGATTTCGTCCTATCCTCTCTTGGGGGTGGGGGTGGGGGGCGAAAAACTTGTTTCCAAGTACATATAATTTTACTTCAAATTATCTCAGTAAGAATAATTTTTACGTGTGGGTTATTTATGTGTTCGGAATACGCGTTATAAAGGAATTTTGGGAAATTTTCTTTTTCACCATTTTGAGGGCAAGAGAGAGGGGGGACAAAAACACGTTTTAAAGAGTAACTCTGCTCCAAATTATCTCAGGAAAGCATTATTTTGACATGTTGATTGGTTATGCGTACTCAACACACACAAGCTACAAAGTGATTATTTTAAGTTCTGTGATTCCCTCCCCCTTGGAGGGGACATTTCCATGCGTAACTCTGTTCCAAATTATCTTAGAATGGCAATTTTTGATGAGTGGACTGCTTATGCGTATTCAACACACACTACAAAGCGATTTTGTGAAATTCCACCCTACCGCCCCTTAGAAGGCGGAGGAGGGGGGTGCACATGTATTTATCCGTAACTCTGCAGTAAATTACCTTAGGAAAGAGATTTTCGATGTGTGTCAGTTATATGTATCTAAATTATAATATAAAGATATTCTGCGAAATTCCCTCCTCCTTCTTACCTTTAAGTGCGGGATGGGGGGAGGACTAAAAAACACGTTTTAAAACATCACTCTGCTTCAAATAAACTGAGGATCCCGATTTCCTAATGTATCGGATAGGTAAGTGTATGCAACATGCGCAATAAAGGGATTTTGTGAAGTGTGGCGAGTAGGAAAACCACTACCGAATGTAGCGAAAAATTTAACTTAGATTTTTTCTAAGTTAGTTAAGTTATTTAAGTAATTTAAGTTAAGATTTTGTCTAAGATATTTTGTTCTGATTTCAATATTTTTTTTTATTATTATTAATTATATGGTGTTTTAAAAATTCATTTCAATATAATGACCAGCGAAGCGGGCAAAGCCTGCTAGTCTATAATAAAAGAACTTATATCGTTATTTTTATATATGATCATTCACTTATTTACTTATTTTGCGTGTGTTTGAATTTAGGTTTCATGTTTTTATTAATGTATTCTGTTTACAAAAGACGAAAATGTTGGAGTTCATGAGAATTTTTAATTACCAGTTTTCAATGAATATTTATTTATTTTCAGGTGTCTTAACACAGGATTCGGCCATTTTTAGAAAACATGTGTCGTGCGATAGCACCGGTATACAATTTCCACCATGGAAGATAAGGCTATATCGCAGTTTTTATAGCGTATCAATGCACGAAACTTGATAGGAATGAGAGTCGTGACGAAAACCTATGCTTATTCAATTAGTGTGCATATTTGCTGAGAAATAATGCTGTTATGATGCAATGTAACCCTGTTTATGGGAATGCAATATATTAACTTCTATTATATATAAATGCAGCAAACTTAGAATGTAAAATGGATATTTTGAAAAACTATGCTATGTCAATTTGGCATTTTATAATGGT
This sequence comes from Salticus scenicus, assembly GCA_963930645.1. Taxonomy (NCBI): domain Eukaryota; kingdom Metazoa; phylum Arthropoda; class Arachnida; order Araneae; family Salticidae; genus Salticus; species Salticus scenicus. Next base: position 386,715,584 of record OZ005648.1, read on the forward strand.
GGCCGAGAAAGAAAATCGGTATATCATTAATTGATGGTCCTTACATACAATTACATCTATTCATTTAAATTGTCTTTTATTCTTGATTTATTTGTTTCATATCGCAGGTAAAATTTATTTTTATTAATACATTGTTGCAATTGTGACGTCAATTGTTTTCTGTTGAATCATCCTTCTTCAGTTATTTTATTCATCCTCCAAACCACGAAAAAAAAAATCTTTATTTTTGTAGCTATGACATTAGTTTCAGCATTATCTCGGGCAAATTTGGGCTTTTTTTTTATTAAGAAGATTTTGCCAAAGTTTATTGCCTTAATTATGTATTTTAGAAACATTTTTTAGTGAAATTCTGAGACTGTTGAACGTGTTTAAATGTCATAATGCTACTACATGACAACACAGTAATCTATGAATTAAATTTGTGCATAAATGTATTTCCATTATTTGTTTTTCTATATTGATGTTGATTTGGTGTTGCATTAATAGGAAGTTGTACATATAAAAGAAGTTAGTGTATTCTATATATTTTATGATATAATGAGCTTGTCCCATTCAATTCGAGCTTTTTTTTTTATATATATATATATCTAGAATTGACATTTAAATTAGCATTATGAAAGGGATTAAAAAATATTGGAGTCCAATATCGTGATATCGCGATTTTGAATTGACAATATATCGTGATATTGAAATAGTAGCATCGCCCACTCCTAGTTGTAACCGTGCAAAAGTTTAATTTTAAAAATAGCTTCCGTTTTAGATATATCTGCGAATTTACACGATTTTTCGTGACGTCTGTATGTAAGTTTCTGTGTGTGTATCTCGCATAACTCAAAAACATTTGGGCGTAGAACTATAAAAATAGGTACATGGGTTTGTTATAACATGTAGTTTTGCACCTCCCTTTTTGGTCATTCTGTGACTTTCTGTTTTGTAAACATTTACGAAAATTATATTCATGAGGACCAAAAATACAAAGGTTTTGGCCATTATGTATGACCTGCCATCATAGAGATTTAGAAAGAAGCTAATGATAGAGCCCGTAATGACATTGTTATGAAAGTTGCCAACATTTTCGCATGTAGAAAGTAATTGTTAAAGACATAAGCAGGTTCTAGTCGATTAATGCACTTTATTTAATAAGTATTCAAAAAACAGTTGAATATATATATATTTGCGCCACAAAAATCAATAATAGATGAATATTATGGAAACAATCCAATTAAACAGTCATTCTAACTGCATAAATCAAATAAACATTGTTAAATACGTTGCACAGCAGCAATTCAGGAACAACCGAAAATGTCAAATGGAATTTGAATTCATCGACAGTACTGTCAGTGACTTTTGTAGGATTTTCGAGGTAGTTCTGCGCTAGAAACCAACGAATCATTACAGAAAATTCCAAAACTGGACTCCTATTGAAGTTCTTGTTCTTTAACGTTGGAAAACCCAAATTACCATTTTCGCCACATTTGAATGCCTAATTTGAAGCCAAGTCACTACCCACCTCCGTGGAAATGAAAAAATTACCATCTGTTTCCACTTATAATGTTATACTGCATAGAAAGTAGCACGTAAAGATATAGGAAAGTTCTAGTCTATAATCATCAATAACCATTGTTCCTTTTTATTGTCTTGTTAATCATTTACAGAACTTTCGAAGATTTTAGTTCTGCGCTATAAATTGATGAATTCCAGAACTCTGTCCTTACTGAAGTTAGAACTTCTAAATTTTGGCAGCCCTAAACAAAAAAAATCGCCACAGTCACCGAATACGACGCCAAATCATCAAAATCGAAGCCAAGACCAAAATCTGCGTTGACTACAAACTTGGCGGCTTGGAGAGATTAGCCATCAAATGTTACAGAAAATATTGTTTCGGGATAGCCAGAATTATAAAACCTTTCTCAATTTTAAAGGAGTTAATTGATTTGGTAAAATGTATCATGTCTCGCCACTAATTTTCGCCAAAGAGAACAAAAGTAGATCACGTATACTCGAATGATTTTCATTTAACTCTAAGCTGTGACTTTGTGAATGAGAGATTATATAATAGGCAGTGGAGTACTATTCCTAAAAATAACTACTATATATGTCTCGCCGGTATATATAATATTATTATCGTGACTTTTGTGATTAAAGAAACAGTTATTTTTCTTCTTGTTTTCAGGAACGGTCTTGGACTGGAACTTCTCTGTTTATTTACGAATCAGTTACCTCACACCAGAGTGTCAATCTACTAATAACAATATGTAAATTTCAATGCATGTATAAAGAAATCATGAGGAGTCCACAGATTTTTTACTTAATTAATCGTGGAAACATACTTCGAGAAAATTACGAAAAAGAATATATATATCTGTGGAGTCATTAAAATTAAAAGTCTGATGCTGTAAGTCACTATGCTATCAATAAGCTACACACACACACACACAAAGCATTTACAAAAATATCTTTTTTTAACATTGACTTTTTTCAAAAATCAAAATTATTTAAAATTGGTATTAGAAAGATTCTTGAATTCCATTCTTGAATAACTATTTAAAACATATATGATTTCCTTTTTTAGCGAATAAAACATTTACAAACTTTGCGTATGTATTCGATCATTTATTGATATAAATTTCAATATAATTTATTTGTAAAACATAATAAACCAAGAAAAGTAACAGTATTTCATCTTTAATGTATTTATGTTATATTACTATAATGATAAAGATTCTTTTTAAATTTAATAAAATCTTTTTTTTTTTTTTTTAGTTGTTCGTCGCATCCTTCAGCCTCCAATGTTTCCAAGGTTCCAAGCCTAACAGAAGGCCTTGAAATTGAAATCTTTGACAAATGTAACTTCTAGCAATTACGAGGGGTGATCCAAAAAAAAGTTTACAAGGCAAATGAAAAAGTATTTATTAACAATAGAAACAAGATACAAATGGGAATCAAGAGACACATCTGGCCTTCACTTTTCCAAATAGTCGCCAAACCTGTTTAGGCATTTGTCAGAACGTTCGACCAACTCTTTTATCCCGTCTTGGTAGTAATCAGGGCCCTGCTCATTGAGCCATTTCTCGGCAGCTGTTTTCACTGCATCGTCTGAGGTGAACCGTGTTCCGGATAAGTTTCGCTTCAACTCCGGAAAAAGGAAATAGTCACTTTGAGCTAAATCGAGGCTGTATGGGGGGTGATTCCAGACCTCCCACTTGAACCTTTGCAGCAATTCCTGAGTCTGGCAAACTGTATGGGGCCTGGCATTGTCATGCAGACGCTCATTGCTTTGTCCCCGTATACCTCAACGATTTGTCTGTGAATTTCAGATGCGGCCACATTCTTGGCCCATAAGAATCGAATTACGGCTCGTACCTCTATGCGAGACCACTTTTCGAGACGTCGTGCCATTACTGTCGCTCTTAAGTGTCTGCGTACTGACGCTACTTACTCGTAGAACCGCTGTAGGTCAACTAGCGCCATCTGTCAACCACCATGTAAACTTTTTTTTTGGATCAACCCTCGTATTACACTATACAACAAATTTGAAATTTTTTCTGTCCTTTATATGAAACTCTATATTCTGTATAAGCAAAAAGCGCTTAATTTACACATCAAAACCAAAATATCCACTACGTACCGTTTTTGTAGGAGACACACTTTTCATAAGTATAAAGATAGTTTACAAAGAAATGTAATAGAAGGTTGATTATAAAATTACACAACCATTAAATATATCTATGTATATATATATATATTGCCGTTTCTCCTTTTAGGCATCTGCTGGTGCGTCCTTTATAACAGACCCAGCAATATTCAGCTAACATCGTCCACTGAAACTCTTTTAAAATACAGAGATGTCCAGGTGAAAACTTTCCCCATGCTGATCACTAATTGTGTTGAGATTTTGAGGAAAGTACTAATTAAAATTATTGTTGTAATTATAAGTATTAATTATAATAATTATTAATTATAATTACTATACTTATTTTTAATTATTATCTATAAATTATCATTATCTAAAATGTAGATTTTAGGGAAAATGGTGTTTGCTAAACAAGAAATAATTACAGATTCGCTATTTTCAGTTAAAAATATACAAGAAAGACATATTTTCATCTAAAGGAAAGTTTTCGTGTTGTAGAGTGTCATTCAACAAACTTTAACAGTGTTTAATTAGTTTTAGTAATTTAATTATATAAGTTATTTTTATAAAAATTTAAAATCGATTTTAAAGAAGAAGGATTTGCAAACAATGAAGTTAAATAGATATATAATTATTTTACACAAACAGTTTAAATATTATTTATTTATTTATTTATTGGAATTGGAATAATATGGTGTGTTTCTCACACGGCTTTCTTTTGCATAGATTTCAATGTTATACAGGCAGATTGCCGATAGCGTCTTAAAAATTGATATGGTAAAATAATAGAGTTCAGTATACTTTAAAAATAATCAAAAATAGGCTTATAGATAATTTCATTTGTGTGACGGGGACTACCACCCCACTCAATGCCCCGTTCAATTATAGTGGCTACATTTATTTCAAAAATATAAAATTACAGGCTGTTACTAGTTTTTCTTGAAACTTGACAACCTTGATCAACTTTACAAATGGCAAACATATACAAACTTCAAAATACTAAATTTGAATCTCCAGCAATTATTTCTTTTTAAGTTTTGTTGATAAGTGATATTAATACAGATCAACCGCAAATAATTTGACTTTTCGTATTCAGGGGACCTTAAAAGTGGTATTATATAAAAATCGAGAATGAGATATCGAACATAAATTATGTTTACAATAGAGGTATGAGATATTAATTTCCCTTCTTGAGCAGCGTTTATCGCATAATAAAATATAGCAAATCACTTCCATCAATTACATTTAGTAGAAAAGAATGTTTTGTTTAATTTTGGGTAGCCCTCTATATTGTCTGTAAATTATATGCACAATATACTGTCTACTTAAATTTTAGTCATACGAAAAGCACACAACACAAAATGAAATATACTTCCAGATATTTTCGGGTACAGCCATATATCCAAATACTTTGGGTAATCCTGTAACTGAATGATGCATGATTTTCATACTGCAATATACACAAAACATGCTTCTTTTGCATATAAAAAAGTATATTTATCCCACTTTGTTTAGGTCAGCACACAGATTTTATATTGTACTTACCAAAAAATTGCTCATAGACGCAAAGTATTTGAATTATCTTATATGTCCCTATACACGAACTATTTTCTTGATCTCACTGAAAAGTTTAGTGTAGCATCTCTATATGATAGAAATGCAGAATACAAAGATTGGTCTTCCTGATGCTATTCGTATTGGTGATATGCTGATTACAGACGCACAGTGACGCACACACACAAACGCGCACATCAACCGCTAAAAATACGTTTTAGGGATTCAGAGGACCTCAAGACGTGTAAGTATATAAAAATATCAATTCTGAAAATATTATACTAAAATAAAACAATGTTTTCTGTACCATAGATACGCAAATAAGAAAAAGTTAAAATAAATAAATAAACAGTTAATAATAAAATTTGCCCAGCGATGTATCTTTATAGCCTTTGTAAGTGCATCCTATTTTCTTTCAAAAAAAAAAAAAAAAAAAAAAAAAAAAGAGTTTATATAAAGGGGGAAAAAAGATTGCTATATCTTTGAAAATAGAAAATTGTAGTGTATATATGCTGAAAATAAGAAATTAAAAGAGTTATTACACAGAAAGAAATGTTTTACGGCAAACATTAAAAAAAGTCATGGGATATGAACATAAATACAAAGTTGTCGTTGCCTGTAACATTCTAAAACACTTTTTATTATTATTATTATTATTATTATTATTATTACTTTACATTTAGAGTTTTTTGTTAAATAGTATATTTCACACAAGAAATTGTTTTTGTTATTATTATGGATACAGGGATCCTTCGAATCTTAAAATTGCGCAATTTAAAATTCAGATAATTACGGTGAAAGAGTCCATGAAAAAAGGAGGATCCGTGAATAGTGTTGAAGAACGTTACAAGCAAACGCAAGTCTGTAAATAATTGTCATTCATTAATGTCATAAAACTCAATAATATATAAAAAAAGACTTTTTTTACATAATTATGAAGCAACTATAAAATCTTCAGGGGATCAATCAAAATATACTTAACAGCATTATCAGCATCTCATATTTTGAATTAGGAAGAAGTAATCTATTTTTAAATATTATTAAATGCATAAACACTCGGAATTTACGTAAAAAATAACCTGACTTTAAGCGTAAACTAATACTTTAAAAATAAACTTACTACTATCATGCGAATACTAAGAAAATACTCCCTCTGATTTTTAACTAATGCATGTGCTTAAAATCAGTGAAAGATATTATGTTTAACATTGAGTTAAAGAAGCGTAAATATTAAGTTATAAATCTCCAAAATAATACAAATATAATAAAATGGTAAACGAAAGCTTAAAAATCGCAATTTCTCATGAACTAGGCTGAGCATATGACCTCGAATCTCGAAGACAGTCCCCGAAAACTACCCTCGTCCCCAAAAAATTACAACACATTTTGGGACGCCGGTTATAATGTTATTAATGTTTTATTATAATAATTTATTATATGTATAATATATAAGCTGAAATAAGTTCTTTTAGATGCTTTATACATAAAAATTACTAAAATTTTACAATTTAAGGTGATTTAATCATCTATTTATTTTTTGTCCTCGAAAATCAAGGACGCCGCCATCTTTGCCCCCAAATTGAATGAAAAAAATATGGCCACTCTATCATAAACCACACAAAAATATAAATTATAGGGAATAGTATTGTAAATTAAATATAAATAATGCAAAACAAAAATCCAACGACTTTATTTGTGAAACTTCAGACAATAACAGTAACACCATTTATTATAGAAAACTGAACTGCCTGTTATAAGATACGTTATGCAGAGAGATTACACTGTCTCAAAGGAGTATCGTTACGGAATTTCTATTTTGAATTCTCATGCATTACATTTGCAAAAGAAACTTCAGAAATATCACATTCCCAGCAGGTAGCAGTATATTTCAAGGGGGGGAAAAAGTAGACATTCTAGTATTTTTAAAGAAGTTTTTGTACCTATGATATATGAAATCAAGCAAAGATAGAAAATAAATGAGTATTTAGAAAAGGATAGATCAGCTATGTCTAAAACGGATATAAAATCATTCCGGCCTTTGACAACAATTTATGGTTTTTTAATAAGTAAACAGTTTTCTTTTCATAATTTATGAAACACTTTCTATGTTTACTTGATATTTAAAATAAATTTTCTTATAAAAATTCAATATTAACATTTGTATTCGAATTCTATCAACTATGTTCAATAATAATAATAAAAATAAATAAATAAATAAATAAATAAAAAATCAGGCATTGAAATTTCGAGAACTGTATGAAAAAGTGCTGACTTCCAATTATAAAAAGAAGTGTGAAACACATAAAAAAAATCGAAATGAACAGTGGACTTTTAAAGCTTCTAAAAGAAATTTTAACTAATGCATTTATTCAATATTACATATATATGTATTTATAATCAAGTTTTTAACCATCTGACCGCCACTGATTTATATATCCGGCCACTGAGCTGTTTTATTTCCGCACTACACTTATAATTCAAAATTATATAATAGTGAAATTTAAAATTGTTGTTGATATTTGAAGATCGTAAAAAGTAGTTATAAGGATTATAATCATGTGCACAGTTACATTTTTAATCTTAAGTTAAAATAAATATAAATTTAGTACATTGAAAAGCTATGCAGAGAAAATAACATTACATTTTTGCCCTTTTCAAAGGCGGTCAGATGGTTTTAATGTAGTGAAAAATCTTAATTATATAAGGTGTGAATAAAATTTCCTATAAACTCTGTATATAAAACATATATATACATATGTAGTTTATGCAAATAGAAATAAAGTATAAAAGAAAATATTAAGCATCCTTTTACATTTATGATTAAAATGTTCGATTTTGAAATGATATACTTATCATTAAGTTTTAGAAATAAACTTCACAACAACGTTTGCATTTGAACTTTGTATAGAAAAATGTCCACTTAAAAATACACTATTTAATCTTGTATAAAAGCTTCGAACCTACAAAAAATAATATCATAGGGGGAAAAAAATATATTTCTTAGTAATTCGAGGACCTTCCATTATTTTCAATAAATTCAAATGATTTGTTTATGTTATTAGGACTAAGTTTTGGCACAGTAGTTCAGTATCTCTTTTAATTACCATTACACTCTAATAATTTAATCGATGTAAAATGTCTCTCGTTACCGTAAACTCGTCTAATTAATAAATCACACCAAAATTATTAATATGATTCTAATAAAGACTTCTCGCAGTCAATTCCAAAATTTTAGTACTTTTGGAACGTACGCAAAGATTTTTCGAAGGATTTACCTGAATAAAGTGTATTATCCTGTTAGAAAATCTATGCATCACTTGCTAAATTCATTGCAGGTAGCAAAACAAGATCAGTAACAATCGTTATGTATGTATCACAATTTATATTTTCTGAAAAAATAGGCGATTGCTCCTAAACCATTGAAAGAAAATGCTCTCGATGCCCTACTCAGTTTACATTTGGAAGAAGTTTCCTTCTCTCATTACACATAATCTCAATCAACGAGATATATAACGTAGAGTGTTAAATGGTAACCCTTGAGAAGGTCCAAGATGAGTCATGTGACATGCTCTCCTTGCACCTGCGTATTCGGTGGTTCCCTTGGTAACAGCTTATTTTCAGTAAATTTCTATGGCAACGGTTTGAAGATTGTTCTTTGCAGCCAATGTTTTTGTTTACTTGCGTAGTTTAATATTCTTTTGTTCTAAATCGTTTTGATTTTGATTTTACTTCTTTTTTATTTCGTGTAGTTGAACTTTAACCGATAAAATGTTTAAAAATAGTTGAAAAATTAGTATTTGTTGTTAAATTTAGCTCTTTAAAAGTTTAAATTTTCTTCTATAAACACATTTAAACTTTGTTGGGAAACGATGAAAAAAAGGTATTTTATCATTTATAAAAATGTGAAATATGTGTAAAATTGGTGTCGTGCTACTTGCGACCGTGTGATTTCCGAAATAGGGGATTATCGTGTGTTTTCCGAATGGAACACCTGTTAGCTTGCCCTCCGCTTCTTTCCCCTCCCATAGAGCCCATTTCCCCTCTCCTAATCTATGAAGGGATTAACTGTTTTTGTTAGAAGTCGTCTGGAAGAAAAATGATATATTAGAACTTTGAAAGTCAACCCTTCTCATTTTTATTTGGGTATGTCCCCTCTCTGGTCATAGATAAGCTGATAAGATCGTTTAAATTTTGCCGGTGTTTTAAACATGATTATTGATCGTAATATGCGCTGATAAATGTGTATGAATGCTTTTAATCTATATTCAAAATACTTCGTTTGTGTGTATATGTATATAGATATATTCTAAGTATTTAAAAAAAATTATTAAAAACTACTTTATTTATCAAACGTGAAAATTTTTAATACTTAATTTGTTTAACAGAACTATGTGAGCTTTTAATTGAAAAACCAATTTTTGAATATTTTTAATTAAAAAGAAAAATTCTACGAATGATTAAAAATGAAATTAAATAAATAAAAATAGTTTTGGATAAACAATTTAACTAATAATATATATATATGTATATATATTTCTAATGAATTGGTTGAGATTACTTAATGGTAATGTTTACAATGGGGGAGAAAAGGAATCTATTTTAAAATAATTTTAATATTAAAAGTTTATATATATATATATATAGGTAGATAGATATAAGTATTATTATAATTAGAAAAATTAGTTAAAAAGGTATTTAATAAAATATTCTAATATATATATATATATATATATATATATAATTTTTAACAATTAAATTAGGTACATTTGCTTAATACTATTGTTTGGAGTTTATTTAAGTATCCGAGTGCTCGGATACACACACACACTCACATATATATATTGTGTACATGAAAAATAATTTTTATATCATATTTGCAAAATTAGATATTTATAATGTTATTGCTAATAAATATATCTGTGAATTGACCCCCCCCCCCTCCAGTGCTCATTTCTATGATTGACATGCACTGAGAGACGGTGTCAGATGTTTCCTTCCCCCGTTACAGATGACTAAATAGAACATACAAAAAAAAAAAAAAAAAAAAAAAAAAAAAAGAAAGAAAAAAGTGACAACATTTATTGCTTTTATACATAACCACCGTCAGCCTAATTTTTGTTTTTTGCATACGTCTTCTCCCTCATTCAAGGTAAACTAATACAGGAAGAAAATTAACAGCTTTTAGGCAGTCTCCAATTTTTGGAAGATCATTTAAATTTTTGATAAGATTTAAATATGCTTCTGCTCATTTTATGTACAGATGAATATATGTCGTTGCTTTTAATATATATCAAAATACTTTAAAAATAGTTTTATTAATAAAAGATTATAGAAAAAAATTTAAATATATATATATATATATATATAAATCTATTTAAAAACTATTTTATTTATTGAAAATTAAAATTTTTGATACTTAAATTTCTTTGTTTGATCTTCTAATTGGTTGTTATTATGGAATTAATTTACAGCAAATGTAGTAAACTACTCATTTTGATTTCTAATTTTATAAAGATTTCGTAGCAAATGAAGGCATTTAATGGCGATTTGCAAATAAAAGGTGCATTGCAAAATTGTATGCGAATGAAAATTGAACGGTAATCTTAAAATCTGATTTAAGTTGCATTAATCCAGAAGTGAATTTTGCACAACAAATAATTTCTAATTCGGCAGAAAGGAAAGCAAAAGAGGATTCATCATTCGAGAATTATTTGAGGAGAAATTAGTACTTCAAAACATTCTGAAAAAATTAATCTGCAAGATTGGGAATATGTAAGGAAAATTAGAATAGAGTGGATCGAAAAGAAATTTTCTCCTCTACCGAAATGTTTATCAAAAATCCACATGACTCTAGAAAACAATGGCATAAAATTCATAAAAAAATGAGAAATTACTGCAAGTAAAAACCCGGATAAAATTACTTTCCTAGTGCATCTGTAAAATAAACAAATAAAATAAAAATCAATAAAGAAATAATAATAATAATACTTTTACTCGCCACCACCTTAAAAAATATATGTCTGTATGTAATGTAACATGATTGTAGAATGCAAGAAAATGTGTGAACAATGGCCAAAATTATCTCCAAGTTTAATATATATATATATATATATATATATAATCCATTTGATAGTAAAAGAAAAGAATGAGAACGAAGAACAGCCAGCCAAATAAATCACAACAGAAACATACACAGGCCAAACAAAGTAACCTCTGTGGGGGACCTTCTAATGGGTCCTATCCCGTATTTATGAAGGTTTCGGAGAAAACCACGAAAAACTCTTAATGGCTAGGCCAACGAACACGCCCTGTGATCGAACCGTGTAGAACCACTTGACCGCTGGTAGACCCTACAGCGTAGAATAATAAACTTAAAAAAAAAAAAAACTGTATGAGTAAATATTAAATTTATTACTATTTACGCATGTCCAGAGAGCGTTCTTATTTCTCTTGTTTCACGGTAATTATAAGAATTTCAGACACAATTCAAGCTTGTTTAACATTCAGAATCATTGCTTTTTCTTAAAAACTTGCTATATCAACAGTCATTAAAAAAAAAAAAAAAAAAAAAAAAAAGTTATATTTTTCTATAAAATATTTAAATGCAAAATTTTAGCCTATGCTTTATTTTACTGGTTAAATATATAATATTAAAAGCACAATACTAAAGAAATTGAAATACACAATGTTATATTGCAAATAAAATGATTTATAAATCATGAATTTTTAGAAGCCTAAAGTTTTATTTTTATATTAATCAAAACATATTAATGTTTCTCCAAAAACATTAATATGTTTAACATGTACAATATTAAGCGTAGTTACAAATAAATATCGTAGTAATATATATATAAGTATCACCGCATATTTAGAAAAACAAAAAATTAATTCATAATAAAATTTTAAAAGCCTTAAGTTTTGTTTTTTACATTAATCAAAATGTTGTAACAATGTGTTTTTCAAAGAACATCAATGTATTTACTTTTCAAAAAAATCTTTATAAACTATATTTTATTAAACTAAGTTTTTATATGACTAAATTATAAATATAGGTTTTTGACATTTTTGACAAGGAGGGTTTTCACATGAAGGTTTTAACCATGGTTTAAACCATGAAAAATTGTCATGCGTCAAAAACCTGCCAACCCTGATAACAAATATGAAACAAGTATAACAGCATAAAATAATAATAACAAGAATAATAAATTATTAACATTATTATGCAACATCTATGGATTTAAATAATTATTTTAATTTTAATATAAAGGTTAGAATTATAATTCATGTATAACATAAGTTTAAAATAACATCCCAATAATTATATTGTTTAAAAAGTAAGGTTATTAATTAAGATGTTTTAGATAATAGTTAAATTATTGAATCAAATTGAAATTCATTTTACCTAATGTCTTTAAAAGTACAATATGACATGTTGCCTAACACAATTTTTAATATCCTTAATATTTCTGAACTTGCAGATGGTCTAAAATCTCATTTACATTATGATCATTTAATTAACATGTTAATTAATCAAATCTTTCAAAGATTTCCCATTAAATTTTATTTCTCGCTTGCTTATTTTTTTTTAAAAGCCGTTGTGGCCTTTGCTCATTCTTCTTCTAGTGATTATTGTTTTCTGTCATATTTTGTTTACGTTTATTGTATATAAACAACAACAATATATAACTCATAATAAATTTTTCATTATATTTTGCCTTGTAAAAGGCTTTATTTCTAAATGCAAATACTTATTAATTCAAGTCTTCTTTGATAATGTATGATTATTGTAATGATAAGTCAGTACTTGATGTAAATAAAAATTAACTTGATGTAAATAAATAAAAAAAATGTATAAATAAATAAAAATTAATGTGCAAATACACACATGTATAAAAAAAAAAAAACACGTTATAAATGAGGACCAGTTATACAATATGCATATGCAAATAACACTATTTTCTTCCGAGAGATAATTTATAAAAGCAATAAATATGACACAATTTTTTTTTTCTTGCATGTATGTAGTCAACTGTAAAGGGATTGAGAAAACATATGCCTTCCCCCCTTATGAATCAGTGTTTGTCAGTTATAGATTTTATTTTTATTTTTTTTAACAATAGTTTTATAATTGAAATACCTAATTTCACTATTACGGTGTAAAAAAATTCACATGCACTCACAATATATATATATATATATATATATATACACGCATACAATGTATTTTCATACAAATTAAAAGCATCCATATACATTTATCCGCACAACATAATCATGTATCTTAGCAGAAATTTAAGAGATTGCCTAAAAGCTGTTCGTTCGCTTTCGCTACCAATTTATCTTGAACGAAAGAGGGAGCATACTCAAATAAAAATGAGAATGGTGAACTTTCACAGTCCCACTTAATCGTTCTTTTTTTACTGGCAGCTTTTAACAAAAGTAGTTAATCCCCTTTATGGATTAGGGAATTATGACAGTGCTCTCTGGCACGATACCCCCTTATCTTGAAAAGGGGAAGGAATAAGCTGCCAGGTGTAAGATCAGTTCGCAAATAGCACGGTTCGCAAATCACACGCTCGGAAGTAGCACGCAACCGTAAAATTATTTTAAAAAGAATTTATTTCTGTCATAGGACTGTCATGTTACCCTATAATAATGATAATTTGTTGAACTGATATTTTAAATTCCAAAATAGCGATAAAGGGCCAAACACAGCAACCTATTGGAGCATGTCACATGATTCATCTAGAACCACGGAAAGCTAATCCTCCATCCATTAAATCAGCACTCTAATTTATATATCTCGTTGATCTCAATAATAATCCAAGAAAAGCTTATACTGATGGTCCCGTTTTTTCCTACAGCTGAAACCCTACAGTTGTCCTCAGCTGCAGGTTGCCACACGTAACTCAAGTTGTGGTCTTCTTATGGCTTAGAAGTCGACAGTAAAATGAACTGTTTCCAAGAAGTGACATAAACACAACAGATGGATTTATGTAGAATACAAGCATAGAGCCAAAAACATGTTTTCCGTGTTATCTCCAGTATTCACAGGCCCAATAACGAGTCATCACTAACAGTTTGTATAATTTTAATTTGTAAAGCTTTTATTTAAAGAATTTATACTCGTATAATTTGAATTTATAAATACAAAAGAGATTCCTATTCTTTTGATTTAAAATACAAAAGAAATTCCTATTCTTTTGATTTAAAATACAATTGCATTTAATATTTTTACGCGAAATTTGTTTTATGCAAATTCAGCTTCAAAATGAAATATTCAGAATTAAAACACCAGCTTTTGAAAAGAAAGAATAGGAATTATGATTAATGATTAGGAATTTTTCTAATGTGAAAACAGAATAAAAAGAATGCTTTAGATAATGAGTAATTCTATAAAATGATTTCTTAATAAAATAACGTAGTCTTTCTTTGTTTATAAAAATAAGTATTATACGCTCTTAAATAAAAGCAGAGCTCGATATAAGTTCTTACATAGTTCCATACTTTATCTGTCTTACACATGTATATCATCCAATACCAAATAAGTAAAATAACTATTACGAAATAATAATAACGTAAAATAAGTAAGTATTACGAAATGACGAGCTATTTTTCGCTACTTCATGGCATGTGATATTTGTTTCTGGGGTAATAGGAAAATTCGGCGAAATAAAAAATTATTGACAGCTTGTTAGTCATTTATGTAAAACAATTCATCCGTGTACAACAAATATAGATAAAACAATTATACGTTCTGCAACGAAATATGCCAATAACTCAACCATTTTTATTTGTTAAAAAGCAACGTATTCAAACATACTTGTAATTAAGTCTTATTAAAGTATTTATAAATTACAATAATTTGATTTAGTACTTTTCCGTAATATCACTGGGCACGTAGATCAATTCTCCCCTTACTCCACATTTTGGTAACTATTTACTTTTTTATTATGTGAAACAAATTCCAGTTGTGAGAAGAGTATTTCAACGAAATTTGGTGGCATTATCCTCGATAAGTTTTCAGTAATCGCATTCAAAACTTTTTCTTTAATTATAGTCATCTGTACCTACGCATCTATCTATGTATCTATGCATCTTTCAATATAATCTAAGTATCTATTATACATATATATGCATAGGTGCCAAGTCTCCCGTTTTTCAGGGGAGACTTCAAACTGGGAATTTTTTAGAGCTGTTTTCGGTAACGTTAATCGTCGAAAATATATATAACATATTCCGTTTAAAAATTCTGGTGTCAATTTTGATTTAAATGGCAGCTTTGTGTATGTATATTTGTGCGTGTGCGTATGTGTATGTGTAATGTATGTATGCTTTAGCATTGTTAGTAGAAATAGTAAATTAATCAAATTAGTTGCGTATAACTTCTTAATGTATAGCTGACATTTTTATTGCCAGGAATATACGTAACAGAACAAAATAAAACAAACTATAAAACAAACACTTGGATAAAATTATAAAATAATCATAATTTTTCAATGACAATTCTTATTACTTTCTCTTACCCATAAGGTAGAGAAAGTATTGTTTTTGGGTCAAATTTTTGAACGCGAGATTTTGTTATATTTACACGTTCTGAGGTCCCCTGAGTACTAAAATCATGTTTTTAGCAAATGGTATGTGTGTATGTCTGTGTGTCTGTGAGTCTGTGTGTCTGTGTGTGTGTCTGTGTGTCTGTGTGTGTGTCTGTCTGTTATCAGCATATCTCAAAAACAAATTATGGCAGAAAGTTCAAACTTGGTATTCTAAATGTGTATCATATACGGATGCTACAGTAACCTTTTCGTTCAGATCAAGCAAATGGTTCGTGTACAGGGACAATCAAGAGAATTCTAATACATTACGTCTATGGGGGAAATTACAGGTAAGTAGAGTTTAACGTCTATAGACTGCACTAAACCAAATGAAACGAATATATATATATATACATATACATATATATATATATATATATATATATATTATAATAGAGATAGTCAAATGGGAAAAAAATTGTGTATGTAGGAGCCTCGCCTCCCCAAGGGGAGTAAATTTTCATGATGGGTATCTTTCAAAAGAGCTCGCCAATACCTTTAAAACGAATGGTTGAACCATCGATCTGCGATAATTTAAAACAAAGTTATCGATTTTTTTTACTTAAAAAAAAAAAAAAAAAAAAAACCCTTAGAATTTTTTTTTTTTTTTTTAAGATTAAAATGGACTTTTTTCGGATATTTAGTGTTATAGTACTTCTTTAATATGGAAATCGTCTGCATTATCATAAAACATAATTTTTTTAAATAATAATTTTAATAAATTATTTTTTAAAAACAGAATTATTTTTTAATAACCGAATTAAATTTTCTATAAATCTAAGTGCATTAATGAAACGGGGGATTGAGGGGGGCGGTAGCCCCCCTCACACAGAATTAATTATCGTATAAGATTCTTCCGAAGCCTAATTTGAATTGCTTAACATAGGTTTACATAACATCTTTATCTTACCTCTTAATCTCGAACCTGTATTTATAGTATTAAATTTCAGAGTAAGAGAAAGTCGTGTGAGTGACACACCAGATTATTACTTTTGTAATAGCAAACTTTTTTTTTTCTGCAAGTAGCTTAAATAAAATACTGAAGAAAATAAATCATTCTGCTTCTCTGTCTTTTTCTCTGTTTAATCACTGAAAAAAACAGGCAGATTAATTTTAACAAGTAATTCAAAAAAAAAAAAAAAAAAAAAAAAAAAAAAAAAAAAAAGGGATCCGTTCCTTTCTGTATGAACCAAAATTAAGTTTAGTAAACATTTGGAATAATTTAAAATAAGTTTATTTGTGTATTTTTTAATTCCTTTATACGAAACGTAATAAGACCAGTTTTAATATTTTCACATTATAAAAATGTGTCAAACAGTTTACAAATATACATAGACCTAACTTGCTACAATGTGTAGGTAATTACAACAACAACTACTACTACCAAAAAAAAAAAAAAAAAGATGAAATATTTTTTTTAGAAAACGTAAGTATTTTGAAATTCTAAAGTATAATTTTCTTTTTCCATGTTTTCTAACACACATTAAGATCAGAAGTAATATCTAAATAACCGGTGGAGAGGAAATTTTCGCATTTCCCTATTTTGTGGGACACTTGTTTGCATAGGTATGAAAAGGAGAAAAACGACATGCACCGAGGGCATGTAAAATTGAAATCCTTTCAGACTTCATGTTCTATTTTATTCAAAAGGAAAAATTGGTTTTTTTCTTCTCTGAAAATTGAAACTAGAACGATATAAAGATGCTACTTTAGTTTCCCTTTTCTTATATTCTTTTACAATGTACTTTAAAGAAAAAACTTTTTTTTTTTTTTTTTTTAATTCACACATTCAAGGCCTATATTTAATATTGCTTAAGTACAACATTAAAAATATATGTTTAAACATGTGCAGATTTCTATTAATTTGCACTTATTAACATTCGTAGAAAACAAGCTTTTAAAAATTAGAATGACCTGTAAATTTAATAATAAAACATTTTATTACAAAATATTGGTTAGAAGTGCATTAGAAAGCCTAGTTTACTTTTTCAGTGCATTAACTTAAGCACAACTAATACACAATCTGATTATTCACATTTTTTTTAATGTTTTAATAATAGAATAAAACCCTTGACTATTCTCTTTTAATAAACTTTTAAATGATTTTTTAAAATACATAATAGATAGTGATTATTTTTTCATATTTGATTTCTTATCATTATGGAGCTGAAAATACTTAACCTCGAATAGATGTTTCACAGGAAAAAAGTACAATGCATTTGCTCGAAATCGAAAATTTCACTAAATTAAACAGAAGCAGTTAATTTTTTGAACTTCTGGATATAAGTAATATTATATTCATGAAGTGTTGATTATTTACAGTACTAATTTTAAAGTTTAATGCTGGAGTTGTGTAGGGAACTTAAAAAAGACAAATTTTTTATATGGTGTAGTGATATTCTAAATATTGAATAAGATTATACATTAAAGATTATATATATATATATATATATACATATATATATACATATATATACCACCAATAACTGATCAGTTATTGGTGGTTTTCTGTTTGGTGAGAAGTTGGGGACTAAGGATAGTTATTAGCTTATAGCTACTGTCCTTTCAGAAACTTCTCGTTTACCCCTACACTGAGGGGCTTCCGTGATGAAGATCTCCGTGTTTTTTGGGGTATAATTTCATTCATTTATTTATATATTTCTGCATTTATATATTACTACATCTAAGTTTTGCATTTCCTTTCGCTGCAATCTTGCGCATTGGTTTGTAATTCTCCTATTGGTTTTTCTAATCTGTAAAACTTATATATTTATAAATTTTCCTGCCAATTGTTTTCTATATATATATATATATATATATACATATATATACTAAATTATAAAAATAATGCTTCGATCACATCTTGAAATATAAAGGATATAAACGAGCAATTACAGTTTTTGCTAACAATATTTTTTAACAATAATCTCTATCATAATTAATAGAAAAAAAAGAAAAAAATACTGTAAAATGCACAACTACTCATATTTTTCTATGGTAAAAAGAATAGCAAGAATTTTGGAGCTGTACCATTCTTTAAATGAATTTATTTGCAACGAATAGAAAAATAATGTTCACATAAATGCAATATTTTGTTTTAATGTTTTTATTTCGATGTAAATTTCAGATATACATTTATTATATAATCCTTTAAGCCTGAAAAAGAAGAATAATTAAAATTACTAATCCTATAGTATTAAAAATAAATAACTTATACTTCATACCACAATCATATGCAGGTTTTAATAATAGTCCTAATATCTGACATATTCTTCAGTTATTTTATTTATGTGCAGCAATTCCACGCTTTCAGAATCCTCTATAAATATAGCAATGTCGTAAATTTTACCGGCACATTTACATCCTTGTTTATGACATCATGGGTAGTAAAAGTCTTGTAAATGCTTATTGATTTCATCCCGCTCATAGATCCGTGAATGCTTACAATGGTTTTGTTCATTAATTCTCTGCCACTGCCATTTAATTTTAAATACCATAAAATTAATTTATTACAGTAAAAGTTTATTACTTCTCATAAAATCATGTTTAAAGTTAAATACTTTTAAATTTTAAATGCATCGTGCAATGAAAAGATTATTAAAGTCAGTAAGTTTTAAATGGACATTAAAGTTATGGGATAAATAAACGAGAAATTTATGTAAAGTGCTTTCATGTTTTGTTAGTTACAATGTAGTGCATGATAAAAGTTAAAATAAAGAAAAATGTATAAAGATAATATTTTCTTTTAATAATTAATACACACAAAAATATAATAAATATCATCTTTTTTAACACGCTTTTATTAGCTTCACCTGTATGTATGTATGTATGTTTGTAACCGCTCTGGGAGCAAACAAAAAATCTATATTGTAAAAAAAGACTTTCCCTACGTGAACGCCGTGTCGTTGAGGTATAGCTCCGCGCTTCGAACCTAAAGCGTTCGATCCCAGTCAGGGGAGATTTTTTAAAAATGGTTTCTGTTTAATTCTAAATTATTTTAATTAAAGATTTAAATGTATGTAAATATTACGGTGTGTCACTCACACGATTTTCTCTTACCCTGCATTTTAATACTAAGACAGATGCTTTGTGTTTTTTAGTTCACATTTCTATAAAAGCGTGTTCTTTAATTTTTTAAAACTATAATATTATTTATGCTCTGTTACAATAAAATGTAACTTTTTTTTTTTTTTTTTTTTTTTAATAAAACATGATTTTTTTTCTTCAGGCATAAAGAAAAAAGAAAACAAAGAAAATAGTTATAAAAAATGTAACATGCTTTTAATTGTTAAATAAACGGAGAACCAATTATAGCTTTCTGCAACCCTTTGTTATACGTTTTTAACACTTTCCAACAAAGTTCAAAAGTGTTTATGACTTCGGTGTGTCAGTCGGACTCCCGTAAATACTTACGGAATTTTTTTAAACTGATATATGTTATTCAGGTTCACGATCAACTGCACCCTATTAAAAATTGTATAAATACCACTATTGAGGACAAAAAAATTTCAAAGCATTACGTTTCATGAAATGTATTTTTATAAACCATATTTTAGTACATTTAGTTTGCAAAACTTATAGTGAAATTGCCGTTAAATATTTACATGCACACTGAAAAAAAAAAATAATAATGATAAAATATATATGTATTCTATTAGTATGATCAGCGTTAATATTCAGTGGATCACCAAAACTTTTTAGATGCATTCAGGGCTAATAATTGGAAATTCCTGCAATGGCATTTTTGATATTATTAATCGTTTTTAACTCTTTCTAAGGATTAGTAATTGTGATTAAAATTTGAATTATTCTGTCTGTCTTTCTGTCCGTCTGTCTATGCGTTCGTCTCAAAAGTCCGTAAATATATATTTTCAGAATTTCTTCAAAATGCTATATGTTATTCAATTTTTAGATGGCATCTTCCCTCTTTAAAATAGTATACGTAGCAGAACTGGTTTGTGTACAGGGACACAAAAATCATGACAATATATTGCGGTCTATGAGAAGCATTTTCAGAAATTCTATTTAAATAATTTTGTATTACTCAAATCATTATGAAACTTATGTTTATTATTCATATGCTGATAAAAAATCAATAATTGTTTTCATTGGATATGGAATTTTTACCGTTTCGTTTGACAGGGATGCACTCAAATATTTATACACAATAAGGGCTATTATTAGAAATTGCTGAAATTGAAATTTCGTTTATGTTAAGCTTTTTTAAAACACTCCAAAGATATTTAAAAATGATTATGAATTCAATTGGTTAATCTGCGTGTATTTCTGTCCTTTTGTCTGTCCGCTGCGTGAGCACGTAGACATTGTAGATTAAACAATGCAATAAGTATGTACCATTAGAATGTGTTAATAATCTATATGAACCGCGTAATAATTTGTTCTTGTTCATTTGCTCTTCTAGTTTTATTGTTAATCGATTTAAATTATGTGTTAACAATATGTTTGAAAACTGTTGAATTTTAGTAATTATTTCCAAATTTTCAGTTGTTTAAAATATGCAAGTTTACAAATATAAAGTTAGTACCTCGATATAAACTCACTATCTTAAGATATTAGCTAATTATAAAAAAAAAAATATCATGTCTTTTATTAAAATTTATTTTTTTTTTCAAACAAATTACTTCTATTTAGCTTTAAAAATGTAATTGTAGAATGAACAGAATTTCAGATCCTCTCAACATAAGAGGAAGATAATAGGGGGCTTTATGAATATTTATTTACAATCAGCGAATACTGTATTACCTTTGAGCAGTGACTGAATCAAAATAAAAATGTGTGTAAAAAACCTTACAGTTTAACTTTGATTTTGAGAACTGAAATTATGTTCATTCTATAACTCATAATTGTTTGTATTTACACGATACTCGTTTGAGGTTTTCAAATAAATAGCTCAATACATTTGATTATTAAATTACGCAAATGAAAATTTTATAAAGCTTGTAGTTAAAAATTGTGCAGTAAAAATGCTCATATTTCATAAGATATTTTCTACCATTTTTTCATTCTGATTGCAGTAGGCTGTGTTTTATGACGCATACTAAGTTTCTTTGGGTTTAATACCCTACATGTTATAACTTAACATGGCATTTTCTTTTTCTTTCTTTTTTTTTTTTTTCAATTTTTAACGAAACCCTTATAGCTCAATAAATATATTCAGTAGCTTCATAAATAATTATACAGATAATTAGAATAATCCTCATAATCCTATGCTACAGCCAAAACCCATTTCAAGCATTACCGTTTACAGGGTGATGCAAAGCATTTTGGTTTTTCTTTAATTTTTACGAGTCTCTTTTCCATTTCAGAAAAAAATATATTTGATTCGAAAGTGTCCAGATACGTTTTAGTAGGTAGTGTACAGCGTTACACAAAGGAAAACAAATACTTAAATTCATTTTATTTATAATTGCTAAAAGTTTTTACTGAGTTATATAAATTTCTTTCATGTAAACGTAAAAAATGTTATTTGTATTGTGATACAAAAGTGTATTCAAATGGTTCCCAGCAAATATGCTGCATCCCCTTATGGTCCTTTTCAGTTTTGTACGTTTTGAGATTTAAAAAAATATATATAATAAAACTAAAAATTTGTTATTTTATTGATAAATTATATCTGTAATAATAGTTTTACAGATATTTCCAGATAGCGAACGTAAAACATATGCTCAAATTCTAACGAATTAGAGCGTGTTAATAAAATTTAATATTTTGGAAATTTTGAAACTTTCACAACACAAAATATTACACTATAAAATGAAGTTGGATCTTTGTTTATTATTATTATTATTATTATTATTATTATTATTATTATTATTTTAAGTTGTACAGAAATATATAAGCATCACAAAATTATAAAAAAATTCCCGCTCAAGAAATTTCCAGCGTGAGATTCTAAAATTATGAATGCATTTTATTCTATGCTTTCTACACACGACAAGATCGGAAGTAATATGCAGAGAAAAATTGAAGAAAAATCTTTCGTATTTTCAGTTGTGTGGGAGGCATGTTTGTATAGGTATGAATCTCCGGAATAAAGGAGCAATACGACAAGCTCTGAGGGCATGTAAAATTGAATTCGTTCAGATATTGTATTCCCTTTTATGCAAAACGGGCAGTTTTTATCTCTAAAGCCCTGAACTATATATATAATGAAATGAATTTTCAGTTACATTTACTTTATTTTTTCCAGCTTAGTATAAAATATATATGTTATTAAAGCAACTCACAAAATTTTATATTTATAAATAAAAAACATCATAATAATAATAAATATCTACCAAATGATTCCTTATAGATAATACATACATACATATATATATATATATATATATATATATATATATATATATTAACTTGCATACTTTTAAAATTTGCTGTTTATCCCTTTAACGCACGGTGGTATAAGTGTGAAACCACCTCCCAGCTGCAAAAACTCATCCCAGAAAATTTTAGCAAAAATTTACGTTTATAACGTAGCAGAAAAGGCCGTTATTTTTAAACTTAAAATTTAAAATTTCTTTTAATTTGATTTTGTTTGTGAATTCCGGTGGCAGTATAATTTAAATGATCCGAACTACCTTGCGCCTTAAACGGTTAAAACCTTAAATAATCTAAAAATTAAAGCTATGGTTATTTCACTTTATAATACTTGAAATAGTTTTTTAATCACTTTATTTTTCTTCCGTCTATTATCCGTATTTTACACTGTTGTATAAATATCCTCTAATTAAACAATTATCACCTTATTACCAATTCCCCTCCCCCCTCCTGCCACAACACACACCCGTAATAGCTAGTTTGCTAATACCTAAAGCATTTGAATTAGGGATATGCGGAAAGCTCACATAACGCAAATTTGAAACTGTACGCAGACTTGAAAACAACTTGAAAATTTTATAAGCAGATGTTTGAAAATACTAAACGTGCTGCTCGCGGAATTAAGAATAGTCAAAAGCCAAATCTGTAAAAGTGCGGAAATAAGCGCACTAGTTTAAGAATAAATAATTAAATCTGATTTTTTTTTCAACTAAGAAGAGGTGAGAATACTTGAATTTTCACACAAAACCGCATGCAGGGTGCACCCTGAGTGTGCTGAATTCGATAAATTCATCTTTTAGAACTAATTGTCCAAACCAATTACTTGTAGAAAAGCGAGTTTTCTGGAATCATTGAAACGCTCTCTAGAAAATCAACCATTCAATTATTATATATTTTGTTTACATAATGATATTGTTTTTCCTCGATTTAACACTGATACATAATAACGTGTAAGCTGCTACCCCATATAAAACTGTCGGTTCTGAATGGGATATAGAAGACCTTATTTGACGAGAATACCTTTAATGACTGCAAAACTCGAGGCTGATTAAGTAAAATGGACATGTCAACGTTGTAAATGGATGATTGGTAAGAGTGTTGCTTTGAGTGATGATTAAAAATGCAATTTTGTCTATGTTGATGTCACATAGCATGTACGACGTGAACCATATGAAGAAAAGGACTGTTCCTATTATCTACGCACTTGTCTGTAAGTTATACGATTTACATCAAAATATATACAAAAAATCGACTGGAGATTGTTCATATGTTGGAAGAATGATATAAGAGGAATGGACATATATACGAAGTATCATCATGCAGAGTAAATGAAGATTATTAACTACTGTTTACTCAAGATGGCTGCCGCTTCGCAGGAACCCTGCTGAATCCACCAAAACATCAGCTAACTTAATGGTTTCTGCAATTACGGTTTGACTTCCTTCTTTTCTGGACTTCTCTTGTGTCATTCTTAAAAAGTTCACGTGCCTAGAGACTGATATATATGACATCATCTCTCATAGGTGAATATTGAAAAAATATTCTCGAAAATCATCTGCTTCCGATGTTCATTTTCGACATCCCACTACAGAGATTTTGTTTTTTTCAGCTAGACAATATATTGTGCTATCTTTTCGGAATTGTAGTCGAAGGGTTGAATAAACATTCAACAGACGTGCACATTCTTACATGTCCATCAGGTTAACCAGAGTTTAATACAATAAAATGCATTTGGCATAAAATAATTAGAGGTATCTGGACATAATATAATTTTCCTCTCCGTGAATTATGGAGGAATAAATCAGTAATCTTATGCACTCATGGATTTTCATCGATTCTAGAGTTTTGTCAAAACTATGCAAAGACAAATACATCATCATTGCGAAAGGTGATGCTATGTACTTTTACACATGTGTCAATGACTGTCACATGCCTCAATATGACTTATTAGGACTAAGGACTATTAGTCTCAATCTGTGATTTTTGCGGTGTCATTTTTCGATAGTTGGACACTTATCGAAATCTAAAATTTATCGAAAATATGATTGAATAATTTGAAAGCGATGTTATAATTTGAAAATAATAATAATAATAATAATAATAATAATAATAATAAAAACTAATAGTACTCCGACCTAAACGAAATTCTGCTTTTGCCAGAATTTCATCAAAACCTTTTTTTTTTTTTTTTTTTTTTTTTTTTTCGGAAAGAAAAAGAAATGAAATGAAAATTAATAATAATCAGTATCGAAACAAACGCTATCGAAAAGGTTTTTACTTCCATTACCCTACTGCCGTAAGTAATGGATTTGGTCCAAAAATTCAATATCGAGATGTCACCTGATTTACAAGTTTTAAGATCCCCTGGTTTTTGGCAATTGGTCAGTGTGTGTGTATGGTGTGTATGTATGTATGTGTGGAATCTTCTGGCTATCATACCTTCGAAACTAATAAATACAGAACTACAAAACTTCAGAATTAAGACAGGTCTGGTGTACAGATGCATTTTCCAAATTTTGGTGAAATTTTAAAAACCGGAAGTGGAACATCGGAGACCGGAATTGGAACCGTAAGTCCGTATCTCAAAAACGGCTTTAACGATTTTCTTCAAATTTGGTACATAAACACTCCATTAGATGATCTTTCGGATGATATTGTTGGTTAGTTCAGGAAAATTGATAGGTATCCTGTATAAATAGCTCAATTTCAGGTCTTGCAAGCGCGTTCCTTCAAAAACAGCTGTGCGGATTTTTTTCAAACTCGCCATATTAACTCACTTTTAAATATTCTTTTGTATGTAATTATTTTTTAATTTTTAATTTTTCGCGCGAAAGCATTATTTCATCTTATGCCTCACCCCAAAATAATAATAATAATAATAAATCATTAAATTCATTTTTTTTACTTATTTTTATGTTTAATATGACTTTGAAGTGTTTGATTGAAGTGTTAGATTGACGATTGTAATATGTGCACATCTTTGCGAAAAAAAAATAAATAATAATTTTAAAATTGTGTATTTGATTCTTTTTAAATTTAGGGTTGGTTGATTCGGTTTAACGTCGCAGTAGTATTGTGCAATAGGAAATTGGCAATTGTCTGGGACTCACCCGAAGACATGCTATCACAATTTTGATCCTCCACGGAGAGTATGGCTCCCGCGTTTCGTTGAACTCCATAGGTATAATGTGAATTAATATAAAACTCGTGCATTCTTCTTTTACACACTTCGTTGAAATAGAATTGACTAGTGCAGGGACAAAGGATTATAAAAAATTGAAATTTAAAATTTGGCAGAAATGTATGCAAAATCATTACAATTTTTGGTACATTTTACAACAGTTGTTAAAATTAGTTGTAATGGAAAAAGAAAAACCCTTCGTTCAAACACTAGTGAATTTTATTTTGAAGAAGCGTGTAAAATTTCAGTGAAATCGGTGAATTAGTTTTTGAGAAATGTTCTCCATGATTTCTGAATGATTTCTTTTTTTCTGAATGATTTCGCTTTTCTGAATGATTTCTGGAAACTAGCACACACTGGCTAAAATTTCCAAAATTTTCAATGAAAATTTTATAATATATTGTTTTATATGCGCAAAAGTTTGAAAAAGAAATTTTCTTTATGATATTAAAAAAAGAAAAAGAAAAAAAAAAAAAAAAAGAAATAGATAGAGAAAATAGGTTTTTTTTTTTTTTTTTTTTTTTTTTTTGCCTTTGAAACCCATGTATTCCCTTTAATAAATACTGAAAACAAGGTAAATTTAATAAAGCACTTTTTTATAAAAAGAAATTTTGGTGAAAAGGGTTATTTTTATGAATTTGTATGTTTAAGAAGAGGCACAATTTTACAAGTTTCATTTTCCTGCAATGGTCTAATTTATAAATTTGAATTTTTTGAAGGGACCCATTTAATGACTTTTTATTTTTTAAGGGTCCTTCTTATTAATGGAGAATTTTTTGATGGGGTAACTAAAAAATGCCAATTTTTGTTTAGATCGACCCTTAGTTTGATGTACGGTTGTTCTTTTAATGCTTTCAATTTTTGCACATGAAAACTGTTATTTTAAACTGTTATGAATGTTAATTTAAATTAGGAAATTTACACAAGCTTATGTGGCATTTACAATTTGTATTAAATTTTTAGAATTAAAAAATATTTTTTTTATTTAAAATGTTTTATATATTGTGCAATAAGAAAAAACTATTTGTTCTTATTTTTAATTTATTTAATGGTTTCTTAAAACAGTATGTTGGTCTTATTTCTTGATATCTTATTGTATAAATTTGAAATTCAAAATAACCCCAATTAGTCTGCAAGATATCGGGATGAAATTATGTTCCAGATTGCGAAAAAGCTGCTTATAACTACTTTGGGTAAAGAAAGCGTCCATTATGAATTTACATAAATGGGAATTATGTCCGTTATGTGTCCTTTGCTGAAACCAATTTATAACTGTGATAGGTTACAACCAAATCGGGATAAAATTTCAACTATCTCAGGTGAACTTAGATCTCTAATTTCTGTTCTAAAGCAAATCTGTAGTAGAGACATTTTAGTCCTCAAAATAATAATAATAGTAATAATAATATTAATAAAATAAAATAAAGTGGATCTCACTGAGGTATTTTCATTTTGGAAGATTGCTTCATCCAAAAATTTTACAACCTAGTTTAGATCAGACATTTGTTCTATTTCAGAGCTTTCTTTTTACAAGGAACAAATAAGTTTTGAATAAAATTTAATAAATATTGGAAAGTAATTTTTCAAAATCAGCAATTTCTTGTTAAAAAAAGAAAAAAAAAATGTTTTTTTATTAACATAAATATCAATTAATTTAGATCATATCCTTATATCTAAATCTACACTTTCTACAGTGACAATCTTTATATGTTTAACTGGCGTAAATTTCATTTATATTGTTATACGAATAGCAAATATAAAATTTGGCATTAAAAGGTCGAAATATTAAAAAAAAAAGTGTTAAGAACCAATTAAGAATTTAAATTTGCAGTTTGGTGCAATTTTGGCCAATAAATGCTAAGATTACCCATCTTACAAATCGCGGAAGATGAGTAATAGCCCCCTTTCGGACGAAATTCAGAAAAATTAAACTAGTTTTTTTTTTTTTTTTTCCTCTATAGAAACAATTTTACATATTACTTTCAGTGCGTGTATAATCATTAAACCTGAAGAATGCCCTTCTAGTGTAAACATTACACTAGGCCATTAAAAATCGATATGCACCCAACTCACAATCGATATGCACCCAAATGAGAATAGCGTTTTTTTTTCCCACAATGGCTACCTTACATATCAGATTTTTTGCAATTATATTCTCTAAATGTTTAGTTACATCCTTTTCTGAAACAGATAAATTTTCAGAATATTAGAGTTACCAATCGATCGATATACACCCGTAATGTGTCAATATTTCATAATCACTTTATCACATAATAATTTTCGAACACAATAAAATATGAGATATAGGCTCCAAGTAAATAGGAAATGATAAAATAAAACTAATTTAAAAATATATTAATTATAATATTAATAAAAGAACATTAATATATATGTGAATTTAAGCACAGCACCAAAAATAAATAAATAAATAAATCTCGTGTTAGCAAACAAAAGAAAAATATAATTCCTACATCAGCATAACTACTCTAAAAACACAAAATTTTAATTTAATATTTTAAATCATCTTACCTTTATTATCTTTAGAACTATAAAGGTAAAGGCACTTTTTTTCCTGAGTAATTTATAAAACAAGTATATAAGTAGTTTAATAACACTTCTAATATTTGGCATATTCTTAGGTATTTTATTTATGCATAGCCTTTTTGCTGTTCCATTGTGCCCTGTAAATATGGAAATGTCGTAAATTTTACTGGCACTTTTACGTTCTAGTTTATGGCATCACGGGTAGTAAAACTGCTGTGAACACTTATTGATTTTATCCTGTTTAGAAAGTTGTGAATATACACAAGGATTTCATGCATTAATCGTCCTTATGCACCGCGAAATTTAACCGAATGTAAGCTAATTTATTGTTTCATTGCTTTATGATCTCTTTTTAAATGTTGTTTGCTTCATAGATAGCAAAATTATAAATGATAGAGTGACGAATTATAGTTATTAAACATCCTTATTCGGGAAAATGATTCTAGTAAGAATGAAAAGATTTAATTTTATTTGATATTTTAAATATATTGTGGCAATTAATTCCCTTAGTTGACTAAAATACACGAGTTACATCTGGTAATGTATATATATACATATAATTCATTTTCAAATCATTTTCGAAAAGCCATTTCCAAACATAATCGATATAGAATCAAACATAATATTATCTTTACACCTTTTTTTTTTTTTTTTTAATATTTGTGTAGTTATTTTATAGTGATCGAGTATTTGCAATTTGCATAGTTTGTTTTTAGCAAATTGTATCTCTCTCTCTCTTTTTATTACATATTTTCAAAATAAATTGTTCATCTCCTTTCGGAAGCTTTCTATTTGTCAAGCACTTTTCACAAAATTTAAAAATATTACTTTTCTACAATATTCATATTAAGGGCCCAATAGTTGAAACCTTAAATGCCTGATTATTTTAAAACCAATTTAAAAATATCTTACTTCTTTTCTCTCTTAAATAAATTAAGAAAAAAATACTTTAAAAATTCATACTTTATTTTAACTGTGGTTTACAGCCGAAAAGCAATTTCTTAAAAAGCAATAACTAAGTTTTATTGTTGCGATTATTCACAATTTTAATTATATACATATATATACATTCGGGGTTACGTCACGCAGGAACCTGAAACTATGTACCAAGAAATTGAATAGCTATAGGAATATATTCAAACGAGGGCATAGACTTCTACGAGACCCTTGTATTACCAAAAAGGGAAATAACCAATTGCTGTTTAAAGTGACATCCACTTGAAAATTTCTGCACACGTAATATATGCAGTAATGTGCAAAGTATGTTGATAAAAACCTTTTCTGGTGCTAATAATCTTTATTTATTCAGATATTTGTATTATTTTTGTGCTTATACTACTTTTTATTGTATATTATTTATTTTATTAGTTATCCCATAACACCCCTATTTATTTATTTTTTTCAAAATAAATAAAATATTAGTATTATAAGAATGCTTATATTCGTTTACAAGTACAAAAAAATTAAAAAATAAATAAATAAATAACTCATATTATAACATTAGAAAATGTTGACAGTGTGATGCAATTAATAGGAAAACATTCCACGAATTTTTAAAAATATACTTCAAATTTAAAAGTATATTTTCATATGAATTTAATATAATATTATCATTTAATCATAAATAAAAGCATTATCATTTTATTTCATAATGTTAATGAAGGACAAAAACGCTTTTTATTTTAATGAATATAAAGTATTTCTAAAAAATTTACGCAAAGAAAATAAAATATAAAGTAGAGGGAATTCATAATTTAATGTAAATATTATTTTAAAAAATGTTGAATATTTTAATAATTTAATTAATTTAGAAAAAAAAAGTAATATTCTCTGTGATAAGATAATTTCATCATTCTAGATATGTTTCAGTTTGAAACATTTTTCCATATTTTATAAAGATATTATATCACAGAACTGCGAGTCTGTAAATTCAACCATATTTGCATTTCTAATATTCAAATCTATTTAAAGCTATTTATTCTTGTACAGTAATAATAATAATAATAATAATAATAATAATATATATATATATACACTCACGCGCGCGAAGCAGTTTTTAAAAAAGTCAAAAAAAAAAAAAAAAAAAAAAAAAATCTGTCGAAGTTTATACTGCAAAAGGTAAATAATTATTAAATATTGGTTTAATATTATGTATGAAACTTTCAACAATTGACAACTAACCTTTTTTTTTTTTTTTTTTACCGGATTGAAATTTAAAATAACGGGAAAAAATAATAAAATAAAAAGAAATATCATTAACGCTTGTACGGGATTTTTTTTTCTTTCTACATTTTTTTTCTGGTTCAGGCGACGACATTTTTTGTATTCTTTTCATGACACTTTTTCCGCAAAATATAAGTTAAAATACATTTTCGTAGTTAAATCTGCAATATTTTTGCACAAGTTTGTTATAAATTTTACATCATGGAAATAGTGGTATAAAGATAATAATAAAAAAAAAAGTCGCTTGTGGTAGCCCTGTGGTTATGTCTCATAGGTAGAAAATTTCACCAAGCTAGTTATTATTTATTTATTTATTTATTTATTTTTATTTTATTTATTTATTTATTTATTTTTATTTTATTTATTTATTTATTTATTTTTTGTATTATATGCAATAAAATATAAAATAGTAATAAAAACATACTTTCAGTATATCACACTATTTAAAATATCTTTATATTACAAAATATCTTTACATTCCGACGTTTTGGTTAATATCCAATTTTTAACCATCTTCAGGGAAATAATGTACATAAACTATAAACACAAATCAAATTAAGCCATTCTTGGATATTACAAATACAATTCACAAAGAAATTAATACGTGATTACATAACTTATATAAAAAACACTCTATATACATCTTAAAATTAGTTAAAACGTCTTAATAAATCACAGTCATGCACATTAAGTTTCTTCTTTCTTTAAAAACAATGTAAATTCTTAAATTGTAATTTATTCTCAGTTAAATAAATGTTTAGAATAAAAATTTTTAAACATTACTTAATTCATTAAATGTCACAAATGTTTTACTTCAAAGGAAATGAATCAATTGCATAAATAGGACGATTCTACTAAATATCACAAATTTTCGTAAAACAACAATTTTATATGAAAGCAATATGTTAATGTTAATCAAGATAATGATTGATTTATTCTTCTTATGAAGTAAATTACTGAGTTTTAAATTATCTGTCTCTTTTCCTTTCTGAGCAGAGTTCGTCGGCATAATAAAATTTAGCAAAGCACTTCAACTGATTACATTCAATAGAAAAGAATGTTTTGCTTAATTTTGGGGGTTTGGGTATATTGTCTATAAACCATATACGGATCACACCGTCTACTTAAATTTAGTCATATGAAAAGCACATAGCACAAAATGAGATACACTTGCATCAATTCTAGGGTTCAGCCACCATATATCCAAATACTTTGGGTAATACTGCAAATGAATGATGAATGATTTTCATACTTCAATATACACAAATACTGCTTCTTTGTTCATCCCATTTTGTTTAGGGCAGCTTATAGACTTTATATTTTACTTACCAAAAATTTTGCTCATAGACGCAAAGTGTTTGAATTCACTTGGATATCCCTGTACGCGAACGATTTCCTTGATCTCAATGAAAAGTTTATAAATGTAGAATACGGAGTTTGATTTTCATTAAATTTTTAGTTGTGGCGATATGCTGAAACAAAACACACAGACAAACACACAGTCCAACGACTAAAAACACATTTTTACGATTCAGGCAACCCAGGGTCCGCTTTACCCTTTTGGCGGCCCTAGGCAATAGAAATTTAGCGGCCCCTCTAATAAGCTAGGGCAGCTTACATATTTCATGTGACCACAGCTAAATTTTCTGAGACCCCGGTACCCCCTCCTTCCACACACACACAAAAAAAAAAAAAAAAAAAAATCACAATTAAAAAAAAGCCTTTTGATTATGAATAACTACATAAAGAAGACTTAACTTATACTAAGAATAAAAGTGAACATAAATAGAAAACATTCACAGTTTTTGTAAAAATTCGGTTGGACGGACCATATTTATGAATAACAAAAATAAACAGGCTGAATCAAACTTT
Organism: Salticus scenicus; assembly: GCA_963930645.1. Taxonomy (NCBI): domain Eukaryota; kingdom Metazoa; phylum Arthropoda; class Arachnida; order Araneae; family Salticidae; genus Salticus; species Salticus scenicus. The sequence continues at coordinate 386,748,525 of OZ005648.1, forward strand.
AGATTTTCCACCTGTAAGTGCTAAGCGATTGATTTGGAACCACAGCACATCTTCTACCCAGCATTTCTTCAAGATATCTTCAGGATAAAAGGACATCCCAGAAACATCCTGACGATGTACTGTGTTAAGGAAATTGATTGAATATTTCTGTATATACAAACCCACATTCTGTACAAGACATCGCATCACAAGCAGTTTTGCGGAAGTTTTAGAACAGAGGTGCAGGTACAGGTGCAATATATATTCGGACGCACGAACGAACTTCGGGAGAAATTTTGGCCAAATGGGAAAATTTTGAAAATATATTTTCTTAGAAGAAAATGAAATGGAAATAACAAGTCTATTGAAACAATAAACTAGGAACTGTTTCAATAGATTTGTTATTTCCGTTTTATAAGAACTGTATTATATAAAAAGCACCACAGAACTGGCATTTAAAAGTAATAAGTACAAAGCTTTAAATAAATACCATTAAGTGGAAGAACTCGCAGTAATTCCGCTATTTTTGCAGCACTCGTGCCTACTTTGTTCGCCTGACGAAGAGTCGTGTGTTCTTTCTACCTGAAACAATTGTTGCGAGTTTATTGCATTTTATGGTGTTTATATTCAAAGTTTTGTTATTATTACTCGTGCCTACTAGTTCGCCTGATGAAGGGTCGTGTCTTCTTCCGATCCGAAACAATTAATGCGAGTTTTTGCGTTTTATAGTGTTTATTCAAAGTTTTGTATTTCTTAAAAGCTGTATTCTTATGTTACAATTCGTACTTCTTCTTTAAAACATTTGTTACATACAATAAATGACTTTGTAAAATAAAAAAATAATCAGCATTCAAAATAGAATATAGGATTGCAAGAAACGCTCACAATTTCCTGAAATAAAATATATCTTTATAGGAATTCCCCCCCCCCCCCATCTCTTCAAATAACGCATTATGATCAGTGCGTCGTAAGTAATTAAAAAAAAAGAAAAAGAAGGAATACAAATAAAATTATGGGAGAGCATAATTATCCTGTAAAGTATATGAAATTTTACAATAAATATTTCATAATTATTTAAACTAGAGAAAATAACAAATCTCTAATTGTTTTTGCAATTTAGCTAACAAGCCACAAGATTCATTGCAAAAGACACATGAATAAATAAACACTTTGATGGCAGAATGCATTACGTAGAGTCAAAGTTCATAGACTTAGAGGAGAAATTATGTTTATTTATTTTAATCGGTGCTGAAAGGGAGTGAAAAGAGAAAGGCTAAAGAATAAAGAGCATAATTTCTTTTTGCAGTATTTTGATTTTCATGTAATTTAGCGGAAAAGGGATAAAAATGGGTATTCTAAGACAATTTTGAAAACTTAGAATTCAGGAAAGCAATTCATTATAGCAGGAAATGCATCCCGCTTAAAATACTCTGAAAAAGGCTGTTTAACTCTTAGGCCCTTAAAAAGTCATGTTAGAAAATTTCATACATTTATGTATTTGTGAATGAAACAGGCTTCCTGAATATGTCAGAAAATAGCCAAATGTTATTTAAAAATGCTTAAAACTTAAATTTAAAACATGAAATCATATTAATTTAATATCCTACAATAAATTAAATTTTAAAAAATAATGTATATACTTATATTTTAAAAAAAGTTAAATTGAGAGTTAAAAGTAAATAGATTTATGGATTATCACAAAACAGTAGTCAACGTAAATAGAATATAGTTAACACTTACAATTGTATTCGTTTCATAACAGCAACATCAAAACCAAAAGTACAGAGTAATCTATTATTATAGAGCAACTTTCCTGGCTTTTTTCTTCGCAAATTCGTTAATTAGTTCTGTGTAATCAATTGAGCTTGCTATATCATTTTCAATTGAAATCAGTGATACCCCAGATAGTCTTTCTTGAGACATGGTGGACCTTAAGTATGTTTTTATCAATTTTAATTTCGAAAAACTGCGTTCAGCAGATGCAACTGTCACAGGCATAGTTAAAAAAATTCGTAATATTATGGTTAAATTTGGGAGAACTTCATCAAGTCTATTTCTAAGTAAATACTGCAAACACTCAGTGGGAGATGTGTTCGCATTTTGTGTAATAATATTGCTTAAAGTTCTAATTTCAGTGAAAAGATTCATTCCTTCAATATCACTTGTTGCGTTATCATCCTTGTGCGCCAGAATTTTTTGCAAGTTCATGCATTTATCTGTCAAATATGAATCAGTTACACTTTTAAGGGCTGCGATATCAAAAAGAAAACCAAAGTTTTCCTTAAATGCTTCATACTGACGAAATCTTTCATCCAAAGACATGATTGCCTGATCGAGTAAGGTGTTAAAAAAATTTATTCGGAAATGTTCTTCTGGCTCGTTCACTGCTGAATCATTTGTTTCATATGAAAACTGTTTGCGGATGCATTTTCTTCTAACAGATAATTTTGCAGGAAACGCCATCTCTTCAGAGCTCATTTCCAGTTTTTCTGCTAACTTTTTAGCTGCTGTTTTGGCATTTTCAAAGCCTATATTTCTATATTCACTCAAAAAACTGGTAGTTTTCTCTAGAAGATGCAAAGATTCATCTATTGCTATATTTTAAGATTGCATCAATTTACTTATCAAATTTATTTGCGACAAAATATCATACCAGACACATAGCATAACAAGAAACTGATATCTTTTTAACCCATTTGCCAATGATATCGATTCTGTTTGACATTTTACGTCATTTGTTGTCTCAGACACTTCCACAAGTGCGTCATAAACTTCTCCTATTTGATTTCTTATTGCCTTAACGCTTTCAATTTTAGCTTCCCATCTTGTATCACATAATGGTTTTAGTGTAACTTTGACGTGGCTGAGTAAAATTTGCCACCGTTTAGTAGAGGATGAAAATAATACATAAACTTGTTGTATGATACCAAAAAGTTTTCTAGCATAAACTGATGTTTTTTCCATATCACTTAGCACTAAATTTATGTTATGACAGTCACATGGAACATAAAATGCCCTAGGATTAATTTCCAAAAGTCGTGCTTGCTATCCTTGGTTATGGCCACGCATATTAGATCCATTGTCATAACCTTGTCCTCGGCAGTTGTCAATTGACAAACCTAATTTTTCTAGATTTTCTAAAAGTGTTTTTAGAAGGCCTAATCCAGTCGTTTCATTGACAATTAAAAATCCAACAAACCTTTCTACTATTTCAAATGCTTTTTCTTTAAACTGCACGAAACGTAGGATGACTGACATTTGTTCTTGGTGGTTAATATCGGGAGTACAGTCTAATATAATTGAAAAATATTTAGCTTTGACTATGCAGCTGACAATTGTTTTTAATATTTTATCATGAATTAATAGGATAAATTCATTTTGAATATTCTTACTTAAATAATGATCTTTAATTTCAGAACTAGTTATTCTACGAAGATGTTCACGCAATACAGGGTCAAATTTTGCAATAAGTTCCACCAGTCCAATAAAATTTCCATTACCGTGCTCAAAGATTTTTTCATGTGCACCTTGAAAGGCTAAATTTCGAGAAGCCAAAAACTGCACAATTGCTAAAAGTCGTTCTAACACACTACGCCAGTGCTGCTTCTCCGCAGCAATAATGCGCTCAAAATCTTTATCGATTACACAATTTTTAACTAAACGATTTTCGAAATCTAGCCATTTATGTAAAGCATATAAACACTTTATGGTAGATTCGTGCTCCTTAAGTAATTTGGAAATGTTTCTCCAGTCATTTGAACCGAAGCTACAAAATTTACTTTTTGAATCGGAAAAGAGTCTGCAACAGAAACAAAATGCAATGTCTTTTTGTTTGGAATAGACAAGCCAGCGTCTGTTAACAGTTTCTCCGTTTGAAAGTTTTCTTGTATAAAATGATGCAGAAAAATGTCTATTATTTAAATCTCGGGGAAATTCAAATTTTGTTACCCTGTTTGGTCCAGTTTCAATTATTTCAGTTATTTGATTTTTTGACAGTTCTAACGGCCATAGTCCAATGTCGCTCAAGTCAATGCTTAATAAATGACTTTCTTTTGGATTTTCTTTTTCATGCTGCAAACTTAATTCCAGCTCTGGAGTTTTAGATTCGAAATTTGAAATATCAGAATCTGTGGACGGAGAAATATTAGACGTAGATGTGCATTGTTCAGGAGTATCTCTTTCTGCACTAGATTCAACTAAAATATTAACCGTCTCGTTTCCAACCTGACTACAAGTTTCTTCATTCTCATTTGCTACTTTTTTGAAATGTTTAAAAATTGCTCCTTTTTGTGAAAAAGATAATTGCTCTATCAATTTCTTTCTTTTTCTTTTGTCTGCTCCACTATCTTCTTTGCAACCACGCACTCCAGACATGTTTAAATTGCATACTGTATAAAATCAGTTATTTTTAAAATGAAGCAAATGCGGCTACTGTACAATAAAAATGCGTATAAAAAGATAAGATGATAAACTATATTAAAAGCATATTAATATTATGAAAGCACATTAAAATTATGAACATAACTACCGCAACTACAAAGAAGGAACCTCATGAATAAACATCAACCTTAAAACCATATGCTACCACGGAATTACATTTATACATATTATTTAGAATTGCTAATGCATTTTGATGTTTTAAGTGAGTTGCTATTGAGCAGACGATAATGCCACTTTTTTTTTTTTTTTTTTTTTTTTTTTTAAGAGCAAAGTCTTTTCTCTCGTAGACAATTTTAAGGGCCCTCTTCACTCAGCATTTCCTTTTCTAAAATCCAATGTTATCCTATGTAAAACTTTCTTTGCACTTAAAACAGTGACAAATTAATTGATTGAGATGCGGTTTTTTTTATTGGATTACTCTCATTTCGTAAACTGACGCAGCTTTTGTAGATTTTATGAAAAAATAACAGTTGTTTTTTAAGAAAGCTGTTTTATTGCAATATTTGGGTTGATGCATTAAATGGCTTATAAAAAACTCTTTCAATTTTTTAAAACAGAATTTAAAAAGCTGCGTCAATCTCAAAGAGTTTAATTCAATGCGGAAAAAAATCCTGTATTTTAATAAAATTTTAAATCAATTAAATTCGCAAAGAAAGTCCAAAAACTTTACAAATTTGTGCCGATTTTCCTCTTTGACACACCCTTTATCTGGCTACGCCTCTCGTTCGTGGTTTCGAAGAAAAGATGTTTACATTTCTGTGGTGAAGATACGTCTAGGCGTTGTGGTTTTTTATTCAGTTATTTTTTTTTTTTTTAATATTATTATTATTATTATAGATTTCACCTGTATTACGGATGTGAGTAACATAACAATTTAGAAGACAATCGTTCAAAGACTTATTTATAGGACATATATGATCACATTTTATTTTAAATAGTTTTTCATTGCGCGTAATACTAATATTATATGAATACTTTGTACGTAAATCTGATATTTTACTGATAATGCCACGATTGACAATATACAAAATTTTTTTTTAACAAGTTATATAAAACTTTTTACTAAATTAAGCAGATTTTCAATAATAAATTTTATTTTAAAGTATATAATCTGGTGTGGCACCCACACGACTTTTTATTACCCTACATTTAAATTTTATAAAGAGAAATTCAGATTGAGGAATAAAATATCAATACTGTATAAAATTCTATAGTAAAAAGAATTTAAGCTAGCTTTACGAATAATTTAATTTGACAAATAATTTTCTGTGGGAAGGGCGGAGGGGAGTACCACCCTTCTCAACCCACATTTGAAACTAATATCTACATTTCTATAGAATTCACGACTAATATTAAATTTAAAATTATGTTCAACAATAACTTTCAATCACATTTATTGACAACTTTAATCCGTATCACTCGTTGAAACTTATCAATATTGATCAAACTGTTCAAGTATGAATTTCATATGAACTTTAAAATATAACGCTTGAGTTCCCTGCCGGTATTTAGTTTTTAAAGTTACACTGATAACAGAGACACAAAGAACAACTGTTAAAAACTTTGTTTAATTATTCACGGAATCTCAAAATACGTAGTTATTTAAAATAATCTGGTGTGTCACTCACACGACTTGCTCTTACCATGAAATTTAATACTATAAATACAGGTTGCAGATTAATAGGTAAGATAACGAGTACTGTTATGTAAACCTATGTTAAACAATTGATATTAAGCTTCTGAAGAGTTTTATATGATAATTAGTTCTGTGTGAGAGGGGCGGTAGCCCCCCTCAACCCCCCGTTTCATTAATGCACCTACATTTATATAGAATTTTATTTGGTTATTAAAAAATAATTTATTAAAATTATTATTTAAAAAAATTGTCTTTTATGATAAGGCAGACGATTTCCATATTAGAGAAGTAGTATAACACCAAATATCCAAAAAAGTCCATTTTATTCTCAATTAAAAAAAAAAAAAAAAGCTATTTTTCTTTAAAAGTAAAAAAATCGATAACTTTGTTTTAAATTATCGCAGATCGATGATTCAACCATTCGTTTTAAAGGTATTGGCGAGCTCTTTTGAAAGATACCCATCATGAAAATTTACTCCCCTCGAGGGGGGACTTCCCCCCCAGGGGGGAGGCGAGGCTCCTACATACACAATTTTTTTCCCCAGTTAACTGTCTCTATTACAAAATACATATATTTGTTTCATTTGGTTTAGTGCAGTCTATAGACGTTAAACTCTATTTTCCTGCAATTTCCCCCATAGACGTAATGTATTAGAATTATCTTGATTGTACCTGTACACGAACCATTTGCTTGATATTAACGAAAAGCTTAGTGTAGCATCCCTATATGATACACATTTAGAATACTAAGTTTGAACTTTCTGCCATAATTTGTTTTTGAGATATGCTGATGACAGACAGACACACAGACCATTTGCTAAAAACATGATTTTCGTATTCAGGGGACCTCAAAACGTGTAAATATAACAAAATCTCGCGTTCGAAAATTTGACCCAAAAACAATACTTTCTCTACCTTATGGGTAAGAGAAAGTAAAAAAAAAAAAAAAAAAACAAGACTTCAAATTAAACTAAATATTTTATTTACTCTTAGGTATGAAGAATTAATTTACATTCCTGAGCAAAATAAGTTGTATTAATATTGAAGTCTAGGAATTGAGTGAAACAAATATTTTTAAGGACATAAGCAAGTTGATTTTATAACTGAAGAAACTAAAACTAATTAAAGTTTGCAAGAAATGGGAGTCAAGTGTTTGTGAAATTATTTATAAACGACGAAATCACACTATTATTTTCAAAGATTTTGCGCTCTTATTTTCACGCCTAACATAAAAGCACAGCTGAAATTTTAAGTATGGTACCTGAACATGAACGCTGTTTCTATGCGTTCTTTTAGAATTACAGTAACTGGATATCAAGCTGTGTATCGATATTAATAAAATCAGACTTTTCTCTGTAAATTTATCAGGAAAAAAAAAAAAAAAAAAAAAGCGATATCTTCACTTTCCACACACCATAAAATTCGAAAATTACTTCAGAAAATTTTGTCTGTGTGTGTGTCATCGTGTCTGTATGTCTGTAACGCTATTATTGTCCGGGTATCACGTGAGAATGGCTGGATGGAATTCAACGGCGCTTGGCAGAAATTTAGGTCTTTACGCAACTAAAATCTGCCAACTTTTTCGAAATTCCCTCCCCAGTTATCGCCGGGATGGGGCGAACAAAAGTTAAAAACATGTTTGTAAGCATAACACTGCTCCAAATTACTTCACTGTAAAGAAATTGAACATATAAAGAATAGACATGAGTATAAATAAAACGTTATCTGCAATTTAGAAATTTTCGATTATTAACCCTTTCAGCCGCAGTGTTCCCGCTGATGGAACACCTAATTTTAATTCTCAAGTGCAAAAACTCATCCCGTAAATTTTTTACGTTTATAACATTTTAGAAAAGGCCCTTTTTTTTAACCTGAAAATTAAAAATTTCTTTTATTTAAATTTTGTTCGTAAATTCCGGTGGCGAGAAATTTCGCAATTTCCGAATTTTTTAAAGAACTCTACAAAAAAAAAATGGAACAAAGATGTTAAAAAAAGCTACGAGACTTCCTTAGAAAATTTCCAAAAACACATTTCTTTTTTCCTAATTTCCGATGTTTTTGTGAGGAGGGGGTTACGAAGGGTCAAAATCGAGACAACCCTTTTAGCGCTAAATTTTTCTTGAGAAATCTATGGAAGCTGCGGTCACGAATTTCGGTGCTCGGATTATATGTATCTATCCGACACCTAAAGTAATGGGATTTATTGGAATAAAAAAAACATTGCGATTTAGGAAATTTCGATTTTTAAGGGAAAGGAAGAGGGAAATCAACTTTTGGCGGAAAATTGTTCAAATTCCAGATTTTTAGTAAAATTTTAACAAAAATGGAAAAAAGATGTTGAAAACAGCCATGGGTCTTCTTTAAGACATTTTCAAAACACATTTTTTTTTTTTTTTTTTTTTTTTTTTTTAAGTGGGGGGGGAGGGGGGGATAGGTATGTGTTACAAAGGGCAAATTCGAGTCACCACTTTTAGCGCTAAATTTGTCCTGCGAAATTTATGAGAGCTGTGGTCAGGGTCAGAAAGTTTGATGCTTGGATTGCTTATATATGTATCCGACCCCTAAAGTAACGGAATTTATCGAAATCTCCCCCCCCCCTTTCACCCTGGGGGGTAGGAAGCAAAAAAAAAAAGTTTGTAAGCATAACTCGGCCCCAAATTACTTCACGCTGAAGAAATTGCACATGAGGAAACAAGATTTGAGTATAAATAAAACATTATGTACGATTTTGTAATTCTTGACAGGAGGGAGGAAAGAAATCGTTTTTTGGGGGAAAATTTCAGAAATTCCGGATTTTTTAGTAGAGCTCTACTGAAATGGTACAAATGTATTGAAAAAAGCTATGTGTCTTATTTAGGATATTTCCAAAAACACATTTTCTTTCTTTGTGTGTGTGTGAGTGTGTAAAATTTTCGATTTTTTTTTTTTTTTTTTTTTTTTTTTGGGGGGGGGGGGGGGGCTTTACAACGGAGCTTATTCGAGACCCTCCCTTTTAGCGCTAAATTTGTCTTGGGAAATCCACGGGATTAATGGTCGCTAAATTTGGCGCGTAAATTTTTTATATGTATCCGACACTTATTGTAACGGGATTTTACAAAATTCCTCCTTTACCCTACCACCCGGGGGGGGGGGGACAAGAAACACGTGTAAAATCTCGTTTTTCCTTTTGAATTTGTTTTAAATTATCTTAGATTGGCGAATTTTGATGTATGGATGTGGATCAAGTGTACGCATTATTTACTTTGGTGGGATTTCACATAATTTCGAACTTACCCGCTGGGGAAGTGATAAGAAGTGGGTAAGTCGCTGCCGAAGGCAGTGTGGACCCGGACTTCTCACGTTGCAAGCGGGAAAACCTCTACCGAACACATCGGAAATTTTAACGTAGGTTATTAACAATGATATGGGATTTTGACAACTTATTTAACTATAGTGCCCAGTGAAGTGGGCAAAGCCTGCTAGTTTATAATGAAACTAATTTTAAAGTTATGTAATAACACATAGACACATACACAAAAATAAATAAATAAATAATAATAATAATAGAGTTTTTCCGCATCTTATTAGATATGTTTATCTAATTTAAAATAAAGGGATGTGTGTTATAGATACAAGAAATCTGTGTTATAGATACAAGACTTCATTCGTCTTTCGAACACTAACTAATTAACGGTTCTACAAATCAATTAAAGCAAGACAAATAAACAAAAAAGTAAATTATGATAGCTTGTTTGAGTTTTATCGCCAAATAGAATGTTGTTTAATATAATGCTGTTCCATTTCAAATAATTAGAGCTCATAGATCATATTGATAAAGAATTTTTCTTTATGTCTCTGTAAAAAACTATAAGAGCTAATAAGTCTATGAATGATTGCAAGAAACAAATATTTTTAATATTATAAGCAAGTTGACTTTATGACCGAGAAGAATGTAACAATATGAATTTTGAAATACAAAGGAGAAGAATATGAAGTCGGCAGGAAATGGGACCTGGAATGTTTATAAAATTATTTCTAAACAACGAAACCGCATCAGTACTTTGAAAGATTTCGCGCGCCTAACATTTTTCTGGTAAGATAAACTTTATACACATGTAAAGACATATAAAACGAAGCGTACATAAAGCGAGGTAAAAAATAAGGAAAAATAATATATATATATATATATATATATATATGTAGTAGAGTTATTTTTTGAAAAACCAATTTCCGAGATCTACCTAAACTTCTGACCTACCTAAACAGGGAAGCAGTTAATTTTCCTCTAATAATTACGTGATACATAAGAAAGAAATGGATTTATATAACAATTTTCAAGAAAATCGTTAAAGCCGTTTTTGAGATACCAAATTTTACCAAAACTCAATCATTGACAGGAAAACAATAATTACATACAAAAGCATATTTAAAAGTGAGTTAATATGGTGAGTTTGAAAAAAAATCCGTACAGCTGGTTTTAAAGGAACGCACTTCCGAGACCTGAAATTGAGCTATTTATACAGACCGCCTGTCAATTTTTCTGAACTAACCAGCTATATCATTCGAAAGGACATCTAATAGAGTGTTTATGTAACAAATTTGAAGAAAATCGTTAGAGCCGTTTTTGAGATACGGACTTACGGTCCCACTTACGGTTCCTGATGTCCCACTTCCGGTTTTTCAATTTTCTCCAAAATATGGAAAATTCATTTGTACACCAGACTTGTTTCAATTCTAAAGTTTCGTAGTTCTATCTTTATTAGTTTCCGATACATAATAGCCAGAAGATCCTCCCCCCCCCCCACACACACACTGACCAATTGCCAAAAACCACTTTTTTGGACTCAGAGGACCTTAAAACGTGTAAATCAGGTGAAATCTCGATATCGAATTTTCAGACCGAATACAAATACTTCCATTACATACTGTAGTAGGGTAATGGAAGTAATTTTTTTTTTTTTTAATTGAAAGAATAAAGATAACTTTTAATTTACTACTCGCAAATAATTAATAGTGAATAAAAGTGGACGAAATGGTATTTTATCTGGGACGGTTTTAACCAGGTTTTTTCGATTATGGAAAGAAACCGAACAACCCTGTATCAACATAACTTAAATAACTTCAGGAAATTCAAATTTGGTATTTTGAAATTGATATGTGGCTGCTACTTGTAAAGTTGATCAAGACTGGCAAGTTTCAAGACACATTAATAAGAGTCTTGTATTTGATTTATTTTTACTTCCATTACCCGACTACCATAGGTAATGGAAGTATTGTATTTGGTCCAAAAATTCGATATCGAGATTTCACCTGATTTACATGTTTTAAGGTCTCCTGAGTTTAAAAAAGTGGTTTTTAGCAATTGGTCTCTGTGTGTATGTATGTATGTGGAAAATATTCTAGCTATTATATGTCGGAAACTAATAAAGACAGAACTACGAAACTTTAGAATTGAAACTGTTCTGGTGTACAGATAAACTTTTCAAATTTTGGTGAAAATTGGAAAAGCAGATGTGGGACATCTGAAACCGGAAGTGAGGCCATAAGTCCATATCTCAAAAACGGCTCTAACGATTTTCTTTAAAATTGCTGTATAAACACTCTATTATATATCCTTTCGAAGGATATAGTTGGTTAGTTCAGGAAAATTGATAGGCGCCCTGTACAAATAGCTAAATTTCAGGTCCTGCAAATGCTTTCCTGTCAAAACGGCTGTATGTTTTTTTTTTTTTTTTTTTTTTTTAAACTTGTCATATTGACCCTCTTTTAAATATCCTTTTACATATAATTGTTGTTTTCTGGCCAACAATAAATTTTGTCAAGCTTTGGTAAAAATCGGTATCTCAAATACGGCTCTAACGATTTTCTTGAAAATTGTTACATAAACCCATTTTAGATATCCTTTCTCATGCTTTACTTGGTTATCACAGGAAAATTAATAGTCATCCTGATCAGAAAGATCAGTTTTACATCTCGAAACTTGGTGTTTCAAATAAATAAACTCTGCCAATTTTCTTCCCCTTTCTTTAAAAAAAAAATCGCTGTGCAAACTCTGTTTTATGTTTTTACACGTGTATTAACTTTCCCTTACCGGAAAATTTTTAGGTGTCTATTTCATTAGGACAATTTCATGTCTTCTGTTAACATTATCTTCAAAAATTGCATATAATACGTGTAATAGTCGGTAATGGAAGTCGTGTGGTTGTTTCACACCAGATTTTTAAATAAATGTAGGCACTATAATTCAACACTATTTATATATTATACTACTTATAAAAAATTTGACTTGTATAAAGAAACACGTATAAATAACAACACAAGTACACTTTCTTTAGAAAACAGAGCTGGAGGACTTGTGTGACCGCACCTGTCCGTGATCTTCGAAATACGATCCCGAAGGTCACGACCTGTCGCACACCCCCGTCCAGCTCTGCGTTCAGTAGTCTGAGCTCCAGAGTGCAGATAACCCATCTCTATATATCAGTAATGTTATAATGTTATATATCTTTGTTATTTTTTAGTTAAATTAATTATATCAAACCGCAAGTTTAATCATAAAAATATTTTCTTTTGTTAAATTTCATTGTTACAGAATTCGCCGATATAACTACTGAAAGCCTAAAACGGGCTGAATATAGAATAAAATACTTCGTCGGGTCGGGCTACGCTATTAAAATACATATAAATAGACTAGCAGGCTACGCCCGCTTCGCTGGTCACTATTTTTAAATGAATCATTATAATTAATGAATTCTCAAAATTGCATTAATTTTTATCATGTGGGAAAAAAAAAAAAAAAAAAAACTCTGATCGGGAAAAATGTCGCACCGGGTCCCCACTGCCTTCGGCAGCGTAGACCCGTGCGCGATTGCATATATATGAGCTCCCTAATAATTTTACAAATTCGAAAATATCCGCAATCGATTTGAAAGTATCAAAAACCCCTATGCACCAGTTTTGAACGATCTATCTCTATTTTTATCCTTTTGCCCCTCCGCTTCCTCCTCCCTTCCCGCCCCTCCCAATAATTTTAAAAATTCAAAAATATCCGCAATCGATTTGTAGGTATCGAAAACCTCGATGTACCAATTTTTAATGATCTTGATTGATATATTTTTTTTGCCCCTCTGCCCCCCCCCCACCCTTCCCGGCCCTTCTAATAACTTTACACTTTCGAAAATATCCCCATTCGATTTGCAGGCATCTAAAACCTATCTGTACCAATTTTGAATGGCCTAACTGTATTTCTATTTGTTTTTGCCCCATAGCCCCCCCTTACCACACCACCCCTACCCGCCCCTCTTAATAATTTTACAAATTCAAAAATATCCGCAATCGATTTGTAAGTATCGAAAACCTCTACGTACCAATTTTCAAAGACCTGACACTATTTTTATTTTTTTGCACCCCCCCCCTCCCCTCCCCCTTCTTGCCCCTCCTAATAACTTTACACAATCGAAATTACCCCATTCGACTTGCATGCCTCTTAAACCTATCTGTACCAATTTTGAACGGCCTAACTGTATTTCTATTTGTTCTTGCCCCATAGCCCCCCCTTACCACCCCACCCCTACCCGCCCCTCCTAATAATTTTACAAATTCAAAAATATCCGCAATCGATTTGTAAGTATCGAAAACCTCTACGTACCAATTTTGAACGATCTGACACTATTTTTATTTTTTTGCCCCCCCCCCCGCCTCCCCTCCCCGCCTTCTTGCCCCTCCTAATATCTTTACACAATCGAAAATATCCCCATTCGACTTGCAGGCCTCTTAAACCTATCTGTACCAATTTTGAACGGCCTAACTGTATTTCTATTTGTTTTTGCCCCATAGCCCCCCCCTTACCGCCCCACCCCCTACCCGCCCCTCCTAATAATTTTACAAATTCAAAAATATCCGCAATCGATTTCTAAGTATCGAAAACCTCTACGTACTAATTTTGTACGATCTGACACTATTTTTATTTTTTTTGCCCCCCCCTCCCCTCCCCCCTTCTTGCCCCTCCTAATATCTTTACACAATCGAAAATATCCCCATTCGACTTGCAGGCCTCTTAAACCTATCTGTACCAATTTTGAACGGCCTAACTGTATTTCTATTTGTTTTTGCCCAATAGCCCCCCTTACCGCCCCACCCCCCTACCCGCCCTCCTAATAATTTTACAAATTCAAAAATATCCGCAATCGATTTGTAAGTATCGAAAACCTCTACGTACCAATTTTGAACGACCTAAAACAATTTTTATTTTTTTTTTGCCCCCTTCTCCCCTCTCCGCTTCTTGCCCCTGCTAATAACTTTACACAATCGAAAATATCCCAATTCGACTTGCAGGCCTTTAAAACCTATTTGTACCAATTTTGAACGGCCTAACTGTACTTCTATTTGTTTTTGCTCCTTAGCCCCCCCCCCTTGCTGCCCCACCTGGGTGCTGAATTTCTAAAATTCCAGAAATTGTTTTTTAGATAGTTGCATTAGCTATATTTTAGAGCAAAAATTTCACGTATATCTATTTTTTTTTGTTTGAGATATATAGGATTATGCGAAATCACGTTTTACGCATGTGAAATCACGTTTTGCCCCCCCCCCCCTGCCTCCTTGGGGACCGAATTTGAAAAATTCCAGAAACCGATTTTTAGACATTTGTATTAGCTATATTTAAAAGCAAAAATTTTAGGGATATCTGTTTTTTTGCTTGAGATATGAAGGATTTTGTGAAATTACGTTTTGCCCCCTCCCCCTCCTCCCATATCAGAAAAGTAGTATAACAGTAAATATCCAAAAAAAAAGTCTATTTTATTCTCAAAATATTAATAATAATAATAATAATAATAATAATAATTACGATTTTTTTTTCAAAGTTTTTTTTTTATTAAAAGTAAAAAAAAAAAAAAATATCAATAACTTTGTTTTACATTATCACAGATCTATAGTTCAACCATTCGTTTTAAAGGTATTGACGAGACCTTCCGAAAGATACCCATCTTGAAAATTTACTTCGCCCGGGGGAGGGCGACGCTCCCACAAGCACAATTTTTTTCCCCTAGTTAACAACTACTTTTATCAATAATTCATATTAGTTTTACAATCAAAAGTTAAAAATAACTCTCATTATGTACATTTATACGAAATTTTGTCCTATACTGCCATGTTAAAAATTTAGAAAAAATGCTATCACAGCGCCACCTATTGGGCGATTGATCCCTAAATCTAATCAGCACCAGTTTATGTCAGGGTCCAACTAAATACCAAGTTTGGTTAAATTTCGTTCATTGGTTCGTGAGATACAGCCTCCAAAAATTCGTGACACACACACACACACACAGAGACAGACATTTTCTAAAAACTATCAAATCATGTTCAGCACATCCAAAAACGTGCAAATCCATCGAAAACCGGAGTTCGAAAATTTTCACGAATCCAATACTTTCTCTATATTACATATAGAAGAAAGTCCCCCCCCCCCCCCGGGAGTGATAAATTTTCAAGATGGGTATCTTTCGAAAGATCTTGTCAATACCTTTAAAACGAATGGTTGAATTGTAGATCTATGATAATTTAAAACAAAGTTATCGGTTTTTTTTTTTTGTTGTTGTTACTTTTAACGAATAAAAAAAAAAAAAAAAAAAAAAAAAAAAACTTTTGAAAAAAAAAAAAAAAAAAAAATCGTAATTTTTTATTATTATTATTATTATTATTATTATTATTATTATTATTGAGAATAAATGGAACTACTTCTCTAATATGGAAATCGTCTGCATTATCATGGAAGAAAATTTTTTTTATAATAATTTTAATAAATTATTTTTACTGAGGGAATTTGTATAGGAAAATATAGAAGAAAGTCATGTGGTGGCCGCAACATACTAGTTTAGTTAGATTAATTATATCAGACTTCAAGTATAATTATAAAGTATATATATATATATATATATTAAATTTCACTGTTACGTAATTCGCTGGTATAACTAAAGAAAGCCTGAACCGGGCTGAAAATAGTATAAAGTACTTGGTCGGATCGAGCTACATATAAATAGATTAGAATAAATGAGGAAAGTTATTTGATGTGATGTCATGTGAAAATGGAAAATAAAAAGAAAAGAAAAAAGGAAATACAAAAATAAAAAAAGAAAGAAAGAATCAAAACAAAACAAATCTCCGACGAAACCGCAATAAAGGACGTGGCTGATTTTTGATTTATTCTTCCAAAAAGTCAATGATTCGTCAGTGAATCTGTCAATCTTCTCCACCTCCTGTCAAAACCACGTGGGACACTTTTTATCTGCTTTCAGCCGGCATCGGAATTTTTTTCAAGTGAAGAGGGCCGTTAATAAAAAAAGTCTTCTTTTAACTCAGCGTATGTGTAAATAAAATATATCAATTTCAGAGTTGCTAGGAGTTAAAAATGAACATACTTTAACACTAATATAATAATAATAATAATAAAAGTACTTTGCTAATAGCAAATAGACATAGGCTTTGTTCTTTTGACTTTTATGTATTTGGGAAATAAAGAATTTGTAAACTTAATAGTACATAATAATAATTTATTTTTCCGTTTTTCACTTCTGGCGCCAATAAAGGATTGCCTTAGCAGTGAAATATTTTTTAATATATCTGTCTATGTATAGACAGATATATTTAAAAAAATAATAAACATGGACTCTATGTTTATTATCATCCTCATTAAATCGTAATCCAATGGCGCCATTTTATTATCATGCTGCAATTTCAAATTACTTCATCCCCCCTCCTCTTTTTCCCGTAATTTAAAAAAAGATCTATTCTTCATTCATTATCGCAATGCAATTCAAAGCGTATATTTATTAAATGTAAATATTTTAGAACTTATGGTGTTTTTATGCTACGTTAAAATCATCAAAGAATGCTACTTTTAATTTACAATTTAACATGCATATATGCCTTAAAAGAGAGAAAGTCAAAAATCAGTTTATGATTTACGCTTGTTTTTTTTTTCCCCGATACTTTTTTTATTCTTTTTTTAATGTTTTTATGCAGTGTTTTAGATTTTTCGGCGGCCCTAAGCAACCGCTTAGGATCGCCTAATGGTAAAGCGGGCCCTGAGGCAACCTTCTAATGTGTAAATATATAAAAATATCGATTTCTAAAATTTTACCCTAAAAGAATACTTTCTCCTGCATATGTGCGTGGGTTAGATAAAGTAAAAATAAAAGAACAAATTAAAAAAATGGTAATAATCCAGTTTATTTTTCCGAAAAAAAAAAATATATATAAATATATATATATGTATATAAATAAGAGTTAACAAAAGTAGTGTGTCGCTAGAAGACGAATTCTATTCATCATCTGATCCAACTAATAGGAAATTGTGTTTGTAAACTCAATTTCCCATTAGATGGATAAAAAGTTGTAGTGAGTTATTTTACAGCCTTTGGAAGTGTACCATATTTTAATAACAATAATAAAAAAAAGTATATATATGGATTGATACAGAAAAAAAAAAAAAAAAAAAGAGAGAGAGAAAAAGAGAGAAATTGTTATATGTTTGAAAATAGAAAACTTCAACTTATATGTGCTGAAAAATAAAAAAATAAAATGCTCTTATATAAAAATAAAAAATGTTTTATGGCAAACAGTTAAAAAATTAATTGGATATGATTTAGATAGAGTGTTCTCGTTGCCCGTAACATTCTAAAGCACAATTTTTATTTATATATTTATTAATTTTTTAATTTAGTATTTTCTTATTAAATAGTACAATATCAATAATAATAATATAATAATAGTAGTATAATAATTAGTAATAATCATAATTAATGTAATGACTAGTATATAATAATAATTAGTAATATAACATTTCTATAATAACAGTGCTCGGCATGAAAATTGCCCCAACACAATTTTGGTAAATTCTGAATGACATCCTGAATCCGAATAAGACGTACATTTTGCCCTACCACACACCGTTTTATTTAAGAATGGCCCCTATTTTCATCACTTTTCGGTAATTTTATGGCTATAAATTTGATTTGTAACTAGGGGGGGGGGGCGGAGCATTGTTTTAACTGTTAAATATCTTCTGAGGGGCTGCAGAGTTGAAACATTCTAAAACATAAACATTTGCGGCAAGGGGAAAAATTAGGGGGTGGGGGTTCCCACTGAAATTATGTATTGCACTTTTTATAAATATTTTTTAATCTATTATTAATGTTATTTATTAAACATTACATATATATATATATATATATATATATATATATATATATATTAAGTGTTAAATTAATTCTTTTTCATTCTCCAAATGAAATTCATGGCCATAAAATTACAGAACAGTCATAAAAATTGGGGGATGGGGTGAGGTCCCGATAAAATGGTGGGTGACTGGGCAAAATGGTAGTCATATTCGGATTCAGGAGGTCATTTTACATAATAATCAGGAAGAATGGTAACAGGGGTCGATTTTTTTTCAGCGCATTGTAATTAGTAATAATAATATAATAATATTCATAGTAGAAATCTTTTTTAATTATGGATACTTCTTTTAAAATTATGGATACGGGTTCCCACGATCCTTAAAATTGCGCACCTCTAACTGATAAAAGCTTTCTTAACATAAAATAAGCTTAGACACACACACACACACATATATATATATATATATATATATATATATATATATATATATATTATTTATTTATTTATACAAATATAAATTTCGTGTGACGATGTTTGTCCAGGACAAACTCCTAAACTAATGAACCGATTTTAATGAAATTTTGCACACTGTGTGCAGTTTGGTCCAACTCTAGAGATTAGTTTTATCTCAATTTATAGTCACAATATTTTTTATTGCAAATTATTTGTTGATTATATGACAAAGATAGCTTTAAATAAGCCATTTAAATATTAGCTATAATTTAATTGTTGACAAAAAAAAAAAAAAACATAAAAATAAATACATTCAACTAAACGTGAACATTAAAAAATTATAAAATGTTAAATTAGTCATCTCACAAAAATTGACGTCATTATAACTTTAAAAATTCTCTACACATTTATAAAGTGCTAATGTAGTTCATGATGCTAATTAGATTCTGTTCTGAAAGGATTAATATTTTATTATTAAAACCGAAGTTTTTTTTTTTTTTTTTTTTAATTAGCATTTGTTTACTGAACTTAGTCCGCGTGCTTAAATATTGCTTATATATTATTATTATATATTTTTTTTTATTTATAATTTAATTGTTGCCAAAAATATTTACTTTTTTTTCCGACAGGAAAATAAATACATTTACTTAAACGTGAAGATTAAAAATTGTAAAAAATTAAATTATGCATCTTACAAAAATTGATGTCATTATCACTTTAAAAAAATTATACACGTTGATAACATAATAACAAAATAACATACATGATTCAACGATTCAACAAAAATTTAAAAAAACATGGTATGAAAAAGTTCTTTTTATCTCATAATTATTTCATTCCATTTAAATTTTTGTCTGTATCATTTCGTTAGTAGATTTTAACGTAATTATCTTTTTGATAGATTTTTTGCTTATTAATTAAAAGTTAAATTTAAAATTCATATCAGTTCATTTATCAGCATTGAACTACTATTAAAATGCATGATGTTCGAAACTTTATTTATTTATTTTGAATTTTTTATCTTATATTATCTAATATTTGCCATTATTTTCTTTTTCTTTGAGAAAATTGTGATCTATACATATAATTTTCAAAACAAAAAGCAACCGTTTCAATATTTTAAAACTTAATTAAAATACGAAGGTTTTAAGTGTGTTTATTTTTTTTATAAAGCTAATCTATATGATCGATGTTCGAAACTTTAAATAATTATTTCTGTTAATCTTCTTTCCCTTTTCTTTAATAACTTTTCAATTTACTGTTCCTTATTGAGTTTGTGATTTATACATGTATTCGACTTTAAATTATGACTCATATTTCTTGTTAACAAATGATCTTAAATTCTTGCTATTTTCTTCTCTTAACCCATGTTTCCCATCTTGATTAACTTGAATTTACTATTAAATTTTTAAAATACTCAAAATCTTCGTTAAAATACATTAATATTTTCCAAAATCTTGTTGTATTTAAAATGATACCTTTATTTACTTTAAATGCCCAATATTTCATAAGATATTCCATATGAAAGTTTTAAAATATATATCAAATTTACTTATTTTTCTGGCTTAACAATATTGATTTCCTTTTTAAAACTACAGCTGTCGCCATCTTTAAAATATTTAAAATGATAAGATCATTTTATAATAAAATTATCCATAACAGCATTATACATTACCCATTATAGCATTATATGTCACTCCTCCATAAAATTGATTTTAAAATCGTCTGCTTCTTTTATACTTTTATTTTAATAGAATTTTAGTAAAAATTAAATTACTTGTTAGTCATTTAAGCATTTTAATCCAAAATAGCTTATGACCATAAATAAGTCTCAAAGCCAAACGATGTCTATTTGCTGCTTAGACTTGGAAAATCCATGTTTTTCTCATGGGCAATTATATGTTGCATGCTCACGTGTGGAAAACCATTGAATCCATTTATGTTAGCAAGAGACAGGTTAACCAAGAATATTTCGCACAGATTAGCGCTGAATGAAATTAAAATTGAAAATTTTTATCGTCCAAAATGATAAATATAATTATTATAAATAATGAATCATCGACGCTACCTACCTCATTTATAAAATTAATTGTTATATGTTATTAACTAAGAACTTTGTAATTTACACATTTATTACAAACTTTACTTGAATATATAAGATGAATAAAACATAAAATTCAAAATTTTGTGTTTATCTGTGCTTCATGCCAACTCTAAGAAAATTTTTATCAATCGCTTTCAAATTTTGACCTAAGGTTCATATCTCAATTCCATGGGTGTTTACATCAGCTACAACGTTTTCGTCTTTATTCGTAACTAATAATTTGACTGTATTGAATAATTTACGATAAGGTCATTGTGCCTAAATGCGACGTGATTTTTGGTAAGTTTATCGCATTTAGGAAACTTATGACATTTTAGTAAACAAATAATTATGAAAAGAAAGAAAAAATGGTTGAATATTATACTCATAGTTCTAAACTAGTGTTTTGTGTCATTTTTTTTCAAGAAATTAAAAAAATATCAGTAATTTATGAAAATATATACCAGCGTCGCATTTAGGAAATTTTTGTCGCATTTAAGGTACTATGTCCTAAATGCGATGTTCAAACTCCCTAAATGCGATAATGCATTTAATGCATGGAAGTTACTTTAATGTTATTAACCTTTTTTCAAAGAAGGTTGAAAACTGTTACTAACACTTTCCAACAAGGTTAAAAAGTGTTTATGACTTCGGTTTGTTTGTCTGTCTGTCTGTCCGCGCTCTAACTCCCGTAAATATTTATGGAATTTTTTGAAACTGATATATGTTATTCAAGATCACTATTGGACGTTCCGTATTGAAAATGGAGTTTATAACTCTACTAGTTTGTGTACAGGGACACCCGAAAGTATTTCAAATCATTTGTGTTCTATGAGAGGTATTTCTACAAACCATATTTTCCTACCTTTACTGTAGACATATCTTAATGAAATTGAAATATGTTATTAAAGTTTACTATAGGATGTTTTCTGTGTAAAATGGAGGAAATATCACCATCGGTTTATGTACAGGGACACTCAAAAGTATTCCAAAGCATCGCGTTCTATGAGAGATATTTCTATAAATCAAATTTTAATAACTTTACTTTCCACGAAGTTTTTAGAAATTTAAATATGGTATTTATATGCACAAAAGAATGCTTTGCACAGAATATAGCATGATTAGCATTAGATTTACAGGGTGGCACAAAAATATCCAGTTACATTAACAGCTATTAAAGAAAATGGCTAGAATTGTACTTTCGTTTACGTTAAGCGTTTTTAACACATTCTAACATTTTTTAAGGGTGAATATGATACCTCTACTGGTTTGTGTACAGGGACACCCGAAAGTATTTCAAAGCATTGTGTTCTATGAGAGGTATTTTTATAAACCATATTTTCATACCTTTACTGTAGACATATTTTAATGAAATTGAAATATGTTATTCAAGATCACTATCGGGCGTTCCCTATTGAAAATGGAGTTTATACCTCTACTGGTTTTTGCACAGGACACCCAAAAGCATTCGAAAGCATTGTGTTCTATGAGAGGTATTTCTATAAACCATATTTTCATACCTTTACTGTCGACATATATTAATGAAATTGAAATATGTTATTCAAATTCCCTATTGGATGTTTCCTGTATAAAATGGAGGAAATACCACCACCGATTTATATACAGGGGCACTCAAAAGTATTCCAAAGCATTGCGTTCTATTAGAGATATTTCTATAAATCAAATTTTAATAACTTTACTTTCCACGAAGTTTTTGGAAATTTAAATATGGTATTTGCATATGGTATGCACAATTAAATATGGTATGCACAAAAAAATGCTTTGCACAGAATATAGCATGATTAGCATTAGATTTACAGGGTGGCACAAAAATATCCAGTTACATTAAGAGCTATTAAAAAAAATGGCTAGAATTGTACTTTCGTTTACGTTAAGCGTTTTTAACACATTCTAATATTTTTTAAGGGTGAATATGATTTCAGTTTTGTGTATCTGCCTGTCCGCCTGTCTGTCTGTCCGAGCTCTAAATCTCATAAATATTTATGGAATTTCTTCAAAGTGATATATGTTATTCAAGTTCACTATCGGATGTTCCCTATTTAAAATGGAGTTTATACCTATACTGGTTTGTGTACACGGACACCCGGAAGCATTTCAAAGCATTGTGTTCTATGAGAGGTATTTCTATTGGTTTTACTGTAGACATATCTCAATTAAATTGAAATATGTTATTCAAGTTCACTACTGGATGTTTCTTGTATAAAATGGCGGAAATACCACCGCCGATTTATGTACAGGGACAGTTAAAAAAATTCCAAAGCATTGCGTTCTATGAGAGATATTTCTATAAATGAAATTTTAATAACTTTACTTTCCACGAAGTTTTAGAAAATTGAAATATGTTATTTATATGCAGAAAAAAAATGCTTTGCATAGAATATAGCATGATTAATATTAGGTTTACAGGGTGACACAAAAATATCCATTTATATTAAGAGCTACTGATAAAACAATTCTAGAATTGCACTTTCGTTTACATTAAACGTTTTTAACACTTTCTAACATTTTTAAGTGTGAATATGATTTCAGTTTGTGTATCTGTCCATCTGTCTGTCCGTCTGTCTCCCCGCGCTCTAACTCCTGTAAATATTTATGGAATTTCTCGAAACGGATATATTTTATTGATGTTCACTATCGGATGTTCCATATTGAAAATGGAGTGAATTCTCTTCTGGTTTATGTACAGGTATACCCAAAAGCATTCGAAAGCATTGTGTTTTATGAGTGTTATTTTTATAAACATTATCCCTATAGAATGTTCCCCATTCAAAACGACATTAGTAGGTCCTGTACAACTAGTTTGTTCACAGGGACAACAACAACAACAACAACAAAAAAAAATGCCAATGCATTACGGTTTAGGACAGAATTTTTTGAAAGTTAAGTCTTTCTACTGCAAAAATCATAAAAATATTGAAATGTATTGTTAATATTCTAAAATAATATTTTGTATAGAATATGGTATGATTAACTTTCTGATTTAAAGGGCTAGACTAAAATATTCAGAGAGATCAAAAGCTGTAATTATAATTTAATGGCTGCATTTTATTTTGCGTTAAGCCTTTTTAACTCTTTCCAAAATGCCTAAGAGTAATTTTAAAATTAGTTAGTCTATCTGTATATTTTTCAGTCCTTCTGTCTGTTGTGTGATAACGTTGTAAAGTTTGCGTTGACGCAAACTCCATCTTAACTTAATTAGATCACTAAATGGATAAGTAAGAGAACACAAGACTTGAATTAACAATAACTAAAGTTTATTTGAGCAGATTAATGGGGAGGGTGGCCTGACAATTAAACTAGCTCAGTCAGTGTATTACTCAATCAAAATATATATATCAACAATTAAATTAGATTATCTTAAATATCTCACCCCAGCAAGCAATTGAAGGTGTAGCGACGGTTGCACTCGTAACTCCACTGCTGCGACTTCACTTTCGATCAGAGGATTCCCTAAAGATCGAAATTCACTTTCACGAGCGCTAGCAAGTACTCGTACTAACACTCATCATGACTTATTCCTCACTCATCTAAATTTCTACTACTCAATATTCGCCAAAGTAAGACTTTCAACAATCCACTATAATACTCAATATCCACACTATAATATGCTCCGACATCCACTATAATATCCTCCAACATCCACTATAATATCCTCCAACATCCACTCCCATCTACTAAAACCATCGCCATTTTATACTTCTTCCTACATCCTCCTCTCTCTTCATTTCAATCCGTCCTTTTAAAACCACTTCTAATTTATCTAACATTCAAAATCTAAGTCTTTCATTGCAGCACCCTGCCGACGGCGACGAAGCGATTTTAACCGTCCCCACTTTCTACTTTGCTGGATCCAGCTTAATTAAAACAACTGTGGTGACGTTCTGACGTCTCAACCTCACAACGTAGGCAAAGAATATTAAAAGTTATTCGATACAACAATTACGTACAGTTGGAAGGTGTTACTAATCAATAGGTACTGCATGATTTTTCTTTCTTGTCTTAACGTGTTTTCAATTTCTGTATCTATGTGCCCGAATCTCCATTTGTCTATCTGTCCGTGTACCGCACTTAACGTCCGGAAATATTTTCTGAATTTTTAAAAAAATATATATGTTGTTCATATTCACTATTGAATGTTCCCAAATAAAAAGAGCATTAATAGGTACTGTACAACATGTTTATGTACAGGAACGCGCAAAAAATGCCAATGCGTTGCATTTTAGGACATATATTTTTATAATTTACAATTTACATTTAAAGAACTTTCATACTGTACTTTCAACTGTAAAATCATAAAGAAATTGGCATTTATTGTTAATTTGCTAAAATAATGTTTTGTATAAAATATGATTTTGTTAACCTTCAAATTTACAGGGCTACACTGAAATTTTCAGATAGATTAAGGGCTGGAATTACAATCGAAGGGCGACGGTTTCTTTTGTGTTAAGCATTTTTAACACTTTCAAACAGTGTTTAAGAATGATTAGGAATTCAATTAGTCTGTCTGTATGCCTTTCAGAACTACTGTTTGTTTGTTGTGTGATAACTTAGGTACAGAACTTTCAAAGTTATAAGATACAACAATTACGTGCAGTTGGAAAGTGTTAATAATCATTGCGCAATCCATGATTTTTCGTTCTTTTTTTATAGTTTATAAAATACTTAATACCACATAACTATTTCAAGATAAAATTTTGCGTAAGTGTATGTGCAACTCTGCCTTTAACAGTGTGTGTAACTCTTCCTTTTTATTAACAGTGTGTGGAACTTCGTGTCTAAATCTGCTGTTTGTTAACAGTGTGTAACTCTTCTTTTTTTTTAACAGTGTGTGTGTAATTCTGTGTGTATTGCTGAACTTTTCTAACAGTGTACGTAACGCTATGTGAAACTGTCACTGTGTGTGCAACCCTGTATGCAATTAACAGTGTGTGTGTAGCTCTTCTTTCTTATTAACAGTGTGTGTAACTCCATGTGTAATTTTGTTTTTTATTAACAGTTTTTTTTTAACATTGTGTGTGTAACACTGTGTGTATCGCTGATTTTTAGCAAACAACGTGTGTAATTTTACTTATGTGTAACTAGCAGTGTGTGTAACCCTGCACGTAACCCTGCACGTGTGTAACCCTGCAACTCTGCCTTCTTATTAACTCTGTGTGTGTAACTCTGTGTGTAAGTCTTTATTAACAGTGCATGTAACTCTGTGTATAATCCTGCCTTTTTATTAGCAGTGTGTGTAATTCAATGTTCAATTTTTTTTTTTTTTTTTTTTTTTTTTTTGAACAATGTGTGTAACTTTGCGTGTATCACTGATTTTTTGCTGTGTATAATTCCGCCTTTTTATTAACAGTGTGTGTAACTCCGTATGTAAATCTCTTTTTTTTTTGACAATGTGTGTAACGCTGTGTGTACCGCTAATTTTTTGCTAACAGTGTGTGTGTAACTCTGCATTTTTATTAACAGTTTGTGTGTAATTGTGTGTAATTGTGTGTGTAACTCATCATTTTTATTAACAGTTTGTGTGTAATTGTGTGTGTAACTTTGCCTTTTTATAACAGAATGTGTAACTCCGTGTTTAACTCTTCTTTTCTGAGTAGTGTATGTGTAACTCTGATTCCATGAATATTTACGGGAGATAGAGCACGGACAGACAGACAGACAAACCTAAGTCATTAACACTTTTCAACTTTATTGGAAAGTGTTAAAAACATTTAGAAAGTGATAAAAACGCTTATTGTAAACGAAAATGCAATTCAAGCAATTTTCCAATAATACCTGTTAATGTATCTGAATATTTTTGTGTGGCCCTGTAAATATAATGCCAATAATATTGTATTTTATGGAAGGCACTCTTATGTGCATATGAATAATATATATATATATATATATATATATATATATATACGACTTGTGCAAAATAAAATCATTAAAATTTGGTGCTTAGAAATACCTTGCATAGAACGCAATGCTTTTAAATACTTTCGGATGTCCCTGTATACAAACCAGTGATGGTATTTACTTCAATTTACATGGGGAATATCCGGAAGTGGACTTAAATGATATATTTCAATTTCATTAAAATTTGTTTAAAGTAAACGTATCAAAATACGGCATATAGAAATATCTATCATGGAACACAGTGCTTTGGAAAATTTTGGGTGTCCCTGTAGACAAATCAGAAGAGGAATTCCCTCCATTTTCAATAGGGAACATCCGATAGTGAACTTGAATACGATATATCAGCTTCAAGAAATTCCATGAAAATTTACAGGAGTTCGACTGCGGACAGACAGACAAACCGAAGTCATTGACACTTTTCAACCTTGCTGGAAAGTGTTAAAAAAAGAACGAAAAACCATGCAGTACGCACTGGTTGTTAATACTCTCCAATTGTACGTGCTTGTTGTATTGTATAATTTTCAATATTCTTTGCCTGCATTATCAAACAAAGGAGAGAAGCACAGAAAAATATACAGATTGACTAATTCAATTTAAAACCGCTCTCAGACATTGTTGAAGAACGTTAAAAAGGCTTAATGCAAAAGAAAATCCAGCCGTTAGATTATAATTGCTTCCGTTAATGTATTTGAATATTTTAGTGTAGTCCTGTAAATCTGAAGGTTGATCATATCATATTCTATACAAAACATTATTTTAGAATATTAAAATACATTTCAATTTATTTATAATTTTTACAGTAGAAAGTTATTTAGATGTGATTTATAAAAATGTCGGTCCTAAAACGCAAAGCATTGGAAGTTCCCTGTATACAAACACGTTGTGTAGGACATATTAATGGCATTTGAAATAGGAAACATTCCATAGTGAACTTTAATAACATATATAAATTTTTGAAAATTCTGAAAATATTTAAGAACTCTCGGGACGAGAGCCAGATAGAAAGACAGACAATCGGACAGAAAGATAACCAAATTAAAATCATATTCGCGCTTAAAAATTGTTAGAAAGTGTTAAAAATGCTTATTGTAAAAGAAAATGCAATTGCAGCAAATTTTTATTAATAGCTCGTAATGTAACTTAATATTTTTATGTGGCCCTGTAAGATTAATACTAATCATACTGTATTTATAAAAAGCATTCCTTTTTGCATATGAATAACATTTTTCAATTTCATTAAGATTTATGCAAAGTAAAGTTATTAAAATTTGGTTTGCAGAAATACCTCTCATATAACGCAATACTTTGGTATGCTTTCAAGTGTCTCTGTGCCCAAACCAGTGGTGGTAGTTACTCCATTTAATATATAAAACATCCGATAGTGAACTTGAATGACATTTCTCAATTTCATTATGGTTTGTGTACACTAAAGGTATCAAAATATGGTTTATAGAAATATCTCTCATAGAACACAATGCTTTGTAAAAGGTTTGGGTGCCTCTGTACACAAACCAGTAGAGATATTAACTCCTTTTTCAGTAGGGAACATCCGATAGTGAACTTAAATAACATATATCAGTTTCAAGGAATTACATAAATATTTACTGGAGCTAGAGCGCGTACAGACGAACAGACAGATACATAATTGAAATTATATTCACAGATGAAAATTGTTAGACAATGTTAAAAACGCTTGATGTAAACGAAATTGAACTTATAGCAAATTTTTATGAACAGCTCTTAATGTAACTGAATATTTTTGTGTGGTCCTGTAAATGTAATGCTAATCATGCTATATTCTATGCAAAGCATTCTTTTGTGCATATGAATAACATATTTCAATTTCATTAAACTTTGTGGAAAGTAAAGTTATTAAAATTTGGTTTATAGAAATACCTCTCATAGAACGCAATGCTTTGGAGTACTTTCGAGTGTCCCTGTGTACAAACTAGTGGTGGTATTTATTCCATTTTATATATGAAACATCCGATAGTGAACTTGAATAACATGATTCAATTTCACTAAGATTTGTATACAGTTAAGGTATTAAATATGGTTTACAGCAATACCTCTCATAGAACACAGTGCTTTGTAATACTTTCGGGTGTCCCTACAGGAATTAGAGAGCGGACAGACAGACAGACAGACGGACAGAGAGACAGACAAGCCTAAGTCTCTTTTAAACCTTGTTGGAAAGTGTTAAAAATGAAAAAAATGCTTAAACTTCCCTTAATATATCAACTGTAAAAATTGCCGCATTTAAGGGATAAAATTTGTCGCATTTAGGAAAATGGTGTAAACAGACCCTTAAATGCGATAAAAATTTTAAACCCCTCTTTTTAAAAAAATGTATTATTTTTTTTTATTTTCTTCTGGTAGGTATAAAGGGTATTCAAGCACATGACGTAACAGTGGTAGCAAAAGAGTCCATGAAAAAAGGAGGATTTGTGAATAGTGTTAGAGCACGTTACAATCAAACGCAAGTCTGTTAATAATTCTAGTCATTAACGTCATGAAAATAAATACCATTTTAAAAACAATTACATTTCAAAATAATTATGAAGCAATTAGAAAATCTTATGGGGAACATTCAAAATATACTTAACAGCATTAACAATATCCCATACTTTGAATTAAAAAGAAGTATATTAATATATATTTTTACACTGAGAAAAAATTATATGACTGATCTTGAGAATCTAAATTTTGACTGTAGTAAAAATAGTTCCATGCCATACATATATATATGTATAAATAAGTGTGTGTATGTATGTATTTTTTTTTTCTCATAGCGAGTTCTAAAAATCCCTAAAAGAATTCTTGAGCGATGTCCTATATTCTCGTGGTGAACTTCATATAAAAATCTCTATAAATGAATTCGAACACAGCAGACGAGTTTTAGTAACTATATATATATATATATATATATATATATATACATATATATTATAACCTGATTCTAGGAAATCAAGCGAAAAATTTTCGCAACACAAAGGATTCATAATATTCAAAACATTCATAATATTATTTAACTATCTAGACCAGTATATACTAGAAATTATCGATCGTGTCGTCTATACAGGTTATTTATTTACCTTATGTGCATAACTCGAAAATCTGTATTCCAATTTAGAGATTCAGAAAGTGACCACTTATTCGTTCTAGATGAAAGCAGTTATTTATTTTAATCAGTGTAAATATTATAAACGCATAAATACTTGGACTTCACTTTTGATGCAAACTAACTTTTAGAAAAAATTAATACTTTAAAATTAAACTAGCTACTATCATTCGAATACTACTCTCATTTTTAACCAATGCATGTGTTTAAAATCAGTGAAAGATATTATGTTTAACATTGAGTTAATGAAGTATAACTTTTAAGTTTTAAATCTTCAAAGTAATGCAAATATAATAAAATGATAAATGAAAGCTTAAAATTCGCAAGTTCTTATAAACTACACAAAAATATAAAGTATAGGGAATAATATTGTAAATTAAATATAAATAATGCAAAACAAAAATCCAAAGACTTTATTTGTGAAACATCACACAATCACAGTAACATCATTTATTATAGAAAACTGAACTGCCGGTTATAAGATACGTTATGGAAAGAGATTACACTGTCTCAAAGGAGTATCGTTACGGAATTTCTATTTTGAATTCTCATGCATTGCATTTGCAAAAGAAACTTCAGAAATATCACATTTCCAGCAGGTATGCAGTACATGTCACAATAAATAAATAAATGCTATATTTTCCAGTATTTTTAAGAAGATTTTGTAGCTGTGATACAGGAATTCAAGAAAAGATGGAAAATAAAAGTTCATTTAGAAAATTTCTATCTCAGCTATGTCTAAAATGACTAAAATGAAATCTGATCTGGGATAGTTATTTATGGTTTTTTAGTGAGTAAAAAGCTATCCTTCTCGTAATTTATGAAATACTTTCTATTTTTTGTCGACATTTATAATAAATTTTCTAACAAATACAGGGATGAAAGAGTTCCGCTATTGTATAAAATTTCTCATATGATGTGTACGTAACATATATACTATATATATGGGTTATGTGAAAAAAAGGTATAGAAGAAAATATTGATCATCCTTTTAAATTTGTGATTAAAATCTTAGATTTTGAAATGAAATATTTATTATGAAATTTATAAAAGGACATATTCTTCAAGGTCTTCTGTTCGAGGACCTTCTATTATTTTCAATAAATTAAATGATCTGTTTTTTATTGTCATGAATATGTTTTGGCGCAGTCCAGTATCTCTTTAATTTATATCAATCTTGAGGTTTAATTGAGGTAAGATGTCTTCCGTTGTCGTAAACTCGTCTTGCTAATAAATTACCTCACACGTTATCAATAATATTCTAATAAAGACTTCTTGCCGGCCATTCCAAAATTTTATTATTTTTGGAACGTTTTCAAAGTTTTGTCGCAGTATTTAGGCAAATAAAATGCTTTACTCTGTTAGACAATCCATGCAACATCTGCTAAATCCATTGTAGATAGCAAAACACGATCAGTAAGAATCGCTATGTAAGTACCGGAATTTATTTTTTCTGGAAAAATGTGCAAACGCTCTAAAACCATTCGAAGAAAAATCTCCCGATGCCATAATGTAGAATGGTCAGCCGTCCTCGAAAACTAACCTTCGTTCCTAAAAAAACAGAGCACATTTGAAGGCACCGGTTATAAATTTATTAATATTTTACTATAATAATTTATTATATGTATAATAAATTAACTGAAATAAGTGCTTTTTTGTACTTTACACATAAAAATTAATAAAATTTGACTATTTATGGTGATGTATTTAACTAATCATTGAAATACGAGGAACCGCCATAAGATGCTGAGGTATGGCGTTCTTATAGCTCCTCCATAGCTCCGTATCTTATTCCTATGAATTCAACTGAATATAAGATCTACGACACCCCCTTGATGACCTTGCAAGTTTCCACCGTTTCAATCCCCATAGTACCTGCTACACTTCTCCACTCTTCAGGTTATCTACTCCATAGCTTAACATCTCACTCATTTGCATATACGAGTATATTCTACAGTACCATTTGTTAACCTTGTAAGATTCTACCCTTGTGTTTCCCATGATTCTTTCTGTAAAGTTTGTCTTTTAAGTATTCTCTACCATAGCTTAGCATCTGACTCATATGGATTTAATTTCTATCTCACCACCATTTTGACTTTACAAAATTGCAATATTTTGTTTCCCATAGCTCCTACTACAAGTTTATCCAAATGTTTTTTTGCCAATGGACAGCTTACCCATATCACGTAGCCTACGTTTAACTTAATTTCATCATTTTCTTTCTAAGTAGAAAGCCACGTACAAGTACTTCTGCACAACAATATGCAAGCTATGTTTTTAACTTGAACTGTAAACTATTATTTAAGTATATTTAAACTGCAAGAAAGAAACATTTTTGTGTTTCCTGAAGATGCTTTAAAAATTAAAGCAAAAAACTTCGAATAAATGTATATAATCTTTTAAAATAATTTTAATTAAATTATTTTTTTTTTTAAATACGAGTTTGTAAAGTGTTTTTTTCTAATGCAAACTATATATTACACGTATTATTTTATATTCGCATAATTTGCATTTTTAAATATAAAAGAAATTCGTCTTCTTTTGATTTGAAATTTCCTCGAATTTAGTCTAGTCGCGCAAAGTTTGTTTTACGCAATTTCAGCTTCAAACTGAAGTATTCAGAGTTTGAAATATCAGTTTTCAGAAAACGAGAAATATGTTTAAATTTTTCTGAATGTGAAAAGGGCATTACAAAAAATAATTTGCGTAATGGGTAAATCTATAAAAGGATTTCCTTATAGAATAACATAATCTTTTATTGTTCGGAAAGATATATATTATACGTTCTTAAATACAAATAGTTCTTGATATAGGGCCTTACATAGTGCTATGCTTTGTACATCTTACGCATGTACATCATCAAATTCAAAATTATTAAAAAAGTAAATTTTACGAACTGACGAGGTATTTGTCGTTATATCATGCCATATGACATTTGTTTCTGGGGAAATAAGAAAATTCGGCAAAACAAAAAATTGCTGACAGTTTGTTAATCGTTTATGTAAAACAATCCGTCTACGTACAACAATACAGACAAAGTTTGTTTTTTACGTTTTGCAACAAAATATGGCGTTAACTCAATCATTTTTAGTTGTTAAAAAAAGTATTCAAACATGCATGTAGTTAGATATGAATAAAAAATATATAAATTAAAATCAGTTGTTTTATCAGTTGTTTTTAATATCATGCTGCATACAGATCGATTCTTTTCCCTTGGCCTCCATTTTGGTAGCTATATTTTTTTTTTTATTATCTGAAAAAAATTCCAGTTGTGAAAAAATATATCAATTAAATTTAGTGCAGTAACCGCAATATTTTTTTCTGTAATAGCACTGAAAACGTTTTCTTATATTATAATCGAATATACCCTATTTATGTATTTATATATCTTTCTATATAATTTATCTATACATATGAAAATGGGTTTCCAGTGAATATTATTTATAAAAAACAATTTTTTTTTTTTTGGTAAATTTAGATTCTTATTAACGATTTATTATTATTATTGTTTTAATATTTCCTGCTGCAATTTAATTCAAACATCAAAAAAATATTTACTCCGGTCTGTAGTTCGTTCATTAAATTGAAAGAAAAATTAACTATTAAAAACCGTTTGGATAAAATTATAAAGCAATTATAATTTCTTATGACAATTCTTTTTGATTTTTCTAATATTAAGCTTTCATTTGTAGTATAATTCAAATAAAACATTGAAGAAAATATTTTTTTTTTCTGCTTCTCTGTCTTTTTATTTCTCTCTGTTTTATAATAGAAAAAAATGGGGTGATTAATTTCAACAAGTAATTTTAAAATTTAAAATGTTCGCCCTTTTCTATATGAACCAAAATTAAGTATTGTCAACTTATAGAATAAGTTAATACAAGTTTTATTATGCATTTTTTTTTATAAATTTACACGAAACTTATTAAAACAATTTAGAAAACAAATTTTAATAATTTTATACTATAAAAATAATATGTCGTGCAGTTTCCAAATTTACATAAGTTTAAGTTGCTACAATTAGTAGGTAATTACAACATCAACAACAACAAAATATGAAATATTTTTCATAGAAAACGTAAGTAAGTAAGTATTTTGAAATTCTGAAGCATCATTTTATTTTTCCGTATATTCTAACGCATATTAAGATTAGAAGTAATATCTAAATAATCGGTGGAAAGGAAATTTCCGCATTTCCTGGTTTGTGGGAGAATAGTTTGTATAGGTATGAAAAGGAAAAAAACGACATGCACCGAGGGCATGTGAAATTGAAATCCTTTCAGACTTCATGTTCCATTTTTATTCAAAAGGAAAAATTGGTTTTTTTTCTTCTCTGAAAATTGAAACTAGAACGATATAAATATGCATCTTCAGTATCCTTCTTCTTGTGTTCTTTTACAATGTACTTTATAGAAAATACCTTTTTTTGTTTAAATGTTTTTTAAGGATACTTAATGTGTTTCATATTTATGGAAGAATATGCTGCTAACTTTATTTAGAAGAATGCTTTAGGCATACATTCAGTACCTATATTTAATATTGCTTAAGCACAACATTGGGAAAATATGTCTCAACATAAGTAGATTTGTATTAATTTGCACTTTTTTGCATTAATAAAAAACATGTTTTAAAAATTATATTGACCTGTGTAAAGATACTAATAAAGCATTGTATTACAACATATTCGTTAGTAGTACATTAGAAAGTTTAGTTTACTTTCGCTGTGCATTAACTTATACACTGGACCTATCGAGAAGCTATGCTCATTTTTTCACCTTAATCATGCACTTTTTTTTTTCTGGAACATTTTAATAATATAATACCCTCGATTATTTTCTTTTAATAAACTTCAAAGTGTTTTTATAAAATATATATATGGTGATTAATTTTTCATATTTGATTTCTTATCGTTAACGAGCTAAAAATACTTAATCTCGAATAGGTTTTCTCGAATAAAAGTACAATGCTTTTGCTCAAAATAGAGAGTTTCGCTTAATTAGGCAGAAACAGTTATTTTTTCTGAATTTCTGGATTTAAGTAAAATTTTATTCGTTGAGTGTTGATAGTACTACTTTTAAATTTTAATGCTGAAGAGTTGTGTAAGAAGCATAAACAAAACATTTTTAATTTTCTATATGGTGATATATTCTAAACAAATATTTAATAATATTAAATAACAGCGATTGTACATATATGTATATAATAAATTTTTATAATAATGATTCAATCACATGCTTGAAATATAGAGGATATAAATAAACAATGACACTTTTTACTACCACTATTTTTGAATAATTATCTCTATCATAGTTAATCAAAATATTAATGTAAAAAGTATAGTTACTACTCGTATCTCTGTATGGAAATAAGAATAGCAAGAATTTTGGATTTGTACCATACTTCATATGAGTTTATTTGAAAGAAAAGAAATTTTTTTTTCACAAAAATGAATTATTGTTTTTTAATGTTTTCATTTCGATGTAAATTTCAGATATACATTAACTGTATAACCTTTCAAAAATGAAAAAGAAAAACAATTAAATTACTAATGCTATAATATTAATAATGTTTAACTTAGAGTTTATATCCCAATCATATGCAGGTTTTAATAATAGTCCTAATATCTGACATATTCTGCAGGTATTTTATTTATGTGCAGCAATTATATGCTTTCAGAGTCCACTATAAATATGGCAATGCCGTAAATTTTACTGGCACATTTACATCCTCGTTTATGACATCATTGGTAGTAAAAGTCTTGTAAATGCTTATTGATTTCATCCCGCTCACCGATCCGTGAATGCTTACAAAGGTTTTGTTCATTAATTCTCTGCCACTGCCACTGTAACATAATTTTAAATGCGATAAAATTAATTTATTACAATAAGTGTTTATTACTTCCCATAAAATCAGGTTTAAAGTTAAATACTTTTAAATTTCAAATGCATCGCGCAAAGAAATGATTATTAAAGCCAGTAAGTTTAAAATGAACATTAAAGTTATGGGATAAATAAACGAGAGAGTTACGTAAAGTGCTTTCATTTTTTGTTAGTTATAATATAGTACATGATAAAAGTTAAAATAAAGAATAATGTATAAAGATAATGTTTTCTTTTAATAATAACTGCTTACGAAAATTCAATATGCTATCTTTTTTCATGCACAATTACGATAAAAATTGAACTTTTTTTTAAATATATATATATATATATATATATATATATATATATATATATATATATATAATCTTTAATTTTCTACAGGTATAAAGAAAATATAAAGTAAAGAAAATAGTTTTTAAAAAATATAATTTACTTTTAATTGTTAAAGAAACGGAGAATAAATAATATCTTCTAAAACCCTTTGTTATACTTGACTCTTTCCAGTACAGTTAAAAAAATGTTTATTACTTCGATGTGTCAGTCGAGTTTACGTGATCTAACTCTCGCAAACATTTACATATTTTTTTTTAACTAATATGTGTTATTCAAGTTCACGATGAAATGTTCCCCAATAAAAATATTATAATACCACCGCTGAGGACATCCAAAAAAATTTCAAAGCATTTCGTTTTATGAAATGTATTTTTATAAACCTTATTTTAGTACATTTAGTTTGCATAAATTATAATGAAATAGCCATTAAATATTTACATACAGAAAAAAAAAGGTTTTGTATTAATATGATTCGCGTTAAGATCCAGCGGGCCATTCAAAGCTATTTAGCTGCATTAAGGCCACAATTGCATTTTTCTGCAATAGCATCTTCCACATTATTAAACTTTTTTAACTCTTCCTAGTAATGTAGAAGTATGATTATAGCTTGAATTGTTCTGTCTGTCTTTCTGTCCGTCTGACTGTCCATTTGTCTATGTGTTCTTCTGATAGTCTCTAGAGTCCGTAAATATTTTCATAATTTCTTCCTATTAAAATCGTATACATAACAGAAGTGGTTTGTATACAAGGACACCCAAAATCATGCAAATGTATTGCGGTCTATAAGAGGCATTTTTATATATTATACTTAATTAACTTTGTTTTACTCAAATCATTGTGAAATGGATGTTTAATATTCATATGCTAGAAAACAATAATTTTTCTATTGGATATAGAATTTTATCGTCTCAATTCAGAGGGATACATTAAAATATCCAAATTCAATTAGGGCTATTATTAGAAATTTCTAGAATTGAAATTTCCGTTTGTTTTAACTGTTTTTAACACATTCCAACAATGTTTATGAATGATTATGAATTCAATTGGTTAATATGTCTTCCTTTCAGTCCTTCTGTCTGCCCTTCACGTGATCACGTAGACATTGAAGGTTAAACAATGAACAAGTTTGTACCGTTAGAATTTGTTAATAATTCT
This sequence comes from Salticus scenicus, assembly GCA_963930645.1. Taxonomy (NCBI): domain Eukaryota; kingdom Metazoa; phylum Arthropoda; class Arachnida; order Araneae; family Salticidae; genus Salticus; species Salticus scenicus. Next base: position 386,785,679 of record OZ005648.1, read on the forward strand.
GTGCGAGCCGCGTAATATTTTGTACTTGTTCATTTGCTCGTCTAGTTTTAATGAACAATTTAAAATAATGTGCTAACAATATATTTAAAAATTCTTGAATTTTAGTAATTAATTCAAAATTTTCAATTACGTAAAATATGTATGTTTACAAATATAAAATTAGTGCTTCGATATAAATTCATTATATTAAGATGTTAGCTAATTTTAAAAATTATCATGCCGTTTATTAAAATTCATTTTTTCTTCAAACAAATTACTTTTATTTAGCATTGAAAATGTAACTGTAAATTTGAATTACTTTTATGTTATACAATGTAATTTTAAGAACTTGCACGTTTTTGCCACCACAAAACTTTCTACTATATCAATCTATATAACAGAGACTACAACTGTGTGAGACTACTACTGTTCAACACGCATAAAAATTTTCACAGTAGATTCTTACAAGGAAAATTTTACCTGTGGCGCTTAGTGCAGTTTTAATCAACAGATGCTGTGATGTAGCCATATGAAATATCACAATAGAAGCCCCACCTATCGACCGATATGTCTACATATCGATCTTAAATTAAGTCAACATTCGTTTTCATAATAGTTATTGCACATATCAATTTTCGTGCAATTATATGCCATAAAAGATGAGATTCAACTTTTTTATTCACAGACTAAATTTCAGCGCAGTAGAGCCATCTGTTATCCGATGTAGGGGAGAGTGGGGATGAATAGGACGTTTTTCATGTTTTTACTGATAACGTTCACCATATGTAATTCAGAATTTTGTAATATTGCTCATAAGTACACTTCAGTAATCAGTTACATATAAACATACTAACTTTAATAAAAAGTTATCACTTTTAATTAATAATATATATATATATTTACATGCATGTGCATTGTCCCATTCATCCCCACCTATGGGAATGAATGGGAGAGGACTGGAGTTAACAAAGAAAATAAAACAAAATTAAAGTAAATAAACTTTAAAAGTTAAATTGGCTTATGTGATTTTATTACACACTGTGAATTTACTGTAATTAACATAAACTGATGTATTGACTCAATTAAGATCAAAAGGCAAAGGTCCTTTGGTTCGCACATTCCTAATGCTTTAGGCTTTGGTAATTTAATCTAATAAGATCTAATCTAAAAATATATAAATAAATAAGACACTAGAAAGAGATAAATAATTATAATAGAGTACAAATTATCCAGATAAATATTTGTTTCAAACTGATCGTGAAAAATCAGCGTTCTATTCTGTATTCCATTAATAATCACCGGGATTTATTTAATTAGCTTAATTGAAATTGTGATTTTAATCGAATTATTATTAGTTTATTTATTTATTTATTTTATATATATATTGATTTAATGTGTATTAAATATTCTTTAAAAATATAAATATACCGTATTTTTCAAAAAAAGAAAAAAAAAAAAAAAAAAATTATACCGTTAGAATCTATAATAATAAATGGAAAGGTTTGTCTGTCTGTCTGTCTGTTCTTTTATACGTTCAGCCCCTATTGAACGCAGAAGTACAAGAATTGACATACGGATGCTCTGGAGCCTTTCCGATGTCTTCCTCGAAACAGAATCTATAATAATAAATGGAAAGGTTTGTCTGTCTGTCCGTCTGTCTGTCTGTCTGTCTGTCTGTTCTTTTATACGTTCAGCCCCTATTGAACGCAGAAGTACAAGAATTGACATACGGATGCTCTGGAGCCTTTCCGATGTTTTCCTCGAAACATAATTTAAAAATCTTAATTAGTTTCGGAGATATCCCAGCAAAACCTCAGATGACGGCCAGCATGAGGCTAAGTGCTGGTTGCCAGCAGTAGCTGCAGCTGGCCCGTCGGTGGCAAAAGTTAACGTTGCCGCAGGGAATATGTTACGCCGGCCGTCAGTAGGCCATATTCAATCGATCCACTGTTGGCAGCCTGCAGTAAGTTAAAAATAAGTTAGTGGGCCAGTGAATGGATCGCTGCTGGCAGCGAGCAGTATGATGAAAATAGGTAATGGGCCACTGTTGGTAACCGACATTAGGTTGGAAATTGTTAGTGGGCCAGTGTTGGGCTACCTGATGGCAAACATAATTTTTCTATGTTATTGCTGGAAGCCTGCAGTGGGCCAGTTGTGGCAAACATAAAAAATTATATTACTGCCGGCAGTCTTCATTGGTCCTTTATATTTCCCATTAAAGGCCCGCTTCACTCATCGTTGCCGGAAGCCGAAGCCAATGTTATTCTATGGGAAATTTTCTTTACAAATAACTTATTAACTAATACATATTTTTAAATTCTGTTTTCATATTCTGAAAATTCCCAACTGTTAAATTTACGGACCTTTTTTTTAAAAAAATATTTTTTTATTTTTTTATATTTTATTTTGAAGCTGCAAAATACGAATTTTCAATGTGTGAAATTTTTCATTTTGCAAATTCAAAATAAAATATTAAAAATTAAAAAAATACATTTTAAAAAAGTCCGCCAATTTAACAGTTGGGAATTTTCTGAATGTGAAAGCAGAATTTAAAAATATGTATTAGTTAATAAGTTGTTTGTAAAGAAAATTTCCCATAGAATAACATTGCCTCGGACTTCCGGAGACGGAAAGTGAAGAGGGCCGTTAATAGGCCAGCAGTGATTTAGTTATAGCTAATATATTTATTTTATTGGTGATAACCTTAAATTTATTCGTGCTTTTTTTTCTTTTTCTTTCTTTTGTTTTCCTCTCTCTTTCTTCTGATGAAGTAGCAGCCAATTTTTACTATGCATCCAATATTTAATTTGATTTTGTACATATTCATTTTTAAATACTATTTACAAGTATTTTATTCATACACTATGGTTGTAAATTCAGGATTTCTAGTGCAGCATATAGGAAATAATCAGTTGATCCATTTTCCTTATGATAAAAGTTTAATTTTTTGTTTTCAGTGCAAATGTTTCTCTATATTACATTTTTTGGAATAAAGGAGATTATGTTTTTTTTTTTTTTTTTTTTAAAGTGTTCAAATTTCAATATGTTTAACTTTGTTACGCTATTTGATATAAATAAATGTAACTTTACATGTGAAAATTATAAATTATTGAAACAAAAATTGTTATAAAGTGAGCATTGTAAAAAATACCATAAACTAAAAAAAAATAATAATAAATAAATAATAAAAAATTGCAGCAATTGTTTCCGGTTGAAATAGCACGAAGACCCTTCATCAGGCGAAACAAAGTGGGCACGAGTGCAGCAAAAGTAATTTGCTGCAATCGTGCTTTTTGTTAAACTCACGAAGGGATGTGTTATTATTTCAACCTAAAAGATCTGATGCATCTTTTTTTTTTTTTTTTTCGGGGGGGGGGGGGGGCAATGATTATGTTTATTTACAAATTTTTCTATTTATTACTACAGTACAAAATCTCAAATCCGGAATCGTCCGGACCGTGGCCTTTCCGGATTTCGGACTTTTCCGGATTTTAGGTCACTTTCTGATTTACGGCAATAAGAAAACGGACATCTCCATTCCGAACGTCCTTTTAGTTAATAACTAGGTTACGCCGCCTGAGGGTGCGATTTCTTAAGAAATTGGAGTATACTCTCAAGTAACATGTACAATACTTTGAATAAACACCATAAAATTTTGCAAACAAAACGGAGGCAGTAACGCTTGCGCTTTGTTTGCCGCACTCGTGCCTACTTCGTTTGCCTGATGAAGGATCATGTTTTCTTTCCATCCGAAACGATTGTTGCGAGCTCTTACATTTTATTGTGGTTACTCTTATTACTTTTAAACACCAATTCTGTGGTGCTTTTTTATTATAACTCTCAAGTATCCAGAAAATCTTGAATATTTTTATTTTGATAATTTCCCAGTTGATAATTTTTTTCCCTTCTTTTTAAAACAGCAGGGCAGATGAATCAGCTTCCTTTTTTTCTCTCTGTGTTTATCTTCATTTAGAATTAATTATCACAGCTGTCATTCTTAACCAGGCCGCCACAAAGAACTTTTTCGCGTTGTTGATAGTCCAGTGGGATCTTTACTCTCTCTCCAACTTCTTCAAAGTCCTTGAGTGAATAATTTTCCGACACGTGCCATACCGAAAGATGATTTTGCAGTTTTATACAGATGACGTTATTTGAACTTTAAGCGAATATTCAGCATTTGACCTGTGCCAATTAATTTTCATTAGGTTTGGAAAGCATATTCTTCTGCTGAAAAAAAAAATATATATATTGTTCGGTTGAGTAAAGAGATAACGGAATTAGGCAGAAAAACGAGAGTGCGTTTGTCTTTGTAGCTGTAAATATTTGATAAATTTATCCGCGATTACCTATTTGAAAAATATTTTTAGAATTCCATAAAACTCATATATGTTATACAGGTTTTCGAGATTTACTATAGGACGCTTGTCATAAAAAGTTGTACAGGTAACCCAAATGGTTTCAGTATAAAAATTCATAAAATAATTTGGATACATTACAGTCAAAGAGACATTTCTTATCAGCGCACGTAAAAATCTTTATACAACGCTAAAATACAGATCAACATAAATTTTATAGATGCAATAAGAAATGGTTCCGATGAAAAATGATAAAATAAATATTTGTGGTTCATTTAATAATGATGCTCAAAAATATTCTTATACGTTACGGGAAATTGAGGGGGGAAGTATTTCAGTTTCGTAAAAGTGAAATTATTTTTCTCACTTGCATTTAAAAAATAATAATTAATAAATAAATAAAATAAAACAGTTTGTTATGGCTACCACTTTTTTTTTTTTTTCGTTTCCTATAATAGTTTATAGAAATTACATTTGAAAATTATTATTTATGAAAATTATTTTCTGTGATGGAGGGTTTTGAGATTCCTGAACTCGATTTGACCATTTTTAGAAAATTTCACTCTGTAAGTGTGTATAAAAAAAATTGTGGACGCTGTATCTCACGAACCAATGGACGAAATTTAACCAAATTTGTTATTTAACCAAACTTGATTAAAATCGTTCCCGATTACATTTGTGGATCATTCACTCAACACATGGCTCTATATTTCTACTTCTTCGTAATTTTCAATATGACACAGTATAAATGATTTCAAATAAATGATAATTATTTTTTTAATTTGTATTATGAATTAAAAAATAAATATTTAAATAACTAACAACAAACTAGGAAAATTTTTTTGTATAAGTTGAAGAATCGCTCGCCCTTCCCCATGAGGGGATAAATTTTCAATGCTGGTATTTTTCAAAAGAAACTCATCAATAACTTTCAAGTAAATGACTGAATTAAATTTGTGGAAAATTAAAGCAAAGTTATAAATTAAAAAAAAAAAAAAAAAAAAAAAAACAAGAAGAAGAAGAAAGCATTTTTTCAGAAGTTGGCACAAAATTTATTTTATTATTTTTATTATTATTATTATTGAGAAACACTGTTCTAAAATGAAAATCGTTTGCATGCATTCAGGAAAATGATTTTAACAAATTATTTGCACTACGCGAATTTGCATAATAAAAAATATAGAAGAAAGTTTTGTGGTGCCACATCATACTAGTTTTTTGGTCAAAAATTAAAAAATCAATAAATAATAATAATAAATAATAATAACAATAATAAAATACTAGAAAGTTAGCGGCTATCATAATTTACTAAAACGGGTCAACTGGATATTTGTTATATATTTCTAGAAATCCTTTTGTTACAACAATAGCTTTAGAGTCAAACATTTAAAAAAAATAGTATTTAAAAAAAAATCTGGTGCGAAACAACCGCACGACTTCCATTACCCGCTATTACATGTATTATATGCATTTTTGAGAGATAATGTGATCAGAAAACATAAAAGTGACCTAAAGAGAAAATCGTTAGAGCCGTTTTTGAGATACCAACTTTTACAAAAAATCAATTATTGACCAGAAAAAAATAATTACATACAAAAGCATATTTAAAAGTGAGTTAAAATGGCGAGTTTGAAAAAAATCCGTACAACCGTTTTTAAAGGAACGCCTTTGCGAGGCCTGAAATTGAGCTATTTATACAGGACGCCTATCAATTTTCCTGAACTAACCAACTATATCATTCGAAAGGACATCTAATAGAATGTTTATATAGCGAGTTTGAAGAAAATCGTTAGAGCCGTTTTTGAGATACGGACTTACGGTCCCACTTCCGGTTTTCGATGTCCCACTTCCGGTTAAACTCAATTATTGAGAGGGAAACAATAATTACATACAAAAGCATATTTAAAAGTGAGTGAAAATGGCGAGTTTGAAAAAAATCCGTACAACCGTTTTTAAAGGAACGCCTTTGCGAGGCCGGAAATTGAGCTATTTATACAGGCCGCCTATCAATTTTCCTGAACTAACCAACTATATCATTCGAAAGGACATCTAATAGAGTGTTTATATAGCAAGTTTGAAGAAAATCGTTAGAGCCGTTTTTGAGATACGGACTTACGGTCCCACTTCCGGTCTCCGATGTCCCACTTCCGGTTTTTCAATTTTCACCAAAATTTGGAAATTTCATCTGTACACCAAACGTATTTCAATTCTAAAGTTTCGTAGATCTATCTTTATTAGTTTCTGAGCTATAATAGCCAGAAGATTCTCCACATACATACATACATACATACATACACACATACATACACACTGACCAATTGCCAAAAACCACTTTTTTGGACTCAGGGGACCTTAAAACGTGTAAATCAGGTGAAAACCCGATATCGAATTTTCAGACCGAATACAATACTTCCATTACCTACGGTAGTAGGGTAATGGAAGTAATAATACAAAAACAAATTAATAATTGAATTACTTACTCATATATTATTTTTACGAGATTTTCAATCTCGCACCCGCAGACAACAACAACGAACAAGAACTTCGTATGAAATGGCGGACAGCGAGGGAATTTCAAATCAACAGAAAAAGAATCACAGCGCCCTCTATGCATACAAATTGGTTATGGCCTAATAATTTGCGGCCACAACATGAAAAACATGATGTTGGCCGTGTGGTGATAGCCTGCATAAGGCCAACTGTGTTTATGCCACTTCTGGGCCACCGACCATTTTTCTTTAGGCTTCCATCACAGCTGGCAGCCACAAACGGCCCGCTACTGGAGTTATATGGGGCAACCGGCAACTGATGGCAAGTGCAGGATGCCAGCAGTAGGCCAAAACGAGGCCACCAGTATAAGTTTTGCTGGGATTAATTAAAATGTTGACCCATGTCGATCGAACAATGACCAAAAATCCTTATTGCTTAAAAAGAGGCATTCTATCAGCATTCAGCAGACGATTTTAACGGCTGTCTCTAACGGAAACAAAACATGTGCAAGTCATTAATGTCACATGATCTTTAACTGGGGTTAAAAATTGCAAATTTCAAAGTGCTTCAAATTTTCTTTTTCGTACACAACACTTAATATACAACCTATTCAGCACAAAACCAACCTGCAGTTAAAATTTCATCAATTTTCATTAATAAACAAAGCAGTTACATTTTAATTGCAAATTAAAATTTATTCTAACACGTAATCTATCTTTCAATAGACGATAGGAGTTTCCATAGCAACAAAATACATTTGAAGGAACTAAAAAATACTTTTTCTTTTTCTTTTTACTTCCATTACCCGACTACCGTGGTATAAATAGGTTTTGGGGAAATAAAAAATATTTATTTTTCTTTTTACTTCCATTAATAAAACTACCGTAGATAATGGAATTAGAGATTTCACGTGATTTACATGTTTTAGAATGTCCTGATTAGGTTTTCTTTTGTATCTCAGCTACTAATTAAAATAATTTCATAAGTAACACATTATTTGAAAGCTTTGTTGATTTGGAATTGAACAGTAGATTACAGAAATTTGTACCGTCAGATGGCACTGTAATATTTTAAAATTTCAATATTTCAATTTCTGATTATGATTAAATTATTTTTAATACATCATTCGAAAGATATTTTAAAGTTCTTTTAAATTATCGAAAGTTTTCACCAGATTTACACGTTTTGAGGTGTCCTGAATCAGTTTTCTTTTATATCTCAGTTATTAATTAAAAAATTTTCATAAGTAATACATCATTTGAAAGCTTATTTTAGTTGATACACATTTTAAAGTACTTTTACATTATCCAAAATGGAATTCGAGATTTCACCCGATTTACACGTTTTGAGGTGTTCTGATTAGGTTTTCTTTTGTATCTCATCTACTAATTAAAATAATTTCATGAGTAATACATCATTTGAAAGTTTTGTTGATCCCGAATGGAACAATAGATTACAGAAATTTCTACCGCCAGATGGCGCTGTAATATTTTTAAATTTCAATATTTCATATTCTAATTATGATTAAATTATTTCTAATACATCATTCGAAAGATATTTTAAAGTTCTTTTACATTATCGAAAGTGGAATTCGAGATTTCACCTGATTTACAATTTAAAGTGTCCTGATCAGGTTTTCTTTTGCATCTCAGCTAATTGATTAAGACCGTTCAAAATTGGTATATGCAAGTTAATTAGAAGGGCTGGAACGGTGGGGAAGGAATAGGCGCGCAGCGTGCATGGGTTTGGGACCCGGTGCGAGTTTTTACCCGATGATAAAAGATTTTTTTTTTTTAATTTTATTTTCTTAATAATAAAAGTTTGAGTTGAGAAGGAATATGCGTGTACAGCGCACGTATATCCTCAAACGTGCGCGTGCAGCGCGCATGGGTCTGCGATGCCGAAGGCAGTGGTGTCCCGGTGTGAGTTTTTACCCGATGCTAAATGATATATTTTTTAATTCCTTTTCTTGAGAATGAAAGTTTATGAGTAATAACATGGAATTTTGAGAAGTCATAAGGATGGTGAAGGAATACGTGCGCGCAGCGCACGGGTCTACGCTGCCGAAGGCAGTGGGGACCCGGTGCGACATTTTTCCCGATCAGAATTTTTTTTTCTCTTTTTTTATCACATGATAAAAATTAATGCAATTTTGAGAATTCATTTATTTTTGTGATTCATTTAAAAATAGTGACCAGCGAAGCGGGCGTAGCCTGCTAGTCGGTAATAAATGTTCTTTCTCGTGGCACAGGTGTATTTTTAATATCTGCAACCGCTAAGCTAAAACGGCTTTACAAAAACGCGTCAAATTTTCTCTCTGTGTTTCTTCTTTTGAGGAACGGACTGAATTCTACTTGCAGGGTGGAAAATACGACCGGCTCGATTTTAATTAGACATTGGTCGGCGTTTTTATTAATATATCCGGATTCATTATATTTGAATTAATTAAATTAATTAAATTTAAATTCTTTTTTCACTATGCACTCGGGCAGGCTTCTGAGCACCCATATGTCAAATTTTGTAGTTCTGCGTTCAATAGGGGCTGAACGTATAGATGCTCAGACAAAGAGACAGACAGGCAGACAGACATCTTCCTTAATATTATAGACAGATTTTATTATTTAAATATAAGGAGATAATGATGACAATATACAGTATTGAATGGTAATTGTACTGTTTTAGCATTCTGTCGTATTTCTGTTTTATATCGTTGAATGATTAAATAAATCAACTGTATTAAATTTAAAAAAGCGGACATTTAAATTATGTAAAAAAAAAAAAAAAATCTGTTGAAAAATTGGCTAAGATTGTTCACCTACATCAAAGCGGTTGTCAAATATATTTATTTTCTTTTTCTTCTAGTTTATATACATGTCTATTTTTGAACATGTTAAAAAACTTTAAGCATTGTCACATTAAATTATTATCAAAATAGAACAAAATATTTTTTATTCATTAAACAGCGTGAAAATATTACTTAAGTATTTTTATTTTTATTTAATATACAAAATAATATAGCTTTACGTAAATAATTAATGCAGGCTTTTAATAACGTTTAGTATAATATCAGGCAATTGTGTAACATTTAAGATTTGGCGTTAAAGACGCAGAAATTCTCGATATCAAGTTCCATAAATATTTCTTTATTTCCAATGGTTAGTTTTTCGAAAAAGGTTTCAGTATTATAATGTTATGTAACAATGTTTTGTAATGTTATAATATACATACATACATATATATATATATATATATATACTGTAAATGCAGGAAAAATGTTCGTTATCTAAGATACACTTTATTATATCTAAGGATATTTTTGAACGTTACTACACTAAAGTTTAATCTACATTGTTAAAAATAAAAAAAGTATGTTTCAGCCGAAAGGAAAAGGGTTCCAACTCAAACGTAATCAAAATTGTGGTGGAGATTTTTCACTATTTTGATAGTGCTTATTTGTAAAATTGAGTTATATTGATGAATTTCGCATAAAAGTAAAAATATTATGATATGTACAAGGATACAAAATTGTATTCAAATATTTTCCTACAAATATACTACCTCAACTTATGGTCCTTTTCAGTTTTGTCATTTTGAGATAAATATATTTATATATATACATATACGAAAACTAAAAATTGCTTTCTTTTATTACTAAAATATATCTGCATTAGTAATTTTAGTAATATTCATTGATAATAAATGTAAAATATATTCTCAACTTCCAAAAAAACTAGAACATGTGGATAAAACTTATATTTTGAAAAATTTGAGTGTTCCGCAATACAAAACGTCATGCAATAAAATGAGCCTGTGTCTTTAATCTTTTAAAAAATGTACAGAAGTATAACAGCATTAAAACTTATAATAAATTTTTCGCTCAAAAAATTTACAGAATGAGATTCTAAAATTATAAATATATTTTATTCCTTCCTTTCAACACGCGTCAAGACCGGAAATAATATGTAGAGCAAAAGGTGTCGGAAGGTCTTTCTTTTTTTCAGTTTTGTGGGAGGCTTGTTTGCATAGGCATGAATTTCTGAAAAAAAAGGAGTGATAGGACGACCTCTGAGGGCATGTAAAAATGAATTCTTTCAGATCTCGTATTCTCTTTTATACAAAACGGGCAGTTTCTATCTCTAAAGCCCGGAACCAATATATAATGAAATGAGTTTTCAGTCACTTTATTTATTTCAACTCAGTATAAAATATATATATTATTAAAGCAACTCACAAAATTACATGATTAGAAATAAAGAAGATTTAAGCATGTGCAATAATAAATTGGTTTGAACATTAAAGATAATTTGTAATACTATATATATATATATATATATATATATATATTAATCACTTTATTTTTTTCTTTTCTCTATTATCTATATTTTACAATGTTGCATATAAATATCGTGTAATTAAATAACACTCTGCTCACGGAATCAAGAATATTCAAAAGCCGCATCAGTACAAACGCAGATATAAGCGCAATCGATTATGTGAGAATAATTAAAGCACATTTTTTTTTTCAACTATGAAGAGGTACGGGCACTTGGATTTTTCGCACACAACCGCATTCAAGGTGTACCATGAGTATGTCGAACTCCATAAATCCATCTATTAGAATTAATTGCATCGTATAGTTGTAAGTAAAAAAGCGAGACAGCATTGAAACATCCTCTAGAATATCAACAAATCAACAATTCAAGCAAGACTGTAAGGAAATTAATTAATCAACCCTGTGTTACTTAAAAGTGTTTGCAGCTACGTTCTGACTTTCTGCTTTTCTCGACATTTCAATTTCTCTTATGTCATTCCTACAAGTTCACAAGCCTAGAGACTGATATATCTGACATCATCTCTCATAGATGAATTTTAAAAATACTCTTGATGATAATCGGCTTACGACGTTCATTTTCGACATCCCAATACATAGATTTTTTCATCTAAAGAATGCATTGTACCATCGATTCTGAATCTTAATCGAATTGTTGGATGAACATTCAATAGACCTGCACGTACTTATCTGGCCATCAAGTTAGCCAAAGCTTAATACAATCAAGCCCATAAGACATACAGTCGGTAACAAAAGTGTCCGAACACTAGCAAAAATTCCTATGTAAAAAAAGTACACTTCATGCGGTTTTGTTAAATAAATCCTTGTCAAATCATGTTCTTAGTCTGTCTAAGAACATGATTCGGTAAGAATTTACACTGATGGAAAAAAAAATCTCAACACCAGGAAGGAGCTGTGCTAGATAAACGAAATTTGGTAGGCGTGTTTATACATCTGAAAGATGACGTCGATTCAAATTTCGAGCTACGCGCATAAGTGTGGCGCTAGTAGCAATACTATGAACATGCAAATGAGGTTTGCTTTAAATAAGCGCTGTAAGGTTCGTGATCGTTATTTACAGTTGAGATTTGACGTAGTGGGTTAATGTTAGTCAAGGATGCCTCTAAAAAGACGAAGAAGCCATTATCAACAGCTCACTGAGTTTGAACGTGGTCGTGTAGTAGGGCTACGAGAAGGTGGGTTTTCTTTCCGCGATATTGCAGAAAGACTTGGCAGGAATGTATCCACTGTGCATGAGTGTTGGCAGCAGTGGTCAATGGAATGTACTGCCTCAAGAAGACCGGGTTCCGGGCGGCCACGTGGCACTACTGAGAGGGAAGACCGCCGTGTTCGGCGTATGGCTGTGGCTAATCGACAGCTCCGAGCCAGACGCCCTGTAGCGTGCATTCCACTGACTCCAAACCACTGCCGTTTGCGACGTGAGTGGTGTCAAGCTATAGCTCATTGGAGGACGTAGTGGAGATCTGTTGTGTTTTCTGATGAAAGCCGGTTCTGCCTTGGTCGCAGTGATAGCCGTGTGTTGGTTAGAAGGAGGCCAGGTGAACGCCTGCTAGCGACCTGTCTGCGGCCTAGACACACAGGGCCTACTCCTGGAGTTATGGTTTGGGGAGCAATTTCGTATGACAGCAGGAGCACTTTCGTGGTTATCCCACACACCCTGACTGCAAATTTGTACGTCAGTCTAGTGATACAACCTGTTGTGCTGCCATTCATGAACAGCATTCAAGGGGGTGTTTTCCAACAGGATAACGCTCGCCCTCATACCGCTGTTGTAACCCAACATGCTCTACAGAGTGTCGACATGTTGCCTTGGCCTGCTAGATCACCAGATCTTTCTCCAATCGAGCACGTATGGGACATCATTGGACGACAACTCCAGCGTCAGCCACAACCAGCATTAACCGTCCCTGCATTGACCGCCCAAGTGCAACAGGCATGGAACTCCATCCCACAAACTGATATCCGACACCTGCACGACACAATGTATGCACGTTTGCATGCTTGCATTCAAAATTCTGTCGGTTACACCGGTTACTAATGTACCAACATTTCACATTTGAAATGGCTCTTCTCGCCAATGGCTCTACCTGTGATCTTGAAACTTTAATCAATTAAATATGTTACCTAGACAAATGTATTGCTGAAATTTCATTACTGTACAATAATTTTTTCTTGGTGTTGGGATTTTTTTTTTCCATTAGTGTATTTAACAAAATCGTATGAAGTCTATTTTTTTTACATAGGAATTTTTGCCAGTGTTCGGACACTTTTGTTACCGACTGTACCATCAATAGAGAGGTCTGGCCATCAGATAACTTTCAACTCTGTGAATTATGGAGGTATAATTGAGAGTTCATCTGTATTCACAGCTTTTCATCGATTCTACTTACTTGTCTAAACTATGTCAAGACGAATAATCACCATCATCATGTCGAAAGGTGATACTACGTATAGTCGGTAACAAAAGTGTCCGAACACTAGCAAAAATTCCTGTGTAAAAAAAGTACGCTTAATAGAGTTTTGCTAAATAAATTCTTGTCGAATCCTGTTCTTAGACTGACTAAGAACAGGATTCGAAAAGGATTTATTTAACAAAACAGTAGTAAGTGTGCTTTTTTTTATATAGGAATTTTTGCTAGTGTTCGGACACTTTTATTAGCGACTGTACTTCAAGAAAGGTAACTTTAATTCAATTGCTCTTTATTTTACAATGATATTCGAAAGGGTGAACAGTAATTTATCATGTTAGAATAAAATAAATCACAAAATAATATTAATAATAATAATAAATAAATAAAATAAAATAAAATAAAATAAAACCCTCACTAGAACAAATTTAAAGGAAATGACAATTTCAATATATATATATTGTGACATTATAAATCATATGACTCGATATATCATATATTTGATATGACTCTCTCCAGGCATGCAAACAGTGTTCTTACGATAGTCCATCTCTTACCATATCCGTTTCAACATGCATGTTCTTACCTAGTCCAGAGAATGTCATTGTGTTTCCGTAGGTATGCTAACTTGCGTGGCAGTGGCAATAAAAACATTTTAATTTTTATAACTTAAAAAAAAAATATTCATTAAAAAATATTCTTAAAAAAAATTATTCGCAGTTTTTTAATCATATTCTCTTAATAAATTTTGTTATTTTTCAGAATTTAAATTTCATTCTGGGTGAGATAGGTTTATTATCATTTTTTTTTTTTTCCAGTGACGCCGTAACTGCGAGTGAGCATTGACCAGAGGTCGCCGAACTAATGGCCAGTTATGAAGGAGAACATTAACAGGGACAGCACATCCATACCTTATCCGGAATTCGGACCCGCGTCCTACCAAATGGGAGTCAGAACTCTAACCACAACACCATATGGGGGGTGGCTTATCGTTCTTATTAGATAGCATTATTTTTATGTAAAGGTATTACCAAACAATATTTCAGGGAGCGTTTCATTTTTTTTTTTTTTTTTTTTTTTATGGATACTGATTTTTTTTCCTTGATTTTTTTTTCTTCATTATTTATAAAAAACTTTAACTAATGTTCTCTAACTTAGTAAAATATATTTATATTTGTCATTTGAGCCAAATATTATCTGTAAATACATATTTAATTACATGTTGAGTTGAGAGCTTTTATGAAAATTGAAAAGGTCAAGTATATTTATCACTATACAACATTCTTTTCTATTTTTGGTTACGTTATTTATCTGATTAAAGTCATATTTTTTTTTATAAACATAAAATGCAAAAAATTTATAAATATTCTAAAAGGCCTTTCTAACATAATACCTGATAGTTTTTTTTTTTTTTTTTTTTTTCAGATCAAAGAATTTATTTCTTCAAAAGCACTCTTTTATACCTTTAAAAATATTCTATTACTTCCATTATTAAAAAAAAAAAAAAAAAAATGCTTGATGTAAGATAAAAGAATTGGCGTTATGAATAAATATGTTTTATTTATATGTTTATGAACCATTCTTTTCATGAAGTCATTACTGTATGAAATAGATGTAGCCTTGCGGCCCTTTCTGACATTTAAGCAAGCTTATTCTCTGAAAACAATTTTGCTTATATCCATAAATATTATTTATGGAAAGCGTGAAATATATGTAAACTTATAGTATGTATTGTTAGTATAAAACAAATTGCGGCATGTTTAAATAAATAAAAAATATCATCAGATAATAAAAAAAATATTTGCATTCAATTATCATTTAAAAAATTATAATTCCTAAATCACGATTATCGCAAATCTAAATTTTAAATTATATCTTTAAAGAGACTGTTTGTTTTATAAAGAAAAATGCATATTATAAAGTTGGTTATATTTTAAAGTATAGAAATTAGTTTGAGTTAAGTTTGAGTCCGAGAGTTAAGCAGTTAAATAAGATCATTTTCAGCAAACATGAAGAAAGTTTTTCAAAGCAAAATTTATTGTGTGTTTTTACATTTTACAGTATCTCTATGCATTAAAAAAAAAAAAAAAAAAAAAAAAAAAGTTACTGCCATCGCTGCCCGATTTTTTTTTAGAGGATGAAGGACTGTTAGTTTCAATCTGGTTTTTTTTTTAGACCAGTTTTGTGTAACACCAAAATAAATTAGAAATATGAGCCCTATCGTTACAAATTCGGTACCAAATGTAAGGGGGCTATTTATCAGAATACAGGGTGCAAACAGTTTTTCGACATGGCAATTAGATTTTTTTAAATTAACTAATTTCTATGAAATTTAGGTGGAAACACTTCGTATTAATTCATTTGAGTCATTTTAAAATGTACGTGGCCCAATTTCACGGTCAAAAAATGATATAAAATATAAATAAAAACTAGAAATTTTACGAATTGAAATGAATAGTCCTATCCGTACCAAAAGTAAATTCTGTCTTTGACATAATTTTTAATGTTTTTTTTTTTTTTATTATTATTATTATTATTATAAATTTAGGGCAAATTTCAACAGACAGAACTAATGCCTGAGAGTTTTATGAAGGGAAAATTTATGTGTAATGTACGAAAATGCCTGTATTATTATTTTCATTATATTATATTGTATTCTGTAACATACTTGGGGGTTCATGAGTTGCCTCTGAATGAAAGGCGAAACTTGCAGAGGCTCATCAGTTTATTAAAAGAAAATTCAAGAAGAATACAGGTCTTTATAAACCAAGTATCAACTCCACTTTCACCAGTAAACACAGCTGGAGTAACAGCTGTCAACAGCAAATTTACAGTATAAACTGTATCAGAGCATTAACATACAGCAATCGAGTGCGATCCATTTATCGTGTTTTTGAGAATATTTGTAATAGTTTCAATAAACAATCGCACACACGCTGAATAACACTTTTATAAATTCCTCTAATAAATGAATTAACACTCTGCAGTCTATATATCCAAGCAATTTTCTGATAAAAAATTAATATTTTATAGAATAAGTATATTTTGAATGTAAATAGCTGCATACTAATTATGTTTAAAGTTAATAAAGGATAATTAGTATACATAAACAGAAGTAAATGTTTTCAAATTTTAAAAATAACTTTAGTTCTGTAAAATATATTCTGTAAAATTGGAGGAGGGATACACCTTTTTTTTTTTTTTTTTTTTCTTTTGTTCAATTTCAGTAAAATTAAAGTATATAAAAAAACAAAATCTCTCTCTCTCTCTCTCTCTCTCTCTCCCTCTCTCTCTCTCTATATATATATATATGAAAATTTCTCATCAAGAAAAGTGGTGTGAAAAAAGGGTGGGTATTAACAATGTTATGACATAAATTCAAAGGTTTGCAGCTATGTGTAATACATTTGAATTTTCAGAAATATCATTTCTCCAAAAATTAAAATAACACCAAATAAAGTTTACTTCATATATAAAAATAATATCTTTATACAGAGTTGCTTGTCTATTCTCTGAAAAATAAATAAAATGCTTAAGAGTAGTATGGAATAAAATCCTTTGTGGAACCAAGTTTCATAAATGTGTACCAAACATATGGTTTTAAGCCAATCATATTATTATCCAGATGCCTACAAAGAGTACTGGTGTATATAAGATGTGGAACAACGCATATTTAACTTACTAGATATGTTTTTCAATAACACTATACACTAGACCATTGTTTTGATGCATACATTTTCAGTGAAGACGAACGTTCTTACATATCTAGTGTGTCTAACCATAAATTCCCATTCAAAATGTCTATGCTGTCTATGCAAAACGTTCTTCTATAACCTCATTAAAAGCTAAGTTTACCCATAAGGAAAATCGCGGAGTGTGCATAATAGTCCCCTTTCGAGCGATATTCACAAAATTAAACTTCGCTTTGTATATATATAGAGGTAGATAGAACCAATGTTACATATCAAGTCTGGGGCATTTATAAACATTAAAGCTATGAGGCATGCCCTTCCAGTGTGAACATTAAACTGAAGCATATGAAAATTAACTCTCAATCGATATGCACCCCAATGAAATCAGCACTTTTTTTTCGTAATGGCCACCTTACATACCAAATTTCGTCCATTTATATTCTTGAAATGCTTAGATGCAGTCTTTCCTGAAATAGGTAAATTTTCAGAATATTAGAGTTACCTATTGGCCGATATACACCAAGTTTGAGTCTAAATACAGTTTTTCATAATGACTTTATCACATATTAACTTTCGTGCACAATAAAATATGAGATATAATCTCCGCGTAAATTGGAAATGATAAAATAATACTAATTAAAATATATATTAATTATAATATTAATAAAAGTACATTAATATGTATTTTAATTTACACATGCACTCACAAAAAAAAAAAAAAAAAAAAAAAAAAAATCTCCTTTTAAAAAGCAAAAGAAAAATATATTTCCTATATCAACATAACTATTCTAAAAACACAAAATTTAAATATAATATTTTAAATCACCTTACCTTTGTTATTCATAGAACTATAAAAGGTAAATGCATTTTATTTTCTGAGTAATTTATGAAACAAGTATATAAAGAGTTTAATAACGCTTCTAATATTTGGCGTATTCTTAGTATTTTATTTATGCATAGCCTTTTTGCTGTTCCATTGTGCCCTATAAATATGGAAATGTCGTAAATTTTACTGGCACTTTTACGTTCCCGTTTATGGCATCATGGATAGTAAAACTGCTGTAAACACTTATTGATTTCATCCTGTTTAGAAAGTTGTGAACATACACAAGGATTCCATACATTAATTCTCCTTATGCACCGTGAAATTTTAAACTAATTTATGCTAATTTATTGTTTCGTAACTTTATGATCTCTTTTTAAGTGATGTTTAGTTCATAGATAGCAAAATTATAAATGGTAGCGTGATGAATTATAGTTATTAAACATTCGCATTAGGGAAAGTGATATTGATATAAATAAAAATATTTAATTATGATCGATATTATAAATAATGCTTTAATTCCATCAGTTGAATAAAATGCACTAAATGGGAGCTACATCTGGTAGTATATATATATATATATATATATAATTCATTTTCAAATCATTTTCTAAAAGACATTTCCAAACATAATCGATATCAATTCAATTATAATATTATCTTTACATTATTATTTTTCTTCAATAGTTGTCTATAGTTATTTTACTGAGATCGAGTATTTGTAATTTGAATTATTTGTTTTTTCAAATTGCATCATTCTCTTTATTATTATTATTATTATTATTATTA
The DNA here is from genome assembly GCA_963930645.1 of Salticus scenicus. Taxonomy (NCBI): domain Eukaryota; kingdom Metazoa; phylum Arthropoda; class Arachnida; order Araneae; family Salticidae; genus Salticus; species Salticus scenicus. The sequence continues at coordinate 386,804,566 of OZ005648.1, forward strand.
TTATTATTATTATTATTAAATTTTGTTCCAAAATAAATCATTCATTTCTTTTCGGAAGCTTTCTATTTGTCAAGTTTTTTCTCGAAATTTAAGTATGTTACTTTCTATAGTAGTCATATAAAGGACCCGATAGTTTATAATATATTTTAGGGTAAAGGTATATTATATGTGTTTCTATAAAGAATCCAAATATGCAGTTCTACAATGATCAGTATATAGATTATCTGTAAATGGAAAAACAAATCCTTCAAAATTCCCAAACCTCAGTTCATCCATGCATTCTCACAATACAGTCTCGGGGAAAAAGTTAAGTTTTATTGTTACGATTGTTCATAATCAAACGAAGGCAATAACTTTTACAACACTCATGTTTTACCTAAAAACGAAACAACCATTTGCAGTGTAAAGTGATATCCACTTGAAACAATTGCATACATAGTATGTGCAGTAATGGGCTAACTAAGTTCATAAAATCCTTTCACAAGAGTTCAAATATTTTATTTTAATAAGTTATATTAATTATTTATTATATTCATAATTTTAATTATTGTATATTATTTATTTTATTAGTTATTCTATGAATAAATAGCCTTTTTCCTTCAAAAAAATTAAAATATTAATATTATCAACAGGCTTATATTAAGGCATTTACGAGTACCAAAAAAAAAAAAAAAAAAAAAAAAAACCCTCAAATTATATAACATTAAAAAATATTAATCACAATAAAAAAAAATATATAATTCAAATTTAAAAATATATTTCCATATTAATTTAGTACAATATTATCATTTAGTTATAAATACAAAAAGAAAATTTATTATTTTATTATATAATGTTAATGAAGGATAAGTACTCTTTTCAATTTAATGGTTATAAAATATTTCAAATTATATTCAGCCGAAGAAAATAAAACATAAAATGAGAGGAATTCATAAGTTAATGTAGAAATTAATTCAAAATTTGTTGAATGCTTTAATAGCATAATTAAAGTAGAAAAAATTATATTTAAGATTATCTGTGTTAAGATAGTTTCATGGCTCTAGTTAAGTTTCGGTTTGAAACTTTTTCCATGTTCTGTAAAGGTATTTTAACACAGAATGGTGATGTATTAAATGCAACCACATTTACATTTAAAATATTCTAATCTATGATTTAAAGCTACTTATTTTTGAACAGTCAGAAATAAATAGTCACCCCCGAGCAGTTATTTAAATTGTTAAAAGACGTCTTTCGAAGTTTATATTGTAAACCTATTATTAATTAATGTACGTAAATGATTATTAAATATTTGTTTAATATTATATGTGAAACTTTCAGCAATTGATAACTATTATAATTATTATTTTACCAATTTATAATTTAAAATAACGTAAAAAATAAAAAATAAAGAAAAAATAAAGAAAGAAAAAGAAATACCATTCCTTTCCAACATTGTTTCTGTATCCTTCTTTTTCTTTCTTTCTTTCTTTCTTCTTTCCTTCTTTTCTTTTATTATTATTATTACTATTATTATTATTATTATTATTTATTTATTTATTTATTTATTTACTTATTTTATTTATTTATTTATTTATTTTTTTGGTACGGTAATATATTTACATGGTTTCTTCGAAAGCACCTTTTCTGCCCTCACTCATCCACAATTATTATTCTGATTGTCTTTAATTGAATTGATAATATAAACAGATTTAGAAAATTATTATAAAAAATTCTAGTTTTTGAAAATACTGGCTGTACTAATTCGAATTTAGTGAAAACTGTCTGAAAGAGATTATTTTCACGAAAGTGATCAAAGTTAACTCATGTTTCTTTGACAAAATCTAATCACAATGTTTCTATATGTGTGTTTCTATATAATTTGATGTATGAAAATATTTAAAGATTACTGTGATTATCTGCATACTACAACTGACGCAAAACAAAAATAGTATGATGGCCAATATAAAACCTTCTTCTTTATCCTTCTATATAACATCGTCACCTGCTGTAAAAAATTGTTTAACACATGACAAAAATGTAATTATATTTTATCGCAATACAATACACAAATTTTACGTATGGAGTTCAGTGCAATAGTAAGGAAGACATGCTGAGATGGATCGACAGTGAAAAGGGGAGTATTAGCAGAAACCAATCCGACGGTATTAAACAAAACTCAGTCAGCATTCTTTTACATAATGGTCATCTCATTTATCAGATTTGTTTTCTTGAAGCACAATAAAGTTCAGAATTATAATTCCTTATCATGGGTTATATCGCAGCATAGCAGTGCCACTTTTCGTCCAATATGCATCAAAATTGAATATACACAGTGTTTCGTAATGATTTTCTCACATACTAATTTTTGTGCAATTATACACAATAGAATCAGAGATATAGACTTTGCGTTCACAGGGATTATTGCACTAAGATGAGTCATCTATGGGTCGATATGCACCCAAATCAAATCAGCGTAATGTTTCAGAATGGTCCTCTCCTACGTTAGCTTTTGTTTTGCAACTACATGCGAATTTATCCGAAATTCTGTACATTAGTTCTTTTTACATAGACCTGCCACAATATTTTTGTCACACAGACATATAGACAAACACACATTTTCAAAAAAAGGTTAAATCCATTACTTGAATCCCTCAAAATGTGTATTTCTATCGAAAACTGGAAGTAAAATCTAGTACTTTCTTTTTTCTGAATAATGAAGACTGTAATTCAAGAAAGCTTTGATTACTTTCTTAACCGTTTGTATCTCCCCGGGACTTTAAAGTCCCATAAAAAAAAAAAAAAAAAAAATCCTCAATATAGCCTAAATTTACTACAGGATTTCATTTGAGCTTCGATGTTCTTACAGCTTAAGCTTTCCCTATAATTAAGCTATAGTTTAAGCTAAATTTAATATGAGATGTTTCTCATGCAGCAAAGAAATATAATAAAAAAGTTTCAAACTATTTTTCCAAAAATAAGGTGATTTGGGATATAAAGGGTTAAGGAAATTAACTGTTGGAAACATTTATAAATTTATTTTTTTATGTTTACAATTTTTATTTTAAAAAATTACAATATATATTTCTTCCAAAATTTTGATATTTTTATTTATTGAAAAGTTATGATTTTTAATGGCATCAGTTGTTGTATGAAGCATAAATAAACACCTCTCAGTTGCTTTGTTAGCTGTATTAATTCGTACTCTGCTATTAATCCTATTTTTAAAAGATATTTATATATAGTGCCTTTGAAATAAATTTATGTCTAAATATATGATTTATTGTCTTATGGAAGGAAAAAATTGGGAATGAAAGGGTTAAAGAGAAAATACAAAAACACTTTTTGCCATAAATTGTAAAAATACATAACAATAAATTTGATAGAAAATAATTAGTCTTTTCAACTTTACAACATTTTTTTAGAAAACTTATATATATAAGACATATAAAATTTATATTCTGGTTACAGGGCTGCCGCAGGTGACTTATTTTGGATTATTTTCGTGCCAGTATTTTCAAAAAATGTAATTTAAAGTGTATTTTTGCAGGTAAATCTGCACTTTGCCTGCATAAATTTATTATAAATTTTATATTATAGAAATAGTGATAAAAAGATAATTAAAAAAAGTCGCCTGTGGAAGACCTCTGGTTATATTTCGCATGAGTAAAATTTCACGAAGCTATTTTTCTTTTGTAAGATATACAACGTAAAGTATTAAATTGTAATTTATTCTCAGTTAAATAAATTGTTTATATAAAAATGTTAAAACATTAATTAATACATTTCATGTCACAAATGATTTACTTCAAAGGAAATCAATCAATTGCATAAATATGACGATCCTACTAAATATCACAAATTTCCGTAAAACAACAGTTTATATGAAAGCGAAATATTAAAGCTAATCAAGAGAATGATTGATTTGTTCCTCTTATCAAGAAAATTATTGAGTTTTGAATTATCTGTCTCTTGACCTTAACGGTCGACGTAATAATTTATCTTTATGTGTTATTAGAGCATAAAGAATCGATATAAATTATTTTCTTTTTTATTATATATATAATTTCTTTAAATTTCATACTTTCCTTTTCAAGTAAACAATGGTAATTGGAAAACAAATTTATTTTAAACAGGGAATTTTGAAATATTTAAATATATTTTTTTAATATATTGCTGGAAAATATATGAAAGCCATGCAAATAAGTCATTATTTTCGTCACTGTTTATTAGAATTCAATTCAAATTTAAACATAATTTTGAAAAACAACAGTTATAATAATACAAGTATTATGACAAATATAGTTATTTTTTAATTATTAATATTATTGTATATACATACAACATGCTAAACCTGGGGAAAATAATAAAGCCAAGCTCACTTTTAATGATTTTCTCATTTAATTTATTAGCTGTGTTATTTTGTTGTTGTCCGCGTTGTTCCCCTAATAAATGACACGAGTGACGGCAGACGGAAATTTCAGGATTTGTGTAATTGAGAAGTAGAAAATGAATCCCGGTTGAACAAGGCAAAATTCTGAGTTTTAAACAATGTGGTTTAAATTCTTGGGGAAAAGCTAAAATATTAAGCAGATTTAAAACTGTAGTTTAAAAAAAAAAAAAAGATGACTATGCTCAGTAGAAAAGTATAGGATATCGTACTCCATTGAATCTTTGACAAGTAAGAGCTGTTGTTAGCCAAATAAAACAAGAAAACCTTTATTTTTCTCGAATTCTAAATAATTTGATCTTGTATCAGCCGAACTGTACACAATGTGCTCTCAAAAATGCCAAATGTAAAATTCAATAAAATGAAACATCCTCCACTTCTAAGAAGAGGCAAGAAATTTTGAAAGCGTTTCAAACCTAGAGTTTGAAATAAACATGTTTTTTGAGAAATAAATGGCAAAATGCTGTTTTTATTGGACGAAAAAGAGTTTAAACTAAATGGGATGGACGGTTTTAGATACTATTGGCATGATCTTCCGAGTAAACCATATTTTTTTATCAAAACGGCAATTTAGTGGTGCATCTGTAAAAATTTGGAATGATTTCGCTGCAACACCACCAACTGCATATCTGAAAATAGATACAAACGCGGATGTCTATGAAGGTGTCAGTGAAGAAAAATTACTGCTAGAAAAGCCTTTGATAACATCTAGGGAGTACATACATCAGGAATTTAATCTCCACAAAATCCTGGATCCTAGCTAACAATGTCCAACTGTTTGAGTAGCCATCAAGAAGCCTTAACTTGAATCCAACAGAAAATTTTTAGGACATTCTGATGCCTGTCTTTTATTGTAATGGTAAAACCTACAACACCAAAAATAAGCTCAAAAGAGCCATTGGAAACAGCTGGAAATCATTCGAAAAAACAATTTGAAAAACATTTCAAACCTGAAAAAAGATTAATTAAATTGAAAAGAAGAGGAAGTTTTTGGAATATTAGCAGCTTGTTAAATAATATCTTATGTGGTCTTTTTCAGCTTTGTACATGTATCAAAGAAACAAATAAAGTTTAAATTTAAAAAAAAGTTCAAGTTTTTGTAATAGGTCGACAAATACTAATTGCAATTGGATTTTTTGCGTTGTGTGTAAAATTGTATAAAATTTAAATATGTATTTGTAAGAATAATGCTATTTTTTAGTGCCCTTAAAGTTTTTCGCTGCTATTGTATATTTATTAAAAAAAAATCTACATGCAATGTTTTTTTTTCTTCTAATTATTTCTTACTCTACCCAACATTTCTAATATTTATTGATGTCTGCTAATTTGTCAAAGTAATTTTAGTAGTTTGTTTACTTTACTTTATGTAATTCCCGGAAGTAGACATGAAAAATTACAATTTTATCTTACTCGCCAGTGGCTGTTAAATCCTCTTTACTTCCTGGCCATATGTTCGCTATTTTTTTGGCTGATATTGCAATAACAATATTCTCGTCTTATTTAATTGAAGAAACTTTTAAAAATCATCGGGGTTTTAGAGGCCCATTTTAAGTTTGCTGATTTTCAATGTAGAATACTTTTGATGTGCAGTCAGCAACCCCCCCCCCCCCCCAATTAAATTTGTCATAAATTCTTCTATAAACATGCGGCTAATGTCGATGGATTAGTTATAACGTCTAGTTTATATTGGTATATTTAGAATTTACTTAAGAGGTAGTCCAGATATAAAAACAGGCATCAACTTCAACTTTTTCAATTACAACCTTTTTTTTTCTTTTTACCTCATATAAAAATTTCTGAGATCAAGGCGTTCGGAAAAAGTCCCATTTATATACTTTAAATTAATTCTTGATAGAGTTAAAAGCGAAAATCTATTAGGTGTCAGTCTATATATTTCAAAGGAATATATATATTATCTATTACAGAAATCTATTTATTAAGATTCATACTGGAAAAAAAGTACAAAAATATTAATTATCAAATGAAACGAAGTTAATCTACAAAAGGTGTTGTAACTATCCTTAAACTCTCTCCTTTATTTTATTTTATTTATTGTTAATTTAGTATTAGGTTTGGTGGTTAGCATTCAGCTCTGTTATTCATGCCGAAATGGAACCTTTCTCAAGGCTACACTGTCCTGGACAGACCGAGTGCCGGCGAATACAGACTGTCTGCGAATCCGCCCCCCCCACCCCATCCCCGTTAGGTTCCCTTTCTTTCTGTTTTTTTTTTTTTTTTTGAACCATTCTGCATCCATATCCAAGCTGTTTTGTTACCATCTCATCTCTTCTCTGATGTCGTCTAATCATCACGCCGGAGTTCTCTCCGAACTCCCTTAGTTTATGGGCCCAATCCTCTCGAAGATGCAAGCCCTCTTTCTGTGTTTTGTCTTCCTCTGGTGAAGGTAAGCGGCTGTTTCGACAGTTGTAGGTACTTCCAAAGCCCGTGATGATGATGATGATGATATCTCTTAATCTAAATAACTACAACTGATTCCCGTATAACGCACTACCACAGAACGCGACAAGAAAATGGTGATTATATATTCACACAGCGCGATAAACAGTTCCGTATACTGCGTAAGATAAATTCAACGTTTTCACACAGTCGTACATAATTTTTCTTCTTAATACAGTTTATAAATTAATATTTTTTAATAGTTTATTTTTAATAAAAATGAAATAGTTTAATAATGTCACTCTATGCGTTACAATTTAAACGGCTTGAGGTATATAAAACCTACAATATTCAGTTACAAAAATGTAGATAGCAAGATAAAAAAATAATAGTAGTAATGATTTAATAGATAATACAAATGGTAACATGTAACAGCCTCTAAAAGTAATAAAAAAAGAATTATCACATTAACTCGAAAAATAATGTTAGGAATGAGCTGTAAATTTGGAAATCCATATTTTTGATGATGCCTTTACAATTCCTGCAAAAATTAGTACTGGTCATAATTCATATATATATGTACATATATATATATATTAATACGAATTTATTAAAAATTTTCATAATTCAAAAAAATTTATTTAATCAAAAATATACATGGTATATGTTTGGGTCACTCCATTCTAACGCATTAAAATAATAATAATAATATAATAATAATTTTTCTGGGAGATATGAATTAATGTTTGCCAGACTCATTTAACATTAGCATTCCCATACATTAACAGCCTATACCTCTATGAAAAATTAAGCGAAATATATAAGTTATGCCCTTTTACGCGAAGATTTGATCCATATAACTAGTGAATCTGCAGATCAGGAGCCTCAACGTCCTATTTGCATCAGATATTATTCAATAGGTCATTTTTATTTATTCCTTATTATATAATAGTATATATTGATTCGATCGACTTATTACCATAATCAGATACATTCCTAAGGGGGGCTGCCGCCCCCTCAACCCCCCGCTGTATCTCTCTTTCTATACCTATTTGTATATCATATAAAGTGTTACGGATTTGTAAATAATTGCATTTATTTTTGTATAAATTCTTTCAAAGGGGTTTAGTTAAGTTGATAAAATGCTAATTTTGTGCATTTCTAGTCGTTTTAGCGTTGAAATAACCTAATTTTCCCTTAAAGACACTTTAAAAAGCTCCAATAAGGGAAGAAATGGATTTAGCGCCAAATTTGGCGACTGTTTCCCTCTTTGGCAATTTTTTTGGCGATCTTGGCGAGAAGATCCTTATTAGGGATATACCAAATATGGAAGCTCTAATCTCATTGGCTGATGAGGTACGAGAATTTTCCAGAACAGTCTGTGTTCGATAGAAACATATAAAAGGAGCATTTTTTCGCCAAAGCGGTCAGTCTCAGATCTGTGTCAGTTTAGGCAAATGCTTGCTTTGCTTTGAGCTTATTTGGATGAGATTTGCTTTATGTGTTATTACTAAACAGTTTGTGCTGTTGTCTTGCTCTTAAAGGCTGTTGTTTAAGCTGTGTTTACTGGTTGAATTGAAGATGATATTTGGTTTATAGACTTGTATTTTTCTGGAACTTTCTGTGAATAAATCACTGAATTTTTGCAAGTTTCGCCTTTCATTCTCAAACAACTTACGAACTCCCATGTACGCAACAATATGCATTCTTAATAAACGACGGTCTTGTACTATTTCCCTGAAATTCATAAATACCAAATTTCATACAAAAAAAATTACACAGCATATCGGAACTATTTCGCGTAACCTTTAAACTAATTTCCTATTCTATGCCCACAATTTTCAACAGGAAAACATGCTTTTAAAATTCTAATACAATTACATTATATTTGATGGGGTGTAACCATGTTAAAATAAACGTTTAAGAAATACCGACTATAGACCGTAATAGTACGAAATTCTTTTATGTATCCCGGAAAAGTAGTCACAGTCATTATAAACGCCATTAATAAGAATAAACCTAATTAATTATAACTCATTAATTTTTTTAACTAATTTGGCATCATTTGGATGATTACAGTACATACTCGGAATTATTTTGTGCGATCCCATAAATTATTTAGTATATACATAACCTTTTTTAAGAGTAAACATGATTTCAAGTATCTTTATAATGTATGCTAATTTTGTTAAGTTCAATTCAGCATAAACGCATTAGAGTGCGCGCTTAAATAAAAATTTGTCCATAGGCTCTAATGTTACGAAATTCGTTCTTGTGTCTCTGTAAACAAACCATAAACATTGTATATACCAGTAAAAACTATTCAGCTTATTTTGCGTTTAAAATTAATAATTGTTCCAAATTTAACATCGTTTGGATGACTACTTGACATTGTCAGAACATTTTTGTAAGGCCCTGTACATAAATTAGAAAGCTTAAGAGCACAAATTTTCTTCAAACAACATAAGTTTAAGCATCTTATGTACGCTAGTTTCATTTTCTTCATTGCAAAGTAATGATATTAAAATGCGTTTAAACGAAATTCACCCCATACGCCGTAATGTTAAGAATTTTGGCGTGACGCTATACACAGTTTATAAACAATATAGCAATAAAAATTATACAGCTACTTATATGCAAAGCTACTTGTATGCAAAGTCGCCAATTTGCAAGTCAATCGAAGGACTTTTGCGGCCGCTATTGCGGTACATACAAATTCTTCCCATAGGCCGTAGTGATAAAAAAAAACTTTGGCGTGTCCCTGTACACGAACTACAAATGGAATGCACACCCAAAACTATACAGCTAATTTCGTGGGGATCATGAACATGTGCACCAAATTTCAAGTCAATAGCGTGATTTTTGCGGCCGCTATCGCACAACAGACAGACAGACGGAACCCAAAATCCTTTTGAGTCTTTACAGAGGACCTCCACTGACGTTTCGGCAAAAATTGGAAGTCAATAGCTTGATTTTTGCGGTGGCTATCGCGGTACATACAAATTCTTCCCATAGGTCGTAATGATAAGAAACACTTTTGCGTGTCCCTGTACACAAACGACAAATGGAATACATACCTAACACTATACGGCTAATTTCGTTGGGCTCATGAACATGTGTACCAAATTGCAAGTCAATAGCGTGATTTTTGCGGCCGCTATCGCGATACATACAAATTCCTCCCATAGGCCGTAATGGTAAGAAAAATTTTGGCGTGTCCCTGTATACGAACTACAAACGGAATACATACCAAAAAATATACAGCTGATTCCGTGGGGCTCATGAACATGTGTACCAAATTTCAAGTCAATAGCGCTATTTTTGCGGCTGCTATCGCGCGACAGACAGACAAGACACAGACAGAGCCCAAAACCGTTTTGAGTCTTAACAGAGGGCCTCCACTGACGTTTCGGCAATAAAAAAAAAGTATAAAAAATGGGCGTTACCAGTAAAAAAAAATGAAGTTGATGCAAGTTTTAATATGCAGACGAACATTTAAGGAAAATCTAACTATACCGTTATAAATTAGATATTCCTAGAAATTGATCGGTACTAGCCTCATGTTTCTATGATAATTTAAGACAAAATTAGGGGGGGGGGCATTTTTCTTTTCTGACTGTACACCAGTTTTTATGATTACGTCCTTTCATAAAAATCTTTTTCTTAGAAACAGGCTTTTTACAAAATCGATTTAAAGATGGTCAATTTTGTGATGGTTCCTTTATTTATTTATTTTTTTCTTCCATTTAAAAATTTTCAAGATAGACTCATGTAAATATTATTTTTCTAAATTCTACTCTTTATTAAACAAGGAAATTTGTGCACTTTTTTTTTTTTTTTTTTTTTTTTTTTTTTGTCCGATTGTTAAAAAAAAAAAAAAAAAAAAAAATGATATTTTTGCTGTCAATCGCAAAATGCAAAACTATGACTTAGCTGACTTAATTTAAAAAATACAGATTTCAGACGTTATGAATATATGTTTCACATTCGTGCTGCGTGAGTCATTAAACAAATTTTAAAGATTTTCGTAAATATATAAGATACATACATACATACACACACACACACACATATATATATATATATATATATAAGATATATATATATATTCGCATACGTTTATACTTATATACTAACTATGGTAAAAGCAAATAAATTAAGTACTTTGTGAAAAAATGTATACACTTGTTTAGGTATAAAAACATAATCTTATCCATTTAGCGCGTAGATAAAAAAGAAACGAAATATGTACTGAATATTATGCGCATATGTTTATACATATCTATCTATGTAAAAGTGGTTAAGTTAACTACTATGTGAAATAATGGATACACTTGTTTAGGTATAAAAACATAATCTTATTCATCTAGCGCATAAATTAAAAAATATATATATATATCGAAATATGTACTGAAAGTTATGCGCATACGCAGTGTTGCCAGATTGCGCGACTTTTTTATTTAATAGCCACCAATATTTTTAAGAAGTGATGTTTGGTATACATAATAGACGCTTAATCGTCGATTGTGTACATTAAATATCAATTCTCAAAATTTTTGGTGACTGTTGAATAAAAAAGTCGCGCAATTTGGCAACACTGCGCATACGTTTTTACTTATCTATATGTCTATGTAAAAAAAAAAAAAAAAAAAAAAAAAAAAAAAAAAACTACTATCTGAAATTATGGATACAGTTCTTTAGGTATTACAATGTAATCTTATCCATTTAGCGCACAAAAAAAAATCAAAATATGTACTGAATACTATCATTTATAAAATACTATAATTTTTTATTTTAAATATAGATGCTAAATAGGCTAATCTCGCCATTAAAAAGCTAATCAGACACTTACTTTTCCTCCTTAAAAACCTTGTTTTATAAATAACTGATGAACTAACAATTATGTTGTCACGTAACTGCTCATGAAAACGAATTCCAGTTGGAGCAAACTTCAAAAATTTACTGTGTAATTTTGAGGGATAAATTGCAGAATACTTCAAGTTCTCTAGAATAACCTAATGTCCACTTTAAGCTCCCTTCTCCCCTACATTTTACATCTTTGGGGTCCTTAATTATATTAACATATGCTTGAAGGAAATAAAATATTTATACATTTGTTATGATAGATAATTCATATAATATTTTTTATTTAGCTTTATAAAAAAAAAAATGTTATTTTTAAGAAACGGGACTAATAATATATATGCCAGGAAATGGAAGATTTCTATCTACGTTGCGTGAAGTGTTTTTCTGGCTTCTTCGAAGACAAAAATTTTCTTTCCAATTAGTTTTTTTTTTTTTCTTCTAATTTCCTGTATTATTGTTTATTGCTGACCAATCTATCATAAAAAAAAAGATATATATATTCCTTTAGCTTTGCTTTTGTAAGGCATATATGAAAAAATACTATGGATGAAGAGAATAAAAATACAATTTCGTATTTTACCATCAGGATTTGTATAATATTAAATTCTAAAATATTTATATAATAATTTAAAGTAGGTGCCAAATCTTGTAGTTAAATATGTAAAATGTATTAAAAATTATAAACTAATGTCCGCTTAACGAAAATATCTTAAGAGTATTTAAAAAAGTCATTTCTTATGAATTATCTGAAAAAGCTCATCACTTTATTGTAATAATTTAAGTTTAAGGACAAACTTTTTAAGTTCATGAAACAGAAAAATGTTACATGTACACACCGCCAAAATGAAAACGAAAATTCGCACCTAATTCTTAAGAACGGAAATTCCCATCAGTAAATGGACTCTTCCCACCTGACGTCAGAAGTCACATGATAGAGGAAAAACAAATAGCAGACGAAGACTTATTTATCTAGAGCGATTGCTAAAATAACATATTTTCTATTCTTATTTTTGATCAATCGTATTTAATCTGTGTTATTTTTTACACATCATCATTTTTAATCAATTTTATACCATTATTCATCATCTTTTGTTTGCTGTATACATTTACAATCATAATTTAGTTTATACCTGTTATTGATGTTCATGAAGACATGTTTAAATACTCTGATTCTTGGTACTTAAATCAGTGACAGTGCAATATCGTACTACGTAAATCCATTTAGACCAGTAGCTAAGTTAATTAACTTGTTTTAACACCTTTATGCAATTAAATAAAATTAAAACATTTTAAAATTTCAATTTATAATCCGTAAACATTCCACAATAAGCTATTATTTATTGCTAGATCAGTTAATGTTACAGTTACACTACAATATACAAAAATCGATTCTTATAGATAAAAATAAATAAACCCATAAAATGTTTTTTTTAAAATATTAAATTTACAAATACAATTATTATACAGTTTACAAATGCACAATATTACTTTTATTTTATTTTATATTAAATATTAAAATTTTTGTTCTTAAGAACAATATTTATTTGAATTCGATTCTCAGAATTCGATTATTCGTTTTCCTCTATCACGTGATTGAGCAGACGACGCTGGGAAGAGCCCATTACTGCAGAAAGACACCAAAGGTGTCATTTATTACTCTGGGTAAACTGACAAGAAATATAATTATCTGAAAACATGTCACTGTATCTATACTACGATTGATTTTTACAATGAGACAGAGTTGACGCTGCCTTCCAGATATTTAAGGTAAAATGAGACCAGTATTCTCTGATAGCTTTGCTAGAATATGTATGCAAGTACATTTTGACAATATACTTCTATAAGGAAAATATGTTGGTTAAAAATTATACAAAAATTAAAATTACACATACAATTATGTTGATTTACTTAAGCGAAATAACTTGTCCTAATAATTAATCAGCATATCTTGCTGAAAAATTTAGGTATTATAATATATGTTTATTTTTTTAGACTCTAAACCTAGAGTTATATATATATATATATATATATATATAATAAATAAATAACAAAATATATTAAGCAAATTTAAATGAATATTTTAAATTAAATCTTGTAAGCTTAATTTCTAAATATATAAAATAAGTACTATGATATTCATCATATCAATTATTTTACAAAAAATATTTACTAAACTAAATTTGAATTTTTAACGTAAATAATATATATATATATAAATCTGATAAAAATAGGACATTTCTCTAAAGGCTTCCAATAGATCTTTTTACACAAGTATCACTTTCAAGTCATTTTTTTTTTCTTTCACAGGCATTAAAATTGAATTTTACTCTCACCGTAGGTCTTTTTAAAATTGGTTGAAATATTTTTTTTTTAAACCTTCCGAAAAATCCGGATTTTAAAAACCTAGTTTTCACGCTTACTCTGCCCTTTTGGAATTGTAAAACTTTCGCTCCGCTGTTTCGTTGTTATATTTTCCTACAAATATTTTCCAGGATTTTTTTATTTTTTGGATATATTATGTTAAAAAAAAAATATTTTGAATGGGCTTTCTTCTCGCGTTCTTCAAGTTTAACCGTACTTGAAAATTTTAAAAATAGATTTGATTTTTAACTCCTTTTTTTTTTTTTATCGTATTCAGTTTCAATGCATAAAAAAAGTTTGAATGTAGATTAAAAAAAACAAGAAAGAAAGAAAGATAGATGGAAAGAAAATAAAATAAAATAAAGCACACAGGTTTTAGAGAAAGTTGTTCTAACAAAAAAAAAATAAAAATAAAATAAAATAAAATAAATAAATAAATAAATAAATAATAATATAAATATATAAATATATAATTTAAAGTTGTGTTTTGAAATTACTTAAAAAATAAATGCTTTTATAGTAAACATTTATGCGAAAAGTTCTATAAAATTGAAATTGGTTGACTCATTTGAAAATTTGCTTTTGTATGGTAATAAAGTAAAATGTAAAAACGCATCACTTTCCTTTTTCTTTTCCACAATTAATAATTTACAAAATGTTCATTTTTAAATTAATATTTATTTAAAATTTACATTTAAAATTTGCTCACCCTTCTTTGAAGTAGACCCTACAGAATACGTTCTACATATTAAATTTTAAAATAAAGCATGGTGCAAAGTGTAAGAGGAGAACTACTAGAAGATAAGAAACAAAAAAAAAAAAAAAAAAAAAAAAAAAAATGACGAACAGCGATATAATAGGTAAGCTGCAAGAAGTTTAGAAGAAGCTGAGAAACAAAGATAAAGCAGATATTCTATGGACAGAGCCTTAAGAAAGAGAAGAAATGAAACAACTACCTCATTTCCGAATTCAGAGGCCGTGTTGATATATTTCTCTCACGGCCGATTATACGTTGCATGCTACTGTACAGGAAGTTCTATAAACCTTTGTTTATATTGCTTCAGGAAAAACAAAAATGCTGTGTACACAGAAGTTTTATACATCTGATAACGTGTTTAATCGATATCCTGGGTTGATTTATTAGTCCAGGCAACGAAGGCCAAAATTTGACGAATAGAGGAAAAAAATCGTGTAGTTTTGAAATTTTACATACTCATAGCCGAGAGGGTCCTGAACAACATACTAAAAGTCCCCGCCCGTGGGGGGTGAGCGGGGGGCAGGGGGGGGGGGCAGGGGGGCATTTAAGGGGGCAATTTTCCGTTTTTATTAAATATCTTAAAAACTATTGCATTTAGAGACAAAATGTCAATTACAAAATTAATCTACGTAAAATTTCCTATAAAAATGTATACTACATTTTATTTGTACGATCATTAGTTTAGAAGGTATAGGGAGATGAAATAACACAATTTCTTGAAAAATTATTTTTTGCAATAGTAAAATCAAGTAAAGTGTGCAATTAAAAGAGTTCTTGTCAAATATTTTCTAATGTAAAAAACAAATATATACATAGGGAATATGCAAGGATAATACAGCATGTTTTGTAAGTTTTAAATAAATTTAAGGCTAGTAGGCGCAAGTGGCGGTTTGAGTAAAAATCTGGATAAGTCCAGTCAAAATAGGAAAAGAAAAAAAAAAATTCGTGTAGTTTTGAAGTTTTGCACACTCATAGCCGAGAGGGTCCTGAACAACATACTAAAAGTCCCCGCCCGTGGGGGGTGAGCGGGGGGCAGGGGGGCATTTAAGGGCGGGGCAATTTTCAGTTTTTATTACATATCTTAAAAACTATCGCATTTAGAGAAAAAATGTCAATTACAAAATTAATTTACGCAAAATTTCCTACAAAAATGTATGCTACATTTTGTTTGTACGATCATTAGTTCAGAAGATATAGGGAGATGAAATAACACATTTTCTTGAAAAATTCTTTTTTGCAATAGTAAAACCAACTAAAGTGTGCAATTAAAAGGGTTCTTGTCAAATATTTTCTAATGTAAAAAACAAATATATACATAGGGAATATGCAAGGATTATACAGCACGTTTTGTAAGTTTTAAATAATTTTAAGGCTAGCAGGCGCAAGTGGCGGTTTGAGTAAAAATCTAGATAACGAAGACCCAAAACCGATCAACATTAAAAAAAAAAATCGTGTAGCTTAGAAATTGAGCACAGTTATAAAGTTAAGTGCCATGAATAACATACTAAAAGTCCCTAACCATGGAAGGCATTTAAAGGGGGCACATTTCAGTTTTTATTAAGTATCTTGAAATCTATCACATTTAGAGAAAAAAAATCTCAAAGCTATAAGATTTTTTTAATGTTGATCGGTTTTGGGTCTTCGTTATCTAGATTTTTACCTAAACACCACTTGCGCCTACTAACCTTAAAATTATTTAAAACGTACAAAACATGCTGTATTATCCTTCCATATTCCCTATGCATATATTTGTTTTGTACATTAGAAAATATTTTATCAGAACCCTTTTAATTCCACAATTTAGTTGATTTTACTATTGCAAAAAAAAAAAAAAAAAAAAAAAAAAAAAGAATTTTCCAAGAAAATGTGTTATTTCGTTCCCCTATATCTTCTAAACTATTGATCATACAAACAAAATATAATATACAATTTTTTTAGGAAATTTCACGTAGATTTATTTTGCAATTGAAATTTTTTTCTCTAAATGCAATAGTTTTCAAGATACTTAATAAAAACTGAAGTGTGCCCCCTTTTAATGCCCCCCCCCATGGTTAGGGACTTTTAGTATGTTATTCAGGGCACTTAACTTTATAACTATGATCAATTCCTAAGCTACACGATTTTTTTTTTTTTTTTTTTATGTTGATCGGTTTTGGGTCTTCGTTATCTATATTTTTACTCAAACCGCCACATGCGCCTGCTAGCCTTAAAATTATTTAAAACTTACAAAACATGCTGTATTATCCTTGCATATTCCCTATGTATATATTTGTTTTTTACATTAGAAAATATTTGACAAGAACCCTTTTAATTGAACAATTTAGTTAATTTTACTATTGCAAAAAAGAATTTTTCAAGAAAATGTGTTATGTCTTCTGATCGTACAAACAAAATGTAACATACATTTTTGTAGGAAATTTTGCGTAGATTAATTTTGTAATTGACATTTTTTCTCTAAATGCGATAGTTTTTAAGATATGTAATAAAAACTGAAAATTCCCCCCCCCCCCTTAAATGCCCCCTGCCCCCCGCTCACCCCCCACGGACGGGGACTTTTAGTATGTTCTTCAGGACCCTCTCGGCTATGAGTGTGCAAAACTTCAAAACGACACGATTTTTTTTTTCTTTTCCTATTTTGACTGGACTTATCCAGATTTTTACTCAAACCGCCACTTGCGCCTACTAGCCTTAAAATTATTTAAAACTTACAAAACATGCTATATTATCCTTGCATATTCCCTATGTATATATTTGTTTTTTACATTAAAAAATATTTGACAAGAACCCTTTTAATTGCACACTTTAGTTGATTTTACTATTGCAAAAAAGAATTTTTCAAGAAAATGTGTTATTTCATCTCCCTATATCTTCTAAACTAATGATCGTACAAACAAAATGTAGTATACATTTTTGTAGGAAATTGTACGTAGAATAATTTTGTAATGGACATTTTTTTTCTAAATGCAATAGTTTTTAAGATATTTAATAAAAACTGAAAATTGCCCCCCTTAAATGCCCCCCTGCTCCCCGCTCACCCCCCACGGGCGGGGACTTTTAGTATGTTGTTCAGGACCCCCTCGGCTATGAGTATGCAAAATTTCAAAATTACACGATTTTTTTCTTCTATTTTTCCTATTTTGACTGGACTATATGTAGTCTTAGGGTAACTGAAAATAATGCATGCTTTAACTAGACTTGGCACCACTGAGGCTTCATATAAAAGCTTATAGTTCCATTTTATATTTATAAATTGAACAATATTAGATTTGTTCAATAAAACGTATATTCAAGTAACAATTATTATTATTATTATTATTTTTTTTTTTTCACTTGCTTTTCTTAATTTGAATTTTTTCATGAATTCATGATCTTGAAAATGCTAAAACTTCTACAGATATTTATAATATTTTTTTCCCTATTTTTTATGTTTAATAGAATCTACTTAAAAGATTGAGAAATGGATTTTGCTATATATTTTAAACAAAAATATAGCAAAAATCAAGTTCTTTTTTTTTTTTTTTTTTCAAATTTTTATATAAACATGCCTTTTTTAATTTTTTTAAAAAATTAAATAATAAATTTCAAAATTCATCCCTAATTCTTTTAATTTGGTTCTATTAAAAGTAAAAAATAAACATTAAGTCTTTTCTTAAATAATTGTAGAAGTTTTAGCAATTAGTAGATCATGAATTAATGAAAAAGGGAAAATTAAGAAAATACAATTGAAAAATTTCATTTCCGTAAAAAATACATCAGAGATGTTAGGAATTGTTGCCTGAATATATATTTCACTGAAAAAAAACTAATAAGGATCAATTTACAAATATTACATGGAAATACAAGCATTTATATGAAACCTTCAGTGGTGCAAAGTTAAAACTGTCAAGTCTCCTTAAGGACATTTTCCAGCTATTTTTGTGTACTGTTCTTATTCCTTAAGATTGTAAAATTAACCACTGTTTCACACCTTAATTAACTCTTCCTTTACCTGACTGTACTGCAAAAGTTGCTTATCGTAACACTTTTATATGAAAAAAGGGGAAGGTGCTGAAATGCGCTAGTAGTGGACAAGCCAGAACCATTTCGTGGACACCTTTTATCTCCAGTAGCATGCAGCATTTAATTTTGACATATAATGACAAAGTAATAAGCGATTATATTGTAAAAATATATTTTATATAAAAAGGAATATTTTGGCTTCATTGATATGTTTTCGGAAATATTTCCATCATTCATTTTGATATTTTTCATTTTACTGAAACTTTGTTTGTTTAAAGTTTTTTTTTTCTTTTGGGTGGAGTTGGGGGGGTGGGCAGGGGTTGTATCTACCCTTTTCTTGTTCCTTTCTTTCTTATCCTACAATATTTTCAATTTCGTTCTTCTATTTTCTTTTCTATTTTTATGATTTCTGCTTGTACATTCTTCGTGTTATTTTAATAGCAATTTCCATATAAAA
Source organism: Salticus scenicus (assembly GCA_963930645.1). Classification (NCBI taxonomy): domain Eukaryota; kingdom Metazoa; phylum Arthropoda; class Arachnida; order Araneae; family Salticidae; genus Salticus; species Salticus scenicus. Next base: position 386,823,829 of record OZ005648.1, read on the forward strand.
TTTTCCGTTTCAGTATATTTGCTAAACTTTGAAGTAATTGAACGACTAACGACTTAAAATTTGAAGTGATTGAGAGACTAACGACATAAAATTTGAACGACTTAAACTCTGAACTGATTCAACGACTACTAATAACGTTTGACGCTCCCTTTTTGGCATTTTGAGAAAATCCCGGTCACTTCGGAATTTCTTTAATCAAACTAGAAAAACTGAATTGTCTAATCATTGCGGGTTTAGGTTTCGAGTGCTGCTTTACGGCCATTTTTTGAACATTAAGGCTCACTAGAACGGGACCTATAACATACACACAGAAAAAATAAATATATCAATTTTATCAAGAACGAATAAATGGTCATTTTCTAAATCCCTAAACTAGAAATATAAATTTCCGTGGTATGCGTATAAGGCACACCAATAAGCTGAATAGACAAAATGATCGAGAATTTCAAGTCTATACATTTCAATATGGTGAAGCAATATTCTGATTATTTTGAATCCTTTGTATTGCGAGAAATTCTGGATTGATTTTCTAGAATTGGTTCATAAACCAAGATTATAATTGCTAAAACTCGCCTCTTGTACTTGCATTTATTTGCAGTGATTTTTAAATAAGTTATCCTCGATAATATAGGCAAACACTCTAGAATTCTAACAGCTGTTTCTAGAACTCACTTTCAAATGGTACTAGAATTTATAAGGATAACATGGAATTATTTTTACTAGAGCCACAGTTTAGATCCTAGATGTCAGTTACAGAAGTTCTTCTCAATTTAAAGTAGATATTGAACCTCTAAGAATACCCATGCCTTAACCGAAATTCAAATCTCTCATACTTGGCACTGATTCTTGAAACATGAGTATAGCAATAGAGACTTTCTCATTCCTGTCGATTTATTAATTTTGAGTATGCTTCGTATTTTCATTTCATAGTTCTTCTAATGTTATAGAATTTTCTTAAATCAAGGCATTTTGAGCTTTTCCGGATGTAATTATACCGGTAATTGTGGTTTCGTCCTTAGGTTAAATGGCAGTTTCAATTTTACACCACATTTCACAGGGGTAGGGCCGCATTAGCCGGTCGGTTGATCGTCGAGCTTGTAAAAAATTAAAAAAAAAAAAAAAAAAAAAAAAAAAAAAAATCTTAAAATCAATTCAAGTTTATGTGAATTCTTATTCTGTTTTGACATTTAAATTTGTGATATAACTGCAGTATAAAAAAAAATTTAACCGGAAAATACAAAAAAAAAAAAAAAAAAAAAAAAAAAAAATGTATTCTAGAAAATTGCAGATAAAAATAAACGAAGATGCTAAAATATATATATGCATTTTAATGACTAATATTAATTTAATTAATTGTTGGTGAAAATGCATTTATGACTTAGAATGTTCTTTTTTTTTCCAATAAAAACATTCATTTTTAAATTTTTGTACAGAAATTAAAAAAAAATAATAATTAAAAATACAGATTAAAGATTGATAATCTTGATTATTTACTGTTAAATTTACAGAGTGTCTGGATAAACATTTCAGTAAATTTACAGAATTCTTTTCACAGTGCGAGCTGTGTCTATTACTGGTCTCGCCTTAAAAGTCAAATAAGCCAGCAGTGGACAGGATTGTCTTTTACTGGTCATGATGACATCTTTTGGTATCAGTAGTGGATATTCACAAAAAGTTTTATGTTAATGCAAAAATAATAATTTAGAACGATAAATGAATTGTGCATACTTATTTCAGTCGAATGAAAATAAAATTTAAAAGTAATTTGCTAAAATTAAGCAGAGGTAAAGCAAATAAAATTTTATTTCCATATTTATAATTTCAGGGAAAAAAAGACAAAATAACAGAAAGTTAAATTAATAGTATGCTAAAACGAATGGCTATAAAGATGTATGGCTTGATGACTTAATATTACAGGAGAGTAATATCTTTCCTAAATGCTGCTCGAACTTATAAAAGAATGCGAAAACTTGCATTCAGAATTTAAAATTAGAGGTTTAATACTGCTTACTTTGTAAAAAAATAAAAATTAAATACATAAATAAATAAAAAAAAAAATAAATATGAATTAAATTTAAATTGATCAATGAAACAAATTAATAAAATTATGTTTAAAGTATTTAAATAAAAATGAAATAAAAATATTAAAAAAAAATATATTTAAACATTCCTTCCCTCCACTTTCTGAGTTTGTTTCTCTTGTTTCCTGTCTCATGGTTGTATTCTTCTCTGACTGGTATTGCATGCTGCTTCCTATTGGTTGATTGTGTTGCTCCTCCCCCTTTAGTTTTGTCCTGCTTTCAGTCTTGCTTTTGCCTCCAAGGTGTGTTGCACCTGAAGACAAAGTCCACTTGCTTTCGAAACAGGTAGTGCTTTCTTTAATTCTATGGTGTATTAAGACGTTTTTATGTTTAAATACTGGTGCTCGTACTCCAATTTAATTTTTATTCCATCTTACAAATTCTTTGTTATGTTATATCGTCTTTTTTATAAATTCTATAAAACAACCCTGGCAGTGCTGGGCGAACCTGAAAGTTTATTATAAAAATATTCAAACTTTATGTGGCTTTCATGTAACGAAAAATTAGAAATTCGATTTATTTAAATGATAAAAAGGTATTAAATTGTCATTTATTTCAAAACATGCAAAACTTAATTCTATCATCACTTAGTCCTATTTTCAAAAATATATCTTTGAAAATAAATAAAAAATGAAGAAAAGAAAAGATATTATTACTAAAAGATAAAAAATAAGTTTGGAGAGCGAGGGGGGGGGGGGGAGAAAAGAAAACACTTTTTCTAAAGCAATGGTTAAAACGTAAAGAAATATTTAAGGAATATATAGATATGTGTGTGTGTGTATAGGAAGGAGCCAAAAGTTTCTGATTTAGAAAAGAATAGAATAAGCGTGAAAACTCGGTTTTTGAAATCTGGCTTTTTACAAAAGGGGCCCGAAAAGATTCACAGAAATGTCTAAAATGCCTACGGTATCGGTGATATTCAGTTAGAACGTCTGCGGAAATAATTGCCATAGGCTATATTGATATAAAAGTTCTTTTAAAAGTGTAAAAGAACCGTCGTATTCTAACAATAACAGTTTTATTTTTATTTACTTATTTTGAGGAAAAGTTTAAAAGAAATCTAAAATGATTTATTTTTAGATACATTGTATAAAAACCTTCTATTATAGCGTTCAAAAATATGATTTTTTTTTTTTTTTTCTGTCTGTGTAAGAAAAATTTCTTTCTTTCTTTCTTTTTTTTTTTTTCTTTTAAATAAAGCATTTAATTTCCTTAAGATGTAGCTTGATTAGAATCGATGTCATGCTGTGTTATTTATTTCAAAATAAAACTTAAGGGGACTAAGACGTTTTCGACTACTGAAAAAGACTAATATTTCACCATTATTTGCAGCCCTGTATCTCCTTACACGCTTAACAAATCATTATAATTTTTTTACTGCATGTTTAAAACACATTCAAGAATATCTTTTTGATAATTAAAAAACATATTATTGAAAAATATTTTTCATATGACACAATAAAGAGGATGCTGTATTTTCTCGAAAAAAAATACTATCGAACACTTTGGTACACTTAAAAAAAAAAACTATGTATCTCCTTACCTTGAAATCTTCCATGATTATCCAAAACACCCTGCTTGATACAGTGAACCTGTTTTTATTTTATTTTCAAAGATAATTTAAAAAAAAAAAAATTATGAACTTCTAGATTAAAAAAAGCCTATATTTTCCAATAAACATTGACCATCACAAAAAAATATACAATGTTAAACTTTTAAATTTTAGGTTCACCAGTTGGAATTTTATATCATAAATATCTCTGTAAAATTTCAAACTTGTACTGCTGGTAGATTTTTTACAAAATGTACCTAAACATTGAAAAAACACAATTTCAGAAAAATGAAAAAAACACTTTGAATGAGTATTAAAGATCAGAGCTGTACATTTAAAACATTCCTGGACCGTAATCAGATTGAGATTTCATTTCTGCATTATCTAATTGTTTTTTTAGTTTCTTTTTTTGTTTGCGAGCCTCTTTTGATAGTTTTTTAAGTTTCAGTTCTGCATCAGAGATTCTACGAAAATCTATTTTCTTCAAGGATTCACACATATTCTGACCCGGAACAATTCCCATGCTTTTAAAAACATTTGCCCGACTGCTAACACCATCGTTAAAACAGATAACAGCATTCATCACTCCCATTTTTAAAGTATTCATGCCAATGAATTTAGTTTTTGGCAGTCTTTTCCAAATGCAGCTGTTGAAACTTTCATTAGGGTTTTGTGTGCGTCCATGCATACATTTTTCCAAAAGTTTTCTATCCGTTAGGCTTCTAAAAACAGGTTTTATTGCAAGCGCAATTGCTTCAGGCAAAGGATGCTTATGACAATACTTTTCCCCAGTTTCTTTAGCTCGATTGTAACAACACCAAGATTCAGGACCTGTAGGACACCTGTATATATAACTATAAACTATAAGTAGCGTAAACAAACGAAAGAAAAAACTGCAAGCAAACCACGAGCACGACACGAGATAAACATAAACAAACGAATGTTTCTTTCTGTGAGTTGTTGGAAGAAAACACACAGCTTGGGGTGAACATTATCAGTTAATTATAGTGAAGAACCAGGGAGTCTCCTAACCATGGTACCAGTAAGAAAGATAAGATATCTAGTCTAGAACTGGAGGGCAACCTGCTTTGTTTACACTTTTCGAAGCTCTTTAAATGGGCGTGATATGTCCTTTTAGCTCTTTAAATGGGCGTGGTATGTCCTTTTAAATTTATTTATTCTAAATTTATCAGCTTTTTTTTCATTGAAAGGGCATAAATTATACATTTTTAGAAAGAGCAGAAAATACGCTATTTTTTTAGACAAAAATTGAAAAATCGATTTTTTGAAGCTGTTTCATGTCTTGGTCCCCTTAAGAGTAAATTCATATTCTGATAACTTTCTTTATTATTATTATTTAATGTATTTTTTATAATTTTCTCATGTTTCCATTTGAATTTGAATTCTATTTCCTTTAATGATTTTAAAGAGAACCAAAACAATAATGCCTAAAACAGTGGGGGTTTAGCAAATAGCTATATTAGTAACTGACCTAATGTAAAACATTTCTCTAAAGTATAGAAAAAATAATAGATAAATCAATAAATGAAAAAAAAAAATTTTTTTGCAATTTTTTTATGACGTTAAAAGCAAAAAATGAATGAAAGAAAATCATGATTTGACAGAAGATGCTTTCTCGACATTCTTATAACAAGTGACAGTTCACGGTTTTTAGGAACTTGTTCTATTTTATTTGCAAGCAGCATTGTCAAATTTAATAATTTGTTCGGGAGCATTATTAATACTGTTACATATTATAGTAAATTATTATACAAAAATTGTAGTGTGAAAAGAAAATATTGAGAGTAAACAATTCTCTGGACTAAATTTTGAATGGTGGCATGTCAGTGCAAGTGTTCCAAAAACGAAATCTGGCGAAATCCAGATCTTGACAAATTATTCAAAGATTTAAGTAGGAACAGTCGCAAATTTTTGTGCGTACACTGTTGGAGTTCAAGGAAGTGTTATTTGAAGACTGTGTATTTGATTTCAAAACAAGAAATTTTAGACATTGATCAGAGCATGGTCTACCTACATGCTATCACAGCACGTGGAAGAACGTAGTAGCACATAAAATGAAGAGCTTGTTTTGAAAAAACGCCATTGTTATGTAAGATTTATTATTGGAATTTAAGAAAAAGATAATTTTTCCCAGTAATCTATGGATGATAATAACACTAAATTGCATGTTTAAAAAAAATCCTGACAGTAAGTTATTTAGAAATAAAAAAAGAAAAAATTACTTAACCCCTTTTGGAAGAAAACTATGACTTAGGCCCTTTTGGTACAAACAAATAACGAAATGAAATGACTTACTTCCATTTGAAAGTAATCCAAGTATTTTTTTTCTTCATGTAAATACAGCATAAATTTTAGCTATACGATTTTGGAAGGCAGTTAGTTACTACAAATATTCATTTAAAAATTCTATTTCTCCATCTTTATCAGTATTTTCATTTATGTTAGCGTTAGGTGCATCGTTGCAAGATTTTTCATAAAAATAAAAACATTCGTGCAATTTGTTAACTCCCAAAACTCCAAGTAATTTGAAAAACTCTTTTTTTTTTTTTTTCTCTTGTTTTATATTGTTTTTTTTTTTTTTTTTTTTTTTTTTTGTTTCTTTCAGAGGAAGCTCACGGGAGAATTTTTCCCCCACGTTTCAGGATCTTGTGACAGCAAAACGAACCACAGTACGTTGTCTTGATTCCCACATCTCGCTTCGTAATTTCCAGTACTTTTGCCTCTTAAATCAAGAAATCTTGTTTGCTTTTCAGACAACCATGTGCCAGTATTTTTTAATCTAAAATATTCCACTGCTTCTTAAACTCTAAAAGATTTCTAACCTTAGAGAAATATTCAAAATATTCATTAGAGGGTAAGATTGTATCCACTTTCTTTAAACTAGTCTCCACTCGGCCGAATGTTCTATCTGCTGGTAAGTAGGAGTGACCACGCACTGGTAAATAGTATGTGAAGGTGAGGTCCTTTTGAGCAGCCACTGCTGAAAGCATTCCTAACATGGTATAATTTTTATTTCTGTGGTAATTTCTGGTTTTGCATCAGGTCAAAACATATTGGAATTTCATCTTCTCCTATAAGCTTTTCCCCTAAAAGTGAATAAAATTTTTGCTCCAGTGTTTATGAATCAAAAGTTCGGTTAACCGGGTCTTTTCTTTTTTCTGTACCTTTTTCTGAATTCATTTGTATTTTTTTCCTAATACAGAAGGAACAAATGTCTTTTTTCGGGATTCCAAAACCGAGATTAAAATCTTTTCCAAACAAATTGTCATAAAGGTCATAAGATAAGAACATTCCTCTTATATTTTTCGATAGAAAAAAAAAAACTATCTCAATGTGACAATCTACAACAACATTCTTTTCCTTCCTTCTGACTTTACACCCAAGGTCAGACAAAGCACGTGATCTCAAGGCAGGTTACAATTAGTTAAACTTGACTTGATCCCTTTTGGCACAAAACTTACTTGTGCTTAATTCTTTTTGGAAAAAAAATACGGATTTCATTTTCTGTTTTCATTATGACTAAACTTCGTTTGGAACTTCTACTTATTGAATATATATTGTTTAACGTGTGCTGCGACCTTTTGCATCGAAAAGTCAATTTTTGAAATTTTTGACTTACCGCCTTTTGGTAACAAGCTCTTCAAATACAATAGTTCTAACACAATAGGTAATTAAAATGCAATAATTATAATTCAATATTAAGGGATCAAATACCTTTGAAGGAAGAAAGTATCCGAAGAAATTACCATAACATTTTTTGCATTAATCGAAAAAAAAAAAACTTCTAAAATTTGTAAAATTTACTTTTAAAGCTTGTAAATTTTAATAAAGGTTGAGAAAGGTTTTGTCTCTCTATTACAGCCATTAAACTAATTTTAGATTTTTTATTCTTTTTTTTTTTTTTTTTTATGTCAGAGCGACTTTTTTGTCTATATATCTGTACTGATAAGTATAAAGAATTTAAGTACAAAAATGTCGATTTTGAGTTAAGTACATAGTCAGACCCAAAAACAAATTCTCTATCGATTGGTATAAAGGATTTAAATCCATGTCATTTATTCTTTGAGAAAATCCATTGGTAGCCTTTATCTTCGTATAAAATATTTAATTCATTTTTTTCCCCTTTATTAAATGAAGGTTGACAATCATTGAACGGTATAAAGAGTATAAATCAACATAATCTCTATTTCCTAATCGATTCTTCTGATTAGTTTTTAGTTAGTTTAACTTTATTTTTCGTCTCCTGAAAAATCAAGAATATGGACTTAAATCCTTTATACCTATCAGTACAGATATAATCTTGCGCGCATAATATCTCATGCTTATCCATCATTTAATGACAGTTTAACTGATTTTACTGGACACATAAATATATAAAATGACGAACAACTGACTTTTTAACATTAAACTTTTGTATTTAAAATTTTAATTGTGCCAAAAATCGGGATATATTTTTAATAATAATTATAATAATTCGTTTCAAGCAAAATTATTTTTTAACTAAAGGGTAATTTTCCATTTGAAAAAAAAAAAAAAAAAAAAAAGATTTGTGCGTGTCTATGTGATTCTGCGCGAAGTGACTATATCAACAAAAAATTAACTCTAGCATTTTAAAGAAAAAATAAATTAAAATTAAAATGCACATCTACTCTAAAATATATAATAAGTATTTATTTTTTTCCTTAACACTTCTTAAAAGTTACAAGATTTTAGAGTATTTTTTTTTTTCAAGTTATTGTAAGCAGTATTAGGATCAATTTTAATGACATTTTCACCTTTTTTCAGGTACCTGACCCCTTAATAGCCAGATAAAACTTAAAAAAAAAAAAAAAATCATCTTGGGTCAGTACATAAAAAGAAAAAAATAAACCTTTTACAAGAAAAAGAAATGAGGGTTATGAAACACCTACAGTACTTAAGGAAACTATCTAGCAGAAAATAATATTACCATCAAGTGGTAAAAACTTAAATTTTGTTAAAACTGGTTCTAAAAAAGCCGAAAAATGGAAAACATATTTGTAGCTTTTAAATTATGGTTGGTGGGTTGGTTGGGTTTAAACTGTGCAATGGGTTATTGGCGAAGGTCTGGAACACACCCTTAAGTACGTTCTGGAGACATGCCGTTACAATTTTGATTCTCCACGAAGGGGATGACTTCCCCACTTCAATAACTCCCAGATGTAAATTTGGATGAGAACATGGAAGATATTGCTGCCACGATGAATTTTACGTGCACCAGCCAACATTAGTGTACACGATGGTCTTTGGTCGGCTAGAGTATCGAATCCACAATTTTCATCTTATGATTTAGTTACTTTTCACAAAGTTATATCATTACACGTTTTTATCGATTAATTATCGATATTAGAATATCAGCTTATCGAGTCAGAATCGACACAATTACAATGTAATATTTCTTTTTCCGTTGTTTTCATATTTTCACAATAACAGAAAAAAAAAAAAAGTTAAAAGAATAATTTAAATACATATGTAGGTAAATTTAGACTGTACACAATGCATACACATGTTGTATTAAATTAGTTTAATTATATAAATTTAATCCGTGCATAAGAATAAATATTGTAGTTCACCGAATAAAGTACCTTATTTGATTCCATTTAACAGTATGAATATATTTTCTAAACTTTTATAATATATAATAATATTTTTAAAAAATCTATATAATGCTATAAACATAATATATAACAGATAAAATATAAAATAAAATATAACATATAATATGAAATATAACGTAGAAAATACAACATAGAAAATATAAATCATGAAAAACGGCAGTTTTTCGAGTGACGCAAGCGGAAGGACAAACGGACGGAACGCTGCGAACTCATATATACGCCTAGTTTGACATCAAAGAGATTTGTAAAAGCCGACACTTAATATCTCAGCAAATATACCATATTTTGTTCTGATATTTTCAAAATAGTCTTTTATCGTCGGTCTTAATCTATCCTGAAAATTTTACGTTTCTACATGCAGTATGTTTTGAGATCTGAATCTCAATTTAAAGCCAAAAAGGGAAAATGTGTGGTGTAAGCTGTAAGGATGTAAGGATGTAATAGACTAAATTCATGAAAAAATATCTCTAAAACCGCTCGAACGATTTTAATTTAATTAATATATGTTGTTAATGGGATCTTTCTGAATCTAGTAACGTTTTTGTTTTTTTCAGGAAAACTATTGTTTTTTGTAAAAGTTGCTTTAAAAATAGAACTATATTACTCCGCCAAAATGCATGCTTTTATTCGGCGAAAATGTCGTAATTCGGTTCTTACTTTCAAGGCACGTTGGTTGGCTGTCCAACGTGAATGCAGTCAATAAATTTTTGTTATGAAGAAAATATTTTGAATTTTAAAATTTCCCATTTCGTCAAAAAATTATTTAGATAATATTTAAAGTAAAAGAAGTATTTTGTAATTATAGATATTCTATTTCATCGTTATTCCTAATGAATTATTATTATTTTTTTTTTTTTTAAGCGAAAAAGTTTATCACTCATGAATACAAATTTATACCATGGTTCATGATCTTTGGAGCGCATGCGTACATCCAAAACTTTTGGCGCTCGCTGACTTGCTGTAGACAGACGCTAATTGTTTACCATCGAGGTTTATACTGTATTCCTGCGCCTGTCGAGCTTTCATTATTAATATTTTTATTTACACTTCTAACATTAGGATTCGGAGGTACGTGTTTTATTATAGTTACATATATTTTTTTCGAATAGTCAATAAATGTGTTTATGTTTTATCTTTGATCTGTTTGCACTGCCAAGCCTAAACACATTAGTCATAATCGCCTGTAATTTTCAAAACATGCCTGTTTTTTAGTTCCATGTTTATGTATTGCTCGGTAACCTAGAAAATAATAATAATAATATGTACTTTTGTTTTAATAATTTAACCCAAATATATTTTTATTATCTCCATGTTTCAATAATCAGACATTCCTACCCAAGAAATTTGTTTGAATAAAAGAATAATTTCAATAAATAAATAAAATTTCAGAATAAAAATATAACTTTAAAAATAATTAAACATTAAAATTTAAAAATAAAACAAAATGTATATGTTATGTAACCTAAAAGTAAATTTCTTTCTTATTTTCAGCAGAGGTCAATCTAGGTTTTTGAGAACAGTATACCATTTATAAATTTTACAGTTTGCGAAAATAAAAAATGCTCTGAACAATTACGGACATGTACAAAATAATTTTGAAATACATTTACGTATGATAAAAATAGAACAATTGTAAAATAACTATAGATGTGGATTGGGTAAATACCAAAATTAAAGATTTTCAAATCACTCTGTAATATGATAATAATAAAATATAAGAGAGAGCTTTCTAGCAGCAAGCGCTGCAGATTATTCCGATAAACTTATTATGGACAGCAGTAAAGTATACTTTTTGGATTACCAGTTTAATAGTTTAATCACAATTGCTTACATACTGTTATTTCGCTGCTTATCAATAAAATTTGCACTTTTTTTTTCTTTTCCAAGCTATTCCTGAAATATTTTTTGTTTACGATCGCCATAATACACAGTTATTTTGTTTTGTTTTTTATCTATAAAGTCTGCGATTTTTTGAAAACTATTTTGAATTGAGCGATAATTTTACAGCCTGTTAATAAAATATGGAATCACATTGCTGCTTATTGAGAAACTTTATTTTTCACAATACAAATAATTACTAAGATGAGAGTATTTTATTGCAAATTGATAAAATTCTTTTTTTTTTCCACCAAAGCTATTTCTCAAAATCCATGATAATTTTGTGGCCTGTTATTGAAATACAGAATCATTTGCCATTAAGTAACAAATTTTATGTTTAATAATATAAATAATTGCCAAAATTCATCATTATTTTGTTGCCTATCAATAAAATTTTTACTTTTTTTTTTTCGTTCAGTTCTGTTTACCAAAATATGCAACAATTTTGTAAACTGTTATTGAAATGCACAACCATTTTGCCGCTAACAGTTCAAGACAGGCATTATTTATGAAATCAAGCATAACAGAATTTTACCCCAAAATGCAGAACTATTGCTTTTACAAAATAATTAGCTAGTTATTAGGAATGTACTGAATATTCAGTATTTATATTCGATATTCGACCGTAATGCTGAATATGAAATTGTGTGGCTAGATGAATCTAAAGATTGATTTTGAATTTTATACTATAAAATGAATCATGTAAAAAACTATCATCTATTAAGATATAGTCAACCGTTGAGCAAAAGGTGTGCTTATTTAGTATTTTAAGAACAAACAAAAAAAAAAAAAAATGTGAAAAGAGGAGGGGCATTTAACTGAGTAAAGGGTTTTATGGCATTTTACGTTACGGTATATACAAAAAAGGTAAATACACTAAAACATTATTTAAAATGTATTTTCATAATTAAATCTGTCATTTTGCTAATTATGGCCCAAAACCACCTATCATTTTAAAATTCTACGATCTGAAGATTAATGAAGCCTATCATAACTACTCGGTATTTGATACTCGTCCAAGCACTCAGTAACTACTCGGTCAAAGTGCTATTTGGTGCAGCACTAATATCTAACAAAAGTTGTTTTTGTTAACAACAGTACTTAAATAAGGATCTTTAAAATCGAGTTAACAAGGAATGCACATATTTCAGATAATGTTGCCATCTAGGACATTTTAGGAAATCAAACAAATATTACGTTCACCCCCGTTAAGAAAGGAGATACAAGTAAAAAAATAGTGAATTTGAGTGTATGTCATATGAAAAGTGTCCCAGCTATATCATGCAATTTATCCACCTGAGTGAGAGGCATTTGTGTTAGTTTTATTGTAAGCTAGTCAATGCTTTATTGTTATATTTAAGTTGATTTTTCTCAAAGATTATTTTTTATTGCTGGGGTGCGACATGATGTTGTCATCTAAGAAAGTTTAAGTATTTATTGAGGAATCTAACAGTTAATAACTTTCTTTGCTGTGAGCTCAGCATCATGTCACTGTGTATTGTAATATTTTCTAATAATTTTTTACAGTTAAATCAATCACCATTTCTGAAAAGGAATTTTTTATGTTAATTTCTCATAATTAAAAAAGTAAAATATTACTAAATGTAAATGGTACTATTTAAATAGTTCGAAAAAAATTAGGAAGTTGACAGCTGATTGTCAGTAATTAGCTGGCCAAATATTCGGTATTCGGCCAAAATCATTAAATATAAACAGATTAACCATGAAAAATGTCTAAAACTGATTATTTTCGTAGAGCTAAAGTTTTAATTAATATCTATACTTTTTCTTTTCCTCTTGAATTTCATTCTGTACACCACTGAAAACAGAAAACTCTCTTGCGATAAACATTGCAAAAAGAGTCATTCTGCCACTTTTTTCTTTTTAACTGTGGTATGCTCATGCATGCAAGAACATCGCAGTGCCGGATCAAAGCCCCCCCCCCCCTCCACAAAAGTACTGACATTCATAATTGAATATTACAATTGGAAATTTAGAGTTTTAGATCCGCTACTGGAACATAGTGCATGAATAAGTTGTCTGCATTTTCTTTTTTGATTAGAAACAGAATTTACTATTAATTAAAGTGAATTACGTTACATTTAGTTTAATATTTTAGAAGATTAATTTCTTAAGTAAATGTTTGGATATTGAAGTGTGGAACTTTAAAACAGGCATATTCGAAAAATAGAGGTTACAAGAGGTTACATTTGTTTATGCTTGAGGATATTTTTGTTTTAGCCAACAGATCAACAGACATTTATTTACTTTTCGGAAAAAATTATATGAATAACTACTTTTTTAGAAAATAAAACTATAAAACACTTGCCTCTAAATCATAGTAATGGAAGTATATATTCTTAATTTATTTTCCTTGTAACTGCAAATCTTATGCATTTCATGAATTGCTAATAGAATAGGGGTAATTTGGGATTTGGGTATAAATTATATTTCATGAAATAAAATGAAAACTAATAATTTCATATGCCTACAAAAATTAACATGGTTTGAATGTTTGCTCCTCGTTTATGTTTTAATAGTTTTAATGTAATTAATGATTTTAAAACATGGGGTACTTTGGGTCAGGGTTGTTCGGTTTTTTCCATAGTGAAAAAAACCTGGTTAAAACCGCCCTGGACAAAATACCGTTTTGTCCACTATTAATTATTTGCGAGTACTAAATTAAAAATTACCTTTATTCTTTCCATATATATAAAACAATTCTTTATCATTATGTGTATGTGAGAGCTTGTGAAATACGGTTACCTGGTCACCATTGGCGACCAATATATTTTTTTAACTAGTAATAATGTTTTCAACTTTAAGGATTTTTTTTTTCTTTAATATATATATATATTTTGGTGAAAGAATTGGTCCCAAAATCGGGCTTCAATTCTACTTTCGCTGTTTTGATTCCTGCTTCCCTCACGCCCACCAGCGGCCGAGCGGTTCTGCGCTCAAAGCTGGTAGACGTGAGGTGCCGGGTTCGAGCCCCGGTCGCGCTCGTCGGCCTAGCCGTTCGGAGTTTTCCGTGGTTTCCTCCGAAACTTGCGTAAATACGGGCTAGGATCCCTTACAAAGTCCTCCACGGAAGGCACTCCCCCTCAGGCCTAGGACCCCAGTGTTGTCAATCGGCCTTAATCCCTAACACCAACACCAACACCTGCTTCCCTCACCACTTTTTGAGACACTGTGTTGAATTAGGAAATTTACACATCTCCGTGCATGTTTAACAACTCGGTGTTAAATTATTGCACCGTTTTAGGGAATTGGTTTACACTGCTCCTGTCTGCGCATGCTATCGACCTGGTGCTGAATTGTTGTACCTGTGTAATGATGTACCATTGCCGATGGTGTATTGATTTAGTGAAAATAATAAAACCAGTTTCATGATGTTAAATTTAAACAGGTGTTTCTTGATGTAAAAAAAAAAAAAAAAAAAAAAATCCAGCCTAATAAATAATTGGTTTTTAGTTGGTATAATAATTGGTATATAGAATCTTAATTTCTATATTCAAGTAAATTTTGAAACGGAACAAAAAAAAGAAAGAAAGAAAATGTTGGCGAATATTTTTTTATGGGCTACCATAATTTTTTGTTGGCGACCATATTTTTTAATAAATTCCTGAACCCTGTGCATGTAAATAAAATCAATTTAAATATTTCAAAATAGATAAGAATGATTGAAATAGGCATGCAAAGTTAACAATAATTAATAAATAAATATATCTATTTCTAAGGGTGAATTGGATGCAAAAGTATAGTTTCAATTTTAATTCCCCTCTCCCCCCCCCCACTGCTTTCAACTACATTGTCATCTCCTCCCTCATAGTCGTAAACACCTTTAAAAAAATTTTTTATTAAGCATGATGAAATGAATGATTCACATATGTTTCATGGAATTTTTTACTTTCTGAAAATACATAGGTAAGGAAAGTATTGTAATTATGACAAAAATTTGACTTGTGATGTTGGTGTATCTATCTACATGTTTGAAGCTCCATGAGTTCATTTTTGCTATTTTATGATAATGTATGTACATATCTGAGTAGAGTGAACACAATATTGTCTAACTGCTTTGTTCAAATGAGCTAAAAGTTGGTGCATATGTTATAGGTTATCGTAGTACAAACTGTATACATCTTGGAGAATCTAGCACAGTTTTATTTATTTATTTTCACCAGGACACAAAGATAAATTCTTTATCATTATAGCCTATGGGCTCAAATAATTTAAAGTGTGATAGCATCTGAATTCCTTATTCAATTCAGCTGAAATTTTTATATACATGTTATCAGTCACTGTCGAATGAATCGTATATATTTATTTTGGTGAATCTAGCATTTACAGTTTTTTTTACACGGAAATAACGAAAAATTCTGTAATATTATGGCCTATAGTCTGAATTTATTTAAAATATGATAGCGTCTGAAGCCTCATTTGATTGAGCTTTGAATTCATATACAAATTATAAGTATATATCACAGAAACTGTATACATTTTGGTGAATCTAACACTATTAGTTCTTTTCCAGCGATACACTAAAGAATTTGGATGCATTCTGTTCCATTAAACAATATATTATTTGGGAGCAAATAATGAAACACTTATTATAATTTTCTCGTTTGTTTATTTAATGACTTCTCTTATATTATTTTATTTAAACAACAGTGAATTACTTTCATGTTCAGAAAGTCGACTGGAGTCACTCAACATTTTTATTATTTCTCTAAATTTCTGCATATTTATCAAATTGATTATTTATATATATTTAGTATATACAGTCATACATATATATATCACATTTATATTATTAAAGACATTACTTTTGTGAAAAATAAATAAATAACTTTTCTATGTGGAGGTAAAATTATTTTTAAGATTATAATCGTCTATGTATTAATCAATCATATCGTTTGTGAAAAACTTTAATATTGAAAATAGTCTCTTTCGAAGGGGGATAGGGGTGTTTGAGGGGGGGGGGTTAAGTTATTCTTCATTTTTAATTGTCAACATTATGTACTGAAGACAAGGTTGTAATTTTGACCAGGACGCTGGTCAAAAATGGTTTTAACCGTCCAAAAATGGTCAAAAGTGGTCAAAAATCGTTTTAAACAGCTTTGATTATAATAATAATTGTTTTTGTAATTAAAAATAACTTAATAAGTAATAAAAACAACACTTCATTAAAAATAATAATACTAATATAATAATAATGGTAGAAATTTAAAAATGGACCATGCAATATAAAAATATAAACCAGTTACAGTTAAAAACATCAGGAAGATGAAATAGGTATCTTCTTTGAAACACATGAGCTGCAGTTAAAAGCATAACACAACCCATGAATTGTAGTTAAAAACAAAACATTAATTTCAGTTAAAAACATGAGTTGTAGCTTAAAATACAAATCTTAAAATTAAAACAAGCAATGTGGTGGTTTGCAGTTAAAATTTTATTAAAGTCTATAATAATATTAACTGCAGTCACCGTACTTTTGGTATGACCTGATGTCTGGTGGGCAGCAATGAGGAAGATAAAAGGCATTGATGTAAAATTTGTTGATTTCGCCTTACATCTAATGAACTGTTGTGCCAGCATGTCTTCAACTGAAAAGCTATTTTCAAAGTTTGGACTTACTCAAAACAATTTACGAAACCATCTAAATTTAGAGACAAATGCAAAACTTGCAACTTGTAACCATTTTTTAAATTGAATCTAAATTCCAAAAAAGAGTTTGTGTAAAAATTAATTAAAACAATTGTGTTGTTTCTTGGTGATATTATTTTTAAAACGTGAATCTTAAAACATTTTTTTTTCTTTTTCATTATTATTATTAGTTTACTGAACTGAATTTGCATGCTTAAATATTTATATTATTTTTAATCCTCGCATATTTTATTAATAATTCATCAGAAAATTTAAAAACATGGCATATAAAAAGATTTTTCTAATTTCTTAATTAAAAATAGAATTGCATTATGTAATTCATATTAAAATTTAGTTCAACTAGTCATGCTATTGACTATAACTCAAAATGAAAGAACATAATGCATTATTTAATAGCACAGTAATTTCATTCATTGAGGACTTACGGTATCTTTTAATAATCAATCAGTATATAGTTTAATAGAACTTTTTTTATTTTTATTAAATAAGACTTTATAAAATTTTTATAACTTAAAATGCAATAAGTGGTTCACCTTAGAATATACAAATTTCTATATTTGAATTTTTGTGTTTTGTAAAGATAATAAATATCTGTTTTTTATACTTAAATAGAAATCATTAGCACTCATAAGAAACAGATAATACGCTTCTAAGAATTATTTTTAACCATGGGAGACATATAAACTAAGCACTTTTTTTATTAGTTTATTTCTCTAAATATGACTACTTCATTCTTAAAATATACCAAATAGTGCAAAATTTAAGGTTTTTGACGTGGCAGTTTAAACTGTAGTTTAAACCGTCAAAAACCAGCCAACCCTGATATTATTTATTAAATTTACTTTATTCCAGTTACTGCACTTCTATCAAGCACTTTTTCAGTACTCAAAATCAAATTGAAAATAAATTTTGAAACAGGTTATCGTTATCAAACGCATTTTTTAAAAACCATTTTCATATTCAGAAAATTCAAAGTCGTTAAATTAGTACCCGTTTTCCAAAAATTGATTTTTTAAATTTTTAGTATTTCATTTTGTGGTTAAAGAAAGAAATTTGTGTGAAAATTCGCATTTTTGAACTAAAAAAATATATAAAAAATTTTAAAAATCAATTTTTTCGAAAATGAGTACCAATTTAATGGTTGTGAATTTTCTGAAAGTGAAAACGGAATTTAAAAACTACATTTGGTAATGAGTAATCTCTCTCTCTATATATATATAAAAAAAGTTACTGTCGATGGCGTCCAATTTTTTTGTCTCTGACAGCATCTTTTCGCGGAGGGCAGGGTCCTTCGCGTCATGAAAGGTATCAGTGTGTTCCGAATACTTCAAGGAAGACATTTCAGCTGCTTATAAATTTCTATCATTTTAATTAAAGAAGTTATTAACTATAAACGACAAGTTTATGAAAGTACTCTATTTGCCACCTTGAAAAAAGTTTCTCCCAGTGACGTTGGTCTTCTGTCATGAAGTCATTTTACACGGGAAAAATAAAATACGATCCATGGTTGTAGGTAGGTAGCTTGGATTTAACATCGTCCAAGTATTACGCTATGGGTAATTGGCGACGGTCTAGGAAGCACTTCTAGTGATGTTCCGGAGACATACCATCACAATTTTGATCCTCCATAGAGGGGATCACTCACCCAATTTGGTGATACCCAGACGTATATTTTTGATGGGAACGTGGAGAACTTTGCGGCCATGACAGATTTTATGTGCACCAGACACCATTAGTGTACACGACGGTCTTTGACCGGCTCAAGTATCGAATCAGCAATCTTCCAATTATGAGCTCGGTGCTTTATGGACTGGCTATACCGCTGCCCGGAACCATGGTTGTAAAAAAATAAAAAATGTCAGTGTTGCTATTAATAACTTTTTTCTCTAGTTTTAGAAAATAAATTTTCTTACATGGGAAAATTAAAATATCATCCATGGTTGTAGGTAGGTGGGTAGTTAGATAGGTTGGATATGACATCGGCCATTACTGGGCTATGGATAATTGGCGATGATCTGGGGCACACCCCTAGGTATGTTTCAGAGACATGCCATCACATTTTTGATCCTACACAGAGGAGATGGCTCCCCAGCTTCGGTGACCCCAAAAGGTATAGTTTTGATGGGAACATGGAGGATATTGTGGCCACAACAGATTTTACATGCACCAGCCACCATTAGTGTATACAACAGTCTTTGGCCAGCTCGAGTACCGAACCCGCAATCTTCCAATTACGAGGTCGGCGTGCTATCGACTGGGGTACCGCGGTCCTGATCTATAGTTGAAAAAAGGGAATAAAAAGGGTGATACACTAAACCTATAATGGAAAATAGTCTGGATATTACGGATTTCTTTCTATTAAAAAAAAAAAAAAAAAAAACTGATTTTTAGCATGATTTTTATAAAAATAAAATAATGTGCTATTAAATATTACATATTTCAATTTGACATTGAATATGGGGATTTGTATAATAATTTTCTGCTTTTGTCTTGTGTTATGCACTATTAACATTCCTATTCAGTGAAAGGAAAGCAGCGGATAGGCGGGCAGAGCTCTGCATGTGTTAACAAGTAAAGTGAGTCGGGGGGAGGCAAAGCCTCCCTCAGGGGTTGGTGAGTGGAGAGAGCAGGGGGCAGAGCCCCCTAGTTATGATAATAAATCTTCCCATAAGATAGGCCATAGCTGTTGCCAAGATTAGGTATTGTCCTCTCTTAAGAATAACTTCTTCACATTCTACATCATTATCACTTAAATTAGCATCAGACAATTTGTTTTAAATTAGTTAATAGATTGTGAATAACTCCAAATTCATGATATTAATATCAAAGTTCACATACTCATCAAAATTTATATTTAGAATGGTAAAATAATGACCGGTCAAGAAATTTTGTGAATTTTAGAAAAGTGGAAAAGACGTAACTAATATTGTGTGACTTATAAACAAAGAAATTTTTCATTCAAATGAATAGGAATGAATCAGGACTTCACTAAAAGGTCGTATAAATGTAAAAGATGTATAATTTGGGTTTTTTTGTAATGGAAATTTTGTGATTACGATAACTTTTGACATAATACTCAAAATTGAATTGAACCAAAGTTATACAGCAAACTTATCTTACAAATATCTTAGATGAGTTCGTTAACTAAGTTGCTCTGCAGTTTTTTTTCAAGTGGCAGCTACGTGAAAATTTCAAATCCACATTGAAAAAAGCTTAGTTAAGACTATGTTTGCTTGAATTTTGATGTTTACATTGACCACATAAAGGTCTCAAACAAGTATTTATT
Organism: Salticus scenicus; assembly: GCA_963930645.1. Taxonomy (NCBI): domain Eukaryota; kingdom Metazoa; phylum Arthropoda; class Arachnida; order Araneae; family Salticidae; genus Salticus; species Salticus scenicus. The sequence goes on from OZ005648.1 coordinate 386,843,953, forward strand.
AATGAATTTTATCTGCCATTTTTAACAAAATGACCGATATCTTAAGTACGGCCATTTCAAATCAGGATACCACTTGTAAATTTATCATCAGAATAACTTTTGAAATACTGAATCAGTTCAAGTTGGACATTGAACTTATCACACAAATATCTTGGATGAATTTTGTTCCAATATTTAGTTTCCAAGTTACAGCCACTTGAAAATGCGCCACCATAGTAACTTTTAGAATACTAAACTGGTTCAAATCAAAGTTGGGAAGTGAACTTACAATTCAAATATCTTGGATAAGTTTGCTAGGCAACTTGCTCCACCATTTTGTTTCCAAGTGGCGGCCACTTCAATTTTTTTTATTACAATAACTTTTGTAATACTGAATCAGTTCGAATCACATATGCACAGTTGACATATCATTCAAGTACCTTTGATAAGTTCACTGGGCATCTCAGTCACTCTGTCCTTTTGTCTCAAAATGGTGGCCACTTGAAAATTATCACAATAACTTTTGAACCGATTTGCTTAAAACTCCATATATACATAGCCCTCATTAATAAATCCACCAAATTCATTAATAAAATGTAGCTGCCATTTTGAAAAAAATGGTGGCAACTTCTTAAGAAAAGATAAATCAAACTAACCTTCCTATGAGCCAGAAGGACTTGTTTTAATTTTTTGATCAATAACCTCTAAAAAGTAATGATATCAGTACAAAAACCCTTAACGGGTTAAAAGTTTGTGACGCAGCTACTTTATCGCTATAAAAATTTGAAATATGGATCTTAAAAATAATGATATCAAATTTTAAGTGACGCTTTACTATTAGTTAAAATATACATAGATTTTCTTATTTGATCATTTGCTTTTTTCTTTTATTTATATTTACAATGATAACATAATATTTTTAACTTCAAGATAAGACAAATATATTAAATATACTCACTGATATTTTTTCATTTGCACTTCAATTTCAAAATAACAGTTTTAAAAGGAATGATATAAAAATTCCAGTGACTCCTTGGTGTCATTTTAAAAGATTTGTTTTTAGATTCCATTAAAATTACCTTTGTTTTGTCTAATAAAGTATATTTGCACATTGAAACAGTGCTTTTAATTTTCAAATATACTGTCAAATAATCATATTTTCACTGACTTTGCATTATAAATTGAAATTATTTATTTCAATAAATTGATTTGTCTTTTGCGTCACGCTATCCAAAACTGTGAGTAAAATTTATATAAATGTTACTTTGTATCATAGTATCTAACTAAGTGAAAATTTGTGCAAAGAGATAGTGTGATGAAAAGAAAACATTTGCACAAATTTTACTTGCAGTTTTGGATAGCGTGACGCAAAAGACAAATCAATTTATTGAAATAAATAATTTCAATTTATAACGCAAACTCAGTGAAAGTGTGATTATTTGACAGTATATTTGAAGATTAAAAGCACTGTTTCAATGTGTTAACTTTATTAGACAAAACAAAGGTAATTTTAATTGAATCTAAAAACAAATCTTTTAAAATGACACCAAGGAGTCACTGGAATTTTTATATCATTCCTTTTAAAACTGTTATTTTGAAATTGAAGTGCAAATGAAAAAATATCAGTGTGTATATTTAATATATTTGTCTTATCTTGAAGTTAAAAATATTATGTTAGCATTGTAAATATAAATAAAAGAAAAAAGCAAATGATCAAATAAGAAAATCTATGTATATTTTAACTAATAGTAAAGCGTCACTTAAAATTGTATATCATTATTTTTAAGATCCATATTTCAAATTTTTATAGCGATAAAGTAGCTGCGTCACAAACTTTTAACCCGTTAAGGGTTTTTGTACTGATATAATATATAGTAATATTAAAAAAAAAAGTCTATGTAATGCTATAAACATAAATTAAAACATCTAAAATAAAATATAACGTATAATATGAAATATGAAATATAACGTAGAAAACACAAAATAGAAAATATAAACACATAATATTTAAACATAAAAAAGAAACTTTTGTACTGTAAATCCCGATCTTTACATTAAAACAAGAATGAAAAAACATACAGTACGTATTGATTTTTAACACATTCCAGCTGTGCATACTCGTTGTATTGTTTATCCTTTAATGTTCTTTCCAAAGGCTGCACACAACGGACAGACAGAAGGACATAAATGCAGAGAGATATAATAATTGAATTCAGAATCACTTTTGTACATTACTGGAAACAGATAAAAATACCTAGCAAAAACACAAATGCAATTCCAGTAATTTCCAATTGCAGCCTTTAATGTATATGAATGCTTTAGTGCACCCGTTTAAATTTGGAGGTTAAACTTATCATATTCTGTACAAAAGGATATTTTAAAATATTAACAATAAATGTGATTTTTTTTTTTTTTTTTTTTTTTTTTTTGATGCAGAAAATTATTCAAGTGAGATTTGTTCGCCTGACTTTGTTCGCATGAAGAAGGATCGTGTGTTCTTTTGTCCCGAAACAGTTGTTGCGAGTTTATTGCATTGCGGACAAACCGAAACCATTGAACTTTTTAGACTTGTTGAAAAATGTTAAAAATGCCTTGAATATGTGTAACTACGGCATTGCAATGCTAACTACAACTCTATTATGCGAAAGCTTATCCAACAAACGAAATCTTATGACAAAAAAACACCATAAAAGGCCAAGTCAAAGTGCGTTGTCGCTTTGACTGCAGCACTCGTGCCAACTTTGTTCGCCTGAAGAAGGATCATGTGTTCTTTTGTCACGAAACAGTTGTTGCGAGTTTATTGCATTGCGGACAAACCGAAACCATTGAAACTTTTTAGACTTGTTGAAAAATGTTAAAAATGCCTTGAATATGTGTGACTACGGCATTGCAATGCTAACTATATTATGCTTATCCAACAAACGAAATCTAATGAGGCATTTTACTGAATCATTTTATCTGCCAAAAATTCTGATAATTTTACGTAATCCTAGAAAATGCAATTCAGAATAAACACTTTCAATATAAACCACGACTTTTAATTTCTAACAGAACACAACAATGAACATCATCGATGATAAATTATGTAAATAAACATATGCTTAGGTCATTTATCAACTAAAATTCCTATTATGGTCTTCCTGATTACAATAAACTATTCATTGCCACAACATAAATGAAATTTTGGAGGCTTACCTCAAAATATGACTTTACAGGAGCAATAAATTTATTTTGCAATCAATTAACTTTACCGTGTTTATAGAGGAAAATGGTTCACACATATGGAATTAACAATTAAAATCATGGAAGTATTCTCTATTGTAAAAGCAGGATTAAATGAGTAAGCTTTTACTAATGTTTCAAAACCAGTAATAGCATAAACAAGAATTTGAAAGCGAAAAAAGGAAAAAAATAATCTGGTGTGTCACTCACACGACATTCTCTTACCCTGAAATTTAATACTATAAATACATGTTGGAGATTAAAAGGTAAGATAACGAGTACTGTTATGTAAACCTATGTTAAACAATTCAAATTAGGCTTCGGAAGAGTTTTATATCATAATTAGTTCTGTGTGAGGGGGCTATCGCCCCCTCAACCCCCCGTTACTTTAATGCATCTACATTTATATAGAATTTATTTCTGTTATTACAAAATTTACTTAAAATAAAGATTTAAGATAAGACAAAAATTATACAGACTTAAAATTATACAGACAACTTTTACACGCACCATTCGTTGAAACTTATCAATCTTGATCAAACTTTTCCAGCAACATTTCCAATATTAACTTCAAAATACAACATTTGGATCTCCTAAAATTATTCGTTTTTAAGTTACTCTAAGAGACACAGACAAAGATCAAACGTTAAAAAACTTGACTACGGTAATCAGGAAGCCTCAAAACGTGTAAATATATTAAAAACAAGCGATGAATATTTAGCTTCAAACATACATTATTTACCATATCTCTATGAGGAATTTATTTTAATTCCTGAACAGCTTTCCTGGAAATGGTAAAATATTATGAGTAAAGCCCATCCACTAACAAGAAATGTGGCCACTAGTGTGTTGTGGCCACCACACGACTTTCTTCTATATTTTCCTATATAAATTCACTCAGTAAAAATAATTTATTAAAATTATTATTTAAAAAAAATTATCTTCCATGATAATGCAGACGATTTCCATATTAGAGAAGTAGTATAATACTAAATATCCAAAGAAAGTTGAATTTATTCTAAATATTACATAAAATATATATATATATATATATGACATTAAAAAAAAAAAAATAATGAAAAAGATAGATAACTTTATTTTAAATTATCGCAGATCGATGGTTCAACCATTCTTTTTAATGGTATTGGCGAGATCTTTTGAAAGATACCCATCATGAAATTGTACTCCGCTCGAGGGGAGACTTCACCCCCAGGGGGGAGGAGAGGCTCCTACGTACACAAATTTTTTTTCTCAGTTAACTATCTCTATTACAAAACATATATTTTCATTTCATTTTGTTTAGTGCGGTCTATAGATGCTAAACTCTACTTACCTGCAATTTACCCCATTGACGTAATGTATTTGAATACTTTTGAGTGTCCTTGTACATAAACTATTTGCTTCATCTCAACGAAAAGCTTAGTGTAGCATCCCTATATGATACACATTTACCATACCGAATTTGGAATTTTTGCTACTATTTGTTCTTGAGATATGCTGATAATACACATACAGACACACCGACAGACAGACACACAGACATTTTGCTAAAAACATGATTTTCGTATTCAGGGGACCTCAGAACATGTAAATATAACAAAAACTCACGTTCGAAAATTTGACCCTAAAACAATACTTTCTCGACCGTATATGGGTAAGAGAAAATTAAAAAAAAGTACAGCACATCATTTTGTACATAATTTACTCTGAAATTTTACAATAATGATAGATATATTAAATATTTAGTGTCTATGTAAAATTATAAAAATATACGGAATTTATGTTGATAAACATAACAAGTATATATAATTGAATTCTAACTACAAAGATGTATTTCAGATTATATCCTGTAAATCAATTATATTAAAGTACTTAAATTTATCTTGAACAAAAAAGTACAACAGTCGTTGTTTTTATTAATCATGAGGCATTGGATGGTAGTACATCATATGAATAAATGGAATACATTTAAAGTTTCATATTCTTAAACATGGAATTTTATATATTTTATTCCAAATTGTAACTAAGCTTTCCAAATCTTTTTCAAATTTTAGGTGAAATATTTACGGATTTTAAAACAAGCATCACGTGCATCTATATAACCAAAATTACAAATAATAGAATAATTTTTTATTTTCGGGAAAATTTTTGAAACAAAAAATAAGTACAAAATGAACGCGAAACCTTTCTTAGGATTTAAAGTATGCATAGTATTTGATATACAATTAATTCAAACTAATTTTTTTAGAATGAATAACCAAAACGTTTATATTGATGATGGTTTACATAGTCTAAAATTTGCGTATGAAAAAAAAAAAAAAAAAAAAAAAAGAAAAAAGAAAAAAGAAAATACTAATACAGTAAAACTTGAATTATTCGAACTTGTTTAATTCGAAATTCTGGATAATTCGAATTTTTCATACGATTACCTTTAAAATATTACAGTAAAATTTGTTCCCGAGATTTTTCTTAGCAAAAGCTCATTATTTTTTTTTACAGTCTTTCAAAAGAAGGATAAATAAATACAAGAGTATTTCTAGGGAGCACTAGGTATACCTAGTGCATCAGTCGATATTGTCCATATACATAAACTTCGAGGTTTTTTTAAATTGAAAGTCATGTCTAATGTAGAAGATTCTATTTTTGTATAAATTGATAGGTTGAAGTAATATGCTATGACACAAAGATAGTACATAAAGAAGCAATCAAGCATATCTGACTATTTATTTTTTTAAGTGTTGAAGAATGAAGCGCGTAAAAAAAATATTGATTTAATGGGGAGGGGGGGGGAATGCAGCAGTATTCTTAGATATAAAGTTTATGTGTTAAATCTTTGATCGTACAGTTTTGTTTTATTTTTTTTATTTATATCTTCTTCTTTTTGAGAAAATAATATACGTAATTCGAATTTTTGGATATTTCAAATTTTTCTCTGGTCCCTTCAACTTTGAATTATCCAAGTTCTACTGTATTTTGTCACATCACATTTTCATAGAATCACAGCTCTGATCGTTTCATTCATGGATTCCACCAGCTGTTTATATTCACCGCTACTGTTACTGTCCCATGCACTCTTCAATGCAGAAATGAGTTCAATTTGTTGGTAGGAACTAGAGTCTTGCCCGGGTCGGGTTTTACCCGACCTGAACCCGACTTGTAAAATTTGAATCAACCCGACCCGAACCCGAAAAATAAATTTTAATTAACCCGAAAACCCACCCGGACCCGCATTAAAGGATTTTGACGACCCGCACCCGACCCGAAATCCGAATCTAAATGAAAATTAATAATTCATTTAAAAATAATGAAAAACATTTTTAATTTAAAAAATAAAGTAAATTTTCACTGTCACACTGCTGTTAAATCATTGTATAAAGAATTAAAAATTTAATTTCTAATACACTAAGCTAAAAATAAAAAAATCTGAAAAATGGATTAATAATAGTTTCTAACTATTTATGTGTGTTGTGTACTTCAAGTATACAAAAATGGGTTTCAAGCTTAGTGTTTATATTTACATTTTTTAATGCTTTTACACAAATAATAAAATAAAATTAAAATAATACAACGTTACAGACGCTAATTAAACGTCCGGTAAACTCATCTAAATTTGCATTCCTATAACTTGAAAAAATCTGCAAGAGAAAAATATTAATTATCGGTTTAAATTCACAATCTATTTTAAAAGGATGCGAGTAATCAAAATAGATGAGTCATACATCTGGTTACTGTGTATTTTTTTTTTTTTTTTTTATTGCTTTAGTTGGATATGGATGTTTATTTTACTATGGCAATTTTAATAAGCGTATATTCATCATGAGTATATAAAGCAAAGAAATTTCTACTTTATTAGGACGAAAACTTTTTGAAAGACGTTCTCATGTCGACCGATTCGTTGAAAATTAAACCCGAAACCGACCCGCAGTAAAAAAAAAAAAAAAAAAAATTCAGTCAACCGACTCGCATGAAAAATAAAGCAGTCAACCGGACCCGAACCCGAACCGCGGGTAGAGTCGTGTTCAAGTAAAATCAGGTTACCCGACCCGATGCAAGACTCTAGACAGGGAACTAGGTCCTGAACCTTCTTCTTTAGACGATGCCTCAAATTCTCAATCTAATTGAGATCAGGAAGTTACTTGGCCAGTTTAATGACGAAATCCTTCTTTAGACATTTATCCGTCGATTTCAAATTATGATACGAAGCGAAGACTTTAAAAGATAAATGTGTCTTTGCATAAATCCTTAGCACTCTTACATCCCAATACAACAAAGGATGCCTCAAATTTGACAGAGCGTCTTACACAAGATTTCTCAAAGGCATCGTGTTTTAGTTATCAAATCCGAACACTCCTTCGTCAACGGTGATTTAAAATAAAGATTCATCATTGGATAAAGCACTTTAATATAAATATTAATATGAAACAAATCTCACTATGGTTTCTTTTGATATTAAATCACTTTTTGCTAATGTCCCGGTTTGTGGCGCCCTCTTTTGCCTAGACAAGAGTAAAAGAATTTCATTACACAATTTTTAAAATACAAGAACTAATTTCTTTTACCCGTACTTGTTTATTACACACTACTTTTACTTTTTAAGGTAGATTTTATCAACAATCTGAAAATTTAGTTGTGGGCTCTCTTCTTTCACAAATTCTCGTGGATATTTACATGCATTATTTTCAAAACTCTCTGTTTGCAATTTGCAAGCATATCTATTCAATTTTGAACCAGTTATGTGAATAATACTTTCGCTTTGATTGACACTTTTCGGCACAATTTTGATGACATAATACAGATCATAAATTTTCTGGACAATAATATCCAATTTACTTATGAAATTGAAAACAACTCCCTTTACTTGATACATGGTCTCTCACAATGAAAAAGGCTTTTGCACTACCGTTTATCGTAAAAATTTTTCTGTTTCATTACCTCTCCATGCTCGTTCATGTCATCCACCTTCCCAGAAAATAGACACTTTTTAAACTTTTTTCAACTGTGCACTTAACATTTGTTCGGATCCTGAATCCCTCTATTCTGATATCAAATATCTTAAAGCGGTTACTATTGACAGAGGTTACAACCCTTCCATTATTGATATATATATATATATATATATATATATATATATTTTTTTTTACAAAATCCCCATAATTTCTCTTCTTTCTACGTCTAAATCTTCTTCTAACATCAGTATTGTTTTGCCTTTTTTCCTTAAATCTAATTTTGCCATAACTAAAATTCTTAAACAATATGACTTTAAAATAATGGTTTTCAGACCCTATTGATACACACAACACCTGGGGTATTTATAGTATTCCTTGTCAATGTGGACAATCATATATTGGTCAAACGAAACTTAAACTCAAGTTTCACCTTAACGAAAACATGTGTTATATTCAGAAACAAGAAATTACAAATCGGCCATTGCTAAGCATTGTTTAGTGGAAAACCATAATTTCAATTTTAATTCAGCTAAAATAATCTGTCAACCTAAACTCTTACATGAATTTCATTTTCCTAGAAAATTTCCATATCTATCAAAATCATAAATATGTCATTATCTGTGACTTTACTGTACCCCTTCTCTTTGATTTTGCGAAAATTACATAAAATCCATATATTCTATATATTTACATAGCTTTCCATATCCGAAATTCCTATTGGCTTACTGCTCCAGTTTCTTAAATTTCTATTGGTTGCTACTTTGTCTCTAGGATCCTCTTTGCTACCTATATCTATGAGCAATAATCCACTTTGTCATTCTGCACTAAAGACGGTACGCTTTACGCTACCGAAACTGCTGCGTGCGCTTAATAATTTTAGATTGGCGTCTTTTATGTTGTGTTTATACTGATATTTCTGTTCTACGCCAAGTCTGGTCATAAATTCAATAAAACATTTTCTAGTCATTTTACCTTCAAAATGAGCTTCTCTTTGCACCAACAGAATCGTACACATCACTGCTTCATGTTCATTTTTAGTTTTAATTTTAAGACCCGTGAATGGAACTAAAATGTATGCAATCGCCTAAGTGTAGTTGACTTTGACACAACAACACCAGATTCTTTCCAATACTTATTGATGTAAAAAACCGCTCTAAAACGATTATTTCGTTTGAATTTGTGTTCACCTCAGACAGTTGTTACAAGTTTCCTACAACATTTTTTTCGGTTACTGTTTAGTTGTCTATTCTTCTATATTTCTTTGAAATCATCAAAACCGTAAATTGTGAAGCATTCATTTGATCTGAGATAATTTTTTTTTCTAACTTTAAACAATGATACGAGACACGATTTTGTCTTTTTAAAAATATCACATTGACAGTTGATTTTCAGCAAACGATAATGTAAGATTTTCCGAGTGCCAGGATTTATACATGTCGCAAATTATCCGTTAACTGGTATGAAAATATTTTATCTGCTTTTCAAATTCTTATTGAATAAATTGATTATTCTGATTTTTTGACCTATATTAAAAATCAACATATTTTTTAAATGTTTTAAAAAACCTTAAATTGTTAAAAATAATATATATATATAGTATATAGTTGTTGAAAATTTGTTTGACAATTCTTGAATAACAAGGGTCACTCTTTTAATTTCCATAGGTTCATTTTACACTATGCATTAACAAGTTTCGTTTAAAAGGTTCTGTTATTCGAATATTTTGAACTTGGGTTGTATATTTAGCAGAATTTATTACGCATAATCTTACAAACATGAAATTTTTTTTTTTTTTTTGATACTATTCTTTATGTAAGTGTATTATTAAAGGAACAATATAATAAATAACAATTTTATGCATAAAATTCGCAAGAAAATTATTAAATAAGTTTGCCTTTTCATTTTCAAGCTAAACCGAGATATATGACAGAGAAAGTATTGCTTTTGGGTCAATTTTTCGAAATTGAGTTTCTGATGTTATTACATGTTTTGCGATTACTTAATCCGAAAAACAAGTCTTTGCGGTTAATCTGTTTGTCTGTTTGTGTGTAAGTCTCCGTGTCTGTCTGTCTCTGTGTGTACGCCTATTACCAGCAAATGTTTACCAGCTAAAAATCAAATAGAAGCATAAAGTTCAAACTCAATATTCTAAATCGGTATCATATAGAAATGCTATACTAAAGTTTTCTTTGAGATCAACCAAATGGTTCATGTACAAGAACAACAAAATAATTCCAATACATTAAAAGTCTATAGACGAAATTTGTGATATGTATAATTTAAAATCCATTGACTGCAGTAAATAAAATGTAATATATATCTATAAAAATGTTGAATTGGTTTGCGTACACTTCAAAAACTCAAAATGTCTTCACCGATTGAGCTAAAATTTTGACACGATATACAACCCTCTTCAAAGATTGTTGTTTAAGATCTATTTTTCGCGTGAGTAAGATACCCGCGACCGCGAAAAAACAGCTTTTTTATCGGTCAGCAGTGTATCAGCAAACCTGCTCTATTGAGACAGCAAATTTGCTTTATGTTTACCATTTATTTTATACATCACGTGCTCAGTAAAAAATGAAAATGAAAATAATGTTGATGTTTCACTTTTTTATTTTTATGAATGTATGAGCACGCGTTCGTTAAAAATGTTTGATTTCGATGAATTTTATATTACAGCGCGTGCTCAGTAAAAAATGAAAAGAAAAATAATGTAGATGTTTCAATTTTTTTTTTATTTTTGTGAATGTATGAGCACGCGATAGTTGAAAACGTTTGATTTTCGATGACTGGCATCTGTAAATTTTTTAGTTTTTTAGAAAAGGAAATAAATTTCCCATTTTTGCTCCGAAATGTCCTGTTGCGATTAATGTTTATGTAGTCGGATTCTTCGCCGGTTACGCGTAGTGATCTCGTGTTGCAATTATTTTTTTCTCAAACTTTCGTATCTCGGACTATACTTATCTTACAATGTAAATACTTTTCAACTCTTTCTCTTTACGTCAGCAATGTTAACATCGTAAGAAACGAAAATGTGTATGTTTTATTAACGAAATAAATGCTTGACTGAAAATGCCATGAATTTTTTTGGCCATTTCAAAATGGAAATTTTTCGTTATTAAACTTTTTGTCCTATCGCTCATGTTTTTTAACCTAGAGCTGTGAGAACCATATAATCTTATTCTTTCCTTCTGTTCCTGTGAAAACCAAAATAATGCCTCACAGAAAAACGAATTTGGGCCGTCGCACTCGTCACACAGAAGGATCGACAAGAAGGCTTTTGAATGAGACTGAGGAATAGCGGGCATCCGTAAGAGAGAGGAACAGACTAAGCACCATCCAGATGCGTAACGCGGAGCCAGCCGAAAGACGAGCAGCCAGGTGTGAGCATGCACGATTGCGAGAACGGCAGTCGCGTTCTGCAGCAATAGATTTGATTCGTTCTCAACGGAATGTACGCGAGAGGGTGAGGCTAGCTTGAAACACGAACTCAAAGAACAGCAGATCTGAATTTGCAATTCCATCGTCTTTCATTCTACAATCCAGCTGTTGATTATAGTTCAAGTCGGCATGTTGCAATTGGCCAGATGAGTCATGTTTGTACCTACTGCCAGGCTCTACTGTTCAATAACGAACCGAAAGGGATGTGCTACGCTCATTCCTCGAATCCCCATAACCCCGACCGATGCACCATTTAAATTTAAAAAATTGCAATTCCCAATTCGATTGGCGTTTGCAAACACAATCAATAAATCTCAAGGTCAATCTTTAGAAATGAGTGGTTCAGATTTAGATGCGGATTGCATCTCACATGGGCAACTGTATGTTGCGCGTTCCCTTGTCGGCAAACCAGATAGCCTTTACATCTACGCAGACAGTGGAATAACATAAAATATTGCAAGTATTGTAAAATTAGACTTTTATGAAACATATGCTTTGTTTGGTTCCTATAACAGCCCTAAGATAGAATTATTTCTCAAATAAAACTGTTCATAAACTTACTTTGAACTCTTTTTGTGAGTTCTATTCCTAATTTTCTTAATTTTTAAATTGTGAATTTCTTAGCATTATATTTACATCTATACAAAAAACCATACGTTTCGTTTTACTGACAAATTTCAAAGTATGGCTTCAAGTTTTAAAATCGTAGGCATACATTCATTCATGCTATAATTTCAATTGTTTCCCTTTTTCAACCTAAATCCAAAGTAACGAAAATTAATTCATATATATCTAAATTAAATAATATGTGACACCTTTAAAATGATTTGAAAAGAATTAACAAATAATAGCTTTAATAAAGATGTAAAAAGAACCACCATGCATGCCAAAATAGTATTTCTATAAAATTGATGTGTATGATTACTGGTAAAAGGTCATTAAGTGGAGAGTAAAACCAAATATAAACATCAAAAATGTGCATTCAGAACATTAAATCAAAAATGATTACTAAAAACTATTAAAGACAAAAATACTGAAAACACGCTCAAACTGTTGTGATTAATTTTCAAGAATCAACCCTCTCCACGGTGAGCAAATTGAAATGCAAGATTTCAAAATCCAGCAGCTATATATTGATAGCTGCTGGCTATTGATAGCTATCCAGCAGCAGTAAATTGACAAATTAACTAGATGACTGACCTTCTTGCAAGTTAAACATTTAAACAAGTGGTATAACTAAATAATAAGAAACAAAATACAGAGCCAATAATCAATAATAATAACAAAAAAAAAAAAATCCCAAGACTCATGAATGTAAATAAACATTGTAAATCAAAAGCTGAGCTGTTTTCTTGCTGACCTTTTTTCAAATTAAACAATTAAGAAAGGGGAAAAACTAAATAGTAAGAAACAAAATACAAAGCCAATAATCAATAATCAATAATAATAACCAAAAAAAAAAAAAAAAAAAAAATCCCAAGACTCAGGAATGTAAATAAACATTGTGAATCAGAAGCTGAGCTGATTTCTGGATGACCTTCTTGCAAATTAAACAATTAAAAAAGCGGAAAAACTAAATAATAAGAAACAAAATACAAAGCCAATAATCAATAATAATAACCAAAAAAAAAAAAAAAAAAATCCGAAGACTCATGAATGTAAATAAACATTGTCAATCAGAAGCTAAGCTGTTTTCTTCAGTTACGAAGATAACTTGATCAATCACCCATCAAGGCAGCACAAATAGTCGAACCTGTCATAAAACACAAATAAATATAATTTATAAATAAAACATTTGATATATCTAAAGTACCTTTTTATTAAATAAAAGAGACAATATTTTTCTTGTATTTTGGAATATTCAGTATGATTGTAGAAAGCATTTAATGGTTAAAAACTAAATTACAATTTCGAACTACAGGGCATATTACGGGAAATTATATTAATAGATATTGTTTAGTGCTAATTTAAAATTCTTAGTTTTTAGTTTTGTGAAAATATAAGGTAGTATCATATGTTAATAGTATATTGTAACTAAATTCATTATATTTTCTATTAAATAAATTATTAAAGCGTGTAATTATTAATAAAGATTTATGTTTGTTTACTAAATTAACAAATTTATCAATAATAAATTCATTTCAGGTTCTGAAATTTATCATATTATACTCGTACAATAACAAAAAAAGTATTTTATAATTAGGAATGCTATTTCTATTTTTTAAAAATAAATTGATTATTCATGTCAGAATGAAACCTCATTAAGTGAAAAAAATACCTAGGAATGTATATATATATATATATATATATATATATAATTGATCACAGCCACAGCAAAAATAGGTTTTCCTAAAAACTTTGTGTATTCTATTTTATATCCACAAACATGTCTGTATCAGTGCATTTATTTATTAAAAAAAAAAAAAGTGTGCACTTTTGTGTATTTTTACCAATATATATATATAACAATAAAAGACAATATTATGATGAAGGTTGGGTGGGCAGATGTTTGATTACAAAAAAAAAAAAAAAAAAAAAAAAAAAGAGCAGAAGGCCTATTGCAATGGCTTTGTATTGAAATATATTCTTTAAAATGTTCAGTTTATTCATTATTGAGTTGCCAACTATTCTTAAAACAAGTAATGGAACACTAAAACACATGATAATCAATAAATAAATAAATATCTACAGTCGGCTGCAAAATTATTCGAGCACTAGCAATAATCCTTGCCAAAAAAAAGTACACTTAATACAGCTTTGTTAAATAAATCCTTGTCGAGTCATGTTCTTAATCAGTCTAAGAACATGATTCGACAAGGATTTACTTAGCAAAACAGTCTTAAGTGTACTTTTTAAATATAGGAATTATTGGCTAGTGCTCGAATAATTTTGCAGCCGACTGTATGTTACTGTATAGTATCGCTATTCTTCGACTGCTATGTACAACTAAACCCTTTAATTATTTTGTTTGTTTTAAATCTTGTGACTCCAAATGCATCATCCTGTGAGTAATGTTTGTTTCTTACGATTATTTTCTGTTCGATCTTCTGATTTCCTGAAGTAGCTAGTTTATTCTACTTTATTCTTCATTTTTAACTTCAATTAATTTCTTGTACGACAGGGTGCCCATTAGCGATTTGCTATTATATCTGCTAACGAAATAAATCGTACCTTGAGGCTTAAAGGCGTAAAAATGCAACCAACAATCTAGGAATAAATTTATTGTTAGATTGAAGTTAAATTAAGTAAAAAATAAATCAATCAAAAATGAATGTTTAAATAAGTCGAGATCAGTCTCCACAGATTATTTAAATTTCATTCTTAAAGGTCTACATGGTTTTAGTTATCTTATATCTGTTGCTTGGCTTTTACTATGATGAATAATTCATTTATATGTACATATACAGGGTGAGTTTGACATAATCTGCCAAACGAAAGGAGGTGATAGAACAGCACATGGGGAGCATAAAACACCATAGAATCCCTGTCCTATCTCTAACCGTTTTCGAGTTATGGTAGATAGAAGAAAAATCTGTTTTTTTCTATCCCGTCTGACAAAAACCAAATTTGTGAGCTTTCTGAAAGACTTACACGCAAAATAAGCACGTATTTGGAAAGAGCAGAAACAATCCTATCGGGTGACACCATTTACATCAGGATACCTTAATTTGACGGCGAGCTACAAGCGCTAAAACATTGGCGAAGTTTAAAATCGAGTTGTCGCCAAATTCTTTAACCGGCGTTTCTGCAAACATCGTTCAAGCTACAATCAATCAAATTTACCAAAAACGTCTCCATTTCACAAGCTTTAGAATGAGTTCACAATAAACCATATCAGTGTTCTAGTTCAAGAGAAATTTAGCCTTTTGTTTGAAAAACATTCATCACTGAACTCGACGTTAATCGAGAAGGAGACTCACAGGGTGCCATGGTCGTTCCTGATTTCATGTCCGCCTTCAGCTTGCTGTTTTGTGAGATGAAAAAAAGGAAGTTTTAAAGACAAACAAGAAAAGTAGCAGTTCTATTAGGTTTACAAACACAATGGAATGGAAACAAAAGAAGTATGATGTTTCTCACGTCTTTCACAAAGGAATATGCAAAAAAAAAAAAAAAAAAAAAAAAAAAAAAGACGTATCTCACGTTTACGATTAAAGCACATATGCATTTGAAAGGATGTGTAAAATTTAGTGCCGCTGCTGAAACTGGTCACCCCCATACCTGATACACGTCCTTACCCACTTACGAACGGGAACCACAGTAGCGCTTAGCGAAAGCTCATCCCTCAGTTTTATTACTGAATCATCAAGCCGGCTGCTTAAATCTTGCAAACTGGCAACTTCTGTGTGGTAAACTTCTTGCTTCAGGAAACCCCAAACGTAGAAGTCCAATGGAGTGAGATCTGGCGATCTAGGTGGCCAAGGAATTGGTCCATTACGACCAATCCATCGCAGATACTGCCGAGTCAAGAACTCCCGAACAGCATTGGAAGAATGTGCAGAGGCCCCATCATGTTGAAAAATTATTTCCGCTCGTTGGGGTACAGGGATGACATCAAGTAATTCTGGAAGATGATGTTCCAGAAACTCCAAATATGTATTGCTTGTCAGATGACCTTGGAACACATGTGGACCTATAAAGCGATCGCTAACCACTCCAAACCAAAGATTTAAGCTGATTCGCGTCTGGAACGATGAGTTTCGTGTTACAAGTGCATTTTGTTGAGCGTAATGATGCCAGTTATGTAAATTTAACATGCCATCCAGAGTGAAAAATGACTCATATGTCCACAGTATCGTTCTAAGGAAATGGTGTTCCTCAATATCTTGCTCCGAAAGCCAGCGGCAGAATGTTACCTGCTTTAGGAAATCTGAGCGGCGTAATTTTTGCACTGTAGTGAAGTGGTATGGATGATACTGGTTTCTGTGCAAAACATTCATCACTTTACTTTGGGAGATTCTACCTTCTCTCGCAAGTATTCGTGAACACATATTTGGATTTTCCTCCACTCGGTCGAGTACGCACTCCTCAGCGGTGGCGGAGCAGCGACCATGGCCCCTTTCGTACACCCTACCGAACGACCCA
Organism: Salticus scenicus; assembly: GCA_963930645.1. NCBI lineage: Eukaryota > Metazoa > Arthropoda > Arachnida > Araneae > Salticidae > Salticus > Salticus scenicus. The sequence continues at coordinate 386,860,626 of OZ005648.1, forward strand.
CTCTCCCTAAGCCTTCGGTGAATTGCGGCAAATACAGCACGGTTGGGCGCACAACGATGTGGATAATGTAGACGGTACTCTTCTTCGGCTCTCCGAGAGTTACCATCGCAAAATCCATACACAAAATCCGTGTACTCTTAATTTGTAAAACTAGTCACATCTTACAGGTTGGAAAGTATGACAATTTTATCCCTGTGATGACTTTAATTGAAAATAAAAGTCAGAAGTGTAAACAAAAAGGGATAAAATTTCAATATTAATTTACAAAAGTAGAAGAAAAAAAGTGCAACGGAATAAGAACCTACTTGGTTAATTCGTACCAATGTAGGAAAACATACTAAGTATGAACTAAGAGAGAGCAAGTAGACGTGACAGTAGCGTGAAAAGAATCGGCCGATCTCAGGCAAATTCCAGAAAATGCAAATTCAAGAAAATGCAAGAAGCAGCATAAAACGTAAAAGAAATTGACGAGCTAATGAGCTGTTACAGATTGACTCGCTTTTTGTACCCGCGAGCGGGATGCACGCGCAGGAAGGTTGGAATATGTATGTATATCACAAACAGTCCATATGCAGATAGTCACGAATTTGCATACGTTCCATTTACTCACCATCGTTTTGTTTGCCGAATCTCGACGAACGCCGTTTTCAGTGATGTATTGCAAACAAAAGGCTAAATTTCTCCTGAACTGGAACACTGATATGGTTTATTGTGGGCTCATTCTAAAGCTTGTGGAATGGAGAAGTTTTGGTAAATTTGACCGATTGTAGCTTGAACGGTGTTTGCGGAATTCCGGTTAAAGAATTTGGCCACAATTCGATTTTAAACTTCGCCAATGTTTTAGCGCTTGTAGCTCGCCATCAAATTAATGTATGCTGATGTAAATGGTGTCACCCGATAGGATATTTTCTGCTCTTACCAAATATGGGCTTATTTTGTGTGTAAGTCTTTCAGAAAACTCATAAATTTGGGTTTTTTCAGACAGGAGGGGAAAAAACAGATTTTTCTTCTATCTACCATAACTCGGAAACGGTTAGAGATAGGACAGGGTTCTATGGTGTTTTATGCTCCCCATGGGCTGTTCTATCACATCCTTTCGTTTGGCAGATTATGTCAAACTCACCCTGTATATATATATATATATATATAAATTTAAGAATTCAGTAGCGTTATAAAATTTAGCGTTTAATAGATACAAGTTGATACCAACACCACAAAAAAAACTGATTGTAACACAGTTTAAAAGCCAGTAGAGAAATTTTTCGATTCATTTTTAGTGCAATTAAAAGGCAAAACCAATTTAAATTACTTACGCCAACATGAGTAAAAAGGACTATAAAACTTTGACGGAAAAAATTTATGAAGGTTCTCAATAAATTTATTAAGATGTAACTGAAAATGAGAATTGAATTAAAAAGTATGAAATAAAGACCCCAGGAAATAAGAAATGGATTTATAAATGCTTAAAAGTAGAAGTATTAGCTCATCAGGAAACATGTATTTCTGTAAGCAGAATAAGCTGCAAAATTTCGCAAAACTGTATAGCTAATTCTAGCCAAAAATACAGCTCATGTTTCGATCTTGCAACAAAACCATATTGAAAGAGGAATGAAATAAAATATTAAAGCAAACCTTCAAGGTATCCAGACAGAAAAAGGGAAAAAATCAAAAATCAAAGACCTAACCACATACCAGGCCAACACCAAAAACAGTGAGTAACATGTTGCCATAACATTGATAATAAAAATAAATTACAGACAATCATCGATGAATCAATAAAGATTTTACAATTGAACAACTTCAATGACATTTAAGTTCACTTTGTAATTGTATTTTTAATTTAGTTAAATTTATTTTAATTTTATTCTTAAATCAAAAAGCTTACAATCTTTCATGGGACGGAGTTTAATTACAGCAAACATTAATGCATATGTGTGCTTGCGCCATCTATCGTGAAGCATGATAAACAGTATAAGTCAATTAAAAAATTTTAAGATTAAACATGCAATTGTTTTTTTTTTTTTTTTTTTTTGTATTATTTGAGAGATCTTTTTTTATTTTATTTTTAAAAGTTTTATTTATCTTTTAATGTTTTGAAATTATTTTAAGTTAAACCTGAAGTAATAAATCCTTAATCTTATTTTTTAATAATATATACACACACATATATATATATATATTGTGTCCCCATGTATTACAAGCGGACATATTTTCACTTAAACTTTACAATGCAGATCTTAAAGAAGTTTTGAAAAAAAAAAAAAAAACTAAATTGTGATGAGAAAGGTCATAAATATTGATAGGCAGCTTATAAATCATTTGAAATCTGCAGTTGATATTGTACTGCGTGCTTCCTTATTTGCGGATTTGCAAGAAATGCTTCAGGAACTAAACGAAAAAAAGCAAGCTTGATGGATTAAAAAGAACCACAGTATATATATATATATATATAGACAAATTTCTTTATTTCTTCACCGAAGACCACTGGTGATATGGATGAATTTGAAACTATATGCAATTATACTTATTTGGGACAAGTTCTTATGATGAACGGGACATCCGAGTTAAACATGCACGGGGAACCCATTATTTTATTTTAAATCGATGAAAAGTCATGGATATAAGTGAAGGCATACTACACATTTTCTCAAAAAAATAGAAAATATTTGAAAACCATTATTTTTACTAAAACCTATTGTTCATATAACTTTTAATATAATATATTAATAACCATAAAATTTTAAATTAATATTCAAATTAAGAAACTTACAAAAAGGTTCAGTAATTGTAACATCAGATAGAATAAAATGCATAGTGAATATTATTGATAATACGTAAGATTCTAAAGATTACATAAAAAATATGGTTTAGTAAACGAAATAGTTTTCAAATATTACTTTTTAAGATAATGCAAAGAGTACCTCCACTTATGTCTATGTCTATGCAATGATTCATAATAAAAATATGGATGAAACCCTTTAAAGTTTTGAATTTTTTTAAAGTACTTGAAAATCTACTTTTCTATAGACGATACATATATTTTTAATTTTAACGGTATTATTATTATTATTATTATTTTCAGAATTTGTCTATCAATTTGTCTAAAAAAACATGCAAAAGAAAATTTGCAAGGGCTGGCGCATACGCGTTTAAGAATTGTTTATTAAAAAATGCTATTTTTCATCGGATATTTGATATTTTGATCACAGTATTTTGTGTTTAATGTATTATGTCAAGTTTTCTAAAAGTAACATTGCTTTGTTTTTAAAACCCTGCATGCTATAAACAAAAAAAGTACAAAAAATGTCGACATTATTAAAGAAATATTTAATAAAATGTCAATCTCCATTAATATAATTGCAATGCTCATAGAAATTTATATCTATGATTAAAAGAAGTTTCATAGTACTCATTAATACAGCTTTCACTCATTTCAATTTTTTTTTTTTTTTTTTTTTTTGTGATCCCAAAGATTGAATATTGTTTGTTAATTTGTGACTGATCCCTCTTCAGCCTTCGACGCAATATGTGGGGTGTAACATGTTCTGTCTACCCCTAAAATCTATGAAAATCTATGGAGTATCTGTTTAATTAAGATTTTCTAGGGGGGAAAAAAAGTCTAGTTAGCTTCGCTATTGTTATCCGTAATTAGTTTTCTTTTTCTTTCTTTCTTTTCTTTTCTTTTCTTTTTTTTTTTTTTCTTTTTTACCAATGTATATAAAGTTTTCTATTTGTTTTACAAAGTAGATAATTATCGAATTATTTATTTATTTATTAATTATTATTCTTCTTCTTTGATTCCATTTGCCTAATTACGCATAAAAAATTATTATGTGCAAAAAATCTTAAAAACTTACAACAGCTATTGAAATAATCAGAAGATTTAAATAAGTATTACTAAAGTTACTTTCAACATAATCTTCCTCCTATTTCAATTTTTTAACTGTACTCAACTTCACTGTTTCTTTCAATTGCTTATTAAGGCAAAAGAATATTAGTCTGCCGCTTTTAATAAGTCAATCAAATTAAATATCTCCGAAGCGGATAAAAGATTTAATTAATTTGAGTGGGTAATTAAATTAATGTTTTTCTTAAAAAATATGGAGGAAAAATGAAATATCAATCTTAAAATAAGGGCTCTTGTTCTTTTTACTTCAATTACCCGACTACCAAAGGTAATGGAAATATTGTATTCGATCCAAAAATTTTATATCGAGTTTTTACCTGATAATAAGTTTTAAGGTTTACTGAGTTCAAAAATGTAGTTTTTGGCAATTGGTCATTGTGTGTGTGCGTATATATGTGTGAAATCTTCTGTCGATCATATCTCCGAAACTGATAAAGATAGAACTACAAAACTTCAGAATTGTGACCGGTCTGATGTACAGTTGAATTTTTCAAATTTTGGTGAAAATTGGAACACCAGAAGTGGGACATCGGAAATCGGAAGTGGGACCGTAAGTCCGTATCTCAAACACGGCTCTAACAATTTTCTTCAAAGTTGCTTTATAAACACTCTATTATACGTCCTTTGAAATGATATTGTTTGTTATTCCAAGAAAATTGACAGAAGTCCTGTATAAATAGCTCGATTTCAGGCCTCGCAGGTGCATTCCTTTAAAAACGGCTGCACGATTTTTTTTTTTCAAATTCACCATATTAACTCCCTTTCAAATATCCCTTTGTATGTAATTATTGTTTTCCGATCAAGAATATAGTATGTCAAGTTTTGGTAAAAGTCATTATGTCAAAAACTGCTCTAACGATTTTCTTGAAAATTGTTACAGAAATCAATTTTAGATATCTTTTCTCACGTATTACGTGGTTGTTACGGGAAAATAACAGTCATTATAATTAGGTAAGTCAGATTTAGATTTCGAAAATTGGTGTCTCAAAAATTAATTCTACAATTTGTTTTTTCTTATTTTTTAACTCGCTATGCAAACTCTGTTTTATGTGTCTTTACACGTGTATCAAGTTTCTCTTACCAGAAAGTTTTTAAGTGTCTAATTGGTTTGATCAATTTTATGTCTTCTAATCACATTTTCTCCAAACAAATGCATATAATACGTGTAATAGTGGATAATGGAAGTCGTGCGGGTGTTTCACAACAGATTTTTTTCCCCTGTCTGATCTGTCTATATCCATGTGTCTGGGAGTGTGCCTGTTATAAGCTGTGTACTAGGACATCAAAGTGAATTCAAATGCATTACGTTCATGGAGGGTAGCATTTCTGTTAACTACAGTTAATATTTCTGTTACTTTGTACTGTCTAAAGGCTGTCCTAAGCAAAATAGAATGAACATATTTTTTTACATGCATAAATCATACTTTGCGCAGAAATTGCGGCATGGAAATCGTTTATCACACGTTTACAGGGCTACCCATAGTGTTTAGATATATTGGGGCTTTAGTTGGAAATTTCTGGAAGTGTATCTTATTTTGCATCACGTGTTTTTATATAAGATTTAATTTAAGAACACAATATTATGTACATATAGTTTATAGACAATATACAGGGATACACAAAATTAACCTAAACATTCTTTTCTACCGAACCTAATCGATAGAAGTACTTTTGCTACGTCTTACTATGTCGACGAACACCGCTCATGAAGATAAATTTATTAATTCTCATACCGACACTAATTCTATTTTCAACTCCTTTTTTTTTTTTTTTTTTAATATCTCATTTGAGACTCGAATAATACAAAAATCCAATTTTTGGCGTTTGGTTTGCATGTATATTTGTTGTCAGCATAACGTAAAAACAGATAACTGTAGGAAATTCAAATTTGGTATTTTGAAGTCCATGTTGCATAGCCACTTGAAAAATTTGATCAATATTGTCAAGTTTGAAGACAAATTAGTAATGGCCTTGCATTTTTGTTGTTGTTGTTGTTTAAATGTAGGTCTTACAATTGAACGCAGAGTTGGTGGGGCTGCAAACCGCCTCACACAGAAGTATATGTCAAAACATATTGTTCCTAAACCCATTTTAGATTGTTTTAAAGTATATTATTTTTTATTATGTTAATCTTGTCGATCAATTACTTAATCTACAATCTATTTTTATAGTATTAAAATGCAGGGTAAGTGAAAGGTATGTGAGTGACACACGAGATTATTTTCCTTCTCACAAACTACAGTAGTGAATAATACAGTATTGTGTGCAATGTCGAAACCCCAAACGGATATTTACATTTTTAACTTATAATTTTTTCACTTTACATTTTTAAATTTATACAGAGTTCCGAAGGAATTTATATTAACTTCCATTATCTCTAGAATAAACAACGAAAATAAGAAAACTGTAAATTAAATAAATAAATAAAAGGTCCTCGATCTGTTTCTCTTAAAAATATTTTCTTATATATGCTGGAGTTAGTTATTTTTTATTTATTTATTTCACTTGCTATTATGAAGGAAATTTTTAAGTTTGATTTTGAATGTTTGGCTTCCTCACTTTTTTCTCACAAAATGCTTGTACAACAAAGCAATTTCTAATAATATGTAAAGTATCTAAAAGAATTCTATATTACCTATTTTTTAAAATACATCAGTAATATACTTCAACGGTATATTTCATTCACGAAAAAGAAATATTCATTTCAATACTTATTATGCTTGCCGTATTTATTTTTCGCACACTGTTTGATTGGTATCATTTATCATTGTTATTATTATTATTTTGTACTTGTGATTGTGTGTGTAAGAATTTTTCTTTCTTTCTTTTCTTTTTTTTTTTTTTTTTTTTTTTTTTTGGGGGGGGGGGGCTTTTTCCGCATTCTTGACTGCGGTAGTGACATATTTCAATACTATGAAAGAAAATTTCTGTTACAAAATTGAATAAATATTGGTACTGAAATTTCATGATTAAGAATATTTAATAAAATATTTAATTATGTCTTAAATGTTCCTTGGAGTTTTAATCTTCCGGAAATTCGATTTTTTGAGAAAAATATATTTTGATATATATAAATTTCTAATCATTTTAACGCTTGATTTATGAGTGAAATTGTATCTGATGAAGATGAAACATCATTTTGTTTTCAAATTTAAATTCGAATTGTTTAAAAAATTCTATGAGATTTGAAAAAATGAATAAATAAATAAAACTGCTTTAACTATGGCTTTAAAACATTATACTCACATTATGTAAAGCATATCTACAAAATGGATTAAGGATTCATAGATATTTAAAAAATTAATATTTAAAAAAAGAAAATATATGTAAAACTTAAAAATTAAAAAAAAAAAAAAAAAAAAAAAAAAAAGCATATTTATAAATATATATAACTAAATAAAGTGAGATCCACTATGAAGCCACTTATGAAACCTTTTTGTAGATATATTTTATATGATTGTGTGTGCAACTATTTAAAAGAAGAGATGAGATTGATGATGATTTTTTTTTTTTTTTTTTTTTTTTTCAAAAACTCGTAGGTAGTGGAAAAAAGTACTTTCGAAAAAAAAAAAAAAAAATAGATTTTTACATAAAAATGGTGGTGGTAAAAAGGAAGAAAATTCTCATACCCAAAAAGTTCCTTCAACAAAAAAAAAGCAACCCTTGTTGCAGATATAGCAAAATTTAGAAAAAATTAACGTTCAATTTATTTAACTACTTAAAAGAAACTAAACCACTAAAAAAATAAAATAAATAAAAACATATCTCTACCGTAACATAATACTAACCTTTAATAAAGTAAACAAACAAGACATATTTAAATTCCTGAATGCTAGCTTTCTCCTCTCACACTCTCTGAGAACTGTCCTTTTCAGCTTTTTATACTATAAATCTTTTGTAATTCTTCAGCTGCCACTGTTGAAGTTGAGTCACATGAAGACTCATATTCATATATCGTTTCAGTAAAATCCTACATCCATAACAACTTCTAGAGTAGTCAAAACAATGACAGTTTAATTATCTGTATTTGTTGTATTCACTTTAATTTTATAGTCATTTTAGAATCACCCTTTCTCTCTCTCTCGCTCTCTTATTATAGATCAATGACACTTAGATCAAAATGCTATCATAGTTTTAGTAAATAATTTGCTGTCGTAATTTTAGTTAAATTTAACAAACGTAACTTTCACGCTACCTATTTGCATTTTTATCAACGATTCTTGTTAACAATTTCCAGTAATTAACCCATTCTCTAAAGCGCTGAAAATAGTGTTTTGAAATTTAGGGAATTTTTTATTAATCTATTACCAATAGTTTTTAAGAGTGATATTTGATATGCATAAAGTACGGAATAATCTTCAAAGTGATTAGGCTACCGTGACATTTAAAATTTAGTGGTGGGCCTCAAATAAAAAAGTCCCCAAATTTGGCAACACTGACCAGATGACTGAAATTAAGCAGGAACGGCAAAAGGTTAAGTAACACTAATGTATATGTATATATAAATATAAAGATTGTTTTATCTTATATCTTCTATCAACTCAAAACATTTCTTCTTTAAAAAAAAAAAAAAAAATTAGAAGCGTTTAAACAATACAAGAAATACGAGAAGAATAAAAATATATTCCATAAAAAAATAATTTTAGTATTATTTATCCAAATTACAAGGATATATCCATACTTAAACAAAAAATAAAGAAAAGAAAAGAAAAAGTTTGCTGCAGTGCGTATTTTTAGTCATTAAAAATAATTATTAAAACTTGTAAGTAAAATAAGGCAGTTTATTATTATGATTTTAATGATACCACAAGAGGTAGTTTCTCAATCACTAATATTATTGATAATGATCATATTTTATAAACAGTGAATAAAAGAATTTTGTAAAATATATCGATAATTATTAACCAGAAAAAAAAAATGTAACTAGTTCGTGATAAAAGTTTTCACTGCAACAAACTAATTTTATGTATTATTCTCTACTAATAGTTTTATAATAAAATAGAAACAAACAACACTTTTTTTAAATGTGTGTTATCACTTTTTTTTCTAATGAATAATGAGTTTTAATCATTAAATAACTATACATTTTTATACATTCCTAAACAGACGTAGATCTCAAGCTTTTATCACTATTGTGTTCTCGGTGTGTTATTATTTTTTTGTTATCGTCTTTAATTTTGTATAGTAATTTTCCTCTTTTTTGTCGTAAAAATCTCAGATTTTTTTTTTTTTTTTAATCTATAGATTAAATATTTTAATCACTTTTGATTACCCGCTAGCGGACTATCCTCAATTTCCATTTCTATTGGCTTTTTAGTACTAGAAATTTTAGTACTAGAATAGGAGGATAAAATGTATTATAATACTTAGAGTAAATGGTTTTTCAAATAGCTTCCCCAAATGACACATTATGGCAAGCAAAATCCTTTATCGAAAACTAACTTTTATTCCTTAAGATTATGTTGAAACTGAGTTACTCAATACGATCCAAAATCTCTAATTTGAGATAAAGTAAATTCTTCATAAATTTAATTGCTTAATTATATATATATATAAGCAATAAGGAATTTTTAGGTGGTCCTAGCCTATATAAACTCCGAACAGCTAAGTCATCGAGTGCGACCTAGGATCTACCCCGACATTTCTCGTCTACCAGTCTCGAAAGTCGAGAATCTCTGAGGCACTCGTTAGGCAATTCTAATTTTATATTACAATGTAACCCCGCTTTTAGTAATTTCAAAGTACGTAAAATAAAAAGATTAAATTGCGGGAATGTTTAAAGGTCTCGAAATATTGTACGTGCAACTGACAATTAAAAAATTAATAATATTTAAGGAAACTTTGGTTTTGCGATAAGTTATTGTATTTTGTTTTTAACAGCTTTTAAATTTTGTAAACCGCTATTGAGAAATGACTATTACATCTCATTGTACAACAGTTAAAGTGATATTAAGATGCAAATGTAATAAGCACGACGCATGGATATAAAATTATTACTCAAAAATAATGTATTATAACATATACTTACGCTATGTCATGTGAATTTTTCTTCACGAAAATGTTTAAAATTGTTTTCTGCTTTGCTTTCTTTATTTCGATTTCAATTTTTTAATTCTTATAACTTACGAAGCAATGAAAAAGTATTAGGTAACTCAAAAGCTTTCTCATTGTCAATTTTAACATATATTAACAGACGAACTTCTAACTGCACTCTCAGATCACTGTTTATTAACCTTTTCCAACAAGGTTGAAAAGTGTTAATGACTTCGGTTTGTCTGTCTGTCTGTCCGCTCTCTAACTCCCGTAAATATAATTGAAATGTCTTGAAACTGATAGATGTTATTCAGGTTCACTATCGGGTGTTCCCTATTGAAAATGAAGTAAATACCTCTATTGGTTTGTGCAAAGGGACACCCAAAAGTATTCCAAAGCATTGTGTTCTATGACATATAAACCTATTTCTCTACATCTGTAAACCATATTTCAATAACTTTACTTTACTCAAATCTTAATGAAATTGAAATATGTTATTCAAATTCACTATCAGATGTTTTCTATAGAAAATGGAGTAAATACCACCACTGGTTTGTATACAGGGACACCCGAAAGTATTCCAAAGCATTGCGTTCTATAAGAGGTATTTGAATAAACCAAAATTTAATAAATTTACTATATACGTAAATCTTAACGAAATGGATATATGTTATTCATATGCACAGAAGAAGGTTTTCTACAGAATATAGCATGATTAGCATTAAGATTTGCAGGATCACACAAAAAAATTCAGTTACAATAAGGGTTATTACAGCAATTTGCTGGAATTACATTTTTGTTTACATTAAGCGTTTTAACATGTTCTAACAATTATTAAGTGCAAATATGATTGGAATGTTTTATCCGTCTGTCCGACTCTCCATCTGTCGATCTGTCCATCTTTCCGCCGACAAAGTCCGTAGATATTTTCAGAATTAAAAACAAAACATGATGTATTTATTCAAGTTCATTAAGGAATGCTTCCTATTTAAAATGACAATAATATGTCCTGTATAACTGGTTAGTGTACAGGGACACCCAAAAAATATCAATGCATTTCGTTTTAAGAGACACATTTGTATAAATCTCAAATGAATAACTTTCTACTGCAAAAATCATAAAGAAACTGACATTATACGCTAATAGGCTAAAATATTATTTTGCATTGAATATGATGTGGTTAACCTTCAGATTTACAGGACTAGACTAAAATATCGAAAATATATATAGAATCATCGAAAATATATATAGCATATTCCATTTAAAAATACTAGTATCAATTCTGAATTAAATGTGACAGCTATGATATATTCATTTTAGCATGCATTTAATATAGAAAACACATTGCATTTATCTGCAAAAGAAAAACCTAATGATTTACTATTTAGAAAAAAGAAGTAATACAAAATGTTCAATATAAAATGAGCTTCTGGGTAAATTGAATTTCCTTCCTAGATACTTTTGAAAGAAAAGTTTTTGATAAGCAAGATTTTGTAAAACATTTTACGCTTTATGCATATCACTCTTTCTAAAGATAAGATTTTGAAATTTGAAATGTTTGGTTTCTTTTCGCGTTTTATATTTCTAATATACATGTTTAGAATCTGGGCCCATGAAAATTTAAAGGCTAAGTAAACACTTTTTTTTTTAAATATTAGAAAATAAGAAATCAGAAATTTTATTTGAAAGATATGTATACTCCCCAAAAATTTCAAGACAAAATATAGTGCCTTTATATTGCTCTTTTATACACTGTAAATAAATCGCAGCAAAATTTACAAGTTTATGCCCGTCAAGAAAAGTTCCAGCCAAATGCCCCTTAATTAATATTTTGCCCATAATTTATCATTTTTAATAACACTTTATATATAAATATTTTTTTATTATTATTATTTCTTTGAAGATATGTACTATAAACGATTAATGAAGTTTATTATTAAAAAAAGGTGGTAAAAAACTGCTGAGAACGTTGTTGTATGGCGGAAAATATGAAATCATATTAGAAAATACGGGTGTGCCCGTTTTGTAGGTAAAAAAAATGGTCGAGACCATAAAAATTAAACGGGCGAAAGCACGTAAATTCACGTGTTTTGTAACAGTGTTATTATATAAAAATAAATGTGGAATTTATCTAACATTAAACAGCTAAGTCTTCGCATTCTTTTCATACGTATTATCATTTATAGAGAGGTTGCGATGTTGGTGTTAAGCTAATTCACTACGCAAGTGTCTTAGATCTAGGTAGTTTAACCTTAGTAGGGGTAACTGTAAAGGTACTACCACGAAACTCATGGAAATCTGAAAACAGCTATGTCGATGAGTCTGACCAGGGATTGAAACCAGCATCTCTCTTCCACCAGCTTTGGGAGCTAATATTTAGAACGGTATTACAAATAAGTAGTTCTAAAATACAACACATTTAAAGTTTTATCAAATATTTTAATGATGATAATGTTTTTTATTGTCCTATTCAATTAATACCATTTACAAGCAAACCACAAAAAAAAAAAAAAAAAAAAAAGAAAAAACGCGTATTGTTTTGGTTATAAGCATCTTCCAAACGTTAATTGAATTGTTAATACTAATAATTTTAATAGAAATAATATCGTTATTTATTATCTAAGGTTCTGCGATTAAATAAGACGCGATGATAACTTTCAAGAAAATGTCGCATAAAAAAAAATTCGGAGATTCGGAAGCTGTGTACGTGTAAAATTTTTAGTAATGGACATAAAAGTAAATTTTAGTAGTGAACATTCGTACGCCTGAATAACATATATTAATTTCAAGGAATTCTAAAAATATTGAGAAAAATCAGAGCGCAGACAGACAGTCAGGGAAATAGATGAATATATAACACTTTTCTTCCGTAAATAACACTTTTCCTCCTGATTAATAAATTTTTTAATATAAAGTTCAATAATTTTACTAAGAACAAAAATAAACCTCCATAGAAATCAAACCGAGCACAAATGACTAAATGTTGTGATTTTTTTTTTTTTTTTTTATTGCATTATTTTCTCTTAAAAGAAATGCGTATAATTCGCAGTAACTTGGACGTAAAATCACTTTCTCTTATCGGTTCTTCAAAGAAGTAATATCACATGAAAATATTAAAAACGATCTTCTGTAAAAAATATAAATAATAATATTTTGATAATTTCTATGCAATAATAATGCATGTTATATTTATTATGCCTATTTCGAAAATAAAAATACGCATTATAAAATGTTTAAAGTTTTGGATTGAGATATACTTCATATTTATAAGCAATATTTAAGATATTTTCATAAGTGTACGCAATGACAATAAATTAAGCCTTAAATGCCTGATTATATTTTAAATAATTTAAAAAATGTTTTAATCTTACCTCTCTTAAATAAATCACGGTAAAAATACTTTAAATAACCATACTTTTATTTCAATAATGGTTTACAACTAAAGAGGAATTTGTTGTCAATCGCAAACATGAAGCATTAGAGCTTCAATATTATTCTAATAATACTTTAGAGACAAAATTGGGTATATTGTCGAAAGGTAACATACGATATTTAAGGCTTAAGAGTATATTCAACTCGATAAGTATAGTACTCAATAAAAATAATTAGTTTAATTTTCATTAAAGAAAATGCCTTTGAAATATTAGAGTAGCTTTTTCTTTTTATCGCACAGAAAATTGGAGAAGAGCGCAATTTTAATTAGAAGTTTTTATTTCTTGTATTTTTAAATATTATTTTTTAAAGAAAACATATATAGTTAACCATTCACAAAAATAATAATAGTATAAATAAATCAGTACAAATTATGCATATTTTAGAAAATACAGAAACATGTAAAGACACAGTAAAACTTTCCATTGGTTTTGCTGTGATTTTGATTTTTGATATTTACTATGATATAAAGCTACAACTTTATAGGTATATTTAATTTTTTCAAAACTAAATACTTTCCCGTAGACGTTTTTTAATTTATACTGTGTACCAATTACCATGTACTTCATAGTGTTATATTTTACATAAAATATACGTTTATTATTGTTATTATTAGCATCATTATTATTATTAAAACCCGAAAGCTGATTCTGTGTATACTTTTATTATATCAAGTTAATTTCATTTATGTTTAACATGAAGACACTATATTTTGCATTATAACAATCTGTATTTTAATGACTGTTCATTAAAGTTAATAAATGACGACTATATATATATATATATATATATATATATATATATATATATATATATATATATATATATATATATATATACAGTGTGTTCCAAAAGTCTCACACCCCAATTCTAACTCGAAAATGAGTCAGAATTGTGAAAAATGGCGAAACACGTGTTCAATGAATTCAAGAGGGACATCTTTCGGTGAAAAAAGTTTGGGCCTTGCAGTGGTTGGGGGAGGCTAGGGAGGATAACTTTAAAATTTCAAATAGGAAGGTTTGTCTTGTGATACATCCCTGGAAACATCTCCCCAAAACGATGAATTTGATATAAATAATTTTGCTCTACGATGATTATTAAGGGAGATACGTGAGTTTTTGGACTTTTGAAATGTGAAATGTATCCCCTTTAATAATCATTGCAGGACAAAACTGTTTATATCAAATTAATTCTCTCAAAGAGACGTTTCCAGGGATGTATCACAAGACATACTTTGCTCAAAAATGTTTGGACCCAGGAAAGGAGTTGTAGTAGTGCCGCTAGGGAGGGCAACTTTAAAATTTCAAACAGCAAAGTATGTCTTGTGCTGCATACCTGGAAACGTCTTTTTAAGGCAATGAATTTGATATAAATAGTTTTGTACTGCAATGATTATTAAAGGGGACACATAAGTATAAAGTCCACATTTCAAAAGTCTAAAAACGCAAGTATCTCCTTTAATATTCAACGTAGGACGAAACTATTTACATCAACATCATTGTTTTGAAGAAATGTTTCCAGGGATGTATCACAAGATATACCATCTCTTTTGAAATTTCAAAGTTGCCGTCCCTAGCGGCCCCCCTAGCCCTATAAAAAGTTCTTACGGGGATATGTATATATATTTTTTGTGTATTTTCCCCTTAAAATACACCCATTTCCCTTTTCATTTCAAATGTTATTTATTAAAAAAAAAAATCGTGCATTTAAGTGTTAATTTTCCGTGCTTAAAGTTCAACATTATGATTCAAAGAATTTTTTGTGTACAGAAACATACGTTAGTATTTGTAAAATTCTATAAAAATAAACATTTTATTTTGAGTCTTTTGATTCTCCTCTCAGTGTTGTTTATTTAGAGATAAAATAAATCTAATATTTTTTTCTGAAATTCGAATTTACCAGAATATTTTTAAATAAGAGTTTTCGTGGTTTACACATTGTTTAAAAATAAACAAAAGTAAACTTCAGTTTTTAAATATTTTACTTTATGATGTCAAAAGCGTAAAATTAATTGTCTCTCTTTAGTCTTTTATTTCGAATGATTCTTTGGCAATTTTGCAGTAAATTTTGCAGAAAAATATTTAGTTTGAATTTAGTGAATATTTATATATATATATATAATAAATAAAGGAATAGAAAGAAAGAGAAAACTATGGTTCTTTTTCTGATTTAAAATCAATTTTTCTTCCTTCCATCCGTCCTCAATTATTAAATATATTGTACTTACCATATTTTTTTTTGTTCAAACGTACTTAAATAAACAAGTTTTTAATGTTAATTAATAACTTAAATTACATATTCCATAATAATTTATATTGGTCATACATATATTTGTGTGTGTGTGTATGTTTATAAATTAGTACATATATTGTACATTTTATATAAATTATTTCAAATATAAACTATTCATATTTTGAAGAATGCTTTCAATGCAATTTGAGCTTTTAAACCACTCTTTTCTATAATGATTTTTTATTTGTTTGTTTATTTGTTAAAAAGAGTGCAGTTGATTAAAAAGATAAAAATTGTTAAAGCAAAAAGTTAAAAAAAAAAGCATTATTTTCGCAGAAGAGAGTAAAAATGTCTATAAAAATATTTATGTGTATCCACACATAAATATTTTTATAGACATTTTTTTTAATTTAATGTAATATTTTCCAAAAGGTAATATATGTATATATATATATATATATGACGAACTTTCATGAAATCGTAAAAAATATAAACTGTCTTAAATAAATATTCACCATTGAAAATGTATGTATATGAAATGAAAATAAAGCTAATGTTAGAAACTATTTGTTTAGAAATTGAGACATGTATGATTTTAGTTTCAGTGTTAACTATGAGATAGAATTATATAGATTAAAAGATGAACATAATTAGTTTCATGTCAGTACTTTCATTAAGTCAAAAATTTTCGAGTATCTAATTTATCTCGGTTCAATACATATTCATGTGGAATGCAATTCGAATTCTAATAAATTAACTTTGTCTGTCATAAAGCCTCATTCAACCAATAGTAATATATTTCATATTTGATATTCACAAAACGTATTTTATAACTGTTATCTAAATTTCCTAATAACGAACTGTTAATTAGAAAAAAAATATTTATTTGTTTCTACTTGTTACCTAGTACGGTCATTAAACACAAGAATACGTAATTTTCTATTAGAAAGCATTTAATTAAGAATAAGTTTTACAAAACAGTTTGAGTTGTCTGTTATATCTAAGACTATTTGTATTGTGTATGTAGATATAAAGATAAGTACAATTCCTGTGATATCTTTTTGATATCATTCTTTTCCAGCATCTTAAGAAACCCGAATTAATAAAAGATTATTTTGTATTTCTGATACCTGCTTATGCGCACGTTACACTGCATATTTTATCCAAGGTTTGTTTAATTGTATCAAATTTCTAACTGGAATAGAAATAATGACAACATTAGAAGAATTGATTTTGCTTGTTATTTATTAAGTTAAAATATAATGAACTACCGTATACTTTAAGATAATAATCTTCTTTCTCGAGCTATATGAAGAAACGAGCATTTCAACTTCTGTTAGAATGCACTTAATTATAAAAGAACAACGTCACAGAACCTAGCGTTATTTGTTACATATATCATATTTTGATTTTATTATTTAGGATATTATGGGTAAGTCTAATTAGTATAATTCTTTAACCTTTCACATTCCAGTGTCTTAAAGTTTCTGAAATATCTGGGTTCAATAAAAGAGTACTTTCAACATTGTTATATAATAATTTAATTAGATGCGTCTTTTCTAAAACAACCGACAGTCAATAGTAGCATATTTTACATATAAAAGTAATGGAAAAAAGTGACATCTAATTATAGAGTTATATAATTATGATTTTCTTCTGCCAAAATAAATAAATAAATAAATAAATAATTCATGTAATGTGTTCTAAGAACAGTTTCTGTCAAATCTCTCTTAATAAGAAATAAATGTTTTAAAAGTTTTTACATGTTAAGGACAATCTGAATTTCTTTATAAAAACAAGTTTAAACCTAATTAATGTAGATTTTATGATGACAATTTGTTATATATAACATTTTTAATATATTTTTTTAGAAGATGCTTTTTATTGAAAAATCTGCATAAAATATATCCATTATTTTTGTCTCTTTTTAAAATCATAATTTACACTGCATAAAATTTACAAAAGTTATTTTTTAAACATTAAGGTGTCTAAATACCGATTAAAAAAACTTAATATTGATAAAAAAAAATAGTGTTTCGTAATGAAAAGACAGCTCAAAAACATAAACAATCAATTAAAAATGTCTAATAATGCAAGTTATCCTTTCAATTATATGTTTAAACTTTAGAATTGGTGTAACAAAATGTTCATTAAACTGTAAAAGATCTAAATATCTGATATAATGAATAAAATGTTTATATATTTTTTATGCTTATTGCTTGATTCTCACTAAATCAATTGTCAACCGACGTGAACAGGTATGTATTATTAAAAATAAGAGAATTGTAAAACGGATGATCAGTGGCAAACAATATGAAATTTGTATATATAATTTTTTATTCATCGTATAAGGGACAGTCAAAGGAAAACGAGGCAGACAATATTACAAGAAGGACAGGGAAGTTGGCAATGTAGGTAGGTCTTGGTTTTAGTTATTACAAATTGTTATGTTTAAGTCAAAGTATATTGAGAAGTAAATCAATATGCCTGCTTTACTTATGTATTTTTTTGTTAAAAAACAATTTAAAAAAAATATAATCCCTTTTCGGCAAGCTTAATGGTAAATTCAGATTCCTTTACGTTAATGTTACAAAAGTAAAGAAATATTACATATGCATTAACACATGCTTAGCCAATCGCTTTGTTCCCGCATATTGCATTATTCACGTCGCTATTCTGTTTTCAAGAAATTTAATTTTGAACTACAAAAGGGTTTTTTCCATTCTTCTTAAAATTTTAGGCTAGATTTATTGGTCAGTAATTGTTTCAGTTTTTGAAAATTCAAGCTCACAATCATTCAATAAATAGAAGTCGTAAAGATATACAATTTGGTAACAACACTTGCGACTTAGCAATGAAATTTGTGATTTGGTGGCAAAATTTGATAGTTGACGACGAAATTTTTGATTCTGCGACGAAATTCGTTATTTAATGACAAAATTTGGCGAGCTTGGTGATGGAGAATGGTAGTTTTTGGCGTCATTATATTTTCTTCCCACGCGAAAACCTCATATCTCTTCACAGACCAATATCTTGTTTCCACAAGATAAAAAGTGAAAGGAAGCTGTAACGTAGTACTCTCAATTTCAATCGTAAATTTTTGCCTAAACCGGCGTTCTAAACTATTCACCAAAACGATATTTTTACTAAGACCAGCGTATTATTTTAATTTTATATTTTTAAATGATTAATTAAAGCTGTTACCATGGTTTTTATATTTTGAGTGATCTTTTTTATTATCGTTTGCACGTGACGTAAGCATCAGATTATAAATTTAAGCAATTAAAGCTATTACTAGTATATAGAAAAAATCGGCTTCATCACAATTTTGACGAAAAATCACTTTTTAGCTTCTAAATTTTAAGCAATTGAAGCTATCGAAAAAGTTTAAATACAAAAATTCTTCTTTAGATTAAGGCGGTAATTCGCTTGATTTAAAGTGTTTTCCTATTTTCAATATTAAAGAAATTATGAGCAAATGAAAATTTCCACCGCCCACCATTTCCATTCTTTATAAGCTGGATACCCCATCTACGAACTCGACCGAAATTATTACTGTCCTGACAACATATCCCGAGCTGGTTAAATTTAAATAAAATTTACTCCAGCTATCGTGTTCACAATTTAACATGGGAAAAAGCGTTATACATATACATATATATAGCTATATACATACATAAACTTTTGAACTTATATATATATATATATATATATATATATATATATATATATATATATATATATATATATAAACTTTTGGGTTCTAGTGGTCATGATCGGTGTAGATAGGAAGAAATTTCCCAGGAGTCGTGTTATGAGTGCCATTGCAATCCTATAAAGAATGTACCTAAAAAAATAGTGACCCAGAACATTAATACTTGCATCTTTTGCAGTAGAAACAACAACAACAACAAAAAAAAAAAAAAAAAAAAAAAAAAACAGCGTTTATAGATTTATGTTATTTCCATGAGTCTTCAACCACTTAATAATATTAGCATTTTTTGTTACAAATTAAACCTATACATTTAAAAAGTCAGTTGTTCATAGAAGAAGTAGAAGCCTCGATGAAAGACAATGGATTCGTATAAACCTTGAAAATTATCTAGAATTTTTCAAAATTTGTATAAAAAAAAATAAAATATATAAATTATAAAATATTCCTGATTAGAATTGCTATCTATTTTATATTAGTTTATTTAAGCATCAAATAGGGATATACCACTATATGCCACTTCTAATAATTTGTTTAGGCATTCAGAATAATAAGCCATTATTATGCTTACATTTATACAAAAAACCTTCGTATTTTTCAAAATAAATAAATAAATAAAATAAATAAATAAATAAATACAAATATAAATATATAATCATATCTTTTTGCTCACTCTACGTTTTTTAAAGGATTACTGTATTTTACCATGTTAACATTAACTAGCTTTCTTGCTTGCTTGTTTGTTTGTTTGTCCAGTACAAATCTTGCAATCGATTTTTAACTAAATTTTTTAACTAACATTTGAAACTTTTAGACTAGCTCAGAACACGATGACAATGCATTATTTTAATACTTTTTGTCACCTTCAAGCAGAATTGAATTCATAATTAATAAATGTCTAAAACATTTTTTTAAATTGCTCTCTTTGTACCGCATTTGATCATTTTCTTTCAAGATCGTGAGAGAAAATTTATAAAAAAAATTAAAAAGGTATTTTTTAATACATAAAATTTTCAAGTTTATATTATTCAACAGAAAATTTAAAAACGTGGTAAAAAAGTTCTATTTATCTTGTAATTATTTTTAGTAATCAAGAATATTTTCTTATAATTTTGTTGAAATTATGTTTATGTTACAGGAAATATCTAATATGCTTGGATGTAATTATCTGTAAGTAATACTGTAACATAATATTTATTAACATTTATTCATTTTATTTCAAATACAAAGTTTTTTTTAATAATAGGTATTCCAAAAATGTTAAAAAATAACCAATATTTATTTATTTATTTATTATTTTTTATTTTTCCGTTACATTTGTTTCATTATTCCTATGTGTAATTTATATTTTTCTATATTAATTATCTGACAAATTATTTTAAATAAATTATACTTTTATTATCCTTGAAACATTTATACACTCTGTAAATCTTTAATTTATTATGTGTGTTTTACTGAGCTAGCTACCTATCAAACAATTTAATAAAACTCAAACATGCATACAAATATTAACATGGGAAAATAAAAATCTTCGATGAATAATCTTTCATTTGATCATTAAATTTCTTACGTCATTTCACTTTTTTTTTTTTTTTTTTGTTTAAGACGGGGGAAAAAAGAAAACTTGATATAGTGGGAGAGAACTATAGATTTTTTGTCAAGTATATCTGACAACCAATTATTTAGTTTTCAAATCATTAAGTATAATTAAACTTTTATCAGATCCGTCATCAATTTCTTTAATTTGATTCTAACGATATCGTTATCGATATTTTCTTTAGCCAGGACGAAACTGATAATGAATATTTTCGTTTAGATAATTATTGAAATTGAAAATATGATCATATTTTATTTTTATAACTATTTTCTTGATAACAAAGAAGAGAAAAAAAAGAAAATGGAAAAATTAGACTGATTTATCTCTTAACTTAATGTGATAGCGAAATATTTATTATTTATTTATTTTTTTTTTAATATCTTTTCAATTTCTTATTTTCATTTTTATTTCCTTTCTCACACACACACACACAAAAAAAAAAAAAAAAAAAATCACTTATGTAACGAGAAGTAAAAATAGATTTTTTTTTTTTTTTTTTTAACAACTGGAATGGAGTATCTTTATTACGAGGTATAATTGTCTATTTGATGTTTTTTAAAGCTATTAACATTACATAATATCCTTCAAGGTTTACATTTAATGTTTAGTTTTAATTTTCGTAACATCCCATCGTCTTCCCAGGATATCTTCAAAATGTCTTCAGGATGAAAAGACATGCGAGTAATACCTTGAAGCTATACTGTGGATAATTGTGCTGTCAGGTTTAAAATATACAAGAATATTTATGTTATATAATGATCTACATTCCCTAAGATATCTAAGATGCCAAAATGCGTTTTAAATCTTAGACAGGGCTGTGTTTTATCTTTATTAATCTTAATTTATCTTTATTAATAAACGTGAAAAATATTCCTGAAGTTACACGTTATCGTTACCTCCCTCTTGAAAAGTTTTCCTTTATTTTTTGAAAAGTTTTTCTCTCCCTATTTGAAAATTCAGTATGTTCATCGCAAGTTCGCCACAAAATGACCACATCCCTCTTCGACTGCATCCAGGTATATCTCTACTGTACTAGATTCAGAGACCATTTCCATGTACCTACAACAGCACCCGAATTCAATACGTCGCAGGACAGAAAGAGTTCCTAAACGTTAACCCCCCCCCCCCCTCCCTCAATGTTTCTACTTTATCCCAAGAAAAGTTCTTTTTCCATGCATTCTGGTATCTAAAATGAGCCCCTACATCAGATTAAGACCTGTATATCTATACGATACATCTCTGACAGACTAAAAGAAGGGGGAGCCTCTTTTGAAGTCAAGCTACCTAAATCCAAATCAGGTGTGTTCTTTTCAAATCATTTTCAAAAATTTTCTAAAAGTGCTGAATTTTCTTTCATGCTGTAACCCAACTAAACTCTAATATTTGTGTTCCCTTTGGATATTATTACTTAGTATGAACTTTTAAAATTTAAACTCACTAAACTCACTTGTATGTCATTAAAAAAAACTCATCAGTTAGTTTAGTTCTACTATA
The DNA here is from genome assembly GCA_963930645.1 of Salticus scenicus. NCBI lineage: Eukaryota > Metazoa > Arthropoda > Arachnida > Araneae > Salticidae > Salticus > Salticus scenicus. Next base: position 386,883,033 of record OZ005648.1, read on the forward strand.
TGATTCCTTAGAATATATATATGAAAATTAATTGTCTTTTTATTTGAGCTGTCACCTGCAGACTTTGGTGAATATATATTTGACATTTTCACAATGTATCTAAATGTTTTATTCTGCAAAAGTTTTCTTCGAAATATTGTACTTATTGAATCTGTATTTTGTAAATGTATATGTTTATAAAGTATAATTAAACTTTACAAATTGGATTTATTATTTTCTATTATTTAGGGGTACACTATTATTTTTTTAGCTCAAGCGGAAGCACGTTCAAAAACAATTCGTTTCCTCTTTGAAACAGTTAAGCATAAGAGAAAACGAGTTTTTTGCATATACGCACTTTAAACTGGTATTATAGAATACGTATGCTAGTGGATACAAAAGTATTCATATAGAAAAAACAGCACATATTTTAAATTGTGAAATGTATCGGAAATAACGATAAATTCAGATTTTGATTACTTAAGCAGCTATAGGAAAACGCATGTTATATTTTATATAAATTTAATAAATTGTTTTTAAAAAAAATTTGGAGTTTAATAACATAAAAAACTGTAATTGTATATCAAAAGTACAGTTCCTAATTACATAATTTAAACAAATTAACTGCAATAAAAATTCCATTTTAAACGATCTCAATAGAACAAATTTTAGAATTGGAAAACCTTATTTCAGGTTGAAATTTAAAATTCATTTTTAAAAGTATATAAGTGTGAACAAGCGTACATTAAGCAGTTAAAGCCTTAAAAAGGAATTTCGCTAAATAAAATTTATGGTGTTTCAAACAAATAAAATTACTTATAATGGTATAAAATAATACCATTTTGTACCATTTAAGTTAGTATTAAAAGAGACCTAACTTCAAAATTATGATTTGAAGATTCTTGAATTAAATAAGGCATCTTTAATTAAATCAGCAAATGCTATCTAACTCACCCCGCACAAAGAACTTGTATAAAGTTAAAAATACGTTGCAAACTTTTTGATTAAATGTCATATAACTGGTATAATAGCATAATGTTCATTTAAAATAATTTTCAATTATAGGAATAAAATATTTTTCTTGGAAAAAAATACTAATTTTCTCAAAAATTAATTTGGCTGTCATACAATTTTTCTGAAAAAGCAGAATATTTTTCTCATTCTTTTATTATTAGAAATAATACCTTTATTCGAAAGAAACAACTACGTACTAAACTGAATTTACCATTTATCATTTACATTCAAAATTTAGATTATCATTATTATCATATCTAGCATATTAAAAAGAAAAAAAAATAGAGATATCGTTAAAATCCAATTACGAAACACCCTGTGACAAGATTGATATCATTTTAATTATACTTAATGATATAAAAGCTAAAACAAATATTTATACATTTATAATTGAAAACATTTTATTTTGCATTTTTTTTTTTTTTTTTTTTTTTTTTTTTAGAAATCTGCCGATAATTCATTTCATTTTAAATTACTAAACGAATTGTTTAATTTATTCGGAAATGAAGAAAATTTTAATTTTATTTTTCAATGTTGCTTGTTTTATATAAATAGTTTAGATTGTAATAAATTTGCTATACAAATGAAACATAAAATGTATGAAGAAAATAATTATTATTTATATTTTTTATTTTTAAAAATGTGACTAAAAATATTCATATAATACAATACGTGACTAAAAATCTAATTTATTTTTTAATATGATTAACTACCGAAAACCTCTGTACTTATACATATACATATATATATCTGTGTGTGTGTGTGCTAAAAATTTTCGTTTTGCTTTCTAATGAGAAATATAATAAATGCTATAAATATTTTTACTCCGATAAATATTTTTATTATTGTTTTAATGTTTTATAAATGCTATAAAAATGTATCACCTATACAAGTTACATTAAAATTTTCTATCTATTAACTGAAAATATTTAGAATATATTATATTATTATTAGGTTTTTATTTTGAATGACATAAACAATATGAATTTTCCAAAAAAATAATTATAAATAAAGAAGAAGTGAATTGTCATTTGTCTCAATTGAATAAAGAGTGTTGCTTTGAAAACTTTTCACCATAAATTGATACATATATATATTGTAAATTTAAACTAGTGTGAAATAGATGAATCTATGTTAAACTGAATATTTCGGCTTGCACTGACAAAATTTCTTAATGTATTAAGAGAGAGGGAGAGAGAGAGGAGTTAATACTTAATATTCGCATTCATGTACTGATATCCAATTCCTATTTAAGTAATTAATATCTTAGGCAGAATATAACGTGTTAACTTTGTAAAATGTGCTAAACAAGTTTAATAATATGTTACACAGATTGTTCTCGTCTCTAAATCTCTAAAACATTTAAAATATTTACAGCATATTTAAAATAAAAATTACTTATGTGCATTTATGTGTTTGTACAATTGCTTTAGTCACAGTTTTCTTAATGTTATTGAATATGCTTTATTGAATGTAAAATAAAACTTTATTTAATATATATATTCATATGATACATTTTATTAATATTTATATACATTTTAATGTTATTCAAGTTCAAATATTAAATCTGTAAATATTCCTATTCAAGTATTTTATATTGTATACTATATATGTCGCATGTTCCAAGTTAACAAATTCATCTTAATAATACATGATAACATATAAATATTAGTTTTTTAAACAGTAATTTATAGGTGCATATAACTCAAGATGAAAAATTTTATATTTCTAACTATTCTTACACTTTTTTTTTTCCATATATCTAAATTTGCTACGTATAAATTAATGCGCATATGAATAAAAAATTATATAAGATTGCGTGAAAAGAATAAAATTTTTTACATTTTTGTTTATATTCTTATCAATAATATACAAGATTTAAACTTTATTCAAATTAAAATTTCAGTCTTAAAATAACAATAAATGTTTATAAATTCCAATTTATTGATAGCAATTTTTGCTTTTAATGTTACAAATATTTTTTTTTTTTTTTTTTATCACTTAAAAATACTTTCAGTCCCTTCTAGTGTTGAAAGTAAAAAACAATCTACGTGTATTATTTACATACAGAATTTACATAAAAATATATAACATAAAGTTATTTTCTTAAGCATATAATGCTTTTTAAATTTAAAAGGCTAGTACAAAAGGTGTATTGAAAAGTTATTTTGAAGAATGTAAAAAATCTTTGTTATATACTGTATTTTTTCCCTAATTTTGAAAATACTTGCCTTTTCTTCTCTAACTTTAAAGTGTAAAAAAATCATCATCTGATTACCAAGTAAATTATCAAACATATTGTGTATATTGAACAAAGATAACTTATATATTTGTCACTTCAAAAGAAACATAAAATACATTGGTGGGTTTTTCTTTCTCAAGTTCTTTTTTTTTTTTTTTTTTTTTTTTTTTTTTAATATGGCATTTTCCTTATTTATTTTGTATATAATGTAATTATTTATCTTAAAGGCTAAAATAAAATAATTTTCTGTGACACTCACACAGCTTTCTCTTACCTGCATTTGTATACTATAATACCAAATAACAGAATATGGGATAAAATAAGATGCACTATATATGAATATACTCTAAGAACAATTCAAAATAGTTGTATAAACAGATTCAATTGGAATACATTTCTTTGTGAGGGTGGCACCGATCTCTCAACTCCCCGTTTGAAGAAAGTACCTACATTCATAAAATAAGAATTCAATTAAAAATAAAGCTCTATTATATTAAAAAAATTATTACAAATTATTCAGATAAATTTCTCTTTGACATGCACAATAAAAATATTAGCGTTGAAACTTCAAATAATACTTAGTCTGTCACATGAGTATAAAAAAGGAATTATATTAAAAACAATAGTTTTATCAATTACATTCAATAGAAAATATTGTTTTCGCATAATTTTGTATAGCCTTGTATAGTGTTTCAAACATATACACACCACATAATGTACTTAAATTTAGCACAGTATAAAAACAATATAACACGATTTAAAATGAGCTACCAGCAATTTACAAATATAGCATTATTATTTACGAATTCCGTCATTTAGCACTGTAATCGAATGGTTAATTATTTTCCTGTCCTATTCAAAATATATATAAGATTTGTGAGGAAATGAGGTTGAGTCATTTCAGATCGCCGCAGGTAAATGGTGGTAAAGTAAATCGCAGCGCAGTGCCAGTGTTGGAGAAAAGTCTGGTACCAGCACGCCCAGTGACGTGATACTTGGGAGTTAGGATGTTCCAACGCTAACAGTTGGCGGTGCTTCAGATTGGGTCGGAATGATTTTATGCTGCCGTGGAGCCACAACGAAGAAAGTAACTTGCGTAGTGTAAGTGAATACGAATAGCTATTGGGGATTTGGAAAGTGAAGCGAATGGAAGTAGTTAATTTGAATGCAAATATATATCGGAGTGTTTTGTTAGCAAGAGTCTTGTGTTGGACGGAGCAGTAAGTTTGGAGTTATATTGTTGCGAATAAGTTATGCAAGTAAAGCGTCGTATTACTAGGTGTTGACGTTAGTTTAATTTCGGAGCAAGTTAGCTGTGTAGGGATCGTGATCATTCCTGCATAGTGTGAATCTAGGACTGTCAAGTCGTCGTGTGAGATTATCCTCAAGTTCCTTTTGTCTTAGTATTTCTCCAAGGATGAGAGCCAAATTTTACATTATCTTACTTTGTTTAACTGCTTTTCACTGAGTTTCTCTTTAACCGACGGTACTTCCTTAAAATTAAGAGTTGTAATAAAATTTGATTTTAATTTATATCTGAGTCTCGTCTAAACTTTTATTAAGCTAAACTAAGTTAATATAATAGGTTCACAACCAGAGCTAGACCGGGGTAAAACCCCACAGATTTAATAAATAAAATAATATATATGCTCATTTCATTTTGCTTAGTTCAATCTAAAGATCTTAAATTGTATCAATGATGTTACATGTTTCCAGACATATAATGTATTTGAATTCTTTTTGATGGCTCACTACAGTAACGTTTCATTCGTTTTTAACAAAAAGAAATAGAAGCTATCCACATAATATATGTAGATAATGCTTATTTTGGATTCCTGCTAATATTAATCTTTGAATTATGCTGTTAAAAGACATACAGATAGGCAGACACACATACATATGGATAGATGAACAGACACACAAACATACACATAAAACAAATATTCAGAACATGATATTTAGACTTAGCGGACCTCAGAACATGTAAAAATATCAAAATTCAATTTCAGATATTTACCCCAAAACTACATTCTCTGAAATATTTAGGTAATAGATTTTTACCTGTCAGATTGTAGTGGATTGAGTATTTCAGCGTATTATAACATTAATCATTTTAATGTGTAGATGAAATATTGTCATTTGAAAAATCAAATATATATCAAATCTAAATTTACTTTTAAAATCCTCAAGTATATATGAATATTAATTTCAGAAATGACATTGAAAGCAAATGTTTACGTACTTTAAAATTAATATGAATTTTGCTATCGCTAAGTAAATTTAAATTTGATAAAAAATAAATTAATAAATAAAATAAAATAAACATCTATTTTATAATTACACATGTTAAAATATTGTATAAAAAATCAGTATTTCTTTTTCAACAAATTAATTAAATAAGATAAATTAACATGAATGTATCATATCACTAAAACTAACTAATTCTATTTTTTAAAAAAAATTATTATTATTTTTATTATTGTTGTTGTTTATGCATTTGAAAAATTATATAAAACTTAAATAAAGCTTGCATTTGTTTTTGAATTAATAAATACTTTTTTCAAACTTACATATGTAATGTATATACAGAAATAAGGTAAGAAATTAAAAATTCTTTTTGACATGTTTTGAAGTCTTTTCAAAAGATATTTGAAACAGAGAATAAGTCAAACTTCAAAGATTTAATTTATATATGAAAATTATGAATGCTAATTTTTTTAAATTCAAAAAGACTCGGTTTTAAGCTTTTTTATTAAAATGTAGGAAATATTGCATTTTCTCTTTACTTTCTTGATAAAGTAAATTTTATTTCGAACTAACAAACAAAACTATTTTTCAAATAAGTATCTTCAAATAAGTATCATTTTTATATTTTGAGCTTTCAATAAGTTTAAGATAAATTTAAAATTTTTATATTTAATAAATACTGAATGAACATTTCTCTATCATAGTATATAGTTCAAGTTCTCTGAAATTAAGCAATTAAAAAAAAAAAAAAAAAAAAAAAAAACTTGTTAATATTTACTTTACTTCATTCATTAATTAACTGCATGTTTCAAACTGTTAAACTTAACATTGGATTACATTGAGTTTATAGTAATTACTATTTCTACAACTTGAAAATCGATGCCATTGGCATATATATGCCAACGGTATTTATAAGGTTAAAACAGAACACACAAAATCATTTTTTAGTTATGTATTTCGTTAAGTGAACTGTTAGGACGGTTTAAAAAAGAAATGGGGTGTCGATTTATCGACATTTGTTATTTTGGTAAAAATGTTATTTTGACAAAAGGTTCTTTTAGATTTAAATTTTGTATTTATCTTTGTAATATTATTAATATTATATAATTGTTTTGATAAAATTTACGATTTATATACATATATATATATATATATATATATATATATATATATATATATATATATATATATATATATCTATATATATGGTAAAGTCATACCTTACTCATGTCCACCCATACCTTTACTCTTGTTCACCCATAAAGGCACCCATGTGCCTTTACTCATGTCCACCCATACATGTAAAATTATATACTATATAATTGACATTTTGTACTCGTCGAAATCAGATATATGTTAAAAGCAATCTTTTTCACGATATAAACAACATTAGAACTAAAAGAAAAAGTAAAATTTCAGCATAAACTTAGTATTCCTGCACAGAGTGTTTCCACATACATTTATCTTTATAATTGTGCCTTCTTTAAAATTACAATATATTTTATGACTTCATGCTTTTTAAAAAAATTTCCTTAATTCATATGCATAAAAATGTTTTAAAGATTTAAACATTCGTTATATTTTTCTCATTTAATGCCAAAATGATGACAATATAAGGGGAAGGTTATATTTCCTTTCATGTATTCATTTATTTACTTTAGGAAGGAACTTTACTTAATTTTGAAAGTACATGTTAAATTTAGAGCAGTACTTTATAAATTTGTGTATCAATTTGCTGTGCTTGAATTATTATTTAATGTTTATTTTAAAAACTGTTAATTTTATAAATAAAATTGTGTTTAAAAATGTTAATACAATCATTGGTAATTAAATAAACGAAATATTCTTTTCTTTTTCAAGAGAAAAAGCATGTAATTTAATTTTAATACATTCGCCGACAATTAAATAAAGGAATTATTCTTTAAGAATTTTTTAAAGAAAAAAAAAAAAACGCGCAATTAAAATTTAATGCAATCACTGATAATTAAATAAAAGAAATATTCTTTAAACAATTTCTTATTAAAAAAATCTCAAGCTTTAGTATATTAATTTATCAAAAATAATCACAATGTTGATAAATCCGCTTATGCCCAATATTTTATTTAACAAAATGTAATATTTTGCCTTGCTTCTAATAAATAATATTGATTTGTTAATTACGATAAAAGTAACTGGGGAAGATACAAGAATTCATAGGTGTATCCTCATGCATTTTGAAGACAATTGGTATTTTATAGCTTTAATTATTATTATTTAATCGCATAAAGTCAACAATTAATTTAAAAAATAATTATAAAAAATATTGATATTTAAAATTTAAAATTTAAGATATTTCTTTTCCTGATGTATAAATCAATGTATAAAGAAAAACGTATTTTTGTACATCTACATAAGAGAATTAATAGAATATTTGTTGGACAAAAAATTGTTTCAAAGAAAAAATTAAAATAAAAAATAAATAAATAAATAAATAAATAAATAAATAAAGATCCTTCAGAAAGTTTTGACTTTTACTAATACTTAGCCTTGAATTTAATTTTATATAACCTTTGGGGAAAGGATTAAACAATTTATTACCCTAAAACATAATTGCAGTTGCCACAATTTTAGACACGCGAATTCGTTTATCTGTTATTTGAAACACTGTTGCCTGCTAATCTGAACAAGAAAATACGATTATTTCATATCAGCCGATCCCATTATTGAGTCCTCCAACTAAAATGTTAGTATATATAAAAGCAAGAAAATATCTTGGACATGATTCTGCTTTCTATATGCACTAGGAAAGAAATTTTATTTGCATACAAAAAGACAGAAACTAAGATAACATTAACTTTAAGCATTTACTATTTAAAGATTTCATTTGAATCTATATATGTATAAATACATACCATTCTGCATTTCTTTAAGTATTTTAATAACTTATTAGTGAATTATACTTTTCTTCAAAAGAAATATTTCGCTTCAGTAACTCGGAAATCTCTTTGAAATAACTGACTTAACCCATTTTAGGCCAATCATAGAAATTTTATAAAACGTGATATTATTTTCATTGAAATATGCTTAAATTACATTCATTAAGACACAAGAAAATTTTCGTGCATGAAAATAATATTTTATATAAGAAATAAAATAGTGCATATTCAAATAAAAATTTTAAATAAAAAATAAATAAATAAATTCTAAGTTTTTTATGAAACTTGTTTTATTTTTATTTTAATAACAAAACTTGCAACTTTAATTCATTATAAAACCATATGATTAATCTCAAGTAAAATAAATATACATTTTCAAAATGTCGAATTTGTGAATAATCGTTTCGAGTTAGAAAACTAACGTATTTTGAAAATTTCTCAACAGAAAGCCTACACCCCAATTGAATTAATAATATTTTATAGATGTCTTCAAAACCCTTAAAAATAGAAAAAAAAAATATTGCGAAAAATATACGTCACAGTATTAATAAAAAAATATTTACCGGAATGGTGCGTTTACGCACTTTTGGCTGAAAATGGGTTAAAAACTCAAAAAAAATAAACAATTTCGCATGTTAATAAAAATAAAAATTTTAATTTAAAAATTTAAAGAAATCGGATTTCTCATTTTTCAAAAGACATCTAGTTACCACAGAAAGGAGAATTCTCGTTTAATTCTTCATAAATTAGCTTCATCTTGAGAGTTTCTCTAAGGTAATACGTTACTTTTAAATAGGCTTTTCCGAATTTTTATTTAACTCCATTCTGTATGTCTAACCATATATTATCATGTATTATCATTTGGGTTATATTCCAGAATTCTTCACAGTCTTTTTTTTTTCTTTTGATGACAATATCTTTCTAACAAAAAGAAAAATAAATAACGAATAAAATAATGAAACATTATTAAGTATATAAATAAGGTATCTATAAATTTATTTGTTTTGAACGCATTACTATTTATAGTATTACTATTTTCATTTTTACTTTCTCTTATGTATGGTAGAGAATGCATTGTTTTAGTGTTCAATTTTCGAAATTCAGTTTTTGTTATATTTGCAAGTTTTGAGCTCCCTTGAATCATGATTCTAGCGGTTGGTCTGTGTCTCTCTCTGTGTGTGTAACTATCTGTGTACCTGTGATCAGCATATCTCAAAAACAAATTGTAAAAGAAAATCCAAACTCAGTAATCTAAATGTTCATCATATAGGGATGGTACACTAAATTTTTCGTTAAGATCGAGCAAATGATTCGTACACAGGAATAAACAAGAGAAATCGAATGCATTATACCTATGGGGAAATTTCTGGTAAGTATAATGTAACATTTATATATTGCATTAAACAAAAATCCAACACTTTTTTTTTGCATAAAAGCATGTTTTGTACAGATTGGGGCATGGAAATCATTCATCGTTCGTTTAAATGGCAACTCAATGTATTTGAATATATTGGGGTTATATTTGGAAATTGCTGGAACTGTAATTCACTTTGTCTCTTATATATATATATATATATATATATATATATATATATATATATATATATATATACGATTAATTTTCAGTGCACAGTATTGTTTATAGGACATGTTGTTTATAGACAATATACAGGGCTAACCAAACTATTTCAATATATTGGGCCTACACTTGGAAATTCCCTGAATTGTAATTCATTTTATGTTAAACATTTTTCATATAAGACTAAATTTAAGTACACAATATAGCTTAAAATGCATATTGTTTATAGACAATATACAGGGCTACCCAAAATTGAACTAAACGTTCTTTTTTATTAAATGTAATTGATGGAAGTGCTTGATATATTTTTGTATGTCGACGAAAACTCCTCATGAAGAAAAATTTATTTTTCATATCCATACTGTAAACAAAGTATTTTTTGAAGTTTTAGTTTCAACTCTCGTTTTTTTTTTTTATAAAATAACATGTTTTGTGGGGCCCCAATTACAAAAGTCAACTTTTTAGCTGTTGATCTCTATGTATCTATTACCATCATAATTTAAAAACAAATAACTACAGGAAATTCAAATATGGTATTTTGATGTTCATAGTAGATTGTTACTTTAAAAAAAATTATAAAGATTATAAAGGAAATTAATAAGTAAAATTAATAGCAGACTTTATTTATTTTATTTTTTTTATAAATATAGGCACGAACGTGGGGATGAGGTGGTGTGGTAACAGAGAGTTATATATGAAGTAAAACATATAATTCTGTGCTACACAGAATTATCATATCACAGAAGAGATGCAAATCACTCACACAGAATTATAAAAATTAAATAAAGCTGTTCCTAAACCTGCTTTAGATTATTTTAAATGTGCATTAAATTTTGTTATCATACGTTATTGATCTTAAGGCTTAATATACAATCCATCTTTATAATACTATGCAGAGTAAAAGAAAGAGAGAGAGTTGTGTGAGTGATACACCAGATTATTATAATAATTCAATTTATAAGCATTTTAATGTTTTCTTTTTTTCTTTTAAGGGGAAGGCAGTGGTCTGTAAATAAGCTAACTGCTTTGACCATCGTTCGGTAACATACCATGCATACTATGAAAGAAAACGTCAATGGAAATTGCCAGCTGGCCGTTCAATAGTATCTATTTATTTTAAATTATATTTTGTAAAAAATGAGAAAAAAAAAATCATTACATTAAAGTATAACATATAAAAAGAAATGTATGGATATGTAAAATAATAATAATAATAATAATAATAATAATAATAATAATAATAATTAATTAATTAATTAATTAATTAATTAAATTGAATTAAATTAAATTAAATTAAATTAAAAAAAGAAAAATGTAAAAGAAAAGTATTATTAAAGCAAGCCTAAAGCAAAGGGCATAGTGGAAAATAGAGAGTAAAAAGTTTGCTCTTATGCACTCCATAGGTAAAGGTAAAATTTAGAAAGTTTCCTCATTTTTATCATAACCAGGTTCGGAAGCAAGCTGAACCTTTCATAAGATTCATTTAAGGGGATGGTGGTTGTTAAAAATCAATCTTTGAAATTACTGTCTCAGAATTATGAAAGTTTGCATGCATGTATATTAAAATCAATATTAGATTAAAAAAAAAAAAAATCGAAAACTATTAAAACTAAAATTAAATTAAACTCAAAATTTAAATAAAAATAAATGAATAAATAAATGTTTCATGCGATTAAGTTTTTAAAATTTCCTTTCAATTTTACATTATCATATTTTTTCAATATATTCTAAGCATATTTGTGCATTATTTTGTGGATTCATTGGTAAATGAACTAAATAAAAACTATTTTCCTGTCTGAATGTTAAAAATTCGCACGAAATTTCTGCATTCAAGAAAAAAAATATTTAAAAAAATAATAATTGTCAATCAGTTTTCAAATTAATGCTAGAATATGTTTATAATAAATTGATAAAGCATCATAGTGTAAATCCGAGGTAAAACTTTAAAAACTCAGTTGAGTGAAACATTTTAAAAATGTTCAATAAAATAAAAATTTTAATTTTTTTTTAAATTTCAGTAGATTTCGAAAATTTTAATATATTTAATATTGGTACATTTCAATGCACATGTATATAAATTTTCATAATTTTAAGACAGTAGCTTCAAAGACACATTTTAAATAATTTTCAACGCCCGTCATTACCTTAACTGGATTGTTTCCAGTTCAACATCCAGCATATACCGTATTTTTCTGTGTATTATTTACAGTTAAAATAAACCAGTTTTACACCGGACTTTTAATTAGAGTTTAAAAGCCATTTCTGCAAGGTATTGCTTATTACAAGTATAGCCTTGTTTGTTAATTATGATTTATGGTATAAAACATATTTACCTGACCTGTAATGTATACGCTAGAGAATACATGACTTATTTTCAGCGTAATACTATGGCGTACAGTAGTGTGAGGTACAGTAGTGTGAGGTACACAGAAGGATGAGATTTACACTTTACCATACACATTTCTTGTATTTTTTTAGCAGTGTTTTGTGACTAAACGGGATATTGTTTATTTTTAGAAAATAGTGGTGGAATCAGGAATACCTCTTTGCGTATCTCATATTGTATTTAGCATGAAATTATCTTTTAATATTTGAGTTTATTACTCTATTTTACATTGAAAAATTTAAATAGAATTTTAGATAAAATGATTATTAAATTTATTTAAAATATACTGTATATATATATAAGGGAATGGTGTGAAATATGGAATTGTCGAAGAAAATGGAATACCACTATATCTCCTCTGTACAGAACTGCAACCTATTGGAAGCACGTCAAATGTTTTCACTGGGCCTCAAATGTGAACGGTACTTCACGTTATGATTGTAAGAATTCTAGTTTTTCTGTCATGCAACTTTTTTGGTTTATCAAGATTCAGGCTTTTTTGAACTTTATTTTTGCGCATTACGAATTCTGTATTTTTTTTTTTTTTTTTTTTTTTTTACGAAGCAATAAAATGAGGGAACTCAATGTCACTTCCAATAAAGGAACACTTGAGCTAGCGATTAGTCTGATTTCCGTCAATTTATTTCTGCCAGCAGGTTTAAATGAGTCAAACATTTGTTCCTCAGATGAGCTAAAAAATATAACAAAAAATATTCTGATAAGAAACGTAAATACATTTTAAAACAAGACAATAATTTCAGAGAGACAAGTCATACTGCCTCCAATTAGAATCTATTTATATAGAACAGCGAATAAATTATTGTGAAATTTTAACTACGGAAAAAAAAAAAATAATAATAATAATAATCCTATGTATCTCTCATATCTCTTACCCAATATTTCAATACTGTGAAAACAGTTTAAATATTAATTAGTAAGCTAACAAGCATTTCATATTAATCCAATTCAAAAACAATTCAAAATAAGCTTTAGGAACAGTCAATTTTATCTGTCATACAATTGCTTACAAGGGAGGCTTCTATCCCCCTCAACCCCACCAACATTCATAAAAAATACAATATTTTTATTAAATTTAAACATTTATTCCAAATTATTTAGACAAATTTTACCCGTGACAATTTTTAAAAATTACCAGTCTGTGTCAACATGTTAAAGTGGTAAACTCATATAAACTTCAAAATACAAATTTGAATTTCCAGTAACTATGTGGTTTTAAATTTGCTGATAACATAGATAGAAACTGATCAACTGCTATAAACTGAACTTTCGTATTCACGAGTCCTCAAAACACAATATTAAAAAAAAAAAAAAAAAAAAAAAAACTAATAAGCGAACTTTGTCTGTTGTACGTGTATGAGAAATTAAATTTCATTCCTCAGCAATTTTCGTTTACACGGAACTTTAATCAATTACATTCATTAAAAACAATGCTTTTGCTTAATTTTGAGTTGTCTTATATAATTACTGTGTATTATATTCACGCAATAACGTATACTTAAACATAATCCTATATGAAAAACACAACCTGAAAAGAATTAACAGAAATTTAAAAGTATGATTTATTTCTGTTCTTTCAAATAGATCTATAAATGAATGATCCACGATTATCCATTTCATATTTTATACAAAACATGCTTTTATGCATTTAAAGAATATATGCTCATTTCATTTGGGTTAGTGCGACGTATAAATGACAAATTGTACCGACCGTAACTCGTTCATAGACATTATATATTTAAATTATTTTGGTTGGAAATTAAGGAATTCGCCATTCGCCCAATCCCAACAAAATGTTTAATATTGAATGTCTATAGGATACTGATTTCGGATACTGCCTCTTACTATTTGTTTTTGAGATGTGTTGAAAACAGTTCTACATACATACAGACGGATCCACAGACAGACCAACCGCTTAAAGCACGGTTTTTCGGTTCAAGGATAATCAAAATGTGTAAATGTAGTAAAAACTCAATTCCAAAAGTTTGTTACAAAATCCATATTTCCTCAACTATGTATGGGTAGAAAAGATACAACAAGTAAATAAATCAAATGAAAAAAAAAAAAAAAAAAAAAAAACTATAATTTTCATATTATTTTTATATTTGTATTTTAAATCACTAAATAAAAAAATAAAAATACTGATTTCCAATAATACAAATTTACTGAATTATAATGCATCTTTACTGATTTCATAGCTGCTACTCTCTTGCTTTTTGCATAGAAATTTATACGAATGCTTTATAATAGTATACATCTAACTATTAAATCGTAGAAAATTAATATTAAAGGTGTCTGTTCATACATATTGCTAATGTTAATTCTAAACAAACTGGTAATAATTATTTACAAAGTATAAATGCATGCTGAGTGTAAATACAAAAAATGCATGACACTTTAACTAAATGTTAAATATTATACGAGAAATCTTACTATTATTTCATATTTGTTTTAAAAACAATAATTACCAATTTAAAACACACAACAAAAAAACGTTTTCAGTAAAATAAATATTTAGATGAAAATAAAAGAAGAAATATGCATTAAAATATTACAAGATAAATAGCGGAATTACAAAAACAAAATATATAAAATCAGTAAAAATACGGGAAAAAAAACTGAGAGTTGAAGTAATTATTTTCCATATTTTTATGGATAAACATAAAATAATATCATTAACTAGAGAAAATCGTTTGCAGCTTTTTTTTTTTTTTTTTTTTTTTTTCTATTTTTTGCTCATAATAATTTATCTGAATAAGAGAATTAATTATGCAGGAAAAACTTTTTTAAACATGTATATTTCATTGAATTAACAATCGAGTTTTTATTTTTTTCCGTATTAACTAACTCATTTTCTGTTAATGAGATAGTTATATATTACAATTTTGTCTCATTATCTTTTTTCATTTTCCTTTATTTCCAAATCTGAGCACAACCGTAAAGCAAACAATTGTCATACTAAATATTTTTAATATTAAATTGTAAAGTAGCAATTTCATGAATTATTTATTTATTATTATTATTATTATTATTATTATTATTATTATTTATAATTTAGACAAACTGAAAATTATCAAAAGTGACACATTGTAATAATTAATATCACGATATATATATATACACATACATACCACTTTGGTTATTTTACTTTCGAAAATCAAAATTTAATTGAAGCCATATTTCGGAATAGAAATATAAATTATGATTCATTAAGTGTTCATTACTTTATAATTTAAAAGTTAAAAAGATAAATATATAAATATATAAATTTTATTTTTAATGCAAAATCTTGTAATTTCTCTTTTTTTATCGTGTATTGCATGATTTTATTGACGTAAAAAAGTAATTAAATTTTTGATTTTATACAATTTCCTGGGAAAAATATATTTAATAAAAAGAAGAAAAAATGGCTGTGTTTCTGAAAAGTAGTGGAAAATATTATTTAAATACAATAGCCAGCAATGTAATATTTAATTTCTTTTTATTCAGACAATAAATGGCGGTTGAACGGCGAACCAAGCAAAACTAAACCATTCCTTTGTAATTTAATTTTATTACATACAGGTGTTATAGCGTCATACCTTTTTCATACCACTATCTATAATTTTTATTTCCTTTTCTTATTTAATTGTAGAGATTCGGCGATCTTCTGTGATTAAACAAATATATATATATATGTGTGTGTGTGTGTCTGTGTGTGGGTGGGTATGTCGCATAACTCAAAAACGGTTGGACGTAGAAAGTTGCGAATTGGTACATACGTTTGTTATAACATCTAGTTGTGCACCTCCCTTTTTGGACTTTCTATGATTTTCGGTTTTGGAGATATTTAGGAAAATTAGGTTCATAATGACAAAAATACATAGGTTTTGGCCATAATGTATCAATAAACGGTAATAACTCAGAAACGGTTTAGACAAATCTTGCAATTTAACTGACTTCCCGACAAGCTAGACATTTGAAACTTTCAGAAAGGCTCAGAACACGTTGACAATGCATTTTTCAAATATTTTTAGCCAACTGTTTCCGATACCTGTTGCCTTCAGCAGCGTTTATGCGATTCAACAGAAAAATTATTTAACTAACTTCCCGACTAGCTAGACATTTGAAACTTTCAGACTAGATCAGAACACGGTGAAAATGCATTTTTTAATACTTTTAGCCAACTGTGTAGGGTTCCTGCTGCCTTCGGCAGCGTTACCTGTACAAATCTTGCAATCGATTTTTAACTAACTTCCCGACCAGCTAGACATTTAAAACTTCCCCAAGGCACAACTATGACATGAGTCCCCCCCCCAAGGCACAACTTTGACATGGGTCCCCCCCAGGCATAACTTTGACATTAGTCCCCCAAGGCACGGCTTTGACACGAGTCCCCCCCAAGGTACAACTTTGACATGAGTCCCCAAAAGGCACAACTTTGACATGAGTCCCCCCCAAGGCACAACTTTGACATGAGTCCCCCCAAGGCACAACTTTGACATGAGTCCCTCCAAGGTACAACTTTGACATGAGTCCCCCAAGGAACAACTTTGACATGAGTCCCCCCCAAGGTACAACTTTGGCATTAGTCCCCCCAAGGTACAACTTTGACATGAGTCCCCCCAAGGCACAACTTTGACATGAGCCCCCCCCCCCCCCCCCAAGGCACAACTTTGACATGAGTGACCTCAAGGCACAATTTTATTTTATTTATTTATTTATTTTTTTTTTTACGTATGCATGCATTTTTTAAAAATATTTTTAGCCAACTGTTTCGGGTCCAGTGACAATGTTTTTTAACATTATGTATATTTCTAAAAGTGTATAAGGAAGTCATGTGGTGCCCACATCAGATTTTTTATTATCGTTTGCACGTGACCTAAGCATCAGATTATATATTTTTGCAATGAAAGCTATCCGCGTTTGTAATGATCGATAGATCGCGCTTTTTCAGCTTTTGTTGTTAGTAAATATAATAGCCACGTGTATTTATTATTGTTCTTTTTCTTATTCTACTTAATATTCGTACTATAATTTCTCCGCCATTACATCATGGAAAATTGATTGCTTTTGGAAAAAAATATTTCAGTTTATTCAAAGTTCGATCGGAAGTAGATTTTTAACTGAATTCGAACAAATATTAGTTTCAAATCATCTGATTAATTCTTTACTTCCATTAGCGGAAGCAAGTGAAATTTTAAATTTGTCATTTGGAAATAAATGGAAGCTTAATTCTGGATAACTTGATCCTTTGCAGTAACACTGAAGCACACAACAGTATGTGTTATCATTTTTACCGGATTTATTCATTTTTATTCAATAAATATATGTGAAACTAAACATCGTCAAGCAATGACGGCTTCATGAAAGCCGAATTAAAGCATGTTAATTGTAATTTCACCTTAGCCCACCGGAGGGCGAGCATTTCATTACAATCGCGGATAGAAAATATCGGCTTCAAAACAATTCACGAAAAATCACTTTTTAGCTTGTCTTCTAGGCAACTGAAGCTATCGAAAAAGTTTAAATACAAAAATTGTTCTTTAGGGTAAGGCGATAATTCGTCTGATTTGAAAATTTCCCCTATTTTTAATAGTAAAGAAATTATGGGCAAATGAAAATTTCCACCCCCTTTGAGCTGGATACCCCATCTGCGAACTCGACCGAGATTTTTATTGTCCTGACAACATATTCTGAGCTAGTTAAATTTAAATAAAAATTACTCCAGTTATCGTGTTCACAACTTAACATGGGAAAAAGCGTTATACATATATATATATATATATATATAAACTTTTGAACGGAAGGTGGTTTTGGGTTCTAGGGGTCATGATCGGTGAAGATATGAAGAAATTTTGCAGAAGTCGTGTCATGAAAACCATTGCAATAGGTAGATCTCCTATAAGGAATCTACCTAAAATCACCCAGGAGGATCTATAAATAAAACTGATTTTAGTACAACATATATGAGACGTCACTGACCGTCCGTGGATGCAAGAAAATGATTTCCTATGTTAATCGCCCATTGGATTTTTTGTAAAAAATTATTAAAAATCGAGGAAAATTATTTCCCGATTTTAATCCCCATATTTGGATATATATAATATGTATAAGTTATCATGTACATGCGTTAGATTGAGTTATTTTGCTGTCGAATTGTCAAAATTTAAATTTTAAATTTCAAAACTCTGTTGCCTTTGGCGTTTTTGTATTTGGCGATCAAAAATGTAATACGAAAATATACATGCCAGATGTATATTTTCGTAATATGTATTGTACGAAATATTGTTTCATATTATTAATTACTCGCTAAATATAAGTTGTTAAAATAACTATGATTTTTGAAAGAAATTAAATTATGTTCGCCAGATAATTTGGCGATATATTTTTTTTTTCTTCCAAGGAAGACCTATATCAAATTTATTCCGATGCCACATATTAGTATCTTTATCAGATACTTTATTTAGACATTTGAAAACAAATTTGACTTCAAATTATGATAGAATATTTGTCATTTTCCTTTTAATTAGTATATTAGTTTGATATTTATTGTGTAAATATCATCCTTTGAAATGAAATGTTTATGTTTTCAATCGAATATGGAAGTTTGCCATTTTTTTTTTTTTTTTTTTTTTAGAGTTTTGAAATTTAAAAATAAAATTTTATCAATTTTATAACAAAAACAACTTAATCTAAGGCATGCACTCGATAACTAATACATATCTATACTTAAATATGAGGATAAATATCGGGAAATAATTTTCCTCGATTTGTAATAATTTTTTACAAAAAATCGAATGGGCGTTTAACATAGGAAATCTTTTTCTTGCAACCACGAACGGCCAGTGACATCATCACTTTGCTTGCGTATATTAGCACTTTATCAATGTGTAAAAGAAATTTTAAATTAAAAAGGACGTCATTTTTTGTGAGATGATTAATTTATTTTTTATTTATTTTTTAATTATATTAGAAATAAATTTTATCCGCGATTGTAATGAAATGCTCGCCCTGTGGTGGGCTTACAATTAACATGCTTTATTTCGGCTTTCATCAAGCCGCCATTGCTTGACGATGTTTACTTTCACATATATTTGTTGAATAAAAATGAATAAATCCGGTAAAAAAGATAACGGATCAAGAAATCCAGAATTAAGCTTTCATTTATTTCCAAATGACAAATTTAAAATTTCCTTTGCTTCGGCTAATGGAAGTAAAGATTTAATCAGATTATTTGAAACTAATATTTGTTCAACTTCAGTTAAAAATCTACTTCCGATCGAACTTTGAATAAACTGAAATATTTTTTTTCAAAAGCAATCAATTTTCCATGATGTAATGACGGAGAAATTATAGTACGAATATTAAGTAGAATAACAAAAAGTACAATAATAAATACACGTGGCTATTATATTTACTAACAACAAAAGCTGAAAAAGCGCCACCTATCGATCATTACAAACGCGGATTGTTAACTTTGAAAACTTATTTGTAAACTTTTTATTGTTCACATTCAGATAAATGTATTTATTTTCCTGTTGGAAAAAAAAATAAACTCGTATTTTTTTTTTTTTTTTTTGGCAACAATTAAATTATGGATAAAATTTAAATGGCTAATGTTTCGCTATTATTAGCAACGAGATATATAAAGTAGAGTGATAAATAGTAACCCTTGAGAAGGTCCAAGATGAATCATGTGACATGCTCTCCTTGCACCTACGTATTCCGTGGTTACCTTGGTAACAGCTTATTTTCAGTAAATTTCTATGGCAACGGTTTGGAGATTGTTCTTTGCAGCCAATGTTTTTGTTTACTAACGTACTTTAATATTCTTTCTTTCTAAATCATTTTGATTTTTATTTTACTTCTTTTTTATTTCGTGTAGTAGAACTTTAACCGACAAAATGCTTAAAAATAGTTGAAAAATTATTATCCGTTGTTAAATTTAGCTTTTTAAAAGTTTAAATTTTCTTTTATAAAGACTTTTAAACTTTGTTGGGAAACGATGAAAAAAAAGGTATTTTATTATTTATTAAAATGTGAAATGTGTGTTAAATTATTTTAAAAACAATTTATTTCCGTCATAGGACTGTCATGTTACCTAATAATAATGATAATTTATCGAACTGATATTTTAAATGCCAAAATAGCGATAAAGGGCCAAACACAGCAACCTATTGGAGCATGTCACGTGATTCATCTTCAGCCACGGAAAGCTAATCTTTCATCCATTGAATCAGCACTCTAATTTATATATCTCGTTGATTATTAGCTTATTCTTTTCGTATTTTTATTATTTAAAAGAAAACTGAAGAAAAATTTGAAATTCTGACTTCGGTGTGCACAATGATCCTTCGGGGGGCACCTTTGTGTTAAATCTCGTGACTGTCCGAACTACCGTTTTCGAGAACAGTGAAATATACATACAAA